>OV170231.1:20885766-23293266 GCA_921882275.1 Brenthis ino
TGTATACAGTAATTCCCCAAATAACACGGTAGATTGGTTCCGCGTTATAGGTAAACGCGTTGTAGGAGTATTCTCGTATAACGCGCTTGTACAACCCCTTAAAACACGTTATGCTTATGTACAAATGATTCACGTTTTACTCTTCTCGTTAAAGGGTGTTTAAATCGAATATTAAGAAAAAACTATGTTATGAACGAAATATGTGCATTTTATAAATATCAAACTAAGAACATTTAATATTTTTATTTAAAACTAGCATTGCCGGCAGCTCCGCCCGCGTTCAGGTGACCAAAAAAAAAATTCTTAGGTTTTACATATTAGTATACTCTTACATTGCATTTTCCCGCGATAAAAAGTATCCGCGATAAAATTTCATCAAAATCCCTCCAGTGGTTTTTGTAATGCGGTAACAGACAGACAGACACACACACACACAGACAAAAATTCTAAAATTTTTAGATTCGGCCTCTGTATCGATAATAATGTTTATTTCAATAAGATTTTCCAAAAAATATTTAATGTAATTGGGCTTAGTTACAATTTTATTATATTTTGATATGTATAGATAAAATTTATATAAATAAAGTTTCGACACCTTTTAGTACATATATGTACATATAACCAATGTATTTATAATTCAAAACTAGGAATACAAATTTAATAAAATAATTTTATTTTATTTGATAATAACACAATTGGCTCACGTGCAATGGTACGCGAAATAATTATGAACTGTACAAATCATTATAAATTCCACAGTACAGAAATATAACGTGGGAAATCGCCGCGTTATATGGGGGAGTACCCGTGTTATACGAGGTATTGCAATCGCGTAATATGAAAACGCGTTATAAGATTACCGTGTTATAGGCGGGATTACTGTAGATGTTTAACTTATATTTATTCTGCCAATAATTTGTTTATTATTATTAGCCTTGTGAATTTCAGTTTGTATTTATATTGTAAATTATTGAAAAAAAAGTCTATTAAAATTAGCTATCATATTTCTTTTGATTCGTCAATTTGAATCACATAATATGTCAAAAATATAACGATTTTTTTCAAAGACTTAAGTAGAAGTAACTATTTACTTTCAAGGGTCACCGCTTACAAGAAAAAAATATTTTGATCTGTAAGTAAGTTTGAAGATTTATGTTAAATTATAACTTTTTTAGAAAAGCTCATTGTAAATGTTATAAAAAAAAATAAACGGATTTTATTAGATCAAGATAGTTACCATATAGTGGCTATAATGGCAACACTTGTAACATTTAATAAAAGTGTTTACTTTCATTTCGATGAGGAAAAATTTATGAAGAATATTTCACTGGCTTAAAATATTTAACATTTATAACTTATAATTATTATATAATCAGATTTATCATGAGACATAGATAGACTTATCTTATTATTATTTTTAACATAATATGGATGTTTCCATTTCAAAAATACTAACAGATCAAATCGATACAAGAATATATTATATTAAACACCCACAAGAAGCCGATTATATATAAGCCAATATCAATTGCTTATCAAACAACCTTTAAACTGCGATTACAAATTATGCTAAGCTATCAACAGTAACATTGGTCGACTATACGTTGGCAACACTGAACTTGACATGTCAAATATTGCTTACATAGATTTATAGATAAAACGTTAAAGAAAGTTTCATTGAATTAAGAAATAAAAAGAAATTTCACATTATTATTATATGTTTTTACTAAATAAAAATACAATTGTGTACAAAAATACATATACTATATACTCGTAAGTATAAGTGCATATGTATGCTTAAAATGAACAAACGATAAAGAAAAATCTCGTATATTTTTAAAACTTTTTCCTTACGTCTATGCAAGCAATAATGGCAGAACGGGAAATATATATCAAATATGGCGCTAGATACGGAATAGTTAAACATTTCTTCACGTAATTTATAAAACTTGAACATTTTAATATTTATTGCTGAATTTTGAAATAGTGATGGATATTTAATTATTGCTAAGAACATCGTGACGGATTTAGTTAATTCTTTTGCTATTATTATTTAATACTAATAAGTAATAATATATTAATGTTAATAACGTTAATTTAAAAAATTATAATAAATATAACTGTAAGTCTTAATAAGGGCTATCGTTTCTGGTGGCACCAGTTGGCGCCATTGGCGAGTGAGGTTCTAATATGGCATATTCTATAGCTATCGTTTGAAAAGTAGTAAGTAATTTAATATAATAATAATATTTTTTAGCGTGAAAACAGCTGCATCAGGCTTTTAAATAATTAACCCTAACCAAATAAATAAAATATTGACTTTTTATTAACTCTTCCTTTAAACCAGTAAGATTTATTACGACGTAGGATGTCTGCCATAATTAATCATAAGTGACACAATCTTTATAATAATCATGAATTTTAGTGAAAAACCGCGACAAAAAGCCCGCAAACATCGTTTCGTTTGACATTTCTAGAGACCTCACTCTAAACTAGCGCTCTCTCGCGATGAATTCAAGCGCTGTAGCCCCCATTTCTGTTCAAACTGAACTTAGACAAGATGATATTCTACAGCGCTATTCCATATGGCTAATAAAAGACTAATATATATATATATATATATATATATATATATATATATATATATATATAATTACACATTTAAATATTAGGTAACGTAATTATGGATCGTAGAAATTAAACTTGCCTAAGATAGCTGATTTTTAAGAATTATTTTGTCAACTCGAATATGCGTCATGAACGAAAATGTTCCCCTTTAAATATATAATATTAAAGGCAACACCTGTTGTCATTCAGCATTCAGTTTTGATATAAATTTATGCGAGAATTTTTAATTAATTTAATTTTCACATATTAAAATTAACAACTTTTTTATTACGACAAAAGATTTTCTAGAGAAATTTTTACTAATTATAATATTTATGCTACTAGTGTACCCGAATTTGTACTATGCAAATTAAACGATATGACGAAATTCCACCACAAAAAGGACGTCAATATTTATAATAAAAACGAGGGTTCCAAACAACTTTAAACAAAATTAAATACTGAATATAAAACTAAAATGAAAATTATATATATTTAACTGGCTAATTACTAAATAAAACCTTTAAATATATTCTTATATTTTTTATGGAAAACACAAAATTTTAGATAATTTTTACTAAGTTAGTTTCAGTCGTGACCTATATTTTTTTATATATTTTTGCAGATATTTTTCCATTTATTCATAAAAAATAAACTTACTAAAAATATGCATATCCAGAGAATAAACTGTGTATTTAGTAAGAAAATACTTTATCGAAAAAATAAATCAATTAAGTTGTAAATTACTAAAAAAAATATAACAATCTGCAAAAATTTACAAAAAAAAAAACATTCTTACCGATAATAACCTACAAAGCCCACATATTAAAAAAAACGTTTCAACTTTACAATTAAAAACGATCCAATAGTTTGGCAGACGTCACGTTAGTTTAAAATGGCAACACCGAAATTATTGCCCATTACAAAAATCTACACCACCGTTTTAAAACTAATTTTTCGCACTCCACAAAATGGAAGCACCCATTTTTTGTGTTTTGAATCGATTTTATCTAAAACATACTAAAAAGCTAGCGTCGTTCGTAAAAACTTTTAAGCGATTAATATAAAGAAAGTAATCATTTATAATCGGATTCTACTCTTTGTTTCAATTGCAACTACCCACCAGATAAGCAGCGTCCAAAAAAATTGATAGCATTAATTAAAAATGCATATATGCTGAAATAAGTGTTCTATAAATACACTATATTATGTATATGTATGCACATTGTACATTTAAACTGGAAAACTAAAATATATATATATATATATATATTATATAAAAAATACAAAAAAAAGTTTTTTGACAAGAAATCATTAATAACGCAGCAGTAATTGCATTTAAAAGTAATAAAAAAAATATAATAAAATATGCAATACTAATATTGCATTGAATGAACTTAATATTGAATTGAACTTAATATGCGTTTGAATATAGAAACAAGAATTTTGTTTCTAGAAAGATTTTAGTTATACTTTTAACATTTATTTATTATACAATTTTCTTTCTAAATGCAAAGAAATATCAACTTGTAATATGTTATTTGTAGAAGCATTGCTATTTGTTTTTACATTATGCTATGTAAACTTAAAGAAAAGAAGTTACAAACTTCTCATAATATCATATAATATATTGTTTCATTTATTGTTTTATTTTTTGTAAAAGAAACATAAAAAATCTGCGTAATGTGCTTGAAGTGATAACATCTAGTGATTATACTGTGATGGGTTAGTGTTTCCTTCACCAAAGTAAAAGCAAATTAACGTAACGACCAGTTATAACCAATCTTAACTACTTTTACGAAGTTTATTTGTTTTTTTTTTTTAATTACTGTAATTATGTCAGATTGGTTACAATAGTCATTGATTTTTTCATGTATTGGTAGAATTGCCAACTTTTGATAAAAAATTCTATTGATCTTTTGATTCGTATAATATAGAATAATTAAAGTTGGCAACTCTGATATGTAAGTTATAGCAAGCAGTGTTACCTACTATCATATGTAGAGGCTAGTTTTGATTAGTATGGTTATTTGAGAAAGGGATCTGACAGATTGATGTAAAAAATAATTGTCAATAACATACAAAGGTAATTAATATATTTACTCCGTAGTAAATATATGTACTTTATTTTATAATAATTAAAAAAAAAAACGTTAATTGTTCAAAATTCAAACCTATTTGACAGATTAAATAAACGTTCCAATAATACATATTTATAACCATCGATTTTTTCAATCTTTCCGATCAAAACTTCTGACCGCAGTCAAAATCAAATTTTCTGACAACTGTCATCTGTCAAATTCCGTATCTCATTAAGTTAGTATTGCAAGTACACAATATTAGTATTGCAAGTACATATATATACTCACCACTTCAGTAGTGAGGCAGTTGATAGGGGTCGCGCGGGGCGGCGGCGCGGGGCGCGGGGACCGACGCCCGGAGCTCGGGGTTGCACCACGCATTGGTGTTATCGGGTAGCCTAAATGTGCATATAATTAGCTAACTAACGACTTATCCTTGCTTCGCTTGGAATCCTAGATGTAGTCTACATACGTGTTACTCAGATAATAAATTTCATCTAAATCCATCCAATCGTCTTAGCGTGAAGGAGTAACAAACACATACACACATACAGACCTACGTACAAACGTATCTTAATATAATTTTACTTCGTAGAGTTTTAAACGATATGAATACCAACTAGCATTTGCCTGCCGTTTTGTCCACTACTCAGCTAAAAAATAGTGAATTTTCATAGAGACTTTAAGCCCCTTTTTTACTCTTTGGAGTTTCTTAATGGATACCTATTCCCTACTTCCCAAATTTCAATTTCGCGCTATACTTTTTGAAATGTTCTGTTTAATCAGTAAATAATATTTCGCTTTTATATATCTTATAGACTAGCAGTCTGAAGTGGCTTCTTTCGGTGCTTTATTCTTTATATTACTGAAAATACTTAATTCTAGTAATCGTGCTTCTCCACATTGTGTAGAAAAATATCAATTCTTAAAAAGCTTTAACCTTCTTTTAGAGGGGTTCACCTTAGAAGTAAACTAAAAGATGGAGGTTTATTTAGGATGTTAAACATCTAATGCGGCGGGTTAAACCGGCTGTTGGTGTGGCGACGCGTTGCCACGTCGCCACGCGCTCGTAGCTCTCAGGCTCTCTTCCTACTCGGCGCGGGGATTCCCCCCTCCCTTGCATTGATTTCGTATTTTAATTTTCTATTAAATTAAGATATTTTTTATATAAAGATTTTTCTTTAAAAAAAACTGTAAATTATGTTTTTAAATGTAAATGTCGAATTTACTACTTTTAAAAACCCATTTGGACATGCATATTTTCTATACAAAATACTTTCGATGTCTCGCATCTGCTGATTTAATTTTTTTTCTAATACAAACCTTGAAACAGATATATACCTTGTTCACTACTACTAGACTCAGTGAAACTTGGGGTGCCTTCTGTCCACGTGGGGGTCGATCCTTCAACGGACGCTGGGGGTGTCCAACATACGCTGGAAATTGCAAGTGTAAAAATTATATTATAAATCAAAATTTACTTTTTTAATTAATACTCTTTGCTTTTATTTGTTTTTTTTTTGTTCCCGACAAAGGTTAAGGAAGCTACTATTTACTTCAGTATAAAAACCAACAGAAATAAATTATAATCTCTGATACTTATAATCCAGCATATTATATTTTTCCCCAAAGATTTATGTCGACCTAAAATTCTATTAAATCCTTTAAATTTATTAAAAAAAATTTGTTACATAATGAGTCGGATGTTCCGTTTCCACTTGGTAAAAAAAACAACCAAAATCAGTTTCCAGATCATATTGTTCATAATAATTATTTGCCAGCATCTACTGTTTTGATCATGGTGACCAAACGGACTGAGACTAGCCAACCGCAGGACATATTATAGTGCACGAGCAAGCGCGCAAGCACAAGTGCACTCTTAATTCCTGTAACTTTCATCACTTCAAAAGGCGGACGATTAGACACGAACGCGACACGGAAGTGGTAAGTGTCAAGTCTATGCTGTTACTGAAAATTTCTTGAAAAAAAGATTTAATAATATATTTGGCCTGAGTAGGGGCTCGAGCCCAGGATCTCCGGATCTGGAGCCGTACATACGTTCTCCTAGATAGTTCTAACAATAATTATTCCTACGAAATAATAGTAATCTCACCTAGCTTCATTACTCCTTGCACTGCTCAACGCTGCAGGAGTCAAAGCCAAGGACGAGGCTGACGACGTTGTCATCACACTTGCAGCACTTGACGCACCTCGTCTCCTCCCTGACGCACTCGATGATGTAGTGGATGACGAATTAGTGCGACTGGTTCGTGGTGGTGGGGCTTCCTCGAATGGTGGTGGGGGAGTCGAACAACAGGATAACGGCGCACCAGCTATAAACAACTAGCGTTACTCTCTAGCTTTTGATATGCGCATGCGCAGAAGGGTCTATCTAAACGTAAAAGGGATGCGATATCAAAAGAGTATAGGAGAAATTGGTAAATCTAATGATGTTAAAACTAGTGATGATAAAAATGAAATGGTAACTAATGTAAAATAATGTTTGTGTAAAATTTAAAACTGTATAATGAGAACATAAAATGGCAGTTCGTATGCAACACAAACTAATATAAGCGACTATATACTAAATAATAATGTTGATATACTAAATAATGTTGATATATAATTAGTGTTAATACTAATATAGATTTTAAAAATACAAAAGACATTAGTTCAAAGCATGCTTTATAATTTACATCACTTTCCACATTCGTTTCGAAAATTTGTTCTTTTAATTTACAATACTTCTTCAAATTCTTTTCTCATCTTAAACATTATTTTGTTATCGTAACTCCTAAATATTTCAGTTGGCTTTGTTTCGTTAGTTCTAAATTGTTCTATTTGTTTTATTTCATTCTTTTTTCTAGGCGTTATTATGTTTGGTGGATTTGGCTCTGGTACGATAGTGACTGAAAATTTTCTGATTTTTTCATGAACATTGCCAGTACTTGGTTTGAATCCTACAGGATCAGGTGCTCTATACTTTTTGCCGTAATTTGGTCTCTTTACTGGGCCTTCTTTTTTAGGTGGTTGATTAACTTGATGAGCTTCGAACACTTGCTTGGTTTGTTTGACCACGTCTCGTTTATGAACAGTAGATAGGATACTCTCTCGTGATGACGCCACAGAACATGTTTCTGATTCTGACTGTACTTTAAGTATTTGTTTTTGAAACAAGTCAATTTTCGTTTTAGCCTTTTTATGGCATACAATTTCATCTTTGTTTGCTTTATAATGTTCTTCAGTGTATGGTTTTATTACAATTGTCGGTTTAGACTTCATTCTTGAAAGGCCTCGATTTTCTTTAATAGATTGTTTAAATTTCTTCGTTATCCCCGACATTATCCCGCCTTTGGAGTTACTTTTTTCAGGTATTTTTTCAGAATCGGCGAACTGTAAATCTTTCTGTATTGTGGGTATCTTTTTCAAAGTATTTAGTCTAGAAATAAATCCAGAGGATTTAGGTTTTGGAACAGAAGTTATACTTTCCATTGGAGGAGGAGTAATGCTTTCTGTTGGTGATTCGTACGACTTATTCATTGATGATTCGTGTAACTTCTTATGTTTTGATAGTGTATCAACTACAACTTTATTACCTTCACCTAGTTCATGGACTACAATTATTTCATCACTGCTAGAATCTGTAAACGACGCGTCATCATAATCTCCCGTATCTAAGTGTTCTCGTACCGTTTTATCAATGTTAAACTTAGACATCATAGTCGATTGAGCAATCAAATCCTTTCCAGGGTTGAATCTTTCAGTTATACTGTCAGCTTCTTCTGCATAATCCAGGAAAGAGTTAGAGGCTACTAATTTGGTAACTTTAATAGAGTGATCAGATATAGAAGGTGGGACGCGGCATGCAATAGTATCTCTAAATTTCATATCATGCCCATAAAAACCAAAATCATCGTCACTACTTGTGATAGGAGTTTGCGGTGGTATATCGTTAACCGATATGTGCAAAGTGTGATAATCACCTTTAGTTTCGAGGCTCGACGTCTGAGAGTTACCGCCCCCTCGCTTTGTCTTTGGGGATCCTCTTGGAGGTACTGGGGGTGGAACCCTCTGTTTTTGAGAACCCTTGAGGACAGCTGGGAATGCTATTTCTGGCTCGGACAACGTGGCCATTGGCGGTGCTTGGGAAATCTTTACTGCAGTCGAAACCGGTGACGTCACTGATGTGGGCGTTATCTGGGCTGTGACATCAGTAAGGGACACTAAAGGATATTAAAAAACTCGCAAAATTTGTATAGATTTATTTAATTAAATACGTTGTAGAAATAATACAATTATATTGGCACGGAAGGAGAATTAATAAAAGCGTGGAGTAACAAATTATTTGTGTAAGATAGGAAGCGTTATTTGGCAATATGGTTTAAATATCCAAAATAGCATGTTTATATTTATATTTTTTATGTTGAGCTTGACCGCCAATGTATCGTTTTATTGGTGCATCGTAAGAGTGAGATGAAACATGCAGATTTGTAGAAGTAGGTGGAACAAGAATATACCCAATAGTAACAGATCCAAAAGGTCATAGCAGCATGGAAAGAAGATAATTATAACAATAAGAAATTATTTTTTAATTATTTATATTATATATAATCAGCACTATTTTATGTAAAAACGAATTTTTGTCGATGCCATTTCATGTTTTGTAGATTAATTTCATTATAATAGTTTCATAGCATAAAATAATTTTGTACGAACAAAATAGGTGTTTATATACAGCTGAATGCGTGAAAACCATGCTTATAAAAGCTTATTCGCAAAATGTTGTCATTATTACCAAAATTGATATTTTAATATTTCTTAATGACAACATTATATAAAAGAAGCAAGTAAACAATTATAATTACACAAAACAATATAATATAATATACTTTGTTTATTATTATTATATACTACATATTAGTATTAATTATAGTTAATTTATATATATTTTATCAATTAATTGAACTCTGTTTTAATTATGGAAAAAATATACTAGACTAGTTATCGTGCTTCGCCGATGTACGTCTCTAAGTAACAAGTTTCATTGGCCCATAATATCTCTATGAAAAAATCACAACAATCTAGATAAAAATAAACAAACTTTCGTTTTTATAATAAAAATTAAAAAATTAATAAAATTGCAGAAACCATTTTAAAATGTCCACGGATATGACTTGTACACTATAACATTAACTGAGCAGTTGGTATTTGGTAAGTCATTGAAATCGGTCAGAGGTGCAATATATACACACTAATATTATAAATACTAAAGTCTGTATGTTTGTTACTTCTGTAAGCTAACGGCTCAACAGATTTGAGTGAAATTCAAATTGGAGATAGTTTATAACCATGTATTAACATAGGCTACTTGATAATATCGACGTACATGCAAACAAAGCCGCGGGCAACTACAATCTCATATATAATACTTTCTTGTATTTTTTTGCATGTTTCGCGATTTTATTTTGGCTTTTTGATCGCCCCTAGACAAACAAAAACATCCCACGGGAGCCGTACATTTTGCTGGGATGAAAAGTAGGCTATTTGTTATTCTGATGTATGAACTATATTATTGTAAAGTTTCATTAAA
Organism: Brenthis ino; assembly: GCA_921882275.1. Classification (NCBI taxonomy): domain Eukaryota; kingdom Metazoa; phylum Arthropoda; class Insecta; order Lepidoptera; family Nymphalidae; genus Brenthis; species Brenthis ino. The sequence goes on from OV170231.1 coordinate 20,896,045, forward strand.
ATCCAATCAGTACTTTTTGTGTACTAAACTGTATAAGTTACTGTAGTTTTTTAACGATCCCACGGAAACTCTTTAATTTTCCGCGATGAAAAGTATCTAAAATGTTGACCGGGGATATAAGGTACCACCGTGCAATATTTCATTTTAATCGGTCCAACAGTTTAGGAGATTAGCCCGTACAAACAGATAAACAGACAGTGAAACAAAAAAATTAAAAAAATCTGGATTTGCTCTATTTCTCTTCTTACAATAGTCTCTAAGACGTTTAAAACCTTAGTCTCTCCCGTGATCATGATTGCTGTAAATCATTTCAAAAGTCGGGAAGCAAAATCCAAAATAGGATTCGAAAAACAGTTTTATATCTAAGTATATTTCATTCGTCTTAATTTCTACCATCAGTCTCACCTGCTTTCATGGTGACACCACTGGACGTTGTAGCGCCTATCCAAATGTTAGCGTGCAAAATATATGTATTATATTTACAATTTTTATATATAATATATATGAGAAATATGTACGCATGTATATAAGCTATATAGTATATATTATTAAAATACAAGCAATAGCAGTTCTAATATCTATTATTATAAGTAAATTATAAAGCTAATGTACTTTTTTTATATACAAAAGTACCCTTTATGCTGTTTTCAAAAAAAACTGTATACATACGGCTTTTATTTTCATTTTATATTTGATATTTATTTGATTAGATGATTAAACGATGATATTAATTAAATATTAAAATATGTATAAGTTTATCAGAAAATAATCAATACATTCAAAATTATAGGTAATATTATAACGTTTTATTTTTAATATATATTATTATAAAACAATACAATTAATACTAATAAAGAAACCAAAACCTAAGAAGGATAATAAAACAATATTATTTAAATAAAAAAAAACTCATTTATTACAACATTTACATACATTCAAATTACTCATTACACAATGTTTGTATTAAAACATAAATAATATTTTACTAAATAAAATATGAACTGTCTTTATTCGATGTCTATTCAATTATTATAATAATATGTTACAGTCAAACCTCTTGACCGGCCAAAACTGGTTTTGACTGTTAAAAACCTGTCAAAACTGGTTTAGACTCAATATTGGTTATTAGGAGGCTGAACTACAAAATATCACTGAAGGTAGATTAAAATTAATACAGTACATTCCTTTCCTTACACAAGATGAAATTCTACAAGCGATATCGATAATAGAAAACAAAAAAATATATGAGAACGGCATATTCTGTTACGTGATTTAGCGTTTGATATATCATTTCCATACACTTATTATCGATCGTAGATATCATCTCGTTTAAAATAAAAGATTAAGGAATTCATTTTGATATGGAATAAATGCATTGATCTTACACATATTTTTTCGCTTCGGTGATCAAAAAAACTTAGTTGGACACAAAATTAGTTGTCATTCCAAAATCGATACATCGATACAATCAAGTCATGGAAGACTTATATTTTTTTTATTTAGATTTTTTAATGTGTTCGCTCAATTATTTTTCGTTTTGTCCATACACCAAAGAAAACTGAAATAAATTACATTGTATGCGTGAAAAGCATCATATACTTGGATTATATTATATTTTTATATTATAATAAAAATATATATAATTGCTAAATCTCTCAAAAACGTCTCAGACATATATTATTATGTGTATGGTCAATACATATGTATGTGTGTACGTGGCAAATTATTACTGCCCCATATCATAGGAAACTCTCATCCACAAAGTGGCCTAACCTTAGTAAAACTAGTTTTACCAATATTGTATGAAAAATTCAAATTATAAGAAAAATATTTGTAACATATATATCATATTAAATACAAGTAAATTATTATTAAAATTTATCATTACTATAATTTATTTCAAAAATACAGGTTAGGCCATTTTCTCTTATACTAATTGTGGCTCGATATAGTTTTATAAAGAAAAAATAAAAAGAATATTATGTATCTGTCTTTTTAATAAGATGAGATGCATATAAAAACTTTTTTTTTCAGTAAAGATTAATTATAATATATAAACTGTTAAAATTGATCTACAGAAGATAATCTATATACCATAATTTATAAAAAGGAGTATTATTTAATATTATATATATATAGTGTGATGTAACCGCTATACAGATTGTAAATATTGTACATATAAAAAATCTCAAGGTTATATTTGATTTGACATAGTTCATTAAATAAAATTAAGTAGATAATGCCCGGATATGCATAAATTGTTTTTATTACACTGGAAAGCAAAGTCAGTATTTTAGTATTATACATATCTAGAATAAAAAAAATAAATAAATATTGTTTAAAAAGAACATACGATAATGAAAATCAATCTCATGGAAATTTACATAATAATATAGTATATTATGCTTACATATTTTTTACTTGTATACTTCTTATATCTCGTTTTTTTTGTGACTAACTCAGTTTCTAGTTACAATACCTACGTTCTACAACAAAATGTACTAAACCAAAAAAAAAATTGGTTTTGGTTTTTGATTTTTTTGTTGTTAGCACATTTTGGTATTTGGTGCTTTATCATTAATTATATATAGGGTGAATAGTTTTAGGACAGCGTTGTGACATATATACATACATACATATAAATATATTTATTACTCTTGCTTTTACTTATATAATATTTTTATTATTATAACTGCTATACATAATAATAAATGAATATAATAAATTAATAAAATCTCACGCCACATCCCTAAACATCTCTACGACACAAAAATGGAATCCATTCGAAAACCTAATAGTAATAATGATATCGATATTATTCACTACTTAAGAACCTAACTATAAAATAATAGCACGAAAATAAATACTTTAAATAAATAAATATATTGGGACATTAACACACAGTCCCATCTAGTTCCATGGTAAGCTACGAGAGAGAGATGTGTTATGGATACCAGATAGTTGACACACTACACACACACACATATATATATATATATATATATATAAATTTAAATATATACGTATTATAAATATAACTATACTATTGAAAGTGTTCGATTTGTTACATACAAGCTTTAGTCTGCGACTTCGTATGTTTATTTTGTCTTTAGAATTATTTCGGAACGAATAATAATTACACCAGCTTAAATTAATTATTGACAGACTTCAAAAAGGAAAAAGTACTTGATATCATGATTTTTTTCACCAATAAAGATGGAATAATTAATTTTGTTGATTTTGACCAATTTAAAAGAAATTTACATCAACTAATAAAAGATACTATATAACAAAAATTTCAATAAATATAACCTATCGTTGCTAATTTTAACCGCAACAAAATCTGCTCAATTCGTGTGAATATTTGTTTTTGTGTTTGGTATAGGGTATTTTCGTTATCCATACGATATTTTCACGATTCTCTTTTTGATAAAATAGTGGTAGCCCAGTGGTAACGCCCTCGCTTAAAAAACCGAATGAAGTGGGTTCAAATCCCGGGTCTAATACCTCTGATATTTTCATGAGCGGATCGTTTCCATTATGATTACCACTTCTTTTACGGCGAAGGAAAACATCGTGAAGAAACCTTTTTTTTTATATGTTTTTGAAAGACATGTGAAGCCCGCTAACTTGCACTTGGCCAACGTAGTAAAGTGAGGCTCGTGCCTAGCAGTTGTACGTTATAAGGTGCTGAATACAATACAATACTTTTTTTGATAGCAATCCCATAAATAATGAAACATAAAGGATGAAAATTATCTAAATATAAACTTTTATAATATTGACGTTTTACAAACGATAATATATACATATATACATACATATATACATACATACATACATACATACATACATACACACATACATACATACATACAAAACAACATATTATTTCCTTTCAACTAGCCACCCTGTATATACAATACATTCATAAAATCCAATAAATTACAAATATAATTATTATTTGATTATAAGGAACTATTTTCACTACTTGTGATGCTAATGTATACTATAAATAATAATATATTTTTTTTTATTAAATAATTTTTTAATTATTTGAATAAATATTAAATTTTTAAGTTGAATTTTTTTTAATAAGCTTTATTATAGATGATCTTGGGATATAACATACTACACTTAATAAAACTTTTTATTATTATTTTATTATTTCTTTTCGGCTATAATATTATTGTTGATTATTGTTATTATTATGTATGTATTGTGATTATTATTATTGGTTTTAAAGCTGTTTTTATTACGCTATATTATAAGCAATCTGTTTTTTAACAAACTCATTCTACCTATGAAGGTGGAATATTAATATTTTTAAGATTATTTTGAAGTCATTTTAACTTTTACACAAGAATTATAGATGTTTATCACAAAATATAAGAGCAATGTTACAACAGAAACCCTACAAGAGCCTGCTTGAAAACCTTCTAAAAAAACCCTTAATTTCCCACAAACATATTTGAACAGTCTTTAACAAAATATAACATCAATATATTAAAACATAGTAATAATGCACCGTTTTTATATTATCCGCTTGGAAAGCAGTAACAAAGCCAATATTTAGCTTTTAGTACAACCGCAACCTAATATATATAGCTTCAATCCGCTGGTGGAACAATAATGATGGTACTTCCACTATCCTTTCCTTTGTAAATGGCAGCGTTTTCCAAACTTTTCACATAAACTACTTCCGTAATAAAACTTTCGGACGAATCTTTTATATGCTCATCGCCATTCAATTGTACGACTGACACGTGTTCTTTACTTTCATCGCTGGAAATTTTCGGAGATTCTGGTTTGATATAAACAGTTTGAGTGGATCTGACTTTTCTAAATCTCATATCTTTTGGTAGAGTGGACGCTTCACGAGCTTCAATATTACTTGTGGGTGTGACACTACGAGTTCTGTAACTCGAAGTGTAAGTTTTTGGTAGAGTATTAGCGTCTTGGGTTTGAGAATCGCTGTCTGCCTTAACAAAACCAATGTCAACGAAGAACTTCTTGAATTTCTCAACAAAAGTTGGTGATTTGGCTCTATTTAGACTGCTCGACAGTCGTTCATGGGAATGTTCTTTTGAATCTTCATCTATCCTCTCAGGTATGTTTGACATACTTTTGTGTTTCTCCAAATTAGTTCGTCTCTTCCATTTCTCCTCATCATCCTCATCTATGAAGGGTATATCTTGGAGGTTATCATCGTTTCTCGTATCAACTGCTGCGTCTTTGAACTTGGGGTTGAAATTAGCATCAGCTATATATATCTGGGGTACACTAGTGCTGGTGTTGTCTGTCTGTATACCACTGTCTGCTAAACTGCCATTTATGTGAGAGCTACCTGCACCCGTACTTAGAACTTTAGTTAATTGATCGGATAATGATTCCATACGATCTTGTATCGAAGATCTGTACACATTATCAGCGTAAGACGGCCCGGGATCCCGTGGACTTAAATTTGATGTATCAAAATCGATTCGCCTTTGAAATGGGAGGGGCAGCCTATCCCTATCCATAACTTTTAGTCTATCCGACAGAACAGAGGGATATTCTGTTGGTATTTGGTGTCTTTGGTTCCACGTTGATATTGTGGTATCGGTGAAGTCACTCATACTAGATCTTACAGAAGATCTGGGCGATAGTCTGGCCTGTCTCAAATAGTCCGGATTATAGTCCTTTATAGGCCGACCGATGACTTTACCCCCTGCGTACAAATGTCTTCGTTAAATTCTATCACGTTTTTGGTACATTTCAGTTTATTTCTCACCCCCCCCACGGCCGTTGATTCACACCGTTAGCACATATAACACAAACTTTTTTTTTCATAAAACAAAACACGCTCAAATTCGTACTGCCAATGCACCGATATATTCGAAAGTGTAATAGAAAAAAAAATAAAAAAATGCACAACAGCTATAAGGATAACAAACACCAGAAAGGATGGAGGTAGGGTACAAAATAAACTGAAATGTATATAATAATATTAAGGTACCAAAAAAAAAAAATAATATTCCGCATTCACTGTTAGGAATAGGACTACTAGCTACTTTTGTTAAAGAAAAGTGTATTTTTATTTTCAATTTCTTTTAGGTATTAGTATATAAATCATGCAAATATACATATTTTTATAATATAATCATTATAGCGCATGCAAAAAAAATCTTTTTAATAGAAAAAAATAATAAAAATACACTTTTAGATACAAACAAAATAATAAACGAGCAATACCTGTATTATCTGTGTCTTCTTGAGGTCTCGAAGGTTTTGCGATGGACTTCCTCTTAGACGGCGAATGTTTTAGTGCTAAAATATAATAAAAAATAATGAGTTACACACTCTATAATACATATGAAAAGTATTATTGTGGTGTTTTTATTTTCATTAGTTTATTATAAAATAAAGAATATATATATTTTTAATTAAAAAAAACATTTATTTGGTTTAAAAATAATTTCAATACATTTTAAGCTGATCATAATATTTAAGTATATATATAGTTAACGTTGCACTTAACACCACAAACATACTTATGTAATTATAAACAAAGAATATAGGTACATTAAAAAAGCATTTGTATAAAAAGCACATTTTTTTTTAGATTTCGCAAAAATAAATCTCTCCAAGCTCATCTAAAGAAAAAGAAAGAAGAATATAAAGAAATAAAGAAAGAACCGATGAAAATCATGCCAGAAGATTGAAAGTTTTTTTAGTTCAAACGCGATCAAAATTATTTCGCAGATAGAATGTAGAAATAGAGACATATAGAATAGAATTAAAAATTTACAGATTAAAAATAATAATTTAGAAAAAAATGTAGATTATGTAAATGTGTATAAATAATGTTTTAAAAAATGTGAACTTTCGAAACACGTAAAATAAATAACTAGCCGGTGTTACTTTCTAAAAGTTTAATAAAATATATATTTTTTTATTTGTGCCAATTCCATAATAAAATCAATAAAAAAATAAGGAATCTAATAAACAAGACTTAGCGTTCCATAAAAAAATAATTTGGAAGAACTGTCGTCATGCTAACGTATTTATATGGACTTATGAAGGGTCTAACTACACAGATAGGTAGAAAAACACAAAAAATATTCACTAAAGAGGTTCTACACGACATATTTTAACTATTAGGAACTGTAAATACTATGAAATTGTTATAATACATGACAATGATTCATTATTCATTTAATGATACTCAAATATTCTCGTGTGAAATTTAAACAAAAAAATGGACACTACGATGACATTTTTGTTTTGGTATTTTGAGATTTTTTTAAACTAAAATGTGTCACAGATAATTAATACAGCGCTATAATAATACCAACATAAATATAATACATACAAATACCAACATTGAAAGTTGCATAATTTTGCTATAAATAGATTTTCAAATTAATTAGCAATAATCGCCATATTAATCATATCTAAACTAGAAAATTTGTGTGAATGAAAACTAGTGTCAAGTATTTAATGCATGTACAACCTAATCCGTTGGCCCAATTTAAAAATTTAAAAATACAGCATAGATTATAACAATTTCGTGAAGAATCACAGTTTGTAAACGTCACAAAATAAAATAACGATATAGTATGGGATACAACATGCTATTTTCGTACACTCCACGACTTACTTAAACCTCCACGGACGCGCGCCAGTATCCAATTTCGGACAATTGTTGGGAAAAAAAGGAAAAACAGATATTATTCTCGCAAAAACATTTTAAAAAATTTCGGGGACGTGCATGACTTTCACGTTAAAAAAATCATGCCAAAAAAAATTGTATCAATAAAAGAAAAGTTGAAAAAAACAAAAACAAACATGCCCATTTCGAACGTGAGAAAATTAAAAGAACCGAAAGAAAAAAAATAACGATCGATTTCAACTGTTAATTAAACATCGCATCCACTACATAATAGTGAACGCCTAGGCTAAAAATATTGGGTGTTGGTGTATTATTATTTTTTATTATTAATAAATATTTAAAAAGAAACTATTATTTTTTCTAACTACATTAACATATTTAATTGAAGACCTATATTATCTAGCGGTGGAAAAATCTAGATTATATTAGCTATTCAAAATCTAAATAGCCTTAAGATATTTCATATTTTAACCGACTTCAAAAAAGACGAGATTCTTTTTTATTTTTAGCTCCACTTTAACTGAATATAATATTATACGAAGAGCGTACAAGTTAACGTTTAGGATATTTGAAGTCAGTTTAATTTTAGTAATAAAAAAATCATTATCAATATTTATAACCCTAATAGTAACTAACTTAGCGAAACCAAAATATAATCTATAGAAAAATTATTCTATATCACCTTACATTTCTAACTCAAACTGTCTAGTATAGAAAAATCGGACAAAAAAATTTTTTCTTTTAGATCCAAAGAAAAAAAACCAATAAAAAATATCCATTTAAAAAAAATCCACCAACACCCTAACGTAAAACACACAGCAATACCTATATAGCTGGTGACGAGCGTTCTGAACTTGCGATGGTTTCCTTTGATCTCCGGAAGGTCCACTAATAGACAATTTTTTTTACATTTATTGCTAATACTTTATAGTATAGCGTTAACCAATGTGTGTTTGGAACGTAATAAGATAAGTGCGTCTTTATTTTTAACTATTCACCTCTCTTTCTATTTATCTGTTTAATTAAGTACAAAAGATACGTACTATGTTATTTAAATAGGTCATTTTCATTCCTTAGGGAGTGAAAGAGACAAAACATAATACATATGTTATTAAAATGAGACGCAAATATCTTTTTACGTTTCACAAATGTAGTGGACAGAATTTACTCGTAGAAACAATTAATGGTATGATAGTATACAAACATATTATGTTAAAAATGTTTTTCTTTTTGTATTTTTAGTGTAATAAAAAAGAAATGAGATGTATATGTATCATTTTCATTTCGGAGACCTTCAAAATGCATCGTTTTTTATTGAAAAATTATTATTTTTTAATATAATCTATAGCTAAAAGAAAAAATAAAGTGCTCTTAGATTAAAAAAAAGGCTTTTTGGAAGTCCCAAATGAAATTTTAAAGAGTTTCTATTAACTTAGTGTTAGAAATTGTGTGTTTTTAATTTTAAAGCAATTTGACACTTAACTATATAGACTTAAGGGTGGATTTCTTATACTCGGGATATAGCTATACAATGACAGTGTAGCAAAATGAATAATTTCGATGGAAAAGTTTGAAAGAAGAGTAGTTTAGAGTGAAGGTACGAGTATCTCATCAATTTTAAGTCAAAAAAAAAATACATTTCCATACCAATCAATAGTTCAAAAGGACTAAAGTGATACTTTTAAGGAATTAAAAGAAAATAAATTTCATATATTATTGGTATCTCTTTCACACCTATGAAATTGTAAAGAGACATAATACGAAATTTTTCTCAATAGTGTCACAAAATAGACTTTAGAAAAGGACAACAATATACTAATTCACCGTTTCACAGAAAACATTATTATAATTTAAATTTGGGTTTTCTCTTAAGAAAATCAAAAAGTAATACTTACACGAAGGTATCTTCTTAAATACGGTTTTGGCCATAAAGTCTAAGAACCTTTGCGCGTAGAAACTAGGTCTGTGCACTGACACAGTGTCCTGAAATAAAATAGATAGATATGGACAATTTAAAATATATAACTGTGTTGCCTGTAAATATTTTTGTCGTCTGTAGTCTATAGTTTCTAGTAGAAACTACCGCCGCAAAAAATATTTAGGGCTAGAGTAATAATACTTAGGTTAGGACAAATCTAGAAACATAAATCTTTCATTTATCTCTCTAAATTCGTCCTTACTCTGACTACATCGTGCACAATGTACATAGTGAGATGCTTTAGGTCACTCATGCCGCATTAGTACGTAGTTTTGAGTTAGCAGTACAAGGCTTTGTAAAATTTACAACAAACGGCCCATAAAATACGCTTTTTTACCTGTATAAGAGATTATTTTTATAAAATTGATTACAATGTACATAAATTATATTGAAATTATATAGGCGTATATGACGTTACCATGGTAACGTTATTTAAGTTACCATGGTAAGGAATAACATAGCAGGTACACCTACAACCCACATACACATCACAAAGTGAAACCCGTGCGATACATATATGGCCGCATTTAAAAGTACGTTGGCCTCGGCCATTAAGAAGCAAAAGCGGAAGATTCTAAATAAATTGCAAAAAAATTAAAGTTGGCTTTCCCAAAACCGAATTTAAAACATCTAGACTCCAGTAGGAGACATGAGCAATGAACATATTCAGGCCAGGGGTGGCTAAGTCTAACTGTAGATATATAAACAGGCATAAAAAAAGAACTATACACAAATAAACACTCACGCCATCATGTATCATACTCTTCCAAGTGTGCTCCAGTTTCTTCCTGAGACGATACGACTGCAATATATCAATGATACCGAGAAACAAGAGTAAACGTTCCCCACGCGCGTTCCTCGCTGGAATACCACCCGGCCTGTGGGGGATATAATAGTAATAAGTATGTTGGGACATTAACACACAGCATCATCTAGTTCCATGGTAAGCTACGAGGCTTGTGTTATGGATACCAGATAGTTGATACACTACACGTATATAACTTTAAGTACTTCGTATTTAAAGGCATAAATATAAACACCCACGACAGGAGTACAAACATTCGTGCTCATTACACAATGAAGGAGATCTCTGAGTTATTTTGGAAGAACAAGATACCTATTAAGTTGAATTCTCGCGAGAAGCTTAATATTGTTTAAAAAGACCCAACTTTTTTCTCTACAAAATTTAAGTTCGCTAACTGTTAGTACTAAAGTTAAGACAATCATCCATTTGACATGTTTAAACAAGTATAAAAAAAACTTGTCTGCTGCCATTCGCTATTATTATTATTAATAAAGTTTGTTGTTCAAAATGTTTGGAAATTACTTAATCACGCGTAAAACATTCAACGGATTTAGATAGAACTTGACACACATACCACGTGTTAGACTAACAAATAGGATATCTCTAATCCTATAATACGTTTCTCCGTTATATTCTTTTTTAGGTTTCTTCATTTTGACATACATTCGAATTAAAAAGACGATTTATCGACTTAAAAACACGCTTAAATAAACCAACAACCTTCACATTAAGATCTCCACCTTATTTAAAAAAAATATCTCAAACTTTAAACTTACAACATCAAATCTCTATATAATATCACTAGGTGCCTAACAATCTATACTAATTTTATAAAGAGGTAAAGTTTGTGAGTTTGTGACGTTGTAGGGGGTAATCTCTGGATCTACTGAACCGATTGAGATGAAATTTGGTATGAAGATAGTTTAAGACCCTGGGAAGGACATAGGCTTTTTATCCCTGAAATCATCCCTTAAAGGGGTGAAAATGGTGACGAAAGTTTTTATAGGAAATTAACCTAGGGACGAACCCAAGCGAAGCGAGGGTTAGTCGCTAGTGATTAATACAGTAACTCACAGGTCACGCTTTGCTACTTCAATTAAAATTATTAAGATCGGACGGATCAGTACTTTCAGAGATTCTCCTGCATACAAACTCTTTATAAAATTCAAAAGAAAAGAAAAAAAAAACAACTTTTCAATATACTCACGGAACATCTTCCTCTTCATCTATCGGCTCACTTTCAGCCTGTATGCTCTCCATCGCAGTAGAATGCGCCACCAACCGTTGACGGTTGATAGACCTGGTGGGGGAAGAGGAACAAAAAAAATGACCAAACAAAAAAATTGTGTGGAGGAAACAAATAGAAAATTTGAGAAATGATGAGAAAACAATAAAAAAATATTGTATCAACAAGGAAAAACAGTAAAAGACATTTAATCTCATAGAAATACATACATGACAAAAGAAACATAAGACTGAATGATTTTGAGTTAAAAATAAATAAAATACACTTTGTAACCAAGAAAAAAAAAATTTTTTAATTTTTTTTTTTTAATTAAACCAAACTTATATTTAATCTACTAACATGCATTTAACTATTTCATTTAAAAAAAAGTGAAGATGATTGAATAACACAAGAAAAATGAAATATTAGAAAATTTAGTTAAAAATTGTTATTATTAGTTAAGTGTTTGATTGTACAAGGTCATTACATACATACATAACGTAATAAGAGGGTAGGTATAAATAGAGGTTTTCTATGCTAAGATCAATATATATTTTTTTCTATCAATTTACATTAAGGTATTATATAAGTCCTAAAATCTATTTATATCAAACATAGATGTATATCATTTGATAATTTACTGGTGAATTAGGTTTTAGTACCATGCACTTTATAGATTCGTTAGAAAGAGACAGACACATAGACGTGTTAGTGCGTTTGAAGGAGACGGGAGTTAATGCTAGGACAAAACAGAGATTTATTTAAAAAAAACGTAATTACTGTGTCCGTTTGACTTGATTCTTAAAATCCTCTTTGCTTTGCTCTAATCTGGAAAAGTTTGGAAAATACCATCACCGTTTGTGGAAAAATCGACTTAATAATGCGTAATTTACAAAGCACTTACAAGAAAAAAAACAAAAACCTTTAAATTTAAATCGTCTTGAAAAATCGATTTTAACTAACATAATATCAAAATAAAATCTGTCTTGAAAAGTAACTTGACAACCCTATACATATTTGTATTAACATACAAAAATATCCTTTCTAATGACGATCAAACTAACACTCATATATCATAATATAAAGATAACATAAGGATATACCTATAAGTTATAAAAAAACCTATGACTTTTTCCAACAAGTTTAACCAGTAATTTGGGTGTTCGTGTGTATGTATGTACTTGTGACACTACACAATGTAGATCTGAACATATATACATGTAATGTATGTATACACATACGTATGTTGTGACGATGTGAATGATTACCAACTTACCTGAGCCTTCGTTGACTATGACAAAAAAAGAGCCTAAAATGACGTCACAACGTACACACACATACAAAATTTATATTCAGTATATTTTTTAGAAGAAAAATATATGAAGCAGTTTGCATTAAAAACTTTAGAAGTCTTTAAACTACAAGCTGTTTGACTAAAAAAATCTCATCAAAATCCGTTTAGCTCTATACCGTGATGCAAGCATCAAAAGAGACACAATATATGTATACAGATAACATTTCTTAGAACTATTAATTAATAATAAAATGTTGTTATATGAAAATTGCTTTCTATTTTATTTATACATATAATAACATAAAAAAATCATAAGACCCATTGTACATTTTAGAACTTTATCCTATTTGAACGATATCCAAGATATATTTGCTAAATAATTATTTTCGAACAATTTCGTAATTTCGACCCTATTACTAAATTATATATATACCCTATTACATACATACATACATACATATTTAATTTCACGATATACCCCCTAGGATTGACAAACAGAACAAAACGCGAAGGGCTACGATCTCTTCATATCTCATTCGAAGTCCCCATTCTTTTCTTACACTATAGGGTTTCATAGACATTAATATGACCTTCTTAGAGTACAAATAAATTTCACCTTCAAAAGTCCTCTGAATAATATAAATAAATAAATGTTGGGACATTAACACACAACACCATCTATTTCCGTGCTCATCACACAAATGAATACCCCCAGCGGGACTCGAACCCGCGACCGCTGGCACAGCAAGTAAGTTCACTACAAACTGAGTCAAAGGTGTCGTCGAATGCGCGTTAAACTTTACATTCTATTATATCTTTTTCACCATCCATCATTCATTCTAGCAAAATTTTCTACACTCTCAATACCAACCATCTTATAACATGTCTAAAATTAAAGACACAACTCATAATTTCAAAACATTCTCCACTATCATCATCGATCAAAAAAGTACTAGACGCACAATCCAATGCAAAAGTTCTCTTAAAACTGTCACTTATATGTGTTTAGGTAATTATTCTAGTTGAAATAAATATACAATAATGTAAATTGAACCTTAAATGCAATACTTTCACAAAAAAATATTAAAAGCGCGGTCAAACGTTTAAATGAGCGCTCATTAGGTGAGGACATTTTTTGTCGCTGATTGCGTATCTAGTACTTTTCTGATCGTTCACTAACATTCAGAGAACAACCATCCCAAAAAAAAAACTATAAAAATACTTTCTTTCACACATACCTTGTTCTATTGAGTCCACTTTTCTTGGGCTCTCCATCAGCGTCGTCATCGCTTTGACCGGAATCTGTGCGTTTTCGGGCTTCGGTCTTCTCCCTTTGGGCCTCATCCAAATTGTGAATACCCACCAGAAGAGAATAGTCCATGATCTGTAACAATAATATGGTTTTAATACTCAACTGCTCCAATGGTTTTGTCACTGGCATATACGGCTGCAGATCCGGATGATGTGGGTTCGAAACTTGGTCAGGACCAAGTTTAGCTAATGTATATTCTTCATAACAACCCAGAGTTGGGAAGTTGACGCCTAGACACTCGTACCTCGGAGACCACGTAAAGCAATCGGTTTAGCGTCTCACCTGTCTCCGGTCGTGTCATCTTAACATTTCACCGGAGTTTGAGAGTTTATAGGAATACAGAGTACACGTTGTGTTTGCACTAAAATATATCCTGCCCAGTTGGCTATTGTCAGTGAGATTGGCCGACGTCGCCGGAACCATTTAAGAGGACTTTATTATTATAAATATATAAACCTAAGTTGATTCCCCATACAAACTTTCATCCCCATTTTCACCCCTTAAGGAATGATTCCCAGGATACAAACTATCTTCTTACCAAATTTCATCTAAATCGGTCCAGTCAATTCGGAGAATATTCGGTCGAAACAAACAAACAAAAATCTTTCCTCTTTGTAATATATTAGTATAGAAATCAAAAATATCCTGAAGTATAGCCCAAATTAAGACTGTTTAATACCTTCGTATGAGATGGGATATTTGCACTGGTACAGTATAATGTGATCTGTGCCTAACAAATTCTCCTACATACCTTAAAACTCTCCAGCACTCTGCAATCTCTTTGCATGGTCTTTATTAGAGCGTTATACGTGTCCGCCTCTAGGAATATGCCTTCGGTGTGTTGCTCCATGAAATCCAAATCTTTGTATGTCGGTGAGCTCTTTTGTCTTTCGGATTTGCTTGCCTGTTGAAAATACAATATTTATTTAGTGTGTAATATAAAAATGATTAGTCTTAGATAATATGCGAGAAATTGAAAATGGCAGACTTCATAAATGTTTAGAAGATCTAGTTAGATTCTCCTTATCTCTTATACAGTCGAGTCCGTTGAAGGGACGGCAATCTCTTTCTCGCTTATGGAGGTTTCTCACTAACCCGAGTTTCTATTATAGAGGTACAGGAATAGTCTTTCTCATTTATAGAGGTTTAAAAATATACAACAAATGTGTAGTGCTAAACATGTATGTATTGTGTCCAAGAGCGGCGGCAAAATTGTTTCCATGGGAAATTATTCGGATAGGTTTGAACATTATGTTTCAAATGAAAATTCGATATAACTAGCCATCTTCTCTCATCGAAATTTCTATTAAACGTTAAGTTTAGTTCTGTTTTATCTATCAGTCTTATAGAATAGAAAGGGATAAAAGATATACCATACCTTTCTTTTATACGTGGATCCCTTCAGATCGTACTTTTGGTGCAATTTGACGGACGACGGAAGTAGATTGTTCATGGCGACGAGCCGCACATTTTTACTGTTACATTGATAGCAATATAGTCCGAAGAACTTGGGTAGTAACGTGCGGGGGTTCTGAAATTCCGTTTATATATTAAATAATGTCATTTTAACCCCGCTGAGTTGCTTTTGCCAAACCTAAGAAGAACTAGGTCTGAGCCTGTTTATTACCTTATTACCGATTTGGTAATAGACTAGATAGGGTGGTGGCAGACTAGATTGTTATAATCAATAAAAAATGTTAAATTAAATGGCGAATCAAATATTTTGGATTTTTATTTTGTATTTAAACTAGTCTTTGTCCGCGGCTATGCTCGCTACATATTTTTATTTGTTAGAAATATCTTCTCTGGAAGAGATCGCCGTTTAAGCGATAAGGCCGCCTATTGTACATCGTCCTATTTCGGTTTTTCTTGTACTAATTTTGCTTACATTTTAGGGTGTACAATAAAGAGTCTTAATTATTATTATAGAGTATCTATATTTTAATCTAGGATGTAATGATCTTCCGGCCGAATTTTATTCGTATAAATCCGTTAAGCCGTTATATTGTAAAGAAGTAGCAAGCACAGACAGTTTCACATTTTTATGTATTTTAATGTATATGAAATTAATAAATTATTATTTAAGATATTTAATAAAAAAAATGCAGGCATCTCCTCGTATTTACTTAAAGAACCAGCGGACATTATCATTATGGCGGAGGTAGTGAGTTCGAGTTCCCTCTCAACACTAATATCGGTCATACAATAATTTATCAGATCTATTGAGATTATTGGTCCATGTCTTGTTTCTTGGTCCCGCTACATCACACCTTAGGAGATATTAAGTTGTAGTTACATCGCTAATTGATATTAGCATTTGCCCGCGGCTTTGCTCGTGTTATAGATACATCAATGGAATACTCTTCATATTAATCCATAACATAATCTATTTTTTATTTGAATTCTACTCAAATCCGACACAGCACTAAGAAATAACAAACACACGCACTCACACATAAATCTTAGTACATGTAAACTTACTTGATCAAGGTTCAAGTAGTACCCTGGTAGTAGTTTCTGAAGAAACTCTCCCTCCTTGTGTTGTACTGTTTTTATTATGAACTCATCATCGTTCGTGAGATAAAAGATGCTGCCGGACGCGCCGGGATTGCTTAGCTCGCGTAATGGAGCGCTACACATTGACATCTGAGGAGAAATAAGAAAGAATTAACATAACATCTATGTATGTTTGTATGTAAGTATATTATATGCATGTTTGTATATATGTATATATATAATACTAGCAACTCATCCTCGCTTCACTCGGGTTCATCCCTAGGTACGTTATATTGATTACGTTATATTCATTTATATAGGTATGATGAGTTATTGTGTGTTGCATTATAACGTATTTGCCGTAAGAATGAGATAATCTTTCGCAGTTAAAAGTAGCCTATGTCACTCTCCAACCCTGCAAATACCTTCACACGAAAAATCGCGACCATCCGTCGATCTGTTTCGACGTGAAAGAAGGACAAACGAACAAACACACAAAATCCTATAAATGTACCTTTTCAACATATCTATACATATAATACAATTGTAATTATATACATTACACTATATATATTATAACTATATAGAAATAGACATTATTATCAATACAGAGGCCAAATCTATAGTTTTCAGAATTTTTGTTTGTCTGTCCGTCTGTCTGTCTGTAACTGCATCACGGAAAAACTACTGGATGGATTTTGATGAAATTTGGTATGGTGATAGCTGATTATCCGGGTCAACATATAGGATACTTTTTACTGAGGGAAAACATGTCATTTCTGAGAAATCTATAGTGAACGTTAAAACGTACATAAGTCTAGTCAAAGTATAGTCGCTAGTTTAACTATAATATGAGGGCATTGTCATCTTGAACTTCATTAAAATTTTAAATTTTTCTTAGAAAATCAACAATAGAAGCTATAGCCTCGTTCACATATAACGTTCGTGTGAACTAACGGAAAAAAATCGTCATTTAATTAATATTAAACTTAAATGTACAAAAAAATATTCAACATGTAATTACGAAAAAGTATTAACGTTATTTGAATAAAATTGAAAAAGTTTTAAAACGAATGGATGAATTATTTTAAATTATCTTATTACATTTTTCTACATGTAAGAGAACTAGATAATGATGTGTAAAGTTTTACTGTATATAATATATCAACTCCACTCTCGAGGTATATTCTTTTAGTCACTCCACGACCGCGGACATGCCGGCGTTACAGTTAACAATAGATTTCTTAGAAATTTAATTAATTTCTTAAAAATTTACCTGGAGGTGTTAAATTAAGAAGCTATAAAAGTAATATTTAGTACCTAAGAACACATTGACCTAATCGCTACAGGACACACCATTTACATGACCTGTTATGTACATATTACATACTCGTATGTGTTCTATATACGGATAGGTACCGGCACACAAATATGCAAATTTTTTTAATCATACTGATAGCTTTTTCCCCAAAATACTTATGAATTATAACCTTCCTAGATAAACCTTCTTTCTATTGACGTAAATCTTATGAAAATCCGTTCAGTAGTTCCTGAGATTATTCGGAACAAACATAAGTTCAACGCGGCGGGGAACTTCATTAATATATAACATGCTGTGATCGTGACCCCCGTTCCTAAAAAGCAATATAATATCCCACGTAATACTGATTCAGTTATTGTATGTATTGTATTTTGTATTCAGCCATTTTATACGTCCCACCGTTGGTCCATAGTCCACCACGCTGGCCAAGTGCGGTTTGACAGACTTCATTTGTCTTTAGAAAACTTGCTAGTCTCTTTCTGACATGCAGGTTTCCTCAACAAGTTTTCCTTTACCGTAAGGCAAGTGGTAAACATCAGAGGTGCGAAGCTCGGGATTTGAACTCGCATCACTCGGTTTCAGAAACGAACGCCGCACCACTGGGCTACCACTGCATCATCCATATATGCACTATCGCTATGCAAAATACAACCTCCACCCGTTACGTACATTGGCACGTGAAAGCATAATAAACTAATATGTACAATTAATTTCCTTTATACTATTACTACGGATAATAATATTTTTCTACGCTTATATGTTACGTAAAATGAAACACGATAACGATTAGTGCATGTAAATAATCACATTATCATCAAATGTATTTATGGCTTCAAACAGTTTAAATAGAAAACTGGTTAAAAACAAGCTTTATTTTCATTGCCATGACGTTTACTGATAAGATATTTGTACGGCTCGAAG
Source organism: Brenthis ino (assembly GCA_921882275.1). NCBI lineage: Eukaryota > Metazoa > Arthropoda > Insecta > Lepidoptera > Nymphalidae > Brenthis > Brenthis ino. Next base: position 20,915,051 of record OV170231.1, read on the forward strand.
GACCAAAAAGTTGTAAAAGTTACTTATATCTACTTATAGTAGCTTAGTGTCTTTTGGTTAACATATCATTCATAATTTCAGATTAAAACATAAGTAAAGACAGAATTCAGATTAATGAAGAATAGTAAGAAATTACAATTTTCAGATCCAAATAGGAGTCATCTTTTTATGTAATTTTAATACAACTTCATTCTACAATTCGTTTCATTTTGCACTTTTAGAAGAACGAATTATATAAGTTTCCTGTGATTTATTCTATGATATTTCATTATGTTTGTTCATAAATTTACATCAAAATAATGTTCTCAGTGGCTCAAGTACAAATATTGGCACTTTCTATAATATGGCAAATGACATGTAGGTTTTATGTGTCTCTTGGTTGTCTAGACTCTAGTGCATGTTTAATCAAATTGAAATAAAATAAATAAATTAAAGAAATGAAGATAAAAAATAGAAAATTAAGATATGAAAATTAGACAAAATTCAACCACAGATGATGTTTTTAGTATAATTTTATTATTAGAATATTCGGCGAAGTAATTAAAAACTACATTTGCATATAGGTATGCTGATTTCTAATTTCAAAAGATTAAATAGTGATACGACACTAACGTTCTAGTGAAAGTAAATAAAAATAAAGAGATATGATGGTCATGGATGGTATAATACTAGCGACTCGCTCTCGCTTCGCTCGGGTTCGTCCATAGGTACGCTTTAACCGTTAGTGTGGAATAGATAGATTACGTATTTACGACGTGTCGTGGGTTGTTTTATTATGTATTTTTCCGTGTAATTGAGATAATCTCCTGCGGTAAAAATCCGTCTCTCTATTTCGACGAGAAAGAAGGACAGACCAACAAACAAACACATTTTCACATTTATAATATTAGTATGAATTAAACTTTTTACCGACTTCTACAAAGAAAGAGAGACCTCCTTTATTGATTGGTAAACATCTTGATACTCAATTATTCTTCTGTATTTTTGTTACGCGATATCTTTGGCAATTATGATTTTTTTTTAATGAATAGCTTATATCTCAATGATACCAACCCTTGAGTGTGCTCTTTTGAATATTATACGGAATCAAATAATATAAAAAAGATACGACTTGAACAAAGAAGACTCCTCCTTTATAAAGTCGGTAAAAATCTCGGTTATGTTACGCGATACCTACACTAACTATGAATTCATTTTGATTATAGCGAACTATTTTTAACGAATAGGTTATAGCTCAAGAGATATATACTTCTTTAAATATTATATGGGACCATATAATAAAAAAAAAATCCACTTCTAAGGGAGAAATAGCAAGTCCTTAAATGGTTTTGAAATCACTGTATCTATCTTTTTTTTTAATTTTTCACCATATGCAGTAAGAATATATGTATATAAACAATGCACTTACAAGGAAATCATCCGGCTGTATGCCAAACAGATCTCTGAAGTATCTGAAGGCTATCGGCGCGTACGTTTTGAACTTGAACTCGGAGTAGTGATGCGCGGGCGTGTGATTCGATCCTTCCGATGGGAAGTTTGTTGTTTCTACTGTCATGAAGTCCTGCATGAGAAGATCCCTTTCAGGTTTGGAGGCGAGACCACCGATCGCGTGCTGTATACCTGAAAAAATAATCATTGATTAAACATTTTTACTAGCGGCTCACCTTCGCTTGGTAGCGACCCTAGATATGCCTAAGTTTTTTTTACTAACAGTAGCCTATTGTGTTTATATATACGTTTCTATTTAAAAGTTGTGAATCATGAATGAATGAATGAATGTGAATAAGAAAGATATTGTATTGGTGGATGGTCTGTACTACGTTTTCATCGACAAAATGTTAAGATCTAGTCGATACATTAAGTAACTATTTATTTATTTGCAAAAATGTACTCAAAATATTTTTAAAATAATAGTATATTTATTAAAAAGTAATAACGACGACTTCCTGATCGATTTTTTTCGACGGTAACGAATCCCGTGGAGACATGTGTGCATCAGATATTATAATGTACACGTGTATGCGCAAACACACATGCACTTTTAATTTCTTTCCCTTTCATAACGTAATCGGACGATACTTGGACACGACCGGCATGAGATCAGGCGCAGGGCCAACAATTTTACATTGTCTTCGGGGCTGGAGGGCGCTACCGCCAATTTCACATTTAGATTTATATTGAGTGTTTTAAATAGCAAAAAAAACGAGAAAACTTCCTTTGTTTCGGCCCAGGATTCGAATCCACGACCTACGGATCTGCCGACGTACATACTAGCCACTAAACCAACGAGGTGGTTAACAAAGAAAAAACATAGCAACAATAAATTGTGCTTAGGCTATCGGAGGTCACAGGCTAAATCCGCTGGGGACATATTTCTATTGTCCATTCTGTATTAGTTAGAGCAGATTGGTTCTATTTTGAAGACCAAAGACCAAGGTTGGTGACTGCTGCGTTACATCTGTCTTTACTAATATTATAAAGAGGCAGAATTTGTTTGTTTGAACGCGCTTATCTCAGGAACTACTAATCTGATTTGAAAAATTATTATTGCATTAGGTAGGCCATTTATTGAGGAAGGTTATATGTATATGTGTGATAATTGGTTTTTGGCTAGTGTATATATAAAAAAAAACGAAATACCGCTTACACACTCACTGATTTATTATAATACTAGCATTGCCCGCGGCTCCGCCCGCGTTCAGATGACCAAAAACTAAATTCTTAGGTGTTACATATTAGTATACTCTTACATTGCAGTTTTTGTATTTTTCCTCAGAAATAAGATATTTTCCCGCGGTAAAAAGTATCCTAGGATCGCGCGCTACATCGCCCGGTTTATATAGCTTGAGCAGGCGGTCGAGCGATGCGGGGCAGAGGGGATGGACTCGCCGTAGGCATCTCAATGCTCGCCAAGCATTAAAAATGTTTCGCTACTAATTACTTCTAACAACGATATCTCAAAAACTATTCATCTGATTGATTTAGTGTAAAGAGCAATTTTAATCTGCATTAAATGACTAAGCTAACTAAAATATTCATTTGGATAAGGATTAATACCGAACTAAAGAAAATAACTTTGAAAATAACGTAATGTTTTTAATTAAAAATGTTAACATAAAAGTGGTTATTGTAAGTCAACCGTAAGAGATAGAGATATGCTATCGCGGACTTTTTTGTAGCATTTTTATAGATTTTGAATTCTCTAGTACATTACTTAACTGTATCTTTGCTAGTTTACGCGGCGTTCGCGTGGAAAGTTCCCATTTGGCGAGATTTTTTGCGACCTCTTCAACATTTGTCGCCGTATTTCAGCTAATTTACATAAAAGCATAATAAATTATATACCTAAACCTTCCTCAAGAATTACTCTTTCTATTGTTGAAAACCGTATAAAAATCCGTTCAGTAGTTTTCGAGTTTATCGCGTACAGACAGACAGGAGGACAGACAGGAGGACAGAAAGACGCGGCCGGGGGACTTATTTTTATAATAAGTATAGATATAATATATAAATTTGGCAGGAAGATTCCTCATAGGTGGTTAAGAATTTACTATGAAAGGATTTTTGACGAAAATAACTCCCATAGGGATAAAAAAGAGGTTGGAAGGAAAAAGATTTTTTTTTATTTTAGCTCTTCAAAACTATATTTATTATCGTACACGCGAGCGGAACCGTGTGCGATAGCTAGTACATACATATAAAATAGAATGTCTCCAATAACAAACCCATATCTATAAATATAGTTCTATTTTTACTCACAAATCTAAAAGGTCACACGGTATCTTATCGATTTTGAAACGGATATTGTTTAGTTTCATTTAGAGGTGCAAGTTTCTTCAATACTCAGTATACAAAAAGAACTTCATAATATGTAAACAACAATTTTTCAATTATATCTTTAATATCATATTAATCGGACCATTTTTACGATTTACCCTCACTCCGCTCCTAACACTTTTTTTTAAAGTTTGCGAACACATTACTTATACCACCTACATATGTTCTTTTAAACAGCAGCTGGTTATATGGAATTGACCGGCCATAAAAGCCAGTACTACGCAGTAAAACCCAACATAACCTCCCCTGTCTTAATGGGGTGTCGCATGGTCACTTACGCGTGCAACCACGATGACTGGTCTGCCGAGATAAATCACAAGAACCAAGTGGTTGTCCCACGGTCCACTCTGTTATCAGACAAGTACCAGGAGCAACCCGCATGGTACACCGCCCCACAGAGATGGCCCGCCTCAGGTGATAAGATTTCACCTCCTCATAGTTGTATTTGCAACTATATGCGATAAAGGTGAATCTAGCCTAGAGTTTTGCTTACGTAGACTTAGTAAAAATCTATTTTTTTATACAATTTTAATTATATAATCTAACTAGCGTTCAGATGACCAAAAACCAAAATCTTAGGTTTTACATATTAATATGAGTATACTTTCTGAGAAAAATACAAAAACTGCCATGTAAGAGTTTACATTGCAGTTTTTGTATTTTTTCTCAGAAATGAGATAATTTCCCGCGGTAAAAAGTATCCTATATGTTGACCCGGATATCCAGCTATCATCATATCAAATTTAATCAAAATCCCACCAGTAGTTTTTCTGTGATGCGGTAACAGACAAACAGGCAAAAATTCTAAAAATATAGATTCGACCTCTGTATCGATAATAATGTTTAATTAAATAAAACTTTTCAAAAAATATTTAAGGTACAGATTCGGCTTATCTACAATTTTATTATATGTATAGATATTTAAATCGATTTTAACTTACTCTCAATCGTTGAATCGTTTTGCAATTTTATAATGTAGCTATGATAAATTCGGATGACAATACAATAAATTGGTACAATCGACTGATCTGATATGGAGCCAGGAGATAGATAGTGAAAGTTTAAATGGCTTCCAGTAAAACCTTCAAGTTTGGTTACATATGGACATTCGTTTTGACGATATCCATACATAAGAATAAGTTGAAAACAAGTTTTTTTAATATATTTTTTAAACTATCACCTCCAGGTAAATTTATAAGAAATTAATGAAAGTTCTAAGAAATCTATTGTTAACTGACACGCTGGCGTGTCCGCGGTCGTGGAGCGATTAAACTTATAAAACTTAGCGAAAATGACCGAATATATAATAGAGAATGATACAATAGAGAGCCGAGCTCCTATTTGTGTGGTTTCCCTACCAAATTGAAATTCAGGCTAAATTTAGTAGTACTGTAACATCGTCATACATTGTATCTATTTATAACTGGCAAAGTGCAGTTATTAGTTTATTATCGCTACCCACAACTATACATTAGCATTTATGGACCTCTCCTCCTACATTTCCTTTTGTAAATGAGACTGCATAGTGTATACCATCTTTACAGGTAAAATCAACTAGTCGATAATTAAGTAATAGGTTTCGTATTTGTATCGAAATCTGAATCTAAATACAAGCGTCGTTATTAAAAAATCCAAAAAAGGAGGTGAACTCCAAAAAGGAGACACAAATCAGCTCTATTATTATAGTTTGTGTGCGTTCTTATAAAAAATATATATTTATGACTTTAAATATTTATGACACTAAATTAATTATTATTCCTCCAATTTGAATAACTTATATGTCGATGTACTTTCCTGTATAAAAAGCAATAATTGATTTGGTAGCGACAAGTACAGTAGCGCAAATATTTTATTTGCGAAGCTTCTTTCCGGTACCTAGAGGAAGTCAGCCAAGGCCACATGCTATCTCGCACAATGTCAAGTGCCAACGCACTTATAAATAATTTATTTTTAAATCATCAGATTAAATAAACTTATAGGTAAAATACGAATTATTATTGTGAATACGAAAGTTTTGTATGTGCGTGCCTGTGCATGTTTGTTACTCCATTACGCTATAACCACAGGCTATTAGTAATAAAATTACTCAAAAGGTGCTGCTACATATATGTATATATATATCAATCTATTAATCTATATAAATAAAAGAAAAATTTCGTATGGTTGTCCTTCATACGCCGTGATGAAACTCTGGTGGGTCATCCTGTACACACGACTAAGAAGGTTCCTGGAGCAAAAAAAAAAAGAATTCTGCTTTGCATTCAAGCTTAGGGACCCAGCCGGGCGAAAAGAAGGTATGTCGCAAGTTTTTTTCCGTATTGATGAAGTTTCTATGGTCATTATCAAGCTGAATCATAAAAATTGCATCTAATAGTATATGGTCCTTGCAGCATTATTACATTACCTTTGTTATATAATGTATGAAACTTTTATGCGAAAACTCTTTCTAAACCTCTGAAAAAGCTAGACTTTAGTCTTTTAGTAAATTAGTTTTAGATTTATATTAAGAAAGACATACTAGCAGACGATGACGCATTAAATCATATGTATATTAAAAATATTTCGTTATAAATGAGGATTTAAGAACCAATCTTCGTATCAAACAACGTTTTACATTTACTGAATACGTCAAGTATAGACAAAGGTACGTACATTTAACCTTGACCTTGACATAAAAAGTTATAAATTTAACTTGTGAATCTGTGTCTGCCTGTGGCATCGTAGCGCCCAAACGGGTAAACAAATTTTAATCTAGTTTTTTTTGTTAGTTTAGGCTCATTGAAATGAACCAAAACTAACTACATGTGTCGGTGGCTTTATAAAATTTTTAAATTAAAAATATATATACATATAGGATACTAGCAGAACCCACGGCTTCGGTCGCGTTAAAACTACAAAAAAAACTCTAAAAAGGTAGTTTCATACCAACTTTTATCCCCTATTTTGCCGCCTTATAAGATGAATTTCGAAAAATGCTAAAACATATATTGATTTAATTTTATTAAAGAGCAATAATACCAAGTTTCAAGTAATTCTTATCATAATTATTTTTTGAATTGTATTATAACGGTATTCCCGTGGGAATTAGATAATCTCCCGCAGTAAAAAGTAGCCTATGTCACTCTCCAGTCATCCAAGCTCCAGAATTCACGTCACTTCGTTTCGACGTGAAAGAAGGACAAACAAACAAACACACTTTCACATTTATAATATTAGTATGGATATATACGTATACATATATTATACGCTTCATTGAAGCTCGTGCTACAAGACGTAGAGTATCATCATCATTTCATTTAATCTTTGAGTTTTCCCATGAGAGTATTATTAAAATTTAATTAATTGTACAAATTCTTCAATAAAATAGCATTAATATTATAAATCAAAAGTTACGCGACCTACTCAAACTCGAGTGTCATCTATCTATGTATGTATATAAATATCGATATGTGTTTGTATGTTTCCTATGGACCACAAAACGGCTGGAGAGATTTTCATCTTGTGTTTGGTAGCGACCAGAAATTGAAGCAGAAAAAGTTTACTAACAAACACACGCACAAACACACACTAACACACACATAAACAACATAAGCCACTTACAAACTTCCCCAATTATAATAATAGTGCGATTCTACAAGTACCCCATAATATACTATATACAATATTAACAACTTTAAAAGCACATAACTGGGAAACTACAGCAGCTGCAACTCAGCAGCTTGAATAAAGAAGTCACTTAAAAACATCTCAATTTTAGAGACCTCTTCAGAGACATTTGAAACGAGAGAAAAAGTGCTCGTCCAGTGGTAGAAATTCGAATATATTTATTAATCTATATCAATATCACAAAATTCTAACCGAGTCGAACCTTTACATTAAATATTTTTTGGAAAATCTAATTGAAATAGACATTATTATCGATACTGAGTCCGAATCTATAGTTTTTAGAATTTTTGTCTGTCTGTCTGTTACCGCATCACGAGAAAACCACTGGACAGATTTTGATGAAATTTGGAGTGATGATAGCTGGTTATCCGGGTCAACATATAGGATACTTTTTACCGCGGGGAAATATTTCTGAGAAAAAATACAATAACTGCATTGTAAGATTATACTAATCTGTTAAACCTGAGAATTTGTTTTTTGGTCATCTAAACGCGGGCGGAGCCGCGGGCAATGCTAGTGAATACATATTTGAGAAAAACATACATATATATGAATAAAATTTTATCTTTATCAAAAAACTAACTGTTTCCATTTATTTTTTATTAATAACACAAAAGCTCGTCAATAGGTACTTAACACAAAAAAAAATCGGTTGACTAACATAAGGAGAAAAATGTACTGAACAGTTTCGTCTTTGCCTAAAGGATTTCCGTTACCTTTTGACTACGATTCCTAACAAGTACTATTACCAAAGCTTAATTTAGAATTGAGCATTTAAGGAATTAAAGGACATTAATGATATTTCAAAAAAAAAAAATTAAACGAAGTTGCTTGCCTTTTTTGCTTTTCCAAAATAAGAGATTATTATTAGCTAGAAATCTCCATTGTAGTGGTCCTGTAATTGCAACCCAGATTGACACACCAACCCATGTTAGTTTAATAATTTCTGAGATTTACGCGAATATTTAACATATTAATATGAAAGTGTATATGTAGGTTAGTCTGTCTGTCCTTCTTTTACGTCGAAAAAGAGTGATGGATTGGCGTGATTTTTTGTGTGGGGACAGAGAGCTAGAGACTGACGCAGGCTACTTTTTACCGCGGGAAATTATCTCATTCCCACGGGAAAACACGTTATAATACAACCCACAATAACGCAACATATATATATATATATATATATATATATATATATATATATATATATATATATATATATATATCGCTATATATATTATCTATCTATATAATTGCTACTTTTAAATAAAACCGAAATCGTTTCGGATTTCTTCGCGGATTTATTTTTTATTTGAGTCTCTTCCGTAACTGAAACGTCCAAAAACAAAATAAATCCGCGAAAAATTCTGAAAAGATTTACAATGATAACTTCTTTGTAAGAGTCACTAGAATCAGATCAGCACTCCCGGAACTAACTTTTTTTTAGTCAGAACTGCAATTTTATAATACAAAGTTGATTTTATCACTTCCTTTGACGCTGTGGAGACATCTGTATACTAAATTAAAGGTCAGGAGTTCATCTCCCCTTTACGGTAAATGTGTGTATTGGTCACATACACTCAACAAGACATTCAACTCAAATAACCCTACAGATGGAACGTGTTAAGGATAGTCTAAAGGAAAATTAATCTTTCTATATCCTGTTTATACTTTCAAGTAACAATGCGAAAGTTTATATTTGTGTTGCGTATGTCTGTCCGTTAGTTCTTCACGATGAAAAAGCTGGACGGAATGGTATGAAATTTATATCACAGATAGACGATGAGGTGAACACATAGGCTTCTGTCCTAGGAGCGTTTCCGGTCGAAGCAAGGGCAAGTAAAGAAAAAAGAAAAAAGTTTTGGAGATCTTGCCTGCTTGTTTTAATAAATTAAGATTAAATTTATTATCAAAATTTATTTTTACCAAAATCTTTAACTGCTTATTAAAAATACTTGAGTTAGTCAGAGTGTTTATAAAAAGTTAACCGTAGGTATAAAACTTACAAGTAATATGCCATGGTTATTGACTAGGATATCAAAACTGACTCATTAAAAAGTCAAAAATAATTTTAACTAAGAGCACATACCCACAAACTGTAACAACTAGATAAAGATCTTTGAGACGTCTAAAACCTTAGTACCGTGACCATGATTGCTATAAAGCATTCGAAATTCCGGGAACCAAAAATGGAAATGAATCCGCGAAATAATCCAAAAGATAGATAGTTTTATTTAAAAAGTTTTAAGGTTTATAAAAAGGTCTATGAAAACTATAAAAAATACAAATCTTTCCTAAGAAATGCATAAGAAATTGCGTTTATAAATTTGACTTATCGTTAGATCGTTAGTTCCAGAGATTAGCGCCTTCAAACAACAAAATACATATTATCTGATAATAATAATATCAAATCGTATTCTTTAACGTTTTTTGTGACATATTTAAACCATTTAAATCAAACTACAGTGATTGCAAGCGGCAATTTAACACAAAAATCAAATAACGTACCACAGACAATCATCAGATCCTGCCGACAGTTCAAACTTTCCCAATATTCATAATCCGCTCTATTACTTAACAAATGTTCATTTATAAAATGAACAAAGTATCTACTATTATATGTATGTAGACCTATTATAAAAATAAAAAAAAAACACTTCACATACACACTGCACTCGATGAAAAAAATTCAATAGGCTAATTTAAAAAGATAAATCCGCGAAGCAAAGCTAGTCTTAATAAAACACTCGTATATAACACTGAAAAACATAATCATATACGTAAACATGTTATTATTATTCAGAATACCGCCATTCAGGAGGACAGATTTTAAACGAATTAAAGCAAATATTTGTTTGGAGGTAAATTTTTTAACTATACAAATAGTGAGATACGAGCGCCACGTCCCGACGATACGTTTGATATGGGCCTCATGTAAATGGAAAGGTAAATTATTTTCATCGTACTATTCTTATCAGTTGACATACATACATTTAAGCAACTACCGTGACCTTTCTTTGAATGAGACTGCATAGGCTGATGGATTCAAGAAGAACATTAAAATATCTCTATACATATAATAAAAGTGTAACTGATCGGTGTCCGTATATGGAAGATATTTGAAAAAAAAACTAATATTGGGGGTCTTTATTAAAGCAATACAAAAAATTTGAATTTTTTTAGTCTGTTCGTCGGTTTGTCTGTGCGTTTGTGTGCGCTAATCTCACAAACGGCTAAACCGATTTGGGTGCGATTTTCACTAATCTATTGTGGTAAGCTTCACTGAACATTTAGTATTTGTTTTATTTCAATTGGTTCATAGGTAAAAAGTTATGTCAATTTATAGAATCACCTAGAAACGAACGCGAGCGAAGCGACGGGAGTCGCTAGTTTTAAATAAAACTATCTTTCGGATTTTTTCAGTCCTTTTAGTCCCGGTCTCTCCCGTGACCATGATTGCTGTAAAGCATTTTAAACGTCAGAAACAAAAAGTCAGTTATATCCGCGAAAAATCCGAAAAGATAGTTTTATTTAAAATGCCAAATATTTGCATAAATCAAAACAAGTATTAACATTAAAATAAACAAATTTATTAACGAAAATTATAATATTTTCTTAGATTTATGCGAATTGCGAATTTATGCGAATCTACTATCTTAACTTCGCGAATCAAGGCGGAAAATAGCGGTATTATGCATCTTTTTTTTAAAATTCAATGTGCAATTTTGTGGGTAGACAGTAGATAGACAGTAATAACTATATAAATAACTTTTGAGACGTCTGAAACCTTTTCCATCTTCTTCCGTTATCTCTTCCATGACCATCATTGCTGTAAAGCATTCGAAATGACGGGAATAAAAAATCAAAATAAATCCGGAAAAAATCCAAAACTTCGGAAATTCTGAAATAAAAATTTCGGAATTTTCGCTTGTTACAAACACCTCCTGACAAAAACGTAACAAAAAAAATCGCCAAATAGATGCAGGCGTTCTCGAGTTTTGTGTATAGCAAGTAGCAACACATTTAGCGGTTCATCGTTCGTTTATATTTATAAGAAGAAGATATATTATTCTTATATAAAAAATTCTTCAACAGTGCTCACCTTTGGTTTGTAAGAAACTCTTGTTTGGAATAACATTTTTAGGCCAAATGGTTTTGGCTAAGTCTTTATTAAGTGGATATTCCATGGTTTAAACGTTTAAACTAATCCCTATTTTCATAAAAAATCGGAACTTTTATTTGTTAAAAATTGAAAGTAAAATGTTGGTATGTAAATGAACTAAAGTATGAAGAAGGACATGATGTGTGAATTCACAGGCTACAATTCATTCTGACACATCAATTGCTTTCGTGGGACGTGGGATAGCCGAAGTAATAAATCGATATAATTATTTTTTGAACACATTGAAAAAGGACTAGGCAAGTGATGATATTCTTCTGGCCAATTTCACGGAGATTAGCCAACTGTGCAGGAGATATTATTGTGGAGACACAACGTGCACTCTCTATTCCTGTCACTCTCGTACTCAGGATAATTTAACACGACCAGTGAGAGATCAAGCGCAGTTACGAAGATTTAAAGTGCTCTCCGAGGCACGGAGGAAACTCTTCAAACTTCTCAACTTCGGATTACTGAGATTTTCTTAACAGAAAAACTCAATAATAATACTCGGCACGAACAGGGACTCGAATCCAAACCCTCCGAACCACCTAAACCTAGACCGCCAAAGCAGTAAGCAAGTATATTCTATAATATAACCTATTAATTAAAAAAAAAAGATAAAACAAACAATAACTAGATAGCCGAACAGCACCTCCTTGTGTTTGAAGTCGGTGAAAAAAGATATGAAATACCATTGACCCATGACGTTTAAACGAAATAAAGGTCAGCAGTTAAATAAAAAATTGAAAAGCTAGTCGAGATACGAGCACATACATACTCGTAGTTTACGAGTACTTTATTACTTTGAAAGACATATTGGTATATAGAATGGTATACCTTTTAGTGATTCGACCAACTTTCTATGTTATTGGTAGAGTTGTTACTTGAAGTTGTATCCGCGTAGATAGTTATGTGTGTCATTCAGTAACATCGATATCGTAGATTTGATTCCCGTGCAGTTTAGACGTTCATAATACTATGCTTAGGCGGATTTAACGGATTATTACTGTGTTGTGATTTTTATTATGATTACTTTTAAACACAAAAGGTTGACTTATTTCAAAATCTTGGGGTTAACAATTATTTTTTAATTTATATGGGGTACTATTTAATATATGTATAAATAAAAATGAATGTGTGTACATTTATCCTCTATGCGTTCCTAAAGCATTAATCTGATTGTTATAAATCTCTGGTAGGTTAGTCTGTATATGCCTGTCAAGGTTTCTGGCGTGAAAAAAAAATTATTCTTGGACATTTGTCTTTTATGTGTTCCTAAACTATTCAATTAAAAAAGTATAATAGAAATTCATTCCCAAAAAATAAAGATAGCATGAGTAGTTTTGAAAATAAACCGTTTCTGAGATTAGCGCGCACAAACGCACAGACGAACAGACAAAAAATCTACTTATTCTATTAATAATATTTTTTCTCAAAAACCTTACATGTACTGACAGCGATCAGTTACAATTTTATTATATGTATAGATAGGACGATTTTGACTTGTTGAAAAAATCAAAAGAACTGCAGACATTATTATCAACCTTAGAAAGCTACAAATATAATTCATTACACAGTTTGAAAATATAAAATATATGCTTTTGATCACTCTCTGAGAATGGGACTCTTAAAACGAAACAAATGAGCCCACACTCAATGTTAGTAGAGTTATAAGAGTCAATTAGCGAGTTCTTTAATTAATTATAATTAATATAAAAATATTAATTTACTTTTACTATTCATATATATTATACTAGCAGAACCCGCGGCTTCGCTCGCGCTAAAACTACAAAAAAAATGTGTATAAAAGTAGGTTTCATACCAACTTTCATACCTTATTTTACCCGCTTGTAGGATGAATTTCGAAAAATGCTAAAACAAGTATTTTTTAAATTGTATTTAAGAGTATTAATACTAAGTTTCAAATAATTCTGGTCATAAATATTTTTTTCGGTTGTATTATAACGTGTTTTCCGTGGGAATGAGATAATCTCCCGCAATAAAAAGTAGCCTATGTCACTCTCCCTCCAGCTTTCCAACTATCTTCACACCAAAAATCACGATAATTCATCACTCCGTTTCAACGTGAAAGAAAGACAAACAAACAAACACACTCTCACATTTATAATATTAAGTATGGATACTGTAGACTAAGCTTATTTGAAAAGTTAAAGAAATTATAAAAATAAAAAAATCCCTGACTACATAAAACGCGACCTAAAAAGATAGGACTGATCATTAAAAAACTTTCATTTTGATAGGTATGGACAAATATACGATAGGTTTGGGCGAAAAAAAAAATCCAGACACAAATCGGCGTCTGGCGAAATAACTCTCGTTATCAAGATCAATCTAACGACGTATGAATCATAAAATCGATTGAGCAGTTTAGTAATTACGAAGGAACATAGGATCGGACATACGTACATATAGGTCAAGCACATGTCCCTCCCTAAGCCGCATTCAGGTAAAAATGGAATATACATATGTAGTTACATAAAGACGAAAAGCATAAGTATTTGCATTATAATACTACTATAATATATATAATATACTTATATATAATACTAGCGACTCACCCTCGCTCCGCTCGGGTTCGTCCCTGGGGTAGGGTCTGGGAGGACCACCCTTATCCTTATCACTTAAGGGTATGAAAAATAGATAGTAGCCGATTCTCAGACCTACTGAATACGCATATAAAATTTGGTAAAAATCGGTAAAACCGTTTCGGAGGAGTACGGTAACAAACATTGTGACATGGAAATTTTATATATAAGACTAGATATAATTAAAGACAATTTCTTCTATTGCAACACTGAACTTACTTATGCCAAATATTGGTAGAGTTCTAAAAAAGCTGTTTAAAGACTAACAGCACACTTCGTAATAGAGTTCTGGACCATTTAGATAGAGGACCCCAAAATATTCTCTGAAGTTAGATAACAACACTACATAGTACACAAACTGTAAACTACGACAGTTTGTGAGTGATTGTGTGTTTAATGTTTATTATTACTCGCTATAACGGCTCAACACATTTAGTGAAATTCAACATGGAGGTATCTAATAATGCCACCAATGGAGTAGAGTGGCGGGCAAAACTATTTTTTCTATAATCATTATAGTCTCTTACGTCATATTATTAAAATATATTCATTATATCCACTCAAGGGACTTCATATAATATGCAGATTATTGCACATGCCAATACTAATGATACACCCGTACTACAAGCGATAAAATATTAAATTATACATCTATTCTATTTGCAATTTCATAAAAATCTGACGTTTGAAACTTACTTGTGACTTTGATCCAATTAAAGAATAGGGGAGGAAGAGAATCGAAAGGGTAACAAAGGAGACCAGTAATGAAGAGTTTTTCAAAATCATCATCTTCTAAGGGTGAAATTAATAGAAAATCTAATATATGTTTAATATATGATGTTGTAGCTTCTGATTTTTCTATTAGCGTCACACTGCACTGCTGGCCTTGGGCCACTCTGGTATAGTCTAATACGCTGGCAAAATGCAGTTAGGAATTATACAAACTGCTGATGGGCAATTCCAATATTTTTTGGGAATCAAGTGGCAATACCAGATAACAAATACTACAGTCTTATGTAGGTCGGAAATGATGCGCATGGAAGTTTTATTCTAGAAATATTTAGGGTTCCAGCGTGAAAATCGAAAATCCCCAAAAATTTGGCAAAATACAAATTTACGTGTCTAAACTGCTAGAGGCGCACCCGAACGAGGCGAGTGTAAATCGCTAGTCTACACGTTTACATAATAGTATGGGCTGATTTTAATATTCTGGAACAATTATGACAAAACCAGACTAACTAGACACAATATCTCATGAAAGAGCGAATGTGTGTTTAAAAAGGTACGCATAATCCAAAACGATTAGGAGGAAAATATATTTTGGCTTTTGCAGTGTGAAACCAACTTTATCACCCCCCACGATAACAATGAATCACGACTGTTTGAGAACACGTCGCATGTTAGTGTTAGTCATTGAGCGATACGAATATAATTTTAATATAATAAAATTAATTATATAAGCATATTTCAATTCAGAATACGCGCATATCGTGTCTGTCAGACTTATTGTCCGGGTGACAAACTTTAGCTGTGATGTTAAATAAAATTTATTCGTAACTTTCACATTAAGATCACACTATTGAATTATAAAAGAAAAACTTTGTTTGTATGTTTGTTATTCCTTTACGCTGAAACGGCTGTACAGATTTGAATGAAATTTAGTACACGTATAGACTAGACCTGAAGTATCACATAGGCCATTGCCTATTTGTTGGTAAAAGTTGTAAAGAAATAAATTAACACGCTTTTTTATATTTTGGGCCTGAAAACTCATTTTTGGAGCCTAAACATATACCTGTAGGATTCTTAAAACATTACAACAACCAAACTCAAGTTTTTAATAGTAGCTATTGAAGAATTCCACTATCCACCTCCTGGTTCTATCATCGTACAGTTTAATAGTATTAAATTAATATGCGTTACGTTCTCATTAAACAAAGGTAAACCCACAGTGAAAAGTTAGTATCAAACAAAAACTCGACTCGAGCTATATGTTACTAATAACAGTCATTGCCCAATCCCCACGCGGCTGTTCATATAACAATCACAATTGTATATTACGCCATAGAGGAAGACGCCCCTTGAAACGTCCATACGTACATTTGTTTATTAACAACTCTAGAGTTAGCAGAACTCGTGGTAGCAACTTAACCTGGCGTTTTTTTACTTTTCTTATTTATATATAGCACTATAAAAAGGTAGGTTTCATACAAACTTTCATCCCCTATTTTACCAACTTATGGGATGAATTTCAATAAATGCTAAAACACCTATTTATTTAATTGTATTGAAGAGCATTAATGCCAAGTTTCAAGTAATTTTTTTTTAATTGTATTATAACGTGTTTTCCCGTGGGAATGAGATAATCTCTGAAGTAAAAAGTGGTTTATGTTACTCTCCAGCCCTGCAACTATCACCTCATAAAAATCACGCCAATCCGACGATCTGTTTCGATGTGAAAGAAGGACGAACAAAGAAACAAACTTTCTCATTTATAATATTAAGTATGGATTCACTAGCATTTTCCCTCGGGTTGGTCGCGTAATTTGATAACAGACTGGAAGTCCAACAATCCTTTCTAAGCGATTACCTACTCTGTATGAGGAATGTTTGTGCAACTGCTTCGGTGGTCTAGTGGCTAGCATATAAGGCTGCAGATCCAGAGCTCTTATCTCTAATCTTAGGTTCGAGTCCCGAGTCGGGCCAAGTATAATTATAGATTTTTTGTCAATAAATTCTCAGCAACAGCTCGGAGATGGAAAGTTAAAATAGGAAAGCACCCACAAAATTTGAAGTTCGTATCAGTTACAGACACTTTCTGAGATTTTATTCGCTTTTATTATATAGCCACGAATATAGATACTAAATTCTCTGTTGGTCTTTCGCACACCAACAAACAGTTTGAATTAATTACACTAATAATACAAATTTGTATGAGTGTATGTTTGTTATTCATTCACGCTGAAACGATTGGACTGATTTTGAGTTGACTTAGAAGTGCACATAAATAGATATATCGCGTAACATTCCCAAAAAATCTATCAAATTCAAGACATCCTCGTTTTTTGAAGTCGATCATAAACCCACCAACTTACTCTGTAGCCTATAAATTATTCAAACATTTGTCATTCATAATATAATTAGGGATATTAGGGATGTGCTAATAATAACATAGTACAATATCAAGTAATATCTTATCGATTATTTATTACCGCCAGTAATAGCGGTATACATACCTATTCTATGCAACGTCTCATTTACAGAGGGAGGTAGAGTCCATAATTGATAATAATGTATATAGTTGCGGGTTGCTATAAGTTAATAAATGCATTACTTTACAAGTTATAAATAGATACAATATATGAATATATTACTCTGTTACTAGCTTAGTGGTAACGTTCTCGTTTGGGGAACTGAATGAAGCGTCTTCAAATTCCGGGTATTTCTAACATGATTGCCTTATGGTGAAGGAAAACATCGTGAGGAAACCTGTACGTTTGAGAAAACCTAGCCAGTTTTCGAAAGGCATGTAAAGTCCCCCATCCCGCATTTGCCAAGCGTGGTAGCCTGATTCCTTCCTATTGAAGAGCGACTTGTGCCCAGCAGTAATTTTACTTTCGTTTACGGAACCCCAAAATAACATGTTGCATAAATGTAGATATATGTGAGATTCATTTAGTTAATCTATGAGATGTATATTGTGTAATAATAATATAATAATAGAGGCAATTCAGGCGCGTATGTTGGCAAAACCACTACCACTTAGGATATCTGCAACAATATCGATTACCATAGGAATATTATGTACGATTATAGAAATATAAGAAGAATAATAATAATTGAGAGCAAGTACATATATTGATTTGTATTCGAATCCTTCAATTTTTTTGAAAATAAAGTGCATATTTAATATTTAAGAGCTATAGAATGCGAAATGTGTTTCGTCAGTTTGTTATTCTACACACCAGCACATTAAATTTATTTTATGATAGACTTCGACTTCAAAAATTAGCTTATAACATTGGCCGTATAGGTTGAACGCGATATTTTCGCCAAAAATTATAAGCTTAACAGCAGAACCCGCTGCTACACCCGCGTTCAATCTACAAAATACTCTTTGGCTTTATGTTATACAGCGACTCACTCTCGCTTCGCTCGGGTTCGTCGATATGTATTATTGTAATATTATTCATACAAAAATACTAAAATCGCGATTTAAAAATGAGGAGTGAGAGTAGGAGGGTGAAAAATACTTTACGACCTATTCTTATACCTACCAAATAAAAAAAAAACATTAAAATCGGTCGAGCCGTTTCGGAGGGGTGCGAGCACAAACATCGTGACACGAGATTTTTACATATTAGAAGATTTTCATAAATTTTTGAATATTATGTGTAATTTGGGTAATAATTCAATTTTCTAGAAACACATTCCACCCCCAGAGGTGGAAAATCACTATTGATGATTTTGATATCAGTTTACCTTTTTTATTAGAGTTCCTTTACTCCGAAGCCAAAAGAGTATAACGGAACCCTTTCAATTTCGTCATGTCCATCTGTCAGTAGGTATGTCACAGTCATTTTATTCGAAGACTATTGTAGCTATATTGCTGAATTTTGATTCTGCCCACTATCAAGTACTACCTGTACTTGTCTTGTGTGAACAACAAATGTGTCAGCTTGTCACCTTTGGGCGAATCAGACTAGAATTTGCCAGATTTTTTAAAATTAGAAAAAATCATCTATTTTTGCAAATAGCGTGATGATTAAGAGCCCACACGCTAAGCCACTGTGACTATCGTATTAAAGAATGATGGTCACAATATAGTAGTAGGTCATGTGGTTTGATGACCGTGGTCGCAATTTCCACCATCTGATGCAAAGATGGGAGAAACACTACCTGTACCTACAATTGAGTGTAAATAATTCCGTACAGTAAGTGAACAACACGATTAACTAAACCGATTGCCTCGCGACCCCGCGTTTAAAAAGGCTTCATTTAACGAAGGGATATCTAGACAAGGCTACTTTACATTGTTCTTGGAATAATGTTACTTGATAGTGGATATCTATGCTTTAAACTTTAAGGATACCACACTATATTATAAATACCTCTTAGGCTAACATATAGGATATATCTCATCTTGGGTAAAAGAATTTTTCAGTTCATAATTATTGTAAAAAATATTTTATTATTTGATGATATCACATCAAAAAAATTAACTGGCCTATAATAATATAATATTAATACCGGTCTATAGTATGGTATTAATAAAAGTTTGAATTGTTTTATAAATCTTACAAAATTGGACCATATTCGGCAAATTGTGCTGGTGTTCGTCAGCAATTCTTAAAATATTTGGATTGAATCCAAAACAACAGTAAATTTTAGGGGTAATTCTTATTTATGACACATATGTACTATACATTACTATTTAACACATATCATCAAACCTCAATTATCAAATCATCTCGATGGCACCAATTTTTTTACTGTCATCGAAAATCTACAAATATAAACAGGGCGACGGATTGGCGTGATTATTTGTGTGGAGAAAGTTGGAGGGCTGGATATTACCTCATTCCCACGGTAAAACATTTTATTATACAACCTAAACAATTATTTGTGATCAGAATGACTTGATACAATTAAATAAATTCGTGTTTAAGCATTTTTCGAAATTCATCCCATAAGGGGTTAAAGTAGGGGATAAAAGTTTCTGTGAAACCCACTATATTAGTATTTTTTTATAGTTTTAGCGCAATCGAAGCCGCAGCTTCTGTTAGTATAATACAATTGCAAATTAATAAATGCGAACCAAAAAAAATATTTTTTATTTTGCAGTCAGTCAAAATGAAATTACACTCAATCACCAATCTATAACTTCTACTTCTAATATCTAACTCTATCTCTAATGTGACAGATCGAAACATCCAAAGCCATCCATCGTGGCCAAGTCTGAAAAGTGAAAACCCACACATTCAGCCCAACATCGCTAAGAAAAAAAAACGAATTCGTTTAAAACTCTGTCTATAATCCATTGCATATATGTATGTATAACAAGTTTTTGCGTCGAGCCATCAATTAACGACACATCCCGGCCTTGGGCTGGCTTACCAACGGTGTGTGTATCGACATGTACATACGTACTACATATACCATGTAGGTCAGTGGATTAACAACCGCAGATCGTATAAATGCAAGTACCAAGCTTCACCCTCTAATTCGAACACAATTTATAATGAATGTAGTTTTAATGCTCTGTAGATAAAGAATGGGATTATAAATGGCGTCGACTCTATTTACTTCTTACTCTCCAACTATCGCGTATACTCGTATATTGACGCTGCCGGTCTAAGTAAACGTAAAGAAAATATTTTTTTTTTGAAATGACTAGCGGCTCACCCTGGCTTCTCTCTAGAAAAACAAAACTATCCCACGGGAATCGTACATTTATCCGGTATAAAAAGTACCCTATGTGCTATTCCAGACTATAGCGGCGCCAAATTTCATCTAGATCTGTTCAGTTCTATCCACACTCACATCTGCACTTTCACATTTATAATATTAGTAAGATTACACATTGATGAGAAGGTTTCTGGTTCCGTCCTGATACCAGCATCTTCTATTTAAAAATTCTAGCCGCTAGTAATACATAATCTGCAAACACTGTAATTGCCATTTTCCTGCTTGTTATAAAGATTAGATCGTTGCATAGAATTCTATCTTCCCACATAGGTAAATATCGTCAACTTCAATCTGTACCATTAAAGCAACATGTACACAAAAAAATTAAAAACTAACAATTAAATGGTCTTACCATTACTATTATTATTTGAAACCACAGATAAATATTAGAATATTTTTTAACCGACTTCCAAAAAGGAGGAGGTCGTATATTCGTATGTATGTATGTTCTTTTATGTATGTTCACCGATTTCTCGAAGGGGGCTTGACTGATTTTGCTACTTTAAACTGTCTTCTATTAAAGTAGGTCCTGAGGTGATCCCGTATTTATTTTTTTAACGCAGCTTACCGTTTTCTAAAAAAATATAAAATTTGAAGAATGTTCATAGATCTAATTAGTCTTTTTAACCTATTTCTAATATCCCGAAACCTATATTAATATTCTTTTAATGTTATTTCTTTGTGATTCAGAAAATAATTATTAAAAAGTGCAAATGTAGGTGGGAAATTCAAAGTAATTGAAGCGAACGTCTTTGGTCAGACTGAATTTAGCGTCAGTGTATATCATAACAGCGATTAGCGATTTTGTCGCTAATAAATTGCGTCGGCATTTTTATTGTTTGATATATTATGATGTCACGCCAAGCTCACGAAATGGCGAGCGTTCAAATTATTCGTATTGGCAAAATTTATTTTTAATTTTAAACTTAATTTTCTTTGGAACTAGATATTTATTTACAAATATATAACGATATAAGCTGTATAAAAAATAACGTCTACACTAAAAATGGAAAAATGTAAACTTATAAAAATTATAAAACCGACTCCCAGACACTAAAAAGTAAAATATACCTTTTTTGGATTAAAAATGGCGGCATTTAGGTAATAAGGAAACAAACTAGAGTGCCAAATTTCAGCGCAATCGGACATTGGTAAGTGAGTCAAATTTAACTTGAAAGATTCCATTACACGCACCGCGACAGGTGAAACTAAATAAAATCTTGTAAAAATTACAAAGAAGGCAGAGGTGGCCCAGTGCTAACGCGCTCTCTTGGGAAACCGAGTGAAACGAGTTCAAATCCCGGGTCTCACACCTCTGATATTTTCATGTGCGAATCATTTCCACCAACATGATTACCACTTGTCTTAACGGTGAAGGAAAACTTCGTGAAGAAACCTGCATGTCTGAGAGAACCTAGCAAGTTTTCAAAAGACATGTGAAGTCCGTCAACTCCACTTGACCACTTGGATTTTTTAGATTTTAATAAAAAGTTTTCGAGTTAACTCAAACTATTTTTTTTGCATTTTGAAGCCTTCATCGAGACGGGTCTTTTGAAATCCCAACCAATCACGTACTCCCAAAACCAACGACACAGGGGCGATGTCACACTTTCGCTGAAAATCGGGCCTATACCGAAGCGACAAAAAACATTTTCAATTAAAAAAAAATGTTTATGGTTAAGGTAGGCAACAAAATTAGAAATACTTCTTCTTTTGTTCTTGTTAGTCTAGTTAAAATATTTAAAAAAAACACAATAAGTCTTGTTACAATTATGTAAGGTTTGTACTTATGTAGCAGATATTCTATATATTTTTAAATAAAGTTTACAATTTATTTTTACAGAAAACAAAAAACTAATATTTGAACACAAATTAAACTTCTAATATACAAAATGTTATGAATTATACAACGTTTGGCTTCAATTATATATTTTTCTATCAAATACAATCTCAAAAAAAACAAAACAATGAATAACTATTTGTCAATAAAATTATTATTAACATAAAATTATTAGTCAACATTCGCATGAGCGTTCGCATTCGCATTCGCGAATATTGCAGATGGATATTCGCATATGAAAATTCATATATTCGTTACATCACTAATAAATACTTAAAAAATTGATTGTACTCGTATAATATTTTAACAATAATTTATCTTTAATTTTTTTTTCAATATTTACCTATTAGATATTTTATCTTATATGATATTATATCATAAAGCATTGTCAGCTGGCATATTCACTTATTTTTTACTGTTTAGTGCCTTGAGGTCAGTTTTTTTTATAAGTAAATCTATTTTTTTTATTTATCAAAGTTAGTTCGAAAAAGAAGATACCATTAGCGGTTTCAATATCCACCTCCAGGCTCCAAACACACCAGCTCGATGGTATCAAATTAGTGTATTGTCCTTTCGATTTCACATACATAATTACAAACTTCCGAACATGATAAATTTTTATTATAGTCAAATATAAGTAAAACTAATAAAGACTTGCAAAAATATATTCAAGTTAAAACAACAGAACAGAATAGGTATCTCAGAAATAGGGATGTACTGACTGTATCTATAGAGTAAATAAGTAATCAATTCTGCCGTACGAAATATCCCATCCTTGAGCTGCTCTAACCAAACCGCTAACTACAGTTTGTGGGTCACTGCATAAACAACCACAAATGTCGTAACTTTGGAGGAAGAGTTATTCTCAATAAAGACTTTAGGGTAAAAACGCGTTCATATTTTATCGTCACGTCTATACTAATATTATAAATGTGAAAGTTTGTGATTATGGATGTATGTTTGTTACTTTTCACGCCAAAACGGCTCAACTAATCTGGATGAAATTTGGCACAGATATAGATTATAGGCTGGATTAACACATAGGCTACTTTTCATCCGAGAAAAATGTACGGTTACCGTAAGATAGGTTTGTTTTTGTCTTCCTAGAGGATAATCCGAGCGAAGCGAGGGTGAGCCGCTAGTTCTCAATAGAGTTTAGTGTAAAAACGTGTCCATATTTTATGGTGACGATTTGAATCTGATCAATGCTCTAGATAGATGAGGAGAGTGTTGTGATGATGACTGGTACCTAGGAGCTGCCTAATTACTTTTAAGTATACAAATTGTCATTTATATAATGTTTTAAATCATTATTGTTTTTTTAGAGACATTAACACACAGCACCAGCATCTAGTTCCATGATAAGCTACGAGGCTCATATTATGGATACCAGATAGTTGATGGAGTACAAACATTCGTGCTCATCACACAAATGAATGCCTCCAGCAGGAATCGAACCCGCGACCGTTGGCACAGCAAGTAAGGTAAGCACAAACTCAGCCAAATGTGTCGTCTAGTGTGTGTTTGGCTTCGTGTTTAGTTCTATGACACTCTGTCTATATTATTCCTTAGTCTGAGCACATGGGCTACTGGCATACACCTAGTGACGCCTGTAACCTGAGTAAAGCTAGGATAATTCGCTAGTATAAAAATAAATCTTATTACTTCATGATTATACAAAAGTAAAATTCAACATTAGTAAACCGAATTTAATCTTCGTTCAAATTGTCCGTCTGTTTACACCTCGACGTAAAATACATAAACTATGGCTAAATATATCAGAGTTAGTATATTTTTGGTGTGAATATGTTTATGTGTCATGTTTACTACCCGTGGACTTTGACTTAATTTGTGAAGTAACAAAGATGTTAACGTACTAGGTGCGTTTCAAACAGATAAAAATAGTTAAATAATAATAAAAAATATAATTAAAATTACAAACTACTATTCAAATGTTATTTTATTATGTACAAATATATACTTCCCTATTTGAATCGATTTTTGCTCACAATTTCACGTTTTAATTTTTGTTGTCTAATTCTTTTTCTCATATAAAAGGAGCCTAAGAACCTCATATCAGATCCTTACAAAATCATCTAACTACCAGTGAAAATTTCTTCAAAATTGGTCCAACCGTTTCGGAGATTAGCCGGAACAAACAGAGAGATCATTTTTTTTAAAACGGAACTTAAGTCACTAGTGCATATATAATCTGTTATAACTTAACATTTGCAACTATCACACAACGTCACTACAGAAAATTATAATACACAGGTCCTTAAGTTACTTTAATGTACTTTTAATTAACACATCACTACGTAATTATACAAACACATTAATTTATTATGTACACATATGTTGGATAAAATTTCCCAGAACGACTATTTGTATTAATAATATTATAAATCTGAAAGTAATATCGGTCTATTAAACTTAACCTTTCAACAGATTTCGATGAAATTTGACAACGACACACGAGTAATACGATTCAATAGCTACTAAACAAATAAAGAAGAAAATCGGTTGACAAACAGAGGAGAAAAATGTACTGTACTCTTATGTCTTTGCCTACTTATATATCTATAGTAATATTATAACGCGGCGAATTTTGTTTGTTTGTTCGTTTGTTTGTTTGAACACGGTAATCTCCGGAACTACTAATCCGATTTGAAAAATACTTTTAGCATTAGATAGCCCGTTTATTAAGGAAGGCTATAGGCTATATATCATCATGCTACTACCCAAGGGAGCGGAGCAGTAATCATAAATGTCAACAAATCGGGCAGACTTCCATACATTATTTGTAAAACTATAATATATTATACAAGTACATAGGGACGAATCAGAACGAAGTGTATAAAATAAAGCCAAAGAGTTTTTTTGTAGATAGAACGCGGGTTAGCGCGTGAACGCGCGGGACGCCGCGGGTTCTGCTAGTATGTAGATAAAATAATTATAATATTTTCTAAGAAGATGAGACTTATATGCTATACATTTCGTTGTAACTGATTACTACGAGTATATGTCAACTATATATATACGAGGGACAACTGATGGCAATGAACATTAGTACATAAAAGTACGTAGTATATAATTTAGTGATGTAATGAATATTCGCGTTCGCGAATATTCGCATATTTTTGACGTTCGCATTCGTATTCGTAAGAAACAGGGCAAATTTTGTTTTATATTTGACAAACAAAAAGCAAATTACATGTAGGTACCTATATAGAATGGATGAATATGTAATTGAATGATTATTATCTTTCAAATGATAAGATTTATATTTTTTTATTTACTTACAATATTTGAATAAAAAAATGTTTATGGAACAGAGGTAGGAATTTGAGGTAAGCGACTAATTTAGAAATACTTTCTCTTTTGTTCTTCTACCTAAAAAAAATCCTCAGATTTAAAAATGTCCATTCTAAATTAATTGAACCAAAATTAAACTTCTAATATACGAAATGTTTATATAACCCATAGCTTCATTCCATTATGTATTTTTCCATTCCACTGTTGGTGGTAGGTACTCAAATATAAACTAAAAAAAACACAATAATCAATAACTTAAACTTAAAACCAATAATAATTACCTAAAACATTAAAAAAACAACAAAACAGTCAAAAACATAAAAAAAACCTTGAAAAAAAAACACTAAAATGTAAAAAATAACTGATTGGTAGTTTTCATTTACTATAGATACCTAATCAGATATTTTCGAAGTCGGTGCCAGCCGATACAAATCAAAGCACAACTTACTCAAGTCCGGTTTTTTTTAGTTTTTATTTTTCCATTTTTAGTATAGAAATAATAGTAGCAAAGTAAGAAGAATGAATTTTATTTAATAAAATATTCGCTTAGGCTGTTGAAGTTAGTTTTTTATATAAAGACTGACGAACTAAAATTCGCTTTACTTAGTAACATTAAAAATCAAGCTCTAAAAGCCAATTCTAACGTATTGGGCTTGTCAAATCAAAAAAATAAGCCCAAACTCAAAGCAGTAGATACTTTGACTTTATTAACCGTTGAAGAGTTCCACCTATCCACCTTCTGCCCTACCACAAGATCAGGTCAACGATACCGAATCACTGCACTATATATCAATCATCAATCGATCGATCATCGATCATCAATCAACGGCAATAGAAAGACTTGCAAAGTTTCAAGTCAATATAACAATTAGAAGTAGGTAAAACTTTCATTAGCTATTTTTCCACCCTTAGGGGTGGTTTTTTTTTCAAATTTAAATGAGACCAAACTGGAAGTATACACTTTCAATTAAAATTGTCTAAATCGATTAAGAAATGACGGAGTTGTGAGGTAACAAACATACAACAAAAAAAACATACAACCGAATTGAAAACCTCCTCCTTTTTAAAATCGGTTGATAAAATCAAGATGAGACAACATTCGCATTCGCATTCACATTCGCGAATATTGGAGATGAATATTCGCATTCGCGGATGTGAAAAATAGAACATTCGTTACATCACTAGTATATACTATAATATACATAAAATATTTTCGTGTTATCCGTTTTACTGTAACTTTGTTTTAACCAAGCTGAGCAATATCATCGCGTGTTACAGCTAGATTTTATCAGGAAACGCCTACGTATCGCCACACATCATGGTGATGGCTAAAAAACAGTATTCTATAATTTCAATTCAAAAAGAAAAAAAATGCCAGTCAGATTTACGTATCGAGGGTTCCGTAAATATACCAACTGATGATCATTAAGAAAATAATCTAGCGATACGCGCGTTTTTTTGCCTGTTATATGTTTATGTTTAATGTGATACTGTTTTTTTTTATATTTCCTTCTACCATCCCTCCTACTACTATGACCTCACTGGAAGAAACTTCTTAAAGAATTAAGTGTACTTTTACTTACGTAATTTCTATGTACGTTGTTTTTAATTGTGCAATTAAAATTTGTTTTGTAAAGGAATAAACTGCTATAAAAGTCTTTTTAAGGTTCCGTACCCGAAGAGTGCCAACGGAACCCTATTACTAAGCCTCCGCTGTTCGTCTGCCAGAGGTATCTGATGAACCGTAATAGGTAGAGAGTTGACATTTTCATAGTGCATATCAACAAATATATAGCCGTTATAACAACAAATAATGAAAAACCAGCATAGCTAATTTCAAAAAGGCTGCCATGCAAATTAAATAGAAAAACGATTATGGTATGGAACCTTTCGCGTGAGAGTCCGACTCGCACTTGACCGATTTTTCTTTAATTAAATTGCTTAACTTAATTACAATTACATTTTATTCATATTATAGCTGAATATTCGCATTCGCATTCGCGAATGTGAAAAATCGAACATTCGTTACATCACTAGTACATATAATGTACATAATAATAATATAATATTTTTTCTACAAAAGATAAGAGATATAACATAAAATTTTTTTGCTCCAGAACTGTAAAGATAACTTTTTTCTATTACGGTTTTATACCTCGTAGGCGTCGATGTGATCCATAATATTGGGCAGAGCTGACAATGCGAGTCGGTAAAACGCCATGATTCAATATAGAATACTACATTACAAATAAAAGTAGCCTATTTTCTAATATAACACCGTTTTAACATACATATTTATGCAGGCTTCAACTGCATATTTTATGTGGCAAAAATCAAAGCTCAAACGAGTGTCATAGATCTCCAATCAATTCAACCCACTTATGTATATTGTGCAGGAATAAAAAATATTTTTAGCAATCTGAAACTAGGTAGACATGAAAGACTGTAAGGCACTGAAAGTGGCCTTTTTAAACCAACGCAAAAAGAGGGATGTTATTATAAAACTCTGTATTCAAATACTTTTTAACAAATATCAATTAATCTAAATCATCTTTAGGGGTCAAATTTTTTCTAATTATTTTTTTTTTCTAAGGAGCGCCCGAAGGAAGTGAGCGTAAATTGCTAGTAATAAATAAAACAAGTTTAAATAGCCTAACTCTTATGAAAGTGCCAAAATAAAATATAAAATATTATTAAATTACATATTAAACTCATCTTGTCAACGTATCTGCGCGCACGCATTGTACAACATACAAACAGAAATAGCGTTTCCACGAAGTTTTGCAATATTATCTAATCATTGCGCGAACCGTTCTCACGGTTCACTTGTTGTTTATTTGCCATTGTTTAGTATTTACGTACATTTTATAAAAATACAGTTAATATCTTATAATATTAAAATTCTTGTATATATACATAAATTTATTTTGTATCACTCGAAAACGGCTCTAACGATATGGATCAAACTTTGTATTAAGATAGGGTTTTGCTTTTTAAGTTTATCTAAACAGGTGTTTTTCCAAAAAAAAATGAAATTTTTATACTCTTCTCCGAAAAACATTGCAGTTTACATTGCAGTTTTTGTATTTTTTCTCAGAAATGAGACATTTTCCCGCGGTGAAATGTATTCTAAAGGTTAAGCTATCACCATATCAAATTTCATCAAAATCCCTCCAGTGGTTTTTTTGTGATGCGGTAGCAAACAGACAGACAGACAAAAGTTCTAAAAACTATACATTCGGCCTCTGTATCGATAATAATGTTTATTTCAATAAGATTTTCCATAAAATATTTAATTTACAGACTCGGCTTTGTTACAATTTTATTATATGTATAGATTATATAATAAGATATCTAATTTTCTAATATATTTTTAAACCCGTTCTGGATGTCATAATATGTACTATACAATGTAACTATTTTCTGAGAAAATTTATCATAGTAATGTACAGACTTTTTTAAAAAGCAGATATTTTGACAGAGAATTTTCGATTGAAAATTAGGGTGCTTTTTCGATATTAAGTCAAAATTAGGTGAAAAAATAAATATTTTAAATAAAAAAAATACAGTGTATTTGGGACATAATAAGGTAAGTTATCAATAAATTTCGAGGTTTTTTTTTATAAAAGATAAAAATAAAAAACCAAAAACTTAGTTATTTGAATTTTTAACATAAATTTTGAGATTATGTGAAAAAAGTGTAAATACAAAAGTTATACATCATTTTACCTATAATATTATAATAAAGAGGTAAAGTTTGTGAATTGTGAGTTTGTGACGGTGGGGGTAATCTCTGGATCTACTGAACCGATTTAAATGAAATTTGGTAAGAAGATAGTTTGAGACCCGGGGATAGGATACTTTTTAGCTCGGAAATCATCCCTTAAGGGTAAATAGGGATGAAAGTTTGTATGGGGAATCAACCTAGGAACGAACCAGAGCGAAGCGAGGGTGAGTTCGCTTGTTACCTATAACTTTGCCATTTAACTTTTTTCCATAGAACTTATAATTTTGCCGGAAATCGAAATAAACAGTTTTTTATCCTTAAAACTCACCCCCTTCCACTTCCCGATCTCAGATCGCCCCTAAATTATTTTTCCTTTCATTTTTGTTATATTCTCTTCTTTTTCCAATGGGTTTCATCCTATTTTCTTTTATTTCTAAAATTATCGATCCTGGTCTAAAAAGCGAGGTAATAACTTAATCATTTTAAACGTAACTTACCTAGCTGTATAGATCCCATAATTTGTGATGATTGGATCTTTTTGTATGTGATCTCGCCGCCCTCCCCCACTCGTCGATGACCGATCTTCCGGTCCGACTTGTGGACTTTGCTGATGGCCCCCGAGGGGCCCACCGCTGGCTAAAATATTAAATATGTGTTAATTAATTAGTTTACATAATACAGTGTATAATCTACATTAATATTATAAAGAGGTAAAGTAAGTAAGCTTGTATGTATGGGCTAATCTCTGAAACTACTGAGTCGATTCCAAAAATTCTTTCACTAATAGGAAGAAACATTACCTACGAGTGATGCAGGGTATTTTTATTGCGGTAGAAACGTATTTATTTACCTACTGTCAGATATCACAAATAACTTAAATGGACGTCCAAAAAAAAACTGACAAAACAGTTTTAAATAACGCTACTAGACGCACCCGAGTAAAGGAAGGGTAAGTCGCTAGTATTATTATAAAGAAAGTCATTTAGTTTGTTTTTTTTTATATATGTATGTATGAAGTACCTAATCTCATAATTTTTACGACGCTGCAAGCTTAGCAATTATAGAGTATTATTAGATGGTTTTCTTCACCATTTTAACAAGTCGTCGTCTCAGTGCTTATTTGTCCATACAATCAATTTACCGCAAGAGTAATTTAAATTTTAATACAGAATTATTCACTTTTAATTGTGAACTATATTGATATCAAATAGACATTTTACTTTAAATAAAAACCAAAAAGATGTATTTAATATATATATATATATATATATATATATATATATACATACATACATAAATATTAGAAATAATGCAATGTTCTTGAAAAAGTAGACAAAACATAGCACCACAAGCAATGGTGGTTTGAACAAATAAGCACTAAAGCCGCAACGTACTGATCCAGAGGCATCCAGGGGACGCACGCGAGAGACGCGAAAGAAGTCACTAGTTTGTAATATATTTTATTTAAAAACCCACAAGAATCCACATCACGTTTACTGCTCTGGCCAAACTATAAACCGCCTACGCCTGTAATTTAATGGATTCGCCAAATTTGTTAGGTCAACGACTTAACTGACTAACTTTAAGTTTACTTCCCACAATAAGTGCTGGAGTTCTGAGAACGGGGTAGTTTAAATGGACTTTTTGTATCAAGAAACGAAAACAAGATTAATTGATGAAGTGTAATTAGGAGAAAATTGTTGTGTTCTGTTTACCCGACTGCAGCTAAGCCCAAAGAAGGGTTGTGTTTAACTTAACATATTATGTAATATGTATGTACGTCCGACTCTATGATCCCTCGTACACGTGATATTTAATATATATACCTATATTATATAGTACTATAGCAAAATTTTTTCGATTTCATAAAAGAATTTAAGTTATCTAACTCGTTTCAGGTTATATCGCCCCGTAGTTACTAAACGGCTTAACCGATTTTAATGATTCATACGTCGTTAGATTTGTCTTAATAACGCGAGTGTTATAGGCTACAGGGATATTGGTAAAAATCAACATGGCGGATCTCAGGCGCCAATTTATGTGTCTGTAATTTTTTTTTAATTCCTTTCTTTTATACTTGCTGCGAGTTTCTTTACGTGTTTGTCTCCGACTGCATAATACAGTTTATTTGTCATCTTGTTCTTCTCTCTCTTATTTTTTCAGTTAGTTTTTACGGAGTCGGTTTTTTTTCATGATTCGTTTAAGTATTCTGCAGACAAAAGGCTATATAGGAACCCCTATAATTTAATCACTCATGTGTACGTGTATGTATGTCACAACAATTTTACTCGGAAACAATTGGAGTTTATATGTAACTGACGAATAGGTTAGATCGCTGGATAGGTTTTTAAAATTCAGATAGACATCTTATCTATCTTAAAATATAAACGCACGCATCTTATTACTATCACTAAGTTTGATTCACGTCGCAGATACATGCAACCACATATTTTGAATATCTTTTGAATGTCAAATATATTAAAATAATCGTGAGTCATAACATTAATAAACAAATGTCTAGCTTTGGCTATATTTATGTTTAAATTTCCGGTTACACCGATGCCAGTAGCTTAGCCAGTTACTGGCATGTGCATTTGTCAACTTGCTGCATATCTGTAGCTGACATTAACCATTTCCGTGTCCCATGAATCATATATGAACATTTCGATTGTTTTACTATTGTGTCTATTTTGCGGACAGTTAATCTGTTAAAGTAGGTTGCACAACCTTTGATAAGTAGCACGTGTGAACACACAACACACGCATGCCAGTTACTAAAAACTTGCAAGTAAAATATCTTAATCTCTATTTTATTTTCTCTGATTAATGTAGCACCATAATATTATTACTAACAATAAAGAATTAATTAATCGATTATTTTCTTCTATGATTCTAATGCGTTTGTGTAAGTAATTGAAACAAAAATATTTAGCACGTGCCAATGAAATATATATTGGCGCGTGAATATCCTTACGCCACTTACATACAGTATAACATTCAACAAATTACATGCAATTCCAATTATATATATATATATTTGTGTATGTCGCAGGAATATTCCCAGTCCCACTGCTTAGGGCGTAGGCCTTGGTCCTCTTATATTTAAAACGAGAGGGACCAAGTCACAGTCCACCACGACGCTAGTCACGTTGGCGGACTACATAATAATGTCTTTCAAAACTTGCTAAGTTCTCTCAGACATGCAGGTTTCCTTACGATGTTTTCCTTCACCGTAAGATAAATGGTAACCATGTAGAAAATGACTAACAACTGTGCGAGGTTTGGGATTTGAACCCGCTTCACTTGGTTTATATAAAGTATAATTAATTGGTCACTATACAAGCGATGTCGTTTGTAAAATGCCGAAGGTCAAATGCAAAATGCTCCTAAACTTAATTAATCTTTAACCACCGACGCAAGAACGACGGAGTTTTTATAAGTTTGACGTGTCTATGTGTGTGTCTATCTGTGGCACCGTGGCTCCCGAACGGATGAACCGATGTTGATTTTGGAGTGTTCTCAGCTATGATTGATAAAACTCGGTCCAAGATGGTCGGGGTTTTTTTTTGAATTTTTAATTTTTCCGCAATATATACTGGAGTAATACATAGGCTACTGTGTGGCACATAAGAATTAAGAACGCAATCGACCGAAGCAAGAGTGAGTCGCTAATAATAAAGATATCATAAAGTATATTCTGTGACAAATATCGATACAGACGGGTTATTGTACTAAGCTAACAAGTAATGAGTCACGATCTTCGTTATGACCATTTCGGGGTTCGAACTGGCCGTCAGCCAGACGTACAGACGTAGGGTTATTCCACGTTTTGAATATACATATTTATGTCATAACTTAGGCAATGAGGAAAAATATGTTTGACTAATTTGCACCCGTTTCTGCTTGCATCCTCCTTCTTGTTAGTTCTATATTCCATAATTAACCTATGATACGTAGTATTATATAGTGTAATCTTCTGTTACTGAAAGAACAACTATTTCTAGAGAGAATTTCTTGTAAAAAAAATATGTTAAATTTATGTTGGTTACTAGCGACTTAAACTTGCTTCGCTCGGGTGTGTCCTTAGGTACGTTTTAATTTTTTTAACGAAATCCTAATTATTTTTCTATAATAAAAGTAGCCCGAGTTACTTTTGTTACCTTATAACATCAGCTATATGCCAGTGAGAGTCCCATCAAAATTATTACAGCCGTTTTGGAGATTAGCCGGAAAAACAGACAAAAATTTTAAATTTGTACTTGTTTTACAAGTACAGTAGGTGTATAATTTCATATGCATTTAGTAATAAAATGAGTAAAAAATTTTTTTAACTTAAACGGTTTATTGTAAAGAAAGATAATAATGATGTATTTAATGTAATAAAAATAAAATCGTGTAACCTAATATATAGTGTAACCTAAGTAAATATGTACCTATTTTGTTTTTTATTTTAAACTATTTAAACTCTATGATCCGCCATGCACTATGTTCTACTTTTAAAGACTTTTTATTTGATCCCCATATTGAGGGGATTGTGAAAAAATATGTAATGGGCCATTTTATTGGCGGCTATATTGGATTTGGTTTTTTTTCATTGTGTACTTTATTCTATTAGTTGATATCATTTGATACTTATATTCAGAGGGTTGTGGAAAAATATCTATCCGCCATTTTGTTGCCGCGACCATCTTAGATTTACAATGAAACTGAATGTATTCAATTGTATTGTCATCAGAACTAAAAGTGTGTAACAAATATCAGATCAACCTAAACAGGAAAGGGCTAAAATTTCAAATACAAAATTTGACCCAAACAAACAGGGCAAGCTAGATAAAACCGGCCAAGTGCGAGTCGGACTCCCGCACGAAGGGTTCCGTATCATTATCACAACACTTACAAACAGACACTTCAATTACATATCTATATATACGAATATTATAAAGAGGTAAAGTTTGTGACGTTGTAGGGGGTAATGTCTAGATCTACTGAACCGATTTATATGAAATTTGGAGGACATAGGATAGTTTTTATCCTGAATCATCACTTAAGAGGGTGAAAATAGGGGTGAAAATTTGTATTGGGAAGCAAACTAGAGACGATTCCGAGCGAACCGAAGAGTCGCTAGTCCAATAATAAAATTCTAACTGAGTCGACTCTGTACATTAAATATTTTTTGAGCTTAGAGCTCAGATTTAGGTTGAGACCCCGGGAAAGGACATAGAATACTTTTTATCCCGGAAATCATCCTTTAAACGGGTGAAAATGGGGATGAAAGTTTGTATAGGGAATCGAGTTTTTATATAAGAACAATAAATTATACTTCCAAAATACTTGTGTGTTTTAGACAGATTAGAAAACAAGAACTTTAAAATATTTAATTTATCTGTTGTCTCATTTTAAAAAAATATGTGAAATTATTAAATTATGAATACACTAGCAGAACCCACGGCTTCGCTCGCGATAAAGTACAAAATATCCCTAAAAAGGTAGTTTCATACTAAGTTTCATCCCCTATTTTACCCCCTTATAGGATTAAATTTCAAAAAACGGTAAAACACGTATTTTTTTAATTCTATTGAAGAGCATTATATTTTATATTAGCATATTACCAAGTTTCAAGTAATTCTGATCATAAATATTTTTTGGATTGTATTATAACGTGTTTTCCCGTGGGAAATAGATAATCTCCCGCGATAAAAAGTAGCCTATGTCATTGTCCAGCCCTCCAACTATCTCCACACAAAAAATTACGCCAATCCGTCTCTCCGTTTCGACGTGAAAGAAAGAATAACAAATAATAATACTCTTTTCCTCCTATTTCAAATTATGTTTATATGTATTATGTATTACGAATGGTTCCTATGTTAATTTTTCTCACATTTTCATATAATTACATTTAAAAATATAAATATATTATTATATGTAATTACTTATATGAACATACATATATATACATTGCGTAAAATAAAGAGGAAAAAATTTAAATAATTGTTTTTACAGTTTAATGAGTCTTGTTTGTCATCACGCACACAAAAAATGTACAGTGAAATACTGTTTTTTTTGTGACTTATCATGCAATAGATCCTAGAATGTAAGCAGATTTGAAGAAGGTGAGTAATACTATGCACATTTCCTGTGAATACTTTCTATCTGAGGCAGTGATAGCCCAGCAATAACGAGGTCGTTAGGGAAACCGAGTGAAGCGGGTTCAAATCCCGGGTCTCGCACTTGTCATATTTTCATGTGCGAATAATTTCTATGATTATTGCCACTTGCCTTAACGGTGAAAGAAAACATTGTGAGGTAACCTACGTGTCCGAGAGAACCTACCAAGTTTTCAAAAGCATGTGAAGTCCGCCTGCACTTGGACAGTGTGGTGGACTATGGCCTGATCCCACTCGTATGAAGAGAGACCCATGCCCAGTAGTGGGACATTATAAAAAAAGGGTTAAATACATTACTTTCTATCTTATTTCTATTATGACTTTATGAGTACCCATCAATGATGTGCCTCTTTTTTAATTTTCGCTTGCTCCTTGGTATTGTTAGTAATTGTTGTAGGTAATTTATATTATGTATGTATTTAAAGTTATATATATGTAATGTATCAATTATCTGGTATCCATAGCACAAGCCTCATGGGATGTCCCAACATGTTATTATTTATATATTGTAAAGCTAATGGGTTGGACTGTTTATTTAGCCTAGCTTTATATTTGGAACTGAAGAGCTTTATTTCATCCTTAACAGTTGCTACTCTGAGATGTTCATCGAGTTCTGTGATCATTATGAACCATGGAGTGTTGGATATCTATTTTAGGATATAATTATTATGAGCCCTAGCATTCTCAGATATTTAGAAGTGTCATGTTGAGGTAGTTGGCTGTTTCAAAGAGTTGCAATTTCTCTCTTCGAAGACTGAAGGTCACCTGGACTGATTTCGAGTTGTTAGGTCTTATACACCATTTATCTATTATGTACAGCGCAGATTATAAGATTACTGAAGCTTCTTTGTGTTTCTGAAAGCCAAATTGGTTGTCTGGTATAATCTATCTTTGTAAGATGACCTCTAGTAGTCTTCTGAGAAGGATTTTCTCAAATAATTTAGATGTTATTGCTAGGACTTATCGGCCTATAAGAAGTGATCATGTGTGGTGGTTTTTCTAGTTTGGGAACCATAATGATCTAAGAAATCTTCCAGAGTGCTGGGAAGTAACCAGTTCTAAGAATACCAGAATGCCATTAAATGAAGACAAAGAAAGAAAGTAAAACAATGCTTTTTTTAGAAAGAGAGATACAGATAACAAAACATTCAAAATAAATGTTAAATATAATATTTACATTATCTTTTATAATAGCAATGGAAGTTATTAGTCTTTGTTAAAAAGTCATTAATTTTTTACTTCAAGTGTCATTGTAAACTGGTTAGTTAGACTTTGATACATCCTTGAAAGTAGACATTAAAAAAATAAAAAGTAATACCTATTGTCTTTGAACAAAAAATAACACAGTTGAGTAAAGTCTTATACAATTAATCATAATTATATAAAAATCTTATTTTTGTTCAAATTTTTTATGTACATTCACTATAACTACTAAAAATTTATATTATAAATGTATTTTTTAGTTTTTTTTTATGCTTAACAAGTTTAGGTTAAATGTATATATAACCATTTAAGTTACATAAGTTAGACTAGTGTTCAATAAAATAGTATTCCATATCACATGACCGGCTTCTATAAAGTAAGCTTTTACATAGGATCATTATTTACCCATTAAAATATCAATGAATACAATATTTAATCCCATACTGTAAAATTCTAAATGCAAAGTAAAACCAGACATTAATAAATTTTAAAAAGTTAATTAATTTATTGCTTTCTTTTTTAAATCAAATGGTTTATAAAAAGAAACTTTCATTGCAAGCAACCATAGTAACATAGAAATAACCATATTATAATCTATTAGAGAAAGAAATTTTAGAGATGACTGGTACAAGAGTGATTAATTCAAATTACAATCTCTTAAAAAGGTACATGTTCGCATAATCTGTGATGCTATTTGTTTCCATACAATAATTAATCAATGACTAAGAACTATGCAGTCAACATAATTAACCAACAAGGCAATGTAAGCATTTCTATTCAAGTATAAAAATATAAATAAATCAAGTAAAATGAAGATTGAAATGGTCATCATATGTTAATTACTTATGTATTTTAATCACTTTAATAAATTCATAGCAATGGTATTGGTTCCCCAAACTTTCTCTCAATACTTTACATGCACAGTATGAATGAAAATTTATTAATGTAATAACAATGAGTCACTCACATCATAGGGTACATTTTTTTCCGCTAAAGATGCTCGATCGCGATCT
Source organism: Brenthis ino (assembly GCA_921882275.1). Taxonomy (NCBI): domain Eukaryota; kingdom Metazoa; phylum Arthropoda; class Insecta; order Lepidoptera; family Nymphalidae; genus Brenthis; species Brenthis ino. The sequence continues at coordinate 20,953,049 of OV170231.1, forward strand.
GTAACGACAGAAAAAAACATAAAGTTAATATCAGGAAATTAGGTCGAGTTTTAAAACCATGCATTGGAGTTCAATAATATTAATTTTGGTATGTATTTAATATTTTAAATTACCGTCATCCTCTGAGCCCGACTGTCCTGGTCCTTCTTTCTTCATCACAGAACTATCCATCACCTCGATATGATCACTATCTCCCGAGGCCATTTTTATTTTCCAGTTACACCCCTATTTTAAAGTCACTTTTATAAATATTATCGTAATATTTTTATGCATGGCTCATATCACACTTTCATTGCTACTACAATGATTTACAATAATTTAATTAGAAGAAATCAATTAGTTTACGCGAAAATGCTCGCCCAATGCATCCATCTGACACGACCGCTAATAGTAACTGAGTTGCCACTTTGCAGTTTGCAGCTGAATCTTTTTACTTTGTTAAAACACTGTCTTATGGCTCGTCTTTATTGCAATAAACTAAAAATAATAATTTATAGATACATATTAATTTTAATCAACATAAAAAAACAAAAAGGATTATAAAATAATAAAAAAAATATATTAATATTATTACTCGCAGAGACTCATCCTCGCTTCACTCGCATTCGTCCCTAGGTACGTTTTAGCTCGTTTTACGTTTAAGTATAGCATAGAAAATTATTATTATAATTTATATATATATATATATATTTATATATATATACTTCACAAATTTTTTATTCTCCATACAAATTTCCGCCACTCATTTCCCCCGTTAAGGGATGATTTCTGGGATAAAAACTATCTATTTGCTAACAGACAGACAGACCGACACAGTTACTTTCGCATTTATAATATTAGTAAAGATACACCTATAGAAGTGTTTTAATGTATCATTAATTCAGCGTCAGAACGCGCATTAACAGCAATTTTTAAGCTTACTGCACTCTAAAAGTATTTTTATCCTCTTAAATAATGAATTTTGATTAATCTGTATGTATATATTACGCTAGATTTACACGCTTGGCAAGTCTCGACAAGCGTCCACAAACACAAGCGTGTAAACGGGGTGTTTGGCTTGGCTTGCGTGAACTTGTCACGATCCGGGCTAGTGTTCGGTCTTTGAATACAGATCAAAAGAAGCTTGCGGCAAGCGCTCGTGGCTAATATTACGTTAGTGCGTGTTCAGTGTCACTCTCTCACGAGCTCATGTCTATTTCAATAATATTTTCCAAAAAATATTTAAAGTACCGATTCAGCTTCGTTACAATTTTATTATATATATAGTTAAAAATATGTCAAGCCAAATGCAATAGTCAACACTACTTCAACGTCCACATCTGCACAGCTTGAGTGTCCGGAACACGCTAACTAATCAGAGCTGCCAGATAACAGTTGTTGATTTACTCGGCCAATAAACCTCAAAATACCGGGTTTATCCCACCGGCGCCAACCATGAGCAGAATGCCCGAAAATAGTTTTTTTAAAGTAATTTATTCATGTGTTATATTATAGAATAAAAGAAAGTACTTTAATGTTAAAAAAAAGAATTCATTGTAATAAGTTCTCAATCAAACAGCTTTAAATTATTAAATCAAACGTAAAAAAAACTTAAAATATCAAATTAATCAGCTAAACTAAAATACCTACTTTGACCCCGCTCAATGAAAATTCCCGTCAAAACTACCCGCCATCTGCCATTTGCCTAAAATTACCCGCTTTTCGGGTAATTTACCCGCAACTAATGCACTCCCAAGCGTGTAAATGGCACCCAAGCGTTTGTATAGGCTTGGAGCTTGTAGAAGTTTGCCAAGCCTCGGCAAGCGTGTAAATGTAGCATTACAATATCTATAGATTTGATTGTAAAATTATTAAATATATTTTAAATGGCAATAAAATTATACAATTTTACTTTATTATCTGTAATCTATTAAAAGATTTTATATCATACTAGCGACTCCTCTTCGCTCCGCTCGGGTTTGTCCTTACTTACGTTTTAACGTTTAGCATAGATTTCTCAAAGATGAGATATTTTTCTGCAGAAAAAGTATCGTATATGTTGACCCGGATAACTAGCTCTCATCACACAAATTTATGGTATTCCCGTGATACGTTCCCAGACAGATAGACAAACATTGTAAAAACTATATATTTGGCCTCTGAATCGATAATAATGACTATTTCCATAAGGTTTTCAAAAAAATATTTAATGTACAGAGTCGACTCAGAATTTTATCATAATATGTATAGAAGTTACGTTAGTTTGTAAATAAAAAATAAATAAATTTTAATAGTAATCATGTCATTTCGTATATTTCTATTGTGTATATCTAAAATCTAACTAAAACTATTGTTCTAGTCAGATTTTAGAAACGGTTTAATTTTAAAAACGCTAGTTCAAACATTTTGTTTTGTTATTTTATATAGCAACATCATAGCACGCCATGTTTATTTCTTTTCTTTGCCGTCATTTCGTTACCGCGGTAAGAATTTTAAGGTTATATCTTATCATAGCGTCTTTTTGAAATTTGGAAACACTTACAAATATAAACAGTGTATTTTTATCAGATTTTGATATAGAGTATCTATAATTTTCATTTGCAATTTCAGTGCCCGTGACAAAAGTGGTGATTGTTCTTATTAACCGAATACATATTTTGATTACGGTCCCAATGAAGATGGGTAAAAAAGTCCGCGAATATAAGTCAGGAGACTTTATATTCGCAAAAGTAAAAGGATATCCAGCATGGCCTGCAAGGGTGAGTGTTAAAAATGTAATAAATTCTTATTCAAAACCTTATTTTGCTATGTAACACTTATCTAAACTCTTCGCGCGGGAAGACATATTTAGTGACGCTTGAAGCTTGCCTACATTATGTGGGTGATTTATGCATTTGAAATATCTTTAGTTTTATTGGCTTAACCTAATATAATCTAATATTTGGATCTTTTTGTCTGTTTTTAATAATAAAAACTATTTATTTTCTAATAGGATATGCTATAATGACTTTATTCTTATTTTTTTATCTAAAATCTGACTAATACTAATATTTGCTTTAAAACGATTCTAGCCTTTTCAAAATACAACTCGTGCTTGTAGGTCTATATTAATATTATTGTAAATCATAAATAAATGTAACTAGACAAGTAATAAATAAAAAAAATGATTTAATTTATTTAAATAAAGTAAGAAAATGTTAAATATATCATGGTCTAGATTTATTCATAATAAAACATTTTTTAAATAATTATACTGCAAATTTATTTTCTAAATTATTTTAAACTCCAGATATTGTATATTTTCTTATATTATTGACATAAATATTTATACTAAATATTAATAATTAATAAACTTCCAGGTTCAAAGAATGAATGGGAAGAAATATTTTGTTTATTTCTATGGTACTGGAGAAACGTAAGTAAAAATTTACATAAACAAAATTTTAAAAATTAAATCCAATTCCCATACTTTTGTAGAAATGCACTTAACTAGTTTTAAGCAATAAGACAGAATGCAATATTTATTACATTTTTCAGTGCAAATCTACCACCAAACATGATATTTGACTATGCCGAGAATAAAGATAAGTTTCTGACTAAAACAGTGAAGAGAAGGGATTTTAACGATGGTGTTAAACAGATTGAACATGATTTTGCTAATAATGTTCCATTGGAACAAGTTATTGGTTTAGCTTTGGAGGTAAATACATAATTTAAAAACAGAGTAACACTATTATATTGTTTTTTGTTTTTGTCAATAAGTTATGCTTTAAATACCTTCTTATATTATTATATGCATCTCTTTAATTTTAATACTTACTGAAATGATTTCTTATATTAAAAAAAAAGTTGATTTTGAAATAACAAATGAGTTGAATATTCAAAATTGTTTAAGATTATATCTGATTACGGCTTACTTTATATATTGAAATTTAGAGTCATAGTTTCATCTAGCTACATGTTTTATTACAGGCCCCAGAAGCAGATATCAAAACAATAAATGAATTGGCAAATGATACTGCCAATGATTCTGCGGCAGATACTACAGCCGCAGATGACACTATGGTGGAGGAGGTATTTATCCTACTAATATTATAAACTAGCGACTCACACTCGCTTTGCTCGGGTTCATCCCTAGCATGCTTCCCAATACAAACGTTCATCCCCATTTTCACCCCCTTAAGGGATGATTTCCTGCATAAAAATGTCTCCTAAAATAAATGTATCCTATGTCTTTGCCAGGGTCTCAAACTATCTTCTTACCGAATTTCGTCTAAATCGGTTTAGTAGATCCAGAGATTACCCCCTACAACGTCACAAACACACAATCTCACAACTTTACCTCTTGATAATATTAGTATAGATGTGAAAGTTTGTGAGGATGGATGCATGGATGTTTGTCACTCTTTAATGTTAAAATAGCTGAACAGATGTGGATGAAATTTGGCACAGAGAAAAAGTTATTTTTTTTTTATGTGGTGTATAATATTTTTGTTTTATTTTGTAGAACACAATTCAAAATGATACAGGCATTGAGGATTCAGATGAAACAGGTGCTCTCATTATTGACGAAGGCAAAGCACCTCCTAATGTATGTATTGTGTACCTTTCAACTATTTTTTTTTAATAATTTGGCAGTTATTATATAACAGAAAGTGAGAGTTAGAGAAGAATGGAATAATTTGAGTTTAGAATGGACGAGCTTTAATAGAATACCTGATTTTTGATGTGTTAAAATACAAAGGAATGTGAAGTATTTTTTTTGACCACTTGATTTTTTTATATAGAGGTAAAGTTTGTGAGTTTGTGACGTTGTAGGGGGTAATCTCTGGATCTACTGAACCGATTTAAATGAAATGTGGCAAGAAGATAGTTTGAGACCTTGGGCAGGACACAAGATGCTTTTATTCCGGAAATCATCCCATATGGGGCTGAAAATGGGGATGAAAGTTTGTATGGGGACTCGAGCTAGGGACGACCCCGAGCAAAGCGAGGGTGAGACGCTAGTTTTAAATAAACTCAAATTGTGAGACATGTTGGGTGAATTTGATTGAATGATGAAATAAATAAATGTTTTTCAATATTGGTTTTTTTTACTTTAGCAAAAAGGCCGAAAGTCAACGGCTAAAACGCCAGCTAAAGAAACGCCAAAAGGAAAAGAAGCTAAAACACCGCGCGGCAGACCGAAAAAGGAAGATTATGAAGAAGTAAAGGAAGAGGAGAAGAAAGAAGAAGAGATTGTTAGCAGAAGTGGGAGGAAAATACGGCCTAAAAGGTAGATTTTTTGTTTATCGTATGAAGGAAATTTATTATACTACAACGTTACAAATTCACAAACTTTACCTCTTTATAATATTAGTATAGATTATAATTATTTGCATAATAGCGAAACTGAAGTAATTGTCAAAAAAAAATCTGCACTGTGAATTCGACCTAAACAAAAACCTAACTAATAATATATAAATATTAAAAAGTGATAAATTGAAAGAAATTACAATAATATTTTCTTAAAATAATTCTGTATTTATTTTTAGCTAAGATTATATGTATATTATATTATAAACACAATTTAATGGATGAATGTTCAAATTTTGGTATTAATTTATTGGCTACATTTCATTTTTCAACCAACATCAAAACGGAGGAGGTTTTCAATTTGGCTGTATCTTTATTTATGTGTGTTACCTCAGAACTCCGTCATTTATTAACCGATTTGGACTATTTTTGTTTTGTTGTACAATGTTCACAGTTTGGCCCCATTTTAATTTGAAAAAAAAAATACCTCTAAGGGTGGAAAAATAGCAAATGAAAATTTAACCTTCTTCTAATTCTCATATTGATTTAAAATTTTGCAAGTGATTCTATCTCCGTTGATAGTGCAGTGATTCTTTATCGTCGACCTGTTCTGACATTAAGGCCAGAAGGTGGATAGGTGGAACTCTTCAGCGGCTAATAGTAGATACTTTGACTTTGGGCTTATTTTGTTTGATTTGATAAACCCAATACTTTAGAATGGGAATTTACAGCCTGATTTTTTATTTTTACTAATGAAAGCGAATTTTAGTTTAAGTCTTCATATAAAAATTGCCATCAAACTAACTGGCTTAAGCGAATGTTTTATTAAAATACTTTTTTTTTACTTTGCTGCTACTGTCTATACAAAAAAAAAAAAATTATGAAAAAATAAAAACTGACTTCCTGATTGCTAGTTTTCTGTTGCTATGGATACCTAATCAAATATTTTTAAAATCTGTGCCAGCCGATACAAATCAAAGCACACCGACGTCGAAAATATTTGATTAGGTATCTATAGTAAATGATAACTGTGTTTTTGTTTTTGATATAAGTCGTTTTTAATTTTTTTTATTAAAAAGTTTTTATTTTGTTTGATTTCACAAACCTAATATGTTAGAATTAGAATTTGGACAAAGATTTTTTATTGTTACTAATAAAAGCGAATTTAATTTGCACAGCAAAAGCGAATATGTTATTAAAATACTTTCTTCTTACTTTGCTACTGCAACTAAAAATAGAAAAAAAATAATCTTTACAAAAAAAAAAAACTAAATGAAAACTACCAATCAGGTATTTTTTACTTTTTAGTCTTTTTTTAAAGTCGGTTTTTATTTTATTATTTAAATAACAATATTTAGGAATGAAATTAATGTTGCTCGTATTGAATTTTATGGCATTATTGATTTGGGATGAAAATATTCATTTGCATTTACATTGTATGTATTATATTTGACGACACGTTTGGCTCAGTTTGTAGTGACCCTACTTGCTGTGCCAGCGGCCGCGGGTTTGAATCCCCCTGGTATTCATTTGTGTGATGAGTATGAATGTTTGTACTCCAGTCATGGGTGTTGATATTTATAATATCCATATATATAAAGTTATATAAGTATAGTGTATAAACTATCTGGTATCCACAACACAGACCTTGTAGCTTAACATGGAACTAGATGGTGATTCGTGTTACTGTCCCAACATATTTATGTATTATATTTTGTTGATGTTAACTAAATATTAAAAACCTTTATATGTTATGAGTTAAACTTAGTTTTATAGCTTCCTTTGAAAGGGGAAGATATAACGAAGTATTAGAATTATTGGATATATTATAAAGCAATAGTTGTAAAGATGGCACTATTGTTTATATATAATCCATACATTAAAGAGTCAATGCCGAAATGACATTATTGAGGTAAATGTATCATTTGCGATTATGACTTACATATATTTAAAAAATTAGCAGCTCACTCTTGCGCTTGAGTTCGTCCCTGCGTACGTTACATTACATGAAAATTTGGTGACACACCGACTGCAGCGCCACCTACCGGGTCCAATTGTATTTTCAAACCATCCAGAAACCCATTGAAATATAGACAAAAAAAATCATCCAAATCGGTCCATTCGTTTAAGAGGAGTTATATGACAAACACATACATATGAATTATAAATATTAAGATATTCTAAGCTTAAAGCACATAAACATATTATAAACATCAGTTTTACAATAATGTATGGAAGCCTGTTCGATTTGTTGACATTTATGATTACTGCTCCGCTCCCTTGAGTAGTAGTATGATGATATAATATAGCCTATATATAGTCTTCTTCAATAAACAGGCTATCTAATGGAAAACAATTCAAATCGGATTAATAGTTCCTGAGATTAGCGCGTTCAAACCAATCCTGCCTCTTCATAATATTAGTATAGATTTATATTTAAAACTAGCATTGCCCGTGGCTCCGCCTGCGCTCAGACCGCCAAAAACTAAATTCTTAAGTTTTACATTAGTATACTCTTACATTGCAGTTTTGTATTTTTTCTCAGAAATGAGATATTTTCCCGTGGTAAAAAGTATCCTATATGTTAACCCGGATAACCAGCTATCGTCATACCAAATTTCATCAAAATCCCTCTAGTGGTTTTTCTGTGATGCGGTAACAGACAGACTGACAAAAATTCTAAAAACTATAGATTCGGTCTCTGTATCGATAATAATGTCTATTTCAATGAGATTTTCCATGTGTGTTTAATATTTTTGGTTTTATTTTATTTCAAAACTGTATGCACTACGCTTTTTATTCAAATATTATATTTTTGCACGCTATTTGTTTTATATTTTATCTTTTATCATCTAATTTTCAATTAAATGTTATAGTATAATTTTTTAAAACTGAAAGTATTTTTTTTGGCTGAACTTTATGTATGGGACATGTCTAAACAAATCAAGTTTTTCTATCATCAGTTCATCACAAATAAATAAAATTGCAGTCTCTGTTTGTAATATCATATTAAGAGCTTTTTACATAATGCATATGAAATTATATACAGTATTTATAGGAAATATACATTTTTTTACATTTTTGTGTGTCTCTGTCTCGTTGTTCTGGGACGGGACTTCCACTGGCAGATGGATGATGTTATAGGGAGTAAATTAGACTACTTTTAATTATAAAAAAGAATTGGTACCGGTCAAAAAAAAACGTACGTAGGTAGGGACGCACCCGTGCGAAGCGATATTACAACTTAATAATAAAAGAAAGCTATTAAAACTCTATATCTAGATTGGATACATTTTTGATTAAACAAATACATTTTACAGGTACATAGATGAACAGACAGAAGAGAATGCCACTCTACCGTCTCCTGCCCCAAAGAAACGTCGCGCGGTTTCCCCCGTACTGGATAAGGAGAAGGACAAGGAAAAGGAGAAAGAAAAACCTGAACCCGTTAAGGAGAAGGCAGAAAAGAATATCAAATATTTCAATGCTGTGCCACAGGTAATAAATATTATGCTTTTGTTATAATTAATAAGCTGTCGCTGTGTGCTGTTTAATATTGTTAATATTTTTATTAAATATCGTTGTTAAAACATTTTATTTTTATTTTTAGTGTGAACTAGAAGATTTGAAGGAGCCATTTGTACCAGGTAAGTTTTATTCACATACTAGCTCATCTCACCTACTCATTCTTGCCTCGCTCTGGCTCTTCCGTAGTGAAAAACAAAAACAAGTCTATCCCAAGGGAACCGTACATTTTTCCAGGGTAAAAAGAAACCTATGTGCTATTCCAGACTAAACTATCTGTGTCCCCAATTTCATCCAGATCCGTTCAGCTGTTCTGGCGTGATTGATTAACAAACACATCTATCAATCCACATAAGCTTTTACATTCATAATATTAGTATGGATTTAATGGAATTGTATTATTATGCACAAACTAAAATTTTTAAAATTATTAATTAAAAAGAAATACTAATCGAATTGAAAACCTTCTCCTTTTTGAAGTCGGTTAAAAATACATATAAAGTACAACTATAATTGGTAGAATCATGAAATACTTTATGCTTTATGGTTTATAAAATTTAAAAAAAAAGTTTAAGCCGACTTAATTTTGGCAGTATCGCGAACTACCTTTGCCTTTTATGTAATTTAAAAAAAAAACATTGTTACAATATTTATCAAGTCTTTTGACATATAATTTCGGCGCGAAACTAAATTTTCAAGCGAACGTTTTCAACATAATGATTTTATAATATATTTTTTTTATATCTAGTTGATTATTAAAAAATTCAATTAAATCTAATTATAACAAAAATGCATAAATTAAAGCATATATTTGGATTATTCAGTGAAGACATGTCTCTTCTTTATGACGATAACTTTGCAAATGGTGTTAAGGATTTTTCGGAATATCAGAATAATTTAAAAGACGAATGCTCAAATTTTGGTATGAATTTATTATTATTTTCTCTATATTTATTTATTTTGTTTACACTAGAGACTAACCTTCGCTTCGCTCGGGCTCGTCCCTAGCTAGGTACATTTCCCATACAAATATTCCGGTATAAAAATTATCCTATGCCCGTGCCAGGGTCTCAAACTATCTTCTTACCAAATTTCATCTAAGTCGATTCAGTATTTCCAGAAATTACTTCCGTCCTACAAACAAACTTACAAATTTTACTTCTTTATTAAGCATATTAGTATGATTTAGTTTATAATTTAATGTTGCTTGTAAGCCACATTAATTATCGACATTTTTATCTATTCTAATCTATTTTTCGGTTTCTATAAATTTTATATAAATAAAAATGAATGGCTAAATGTGTTGCTAAGCGTAAAACACGAGAACGGCTAGACCAATTCGGCTATATATTTTTTTTCAAATATTTGTTGTAGTCCGAGAAAGGTTCTTATGAAGAGAAAAATTGAAAAAAAAATCACCGAACAATGTAAAAAATAAATTTTTCTTTTTCCTTACAACTACTACTTTTTAATTATGAACGGAATATTAAAATTAATATAAACTACTTGAATGAATTTGTAGATCTGATACTTTGTCTTTCTACGATATACCTACAGTTTGACTTTTGTTTGTCTTTCTTTCACGTGGAATCAGAGTAACGGATTGGGGTCATTTTTATCAATGCAATTTGATTTTATTTACTTAAATTGAATATTAAATTGACTAATTATGATTATTATATTATAAAATTTTCAGACGACAATCAAAATATTAGCCCGAATAATTTAATTCAATCACAAATAATTTCTTCAAACATGGAAACAATGAACGATAATATAAATAAAAAAATAAATATATCCAAAAATAAGTTTGTTCCTCCATTAAAGCATAATCAACAAACTGAAATAATACAATATGAATCAACTAAAATAAATAATTGTATCGGGAAAGAAAATAAAGTGGGAGAATGTCAAAATAAACGAGAAAGTTATATTTCTATTAATGGTGTCGTTTTAAATTCTTACGTTGTATTAGATGATGACGAAACGTTAATGTCGCAAGATTCGTTAAATATATCTCAGAAAGATTCTCATCAATGTCAGGATGTTCCAACTATCGCTCCATTAAATAAAACATTTAAAAACATGGACATGACAAGCTATGAGAATTTACAAATAAATGATACTGTACAATTTATTGAAAATAATAATGTATTTGATAATAACCCGTTTTTCAATAATAATATGGAGACTTTATTTAATAATAATAAAATTAATTTTAACAAAATGGTGGCTATGTCGATTCAACACGGTGATATAGGATTGTATCACAATTACGTAGATTATGTGAAACAAAATGGATGCTTGTATCAAAATAATGACATAGCGGATATTGTGGAAATGTTTCCGAATGAAAATCGCTGTTTTTTTAAATAGTTCTTCTATTGGTTATGGTTGTTTATTTTTGTTTTTTTTTTTTAATAAATTTGCTTTTTTTTTCTAATACATTTCTCTATTACTGGTAATGATTTTTGTTGTTTGTTATTAAATATTATAATGATTTATATTAGTGTTTTATTTTACAAACTAGCGTTTGCCTGCTTCTTCGTCCATATATGTAATATATGTAATATATATTTTTTATTTCTCTCCTAAGGTTCGTTTCGTGATGCTAGATTAACTTACTGATAAGCTAGGAGATTAGCGCAAACTAACACTTAAACATTAAAAAAATACCTTAAGTTCTTAACAATCCATACTTTAATATTATAAATGTGAAAGTAACTGTTTGTTTGTTACATTTTCACGACTAAACAGCTGAACCGATTTAGATGAAAATTGCTATGGAGATAGTTTGAGACCCTGAGAAGGATATAAGATATTTTTAGCCCGGAATTCATCCCTTTTGTATGGAGAATCAATAATTTCTAAGGGATGTAAAACTCATCATACCCATGTACATATATAGTCTATCTATTCCATACAAACCGTATCTAATCTATAAAGGAACTCAACGGCCATTTTTCCCGGCTTCAATTAACGTTATTACGATTTCTAATCTATAAATATAATAAAATTGTAACTGATCGCTGTCTGTACATGGAAGATATTTGAGAAAAACTATTATTGGGGGTCTTTACTAACGCAATAGAACCCAAACAAACCAATGATATTTAGAATTTTTGTCTGTTTGAATTCTTGTCTGTTTGTCGGGAGATTATCTAATTCCCATAGGAAAACACTTCCGTCATAATACAATCCAAAAAATATGTATGATCAGAATTACTTGAAACTTGGTATTAATGCTTTTTAAATATTTTTTTGTTGTTTTAGCGCGAGCGAAGCCGCGGGTTCTGCTAGTAAGCTATATTATTGTAAAGTTTCATCAAAATCCGTACAAAAAAAGTTAAGTCGTTTTTAGTGAAAGAGTAACATCCATCTTCACAAACTTTCGCGTTTATAATATTAGTAGGATGTATTTCATAAATGATCTATAAGAAAATCGAACTCTTGATCACCATCTTCAAAACCAGGACTTTCATAGTAAAATTTTTCATATATATTGTGATACTAGCATTGCTCGCGGCTCCGCCCGCGTTCAGGTGACCATAGACCAAATTCTTAGGTTTTACATATTAGTATACTCTTACATTGATGTTTTTGTATTTTTTCTCAGAAATGAGACTTTTTCCTGCGGTAAAAAGTATCCTATATGTTGACCCGGATAACTAGTTATCACCATACTAAATTTCATCAAAATCCCTCCAATGGTTTTCCTGTGATGCTCTAACAGACAGACAGACAAAAATTCTAAAAACTATAGATTCGGCCTCTGTATCGATAATAATGTAAATTTCAATAAGATTTTCCAAAAAATATTTAATTACAGATCCGGTAAGTTACAATTTTATTATATGTATAGTTTATGTTTCGTTAGTGATTAACTCAGTTGTAAGAAACTTTAAGCTAATATAGCAATACTAATTAAAGTTATTACTTTTAATGCATTTCTTTCGGTGCCAGTTTGATTTTCTTCGTAATTATAATAATCTATGTACATATAATAAAACTAACTTAGCGAAATCTGTACGTGAATATTATAAAAAACTTTTTTAAAATTATTTTTTGTATGTTTTCGTGTGCGCGTTACAAGCAAAAAGTACTGAACCGATTTTAATGAAATTTTGTGTAGTGATAACTTATTACTCGAGTCAACATTTAGTATAATTTTTACTACAGGAAAATCTTTCATTTCCACGGGAAAACACAATAACTGGTTGGAGTCATCCTTAAAAATTTACATGTCTAATGCTGGCTAAACTTGTTAGATTTAACTTAAAAATGCCTACAGAAAAGTCCGCAGTATCAAGCATGAGTCTCTCTTCTTAGGTATACTATTTATATTTGAAACGTACCTAAGGACGCGACCGAGTGAAGCGTTAATTCAGTACATGTAAATAATTATAAAAAAAAAAAAATACCACAAAAACATTTTTTGCGGTTATTTTTTTTTATTAAATGTCATATGTCAAAGATCTAAAGGCTTTTGTTTTTTTTTTAATATTATTTTACAGACGACAAAGATAGAGATAACATTATAATAGCGTACCTACCATCGGGTCAGTACGTCGGCGTCAAACTGTTCCAGTCTCGGCCAAATGCTTTCAAAAACGATAATGCCCGGCTACAATGGGACCGGCAGGCTGCCTTGAATGCTCTCACTTTGAAGATGCAATTAGGTAATGTAATGTTAAACTGATTCTCTTTGATTCAGTGGTGTAGTGGCTAGCATGTACGGTTACAGATACGGAGGTCCTGAGTTCGAGTCCCGAGTCAGTCCAAGTTTAGTTACCGAGTTTTTCCGTTAAGATATTTTCAGTAATGGCCCGGAGTTGGGAAGTTGGCGATGTGTTTATGTTGAGAGCAAGTGTCCCATCGGACTTTGAGAGTAAAAGGAATTGGGAGTGCATCTTGTGTCTGAGTGCAGTCGGTCAGGAGGACCTTACACTGATTCCCCATCTTGGATGGGCTCCAGTTAAACTAACAGTTAACAGTTCAGACGCGAAATTTTGTATACCTATATGCATTCAATTATAATTCAGTTGAATTAAAAAGTGCGTCAACACCATGACTTATGAACACCATGATTAGTAAATTTCAAAATTATATAATAAAGTAATAGCTAAAATTAAAACATTTTTCAAAAACATGCTTTTATTTTAACAGTGGCCTATGTATGTAAATTTCATTGAAATCTGTTTAGTGGTTTTTGCGTGAAGTGACAAACATATACGAGTACACATATATTAAAAATAGACTGATATATTTTTTGCCCTAAAATTAATTTGTATAAATTGTGGCAAGCATCAGTGGTAAATTCAAAACTATGAACAATAATTTGGCTTTCAATCGTGTATAATAAATGAAATAGACATTTATTACGGATTTGTCTGTTAAATATTCCTTTGCAGTTTTCAGAATTAAAACTGTGTTTTATAAAATGAAAGATATAACTTTAACTGAAATGAAAAATATAACTAATATAACTTTTGGGTAAATAATAATTTTTTTTCATTTATTTCAAATAATTTTTTGGTGTAAGTTTTTATTATACAAAGCCTTATTAAAAAAAAACGTGTGTGTGTACTTATGTACGCACGTAAGAAGTTATACTTCTTTGACGTAAAAAAACAAAAATAGCTAAAGATTTCATCCCGTATGTCACAACTCTCTGTAAAAGGAATGCAGATAGTTTCATCATGTCACTTTCGGCTGTCGGTGTGTGCGCGCATCTTAAAAATTTTACTATCATATTTTTTTTCAAACGTGATAAAATAAGTATAACTTCAAAAATATAAAACAGGGTTTCGTTACGGAAATCCCATGATGAGGTTTTGTTAATTGTGGTTCCGTCACATTTAATATGTAAATTTTTTTCTCTATATGTCTATATTTTTTTATAGAGAAAGGCCAAATAACTTCCGAATCTGTGATGGAACAACTCGTGATGGATTTAAATCTGACTGAGGAAGAGAGGGATACTTTAGACAAGGAAAGAGAAACAGGTATTTTTTTTTTAATTTTCATATATATATATATATATATATATATATATATATATATGATAACTTAATTTCTTTATTAGGAATAATTATTAGAACTTTTTTTTTTATTTAAGGTTTTAAGTTAATATTAAACTAATAGTCTTCAAAATTATTTATAAAGAATAATTCTTTAAGCCTTAGTAATATTTACACCTTAAAATTTGCAATTTTAAATCATATTTGAATATAAGACTAATAAAAGAGATAACTCTCGTTAATAAATTTACAATTTATCGCTTAATAACTCAGCCATTTTATTTTTGCGAAAATGACTTTTTTCTACAAATCATAAAGATATTGGTACTTTATATTTTATTTTTGGAATTTGAGCAGGAATAGTAGGAACATCTCTTAGTTTATTAATTCGAACTGAACTAGGAAACCCAGGTTCACTTATTGGAGATGATCAAATTTATAACACTATTGTCATATTCTTTGTGTGGTCGTTGCAGTAATAGAGGATTATTTAAATCTATTTGATTTAAAACAGAAATAAAAATCGTTCATATAAATTTATAGTTCATGTAATTTATTACTATCACTACTTTCTAATTCCATATTAATATTATAAATGTGAAAGTGTGTTTGTTTATTTGTCCTTCTTTCACGTCGAAACGGAGTGACAACACGTTATCAAAGAATCCAAAAAATAATTATAATGAAAATTACTTGAAACTTGGTATTAGTATTCTTCAATAAAATGAAATAAATACGTGTTTTAGTATTTTTCGAAATGCATCCTATAAGGGGGTTAAATAGGGGATAAAAGTTTGTATGAAACTACCTTTTTAGAGATTTTTTCGCAGTTTTAGCGCGGGCGAAGCCGCGGGTTCTGCTAGTTTTCTTATAATCTGTCTAATAATAGTAAAATGCCTAATAAAAAATGTAAAAGTATTAAAAGGATGTGTGTGTATGTTTGTGTGTGCCTACATTTCTAATGTTATAAATGTTAGTCTGTCTGTTTGTCTATTTGCATGTTATCGAAATCTTAATGAAAGATAGTGACATCATGGGATCTTCGCAGGAAATAAAAATGGTTCAATAAAAAAACCATAGATGGCGCTATATGAATAGACTAGTTACGTTTTAACGCTTAGTATAGATTTCTCAGAGATTAGATATTTTCCCGTAGTAAAAAGTATCCTATACGTTGACGCGAATAACCTGCTAGCGTCATACCAAATTTCATCAAAATCTGCCGAGTGGTTTTCTCGTGATGCGGTCACAGACAGACAAAATTTCTAAAAACTATAGATTCGGCTTGTTTACCGATAATAATGACTATTTCAATAAGATTTTCCAAAAAAATATTAATATAATAAATTAAATAATGTACAGATTCGGCTTGGTTAGAATTTTATTATATTTATAGATTAGAGAAAAATAGTTTTTGAAAAATGTACATTCTAATTTAACAATAAATACCTAAGCAAAAGATAATGAAATAAAAATATATGTATTTAAGTTTAAAGATAATCATAGAATTCTTTATGTGCAGAGGAGAAGAAGTCCCGCGTTCAATTCCTGAAGACAGAAATGAAGTTGATAGAACTGGATACAAAGATCAAGACGTGTTTGTGTTTGGAGAGAGCCGATACTGAGTTATGTTTGACTCTGTTGGATGACTTGATGGGTAAGTGCATATATATACATACATACCTTTGTAATATGTTGGGACATTAACACACAAAACCATCTAGTTCCATGGCAAGATAGGAGTCTTGTGTTATGGATGCCAGATAGTTGATACACTACACATATATAACTTTAAATACATACATAATATTATAAATATAAACACCCATGACTGGAGTACAAATATTCATGCTCATGATACAAACAAATGAATGCTTCCAGCGGGACTCGAACCCGCGACCGTTGGCACAGCAAGTAGGGTCACTACATACTGAGCCAAACATACATACGTATAATAAAATTGTATCATAGACAAAATTTTATAGTCAATTTTTTATGTATGTATGCTTTTCTTTAAAGGATGTGTATTGTATGATGTGAATTTTCTGTTTATTTGAAATTATTATTTCTAATCTGGGACCCAAATTATCGTTGTTCTAAAAAAGATCTTTTTAATGTGTACTAAAGTTTATTTTAGTGTATCTATTTTTATCTTGAAAGTCGTAATTTGATGTTATATATAATAGCCTATAACCATCTTCAAGAATTCGACTATGAAATGAAAAACATTTTTGTTTAAAATCCGACTGGTAGTCTCAGAGAAGAGCAAAAAAAACTTTTCAGCTTTATAAAATATAAAATTCAGATAAATACAACTGAAGTGTTTGTTTGTAATGTCAAAATAACAGCTGTTTATTAAATACATAAGATATATACGGTATTTATAAGAAAAACACTTTTTTTTTAAATTTTTGTCTGTCTGTCTGTTTGTTCCGGATAATCTCTGAAACAGCTGGACTGATTTCGACGGGACTTTCACTGGAAGATAGCTGATGTTATAGAGAGTAACATAGGTTACTTTTATTTTAGAAAAAGAATTATGGTTCCGCTCAAAAAATTAAAACGTACCTAGGGACGAACCCGAGGGAAGCGAGGGTGAGTAGCTAGTAGGTAGTATTTTTTTACGGATTTAATCTATATTAGTATAGACTAGCCAATTACCTTCGTATAAATAGTATAGATTTTAGTTTCTTCAACGAATTTTATAACTTTATTTCATACATAAAACTTCTACAAATAGACAAATCATGCTTATGACGTAACTAACAAAAAAAAACACAAACAGTACAAGCCAAAACAACCTTTCTAGAGCTGGACATAAAGCCGCTAATGCTATTGAAGCACCCGACCTGCGTTGAGACCGTGAAGCGTATGCGCGCGTACGTCGGCAACACGCCCTCGTGGGATCTCAGCGAGGACGCAGCGCTGGTGTTCACACAACACGCCCACAGAATACGGGAACAGGCGGATGTTGTGTATAATAGTATGAAGGTAACAGTTGTTTGGCTTACTATTTTGTAATAATAATGTCCATCTATATACTATACTAGCATTGTCCGCGGCTCCGTCCGCGTTCAGATGGCCAAAAATCAAATTCTTAGGTTTTACATATTTGTATACACTTACATTGCAGTTTTTGTATTTTTTCTCATAAATGACATATTTTCCCGCGGTAAAAAATATCCTATATGTTGACCCGGATAACCAGCTATCACAATACCAAATTTCATCAAAGTCCCTTCAGTGGTTTTTTGTGATGCGGTAACAGACAGACAGACAAAAATTCTAAAAAATATATATTCGGCCTCTGTATCGATAATAATGTTTATTTCATTAAAATTTTTCAAAAAATATTTCATGTACAGATTCGACTCAGAATTTTATTATATGTATAGACTACGAGTATTATTATTAAGAAGTAAAAGTTGTGACGTTGTAGGGGGTAATCTCTGGATCTACTGAACCGATTTACACGAAATTTGCGGGACATAGGATAGTTTTCATCCCGGATCATCACTTAAGAGAAAATTTAAGTGAAAATTGGTATTGGGAAGCAAACTAGAGACGAATTCGAGCGAACCGAAGAGTCGCTAGTCCAATAATAAAATTCTAACTGAGTCGACACTGTACATTAAATATTTTTTGGAAAATCTTATTGTAATAGTCTTTATTATCGATAGAGAGGGCGAATGTATAATTTTTAGAATTTTTGTCTATCTGTCTGTCTGTGGCGGCATCACGAGAAAACCACTAGACAGATTTTGATGAAATTTGGTATGATAGTAGCTGGGTATCCGGATCAACATATAGGATACTTTTTACTGCGGAATAAATATCTCGTCTGTGAGAAATCTATACTAACCTTAATTTTTTTAATTTAAACCTTAAACGTTTTTAATATAACACTTCCATCGCTTAAGGTATAAGAATATTAATTATAACTAATTTTTATTAAAATTATTGTATCTTTTTTAGTTAAAATATTATTTTTTTTCCTACCCAGGACCTGTTCATGACGCCAGATGGAATGTCCTTCTGGGAGTTCTTCACAGAGAAAGTTGGGCTATTCAAGTTAGTGACCGCCCATCTGACATCGGATGAGCTATTGGAATTGGTGCACGAGCCTCTAGGTGAATGTTGCTAATGTTATAAATGCGTATGTTTGTTTGTGTGTATGTATATATGTATCATCGGCGAAGGGTCCATTAGAAGACGTCTTACCTTAAAATTATTTTGCTACAATTGTACATACATTTAATGTTTTAAATGCATAAATGTTCTTATGGAAATATATATGTATATAATAATAGCTTTATTTCTTTCTGTATTCATATGAATATTAAAATTGTATATTTTTGGAACGGCTTACCTCTGCTAAAATTTCACCCCCTCCACTGGTATGTATGTTTTTGGTTTGTTACTCCTTCACGGTGAAATGGCTGGACTTGTTTGGATGAAAGTTAATACACAGATATACCTGTGATATGACCTGGTAATTGTGACCTGGTATATGACACAGGCTACGCCTAAGTTAAGAATAAGAAATACAATTGAAGTGTCTGTTTGTAATGTCAAAATAATAACTTTTTACTAATTGCATATGAAAGTATATGCTATACTTATTGTATGGAAAAAATCACACGCACATCTGTTTGATCAGGCTAATCTACTAAACGGCTGGACTGATTTTGACGGGATTTTCACTGGACGGTTGATGTTATAAGGAGTAACCTAGGCTACTTTTATTTTAGAGGAAGAATTAGGGTTCGGCTCAAAAAAGTTAAAAGTATGTAGTAATCCGTATTAATATTATAAATTTAAAAGTTTGTGAGTATGTATGTTTGTTACTCTTTCACGCCAGAACGGATCTGTATGAAATTTGGCACAGAGACAGATAGATAGTCGGGAATAACATATAGGCTATTTTATATCCCGGAAAAATATACGGTTCCCGTGGGATAAATTTGTTTTTGTTTTCCCAGAGGGAACCTGAGCGAAGCGAGGATGAACCGCTAGTTCAATATATGTACACGTTTATTAAAAAATATTCTTTTCCCAAACAGAAATGACGCAACCAACATTGCATACAATAAAATCACCGTTCGAACCGAGTAGCGAAGAAATGAATCAAGAAGAAGAGTTTGTTAAAATGAAGACAAGTACACCGGGTAAATCTAAAAATATCATAATTTTTCTATACTGTATCTATTTCGTCCTTTTTTTGACATCCCACTGCTGGGCATCCCTTCAATATGATGGGGATTAGGCCATAGTCCACCACGCTGGACAAGTGCGGGCGGGACTGAGCATGTCTTGCACACTCGCTAGACATCTTCTGTCAGACGTGCAAGTTTCCTCACGATGTTTTCCTTCACCGTAAGGCAATGGACAATCGTGGTGATCATATTGGAAATAATTCACACATGACAATATCAGTGGTGCGAGACCCTGAATTTGAACCCGCTTCAATCGCTTTCTTAAACGAGCGCGTTACCACTGGGCTACCATTGACTTGACTAGATGCTAAAGTTGATTTTTAACACGCTCTTTTTAGTCTCACTTGTTGTTGTAACAAAACCGACTTTGTTTTATATACATAACTAGCAATACCCGCGGCTTCGTTCGCGTCCAAACTTCCGATCGCTAACAAAATTCATAGGATCACCCGCTGGGCTAATCTGAAGATTACTTGATAATTTCATCAAAATATTTTATTTAATCAACAATTTAAATACCCACTACAAACAATTTAGGACCCAGTCGAATATGCATAAAAAATATCATTAAAATCGTCCTTACCGTTTAGGAGATGATCAGTGGCACAACGACTGCAGCGCCACCTACTGGGTCCAATTGTTCCTTTTAGGAGGTTAACAAACACACGTACAGAAGAATCATATATATTTAGATAGATGAGGGTTTTAAAGTTTCTTAGTATGTAAAATTTTGATTCGAATCGACCTTATATAGACTTTTCGAGTAAAAGCTTGTTTTATTTATTTCGAAGGTTTAAGGTCTTTTTTTAAATATAGTTGTCCTTCACAGTTTATTTAATCGCGTTTTTCATTTTTCATTTTCGAAAATAATTATACATATTAGTTTTTATAATCTATAAGTAAAAAATGTAATAGATTTATTATAAGTATTTATTTAGTGTTTGTTACCATTATTTCAGCAAAATCAAAGAAATCTAACAACACCCCATCGAAACCTGCACTAAAACGTCAATCTTCTAGAAAACAACAAGAAGAGAAAGAACAAACAGAAGAGAATGATAATTTAGAAAAAAAGTACGAGGTCAAATCAAAAGAAAAAGAAGATAACAGCACAGATGAGAAATACAAAGATATTGAAGGTAAGAAACAGAAAGAAACTAAAGGTAAAGATATAGAAGATAAGGACAAAGAAAAATCACCCAAAAAGGAACGTGACGAACATAATAATACTGAAGCTGAAGAAAACAGTGAAGGGAAAATTGATTCAAAAGATGTAGAAAAAGGATTGAAAGAAGAGAAAAACACAGAGAAAGATAAAAGTATAGAAAAAGATAAGAGTACAGATAAAGATAAAGGCGCAGATAAAAATGATAATAAAGATAAAAAGAAAGAAGAAGAGAAGGAAAAAGAGAAAAGTGAAGATGAACCTAGAGCGAAGCGATCTAGAGATGTGAGTTAATTTTTATTTGAAACTTATATTTTTATTTATGCCTATACTGCGTTAGAAGGAGAGTTGTGTTTTTCGAGTGTATGTATATATATATATATATATATATAATATGTGTGTATATTCATGTATGTACGAATGTATGTATGTGTGTATATATCTTTGGCGCGCTCTCTAGCTTAAACGGTTTGATAGACTTTATCTTGAGAGGTGTCGTTAGATTCGTCTTAATTGTGAGAGTGACACTGGTTATATAAAAATTATAAAAATTAAAATGGTCGAGTTTTGGCGCCATGTCATATATGTCAAAAAAAATTTACAGGCTTGTATTAGCAACTTTGTATAAACAAATCGTTCAATTTGAAAAACCTACTTCTAACTTTTACATTAAATTTAATGAAAACTAGTATAGGATTATGGTAAATTGAGCTAAAATAGGTAAAAGTATAAACAAAAGGGCCGAGCTTGAAAACGATGACAGCTGTAGTGTTTTATTCTTAAACTAGCAGAACCCGCGGCTTCGCTCACGCTAAAACTGCAAAAAAACCCCTAAAAAGTGGGCTTCATACAAACTTTCATTCCCTATTTTACCCTCTTAGGGGTTGAATTTTAGAAAACGACACACGTAACTCATTATTTTTGCCGTACTCAATTCATACGTGCAAATATGCCCAAGGAATAAAAAGTTTCATACAAACTTTTATCCACAATTTCACCCCCTTGGGGGTTGAATGTTGAAAAATCCTTCCTTAGTGAATGCCTTCGTCATAAGAGGAATACGCGTGTGAAATTTCAATTTTCTATATCGATAATAATATTTTGTATTATCAATAGTGAATAGTGACAGACTTATTTGACATATTTTAATGATTTTTCAAGTATATTATAAAATATATTGATAAAGAACATAAAATATCAGTAATAAAATTATCGTATTTCAGTTCAGTTCGTAAGAGCAAAAATTTTAAAAAATAAATATTCGTGAGCCTGTAACTTCGTTGTTATTGATGATATGAAAAAGTTACCAGGATTTTTTATAGGATTTTAAACGTACTACAAATTTGCCATTTAACATTTTTCTGTAACTCTTACAGTTTAGCTAAAAAATGCAA
Organism: Brenthis ino; assembly: GCA_921882275.1. Lineage (NCBI taxonomy): Eukaryota > Metazoa > Arthropoda > Insecta > Lepidoptera > Nymphalidae > Brenthis > Brenthis ino. The sequence continues at coordinate 20,975,643 of OV170231.1, forward strand.
AGAACCATAAATTTGAACTTTAAAGCTATATAACAAATAAAATATTGAAGATACAAATTCGACTCAATGGAACTTTTTGTAGTAAATTTAATAGTAAAAACGGTCCATTCATTCATTTTTTTGAAAAATATTTTCGTCATACTTTGCAGGACATAAAATGTTAAAAATCATATTTTCCATACAATTTGTGTGGCAAAACTTAAAGTTCGATGGAGAACCTCTTAGAATTAGAATTTTGAGTTCCGCTTTTAAAAGGAGCTTTGTTGGGACATTTTCTAAGATATTTTGGGGTGAGAGCGAAGAAAAAAAAATATCGTCATTTTTTGGCACACCCTAATATATATATATATATATATACACCCACTGAAGAGTAATTCACTATGGTATGGTATGTCATATTCGAGCTGGTATCCGCAACTCGAAGATTTTGCGCCTATTTTGCTTGTGTGGGAATATTATTCTATTACTTTCCCAGCGGTCGCGGGTTCGAGTCCCACTTGGGGCATTCATTTGTGTGATGAGCACGATTGTTTGTACTCCAGTTATGGGTGTTTATATTTATAATATGTATGTATTTTAAAGTTATATATGTGTCGTGTATTAACTATCTGGTATCCATAACTCAAGCCTCGTAGCTTACAATAGAACTAGATGGTGCTGTGTGTTAATGTCCCATCATATTTATTTATTACTCTTGCCACTCCAATTACTCCAGGATCCCGCGACCGCTGGCACACCAAGTAGGGTCACTACAAACTGAGCCAAACGTGTCGTCAAATGAAAAAAATCACTTACAATGTGTATTTTCTTTTCCAGAGCAAGAAGACTGAGCCCCCTCCACGGTCACCAACTAAAAGAAAGTCCAAATTAACTTAAAATATACACACAGTCCGATATTGTTGACGGTTATTATATTTTATAGGTTTTATTAAATATGGTGGATATTTAGAGTAAATATTGGGGTGGTGTGGAAAACACCGTTTTGTTTTCGTGTGATAATATGTTAGTTTTACATGTTTTAAAAATCCTCTTTTAGGCTGGTCGAGTATTATAAGATTTTTTCTATCAGAAAGTTTCTGATGCCCGCCGTCAGAAATCACCCACCCATCAGAAACTTCGCTCCAGCGAGTATGACAATGAGTTTAGTCAATACGTCCGCTCGACAACTGACACGAATTTCTGATAAGTGCTGGGTCTAGTGCAAAATGTGTTATAAACTTCCTCAATATCTAACATATCATCATGCTACTACTCAAGGGAGCGGAGCAGTAATCATAAATATCAACAAATCAGGCAGACTTCCATACATTATTGTATGAACACTATAATGTATTACGGTCATCATTATCATCATCTCCCTTCCCATTTCCCAATCCCTTGGGGTCTTTGCAGTACATCTTCTGTACTGCTGATAGGATTTGACAAAAGTTTTACGACCGGCCGCCTCACGCCTGCCTGACGTCAACCCTCCTTGGGAATGCTATTGTTTATCGCGGAAGTCTCGTAATATGCACAATCGATAGTGTTTTCTTATAAAACATTTTTTTTACTATCACTCGAAAGTTATAATGTAATTTTTCTATATATTTTAAAATTTTTAAACGCAATAAAGTCAATTTTTATCTAAATTTTATAAATACGCATCCTCCGACGTTCTGATCAGAAGAAATCCTGATGTCGGTTTCGTGGCGTCCGTGACTCATCAGAAGCGGACGTCAGTCGTCGTCAGAATTCTGACAGTACGCGGGGTCTACACCAAAACACGAGCAGAGTGACGTCAGAATGTTTCTGACAGAAAAAAACTTATAATATGCGGCCGGTCGAAAAAAATTGTTTTAGTGATCGCTCAAGGTTTTAAAAAATTAGCTAAGAAGCATACAAAAACAGTTATATGCTTCTTAATTCTTATTAACGAGTCAATAAAAATATAATTACACTACCACAATAACTGTTATATAGAATATTATAAAAGCAATAACCTTAAAAAAAAATCAGGTACTACATTTTACCGCAGTGAAAAAAGAAATAAAAAAAAGAAATAAATTTAATCATTTTTAGAATTTTTTAAAAATATTACGCGAGCGACCCCTAAAAAATATTATTTTTTTTGAATTTTAGAGGACTTAAACATGGAAAACTAACATATTTTCATACGAGACACGAAAAAAATTATAGGTTTTTTTGCGGCCACCCTAATAAATATATTGTTTCTTTTAACGGCTCACTTTTCAATTATCAAAATATATGTTAAATAATTTGTAGATGAATAAATAGAACAGAAACTAAGGTACGTGGGTTCAAACCCGGGACATGCAATTATTTTTAACATAATCACCACTTGCCTAACAGTGAAGAAATATTTTAAGAAAACCTATATGTCTGAACCTAAGTAGCTATGGAAGGACATGTGAAGTCCGCCAATCCATATTTTATAATGTGGTGGGTATTGGTCTTAATTTTCCTCACCTTACAAATGAGAATGTCCAGCATAAAGGCAGTGGTAGCCCTGTGGTAACGCGCTCGCTTGGGAGACCGAGTGAAGCGGGTTCAAATCCCGGGTCTCGAACCTCTGATATTTTCATGTGCGAATCATTTCCAACATGATTGCCACTTGTCTTACGGTGAAGGAGAACATCGTGTGGAAACCCGCATGTGTGAGTACCTAGCAAGTTTTCTAAAGACACTTGGCCATCATAGTGGACTATGGCACATATTATGTAATATCGTATTGAAGGGAAACCCACACCCAGCAGTCTTAATATCCAGCATAAGAATGTAGGGTGGAATTATTATAATGTTCATAGAAACGTATTTTTTATTTTATTTTTTTAATTTTTTTAGGTTATGTTTTATTAAATAGATAACTGCTGTCTGATGATTGAAAAATTAACCCTAAATATTGAACATTGTATCACATGTAAAGTAATAAGTTTGACTTTTTAATCTATACGCATGTTAATGAAACTTTCTAATGAAATTACAAGTGTTTCTTTTTTTTTTTGTGTATTTTATTCATTCATATTAAGCTCCTAACGCTAAACGGCTTGGATATTTTGCTATAATTTCATATTACAGCTTTTTATGTTAAAAGTAATTATTATTATGTATGTTTTAGTTTTTTTTCTGATATTATAAAATATCTTAGTAAATATTTATACTTCCATAAATAAAATAAAAAAATAAAATGGCGCCGACAGCTTAATATAAAAAAAGTAAACTGTCAAAATCATGTGTAAAGTAACGAAACAAACATGCATGAATATGTTAATTAATTAAACATTACTTAGGATATTTTGATTTTTTTTTATCTTGTTAAGATGGAAATCTATTGTTTACATTGCAGGAGCATTTCAACATTTGACAAAAACATTTAATTATGGACAAAATTAAAAATAAAAACAAAAAATTACATTAAGATGGACGTTTTTCTTTTCATTCAAATAGATTTTTTTAATATATTGATCGACATGTTAATTTAGATTTTTTTTTAAATACGAAATGGACTAAATCACAGCCTTAACGCAAAAGTAGTTGTTATTTTATAAATGAATAATATTTTAAATTCTTACAGAAGCAAAGAATAGTAATATCTTGTGCTTATTTTATAATTATTTTTAATTTTCAACACACTACGTCTAGAAAAATCATTTCAAAATAAAGTTACATGTAAAATTAAAAAGTAAAAAAAAATAGTAAATATTTTTTCCATCTTATTGTTTTTAAGGTTTTACGCCGAATGTAGATTTTTTTTTAAATCAGTAATGTCATACATTTATTACGCTCAAAATTACGCCGGGAATCGAACCCATTATAAATGATACATTGTTTTAGTGTTAAAAGAAAATTTTATTGTAAATTAATTTTAGTCTTCATTTATATCTTTTTAACTACTTTATGTCGTTACGGTATTATGACGTTATTTTTGTCTTTTTTCTTGGATGTGCTTATGCAACATTTAGTTAAAGAATTTTTAATAGAAAATTAAACGTTTTATTAGATTGTTTTTGGTTTATTTTGCATAAACGCATCTTGAAATGCGGTTTTATTGATTTATTAAAGTTAGATATAGTTAGTTATATAATATATTGACATTTTTAATACCTACTTTAATTATTACATTAAATTACTTTTGAGTAGTTTTTGTATGCAGCAACACTAAGGACAAACTTCTGTTTTTATTGTTTAGTTTTATTACTAAAAGTACATAACAAACTACATATACGTCTTCGACTGTATTTTATTAAGTGTTGTAAATATTTAATATAAAGTTCTTAATAAACTTTTTTTTAAATCAAATTGGTTTTATTTTTCACGCAAGAATGTTTTTTACTAATGTCTTCATTTTAATTGTTTATGTCAATGCCTTTTTACCCGACTGCGCAAAGGAGGGTAATGTGTTTATCAGTCTGTATATAGTTAACTAGAACGCTACATAGGACCCTATGTGGCGTTCTAGACGCGTACGCCTTCCATACGCGTAAAAACATGAATTTGGAAGAAACATTTCATCAAAATCTGTCAAGCCGTTTAGTAGAATTACAAATGGATCAAAATACCAAAGATCAGATCAGAATGAAACCTAATTGTTTTTCAAATTTTTGTTTGTCAAATCAGTCCAACCGTTTTGGAGAATAGCCGGAGCACAGACAAAATTTTAAAAAATACTGTTTTTGTTATAAGTAGGTACCCTATATAATTTCATATATATTTAGTAAAAAGCTGTTATTTCGACATTACAAGCAGACAATTCAATTTTATTTATCCACATATCCACATGTTTGGATAATAAAGATTAGGTGTTTTACTTTTACGAAAATACTAAGTAAGAGAATTACAAATGACAAAATCGAAGTTTGGGGACATTATAATGGAAAAATGTTTTTAATATAATGTATACCATAACTTGAGTTTTCATTTATTTGTTATTATTTTACCCGACTGCAAGGAAAGGGTTATGTTTTTCGCGCCTATCTTTGTATGTTTGTTTGTAATATTCCTTATTCCCTCATATCTTCCAAACACTCGAATGGGTTTCTTTAATTAAGATATCGTTAGATTCGTCTCATTAGTCCCAATATTTTTAGATAGGTGACAAAAAAAAATTAAATATGGGAGCTGCTAGATTTCATTGTTCAAGGTGAAATTTTAATTTATCTTCTTTTTCTGCAAATTGGTAATCAAATTAAGAGCTCATAACAAGGATTCCAAAAAGATATAACATCCCTGTATTATATATTTAAATTTATGGTTTAGGTTATAATTTATATAATGGTTTAAAGTTGGTTAACAACTATTCTCGCTAATTTTCCTACTTAAAAAGCTGTAAATAAATAAATTATTATAAAAATGAAAAACCTGACTAAATAAATGCTAATTAAAAATATGAAAACAAGTTCACGAAGGAATACAGTATTATGCAGTCTGAGACATACATACGAGTATACATCTCGCAGCAAGATTTTCATTATAATGTAAAATGTTTTGAATATAATATGTACCATAATTTGTGTTTTCAAGAGACTTAAAAAGAAGGTTCTCAATTCGGCTGCATTTGTTTTATAAAAACGGTGCCAACCGATACAAATTAAAGCACACCGACTTCGAAAATATTAGATACCTTTAGTAAATGAAAAGTACCAATCAGTTGTTTTTCACAATTTATTAAGACCATTTTTTTTTATTGTGTATGGATTTTTATATTATTGTATGAATGTAAATTTCATTATTATTAGGCTGCTAGTATTCAAAATAAAACCAACTGTATAGTAACTTTGACACGTTTATTTAGTGTTACATATAAGTGTTAAAATGCAAAATGTCCATTGGAACAGGCACTAATTTGGCAGTGCAGTTGAACTCGTTAATCTTATGCACCATAAAGTATCATTATTTTCTCAAAAGCAAAGATAATTAACTGTAGAGCCAAAATAAATTAATAAAAAAAGTTCCCCAGTTTGCTTAACAATAAATTTATCCTAAAATAAGAATACATTATGGAAATCTGTCACTTTTTGCCTGATTTTTTTATGCCACCACTCACAAGCGGCCCCTTCTGTGAAGCTTTTGCTTTTGCTTCCTGAAAATAAAAACATAAAACAAACATGTAAATAACAAACATATGTAATATAGCAGAGAAGTTTTATGATGAAATTTTGTATAATTAAATACTAAACTCCACCCTAAACTAAGTTATGAGACATTTATAAATAACTAACAAAACCTGCGGCTTAGCTCGCACTAGAACTACAAAAAGAACTAAAAAGGTATAGATTTCATACAAACTTCTTCTCTCTAGTCTCTATTTTACCCCCTTATGGGATGAATTTCGAAAAATGCTAAAACACATATTAATTTAATTGTATTGAAGAGCATTAATACCAACTTTCAAGTAATTCTGTTCATAAATATTTTTTTGGGTTGTATTATAACGTGTTTTTCCATAGGAATGAGATAATCCCATGCGATAAAAAGTATCCTAGCCCTCTATCTCCACAAAAAAAAAAACACGCCAATCCGTCACTCCGTTTCAATGTGAAAGAAGGACAAACAAACACACCTACACATTTATAATATCAGTATGGATGATGACCCTCTAATAACTGCTAACAGAGCTTTATGAAATTAAACATGAATATTAAAGAACCAGATAAAGCTGGAGGCCACACAATTCAAGACCTTTCTTACATTTTATATCAAGTTTTATTGTGGAAACAGGAAAGGTTCCACACTAAAAATAACTAAGGCTTTGTATACTTACTTCTAATGCTTTCTGTTGTTCTTTTAACTTTTGTTTTAGAGCTAAATCGTCGTCATCAAGCTCTCTGGATGGTTTTTTTGGTGCCTTCAGTGGCTTTTTCTTTCCCCCATCACGACCGGTCATCTAATATAAAAAACATGTACTTAAGTCTATTACTATAATATACAATGCAAAAGGTAATAATTTTTTTGTCATAGAAACTATGTTGAAATATGTAAAATACACTCAGAAATAGAAAAACAACTAAAACTTACTAAAAACTTATAGCGAGACACGAGACAAGTGCTTTTCATTATTTTTTAATTGTCTGATATATTTTCATCGTGGATTTGTAATCGTTAATTGAAAACATAGTCATACTATTCTTGCATCCGGCTTTAAACGGCGTAAATCACTTTATATACGTCGGTCTGAACGAATGCATCATTTATCAATTAATTATAAAAACAATTATGATAAAAATTAACATAACCTATATTTGAAAGTTTTTTGTAAGTCTAGAAGTTTCTAATTTAGCGATATCCTATGTGATATTCTTTATAAACTATAGTTACCTAAAAATATAAATTACTTACGATGAAATAATTTGTTAAAGACGATCTTGAGAAAGTAGCACACTTCTGATGTGACGATTTAACTTTTTTTAATAATTTTTTTGAACTGTGGACAGTGGCACTCAGTGTTGCAAGAGTAAAAAATAAAAAATTGAAAATCGTTATACTTGCCATCTAAAATCGGCAGAAATCGGGAGATTATTATTTATACTTCATCGGCTTAGGTAGTTTTAAAGTTAAAGGGAAACATATTATGAAACAGATACTTTTAGTTGTCTTTCTTTCTCGTTTCAATTTATAAAATAATGTCTTTATAATTTAAACTAATTTTAATAGGTAATTAAATATTTATGCATTAAGCTGCTGTTCATTATTAAATTTTAAATATTCATTTATGCACTTGAGAACAGTTTATGATTTAAATTATAATGTAAAATTATGGTATTGTAAATTGTAATATGGTAAAAAACTGTTTTTGAAATGTGATGAAGTTGAGAACCTTACAAAATTTTAGAGTCAACTGCGACTGCACAGCAATAAATACGATTGTATACATAATGTTTATTCATTTTATCTATTTAACGATGTTAACATAATAATAATAAGTTTATACCTAACTGACAATGACAGTTCGACTTTCTGAAAATTTATTATTGATAGCTTGTTAAGAAACGCATTAGCTTTGATTTTATTAATTAGTTGTTCTTAATTGTTATTTGTTGCCATTTTATAATCGTTGTTAATTAAAAAATAAGTGGATATCCACCTGGTCCCAGCCATTGCTATTGTTTACAATTCTATAAGCTTATTTCCCAATTTTATTTAATAATATTATTTTACATTCGTTGAAAATGCAAAAAATCGGGAGACATGATCGCTAAATCGGTATAACGGGAGAGTGGATGCTTCGAGCTACTTCTCTATGGTTGTCTAGTTTTTGGCTATGAATACTCGGATACATTAAAGAAATAGTTGTCAGTTTTTTCCAAAACCATATAATACTTATGATATTAAGAAAATCAATATTTTTATCGCGACAAATATTTTTTCCATTTATTTTCAAGACAAAAATGGTAACAATGGAACACAAGGTAAAAATGGAACACTTAAATTTCGTCTGTCCGTTTGTCACAGTTTTTGATACAACTGAAAGGAATGTATTGTGTGTGTAATGTTTCTTTTTTTATAAAGTTCAGAATCCTTTTTAACCTAAAAGTTGGGCTTTTGCCCTGTAGTTAATGCCCATCTATAATTCATCCCATGATTATTTCCTCTATAACTAGCTGATTGTTATTCAATAGTGTACGTTTGACTTAACTTTGATCCACAGAGTTTCATAAGTTAACTCGTTTTAATCAATCTGTAGGCTGAATGAAACTATAATTAGCGACTATATTTAGTAAAAACTTAAAAACTGAGAAAAGAATGTGTTAATATTATACAGTTACACAAGGGGTTATGAGGGTTGACAGATGAAAAGGAAGTGATAATATTTTATTTTTTAGTAAATTGTAGACGAAAATATGCCGTTATTTTAGTTAAATAAATAAAGAAGGGATATGTTGTGAATAATGTCATCTCCCGTATAGTATGGTCTAGTGGCTAGGATACCTGGCTTTCACCCAGGAGGCTCGGGTTCGATTACCGGTACGGGAATTATAAATTATTATTGCCATTTTTTTCTAATAGTCTTATTTTATAATGTTACTAACTTAAGAGACTTTTCAAAACAAATGACACCTAAAGAGAGGCTACTAGCCATTGAAGAGTTCTACAATTCACATCCTGGTTCCATGATCAATTAAGCTTGAAGCTACTATAGTAGTTATTTTAGTGTCATCAAAATGTCAAACTGATAGAATTGAATAAAAATCGATTATCTATATTTATATACAGACTTAACTATTTGCTTTGCTTAATGTACACAAATTGGTTTTCTACATACAAGCTACTACTGAAAACATATTAAAAATATGTATGTACATTGTACATATATAATAATTAATTATAAAAAAGGTTATTCCCGTACCGGGAATCGAACCCGAGCCTCCTGGGTGAAAGCCAGGTATCCTAGCCACTAGACCATACGGGAGATGACAGTTTATGTAGCTTTTGAGCATTAATTCTGTCCATTTATCAGTATTCGAATCAACATGTCTCGTTTTACAATACCACGCGCAAACTCATTTGCGATACAAAAATAAAAATTTGCTGTTTACAAATCGTATGAAAACAGAAATACCAATCGACGTTGAATACAGCAGTTTGATAAAACGTTTATGATAATTTACCTATAGACTAAATTCGTTAACGATTACGTTAAGTCATTCTATGTATTTATTAAAGAAATAAAGATTCTAATATTGATACGATCTTTATAAAATGTTGTTTTTTAACTAATTAGGTAACAATTTGCGACACAAAGCTTACATATGTAAGTACGAGTAGGTATATACTGAATGGTAAATTTATTCTTAGACTTTGTTTTACATTACATATCAAAACTTTTTCGGTAGAAGAACTGCATTGCGTGACTTGCATTGTTTTACATGGTGTTTTTTTATGGGATCTCGTTTCTTTTTGTAAATAGTTTTCTTTTTTTTCTGGTATTATTTCTTGTGTTTCAAAATTTGAAACTCGTGTGTCTGCTAGAAGTACCAAAGCTCGTGTGTCTACTAGGAGTGACGAAATACAGAACTTTTACCTAGTTATATTATGTATGTCCTCTTAGTCAATGAAAATTCGGGCTTCTAGCTTTATCTACAACGAAGTTGCGGGGTAGGGGTTTGGGGGGGAGGGGGGAATGACTTCGCGAATAAAGGTGTACCAAATTATTATATTTTCCAAATAACATAACTTACTGTTTCAAATCGATGTGACAGTAACAAGGCTAATATATCTTCAATATTTTACATAATTTTTAGGGTTCCGTACCCGAAGGGTGTCAACGGGACTCTAATAAAGGGCCTCCGCTGTCCGACCATCTGTCTGTCAGCGCGCTGTACTATATAACACTTCTACTAATACTATATATTAATACTATGAACTGTAATAGGTATAGCAACATATAAAAAACCAATATGGCGAATCTCAAAATGGCCGCCATGCAATTTAAAAAAATCGATTAGTAACAGTGTTAAATCTTGTACAAAGGTACGGAACTCTTTGTGTGTCATTTCGACTCGCACTTGACCGGTCTCATGTATGTACACATATATTATGTATGTAATATTAGTAAGATATTAGTTTTACGTGAGGCGCAAGCTGTCATATGATATAATAGTGCATGTATGACTTCATACGTAGAATGTAATCGCTGAAACGGGGTCGGTATGAAAGCTGTAACGGCGCAAATTGTGTTTGAAGGCGCGTTTCCTGCATGCACTTAGTGGCTGAGTCTTACACCGACGTGTAATCTAGAGTCTTGATATATTTTATCATAGACGATATTACAGTATTTTTTTCTCTTTGACATTGTTTATATATAATTTATATACGGAGATAAATAACATACCGAGATAATGTCTTTCCGGCTTATATACTTTTATGAAAAACATCCATACTAATATTATAAAGATTTAAAGTTTGTGAATTGTGAGTTTGTAGACTTTGTAGTGTTGTTTGAGACGTTGTAGGGGGTAATTTCTGGTGCTACTGAGCCGATTTAGATGAAATTTATTAAGAACATAGTTTGTGACCCGGGGAAGGACATAGGATAATTTTTATCTCGAAAATCAGCCCTTAAAGGGGGTGAAAATGGGGATGAAAATTTTTATGGGGAATCAGCCTAGGGATGAACCCCAGCGAAGTGATTTATTTATTTTTTATTTATTATTGTGTTGGGTGTGGTGCCGAGGTCGGCCCTAGCTACGTCGACCAGTTTTGGTCCATTGTAGCTCCCTTTATAGTGAGTTCAAAGTTCTCCGCTTAGTCCTGTTGACTCCAGGAACTTCCAGATTTTCTGAGCGGGGAGCATCTGTATCTCTTCCGGTTGCATAATATGCTGCCCTAGGTAGATACTTCTGCGGTGCATGAGTGGACCGCACGAGCAGAGGATGTGCATAGCAGTTTCCTCTGTCTCATGGCATAGTCTGCACATTGCGGTCTGACTGAGGCCGAGGGTAAACATGTGATGGTTACTGCACTGGTTTTATACTTGTTGAGTTGAAGCATCTCTTTTGTAAACTTTCTGCCATATCCCTTAATTAGCGCTTTAGAGTGTTTTTGTCCAGAAGTGGATTGCCACTCTTGAAGTGCTTGGCGATTGCAGTGACTTATCCTCTAGGGACCTTTCTGCCTTGTCGACCTAAAGGATTTGGGCTGAGAGCTTGCTCTAAATAATTTTACCAGATGCGGGATAAGGAGTTCCATGCCCTGTTGATTCACTGCCGGTGACAGGGTACGATCCTTCTGTAGGAATCGTCTCGCTTTTTTAAAAAGCCGAGAAAGATGTTTGGTGTCTTGGCAATTCTCACAGAATCGTTTCCAGATGCTCTTTTAGCTTTTCTGATCTCTTTGTGGTATTTAGTCAGAGCCTTCTTATACCGTTCCCACCCATACGGTGTAGTGGCCTGATTAAATAAGCGACGTGTGGAAACTCTAAGTCGTTCTAGCTTTTTGTTCCACCACGGAGTATTGTTGTTAACCGAGTTCCCTGACAGGACAGCTATTTTCATAGGCATTTAAGATGCCATCCGTTAATAAGTTGTTTAAAATGTTAAGGGAGTCGGGTGTCTTGATTGATTTTGGAAAATCCTTAGCTGCCTCAGCGAGCAGGTTTTTGAAGTCTACCCACGAGGTGGCTTTGGGATTTCTAAGCCTTTTAGGCTCAGTAGTTATTGAGCCTTGTATGCTAAAGACAATATGTTTGTGATCGGACAAAGAGTTTTCATTACTGACATGCCATTTACTTATGTGTTTAGCGATTTGTTCAGTAGCAAAGGTAATATCCAGAACTTCCTGCCTAGCTTTGGTAGCGAAGGTTGGATTACAGCCTTTATTGAGTATTTGTAGATCGTTAGCTAGGAGAAAATCTAAAAGTAACTCACCTCTTTTGTTGGTACCAGTACTGCCCCAGATTGTGTGATGGGCGTTTGCATCGCAGCCAACAATTAATTCTGTCTTGTGTTTTCGAGCGTAGTCGACGACTTTAGACAGTTCTTCGGTGGGGTTGGCTTTCTCTCCGGGCAGGTAGGCCGAGCACACCAATGCTCTAGTTTGACCACGCCCTCTGAGAACGGTGATTGCAGCGACCATGTCATCACTGCAAAGTTCTGTAACAGGCAAGAAATTAATACCTTTCTTAAAAACGATACAGGCCCTAGGCTTGGTGCCATTTTCGTTTGCTAGGATCTTACCTACTCCACTTAAGCCCGAAATCTTGGACTTGGCGTTAAGCCATGGTTCCTGAACCAGCGCTATATCCATGCCATGTGCTCTAAAGGTGTTTTCTGCCACGGCTGTGGCAGCGATAGCGTGGTGTAAGTTGGCCTGGAGTATGTTGGTGTGGGCATCGCCAGTTTGGTGTGTAGCGCTACTGGGGACGAGCCCCATTGCGCTTGTCACGTCCCTTGCTGCGGCCCTTTTGTTTATGGGGGCGCTGGCTCTTGCCTCTGGGGGTTTGTCCACCCCTGGTGTGCCCCCCTGTATGAGGAAACCTGTGCGGAGTTCCAGTCGTTCCGCTGGTCCCGGCCACAGGAGCGACGCCAGGTGCAGCTGCACCAGATGGTGAAGGCGCAGCAGCGTTGGCGGTCGCTCCAGCAGCCGCGGCCCCAGAACGAGAGGTAGACGGCACAGGTCCAGAGGCAGAAGTCCCAGGATTGGGTGTGGTCTGGTTGATGCCCTTAATCCGGAACTGGACAGACTTGAAGGCCAAGTAGGCTTTCAGGTCGGTTTTACGGAGGGTCTCAACAGACTGGTCGTCGATGGAGAGCGTGAGTGTGATTCCGCCCTTCTCCGCCTTTTTGTTGAGAACCTTCCACAGTTCCGTATTAAGGCCATCATTTTGTATCCGGAGACAGGAGAGCGCCTGGTCGACGTCTTTTGACTCCGGATCGGGGATGTATACTACCCCAACCTTTGGTTTGGGCAAGTCACTCTCATTAATGAGAGCGAGCTTAGCTCCTGGCCACGGCTGTAGGGTGGGTATACAATTTTCAAGCCATTCCCTGGCGTGCTGGTTGATGCAGGTAATGAGCAGCCAGCCTGGCTTGAATGATAGCCCGCCAAAGGCAGGTCCCTTACCCATCTCCGAAGTGGTGATTTTGGCCACGATCGCATTATAAAGTGACTGCAGCTGTGCGTCAGTCATGGGAGTGGAGTCCCTCACACCAACTTTGGAGGAAGATAAGGCCGCACTATAGGCAGCTGGAGGTGGTGGGGCCGACGGTGCTTCGCTCGACCTTTGGGACTTCCTCACTGGTTGTCCCTGTGGTGATTCCTCCTCCGAGCGGGTCCTTTTGATGGAGCGCTCGGGTTCTGGTTTCGAAGCATCGAATCGATACCCCATAGCCCTGAGTTCCGCAAAGGTTTTAGCGGACAGTTCGTAGGCTTTTGCAGCCTCCACTTCCTGTCCCCTAAGAGCCTTAAGGCGGATTAAGGCTGCCCCACTCAATCTTTTACGTTTGGGTCGGGCAGCATCAGAGGAGGTGGCAGCAGGGTTGCCAGTTGGTGATTCAGGGCTTGTAGAAGCCCCTATCGCCATTTCTGTGCCTGCAGTCACCTCCATTGGTTGCGCTGACATTTGGGCGGTTTCATCCGCACCCATTGTCAGCGGCATGAGGTCCTGGCACAATTCGTCCAGGGTTTGTGACGTGGTAACGTCATTTCTATTTTTGATGTTTTGGTCTTTACTCATATAGGTCCCACGAGCAGCTAGGGAAATAAAAATGCCCACCGACAGAGCCCCGCATGTCGATGGGAGGACTTAAAATACTATCCGATTCGTCCAGGTGTCGGATAGCCACCGTTAGCGACTGAGCTCCCCCCCAGCCACGCATCCCTCGGCACGGTACGAATAACACCTTGGATTGGGTTCTAAACTAAAGCTATATATATACGTACATATATACTTCATAGACACACTTACATAAACATACATAAACATACATATATAAATAAAAGTGAAAGCAAGCGCTCGGTGTTTTCTGTTGCGTCTATTTCCTAGTGAACTAGACCAATAACAGGGCTGGCAACCTCGTGAAGGATAGTACACCGAACTTGCCTTGGGGATCTTTGCGACAAAAGCATTTTCAAATCAGATTAGTAGTTCCTGTTATTAGCGCGTTCATGCAAACATACTCTCTCTATTTAATATTATTATAAATTCTCTTTATAATATTATTATAGATTAAACAAACTCATATTAATTCTTTACATAGTCATAAGCAAAAATACTCAGTCAAAAATCCTTTCATATATATAATTATAATTGTTACCTACTTTTATTATTCGGTGTTATAGTCGGCCTTTATATGCCTGGGAAAAACGTACGCTACATGTTGTTTTGTTTGATAGAGTATCGAGCTACACTATGAATATTATACAGCTCTGCTTAAAAATATTTATTTTTTTCATAATTCACTTATAAATTCAATAAATTTGAGTAAAAACTACATTTTTAAACCCCAAACTAAAACAAGGAGCCTATGTTTGTCTGTGTGTTTTTTCTTTATAAACTGTTAGTTTCCTAAGCTAGAATAAAAGGCTTATTAAATTTATTATTAAAGAGATTAATAGTAAATGAAATATCACTACACCTTGCATATATATAAAAATAAATGTTCGTATGTTTGTCCTCTATACGTTCCTAAACCGTTGATACGATTGTGATGAAACTCTGATGGATTATTCTATATTGTCTGCAAAAGTTCCTGGCGAAAACAAAAAAATGTTTCTTGGATCTTTGGCTTTTATGCGTTCTCATAACCTATAATTCAAGTTTAGACAAGAAACGAGGGTAATTCGATAGTATACAATAAATTTAAGCCCCGGCTGTACTGAATATGTGTGAATCTGAGAAACTACTTTACGTTTTTTCATGAGGTTTTTGCCAAGAAATAGGGATATCTAATTTATAAACATTTTACAAAAGTAATTTACCAACCGAAATGATGATTGTGAACTAAGCGGAAGAGATCGTCTCCACTAAAGGCGCTACCATACAGAGCAGGGGTAAATCATTAGTGTATATCGAAAGTATGTTTACAAGTTGTAAGGTCTTTTACGAATGACAATTTTTATTTTATCTAATCTTGCTTGGAAAATTGACTTGAAATTATACCTTAAGCTAAAATATTCAATAACGTACATAACTGCAACTGTAATACTTCTTTCATTTGTTCCAATAATTTTTTATCTGTACCTAGATCTGATCTTACTAAGTATAGTCTGCACACAGTTTTATTGACTAATTGGCGATTAATTAGTAATAGGTAATACTTTTCTATATTAATATTATAAAGAGGAAAATTTTGATTTTTTGTTCGTTTGTACCGGATAGGCTCCGAAACTACTGAACCGATATAGATGAAACTTGGTAAGAAGATGGTTTGAGACCCTGGGAAGAACATAGGATGGTTTTTATCTCGGAAGTCATCCCTTAAGGGGGTGAAAAGGAGGGTGGAATTTGTATAGGGAAGCGACCTAGGAACGAATCGCTAGTTTTTTATAAAATACATATTTATACCTTACGGCGTTATACTTATACATACAAGCTTGCGTATCAAGGGTGCCTCTCAGTAACCTATGTCCTTTAAATTTCTCCAGGCTTCAAATCAGGCTTCTGGTCTTTTCATATCATTAGAAATAGTGTCATCATCATCATCATCAATCATTAGTAAAGCACCTTAAAAACATTAAATAAGATATTTATTGGTAAAGGAACTATGATGGCATCGATGTTTTCTAGCTATTGCCTAATTTTGTGGGAAGGACTTCTGTAATAACTATGACTTTTGGTACGTCAAATACCTTAGTCTCTCCCGTGACGATGTTTGCTGTAAAGTGTAAAGCATTTGATATGTTGGAAATAATAAACTAAAAAACAAACAGACAAAAACAGAAAATTATTTTATTTCTACACTATAAAGAGGAAATGGTAATTATTTTACACACTATATTTGCATACTTAAGTAACTATAAAAAAACATTACATATTTATGTACATAAAGGAGCCCTTTAGTTAGAACTTGTTTGAAGGCGGTCACTAAAAACGTTATAAAAACTAACGCTTAGTAATTATGTACGACAGAATACATAATATACTACATAGGTATTTATAAGGGTTGTACACACCGTACGCACTTTCAAGACGCGGTGCGTTTCCATTATGACGTTTTTGCACGGTTTCTTTATGAGGTTTTATGGAAATTGAAAGTTTTTTAATAAGTTTAAATTTACGTTAAATAAACGTATTTAATAATATGTGAATTTACAATGAGTAAGTAAATAAGGATTATAAATTTTAACACAATTAGGTATAAATACTATTTATTGAAATAGGCTGCTGAAATCTCGATGATTTGATGAAAAGATATTCGTATCTATACATATATATACATATATATATATGTATATCGCATACGATAGCATACATATATACTATTTTATATTAATAAAAACAAAATTGAAAATCTCCTTTTTCTAAATCCAGCATGGCGGACTCCAAAAAATGGCGGACTAAGTTTTTTTGTGCACCCCCAAGATATGGATATCAAAAGAAAGGATTTCCTGAGAAGAATACGAACTAGTACCTAAAAACAAAAAAATAATAATTTTAAATTAAATCGAACCCATTTATTACATAAGAGCTTGTTTTTAGAAATGTTTTTTTTAATATTAATTTATTTTAACATATTTTTAATCTATAATAATACTTTTAAGCAGGAGATTCTTCAGTTTTTGAGTGAAGAATCTCTATGTTTGGAATAATCTCAGAAATTATTGTTTATAGTACCGTTTGAAATATTTTGTTTTTATTTTTTAGAAAGTTGGTAGACTAAAATGTAAATATATTGGTATTGGACCTATGAGTATATGAAAGTGTAAAGAGAATATAAAAAAAGTAAGCTTTTAAATACATTAATATAAAATAAAATTTATTACAGCCCAATTGTTGAAACAAGTGAAATAGTCAACATTTAATAGTAAAACAATTTTTTGCTCTGAAAAATTTATTTAACCAGACGCTTTGTCTTAATGACATTAGTCCAAGCACTTGTATGATCAATAAAAACTTTTGGCTGACTCGAATCATTCATAAAGAGAAACTACTAAAAATCTGCATAATTAAAAAAAATATCAAGTTTTATTTAAAAAAAAAACCCTGTATAATGGAAATAGTACCGCACGCACCCTTCTCACCCACACATACGTGCAAAGGCTACAAACTATCCTTATTCCCTTCAGCATAGAGTTGAAAAACCTTAAACATTTTTTTTTCGCAGAAATTACTTACACATACTTAATTTTGCTGTTTCACTGCCCTTATTACAAGGGTAGAAAGTTCAAAGTTGAACGTTTTAAGTTAATTTAAGAAATATTTTTTTAACCGCATATCGACGTAGACATGCGAGTGCCCGCGGCGGTTGTCGCCGGCTTATTATGGAGGGCTTTTAAGTTTTTTTTTTTAATAAATTATATCATGGCATAAAGTAATGTTATGTTAAAGATTGCGGAAACTCTATGGTTCGGTTAGGAATTGTAAATATGATTATTATAAAACGAACGTGGGTTCGATTTTTTATGAAATAATGTTGTAGATAAAGGTTATATTATAACCATAGAGCATAAAAATCTATGATTTAAATACTTTCGTAGATTTACGCGAATATTTGATATTTTAAATAAAACTATGTATCTTTTCGGATTTAATCACGGACTTATTTTGATTTTTAGTTTCCGACGTTTAGAACGATGACGACGACGTTTTACAGCAATCATGGTCACGAGAGAGACTAAAGTTTAGACGTCTCAAAAGTTAGAGCCTATATATATATATAAACTTAATTATTATTAACTTAATTAATACTTTTAAACGCTAAACAGTAAAAGTAAAGCTAGCTAAATAGATAAACTCGAGTAAAGTCACAGTGAAAAAGTAGTTTCATCACAATTAATTGGTTTTTTTTCTATCAACGCAACATTGTTGCAAAATAAGTTTCTTCGCATTGTAATAGCTCTATTATGAGTCTAAAGTACATACTTTATTACTCTACTGTTTTATAAAATTAAAAACTAACGACAGTTTTAGATATTATGTACGTAGGTGTTTTTAACACGTTTTTTTGTTAGATTTACTTGCTATTAGCTATGTTATGTCGTATTCGGATGATATTTGAATAATTTGGTACCATCGAGTACCATATATTATATATCAGTAGCTGGGCGACCGAGTTTCGCTCGGTGTTTTTTTCAAAAAAATTTATAAAAACTAGGAATTTTCAGAAAAGACACTTATGTAGATAAAGTCAAAAAGCAAAAGTCTAAATACAAAATTTGATGCGAATCGTTAGAGCCGTTTCTGAAATAGGTACATGAAACAAAGTAATATTGTGTTTACAAGAATTACTCATGTAATATTATAAGATATTAAAAGTGTGTTTATTTTTACTATTAATTAATAACGTAAGTAAATATAATTTAAATAGATGGACGGAGTTATGGAAAAAAATAATTCCCGTACCGGGAATCGAACCCGAGCCTCCTGGGTGAAAGCCAGGTATCCTAGCCACTAGACCATACGGGAGATGACGGTCTATTATAGATATACCTTCATTATTTCTATAAAATACATTTTAAGAGATATTTTTGTTTGTAACATTTTTATCTGTGAAACTTATATAAAAGCAAAAATAACTTATGTTCGGGTTTTATAAATAAATGACACAATACTCAAAAAAATCATATCCCCTGGCTCCAACGTAAGGTGAGCTCGACGTTACCAATTTATTTTATTGTCATCCGAAAGTCACACTGATAGTTAGAAATATATTAAAATCGGCTAGCTATATTTATTTATATACCTATTTGATTTTTACTTTCATTAGATTAAAAAAAAATATTTTTTACATTTGTTAATTATAACTTACTTAACAAATGTAAGCAGTTGACTTTCTATTTTGCCACACAATCGAAATAAAAATAAATAAGTACATGGAAAATTGTACAATAACAATTATACCAAAAAGATTATTCCCGTACCGGGAATCGAACCCGAGCCTCCTGGGTGAAAGCCAGGTATCCTAGCCACTAGACCATACGGAAGATGACGAACAAGTCTACGTAGTCTCCCATAATCGTAACTTATGTAGGTATATTAATACTAATTTATTAATAGTTCAACCACAGAACCACTTAATTGTTCAGAATTTTCGCCATATTAAATTGTGAATATTACTCATATTGTTCTGACTCATTCGGCTTGACAATATCTATTGGACCTTTTCATAATACGAACTGAATAAATATGTTAATTTTCACAATCTCAGAAACGGCTTAACCGATTTTGGGTACGGTTTTTGCAAATGTATTGTGGTAAGCTTCACATAACATTTAGTATTTGTTTTATTTCAATCATTTCATAAATAAAAAAGCTATGTCAATTCAAAGAATAACCTAGGAATGAACCAGAGCGAAGCGAAAGAGTGGCTAGTTTAAATAATATAATCATTGCTAAAGGCAATGGTAGTACAGTGCTAACGCCCTTTTTTGGGAAACCGAGTAAAGCTGGTTCAAACCTCGGGAGTTGCACATCTGATATTTTCATGTGCGAATCATTTTCTAACATGATTACCATTTGTCTTACGGTAAAGGAAAACATTGCACGGAATCGAATCTGCATGTCTGAGAGAACCTAGCAACATTTTAAAAAGGAAGAAAGTGAAGTGAAAACAATTTCATCAGACGGTTTTAAAGTTATATTTTTGAAAGACGTGTGAAGTCCGGCCACCTGTCAACTTGGCCAGCGTGATGGACTATGGCCTGATCCCCCTCGTAGTAAAAGAGTGGCCCGTGTCCAGAAGTGGGACGTTAACGTATTTTAAAATAAGGTTAAATAAAATACAATCATTGCTCAACAAAAAGCTGTTATTAAAAAAATACTGTTACTTATCTACTTTACTTGTCATTTTTACTTCACAGTTTTAAGATAGAAAGTATCCTAGTGTGTCGCAGTAGTCCATTACCACGTATATGCATTTATTCAATAATAATCGTTATTGTTATCTCGCGCCAAGCTTTTATATCATATAAATGGTATGTTATAAATTGATGGGTTTGATTTAATTTAAGGTTTATTTTCTTCTTTGTTTATTAATAATTTTTATTTCCTTTATTTTTTAGTTTTTGTTTTATCCTTTCCGCCACTTAACTAACCATGCATTTTTATCTAAAGTAAACGTGTATGCAAAATGTCAGCTCAATCGGTTGAAGATTTAAAATTCAGTTACAAGATTTAACCCAAATTAACATACTAGCACGGCAAGTCAAATAAAAGTTTGTAAAAAATTCTCTCATTCTTTAAACATAAACAGCGAATCGCGTTACTATTTGACTTTAACATTTATTTTGGCGGACTCCGAATTCTTTAACTGAGCCTGAACTAATCATCGCATACTGTTATTTAAAAATCAGGGATCATATTTATCTTGTGATTAAAAAATTAATGTAACAAACCAACAAGCCAATACATATATTGAGTAAACACTTTATTTTCAGTTGAGTTTCCAAACAAAATATTAAAAAGTAAGTGGAGTGAAAAAAAACTTCATCAAACGGCTTTAAAGTTATATATTTTTTCAACCCTTTTGAGGAAACTAGAGTAAATGTTTATGGGGATGTATTTACTCATACTGTATCCCCCACAGGGCAACGTCCTTTTGCGTATAATTCTAAATTATTCTATAAATCACTATTAGTTTATTTAAATCTATACATATATAATATTATAAAGAGGTAAAGTTTGTGAGTTTGTGAGATTGTGACTTTGTGACGTTGTAGGGGGTAATCTCTGGATCTACTGTACCGATTTCGATAAAATTTGGTAAGAAGATAGTTTGAGATCTTGGGAAGGACATAGAATATTTATCGCGTAAATTACCCCTTAAGCAGGTGAAAATTGGGATGAAAGCTTGTATTGGGAAGCAAGCTAGGGACGAACCCGAGCGAAGCGAGGGTGAGTCGCTAGTCTAACATAAAGAAAATAGGCCAAAAAAGGGTTGTATGGAAAAAATGTTTTAGATTTGTTATTTGTCGTAGTATTTAATATTATAAATTACAAAAAATGTTCGAAAATATGTCGTTTCGTGCAAGAGTTTCGAGATTAGAGACTGATAATTTAAACAAAAAATTTTTCTTACCTCCAACGGGCACGGGCCTTCCTTCAATACGAGGGAGATCAGGCCATAGTCCATCAGGCAGGTCAAGTGCGGGTTGGTGGACAGAACAGGTTTCCGGTTTCCTCACGATATGTTCCTCCAACATGAGACGAGTGGTAATCGTGTTAAAAATGCACATGGAAATATCAGCAGTGGAATGTTAAAAAGGGCAGAATACTTTAAACTTATACTTATTATATATTTGATAAATATGAAATTAATTGCCACGATTAGGTACTGTTAATTGTTAACTGAACATTATCATACATACTTTCTTAGATTTACGCAAATATTTGACATTTTAAATAAAACTATTTTTACATGCTTTTAGAAAATAATTACATTTCACAGATTCAGTTCAAAATGTCTAATTAAAGGATATTTCTTAAATGTTTCTAATTAAAAACAAATTAAAACATAGTCTAACTGTGAATTACGCAGCTTTGTCATAAAAATATTAAATAATTTTATTTCTTTAATTAATGACATCATATTGAGTTTCCATTTATCCCTATTTTTATTTCAATATAACCCTTATTCGTGATGAAATGCGTACATGTGTCGAGTGCGCGTGAAAATTCACGCCCTAGCACGGTTCTGCGTTTTTTTTAATTACTACCCCACAGCGCTATTGTTGTACAGCCCTAGGGGAATCTAGGTATAGGGTTGACACTAGCTATTAGATATCAAACAGGTGTATTTTGTATGTATTAAATATAATACCATATTGAATTTTAAGTTAAATGAAGTAAAAGACGAAGAAAGTGTTCTTAAATCGATGTTACATTGTTATTATATTAGATTTTTATTAATAATACAAATTATTTTAATGTTTTTGTAACGGTCTAAAGTTTTTAAGATTCTTTAGCCAAAAAGGTAAAATGAATCCCTTATAATTATGTCATGTCCGTCTGTCCGTACGTCATAGCTAGATTGATGATACCCAGATCGACCTGTAATCAATCTATTATTATACATATACGCCAAAGTTTGTATATGTGTATGTTTGTTACTCCTTTACTATGAAACGGCTTGACGGAATTGGATCGTATTTACGACACAGATAGACTATGACCAAAACATAGGCTCTTAGTACCTTTAGTCACCTAAGGCCCACTGATTTGTTGGAAGCAAAATTTCGGAGTTTTTCACAGACAGATACACAAAGAATCTAGACCTATAACATCTCAGACGATACATTTTTTTGTAAAATATATAATACAAGCATATTCTATTTTCGTTTTTAATTTTTATTCATAGTGCGTTTTTGGGACAGCCCTACGCTAGTATGTATCTGGGGTGCTGTCAAAGACCATCACACCTTGTCATATAAATACGCGCCTCTATTTATAGGGAATGGGAAAACTAAGTCATTAAATACACTAGATATATGTATGATTTTATCTGATTTTTTTTAAATTCAGAATCACTATACTTAGTTGAGCGTCGTAGGTTCGATTCTGACAATGTAAATACTTTAGAGTGGACATTATTATATAGGAAAGTAACTAAAACCTGATTTTTAATAGATTTTTTTTTGCTTCTTACATATAAAATTTATTTGTTTATTGTGATAAAATATTTTAATGAAGGTAAACATGGTTTATCCACGTATAAAAAAACTTGCGACTCACCCTCGTTTCACTTTGGGTTCATCCTTAGATAAAAATAAATCTATCCCACGGGAATCGTACATTTTGTCGGGATGAAAAGTAAGCTATGTGCTATTCCAGACTATAATCTATCTCTGTGCCAAATTTCATCCAGAGTAATTCAGCCGTTTTGGCGTTAAAGAGTAACAAACATCCATCCATCCATCCTCACAAACTTTTACATTTATAATATTATTATAGATTATTATTTTTTTCATTTCAATATTCAGTAGACTTAATTTTAAAGTTTTATATTTTATGTAAATTACCAAATATTAAATTATGCTTCATGCTGATTAAACAATATCACAGTAAAGGTAAACACTGCGTAGTATTTAAATGGTAACAGGTTCAAATTCCACAAAGGACCATTTTTAATTTTTACAACAGATCAATAATATAGGGATACCTTTTAGTCTATTAAAAAAATGTTTACTTAATGAAGCGGAGTCACGGGACAGACTAAGGTTTAGGATGTCTCAAAAGCATAATATTACGTTACAGACAGCCTTCCCACAAATTAA
Organism: Brenthis ino; assembly: GCA_921882275.1. Taxonomy (NCBI): domain Eukaryota; kingdom Metazoa; phylum Arthropoda; class Insecta; order Lepidoptera; family Nymphalidae; genus Brenthis; species Brenthis ino. The sequence continues at coordinate 20,999,505 of OV170231.1, forward strand.
CAAAAATAAATTTTAAAAATTCAATATAGGGATCGAATTACCTTACATTATTTGTTAATTTTAGTTGTCGATATTTTTATAATTTTAATGAGTTTTATAATTGAATGTGGAATATTATTTATTAATTTTGGCTGTTATTATTATAATTATTGCAATTTTTAGATTTTTTTATTAATAATAATCTTAATACTTTCTTAGATTTACGCGAATATTTGACATTTTAAATAAAACTATCTTTTCGGATTTTGTCGCGGAAACAAAAATCCAAATAAATCCGCGACAAAATCCGAAAAGATAGTTTTATTTAAAATAATAATCTTATTTAGTGTTGCCATTATTATACTTATAAACATAAAAGAAAATAAAATTAATTATTTAAAGCAACATTATTTTGTAATTTAAAAAATTAAAATTGTTATTAATTAAGAATAATAATTTTAATTTAGTTTGCAATTATTTAGAAAATAATGAATATTATAAGCAACACTATTACTACATACATTTACAATGAAGAATATTAATTTGAAAGACTGTCATTTTGATCCCCACAGTAAGAACTAAGAACTTACTACATGTGTCTTATGTTTAGATTTGTTATTTCATTTTATTATATTAATAAGAGGATCCCACAGTGTCTGTAATGACAAAATAACAGCTTTTTACTAATTGCACATGAAAGTATATACAATACTTATAAGAAAAAATATATTTTTTAATTTTTGTCTGTTGTCTGTTTGTTCTGACTACTCTCCGAAACAGCTGGACCGATTTTGACGGGGCTTTCACTGGCAGATGGCTAATATTATAAGAAGTAACTTAGACTTCTTTTATTTAAAAGAGGGAATTAGGGTTCCCATCAAAAACCCATAAAATTGTAAATAAAATCCGCATTGTGGACGCATTTGAGCGAAGCGGGGATACGTCACTAGTTTCATATAAAATATAAAATTTGTTAATTTAAGTCAGGTCACATCACTAGTGTAATACTTATATTACAACAATTCCTGACTATGAATAAAATAGTATAACGTATGCGTCGCTATCCTACTCCCATATCTAATAATGCGAGATGACGCGCCTTGCTCGAGTAATTAGAATATCTGGTTTGAAATGAAAATATCATATTTAAAGGTAAGGTATTATTTGCTCGGGCTTTACTCGCTATTTTATTAATAACTAGCAGAACCCGTGGTTTCGCTCGGGCTAAAACTACAAAAGTATCTAAAAAGGGTTTCATACAAACTTTTATCCTCTATTTTACCCCCTTATAGGATGAATTTTGGAAAATGCTTAAACACGTATTTATTGATTTGTACTGAAGAGTATTAATACCAAGTTTTAAGTAATTCTAATAACAAATAATTTTTTGGTTTGTATTATAACGTGTTTTACCGTGGGAATAAAATAATCTCCCTCGGTAAAAAGTTAAAGCTAAGCTTATGTTACTCTCCAGCCCTCCAACTATCTTCACACAAAAAATCACGGCAGTCCGTCACTCTGTTTCGACGTGAAAGAAGGACAAACAAACAAACAGACTTTCACATTTTATATTATATTAGTATGGAAGTATGGATTCCTGAGTTCTTAAGGATTGTACTATGAGGTTAGATAGGCTATTAAATGGAAAAATTTTGCAAATGGGACTAGTAGATTCAGAGATGAGCGCGTTCAAAAAAAAACAATTAATGTTATATTATTGTCCTCAGTGCTTATTTGTATAAACGACCGATTTACATGAAGAGATTTAAAAATAAAATTTGTTTTCGATTTTTTTTTATTTTTGGTTCCCGACGTTTTGAATGTTGTACAGCAATCATGATCACGAGAGACGGTTTAGACGGTTTTGACGTCTCAAAGGTTGTTATATAGTTGATACAGACTGCACCTACCCATAAAATTATACAAGATATTAAAAATATAAAAAAAAACAAAAAAATAATAATACGTAAAATTAGTTTTATTTAAAATGTCAAATATTCGCTCAAATCTAAGAAAGTATAAAACATACGTGTGTATATTTTACTATTATTTACTATTGTTTTCGAGGTAACATAATATTATTAAAAATACAACCAAATTGAGAACCTCCTTTTTGAAGTCGGTTGAAAATAAAACAGGAAAATTCTGAATACGTGCTTATGTTTCCATTAATTTATTTTTACGTCAAAATTACAAATAGGAAGATATACTTTTTTCCTGTTATCCGTAATACTAAAACTGAGTTAATTAAAAAATATAAAAAAATCTTGCAACTTTATTATTAAAAAAAAAACATTCATTCATTTTGTTTCCATTTTATATTATATTACTTTGAATTCTCGCACTCACCAGTCCTCAGGAGCGACGCCATTTTTTCAAGAAGTCCTTATATTTTTTTTAAATGTACAGACTAAAAAGGTCAAGATAGCGGTCGGATTCAGCCAAGAGGTTTCGGAAGGACATTAAAACCTCTTTAAGGAAACACAGTGAATATTTTAAAGAAAAAATATATTAAACAAGTGCAAGAAAATGGTGATCAAATGACTTCAAATGTTTGTTTTTTAATAGGCAATATTGACATACATTTAAACAATACCTGATATATGTAATAAGATTACTATGGAGTATGGTGTCAAGTATCTCGCGATGCACATTCCTTCACCACCTTTTTATTCTTTTATTAAAATCTTTGTAGTTTCTGCTAACACGTGTTCTATCGTCAAATAAAAGAAAGATTATGAAATGTAAGACAAAAACTTCATATGTTTTAAGGTTAGAAATAAAATGTACTATATTTAAAGTTTTCAATGGTCAATATTAATTCAGAACTGCCACGTTTGCATATTATATTCATATAGCTTGAGGTCCTAGGTACGAGTCTCGGGTCATACCAAAATAGTTCCTAGGTTTTTTTGTTAAGAAGTTCTCAGTAATAGTTAGGAAGGAGTTGGGAAGTTAGCGTCAGCGTTCGCAAAGGAATAGAGAGTGCACTTGTGTCTGTGTAATGACATAATTCACAATAACATCTGCTCTGTTGCTAGTCTCAGAGAGTTTGGCGAGTGTATTCAAAATCCACTCTAGAAAACATTTTTTTTCATTATTTGTTCAACTGTTCCATTGTAACGCGTGGTCAAACATTAAACAGCCTAAAGTCATAGCAATATACTAACAGTATTCTGGAAAAAAATTATACATATATGTACATATATAATATTCAAAATATTAATTTTAGGATATAAAGCCAATAAAATTGGTCAGAGTTTTGGTTTAAATAAATAACTTTACATTTAAATGACTAAAATAAAATATTACGGATACAGGTTGAAAAAGTATATGGCAATAGGTATATATTTTTAAAGACATAAATATGAAAAAAATAGATTTATAATATAATACATACTACAAAACTATAAAAAGTATAAATCCTCTTTTGAACAATTTATTTATTTATATTTTATAGAATTACTCGCCACCACCATCACATATAACACCATACTTCAAAATAACATAGATTTTTTTTTCATGTAAAATATTAATATAGATTCTATACAAATTAGAAGTATTCATCTATTATTTCTGAGAATTCTAGGCCACATTCACACCATTTTGAATAGTCTAGATCATAGTTGTTCATGGTTCTATGGGGACTATCGCCCCACCCTTATATACGCTTCCTATGTAAAAAAGTTTATTGAACTTTATACCCCACTTTGAAATGGTGGAATTTTATATGGTTAGTAGTTAAGGCGGAGACACACTGGTTGAATTAATGTTGTTTTTTTAATAAAAAAACTTTTACGAGTTTAGAAAGTTTTGTATTTTGATATTTTGTTATATTAATATGTTAAGTTATTATCATACGTTAGATTTACTTATTATTTCTTTATAACTACGGACGATAAAATAAAGAATGATAAACTGAGTTCAAGATCTAATCAAAATACTATTTCACCATGAATATATATTGTTTTTTTTGGAAATCTCAATGAAACCAATAAAGTTCTGACAAAATCGATTCACCATTGGTAATACGTACAGTATTGCTTAGCAACCTCTTTATTTAAAATAGGTTAAAAACAACAATGGTGTTTGAAATTTTTCATGATGATGATTGAATTAAACAGGGAACTTTTGTTTACTCAGTCCGCATTATTATGATGGGCAACTCAGGTACCCTACATTGCGCGCGACACGTACTAGGCCGGTTTTTTTATATTATTTTATATTGATTACCTAAGTGGTAGTCCAGTGGTAACGCGCTCGCTTGGGTAACCGAGTGAAGCGGGTTCAAATCCCAGGTCTCGCACCTCTGATATTTTCATGTGCGAATCATTTTTAACATGATTATCACTTGCCTTAACGGTGAAGGAAAACATCGTGAGGAAACCTGCATGTCTGAGAAAACCTAGCAAGTTTTTAAAAGACATGTGAAGTCCGCCAACCCGCACTTGGTCACTTGGCCTCGTACTGAAGGGAGGTCCGTGCCCAGCAGTCGGACGTTAAAAAGGGCTGATTACAAAATACACAAATACCTAATGCAAAATTGACTCAATGTGTTCATTCCTAATACGTAGTGTATACAAGTCGCTGCCCTATTAAATGTCTATGTAATATGGTGGTAGATAAAAAAGGGCGTGTATCCTTTGCCTAGGCGTGAATAAGTGTAAGTTGATGATTCTTTAAAAGAAAAGTAGAAAAATTGCGGTATGACTTTGTGGATTCGAGCTTTTAATTACATAAAAGAGAAGAAAATGCTAAATTTCTAAACTAAAAGCTGTTTAAAGTGTTTGTAGAAGCTTTTTTTTTGTACGCGATTATTTTCATCTAATTTGCGGATTCATTTATATTGTTTAAATTGTTATTTGATGATTACGGGAGAGAACGTTTATATGATCTTTATGGATGATGTAACGCATGCAACATCGTCGGGAACCAAAACTCAAAATAATTCGACGAAAAAACCCGAAAAGATTGTTGTATTTAATATAGTAGATACAATATCAGTGTTAAGGCCGATAATAATAGTAGATAAATTGAATAAGTGCCGTATTTCTAAACTAAAAATATACCATTTAGTGCGTCCCACATCAGAACTAAATACATCGTACCTACGATATGCTTTTAGGTGGGTCAAGTGATAAGAAAATTTCACATCTAAAGAAAACTAGCGCGGTTGCTTCAGTAAATATTGTTCGAACAAACTATCTACCAGAAAAGTTCTATTATAATATTTAAAACTAGTGACTGCAAGTGTCTTTTATTTTTATATTTGACCGAGAGAGCGAAGCGTCTCTGCTTAAAATCTGGCAAAATTTGCTTTCTTCTATCAGTTTGTTGGTACTCCTCTACAGGTCGTATTTTACAACCGATCCAAGCGAAACTTGGTATCCAGGTTTTACGACTATATAAAATGAATCCAGGGGTGAAGAATGATTCCTCCAAAAAGGATCATAAGGGATATTATATAGTACATAGGCACAAAATAAACAGTTCTGAACTTTTCGATTTTCCAGCTGTTTTTTTGGGTTTTCTCTATTTTTTTATACTTATACCACCCCTGCCTGACACACCTCACAAAAAAAAAGAATGATTCAAAAATTCAGTCGCAAAATTTGTCCCACACATATTAACTAATTTGTGAAGAATTCATATATATGAAAACAATTTACCTATTTATATTAAGAAAAAAATTAACACTAAATAAAAGCTCGTCAATAGCTAATAAGCAAATGAACAAACAGTTGACAAACAGAGGAGAAAAAGATACTCGTTTGTCTTGATTTAGATAAAGCCTGCATCGTTCCATACATTTATCATGAAACTGATAGAAAGCGAAAACTGAGGCGATTATCATGGTCAACAAACTTTCTTTCTCTTTTTATTACCTACTAGTGACTCACCCTCGCTTCGCTCGGGTTCGTCCTTGATTCCCCATACAAACTTTCATCTCCATTTTCACCTTTTTAAGGGATGATTTCCGGGATAAAAGTATCCTATGTCCTTCCCAGGGTCTCAAACTATTTTCTTGCCAAATTTCATCTAAATTGGTTCAGTAGGTCTAGACATTACACCCTACAACGTCACAAAATCACAAACTTTACGTCTTTATAATATTAGTATAGACTAGTGATATAACCTAGCTTCGCTCGGGTGCTTCCCTAGGTACGTTTTAAATAGATATATGAATAGTAATTGACGAGTGTACCTTAGGAGAAAGACTTATGTTATTCTACATTTTTCTGAAGGCCTTATTGAAACCTACAATTAAGGTTTAGACAGCGTAAGACATGTAAAATTCTAAGAAAGATTCGATAGAACCAGTTATTGTGTTTTCCCGTGGGAATGAAAGATTTTCCGATAGTAAAAGGTATTTTTTTAAAATCAGTTCAGTGCTTTTCGCGAGAAACGCACACATCCATTTCGCTTAGTTACTGTTTTATTATATGTATAGATTATTTTTAATTATCGCATAATAGAGAGAAGTTTTACTGAAATCAGTCACATGATAGGATTCTTTACAGAAATCAAATTATTAAATAATTTATTGATTTTTATTTGTATGTAGTAATTAATATGTCTACAAAAAATGTAATCACAGCTGTTACTAACATCTAAAAAAATCTTTTCGATTTCTTTCAGGTTTATTAACGTATATCACTGTTATTTTGCTTTTCTTTAAAATTAATTATAATTATAAATATTAATTATAATAAATATAATTTTTGTGGGTAGGCGCCGTCTGTGATAACTATATAATAATAACCTTTGAACGTCTAAAACCTTAGTCTCTCTCCCGGGACCATGATTATTGTAAAGCATTTGTAACATAATAAACATATAATATTAGTATGGATTAACTTGATTAAAATGTTTTTCTTTTATTTAATAACTTAATTTAACTTTAAAAGTCGAAAATTAACTTGATTTTTATATATTACTCTTGAAGTAATATTTATACCCGAAACAAGTTAAATAATAAAACTTCTTCTATATAGAAATCAGTCAAAAGTATCCTAAAGTCTGATTTTTAATTCGACGGAATTCTGACATTTCAGAAGTGTTGTCAACTTTGAAACATTGTCACTAAAACTGGAAAGCATTTTTAACCGACTTCCAAAAACGAGGAGGTTCTTAATTCGTCGGAATCTTTTTTTATGTATGTTCACCGATTACTCGAAGGCGCCTGAACCGATTTGGAAATTTTTTATTTTGTTTGAAAGGGTATACTTCCCAGGTGGTCCCATATAAATTTTATCGAAATCGGCCGAGCGGTTTTAAAAAAAAATCAACAATAAATATATTTTTTAAACAAATTGCTTAATCGAATATATTATTAAAAACTTTCTTTCTACAAATTACCTGCTTATTACGTCTACAATAAAAATTTAAATAAAAAACTTTTTAACAAAAAATAAAACCGACGTCCAGGCACTAAAATGTCAAAAAGAACTAAACAGGGGTTTTCATTTAGAATAGATACCTAATCAGATATTTTCGAAGTCGGTGCCAGCGGACAATACTTTAAGATATGAATATCTAATAGGTAAATATGTATTTTACGTAACAAATTATATTAGATTTCCTATGCGTCGGCTGGCACCGACTTCGAAAATATCTGATTAGGTATCTACTCTAAATGAAAACCCCCGTTTAGTCCTTTTTTACATTTTAGTGCCTGGAAGTCGGTTTTATTTTTTATTAAAAAGTTTTTATGGCAAAATAAAAAAAATAAACCTTTCTTGAAGTTATTAAGGTAGTAACGGTTTATTATTGTTTGATCAATTATGAAATATTAGGAATACAAAATTAATTTTATAGTTATTCGATCGCTCTTCGCTTGTAAACATCCTTCCACCATCCCACTTAGGAGGCGGCTTCACTTAATTAATTGCTTCTCAGACCGACGTTCTCTTCAGCTATTTAAAAATGTATTTTACTAAAGATCTATAGATCTAATGATTGCAAATGTACGTATAGTATGTTAGATATAACGTGCAGTTTTTGCCCTGACAATTGAGTGCAGATTTGGTGGGCCTAGGTTCGATTTTAGAGGCAGGCCTAATGAAGTTATTGAGTATTTCTGACAACAAATTCTTAATACCAAACTGGAATTTTATCAGTACTCAGTAACACCAGTCAAATCGTGGTTCCACCGGAGTATGAAATTGACATATAAATGAGGAATAGAGAGTGCACTTGTGTGTGCACATTTGTGCACTGAATGCACAAGTAAAGACAAAAAGTACACTACCATTTTCTCGTTGGTTTGTCAATCGATTTTCTTTCTTTTTTCGTTTAGTAGGTATTGTTACGTAAGTGTTATCAGTTAAAAAAATAGGAAACAGTTTTTTTTATAGATAGGTAAATTCAACAATGATTATGATCATTTCGACCATTGGGCGATAGTAAAATAGGTATATATTTAACGCCTATACTAACGTATATGAATGTAATAAATAAGGCTCTTTATATCCTCTAAGCATCCAAACAGATGAATATAATTTAATTAAAGTTTGTATTTATTAAATATTTGTCTTAATAATGCAATATTAATAGATCAGGTTTTGGAGGCAGTGGTAGCCCAGTGGTGACGCGCTCGCTTGGGTAACCGAGTAAAGCGGGGTCAAATCCCGGGTGTCGCACATCTGATATTTTCATGTGCGAATCATTTTCAACTTGATTGCCACATGTCTTACGATGAAGGAAAACATCGTGAGGAAACCTGTATGTCTGAGAAAACCTAGAAAGTTTTCGAAAGACATGTGAAGACCGTCAACCTGCACTTGGCTAGCGTGATGGACTATGGCCTGATCCCCCTCGTATTGAAGGGGGGTCCACACCCAGCAGTGGAACGTCAAAAAGGCCTGAATACACAGGTTTTGCTTCTGTAAAACTAAAACTAAAATGGCGTCCATTTAATACAAAATGGTGGTCGAGACAAAAAACTGCCAAATTTTTCAAAGACAAAATAATGTTTCCTAGACTATCTAACAGCTATTAAAACCATTAAAAAATTATATAACCTTAAAAAAATTGTACGTAGATCTCTAAATGAAATTATACTACACTCTACATATTCCTTATTTCCATTTTATAATTCGATTATTATGCATTCAGTAGGCGTAGTTTTAAACATATTTAATTAAATAAAAAGATAAGCCAAAATAACTTTATATTTATTAACAAAATATCTTCTTTTGACACATTATATTATAACATAAATACTAATAACTCTGACTCAAATTCCGATTTGTATCTAAACCTTCTCGCGTCACATGGACTACTTCCGGCCCATACCTTGCCTACTCGAAATAATAGTTGCCTCGACCATGTTATCCTAAAATCTACACATATTGCCAATACTCTCGTACTTGACTCCTATTTTACTGATCATGCACCGGTAATCGTCAACTTTAATCTTCAATTAAAATTTCATAGCATAAGGAAGTCAGCTAAACGACTTAATGAAACGGCTTGTCTTGAAGAATTAGAAAAATTTAATTTTTCTGGTATCCTTCAAGATTACAATGTTGAACGTGCAGCTTTAAAACTTGTTACGTCGGTTTCCGATATTGTTAAAGGGAACTCACATGAAATAAAAACTTCTAATAAGAACAGAATAATCAAACCCTGGATCACACCCGGACTCTTGCGATGTATACGTAATCGCGATAAATTATTTCGAAAATCTAAGAAAAACCCGGATGATATTAATTGTTTCACAATATATAATAGGTATAAAAATTTTTGCAATAATCTTCTTAAAAGAATCAAAAGAGATTATGATCGGAATAACTTCTTAAAAGCTAAAAATAACGCCAAAGAGACTTGGAATCTTATAAAAAATGTTACCCATCTCAAACCTCCAACCCAATCACCTACTAACTTATTAATGTTGGCAAGTGATCCTGTTACCGCAGTCAATAATGTTAATAATTACTTTTCTAGTGTCAGTAAAACCTTAGCTACCAAAATTAAAGATTCTGGTAATTCAAACCCAATGAATGCATGTTGCTCCTCACCTGTACCCCATTTCTCTTCTTCTATGTCCTTATATAAAACTGACCATTCAGAAGTAGAAAATGTAATAAATAACCTTAAGAATACAGCTGCGACGGGATGGGATGAAATTCCCATTTCTGTAATGAAGTTAGCTAGACACGTGCTTATTCCATTGATTGTTCATATTTTTAATATATCTATTGAATCAGGCATTTTTCCTAAAGTTTTTAAAAAAGCTCTCATTCATCCAATTCATAAAAACGGAGATGCAAATAAAATTAATAACTACAGACCTATTTCAATTTTAACCTCTTTCTCTAAAATATTTGAAAAACTATTAAACCGTAGACTTAACAATTATCTAACCGCTAATAATATTATAGCTCCGAACCAATATGGCTTTAGAAGTGGTAAGTCAACTGAAGATGCGATCTTGGACCTTACCACTACAATCGTTCAAAATTTTAACCGTAAAAACAAAGTTATTGGAATATTTTTAGATCTAAGTAAGGCATTTGACACGGTCTCAATTACCAATCTTTTGACAAAATTAAATGACATTGGTATAAGAGGAGTAGTGAATGATCTATTTAAAAGTTATCTTAGTGATCGATCTCAGTGCGTGGTAATTAATGGTACCGTGAGTGATGAAGTTGGTTTAAGTTTTGGAGTACCACAGGGCAGTGTCCTTGGACCAACACTATTCCTTGTCTATGTCAATGAATTGTCTAAACTCTCTATTCCAAACTGTAGTATAATTTCATATGCTGATGACACGATACTTCTCGTTCATGGTAAAAGCTGGCCAGAAGTGAGTACACGTGCAGAAAGTGCACTATCTTCCGTCTATAATTGGCTAAATTTAAATATTTTAACGTTAAATTTTGAAAAAACTAATTTTATTACTTTTGCTCCACATAAAAACTCTCTCCCGTCTGACCGTATTTCCATCCATGTTCATGAGCAAAATTGTAAGAGAAATGTCGAATGTACTTGTAAAAAAATTACTCCTGTGACTTATGTTAAATATCTGGGCATATGGGTTGACGACACCCTGACATGGAAAGAGCATATTGCGGCTACTTACACAAAACTTCGTAAATTGATTTTCGTGTTTAAGAAACTAAGACCTTTAATGGATTTCCCATTGTTAAAAAATGTATATTATGCTCTTGTACAATCAATATTATCTTATGGTATTACAGCTTGGGGAGGGACTGGAAAAACTAAATTACTTCGTCTTGAAAGGGCTCAAAGAACAATTCTTAAAACCATGACATTTAAATCCATGCTGTATCCTACCAATGAGCTATATAAAGTCACACGGGTATTATCGGTTAGGAAACTATTTATTCTACATACTATACTACGCTAACATTCACAAACACCATACAAGGACTATACGATTCACAATAAACGTAGATCTGATATAGTTTGTGAAACTCATCGTAGTCGATTGGCTTTGTGTCGACGACACTATTATTATTTTTCTTCAAATATATATAATAGAATAAATAAAATTATCAATATATTTCCTAAGACACTACATGTTTGTAAAAGTGCAACTATAGCTTGGTTACAGGATCTTACCTATGAAGATACTGAAAATCTACTTACTTAAGTGGCAGTCACAACTCTCATACACACACACACACACACACACACACACACACACACAGCATTATACTATATATATTATTGTATTTAATTCTAGAATCTATGTCTGCAAATATAACTATACTACCTTTTATAACTACTTCTATGTAAGCTATTGGAACTAGTATTAATATTAATTAAATGTCTTGGAGGTGGGCGTTATTGACTACAACATAGTCTTTAACTAATGTAGTCCATATCGTACAATGTTCTGATTTTGTAAATTTGTTCCAAATAAAGATTTTTATTATTTTTTATTATTATATTATAATCTGGACGATCTAGCTTGGCGTTTTGTAAATTGGTGTTTTTTCGATAAGAAAAAGCTATCTATATAGATAAACTTAAAAGCGCAACCAAGATTTTATATAAATCGTTAGAGCCGTTTCCGAGATACATGAATAAATTTATTGACGACACGTTTGGCCCAGTTTTTAGTGACCCTACTTGCTGTGCCAGCGATTGCAGGTTCGAGTCCCGCTGGGGGCACTCATTTGTGTGATGAACACGTATGCTTCTACTCCAGTCATGGTGATTTATATTTATAATATGTAAGTATTTAAAGTTATATATGTGTTGTGTATCAACTATCTGGTATTCATAACACAAGCTTCGTAACTTACCATGGAACTAAATGGTCCTATGTATTTGTGCCCCAAAATATTTATTTATTTATATTACAAGAATTGCTCATTTAATATTATAAGATATTTCATAAAACTCGCGTTAAAATTGAATACTTTTCTTTCGAAATCGGTCAAAAATCTTAAAACCTAGTCCAGTATATGAAAATAGTTTTTTCAAAACCCATATAGCATTGCCCTAGGCTACTTGTGTTGTACATACAGCTGCGTCCAGTGTAGGCTTGGAGCACTCTTACTACTTGCATGAGGTTTAATTATTAATTTCTTTACCCTTTGTTTGAAGTCCGGCTCGTCAAAGATTATGAGCGAAATATAGAGTTTGCTGCCTACTATTAGATAAATTGAGTTTCTATTATCGATATCTCTGATAGAAAATTAAATAAATATAATAATGATTATATTCTGATTACGTAGCGTATAGGTATAATATATAATAAGAGTAAATTTTTATTTATATATATTTACATTTTAATTATGTTATTTTATTTAATCCGAGATATGAATAACAAAATGTAATTTAAATTATGTCTAAGAAATAATATAGTCATCAAATTCAAGTAATAAAAAATATTTTTAGACAAACATCGTATCTGAGTATAAGTAGTTTAGCTCTTTTTATTATACGGGTTCGATTCCCGCACGAGTTAAAATATCTGTATGGTTATTACAAATTGATCAATTCGTATGAACCATATGTTCATTTGTTCTCTAACAAAAGAAATATTAATCGGTGTTTACATAAGGAATTCAAGAAAAAAGTGAATAGAGTTATATAATAATATTATATTCTTTTAGTTCTTTATAAAAATTTCGTTTATAGAAACACAATTTATCTATTCCTTAAAAAAGTATAGAAATAATATATTTTTAACAATTCAATATTCTTAGACATTAAATAAAGATACACAAACAAAACTTTTCCAAATGTCAAATTGAAACAACCTTTTTATTGAAAAACTTTCAAAATGACAGTTCTATTTTTTTAAAGTATTCGTTATTAAAAAAAGATTTTATTAGCTCGGACGGCGGCCAGTGCTTGTTCTAGAAAAAAATTGTTCATTGTCTATGCTCAATTACATGGGGTTGTTTAGGTCATTCCATATTCCAATACTATTGTTGCCATTAAAAAAACGAGGACTCTATGGTCATGAGAATATGTACTAAAGTTAGAACTTTATTTACATTTTATTTCTTTCTTTATTTAAGGTTGGTTTCGAACCAAAATATGGAAGCTATCGCTATTTAATGTTATATTTTATTGGTGTGAAGGTACATATGTTTGTATAACAAATTATAATTTTCTAGTTTAATTATCTTATTTTAACGACCATTCTACTTCTTGTCTTCTCCATTCTATGTGACATTGGCAAAGTAATCTGTGCTCAAATTGCACGCTTTGAAGCTATTAACAAGAAAATTGAATTAAATAGACATATTGAAACTTGTTAAATTTATTAAAGTTTGTAGAATAATTTAAAGGTACGTTAGAATTAAACAATAAACTCACATTTATACCAAAAAATACATAAATTAAATTCGTTATATTACAAATCCAAACTAAATATTATAAACCACTGTACTGATTTTGATAAAATTTGGCAAGTACATAGATTACATACAGGGGACATAGGTAACCTTTGATCCCCGCTACAGTTACCTCGAGAGAGAAGCCACAGACAAAACCTAGTATTATATTTAAATTAAACGAATACTTAAAACTATCGTTCAGATTTTAATAAAATCACAACAAATAATTAATTTAAACTACAAAATAATACTCCTTTATTGAACTTAAAATCCATTTCATTTAAGGTACATTTATTTTCGTAAAGAATTAATATATATATATATATATATATATATATATATATATATATATATATATATATATATATATATATATTATATATTATATATATTTTATATTATAGCATCTAATATCTAGTGTGGAAATGCCTTACGTAGAGCTTGACCAGTATAAGGACTCTAGCGACAAAGTTCAAAGGATTTCTATTGAAATTGTTTTATACATTTGATCGCGGTAACGGACTTTTAAATGAGTTTACGGTAAAGGGTGAGTCTGGTAATGTTTATTTAGTTTAAATTAGATAGAAATTCTAAAAAATCTTTCTCTGCCCTGACTTTAATTAAAATATGTTTTTTTACTTAGTTATTGTACATCCATACATACAAATGTTAATAAATTTGAGCATTTATGAGTGACCATTTACTTAGTTATTCATATCGTTTAGTGGCTTCGAGTCCCGAGTCGCGTTAAATAGACATAAGTTATCGGTACTGAGCCGTGTTTCTCACTGGTCGTGTCGAATTGTCGTCATACAAGAGTATGAAGGTGTATAGAGAATGCACTTGTGTCCATGCACACACTTGTGCACTGTAATATCTTCTGTGCAGGTAGCTTAGCGTCATCGAAATTAGTCGCTGTGGTCGTGAGTATTTGAGATTATTAAGACATAAAATATTTATCCTACTAATATTATAAATGTGAATGTTTAGATGTGAGTTTGGATGTTTGTTACTCAATCACGCCAGAAGGCTGAACGGATTTGGATTATATGTGGCACAGAGATAGATTATAGTCTAAAATAGCAGATAGGCTAATTTTATCTCGGAAAAATATGCGGTTCCCGTGGGAAAGATTGGTTTTTATTTTTCTAGAGACGAACCCAAGAGAAGCGAGGGTGAGTTATTTATTAATAAGATTAAGATAATTGTTTGTTTAGAAAGTTCTCGTTAAGAATGTATCAAAATCGATTCTCTATACATATGTGAGGCATAAAAGATATTTAAGTATGATCTTTAAGCGGAAATGAGCGATGATACGTCGAAAAATGGGTATTACATAGAATATATGTCGTGTCATTATGTAAATTCAATGATCACAAACGTCTCTACATTGCCTATGTGCGTAGTAAATATATTTTTGTATATTTGTGAAATTACTATGGCATCATATTGGGCATTAAATGTTTGAAATAATAGCTTAAGCAAAAGTCTAAAAAAAATTGTCTGTCTATCTGTTGTAGAGTTTAGATGTACTTACATCAGACGAAAGATTTCCATTGTTAGATGTAGACCTTTACCCTAATAGATTTTTACTAAACACATTTGTAATTTATAGTTAATAAAATGGGTAACTTTCATATTGTTTGAATGAGGCAGAAAACTACTCATTCGTTTATCTCTTTTCGATTTTTTTATATATTTTCCTTATAGATGGCTAATATAAAGGAACATATAAAAATATAAGTAAGTTTTTACTTAACTTAGGCATCTCTAACTGTAGGAGTTATACCGTGAAGCGTGTTTAAAACACGCCAGCTAAAAATTTAACGCTTAAAAACAAAAATCAGAGGTGCTGATTACAATTTAACATTTCCTTTTATTACTTCTATAGTATTGCTAGGGCTGTATTCATACGTATTCAAAGTTACCCCATAAAAAGCTGAATAAAAGTCAACTTGCTAGCTTTTTTCATAATTTTCCAAGAGAATTTATAACTCACGCATTGCACGGAGATTTTTACTTGTTCCAACTGTATTACGAGAGCTCTTCAAAGTCTTTGAGGATTTACACTGGTTGGAGCTCGCGACTTTGTATATTTATTGTATATGTAAATGTAGAGTTGAGGAGTTTAGATTTGCTTAGGGATGTTTGGATTAAAACCCGCGATTCTTACATTTTTTGCTTGGTGGGTATGTTTTTATTAGTATATATCTTCTCAACCTGTGTAGAGTTGTTAATTGTATATTTTTTGTATGACTGAACAAATCTTTTGAAGGATAAAACTTCTCAATGCTTTGTTACTTAAGTTTATTGTGTTTAAGTTTGCAAAAGTTTGTGGTCAGTTAAGATTTAAAGATAGTCTATTTGTCAAAATATGTCTTATGTATAACTAATATATAACAAACACTCAAAATGGAATCGTAACGTAATTTGTAATATTATTTCGATTTTAATACCAAAAATATTCGTAACATTTGGAAATTAATACAAAAATTATTTTTTATCATCCATATGTACAGACATTTCTATATATTAAAATAGTAAAGTGAATACACTCTTTGTCTGTACGTGAAACTGGGTTTGTCGGCATTCAAGTAAAATGGAGATTTAAGTATGAAAAAAAAGAAATGAAGCTACATCATTCACCTTTAGTTCACTTTAAGTGTTATTTTTGAATGCTTTATTTAAATATTTGAATGAATTTATTTAAGTGTTTTAGGTGTTGGTAGAGTTAGCTTTGTTATTGAACATAAAGTTTAATATACAATATATATAAATATATATAAATTATTTTTAGGTTAAACAAAATTAAAGTGTCTGTTTGTAATTTCAAAATAACAGCTTTTTACTAAATGCATGTGGAATTATATACGGTGCTTATAAAAAATACAATTTTAAAAATGTTCTTCTGTCTATCTGTTTGTTTCAGCTAATCTATAAAATGGCTGGACCGATTTTGACTTGACTTTCATTGGCAGATAGCTGATGTTATAAGCAGTAACTAAGGCTATTTTTATTTTACAAATAGAATTAAGGTTTCGGGCAAAAAATTAATACGTACGTTGGGACGCACCCAAGCGAAGCGAGGGTAAGACGCTATGTATGTATGTATTCAGCCCTTTTTTAAGGTCCCACTGCTGGGCGTGGGCCTCCCTTCAATACGAGGGGGATGCGGGTTGTCGGACTTCACATGTTTTTCGAAAACTTGCTAAGTTTTCTCAGACATGCAGGTTTCCTCACGATGTTTTCCTTCACCGTAAAGCAAGTGGTAATCATGTTAGAAATGATTCGCACATGAAAATATTAGAGGTGTGAGACCCGGGATTTGAACCCGCTTTACTCGGTTTCCCAAGCGAGCGCGTTGCCATTGGGCTACCACTGCCTATATAGACGCTAGTTTGTAAATAATATTGAAGTTTCTGTTATCTATATATAAATAGGCCTTTAGTACCTTTTTCTCCTCTGTTTGTCAAGCAATTTTCTTTTTTTGTTTAGTAGTTATTGACGATCTTTAGTGTTGTCCATTTTTTTAGAAACAGGTAGGTTTTTTTATATAGATAGGTATTATTTTATTCATATGTACATGTTTTTCTCGAAATAATGATTATGTGGTCGAATTCAAGTTCGAACACTGGCCAACAAACTTTCCAATATTTTGACACTCAAGTCTCGCCCATAACTCCTTATGCATGTCTTTCTGTTTATCTCACAATTAAAAATATTTCTATTATATGTACAATGTACAGGAATACACAAAACGTAGAGTTCAACGTTCTCAAGCTATTATAAAATTTTTCTTTCAATATTTCATTACAATTTAAGTAACAATAGAACAATAATGGCTTTACAAAACGTCTACAAAAAACAACTTATAGCGTTTCGACTGAAGAGATTCAAAGAAGCCTTAAATAACTGAAATCAGTGAAATAGTTTTTAAAATGGCTACGTTTACAGTTTTCCCCATTTTACACTGTTAATGGGGGATTTTTATTTTCCATTTTGGATAGAAATAAGGATTTTCACACGATTGTTTACCGTTTATTAATGCATTAGTACAAGTTCATCCGTATTTTTACAAGAAGTAAATTTAGGTAATAGTATAAACATGTTTTAAGAGACAACAAAATCGAAAGTGCATAATAATTACAAGACTTCCGCGACACCATTCAGACAAAGAGAGACAATTCCCAAGGAGGGTTGACGTCAGGCAGGCGGCCGGTCGTAAAACTTTTGCCAAATCCTATCAGCAGTACGGAAGATGTACTGCGCCGACCCCAAGTGATTGGGAAATGGGCAGGGATAAGACTATCACTCTCCTTCTCTACTCGTCACTGAAAATCTTTTAAAATCGCTTAGGTGGTTATGTCTTCTTTTTCTGTGCTCTATTCCACGGGATACGTTTTATTTCCCGAGTTTTTTTTTGGAAATCTGTTTCTAGTTTAAAAATTACTTCTTGCAAAAGTCTTATTAAAATCAGATATGCTGCTTCGGGAATGGCACCAATGGTACATACAAGACAGGTAAAAATAGATTTTTTGAATAGTCAATTAGTCAGTCTATATCGGCATATCGCAGTTGGATTTATCGGCTATCGGCATTCATGTTATTTCCAAAGTTTATTGGCTATGTATAACAACCAAATAGGCGGCTAATTAGCTTGATTACACTACTATTAAGGACACCAGTATGATCGTATGTATGTTTGTTTTTGCTGAAACGGCTGGACAGATTTTGATGATATTTTCTACAAAGATATACTAGGTATGACCTGGAGAAAAACTGGCTAGTAATCAAATTAAAAAAAAACAAAAGCTGGCACTGCTTTTTATCGATGAGTAGGTATGTTCTTTATGGACCCCCAAACGGCTCCAGCGAATTTGATGAAATTATCAGGCAATCTTCAGATCAGTTTAGCTGGTGATCCTGAGAAGTTTGGTAGTGATGGAAAGTTTGAACGCGGGCGTAGCCGCGGGTAATGCTAGGAATATTATAAACACATAAATCCAATATTAATAATACGTAAATTTAAATATTATTAGTAATAAAATTTGCCAATGTGAAATGTACCTTAGTCCCAGTGACCTGATTCTTAATTCTTTCCTTTTCCTGTTACTTTGTAATTTTTGAAATGGTACTCTAGATTGCGAATATCCTTTAGTAGATAGTCTTTTGCATAAAAATTTCTTTATTTAGTATTTTCTAGAAGCCTTGAAAGAGAACAGTTTGTTGATTGTATACTAGAATTTGACTGTAGCTTTGTTTGGTTTTTTCTGTTAATATTAATATTTAACATAATATTATTTTGAAATAGCCTCATATGTAACATGTCAAGAATATTAAAAAAGCGTATGAGCTTAGCTTTAACTTAAAAGATTCATATAATAATAAACAATTTCGATTGACCCAAATCTCGAACGGCTTATTCTGTAAGAGCTATTATTTAACGCTACAGCTGAATATGTACTTATACCTAATATAAGTATATTAACGAATATTGCTGTCGAGTTGCGTAAAAGTTCTTGCAGAATGATCCTAAGAGAAGTTTTAAGTCTTCTTCCTGTAGTGTAATTGGATTAAGTAGATTTCCTGAAGAATCACTTTTTATCCTAGCAGAGTATGTCGAAATTCAAGAAAAATAAAGGTGTATCTAGTCTGTGTATTGAAAAATGCCAAAAAGGCCAGAAAGTTTAGAGAGATCACCCATCCTTCTTCTCCTTTAGTGTGGACACTCTCTATTCTTTTTCTATTCTTTGCAAATGACGTATTGTTATCACTAAGTTATTAAAAAATGTTTCAACAAGCTTTTATGAGCTTAACTTGTATCAAGTAAATATTTTGAAACCAAATATTGTATGAAATGGCTACTAGTTTTTTGGGCAAGTTTAGGCTATTTTAATTTGTTTCATATAAAATTATTTAATTTCAATATACATATTTTGAGAAATTCCATCTCTCTTTACTCAGGGTATCGGATAAAAAGTTCTGGTTCAATTATTATAATTAATGTATCTTGTTTATTCATTTTTAAATATTTTTCTACAGTAGAGAATACATTTTTCATCTTCAATTCCAAGCATTATTTAAGTCTACTTTAAAAGTGCTTTCGCAGTACTCAAGAGGCTATCTCATTTGATCTCAGCATTGAAAGCCATAACATTTGCTTTGCCTCAACACATCTAACAATCAATTATGAGATACGTAAATTAAAAAAAGCAGTTGTTTTTTTTTTATATTTTTTAATCACCACCCAGTAAGTCATAACTTGACCTCTCTCACTATGTAAGTACATGTTTAACAGGGATCACAATAAACTGGTAAGCTATGTATATGTGAGCCCGGAATAGCTTGCAGCAGGCAATATTGTTAGCTTTTCCGTACATAATCGTTTTCTCGGTACCGCATTAATGCAACCGTGTGGTCTAATTTAAGTATAAAAGTGTGTGCCTAGGCCGCCCCTAGTGTGATCAAAGAGGGGCAGAGAATTTGATATGGATAGATGTGGCATCCAACAATAAAAGTAAAAAAAAGAATTACAAATATTTACAAAGACTGAAATCAAAAACCGTTGTCATCAAGAACAATAAACCAACCAAAACACAAATAAAAATAAATTGGATCTTCTCCACTTAAATTAATGTAATTAATGTAATTTATGAAATTAATTCGTTGCATGCTTCTTGATGAGAAACGAAAATTGGAATTGAACGATACTTTCTTTATTTGCAAAATCATTCCCAAGTATTTGCATAATACAATGTTTTCTATCCTTATCCTAGCTACTGAATTTTGTGTTTATTTTTAATTTTTCTGCCCTGTCTACATTAATATAAGGTCTATCAAAAGCGGGGTCTACGCCCGCGCGAGTGCCATGCGTATAATCGCTGTTTAACGCGCGCTCGCATAATGCCACGATCTGTCCTAGATGCGACTATATGCGGGGGAATGAGGTGAGCATCTGAGCTCTGCTGGAAAAAAATCACAAAACAAACGAAAAAGCTTTTACCATTTGAAAAATTATCTATTTATGCGTTTTAATTTGCATATTTCAAGGAAATATTCAACTAGCAACCCTTACATTTTGCTTAGTTACAAATATATACGAGTATTGTGGGTCTTTCAAGAAATATATGCTAAGTAATCTTTTTGGTAATCTGCTTAATTTACTGGATAATCTATCTTTAAAAAATTACATCAATCTGTTACTCTATGGCTGTGACAAAAGCATAAACAAACAAATTTACTTGAGATTTTATAATACTATTAAGGATTGATGCCATACGGCGCTTTGTCTTAAAGATCGAGACAATAATTTTTTTGCTTCAAATAAAATTATTCCTATACGGACCTCGAACCCGTAACCTACGTGATAGTACTATTAGTAGGTAATGCAGGAATATACGCACATATGTATTTCGATACAGCGGTTGTTATTCTAGTTTCCACGCGACATTCATCCTTAACTTAAACGTGTACGGTTGGCTTTTCATTTTTTAATAAAGCTTTTTTTGAGTAATACGTTTTATATAGTAGCATTGCCCGCGGCTTCGCCCGCGTTCAAATGACCAAAAACCAAATTCTTAGGTTTTACATATTAGTATACTCTTACATTGCAGTTTTTGTATTTTTTCTCAGAAATGAGATATTTTCCCGTGGTAAAAAGTCTCCTATATGTTGACCCGAATAACCAGATATCACCATACCGAATTTCATCAAAATCTCTCCAGTAGTTTTTCTGTGATGCAGTAACTGACAGTCAGATAGACAAAAATTCTAAAAACCATAGATTTAGCCTGTGTATCGATAATAATCTTTATTTCAATAAGATTTTCCAAAAAAATATTTAATGTACAGATTCGGCTTAGCTACAATTTTATTATATGTATAGGTGAATTAGTGGTGTATATGTGTATCTATAATGCATATGTATACATGTCTCTCATGTTCTGATTTCATGTGCGGATCTTTTCCAACATATTTACACTTAATGTGAAGGAAAATATCGCAACGAAACCTGCATGTCTGAGAGAACCTAACAACACACTTGGCCAGCGTGGTGGTCTATGGCTCGATCACCCTCGCAGTAAAGGGCGACCCGTGCCCAGCAGTGAGACGTTAAAAAGGGCTGAACACATACATACATATGTAAAAAGATTCACTTACCTTTGCTTCGTTTGATACACATCAAAAGTATCTTATTGTAAATGAAATTTAATGAGACTAAAAGCCTTCCTATTGCTTTCCTTGAACTTGATGTATATTTACATAGCTATAGTTTATAGACCGAAGACTATATACATACATACATACATAAGTCGCTTAACTTTATTTTGAATTTTCTATTATATACGTAGAGGTGTTTAATTTTATATTCCAAAAAAAAATCTCAAATTATTACTTAAAAATCGCCCCACGGTAAGTATACACCACCCAAGCTCCCACAAAACAGGTGATTGAAAATGATACAAAGAAGGCACTTTCGACTAGCACTTTGGGAAGATTCGTGCCTTACCTTAACGCTGCCACGGTTCTAGCAGTCACATACGCTCGTAATAGGGCTATAGCAGTCTGTTTATTTGGTGAAGTCGTCATGTATAACGCAGCAACTAACCAAAATGGTGTTAGATTCTTCGAATCACATATATTCGCCCGTTGGATCTTATCAGCATGACAAATAAAAAATGGAAAATGAACTAAAGCTCACAATTTTAATGCTGATATAGCGGAATAAAGAAAATAACTCTGTATCAATGTAGATGATTGTGCCGAGGGAGCCATTTTGAACAGATTTTTGAAAACTATAGTTACATATATTTTTTTTTATTTCTATAATGGCTTACAGTTGCGTTAACAGACGCAATCCATTCTGCCACGTTTTGTGAGAAAGACAAGAATGAGATTGAACGGTAATTTTGAAATATGGTAACTTTAATGTGGAATTAAAACTATAAGTTAATGATCGGTGTACAGGAGTAATCTAGAATAAAATAATTATCTAATACAAAAATGATATATTGAAAATTAAAATAAACTGCAATGTAAGAGTATACTAATATGTATAACAAAAATTGGTTTCTGTCATTTGAACGCGGGTGGAGCCGCGGGCAATGCTAGTCTACTATAAATTTAACTAGTTTTTTAACTAGTTTTTTTAATGTATTTAAAATTTTGGTTAAACTTTTTAAGTTCTGACATGATAGTATTGATAGAATTTTTTTCTCCTTTTTTCGTTGTAATTTTCAATGGCGCGCGAACCATAGACAAAAAGTATTGGACTGTGTGTTCAGAATTTGAGGTTAGAGTAGAGGTAGAGTACATTAAGTTAACAGAGCAAAAAACATTTGCCTTGAAAATGTTAGATTCGGAAAAAAGTGGTACCTGCAAGATTAGAGATAGATTTGGTTGAAAATCTTTTAATTTATAGAAACTGCTGCACGGGTAATACAAATATTGCAAAATTCATGTGTTCATAAAATGAGAATATTAAATCTCGGCAAAGTAAGCGTATCTGAGATAAAAGAGGTCGTTGATGTGTTAGTTTATGTGAAAAGTTTATTGATATGTTAAAGCAGTGTTTTATCATCTCTAGCTATGAAGATTTTAAGAAATATTGTGTCTTCTCAAAATATTTTTAAAAACTTTCTTTAGTAGGTACCACCTTAATAAGCGTTATGAGATAAAAAGCTAGTATTATCATTATAACAAGAGCTTTAAGAATTTCCTGGAAAAAGGTTTTAATTAAAACTTAAAAAAAAAACAACCGATTTTAACAGATACGAAAGAAATTGTTACTTACATTTGTTCAAGAGTTTATTTATTGAGATTAAAGAGCTTTATTTTGTTTGCTTTTCTGATTTTTTGTTGGTAGTATTATTAAAAAAATGTGTTATTTAAAACTAAAATAATTTTTTAGCCTTTAATGATAGAATTTTGCCATGGAAGTCTTATAGATTAAGTTACTTATTTTACTAGCGACACACCCTCGTTCCGCTCGGGTTCGTCACTTCGTTTTAATGTTAGTATAGATTTTTCATAAATGAGATATTTTCCAGCAGTAAAAAGTATCCTATATGTTGACCCGGATAACTATAATCATACCAAATTTCATTAAAATTCCTCCAGTAGTTTATGCGTGATGCAGTCACAGACAAACAAAAATGTTAAAAATTACAGATTCGGCCTCTGTATCTATTGATAATGATTATTTAAAAAAAAAATCCAAAAAATATCTAATGTTCAGATTCGGCTCAGTTACAATTTTATTATATGTTTAAATTTTATATAGATTATAGAAATATCTTTAATTTTGCATTCACCTACCAATTATGTAGACTTTATACCTATTTTCTAGAGACTACAGACTAAATAGAATAGAATATACAAGGAGCAGTTATTAAGAAACTGCATATAAGGTGCCTCTACAGACCCCTATGTATCTTTGAAGTAGAAGTGTGTCAAGAACGACTCAACTTTGCGGGGGGCCTTGAGTGTCCTTTTTTTTTAATTTACAGCTGAAATAGATATATTTTAACATTTTTACTTTCTACGCTAGTTTACAAGAGTTCTTAAGTCAAGAAAAAGCACATAATTGTTTTAATTAGTGCGTTAGTGGGGTTTTAAGGATTGAAACGTTACAAAAAGTACTAGAAAGTACCTACTTGTCTTTAACACGTTCACTGCGGTTCACCCACAATCGGCCCGACGTGGTACCAAATCAATGTGCGCACAGGAAAAATAGGTCTCTCCTGCTTGTGCGGAACCTGTTTCCGGGGAATTTCTATGAGTATGACAGGGACAAATATAGTTTTCGATTTGCGACTAACAATGTAGAAATAGCAGTTTAATAACGCGGCAGGCCTTTCTCGACCTCCGCCGCATAGAATATAAAAAAAGTTATCTCAGTTCGGGGGTGGGCCTGTTTTGGTGCATGACCGCTCGCGGCCTATTGCCGCACTGTACAGATGCGTACGCGTCGAGCCGCCAGTAGTGTTGTGCTTGCTACGGGAGGACACGCGTTTGCTCGTCGGTTTCGTGCAAAGTTTTTTTGCAAACTTTGTTAAAAAAGAAGAAGAAATTGTGCGAGGTGCTACGAAAAGCTAAGACTGAAATTGACTTCCTCAGAAGCAAAAAAGAAAGTAAAAACCATTAAAACAGTCTGTTTCAAGTGTAATCAGTCTCTTTGCATAAAATGTTACAAAGGTAGGCATATCTAAATAAATTTTGATTTTTTTTTGCTAATATATAATTTTGGTATATCTGTATTATTATTACTTTCGGCTTTTGTGTAATTAACACATTAATAAGACTTGGCTTGTGTTTATAAAAAAAATATACAATTAATGACTCGATATTCTCTTTTCTTTCACTATCCCATCACTACAAAAATTACACTTTAGTGTGGTATCGGGCCTTATCAACCTGACATTTTCGATTAGTAATTTCTCATTCTCTGTTTAGAGGATCCAGGGGCGGGGCCAATGTATAGACAAGTGATTCATGAGGATCTTAGAAGTATAAAAATTTGTAATGTACGCTTTGACTCAGATAATAGAGGTAACATACCACCCGGAGGTGTCGGGTCGAAAGTGCCTACCATGCACAATAAGAAAGTCAAGTGGGTGCATTTTTGGACTGCCACTGCACCAGCTGAATGTCACTGTTTTTGTTTACGCAGTGAACGTGTTAATATTTAACTAAGTACTCGCCTTTGCCTTTTTTCATTATTATTATCTGTGTCAGTGTTTCCGTCTGATTACAATATGGGTGTCTTCAAGGCAAGAGTGAATAGGTGGCTACTGAATTAGTGCGACTTACCATCTACGACTGCGTTACCACTTACCATCAGGTGGAACGTAGTCAAGCACTAACTTAGAATAGTATAAAAAAAATATTTATTTTACTACACAACTGCGGTGAAGCCCAAAGGAGGGTTATGTTTGTATGTATGTATATATTAGTCGCGTCAATGAATACGTATAACAGGCAATCTTCGGAAGTCTTCAAGATTAGATTTTGATGATTTTTATAATTTTTTTGTTTTTTGACATTCTTTAAAATTAAAAACTAATAGTTATATTAAAACAGTGTGTTATGTAATTATGCCCTTTTAAAAATATTTATTAAACTGTAGCAACGCTTATGTATGTACCTAGGGACGCAACCGCGCGAAGCTAGGGTAAGTCTCTAGTATATCTATATATTAAACTATAATCTATATTTATGATTTTTAAATTAAATTAAATCATTTTAAAATTTTATCATTTTTAAATTAAATTAAATCTTTGAAAATAATCGTTAAACAAAAACTTTGTAAGCAATGTATAGAGGAGTATGAGCTATTGGTATGGTTAAAGTGTATAAAGAGAAGAATTGCAGATAGCTAAAATTCATTGATAAGCCTTTGCTAGCGGTTCGCTTTGTTGATTTAGGTATAACTAGCGGCTCAACAAGAAAAACAAATACAAATATATCCCTCGGGAACCGTATATTTTTTTGGGATAACGAGTAGCCTATGTGTTATTCCAGACTCCTCCTCCTCTTTCTGTTCTGTCAGTTTGTTTGTTTGATTGAACGCGCTAATCTCAGGAACTACTAATCCGATCTGAAAAATTCTTTTTCCATTAGACAGTCCGTTTATTGAGGAAGGCTATAGGTTATGTATCATATTATAATATATAGTCTATCTATTCCATGTTAACTGTTAAAACATACATGGGTATAAAATGATTTTTGTAATTCAAATCCAACAGGAAGTTCCAGGGATTAATACGTTGAAACAAAAAAAACAAACACTCTCCATCGCTTTATAATATTAGTGTACATAAAAAATAAAACAGAAAGCTTTAACGAGTCACTCATTTTAGTAAAGCTTCCAGACAAAATAAATATTTGCGATAGAAATCGAACCTGTTTCAAATCGAATGATGTTAAATAAAAAATTCAATCCACCATGGTAAACAGGTGAAATCTAAAATCTATTCGAAACTATCGGCGTCCAGATGACGTTTAGTACACATGGAACAAGCCTATATGGATTAGAAAAACTAATATAATTTGTTAGGAAAACACTTTGAGCTAAATAGAAGTGTGATTTCTATCCAACTTTAACCAAGATGTCCTTCTACAATCACTATAGAATAGATATATAGACATATAATAAAATTGTAATTAAGTCGAATCTGTACATTGAATATTTTTTGGAAAATCTTATTGAAATAGACATTATTATAGAAACAGAGTCCGAATCTATAGTTTTTAGAATTTTTGTCTGTCTGTCTGTCTGTTTGTCTGTATGTTACCGCATCACGAGAAAACCACTGGACAGATTTTGATGAAATTTGGTATGATGATAGCTGGTTATCCGGGTCAACATATAGGAGACTTTTTATCGCGGGAAAATAGCTCATTTCTGAGAAAAAATACTAAAACTGCATAGTAAGAGTATACTAATATGTAAAACCTAAGCTAGCCTAATTTGGTTTTTGGTCATCTGAACGCGGGCGGAGCTGCGGGCAATGCTAGTTTTAAATATTGTATTAAAATGACAAGTTCAATCGTTATGTCATTTCTATATTATATTTGTTTAGATTTCTATTCCTCAACGATTGTAGAAGAACGTCTTATTCTACAATCGTTGAAGAATGGAGGTTTAAGAGGCTTTTTTTACTGGTTTTGTATAAACATATTGTAACTGACTTCAAATTCAGTTTACAGATTTTGTCCACCTTTAGCGTTGAAATTAATGCTCCAATTCAATTCATAGGCAACCACTCTTGATATTATAATTAGTTAAAAAAAAACGAAAAAAAAATTATGACAATTGTTCTATTTCTATATACATATATTTTTAGGGTTCCGTACCCTTAGGGTTTTAACAGAACCCTATTATATAAAAGCCTTTCTTGGTTCATCCGAAGCAGTTGCTCTGATAAGTACAATAAAAATCATTTATTTAATTAGCCTATATATTTCTTACACCATTAGTACCTTCCTGTTTGATATCGGCTAAAAATGTATACTTTACACATAAGGCCAAGCTTGTCGTTAAAGAGTAAATAGAAATACATGATATAGTTGAAATATAATACTTAGATTTCACACCAGATATTCTAATTGCTTGAGCAAGGCGCGTCATCTCGTATTATTACGTATGGAACTTGGAGTGAGACGTATAAAATTCATTATATTATTCATAGTTAGAACTATCGACTTACTCTCGCTTCGCGTCTGGTGCGTCTCTACGTACGTGAATTTCATTCACCTTTTCAAGGGTTTTAATTTTTTGCGCGGAACCCTGATTCTTTTTCTAAACTAAAAGTAGCCTTAGCTACTCCTTATAACATTAGCTATCTGCCAGTGAAAGTCCCGTCAAAATCAGTCCTGCCGTTTCGGAGATTAGCCGGAACAAACAGACCAACAACAAAATTGTTTTTTTTTCTTATTACTGCCGTATATACATATATTCTCTTATGCATTTAGTAAAAAGGTGTTATTTTGACATTACAACAGACATTTCAATTTTAATTATCTGTATAGATTGGTTGAAATACTAGAAAGTTCAGTGACTTTAGCTATTTTGAATATGAAAATAAATAAAAATGCTAATCTTGATAATATACTCGTATTAAAGTTTTAAAATTCTTATAAGAATTTCAAACATGAATGTGGTATTCCGCAATGTGTTATCCTGCAATATCTTTGTTTTTAGGGTTGCGAAAAGAAAAAATATTCATATGATCCCTCTATTGTCTGTCTCTTTTTCTGTCGAGACATTTTTTCTAAAAAATAAATAATAATCTAAAAATACGACCACTTATACTGTAATAGCAACTTCGCTTCCCTCGAGTGCGTCTCTGGATGCGTAATACGTATGTGTCACTCCAGACCGTAGTCTATCTGTGTATTAAGTTTCATCCAAATCTGTCCAGCCGTTTAATCGTGAAAATGTAACAAACATACATACACGCACACACATACAATTTTCATTTACAACAGTAGTGCGATTCTTAATTCGCGATATAACGTAAAGATCAATAAATATGCAAAGACAGTTAATTACCTATTTCTCCTCTACTTATTAACTATTTTTTTTTGTTTAGTAACTTTTGACGAGCTTTAGTATTATCAATAAAAATGTTTTGGTTTTTTCCGTTGGTTTTTTTATGTTTTTTTTTACATTTTAACGTTTAGTATAGATTTCTCAGAGATGAGATATTTTCCCGCAGTAAAAAGTATCCTAAATGTTGACCCGGATAACCAACTATCATCATTTCATCAAAATATGTCCAGTAATTTTCTCGTGATGCGTTCCTAGACAGACAGAGAAACAAGCAAAAATTCTAAAAGCTGTAGATTCTGCCTCTATATCGATAATAATGACTATTTCAATAAGATTTTCAAAAAAAATCAATGTACAGATCGACTCAGTTGGAATTTTATTATATGTATAGATAATTATCGAATTTCGACCACTTGGCGTTGAACATTAGTACACATAATTTTGCTAGTATTGTTGTCACTTTTTAAGTAATTTCTAAATGGGGTTTATTCCGAATAAGGTTGAATTGATAAAGTATTTCAAAGTACATTTAGCAATATCGACAAAATTTAAAAAGAGGTACTTCCCCAACTGTGAACCAGTTTTCGTGATCCTTTTTTTAATGAATTCGTTATATTATTACTATAAGGTATCCAGATGGGCTCAAGTAGACCCGGAAATCGAAGCCTTTAGTAGTGCTGTTCCATATATATTGTATGGATGTGTATATCTTTTTATGATATTGCGAGTATAAAAAAATACGAACTTTGGTATAGGTACTTATACTTTATATGGAAAAGGTCTACAGAAAGTTTTCTATTGACTTGCTTTGGCTCCAGTAATATATTTTTATTTATGTATAATGTATAATTACTGTTTATTTATATAAAATAGCCTATATCTACACCGATTTTATAGTAATATATAAATATGAATTTGTTTGTTTGTCTGCACGTGCTAATGTTTAGAAAAATAGGTCCGACTTTGAAAAACCTTTTAGCGTTCCATAGTTATTTTTATTGCGGAAATTATACGTTATATACATAATATATGTTTTTTTCAAAGTACTTGAATCACGTTCAAAGCTCAGACTAAGAAATAATATGTACAGAGTGTCATAGAACTAAATAAGAAGCCAAACAATTATGTTTTAAAATATTATACAAATAAGAATTAGTAAGCTTTTTTGTATTTTTTTAATGATAATAAAGAAAAAAAATCTAATATTATACTATCTCTCTTTTAAGAGAAAGATAACTGTGTTAGAAAAATATGAATGAATATTATATTTATTATTCATATTATAATCCCAAAAATGGTATTTTAACATAACTAATACACATATAGAATTTCCCTTGTTCTTTAAAGTAAGTTAACGATCTGTATGGCAAAATCGAGAATAGTAGCCGAAACAGTAAATTACGCTACTACTTTTGAATTTGACATTTATTTTGGCGGACTCCGTGTATTTAATTTTTTAATCTGAGTTTCAAAGTTAATGAATTTTGCTTGGTTTTCGACAACGGAGTTATCAATAGTATTAATAAAAGAGCGGACCAACACTGTCTCCACCAAGTTAAACTCTCATACGAAGGTTCTTAAACGTTTTAACTGACGGACAGATGATTTTACTACTATATAATATTTTACACGCACAATCTACGAACGTGCACTGATTTTACCTTGCAAATAAAAACCGGTTTATATTTTTTTTCCTTTCATCAAATCAAGAGGCGAAGAATATTAAAATAAAACAACCTCCCAGCAAGACCTACCTCAATGTGCTAGCAACACGCACTCTGCTTATTTATAGGGTTCATTTCTGTAATTTGAAAACCTTTTCTTCTATAAAATAATATTTTTTAAATATAATTATACATAAGTGCGATTTTTATTAAAATAGCTTAATACATTATAGTAATATTATAAATGCGAGTTTTGTATATATGTAAGTATGTTTGTTACGTTCACGTTGGAGCAGTTAGATGAATTTGGATGTTTAGTACACGGATATACTATAAATGGAGTAATACATAGACTAAAATTAGAGATAAAAATTGCCCCTAGATGGTGCTACCTGTACTTAGGACTAATATTTTAAATGCGAAAGTTTGTATATGTGTGTATGTTTGTCACTTCTTCACCCTAAAATGGCTGGACCGATTTAAATAAAATTCAGTTCACTGACAAAATCCACTACTACTCTATAAAACATAAACTAATACTAATTAGTGACGAAATTTACAAAAAAGGTGATTTATGTGTACATATAAGTACAAAAATAATAATAGAATCGCTAGTTTTTAATAATATCATATTTTAATGAAAGAAAACACCAGAAAAACCGTGGTCCAAAAAAAACATAGTAAAAAATGCTACGGAACTCATAAAAGCTGTTCATCTTTCACCCTTCACTACATTTTTTCCACACACCGTGCAAGGGTTGCGTAGGGCGTGGTCTAAGCGGCCGGGGACAGTTATAAGGCTACATATAATCATCATAGGAGAAATCAATATTTTGCTGGCTAATTTTACCGACTTTGAAGTCAGATTATGTAACTATATTTATATTACATCTATTTTAAGGAAAAATAAGTTTTTTGTCTACGATTCTTAGTTTCTTAGTTACGCTTGGTATAAAAAATATTGTAGGACATTTGGTCTTGTTAATTTTAAATGAAAGTATCGTTTCGCATTTTTTCGCGGAACCATTTTGATTGTTGGTTCCCGACGTTACGCATGCTTTACAGCAATCATGGTCACGGGAGAGACTAAGGTTTTAGTCGTCTGAAAGGCATTATATAGTTGTCACAGACAGATTTAAAGAAGAATTAGAAAAGATAGTTTTATTTAAAATGTCAAATATTCGCGTAAATCTAAGAAAGTATTATGGTTATGTTAAAATACCTTAGCCTAGATCTATTAGAATGGGTTTTCTTTTCATTTGTTGTATTTATTGTATAGCTCATATTTTGGCATGATATATCGAATTTAATATCACTTTAAATATAAGTTGTTATATTTATTTTGGCACTACTAAGAGTCATTGAAGAAAATAATTGAATTGAATATTTATCTCAGGAAGTCATTTATGATCGTGTATATAAGCTTAATGGTAGTCAGAAATTACTGAGAAAAGGTTCAGATAAGTTGAAATACAAAGAAAATTTAACTATTACTCCCTTTTTGAGTGTACCTTTTAAGTGCCTCAATCTAAACAGATTTAAAATAAAATTGAAGTGTCTGTTTGTAATGTCAAAATAACAGCGTTTTCCTAAATGCATACGGTATTTATAAGAAAAAAAATAACTTTTAACATGTTTATCTGTTTGTCTGTTTGTTCTGGCTAATCTCCGAAACGGCTGGACTGATTTTGACTTGACTTTCACTGTAGATAGCTAATATTATAATGAGTAACTTAGGGCATTTTTATTTTAGAAAAATAATTATGGTTTCGCTAAAAAATTAAAACGTACCTAGGGAAGAACCCGAGTGAAGCTAGAGTAAGTCACTAGTGTATTAATAATCGCTAAAGCCAGTATAAAGACGTATGCACACCCTAATTAATTATTTTCATGTTTGAATTTAGTCAATAAAATGGGTTTAGTAATTGTAAGCTAAATAAAATGATAGGGGCCACAATGAACGTAGAAGCTACTGTTGAAACAAAATTGTTAGTCTATCAGGTATCTGAATATCAAATTGATTATGTGTATATTAAAATATCTTTCAAATATCATTAAATCTTTTCACATTTTAAATATAACGAAAATATTATAAGAAATATTAAAATAATTTTTCGAATTTGTTCATGGATTTATTTTGATTTTTGGTTCCCGATGTTTCAAATGGTTTGCAGCAGTCATGGTTGCGGCAGAGACGGCGGTTTCTAGAATCGAAAAAACCCCGAAAAGATAGTTTTATTTAAAACTAGCGACTCACCCTTGCTTCTCTCGGTTTCGTCGATAGCTTGCTTCCCCATACAAAATTTCATCCCCATTATCACCCCCTTAAGGGACGATTTCCGGGATAAAAACTATTTTACTCACTTTTCATATCATGAGATTAAAAAAAAATCTTATTTTAGTAAAAAAAAATCTTTTAGTTTTCTTCTATACAAAACTTGTCGTGACAAAAACAAACACAAAAAAAAATATCCAATTTGGTGCAGTCGGTAGTTATGCGTGTACATAAATATCGGTGATTTATTTTTATTTATATAGATTTCAAATATTCGCGTAAGTCTAAGAAAGTATTATGTTAAATTTTTAGAATTTATAATCTTATAATATGATAAAAATTGATTTTGAAAGCATTGTTAATTGTATACCAAAAAGTCTTTCTTTAATATAAATCTATTTTCCTCAAGAAAGCATAGACTAAAAGGATCAAGTAATAACACATAGGCTTCTGTTAATAGTAAAATTTACAAAAAGCTGTCGCTACCTATAGATAATACTGTATTTTAATACAAACAGGATTCTCCGAGTGAAGCAAGGGTAAATTGTTAGTTATATATAAGACAGTATAATTACAATCATGCAAATTTGTATGTATGTTTGTTTGTTACTCCTTCATTTAAATTCGGGTAAGTACAGAGATAGATTAAGACCTGAAGTAAAAACTGACTTTTATAATATTAGCAGTCCAATATAATTGTCAGATTGAATAAAGCGAAAGCTGATCATTAGTTTAGTATAAAAGTGTATTCAACCTTTCTTAAAATCCCACTATTGGGCACGGACTTCCCTTCAATGCGAGAGGTATCAGGGCCTAGTCCACCACACTGGCCAAGTGTGGGTTAGCGGACTGCACGTGTCTTTCGAAAACTTGTTAGATTCTCTCAGACATACAGATTGCCTCACTATGTTACCTTTGGATATTATGAACTCCATCGGATATTAGACCAATCTGACCAAATACGTGTTGTCAATTAACAGGTCTTTGGAGAATTGGTTAGTTTTTCTCAGATAAGCAAGCAAATCAACAGATTTTCACCGTATTAGTATGACGTGATAACCATGTTGAAATTCGAACTTGCATGACTCGGTGTTCTAACTCGTTGAATTTTGCTATTGGTGAATATATATGTAGATTGTAGGTAATAATAACTAATTATTTGAAGAATAAAATGTTTTAATTCAACTAAAAATTTCACATAACAACCCTAAAAATTAACCAAAGCAAATATCGTCTATCACACACCATTGAAATACCATTCAAACCACCCTTTTATCTAAAAATAAAATCCATCGAGCAATAGATCTGTAAGAAATCATCAAACCGACGCGACCCTAGCACTTTAAAACAAAAAAGCCTCTCACAATAATAATATTCCTCATATATTATAAAAAAACCGACCAAAACTCTTGACCTACCCTCTCAGATGAAATGTATCAGAATCGACTGGATCAGAGGTCTTTAAGGATGGTCGCCTGAGAAAGTACGTGCTAAAACTGTACAATGCCTATTATATTGGAACAAAGAGGGGAACCCTCTTTCACACCTCATTCTGATTCTTCATACGTGGATGTAGAAATTCTAGTGATTTTTAATATTTCAATCATACTAATGTGGATTAAATAAAGAAATTTAAAAAAATCATACTAAAATTGGATGAGAGAGTAATGTTATTTGAGATGGAAGTCCACAGGATAGAAATTTTAATGAAAATGGGATAGGACTTTTGTGGCTTTACCAACCACCGCCATTTTCTTTTTCTAACTCCCGACGAAAAAATAGGGGAGTTATAAATTTAACGTATGTATCTGTGTATCAGTCTGTGGCATCGTAGCTCCCAAACGGATAAATCGATTTTGATTTAGTTTTTTGGATTGAAGAGGTGACTTGATCGAGTGTTCTTAGCTAGAAATCATTCATCTTGTAGTGTACAATGAAATCAGTATCTTTAGTTAGAGGACAGTGAAACAAACAAATAATATCCAGCAGTGTGTCATAAAGAGTCATTTTTCCGAGATACTGCGAGGTCAATATAAATTCTATGAAGATCATGAAAAATTAAGTAACAATACGTTTGTAATTGTTAGATTGTATTTAAATGGTAGGTTCTAGGTAGAAATTGTTCTATAACAATATTTCTGTATGGAAAACCCGAAAAAACTAAAATTTTGATAAATCTCTAAGTTGAGTACTAAACAAAATGGTAAATAAAGATGTTTTTTCATTATTCCAAAGAAACCCACGAGTTGTAAAGAAATGTCTCCTATCTTGTATTCCGAAGTTTCATCAAATTCGTTTAATGGTTTACGTGTAATTAGGTAACAAACATCCAAACATTTGCAACATTCAAATTTATAAATAAAAAAGCAAATTAAAACAGCTCAGTACCTTTTCCTCCTCTGTTTGTCAACGATACTCTTTTTTATTTAGTAGCTATTGACGAGTTTTATATATGTATACTAGTAACTCACCCTCGCTTTGGTCGGGTTCGTCCCTAAGTACGTTTTAAATTAAAATGGATATAGTATGTTATCCTTAAGAAATAGACATATGCCGTCGCGGACTTTTCTGTAGACCTATATAAGATACACAATTCCACCATACATTATTTTGTTATATCTCAAAGGGTTTAGGCAGCGTTTTCGTTGAAAGCTCCCAGACGTCTTATTTTTTCCGACACCTCCAACAAATATCGTTATATTTTAGCCAATGTATACAAAAACTTAACAAATTATATATTAAAACCTTCCTCTTGAATTACTCTATCTATTAAAAAAAACCGCATCAAAATCCGATTCGTAGTTTTAAAGATTTAAGCATACATAGGGATATAGGGACAGGGAAAGCGACTTTGTTTTATACTATGTACTGATTGGTTATCAATAAAAATAATTTGGCAACAATTTTTATATATAGATAGGTTTTATACCATTATGCTGTACCTACTCTATCTGCGCCGCACTAAATTAAATTAACTCATTTTCTCACTTTTGAAACTTTCGATTGAAACTTTTAGTTTCTGGAAGAAATCTCTTAAAGAGATAAGTTATCTTTTGTCGACATTCTGTTACTTTATTTTGTACTAACATTGCTCGCGGCTCCGCCCGCGTTCAGATAACCAAATTCTTAGGTTTTACATATTCGTATACTCTTACAATGCAGTTTTTGTATTTTTTCTCAGAAATGAGATATTTTCCCGCGGGAAAAAGTATCCTATATGTTGACCCGGATAACCAGCTATCACCATACCGAATTTCATCAAAATCCTTCCAGTGGGTTTTCTGTGATGCGGTAACAGACAAACAGACAGACAGACAGACAAAAATTCTAAAAACTATAGATTCGGTCTCTGTATCGATTATAATGTTTATTTCAATAAGATTTTGATTTTCCAAAAAATATTTAATGAACAGATTCGACTTAGTTACAATTTTATTATATGTATAGATAACATTTATTTTATGACACATAAAATAAATAATAAATTCTATTCATATATGTTTTCCTCAAATTTTCAACAATTATATCGGATTTCGACCACAGACACACAGTAGTAACATTAAAAATATTGTTAAATCTTATAACGAGTCTATATTTCGTAGCTCTCACTTCACACCTAGCATATCAAGACTCATTATCCTCAGATGCGTTCAAAATTATTTTACAAAACAAACTCGTTCAATGAACATACCTTTCATATCCCATACAATTCTAAATGAAGGCAATGCTTTAATTTCAATTTAAAGGTGTAAGATGAAATGCAGGTATTCGTTTTTTGTCTTTGCTGCCGTGGAATTTAGAAATTAACCGACTGTTCCGGAAAGACAGTAATGCTAGCTATACAAATAAATAATATTGAAGTGGCTGTTTGTAATGTTAAAATAACAGATTTTTACTAAATGCATATGAAAGTTGAAATAAAAATAGTTTTTATATTTTTTTGTTAAATTAATGTGTTTTATCCTATGGCTTAGAGATCGTGTGAAGGCGTCGTTACTTGTCGTCGCCGAATTTGGCTACGCATTATTATTACAAACTAGCATTCCCCGCGGCTACGTACGCGTTTGGATGACCAAAAACCATATTCTTAGGTTTTACATATTACTATACTCTTACATTGCTATTTTTGTATTTTTCTTAAAAATGAGATATTTTCCCGCCGTAAAAAGTATCCTTTATGTTGACCCGGATAATCAGCTATCACCACACCAAAATTCATCAAAATTCCTTCAGTGGTTTTTCTGTGATGAGGTAACAGACAGACAGATAGACAGACAGACAGACAGACAAAAATTCTAAAAACTACAGATTCGGCCTCTGTATCGATAATAATGTCTATTTCAATAAGATTTTCCAAAAAATATTTAATGTACAGATTCGGCTTAGTTACAATTTTATTATATGTATAGATTATGGCTTAAAATGCTCATTAGATTTGAGTATAAAATGTGTTCTAAGATTAATATTGTTTTGAAAATACCATAATACATAATAAATAGCGTATATATTATATTACACAGTAGACGGAACCAAAGAGAAAAGAGCTTTATAAAGGTTATTGACAATGTATGGTAAAATCTGAAAATATTTCTAAACTAGAATATCGCACTAGTGGTTGAAATTCAGAAATAATTTTTGTTGAAGTGAAAACTTCTATAGGCAGGTTTGCAGTAAATTCATGTAAGTCGTCATCGACATGGTCACGTGACGTGTTAACGCTAACACTCAGAATGCCGATAGATGTCAAAACCAGATAAATGTGTACAGTTTTAATTTACAAATTTTAATTTAAGATCAAACAATTAATTTGAATATCCAAATATAACAACTGTTTGTTTATAGTTTTAAGTTTTCACTTCTGTCGGTGGTCCCCATGACTGCTTTTTTTTTAATGATATCACAAGCTCGTCTATATCGAACAAAAAATAATGAAGGAAAATTGGTTGACAAACTGAGGAAAAAAAGGTTCTGAACTGTTTCGTCTTTGCATATTTATATATAGAAGATAAAATTAAGCTTTTAACTTGATGATGTAATTAAGAATTGAAAATATGTATTTTATTCAGCAAATATTAATAAATAATAAATATTTTGGGACATTGACACACCAGCACCATCTAGTTCCATGGTAAGTTATGAGGCTTGTGTTATGGATACCAGATAGCTGATACATTAAACGTATATAACTTTAAATACATACATATTATAAGTATAAACACCCATAACTGGAGTACGAACATTCGTGCTCATCACACAGTTTAATTTAAAATAAGTCAAGCTCATAAGCTTATAAGTAAAAAAAAAACGTGGGTGTACTTAATATGTACGCACAAACAGAACAAAAATAGCTAAAGATTTCATCCCGTATGTCACAACTCTCTGTTTGTAAAAGGAATGCAGCTAACTTCATCATGTCGCTTTTTGGCTGTCGCTGTGCGCGCGCATCGTAAAAATTTTACTCTCATAATTCTTTCTAAGCGTGCCTAAAGAAGTATAACTTCAAAAAATGTCAATGACCACCCCAGTCATATCACGCTTTGCTCTAGCGTGCATCAACATTGTATTTCATGAAAGGGTTAGCTGAGTGATTACTGTCACTACATTTTATATGTCATGGGGGAGACGTGGTACTCGAGCGTAGAGACGTTAAAACATGAACATTGTCTATACATATAATAAAATTGTAACTAAGCCGAATCTGTACATTAAATATTTTTTGGAAAATCTTATTGAAATAAACAATATTATCGATACACAGGCCGAATCTATAGTTTTTAGAATTTTTGTCTGTCTGTCTGTTACCGCATCACAGAAAAACCACTGGAGGGATTTTGATGAAATTTCGTATGGTGATAGCTGGTTATCCGGGTCAACATACATGTTGACCCGGATAACCCTATAGAATATTTTTTAGCGCGGGAAAATATCTCATTTCTAAGAAAAAATACAATAACTGCATTGTAAGAGTATACTAACATGTAAAACCTAAGAATTTGGTTTTTGGTCATCGTTAAAATGCGGGTGAAGCCGCAGGCATTGCTAGTTTTATTATATGTATAGATTAACAAAAGAATTTTAACGTTCAAACTTAATAGACTACGATCGATTTTTGACCACTAAGCGTTATTAGTACAATAAGTTCATGTAATTAATTTAAAAGAGGTTTTCATAGAAACATCAAAATATCTGCTAGAAAAAAATAAATAAAAACTCTACAAAATATTCTGTCAAATCACAAAACAAAGAAAACTAAATATGTCTACCGCAAAATTACAGTCTTTTCAATAAAATAATTAAAATTAAAAAAAAATGGCAGTACACCTAATAATATTACAAAGGAAAAAATATTGAAAAAAATAATAGTAATGCTATCAGTAGTTCACACCTAAGCCTTTTAGCAGATCTGACAAATTTATAAATAATCAGCAAATATGTTTAAAGACGACGATGGTGAGTAAATCTAGATAAGTAAGATTTTCTTTATTTTTTTCGGTCCTGCGTCTTGTGGAGTTAATCAAGAGAAAATGTTGATATTGTATTATAAAATAGCGATTTTCGGTACGATTTTTTTTGAGCAGAACCCTAATTCTTTTTCTAAAATTAAAGTAGCCTAAGTTACTTCTTATAACATCAGCTACCTGCCAGTGAACTGTCAAAATTAGTCCAGCCGTTTCGGAGATCAGCCGTAACAATTAGACAGACAGTTTTTTTATAATTTAATTTTTCTTATAAGTACCGTAAATAATTTCATATGCATTTAATAAAAAGGTCTTATTTTAACATTAAGTACAGACACTTCAATTTTATTTATATGTATAGATAATAATGTTCTACCGATGGCCAATTTCACTGAGACTAGTCGAGTTGCAGGAGACATTATTATCCACTCTATATTTCGTGTACTCTCAAAGTCCAATAAGACTACCATTTGGTATGATACTTGTATATCGTTACCTGTAATTGCGTATCATAAAATTTTAGTTCTGAGAATCTTAATGGAAAATTTTCTTGCTAGTTATAAAAATTAACAAGAATTTCTTACTAGTTGGGTCTTGAAGAAATCATTGCATGCACCAGGTTCTCTCACCATGACCTTTATATGATTATTAGCATAAGAATTACTAATTATTTATTACAGAGGAGGAGGAAAACACCTTTGGTGTCACCAGATACCCTTGCATGCCATCTCTCGTGGCTCTACAGCAGATGAGGAACAGGTTGCACCTTGCTTACCTTGGAAGAAAGCTGATGAAGTGGACTGCTTTGGCCACCGGCAGAGAGATGAGGAGGCTGGCTGAAGAGCTTTATGAGTAAGAAATTAAAAAAATGCTAATCTTATAATGTAAAAGTTTTTGATTATGTTTGACTGTATGTAACTTAACTATGTGTTAATCAGTGAACGTATTTGGATGAATATACTTATAGTAGGGGAGCCCAAGAGGGGATTTTTGTAGTTACTCAAGCGCGGCAGATTAACATAAAAGAGGTTACCTTGCACTCTATTGAGTACTTTCACCACAATATAAGTCTTCTATATAAAGGGGCGCGTCTAGGGAAGCCGATTAAAATATTTAAAAAATGTTTTGATAAGGTAAAATACTTGAAACCGTCAGATTAAGGTGTGGTAGGCTAGTCACATCCTGAAAAGTGTCCAATTTAATAATCTGCCGTTTTGCACAAGCCTAAGAGGCAAAAATCATCATAAACTTTATAGTCGATTTATATAGAAGACTTATATTGTGGTGAAAGTACTCAATAGAGTGCAAGGTAACCTCTTTTATGTTAATCTGCCGCGCTTGAGTAACTACAGAAAATCCCCTCTTGGGCTCCCCTACTATTATGTTTGTAGCACTATATTATAACCCGTAAAGGCGTTATTATTAGTAAAATATTTTAACTTTAACTATATTTTATTACTATTATTGCTCGCGGCTTTGCCCGCATTCAGATGACCGAAAACGAAATTCTTAGTAGTACATATTAGTATACTCTTACATTGTAGTTTTGTCTGTCTGTCTATCTGTCTGTTTATCTGTCTGTCTGTTACCGCATCACGGGAAACCACTGGAGGGATGTTGGTGAAATTTGGTATGATGATAGCTGTTTATCCGGGTCAACATATAGGATACTTTTTATCGCGGGAAAATATCTCATTTCTGAGAAAAACTCCAAAAACTGCAATGTAAGAGTATACTAATATGAAAACCTAAGAATTTGGTTTTTGGTCATCTGAACGCGGGCGGAGCCGCCGGCAATGCTAGTTTTATTATATGTGTAGAAGATAGCGCTGTTCAGCGGAGTAGATATAGCAAAACAAAACATTTTTAGAGAGATTTCTTGTGTGACATATTTCCCTCATTTTATACATGTAATTAATTTATTTGTTTTTTTTTTAATCTATTACTTAGCTCGAAGTATCCAGGTTGTAAGTATTGTGGGCAAGAATGATCAGTATCTTATATAAGCTTTTATAGCTTACAATTTCAAAATTGGCCCTCAGGCAGAACCGAAAATGTGACTTTAAATGTAGAGTGCAAAATTAATAGACATGCCAATAAAATTGTTTTATTATGATTTTTGTTTAGTGCATACCAAGGGTTTGGGGAAGATATGCGTAACGCCTTTATCTTGTTGGCAAGAGGTCGATACTTCGTCCCACAACTGAATAGCATAGTGACTGAAGATATTAATAAAAAGGTACTATATTATATTATAAAGGTATAAATAAATAAATATGTTAGGACATTAACGCACAGCGCCTTCTAGTTCCATGGTAAGCTACGAGGCCTGTGTTATGGATACCAGATAGTTGATAAACTACAAATATATAACTTTAAATACATACATATTTTAAATATAAACACCCATGACTGGAGTACAAACATTCGTGCACATCAAACAAATGAATGCCCCCAGCGGGACTCGAACCCGCGACCGCTGGCACAGCAAGTAGGGTCACTACAAACTGAGCCAAACGTGTCGTTAGGTTTATTTCAGGTGTATTCATATATCTTTTACATTTGAATAGTTCCAAATGTATACAAATTTTCGAAAATAGTACTTGTATTTAGTCAAACTTGCTAGGTTTTATCTCAGACATGCAGGTTTCCTCACGATGTTTTCCTTCACCGCAAGACAAGTGGTAATCAGGTTGGAAATGATTCGGTACATGAAAATATCAAAGCTGCGACACCCGAGATTTAAGCCCGCTTCGTTTGGTTTTCCAAGCGAGCTACCACTGTCTGGTAATATTAATTCAATTCATTTTTTTTTTATCGCTTCAAAGCGATCCAGTTGAGCACAGGTTACTACGCTAATGTCACGTAGAATGGATAAGGCACGAAGGAGATTGGTCGGTAAATAATACAAATGATTTAAATTAATTTTATTTTAGATTTTTTAAGTTAGTCAGTGAGCATAAAAATAACCGTTTTAAGGTAATACGCTAACAGAAAGCCGGCTATGATTTTAGTTTATATTAGATATCAATGTTTGAGATATCTAATATAAACTTAAATTAGAATGGGATTTTGAATAAAATAAATTTGGAACTCGTATTAAAATATATTATTATTATTGCATCACAAATCTTATATATATAAAAGAAAGTAAACACAAAAGCAAAATGAAAAGGAAACGAAAAAAAAACACAGTATATAATAAATACACTAGTTTAAGAAGTACATAACATATATAACATTTTCAATGATTTATGAATATATAAAAAAATATGTCGCCCCCGGGTGGGCTCGAACCACCAACCTTTCGGTTAACAGCCGAACGCGCTAGCCGATTGCGCCACGGAGGCCATATAAAATATTGCGAAAAATAACATTGCATATCATCTTCTAATGGTACCTATTTTCATATTATACGAGTATAAGCTAGCGACTCACCATCTAAAAGTCCCTAGTAAATACAAAGATTATGAAAATTGATTCAAAATTTGCGAAGATATCGTGCAACATATAATATATTAATAAATATAGCGGAATAAAATACCTCTTTTATTTTAAAGTCGGTTCAAAAAGTACCTAGTTTATGAATTTATAAAAAAAAGTAAAAATTAAAAATTGTTTTTTCTTTAATATCTTTGCCAAATATGACTTAGTTTCTTAGTTAATCTTTTACATTTATAACTAGCGACTCACCCTTGCTTCGCTCGGGTTCGTCTGTTGCTTGCTTCCCCATACAAAATTTCATCCCCATTCTCACCCCCTTAAGGGATGATTTCCGGGATGAAAACTATTTCACTCACTCACTTTTCATATCATGAGATTTAAAAAAAAAAATTTTAAATTTCTTCTATACAAAACTTACTCACAAAAACACAAAAAAAAATAATTATTCAATTTGGTGCAGTCGATCGGAAGTTATACGCGTACATATTATGTACATTTGGTGATTCATTTTTATTGATACATAAAATGTTTAAGGGTGTTTTGTTTACTTTTAATGCACTTCTTACGCAAGTCAGTGAGTTTAAAAAAAATAATTCTTTTATTTTTAACCAATGTTTTGCATAAATAAATATATTGGGAAATCACCACACCATCTAGTTCCATGGTATTAGCTACGAGGCTTGTGTTATGGATACCAGATAGTTGGATACTACACATACATATATAACTTTTAATATATACATAATAAACGCCAATGACTGGAGTACAAACATTCGCGCTCATCATACAATTACATGCCCCCAGCGGGACTCTAACCCGCGACCGTTGGCAAAGCAAGTAGGGTCACTACAAACTGAGACAAACCTGTCGTCGATAGTCGATATTTTGTATCGATGTAAATGTCCATATTTTTGTCAACAGGCAGGCGTAGTAGTGCAGCAATCCACAAAGTCAATATCTGGAGTAAAGATAGTACAATTTAAAATAGTTGAGGTAAGTTTAAAAAAAAACACCAAAAAAAAAAACATCTTTTATACATTTTTTACCCTCGACGCAAAAAGAGGGGTGTTATAAGTTTGACGTCGATGTCTGTCTGTGTTTGTGTGTCTGTCTGTGGCATCGTAGCTCGCAAACGGATGGACCGATTTCGATGTGGTTTTCTTCATTTGAAAGCCAGTTTCTTTGCGGTGGTTCTAAGCTATGTTTGGTTAATATTGGTCCAACAGTGTAAGAGTATCAGCTCTTTTCCAAAATGATGTGCTTCACGCGTGCCAGTGTAATCGTTAAATGACAAATAATTTGCGTAGGGGGGTTTTTAAATTTTTAATTTATTATATCATTTGATACAGATTTGTGGTCTCTGCTCAAACTATTTGGTACCAGTCGATTATGGTATTTCTAGCCAAATCTTTGCGCAAACACAAGTGTAAGTCTCAGTTCCTTTGACTCTTAAAGGTCGGTGGGATAATAACACGATATGAACGAAGAGATGATTGTAACACCCAACTTTACAATTTTGGCAACCACTTTTTGCCAATTTCAATTATTTCCAAATCCTGTTGACAAACTTTTCTCACCAATGTTTACATTTATCATATTCAGGACTAGCATTGCCCGCGGCTCCGCCCACGTTCAGATGACCAAAAACCAAATTCTTAGGTTTTACATATTAGTAGAATCTTACATTGCAGTTTTTGTATTTTTTCTCAGAAATGAGATATTTTACCGAGGTAAAAAGTATCCTATAGGTATGTTGTTGACGTGGTTAACCAGTTATCTTCATAACAAATTTTATCAATATCCCTCCAGTGGGTTTTCTGTGATGCGGTAACAGACAGACAGACAGTCAGACAGACAAAAATTCTAAAAACCATAGATTCGGCCTCTGTATCGATAATAATGTCTATTTCAATAAGATTTTCCAAAAAATATTTAATGTACAGATTTGGCTTAGTTACAATTTTCTTATATTATGTATATAGATAATACTTTCAATATTTTATAGGTATAAAACAATTGCCACAATATTGTATCTTAATAGGGTATGTTACTTCATCTCGAGGTCGTAGTGATAAATCGCGGTCTGCCAATATTTTTCGGGCTGTTTTTTTTTTAATTTTATTGCATGTTTTTACATCATATGAAAATATATATATTTTTTCTAATTATTTGTCAAGTTTGTTAAAC
This sequence comes from Brenthis ino, assembly GCA_921882275.1. Classification (NCBI taxonomy): domain Eukaryota; kingdom Metazoa; phylum Arthropoda; class Insecta; order Lepidoptera; family Nymphalidae; genus Brenthis; species Brenthis ino. Next base: position 21,044,396 of record OV170231.1, read on the forward strand.
CGCTTTAAGAAATATTTATCTTGAATAAAACGTTTGACAAATGTCAGCGTCTTCATAGCGCGTACAGTATAAATTAATATTAACAAAAAAACGACGTCACTTATCTAACAATGCATTGTCATATAAACTCAATATAATCAGTTGAGGCTAGCTGCTTTAAAATTCAGTAGCAAGATTTTACCCGAACAAACATACATACAAAAATTGCAACTTAAATAAAATCTTGTAAAGTACAATATCTACGTTTGAATTTTTAGAGACAAACAGACAAAAAATACCTATATAAGCCACGACTAGGGATTTGAACCCAGATCTTAAGATTGTCCTGATAGCCACTAGATCTACAGGATTTTTTTAAATAATTGTTAAGGAATCTACGCTAATACCATGTTCTGACAAGACTTTACTTTCTAACATAGTTTTGTCCCTTTCAGACGGAGTCACCGCCTTACTCCCACTTGGGCATTGAGAAGGGCGGTCAAGCGATCCTCGAAGCTAAAAATGCTTGGCTGGAACTCTTAAAACGTCTCATCATGATGATGCAGCTTCGAGCAAGTTTTCTGATGGTGGAACTGGCCAATAAGACTGCTGTCAAGTAAGTCGATTTTTATTATTGCAGGAACATCGATGGTAATGCTTATGTTTTTAACAAAACAAAATGTATTCTTTTTTTAGCTTTCACACTAAGCTTTTGGAAAGAGCTTTATCTTTCCTTTTTAGAATTTATTTAGAAAATTTGAATATACTTTTTTTATGAAAATTCATAATATTTCAATGTATATTGGTGATGATATGATTTAGAAATTATGATCATTTATTTATATTTTTTCACTTTATAACAGGTTAAAAGACTATGTTATTTTTGTCTATCTTTTGAGGATTTATATCTTACCAGGCTCTTTCCGCGGCTCCGGCCGCGTATTTTGACTATATTTTTATAAACTACTAGTAGTACCCGCGGCTTCGCCTGCATCCAAACTTCCAATCGCTACCAAACTTCACAGAATCACACGCTGGGTTAACCTAAATATTGCCTTAAAATTTTATCAAAATCGCTCCCGCTGTTTTGGAGAGGGAACATACATACACACATCGATTTTCAATTTATTTAATCAACAATTTAAATGTATTTATTGCACGGAAAATGGAATCTTACATAAAAATTTGGTGACACGCCGACTGCAGCGCCACCTAACGGATCCCATTATGTTTTCAAACCATCCAGGATTGAATTGAATCCACTCATTGAAATATACATAAAACATTTAATCCAACTCGGTCCAGCCGTTTAGGAAGAGTTAAGTAACTAACAAACATACAGAAGAATTATACATTAATATAAACTATATCCTTTATGTTACTCTAGTTTATAAGCTATATTACTGTAAAGTTTCATCAAAATCTATTCAGTAGTTTTTACGTGAAAGTGTAACAAACACCCGTCCATTTATCCGTCCATACAAAATTTCGCGTTAATAAATATTAGCAGGATTATTGCCTAATCATTTTTATCGTTTACGCCGTGCGTCAAACTCTTACGGTTTAGTCAAAGAGCTGTTAGGTATATGTAAATCAATACAAAGCTTTGTAATATTTTGTTTGTAATATTGTTATTACATCTATAATGGACAAGTTACGCTTTAATTTGACGTAATAATTTATTCTTTCACGTTTGACAAAATTCAAAGAGCGGAAATTGACGACTTTTTGTTTATTATAAAAGGAAATGTAAGAGATTTATATCATTCTTGAGGTATCGTGCAAAAGATGTACAGAAACAGTTGTGTACATACATACTTTGTTCCATTCAAATTCGTCACAAAATTCTTTGTATTCGTTTAAAATAACTTGTAGTCGTTGGATTCGTCTTTATATTAACGCGAGTAGGCTATATGCATATTATTAAAAGTCAAAATGGCGGATTTCAGGCGCTAATTTGTGTAAAAACATTTTTTTCTCCAAAACTTATCGAATGGTCTCAAAATGAACGTTTTTATAAGTAACACAATTATCTGTATAAAAAATGTATTTCATAAAAACTTTAGATAACAAGTAGTTCAATCCAAATACATAACTGACCAAATTAAATAAAAAGCTGTAAACAAAAGTTAAATTATAGAATTAAAAAAAAATACCAGTATGTTTAAATATTAGCATGTACTATAAAAATTGTATTTGTACGGATATCGAACTGGCTATCCGCAAAAGCAATACGGGCACGGTACACCATCAAATATGTATACATAATATAATGCCTATGCAAAATTGTTAAAGAAAAAACGAGCCTTAAATTTTGCAAGACGATCGTAAAGCGTTCAAAGTTTACATCCCTTTTGTTTTTGTGGTTCTTCAAGTTTGATTTCTAATTAAACTCTTTCATTATGGAAGTAACGTGTAATGAATGTTGAATGACGGCAGTCATGGTGCATTGGTAAATTATTGGTAAATTATATTAACTTTGACATTGGTACAGCTAGTGATGGGTTCGAATCTAGATAGAGTAAGCATTTGATATTAATAACTTAGTTTTACTTCGCTTGGGTGTTACTTCCCTATGTGGCTGATGCCTATGTTCTACCCCAGGTCATGTCTGTGTACTGAATTTCAATGTAGCAATGTATAAGTTATGCTAAAGTTTGTATGTATGTACCTATGTATGTATGTATGTACCTATGTATGTATGTATGTATGTATGTATGTATGTATGTATGTATGTATGTATGTATGTATGTATGTATGTATGTATGTATGTTGCTCTTATACGCTGAAACTGCTGTATAGATTTGGATAAAATTTAAGGTACGCAGATAGATTATGCTCTAGAATAATGAAATAATTTCTAGTCAATCGTTATCAACCATGGCCGTAGTCGCCTAAATTATGATAGAGATACGATACGTCTTCATTAGTGGAGCTATAGACATTTTTCTATGATAGTGATCTAGTGACCACTTTCTTAATAGCCCACTCTACCACTGTGCCAGAGGGACTTTATAAATAAGCTAGCGACTCACCCTCGCTCAGCTCGGTTCGTCCCTAGGTTGATTCCCCATACAAACTTTCATCCCCATTTTCACCTCTTTAATGGATGATGTCCTTCCCAGGTTCTCAAATTATCTTCTTACCAAATTTCATCTAAATCGGTTCAAGTATATCCAGAGATTAATTACCCTATACAACGTCACAAACTCACAAACTTTACCTCTTTATAATATTAGTATAGATAATACAGCTTCATAAGCCCCTTGAGCCACATTAGCTAGGATAACTCAAAAAGATTTGTTTCAAACAAGTTCCTCGTCATGTCAAAAATGAGAGAAGAAAGTCCGGTCGGTCCACGTCCAAGCCAATTTGCGTGCTTATATATATATTTAATATATTGTTTGATAAAATATACGCTTAGTAAAATAATAGTATCGATTTTGGGCTTTACTTGTATATTTCTTTTAAAAGCGGTTTTCAAATTAAAGAGTCTACTGATTTTAGAATTGATTCCAAATTATTTATAGCAGTTTGGGGTAGGGGTAGGTAGTTTCTTCCCCCCCAACGTGCGTGTAGTTTCTTAAGACAAATCTATCCCACGGGAACCGTACACTTTTCCGGGATAAAAAGTTTATGTGCAAGACTATGATGTATCCCTGTGCCAAATTTCATTCAGATCCATTCAGAAGTTTTAGTGTGACTGAGTAACAAACATCTATCCAAACATCTAAACGTCTAAACTTTCACATTTATATTATTAAAAATAGTAAGATTTATTAAAACCATAAAATTATTTGAAGGACGTTTACTCCATTCTAATTAAGCTCGTCGCATGATTAGACATATGTATTTAAATAAAAAATTAAACAAGCTAATATTATACTATCTCTCTTGGGGGATGGGGGATGAGAACAAATGCTTAAACAAGCAATATAAATTAAAAATAAAAAAAAACCCTACACAAATTAATTGTCATTTAACGATTACACTGGCACGCGTGAAGTACTTAATCGAGTAATCATACGCCAAAATGCTTTACATCATTTTGGAAAAGAGCTGATACTCTTACACTGCTGGACCGATATTAACCAAACATAGCTAAGAACCACCGAAGAAAGGAAACTGGCTTTCAAATGAAAAAAACCGCATCAAAATTGGTCCATCCGTTTGAGAGCTACGATGCCACAGACAAACACACACACAGACAAACACACACACAGACAGACAGACAAAGACGTCAAACTTATATCTCCCCTCTTTTGCGTCGGGGGTTAAAAATACGAAAGAATATAGTATTATTTTTATGATACATAATATATTTTCAAAAATTGCAAAATAACTAGTTATTCTATTATCCTTATTCTTTGAAGATAGTAAAATATATTTATGACACAATCGAGAATAGTAACATTAACAGCAAAATCACACTACTATTTTTGATCTGGATATATAATTCTACATATCCACGTCTATATAATATTTTAGTCTGTGGTTAATACATAAAATCAAATCAAAATGTTTAGTTATTTAACACTACGGAATCCTCGATGTGGGAGTCAGACTTGCACCTTTCCGATTTTTTTAATAATACGAATTAAATAAAACTTGGTCTAAAGAACTCCCAACAACACGTTTCTGCTGTACTTAGTATAAAGTATAAATTTGAAGGATCGTTATGTCCGGCACATTGTAAATATTTCAATTTATAAATATATATTTTTCTATTTATTTTTGAAGACTTTTGGTTAAATGTGCCAACCCTATCTATATATATATACCTTAATCTTAATTATATGTTTCAGTGGCTAGAATGTAGGGCAGTAGAACCGAAGGCCCTGGGTTCGAGTCTTAGGTCTGGGCTAAAACTAGTTTAAGAAAAATCTCATTGTCTTGATAATATTATAATGTTTAATATGAAATATAAGAATCAAAGCATTTCCATCGAAGTTTCTTAGCTGAGTTCAATATTTATATTAGCTGTAGATTATTTTAAAGAATTATTTTTAAAATTAATTAAAATTTATGATATCACTGGATTCGATCGAAGCAACTTATCCAAGAAATCCTCTAAAAGGAGAGACAGTTATATTACCTTTTTTATATTGAATTTTATCAGTAGTTATTGTATAGTAAAGTAGTTGAAATGAGGCACAGATAGTGAATGAATAACTATAATGTTAGATTATCATTTTCTCGTATGAATCCAGATCCGTTCAGCCGCTCTAGCGTGAAAGAGTAACAAACATCCATACATCCATGTACAAACTTTTACATTTATGATATTAGTATGGATCATTATTGTTTGGCTTCATGTTTAGTTTTTTGACATTCTGTCTATTCTCTATATTATTTCTTAGTCTGAGTTCTAAATTTATAGTACATGGACAAACTTTATATAAAGAGATGTTTTTATATAGAGTTAGATGGCCCATGAAGTTATAAAATCAGAACGCTTTCAACTTAATGTTAAATATTGAACAAATACATAATTATTATGTCTTTTTAAATAAACGGACATCATACATTTCAACCCTTTTCCGCAAACACCGATCATTCTTTACCAATTTTTATATATACATATTATATTTACCATATCATTGTTCATATCTAATAGCCAATATTTTTCACTAACTTTGCCTCTTTCAAAGAATATATACTCGTAGATATAGAGTATAGTCAATAAGCCTTATTCCGCCCACACACTAAGCTATCGCGACCTTGACTACCATACGTTAATAAGTACATACATTTAAAAAAGAAAACGTGTGTGTGTACTTACATATACGCACGTACGTAACAGAATAAAAATAGCTAAAGGTTTCGTCCCGTATGTGACAACTTTCTGTTTAGCTAACTTCATCATGTCGCTTTTTGGCTGTATGGGCATGGTAAAAATTTTCCTCTTATAATTTTTTCCAAAAGTGTCGAATGAAGTATAATTTCAAAAATGTATGATAAATTTTATATATAAATTAATCATAATATATCATACATTATTTATATAATACAAATTTTATATATATTACAATGGAATTGGTCCATGGTGTGTGGTCGAGATCGTCTAGTGTTTGGGCTCGTAGAGTTAAGCTGCCGATGAACTCACCCTTTCCGTCTCTTAAGGACTGGACGGAATTCTGTAAATTTACCATTAATTTTTAACTTTTCTATGATTTTTATGACATTTTTAACCATCTCTATAATTTTTATATTTTATCTACATATACAAATATCTACAAATAATACTCAAATTGTGACTAATCTTATTCAAACTCTTATGTGAAAAATAGAAGGATGAAAAATAGGTGATGATGTGAAACTTGGGAGCGGAGTAATTATACATAAATAAAGCAGAGAGTAGCCGCGCAGAAACGCTATCTTATATATATATATATATATATATATATCTATATATCTTATATATATATATATCGCTATCTTATATATCTTATATATATATGTATATGTATTTATAATATAGAAAATATTTGTATCGATTTGTATATAAACTTTTTAAAATATGTCGTAAATACGCTTAAAAGCAGTTGAAATTACAATTTGTGATAGAATTCAATTGAAGGAAGACACTAATTGAGTGCTTCCTTCAATTAAATTATGCTATTAATTACAGTTATGATATTTTATACGTACATGCTATCTATACATATAATAAAATTGTAACTAAGCCGAATCTGTACATTAAATATTTTTTGGAAAATCTTATTGCAATAGACATTATTATCGATACAAAGGCCAAATCTATAGATTTTAGAATTCTTGTCTGTCTGTTACCGCATCACGGAAAACTCATTGGAGGAATTTTAATGAAACTTGGTATGATGATAGCTGGTTATCCGGCTCAACATCTAGGATACTTTTTACTACGGGAAATTATCTCATCTCTGAGAAATCGATACTAAACGTTATAATGTAAGTAGGGACGAACCCAAGCGAAGCGAGGGTGAGTCGCTAGTTTTATCCAAAAAAAAATCATCTCTGATAGCGGAATATACTTATAAAAAGTGATTTTGACGTCAGTGTACGTTTTTAGTTAAAAGATAAAAAGGGGTTTTAAATACTTTAATACCTTATTTTAAAGTGTTACATAACGATAAAGCTTTATTGTTACCATAGAAATAGTTTTGGGCCAGATTTGTTGATAGCCTACATTTTGTCCCGATTAGTCGAGCAACTCTCCTGTTATTTGACAAAAATCAAAAACCTGTTAATTTTGATTCAATTATATCCCAAACTACTTGCCTTTCTCTAAGATGTGTAGAAATTATTTTTTACACAATGCTTTCGTATTGGTGACCATGTGGTATGGCTAAAAAAGCCAGTAGGTAAAGCCTACTAAAGCCTAACGGAAACTTTCCCCTACTACCTAAATAACAGTTTATTCCTTTTCTAAGGTTACTAAATTTACTAACACTATGAATTTCATACTTATATCTTTGTTTATTTTTTCATTAAAGCTAAGCATTAAGCATAAAATGCCTTGTTGTTGCTTTGTTTGCAGTATATCAGAAAAAAAGGATATTTACTAACGAGAAAGAAATACGATTAAGATGACGTTGGTATACTGTGTGTATGCTATGTATGAGTATTATCTTGATTTAGCCAGAAGAGTCCTTATTTACCATATATAAAGCTTAAGTTTTTAAGTTAATTTATTATTATAGTACCATAAACATTTCAATTATCAATAATAACTTAACGCATGATTAGGTACCGATTTTCAAAATGAAGGAATTTCGAAGAGAGCCATTTATACTTTTGAATTCTTTGGAGAAGAAGTTATATAATGTTGATCCCGTGCAGTTCTTATTTGGCAAATATTTTAGCAAATCTGTTATAAAAATGATTGATTAAGATTGTATCTAAACAAATTCCTGATTTTCTACAGGAAAATGAACGTTTTATCCAAAATTGTGATCCCGAAGACTAATGTGACGATGGGATACATAAACAATGAATTAGAAGAATATGCTAGAGAAGAGTTTTTTAGGTTAAAAAAAGTATTGGAAATTAAAAGAAAAATGTATGAGAGTATCCAAGATCCAAAAGCTAAGAAAAAAAAGGAAGGCGCAGAAGAAGATGGCCTTTGTATAGCATGTAAAGAGGAAATGTCTGAACAGAAAACTGAAAAATCACCAATTGCTAAAATTGATAAGCCTCCTGAACCTAAACCTGCCCTTGAACCTGAATCTGTTTCTTCACAAGAAAACAAGCTAAACTATGAAGAAATAGATAAACTAATTATACAACTAAATGAAATAGTTAATGTAACCACTGATATGGATGAAAAGGGCCTCTTAAAGGCTAGCGTCGATGATTTCTTAAAAACAGCTCAAGTACTAAAGTCAAAGTTAGGTCAAAAATCTGAAGAACAAAATGAAGAACTCGATGGAGTTCAATCGTTGCCCTGTAATACAATTTTACCAGATGATATCAATATGGACCAGCTATGTGATACTTGTAAGGAAAAATATAGCAAAAGTAACGATAATGGAACTCAAACAGATCCAATTCCAAATGAAGAAGAAAAAGAGAATGCCTTGGACGAAAAAGAGTTCGAGGGGAAAGCAAAGTCTCCATCTCTACATGATTCTGATGCAGAGTTAGCAACTTTTGAAACTGAGTTTAAGGAAATAACTAAAATAACAAAAACTATAAATGAAGATGGATCCGTTACCATAAAGAAGAAAGTAATTAAGATCGAAAGAGAAATTAGAACTCCAGTTCGAAGCAAACCTTCTTCTAGTAGGACTTCAGCAAACAAATCTAATATCCCTGGTCAATCAGCTAATTCTTCATCACATTCTAATCCGTATTTAGGTTCAAGAACTGTTGGCTTAGTTACACTCAAAAACCTTACCCCCAAAGATAATTTACTGTCCCTCTATAGGGTACAAAGAGTAAAATCAGAAATTTTGAATACATTTTCACCAATGTCAGTTCCCACTGAAAGATTTTGTTTGTCATCTACAACTATACTATCATTGGATATAGATTTAGACTATCCAATGGATGATATTAATTATAATTTATCATCCAGTACAAGAAATAATGTAAGATCGTCTGATGATGAAGCTTGAAAAATGTCGCAAATACTATTTTTTCACTAATGATACTTAAAGAAAAATAATTGAGAATATTCGAGTAGAAATTGTATGTTTTACAAAATATTTCAACACTTATAAAATATAAAAATATCATACTGAAATTTAATAATAAAAAATATTTTATATATGTAAAGTCCTTATGATGAGAGGATAAATTCATCAGCAGTGATATTATTATATTAGAATACGAATACAAAATGAATAATTTGCCCACAGGAAAATGAACGTCCTTAAAAAAATTGTCATACCAAGAACAAATGTTACTATTGGATACATATTAATGGAATTAGAGGAAATGGCTAGAGAAGAGTTCTGCAGATTAAAAAAAGTTAAAGAAAACAAGAACATAGATAGTAACGAGAGAGAAATGAACAATCAATCAACAGATACAGCAGATCATACTACATCATTTAATAATAATTCTAATAATATTGCAAAATTAGAAAAAAAAGCGTTTGTTGTAAATGTTGAAACAAATGGTTATATGAAGCCTGAAAGGGAGACAGATGTAGAAATAAATAAATTTCAAATTGCTTCATCTAGCAAGACATCATCAATCGAAATAGATTTTCAAGAAAAAATGTTTCATGTAAAAGAATATTTTGAAGAATTAGTTTTACGGACTAAAGAACTTATACAAAAAGGTGACGATTCCTTGGAAACAAGCAAGTTCTTGAAAAAGTATGAAAATGCTAACAAAAAACTTGATTATTTGCTCAATGAAGATGATTATGCAGTATTAGATAAACTCTTAAATCGTAAAATGCAACACTTAAAGTGTCATCTTCGTGAGATAATTGATGTCACTAATAAAGAAGATAAAAAACAGATAAATTCATCATCATTTGCAGATAATAATTATCAGACGAAAAGAAAAGAATACAACCAATCGATAATTTTACCACGAGACGAAAAGGTTGAGGCAAAATATGAAGAAAATGTTATCAAATTACAAGAATTCCAAGATATAATATCGGGTGTCGAGAAGATTACAGCCGCATATATTAAACAAGGACTATTGCCACCAAGTATGGAGGCATTTGTAAAATCTTGTGATGAGATGAGATCTAAAATAAATAACTATGTTAAACGTGATAATACTAATAATAATAATAATAAAGATTTAAAACAATTAGTTTATGGTTTAGAAAAAAATAAGTCAAACTTATCCAAGAACACTGAAATACACAATGAAAGTGCTTCTTACTATTCGAGCAAGCTCAAGGGACATACAGCTGAATTAGGTGAGAACAGTTTACGAAGTATGGAGACTACGAAGAATAACAGTATAGATGATTTGATAAATTCATTCAATAAGATGGAATGTTGTGTAGATAAAGACTATAAAAATGTACAAAAGTTTCATCATGTTCAAATAAATTTAGAGGAAATTATAAATTTAATAGAGAAGATTAAATTGGAACAAAAAGATAGCCTTGAGAGATTCTTTAAAGCATCTGAAGATGTAGCGGAGACAAAACAAACGACTAACCGGTCAAGCAGTCCATTACATTTTTATAATGAAGATTCAACACGTCAACGTAAAGACGATAGTACTAATAGTCCTCAATCTGAAAAATTATCAATCGTGGAACGAGTAATTGAACAGAACGTTCCTAATGAGACAATTCCTTGCAACTTTTGTAAGGATTTCGTAAACATAAACGAATCTGTAATTGAAACTATTTGTTCTATTTGTGTACACCCAAGAGAAGAAGAAATAAGTACAATAATATCTACTCACACATTAGAAAAATCGGAAAAAAATAGATGTGGACTGTGCAAAAAAATAATCGAAGACAAGGTAGTTAAAGATGATGTGATTAAAACAAAAGAAAGTGAAGGAACACAAACTGAAGTTAAAAATAGTAGTGGTAATTTTGAAAAGATAAAAGACAAGAAAGTTAAGGTGACTAGAAGGCTTAATACAGATGGAACTATTCTTAAAAATAAGAAACTATAATCATTAATGAAACAAAACAGAATCCGATAGATTCTTCAACCTCCGATGATGATGATGATGATATATCAGATAATAATCCTATAAAAAATAAATAATGATAAAAAAATTGTTTAACAAACATAATTCATAACGAAAGTTGAACCTCGTAAAAAAATTTCCACCAGTTACCAACTATTTATTCCTTCTTACTCCACCGACGATAGATCAATAAAGGGTATCCTATCGTTAAAGTAAATGAAAATATTATTAATAACACCGTTTTCGATATTTTAATTAGCAAGAGAGATAAAGACCGAAAATTATCATTTACCCTATAATATAATCATAATTCATAAAAATCTTACAATACAGATATTAAATCAGAACAAAAGAGAAGGAAGGGTAGTTATCAGCAGCTTCAAATTAAATGAGCACAGTTTTATACAAGAATTTGTCTTCACAGGAAATGGAATGTTTTATCTAAACTGGTAGTTCCTCGACTCAACTTAAGCTGTCACTACATACTTTCTGAATTAGAAGAAACTGAGAGAGAAGATAATTTTAGACTCAAAAGATTTAAAGAACTAAAGGTTAAAAAGGCTGAAGGTAAGGAACAGTCTATAATAACAGAGAGAATTATTGAAAAGGAGATGTGTGAATGTACACTTAGTTTTGAAACTAAAGAGCTTGTAGATGAATTTCTTTATAATGATACAAATCAAGAAGAAATAGATCCAAACACAGAATTTGAAGAACTTGAAAGTAATATCACTGAATACAAATTTAACGAAACAGCAGTTGATAAAGAACAATGTATTATTTGTAACGGCTTTGAAGAATCACTAGGTAAAACAAATGATCCTGATGATAAAACAGAAAATAGGCAAGAAATTCAAGAAAATCAGGGGAAGAAATTTAATGAAACACTTTTTGGTAGAGATGAAACAAAAAGTATAAAATTTTTTGATCATAGAGAAATTACATCTCCTATAGAGAGCCTTTTGTCGACACAAGGCAAAGATAAAGAAGAACAGAAAACATGTCCCAATTGTTTACAATTGAAAGACAAAGTAAAACTAGACAAAATAAATAATTACGAGGAAAATATATGTCCTAATAGTAAAAAGAATGAAGAGTTTATTAAAGAAGAGCACATATCAAAAGATGATAATTTATGTCCTAGTTGTAAAAAAAAGAAGAGTATTGAATTTATTGATATAAGAAATATGCTATCTCAGACGGAACAGTTGTCATTACCTAATAATGTATGTCCTAATTGTAAGAAAAGGAAGAGTACTGAGTTTATTGATCAAAGGAATTTTTCATCTCCTATAGAGATCCCAAAACGAATTGATTTAAAAATCGAAGATAATGAAAGTAGTGAAGTTAAAATTAATAAACAAGATTCAAAGAACAATAAGTACTCTGATTTAGAAAGAGAAAAACAGAATTTATGTCCTAGTTGTAAGAAGGAAAATATAAAAAAATCACAGACAGGATTAGATCCACAAAAGGTTCCGTTACAGCTAGGAATATCAAAATCATTAGACAATAACAATACAGATAATAAAATAAAAAATATGTGTCCTTTTTGTAAAAATAATAAGTTGAAGTCTAGAAGTGCAGACATTGATCAAAACAATTTCTTACAATTAATCGATAATAGTGAAAAGAAATTTGATTCAATGAGTAAAGAGAAGCATGTGTGTCCAAGTTGTAAAAACAATAACACAAAAAAAGATCACAACATACCTTATAAAGGAGTTTCAACAGCATTAAGTCAAAACAGTACAGAATTTGGCCGCAAAACCATAGATAAACATATATGTCCTGGTTGTATGCCTTGCGATATAAAACAAGATAAAAATTCAAAGTCTGATATAGATAATAATAAATTTAATATGAAATATAAAAAAGACAATAAAGTATGCCCTGGCTGTAATTTTGACGATAATTATAGGAAATATTTCAATAAAACAAATAAGAAGGAAATAAAAGAAAGTGAAAATGTAGATTATGCTCACGATCAAAGAAGTATTGAAGAAAATGAGAGTACTAAATATTGTCCTGCCTGTAAAACTCCTGCCATGAAATATTATAACACTTGTGATTGCGGTATATCTGACATATTGTCAGACATTCAGATATCTGAAAGTGACGAATATGATAAAGCTCTTTCCGAAACATGTTCACTGTGTGAAAGAATGAGACTATCCAAAACAGATCGTTCTTCCTGCAGTTTTAAGTCAAATATAACAAATAAACAAATACATCAAACACGTACTGATAACACCAGTGAAACTGTAGAAACTATTAATAAAATTGTTAAGCTTAAAAGACTTCCCGGTACTGATGGCATTATTCGCGAAGAAATCACGATTAAAACTAGAAGAACACAAGAACACGTCTTTCCCAACTCCTCAGACAGTGATAAATATATCAAAAAACCTATAGAAATACCTGAAAAATCTATTAAGCAAACAAAGTCCGAAAACATAAACCAGAGTAAAATGAATGTGTCTAGTAGAATTTCCTCTATTCCTACTAAAGTTTCATGCTTATCTTCATGTTCAATTCCTATATTTGAAAAACATAGTAAAAGTAGCTCTGGTGAAGCTTTACACATTATATCTCAATCAGTTCCAGTTAGTTCTCAAAATTTGAATTCAAGTCAATGCAATAAAACATGTATGAAAAACAGGTATACAGAATCCAGTAATAAAAGTACAACAAATTGTATGATTTGTCAAAACACTGAAATAACTGAGTCAAATGTATCCTTGACTAAATCATGTAGAGCTAGCAAATGTAGCAAAGACATGACGAAAGTAAAGTCTAACAATAATAGCTGCTGTAAAATAAAAATTATAAATAAAGATAAAAATTCAAAAGAAAATAGTGATGAAGAAGAAATTGAACTTACACTAAGTACTATCGTTATTCTAAAGAAAATTTTATCGTATACAAGTAAATCGGCTGCCAGTTGTTGTAGGTCAATTGAAACAGATCAAAAACAACCTCAGAAATCGAACGATGGGTCCAAAGCTAAAGTTTCTTCAGATATTAACTCAGTTAAATCAGAGCCTTGTATGCAAAAAAGTATAAAAGAATTATTCGATAAAAAATTACGTAAAACGGAACCAAATTGTAATACATGTGATTCGAAAAACGTGAGTAAGCCTCAAGAAGATATACCTACAAAAGATAGAACTTTGCATTGTTTCTCCTGGTCAAACAAAGATTTAAAGCCGGAAAAACCAAAATTAGATCCATCAATAAAACTTAAACAATCTGCGAATATTGAAACTCATTCAGAAATTCATGATAAAATAAGTTCATGCAAACAGGAAAATCAAAAAACTATAGAAGAAAAAACGGAGAAAATGAAGACTGATACTAACAATTGTCATGAAAGTGATAAAACTAAGGAATCAAAAGATAATTCTTCAGAAATAAAAGATAAAGAGCAAACGTCTAAGTATGTTTGTAATAAGACCACAACATGTGAAAATAAATCATGTCAAACAAGACAGCAACATCATAGTCGTGAATTGAAAGAAAAGTCTGAAAGTAATAAGAGCATTAAAACTAATTCGAAGTGTCCTCACACTGAATTTTGTTGCACTTGTAAAAAGAAACTTGAAAATGAAGTTCAAAAGACATGCACATGCTCTAAAATGAAACTTATCTCACATACTGTCAATAAAACATGTACTTGCATGAAAGCTGAACCTAAGTCTTCAAAAATAGTTATGAATTTATCTAAGGGTAATTGCTCCTGTAATGAACAAACTCCCCATTCGGTAGATATATCTTCTTCGAAACGATCTAATCACTCAGATAGCTGCACTGGGAGTGTTGAAACTTTGTCAATAGCCAATCAGACGTGCCTAATGGATAGATTGTCAGATGATATTAACAAGAAATGTGGCTGTTTATGTTTAGAGAAAAGTAATCTAAAAGACATTACAAGAGAGACTGAGAAAAAGTTATCATGTTCAAAGTCTATGATAGCTATGCAGAGAGATGATAGCGAGCTATGTACCTGTAATAAAAATATTTCAGCAAATGGTAGAATAGTAGAGAAAAAGTGTTCTGATATTAATAAGTCAGTTTCACGCGAATGTAGCTGTGTGTCAGGTATTGATGCTAAAAAACTTGAAGCAGAACATCCTTGTGCTTGTCATCAAGCTAATAATATTCACAAATCAAAAGAAACAGAAATAAAAAAAGAATGTCAATGTCAAAAACATGCTCATTCCAAAACTAATATTTGTAGTTGTCAGCAGTTAAAGACAAGCAATAGCAGTAATAAAAAGCAAAAACCAAAATGTTTATGTGAATCTTCATCCAAACAATCAATACACCCAATTGAAAATAGAGATACAGTATCTAGTGGTAGTCAGACATGTTCAAAATGTTTGTCAACAGATCAGGACCTAAAACTCACGAATGAGGTATGCTCTTGTACAAAACATAAACCTAAGCATGATGGACATAACATTACCAACCATAGAGAATGTTCGTGTTCCTCAATTGAAACAGCCCTGTTCGATACTGTAAATTCACCTAAAAACTATAATTGTCAGGCTGAAAAAACACCACCATCATCATACAAGCAAGAATGTTCTAAGACCAGTGACGTAGAAAAGACACACAGCTGTAAAAAAACGCGTGAATTAAGACAACCATGTGCATGTTCTCAGACTAAGTCGGATACAAGTAAAGATCACAGTCAATCAAGTAGAATAAGTTCTAAAACTTGTAAAGATGCGCAGCCTCAATCGAAAAAGAGTAATAAAAATCATTCCCGCGAGTGTAGTTGTCGATCATCTAAAAATAAAATTGAGTCAGATTCAGAAAAAAGTTTTGATTCTTTCCAATCACTAGTTAAAACTTCTTGCTCATGTCGTGAACATAATCCACATAAAACGAATGAAAAACACCATGATGTAACTAATAAAACAGAAGAAACTCCACCGTGTAGCTGTCATGCAGCTGATCAAAAAAGTGGCAGCTGTGCTAAGCATCAACCATATATTTCAAAAACAGAGACGGATACCAAATATAGTTGTGGTTCATCGGAAAATAGTTTCAAACCAAGTGTATCCTTTGAAACTGAAATAGGAAAAGTATCTTTGACCGGTGGTAGCCACAAATCACAATGCACTTGCAAATCTAAGCAAAATAAAGAAAATTTGAAACAAACATGTCTAATAAGTAAAAAAGAAATATCCAAACCATGTAGCTGTAAAGAAACTAAACCAAAAATGACTAAAGCTTGCACAAATGAAATGGCAGCATCCCCAAAATGTCCTTGTGAATCATCCAAACAATCTCCTTCGATCGCTTCTAATCAAAGTACAGAACCTATATCTGTAGGAAGCCAAACATGTTCATACAGGTGTGCATCCATTCAAACATCCCAAAAGTCGATCAGATTTTCCTATGATGTTTCACCAACTCCAAAAATCAAATCTGATAGCACGTTACCTACTGACAGCTCATGTTCTTTGAAAAGCTGTCTTTCAAGTCAAAGTCAATTTTCGCAATGCTCCTGCGGGAAGAAAGAAGTTTCCACTTCGACGAAACGATCAGATCGGTATGATGTTCGAACCTTGAGAGATTTACCAGTGGAACCAAAACCCAAAAAACTTGACTGCCCCTGCCAATCTGACTCCGCCGTTTTGAAAAGTAAGAAACCTAGAAACTTTAATCCTGTTGGCAAATGTTGTTCTTTACACGATTCACATTATTTCAGATATTAAGAAAATTCATTTGTAAAAAAAGATATTTCATATTTTGTTGCTACAAGTATTAGGTATCTATTGAATGTTGATAATATATAAATAGTTTTGGTTTTTCAAACAACTTTCTGTAAACCTTCAATATAACTATCTCTGTAACTCAAGTTTTTCATTTTTTGTTTCTTGTGTAGCATATGAGTGAGTTACTTACAGTGCAGTAAACATTTAAAAAGAGTAAGAAAGTTCGAATAAGTTGACAAAAAATAGTAAAATGTATCAATAAGCATCATTTCTCGTGTTAGATTTTTGAAATTATAATTTATTAGCGACTCACCCTCGCTCATCTCGGGTTCGTCCGTAGGTACGTACGTTTTTAAATTAGTATAGATTTCTCAGAGATGAGATATTTTCATGCAGTAAAAAGCATCCTATGTTATGTTGACCCAGATAACCAGCTATCATCATACCAAATTTCATCAAAATCTATCTAGGAGTTTTCTCGTGACACGTTCCCAGACAGACACAGAAAAATTCTACAAACTATAGATTCGGCCTCCGTATCGACAATGATAATTATGTCTATTTCAATAATATTTGCCAATAAATATTTAATGTTCAGAGTCGACTCAGAATTTTATTGTATATGTTTATGTAGATTACATGTTAAACTACTTGTACAATTTTTTTATTTGAGTTATGATCTGATGAAGTAGATATACTTTCAAGATAAGTGTGTTTTTAAACCCCGACGCAAAAACTACGGGGTGTTATAAGTTTGACGCGCCTGTGTGTGTCCGTCTGTGGCATCATAGCTCCCGAACGGATGAGCCGATTTTGATTTTGTTTTTTTTTGTTTGAAAGGTGAATTAGTCGGGAGTGTTCTTAGCTTGTTTGACGAAAATCGGTTCAAGATGGTCGGGGATTTTGTAAATTTTTAATGTACATAATATCACTTGTAAGTAACTAAAAAAAGTATGCCCTTCTTGGCTTATAACTTCTAATCACGTAGTAGTAATTAGTTCATGAGTTGGGGTAGTATTTTTTTGGAAGTTTGTAACGTCTAAATAAATAAAAAAAACTGTTGACCTATTTACATTGCTTTGATGTATCTCTCAATGTTTAGTCACCTTTAGCTATTATAATATTTTTACGAATTATATACTTAAATATATCCTAATTTAGTTAGTTAAGTTAGAGGAGAAACGAGGCAGAAAGCGACTTTGTTATATATTAAAAAGGTACGTCTAAAAAGTAAAATGGGTCGTTTTTTCTATTTTAAAATATGTATATTGTAAAACAATGAAAATTTTTCCTGCATCAATCGTTATATTGTCAACCTATACATATAATAAAAGTGTAACTGATCGCTGTCTGTACATGGAAGATATTTAAGAAAAATTATTTTAGGGGATCTTTATTAACGCAATAGAAACCAAAATAATCATTTTTAGAATTTTTGTCTGTTTGCTTATGACTTTGTGCGCGCTAATTTAAGTAAGGGCTTTACCGATTTGTGCGGTTTCCACTGATGTATTGAGCATTACTTAACATTTAGTATTTGTTTAAATTCAATCAGTTCATAAATAATAACGTGATGTCAATTTAAAGAATTGTAATAAAATTATGGGCACACAAGAGAAAAATCATACGTCCCGCCCAAACGTCGATATGTATTCGTCGTCATACTTTTCCTGTCTGTCTGGCACCTGTGTAGACGAACACCGCAGGTCTCTCGACGTCTTCAACTAAAATAGTAGCGTGTAACAATACTGTATACTAGCGTCTCACCCTCGCGTCACCCGGGTTCGTCCCTAGGTGATTCTTTATATTGACATAATTTTTTTTATTAATGAACCGTTTGAAATAAATTAAATACTAAATGTTAAGTGAAGCCGTACACCACAATACATTTGTGAAAACTGCACCCAAATCGGTTAAGCCGTTTCTGAGATTAGCGCGCACAAACGCACAGATAAACTGACAAATATTCTAAGGATCATTGTTTTGGGTCCTAATGCGTTATTAAAGACCCCTCCCCCCTCCCCTTCCCCAATACTAGTTTCTTCCAAATATCTTTCACGTATAGACAACGATCAGTTACACTTTTATTATATGTATATAGATATATCTATTTGAAGGGAATCGTATACGGGATCTTCAGTTAAGCAGTCAGATACGCAACTACTACACCACACGATCATCAAAGTTAATTTATGACACAACAAACGTTTTAAACATAAAGTAACTAAAGAAAACTTGATTATTTTTGAATTCCATTGTAAGCGTTTAAATAACAGAATATATTCGTAGTAAATTAGATGGGCCATTAGCTTTTTGTTATACATTTAGAATAGTTTATTCCCGTTTATTATTATGTTAGAAAATATAATGCTCGCCGCACATGGATGGAGTGGATTTATTTTTATAGCAAACGATATTTTGCTGTAAAATCTATACTTATAATAAAATTGTAACTAAGGCGAATATGTACTTAGTTTGTTTGTTTGTCTGTCTGTCTGTCTGTTACCGCATCACAGAAAGACCACTGGAGGAATTTTAATGAAATTTAGTATGATGATAGCTGGTTCTCCGGGTCAACATATAGATACTTTTTACCGTGAAACAATATCTCATTTTTGAGAAAAAACAAAAAATGCTATGTAAGAGTATACTTATATGTAAAACCTAAGAATTTGCGTTTTGGTTATCTGAACGCGGGCGGAGCCGCGGGCAATGCTAGTTTTAAATATAAAATGAATATGAGAATATTTTTTTATTGTTAATGTAAAATGAGTCCAGTAAAATTTGTTAACGAATCGATTTGATTGAAAAAGAAATAGTGAAATTAGCTCTACACCGCCAAGTAAATATGTTTTTTAGTTTTTGGAATTTAATAACATGAAAGCTTCAAATATAACTGTAGATTTTCCAAACCGATTAAATAAAACTTGGAAGGAGATCAATCAGCTTATAGTTCAATCGAAAATGAGAAATATTTTAACCTTACTAAAAACAAATTAAGCCGACACAAGCAACATGCACTTGTAAATATCTCTCTTATCATACACTAGAAAGAAGACTGAAAATTAAAATAGGATAAAGTCTTAGTAACACCATTCGCCATTTTAACCGGAAAAAACAGATAAAAAAAGATTTTTTTTTATATTTTTTTAATTTATTTTAATAGGGGTTGCTAGTATTTATTACATGTTTTATAAGAAATGATTTAAGTTAAATAATTAAAATACAACACAATTATGCACAACCGTTTTAAAGCAAACAACAACTTGCGTATCCTTGTGTCCGTTTTCATAATTATGAGGTTTTTAAAAACATAGTAATTAATATTCTAGATTAATCATTAGTTTAAATAAATTAAATAAAAATATAACAACAAACAATACAATTTACAAATGATAATTAAGAAATAAACAGAATCGTACGTTAAATTAAAATATATCTTTAAAATTCGAGTGGATAACAATCCCACCCATAGTTTGAAGACTGTCTAGACGGCGTCTGATAATAAACGTGGCAAAATAATTAGCGTTGTCTCCATACCTCGCATTCGAACCGAAGTAATTAGGTACAAACAAAACGATGGACATACATTTTTCTTTTTTGAATTCTGACTTCGCGTGCGGCCGTCGTCGGTTGGCACGAATATATTGAGAGTTGATCGCTAATTGATTTGTTAATTTAATTGGACCTTTATTTAATTTTAGCCGATTTCGAAAAACAGGAGGTTTTTAACTAGCTTAGGTTGTTTTTTTTTTGTGTGTTTCACGATTTTTTTGCTGATTGTTAACTTATTTTGTTCATATTGGACGTGTAACTACCCAAAATAATAAAAAAATAAAACCTTATGGGCTATGGTTTTTAATTTAGGCTGGTAATATTTTTTAAATTTGTTAAGTACTTTTTAGCCTGAAAAGAAGGAGGAAATAATATTATATAATATCACTATCCGCGGCTCCGCCCGCGTTCAGATGACCAAAAACCAAATACTTAGGTTTTACATACAAATATACTTTTACAATGTAGTTTTCGTATTTTTTCTCAGAAATGAGACATTTTCCCGCGGTAAAAAGTATCCTATATGTTGACCTGAATAACCAGCTATCATCATTGCCTTTTCGTCTCTCTGCGTGATAAATCTGTTTATAGTGTCCTCATAGGCGTCTGACACTGGATTTTGATTGTGGCTCTTGGTCTGTATGATACCACGTATGTTGATTCCTGACCTTCATTGATTGAAATGTATGTAAAGAGTGTTTTTATCCTCAAGATTTTTTTTTCAAGAAATTTTGGCTGAAATGCATGAAATTTATTGTTTAGTGCATAAGTTACGTCTATAGAAGTTCTGTAAGAACGCACCGGTTCTTGACTGATGGGCGTCACGAGGGTTGGGCTATTGTATATGATTTTAAATAGGTTTTGCCGATCGATATATAGAAATTGGTTCAAGTTTCCCATGAGTGACCGTTTTCCTCAGTTAATCGGTTGGCTGCCATTACGATCAACCCCAAAACGGTTCGAATCAAATTTTCGCCTAAGAAAGTATTAAATTAGTTTTTCTGTTGTGGCAGCTCTAAATTATAGCAGTACACATCACTACGACAGTCTGTAGTACGCAGACGCGAGAGCGTTCCTTACGATCCTCAACTATACTTTATATTTAGATGTAAGGTCACCTTTGCATCTATTTTGATACATGTTACTATGAAGCTGTGGAAGCAAGTAATAAAAGAAAAGATATTTTATGTGTAATCTATACGTATGTGTACAATGTAACGAGGTCAAAGTCATGTGTTATGTTAAATTTTTTTCTGATTTAAAAAAAGGGGCTAAATTTGACTGTGTTTTTTACCTATCTGTGGCAAAACTCAAAGAGGGTTTATGTGTTATGTATGAATGTATGATCTTCGTTCCCTAGTAATTACTAAACGCCTTAACTGATTTAAAAGTTTCGTACATATTACGAGTCTATCTCAGAAGTAGGTCAGGTGGCCAAGTAAAATTCAGTGTAACAGCACACAGTTTTTATTATTTTATACAGAGTCAAAGTAACGCCTCAAACGACATTACAACAAGGAATGACGCATCACGCATTATTTTAAAAGTCATGAAACAAAATACAACGCTGCTCCCGCCCTTTTTCCACTCAAGATGTCAACGTCAGAAAACTTAAAGAAGTATTTTGTATCAGTATGACAACATAAAGAATAAAATAATGAATCTACAATAATACATATAAGTCCTATTTTATATAATTAATAATTTATATTATTTTTAGTATAACATACACGTGGTTTGATTTGTCTTAATAACGCGAGTGTTAAAGGCTATATAGATATTATTAATAATCAAAATGGCGGATACAATACTATTCCACACGAACCGTTTTTCCGAGATTTTTTCATTTTTCCGGGAGAAAATGTAACCTATGTACTATTATAAACCTATGTCTGTGCCAAATTTCATCCAGATCCGTTCGGCCGTTTTGACGTAATTGGGTAACCAACATTCATCCATCCAAATTTACGCATTTACCGCATTTACAATAAATTCTATTCTTCATTTACCTAGTAAGTAATAATAAAGCAACAAATATTTATTTTGCAGTAAAAAGTAGCCTATCTCACTCTTCAGTCCTCCAACGATTTCCACATAAAAAGATAAAGCCAATCCGTCACTTTTTTTTATATGTTGGGACATTAACACACAGCACCATCTAGTTCCATGGTAAGCTACGAGGCTTGTGTTATGGATACAAGATAGTAGATACACTACACATATATAACGTTAAATACATACATATTATAAATATAAAGACCCATGACTGAAGTACAAACATTCGTGCTCGTCACACAAATGAATGCCTCCAGCGGGACTCGAACCCGCGACCGCTGGCTCAGCAAGTAGGGCAAGTAGGGCAAACAAACAAAAAAAAGTGATTGAAGGACAAACAAAGAAACAAGCACACTTATATTTCTAATACTAAGTATGGAATCATGGATAACAATAATGACAGTATTAAATTTTAACATTGGATATTCTTAGAGACATTTAAGTTTTAAGAGCTATTAGACGTAAAATAACTCTCATAATAAGGAAAATATTTTAGAAATTATTTTTAGCTTTTTTAATGCGAGCAAAACAAGACGGTTATTGCTAGTATAGAAATAAGATAACGAGACCCTTTTATCGAATGTACAGAAAACACAGTAAAGCGGTTCGTTCGATCTGTCGGTCAAAAGTGGTCGTGTAATGATTAAATCTGAATTATTTTATTAGGTGTGACCAAATAGTGTCGCAGCTAGGGGTGTCGATATTTTTTACTTTATCATGCATATACTAAGCTTTTATTGAAAGAAACATAAGAAACATGTTAATTATAGCATTTTTGAAGTTATACTTACTTTGGCACGTTTGGAAAAAATTATGAGATTAAAATTTTTACGATGCACACCGACAGCCTAAAAGCGACATGATGAAGTTAGCTACATTCCTTTTACAAACAGAGAGTTGTGACATACGGGATGAAATCTTTAGCTATTTTTATTCTGTTACGCCAAAGAAGTATAACTTCTTACGTGCGTACATAAGTACACACACACTCGTTTCTTTTTAATTTATACATATGTATACAAAAATACAAACCCTTTTAATACGTAGTAATTAATAAATGTAATAAACCACTTAGGGGTGGCAGCCCTAGCAGTAAAAGTCCTGACCTCATAGTCCACAGTATGTCGAAACATCTATTGTTATGTGTACAGAGCACTATTGTTAGGTGTTAGACCGTTTCAATCGACTGGAAAACAAAAAGTGTTCTATTTGTTCAATAAACTAGTCTGGCTTTTAGTATTCAATCGCAAAATTAGCCTTGTTTTATTTTAAACTAACTTCTGTCTATGATTTGTGTGTGTGTGTGTGTGTGTGTCTTTATATTTAACTAGCTACTCACTCTCGCTTCGCTCGGGTTCGTCCTTAGGTTGCTCTTCCTAATACAAAATTTTATCCCCATTATCACCCCCTTAAGGGATGATTTCCGGGATAAAAACTATCCTATATCCTTTCCAGGGTTTTAAGCTATCTTTTTACCAAATTTCATCTAAATCTATTTTTTAGTTTCGGAGCTTATTCGGAACAAACAATCAAAAAAATGTTTTTCTTCTTTATAATATTACTATCGATTCAATTGGTTGAACACTAGCCCAGTAGTTGAAATTCGACCATAGGGATTATAAAGGAAAGCTTTCCAATTTTTTTTTATTGATAAGACTAAAGCTCGTCAATAGCTACTAAAAAGCGATTGACAAAATCATAAAAATAATAAAACCCGACTGACTAAAAAGAAGGGACTACGAATATGTCAACGAAAATAATATTATGCACTATGCAGTAAGTATATTATCAATAAAAAAGTTGGAAATAACTAGTTTTTTCATATTATAACTAGCACTAGCCGCGGCTTCGCCCACGTTCAAACTTCCGATATAAACATCCGTTTTACAATGATGTGTGGAAATCTGCCCGATTTGTTGACGTTTATGATTACTTCTCCGCTCCCTTGGGTAGTAAGTAGCATGATGCTATATAGCCTGTAGGCTGACTCATTTTTTGAAGAAGGCTGAAGACCTTCTAACAAACAGTGCGTTTAAACAAACGAAGAAACAGTCTCTTTATAATATGAGTATAGATTATGGTTGAATTTCGACGACTAGACGAACATTTGTACATATTTTTAACCCTCGACACAAAAACTGGGTGTTATAAGTTTCATATGTCTGGCTCTGTTTGTGGCATCGTAGCTCCTAAACGGAAGGACTGATTTTGATGTAATTTTTGTTTTGTTTGAAAGCTGATGTGTCCGAGATGGTTCGTTATACTAACAAAAAGCAAAGCGACGGGTGGGAACTGCACGCCAGCTACAGTAGTTAGTAATGAAAATTTATTCATTGTTATTCACCCTTCATAAATATTGATTGAACACCTAAATTACATTTACACAATATACACTATACCTACTAATCGAATCGGTTTATACATCATATATGTAATCCATTCACCGTCTCCACTACAGTCTCTTACCTAGAGTTCTTTTTCAATACATTTACATCCCCTAGGAATATTAGTGTATACATACATATATTTGAAATATTATCAGCCCTTTTTAACGTCCCACTGTTGGGCACGGGCCTCTCTTCGATATGAGGGAGATGAGACCATAGTCCGCCACGCTGGTTAAGTGCGGGCGGACTTCACATATCTTTCGAAAACTTGCTAGGTTCTCTCACACATGTGGATTTCCTCACGATGTTTTCTTTTACCGTAAGGCAAGTGGTAATCATATTGGAAAATGATTCGCACATAAAAATATCATAGATCCGAGACCCGAGATTAGAATCCGCTTCCACTGGGCTACCACTGCCTTGATTAATCATAGTAATTATTACTACATATGTTCACTTAGTTGTCGAAATTCGATTAATATTATTATTGAAAATTTGAGTCTATGGACACTCGAGTGAAGTGAGGGTTAATCGCTGGTGAATATTAGTGATGACAATATTTTTTCAATCATATGGACGTACTAGCGGCTCCTTCTCGCTTCGCTCTTGGTCGTTTTTAGCGTTTAACGTTTTGTATGGAATAGATCCGTATTAATATTATAAATGTAAAAGTTTGTGAGTCTGTATGTTTGTTACTCTTTCACGCCAGAACGTCTGAACGGATCTGGATGAAATTTGGCACGCAAATAGATTATAATTTGGAATAACACATCGGCTTCTTTTTATTTCGGGAAAATGTACGATTCGCGTGGGATAAGTGTGTTTTTGTTTTCCGAGAGGCGAACCCGAGTGAAACGAGGGTGAGCCGCTAGTATGCTATATACATAACATAGGTATAGAAAAATATGTAGGTAAGTACTTTAAAAAAAAAAAATCATCCCCTATTTTACCTTGATTGGTCATAAACGACGAAATATTTTTTATTTCTTACTAAAATTATAGGATATTAATGATTTTTTTGTCTTTAACTTGAGATATGATTTGTTGTTGTTCTCAATACAAACTTTCAAACTACTATTTCACCCCTTTAAAGTTACATTTTTACGACACATAGTAATCCTATGATCTTCTCCAAGGTCCTCTCAATACGAAACTTCATCAAAATTGGTACAGCGATTTAGGCGTTAATTAATAACAGACAGACAGAGTTACTTTCTCATTTATAATATATTAGTATGGATTTCTCATTATATCATTTTAGGTGTACTTTAATTTTGTTGAAAATTTGACTCTGTACATTTTGCCTTTATAGCCACAATGTATTCGTAGTAGTTCTGGTGTTGTCCAGTTACTAACCAATAGTTATCTATTTTAGACAACAATCGTATTGTAGACTTGATTATTAGAATGTTAAGGGGTATATGTACAATGTTTCAAAAGCTAGTATTTGCACGCGTCTTTGCTCGTCTTTGTACTTATTTTAAATGATGTCTAAAAAGTAGGAGGTTCTTTTTTTTTAATCAGTTAATTTTGCGATATTTTCACCACTTTTTTATGAACAGATTATACCTCAAAAAGGGTAGCATAGAATAAAATAAAATTACAATTAGCTTGTCGGATTTTTTCGCGGATTTATTTAGATTTTTCATATTGATTTGAGATTGATGAGAGACTGTCATGGTATCTCCCGTGACCATGATTGCTGTAAAGCATTCGAAACGTCGGAAACCAAAAATCAAAATAAATCCGCGAAAAGAGCCGAAAAGATAGTTTTTTTTGAAATATCAAATATTCGTGTAAATCTAAGAAAGTATTATAAGATAGAAACACTTAATTTTTAAGCTTAACACTAACCGAAGGCGGTTACAAGTTTTTAACTGTCTCTGTGTGTCTACCTGTGGCTTTGTATTTCCTAAACAGATGAACCGATTTTGATTCAGTTTCTTATGAATTGTACTCGGGCGGCTTAGACGAGATATAATATTTATGTATTTAGTTATCAGGTCCCGCATAAATATGATGATAACGAATTCATATGCGATTTATTTTCAACATCATGACTATTTACCTTACGGTGAAGGAAAACATCGTGAGGAAACCTGCATACAAGTATCTGAGAGAACTAAGCAAATTTTCGAAAGATGTCCACCAACTGGTCTGGAATGTCGTCTGTTGCTAGTGCCAGTAGTTTAGAAAGGGTTGAATATAATATAATACAGTGATGATGTTCTCCTAGCCGATTCCGGGTACGGCGGCCAATCTCGTTTAGACTAGCCAACTGCGCAGGAGATATTATAGTGCACAAGTATACGCGCAGACATAAGTGCACTCTCTATTCCTGTCACTCTCATACTCCGGTGGGATGACTGCTCGACACGACCGGTGAGAGTTAAGGCGCTAGACCGACGACGGCTTTACGTGCTCTCTGAGGCACGGGGGTGAAACACCGCCAAACCTCCCAACTCCGGGCTGTTACTGAGGCTTACTATACAGAAAGATTCAATAACTAAACTTGGCCCGACCCGGAACTCGAACCCAGGACCTCCGGGTGTGTAGCCGTACATGCTAGCCACTACACCACCGAGGCAGTTTTAAATATACATACACAAAAGCACTTAAAACTGTGCCTTAATAAAATCACGATGCTGTCTTACAAGAACTTGCAAAACACGACTCGTTTCGTTCGCGGCTAACGAGGTTGGGACAATACTGCGACTTGAACTGTTTTAAGGTCATATATAAAACCTATTTCTACATTTAATAGATTTAATTTACCTTAAAAGCCAGTAATCTACTGACCTTCCTCAATAAAAAGGCTGTATATGCGATGAAAGATTTTTTGATTCGATCTGATACTTCAAGAGGCAAGTGTGTTTAAACAGACAAACACTTCAGCTTTATACATAATATATTGATTAGCGTTTACTTTTTTAGTATTATTACCCTTATTATGTATTACTATCTATATCTTTATAAATTATAGACTTAATGCTACTCTGATGTATGCATAAGATATATTACAATAAAGTTTCAACAAAATCAGTTAGTAGTTTTTGTATGATAGATTAATAAACATTTACCCATTCGTCCGCAGAAACTTTTGCATTTATAATATTAGTCGAATGTATGTACATCTATACATATAATAGAAGAGTAACTTAGCGAAATCGATGTGTGCGTCTACGCAAAAAGTCTTTACTGAACCGATTTTAATAAAATTTTGTCAAGTGATAACTTATTACTAGGGTCGACTTTTAGGATACCTTTTACTACAGGAAAATCTTTCATTCCCACGGGAAAACACAATAAGTGGTTCTGTCGAGTCGTTCTTAGAAATTTACATGTCTAACGCTGGCTAAACATTAAGAGATACATCAAAACAATGTACTAGAAAAATATAAATCTTAGTAAGGGCTACTGAAAAATCTGCAATAGCATAAATCTTTCTCCTAAGGTACACTCGCAATAATTATTCATATTTATTTATAACAACGAATTATAAATAAAAATTAAAAAAACCCCTACGCAAATTACTTGTCATTTAACGATTACACTGGCACGTGTGAAGCACTTATCGAGTAATCATACGCCAAAATGCCTTACACCATTTTGGAAAAGAGCTGATACTCTTACACTGCTGGACCGATATTAACCAAACATGGCTAAGAACTACCGCAAGGAAACTGGCTTTCAAATGAAAAGAAACGCATCGAAATCGGTCCATCCGTTTGACAGCTACAATGCTACAGACAGACACACACACAGACAGACAGACATTATTAAAAAATATGTAGTTAACTTATCTACTAAAATCTATTCGAATATACAATTTTAAAACTAATTACGATGATAAATATGCTTTATGTAGATAGTAACGTCATTTAAATTGTAACAAAGCCATGTAAATGATTTTAGATTTTGTAACGACAACATACGAAATGGCTGGATTGATTTTAATGAAACTTTTAAGAATTACATATTACACATGGATGGATTTTTTAATCATACACTCCAGTGGTCGAAATTTGATTATAATCATTATTGAGATTTGAGGGAAACTTATATAAACAAAATCTACCTATCTATGTAAAAATATAACTCTTTCCAAATATTACGAGAATTCAGGACCGACGGCTTTACGTGCTCTCCGAGGCACGGGGGTGATACACCGCCAACTTCCCAACACAGGGCTGCTTTTAACTGCAAATCTATTAGCAGAAAACCCCAATCAGAAGCAATTAGACCGACGAGATAGTCCAATTCTAATTCTTATTTAGAAAAATATGTCTATATGTTTAAATAGAAATAATAATAGCGAGTAAAGATGCAGAGGAAAACTAGTTTTATTTAAATAATCCACTACCTCTAGGAAACAAAGGCAACGATCACGACACCGTTTTAACAGTAATTGTAAAACTCGTTTTATTCTAACTAACGAGCTCGGGACAGTTCTACAATTAGGGCAAAGCTATACTATAATAATTATAGAATAGAAATCAGGTCGGGATGAAATAGCTATCCGCTTCTAAGGGTGGGATGATTGTTTTTAAGGAGATTTTCAAGTTGGAATACGATTTTGAAAAGTATGACGCATTAATATCACATATCTTATAATATTAAATGAGCAATTCTTGTATGTATGTATATGAAATTATTTCGTTTATCTCGTAAACGGTTATAACGATTTAGATCAAATTTGGTATTTAGATAAAGATTACCTCTTTTTTTTAAGTTTTCCTATATAGATGTCTTTTCTGAAAAAAAAGTAATGTTTTACAAAAAAATAATTATAAATCATTGGCGGTTCAACCTCGCTCTAGAAAAACAAAAACAAATTTATCCCAAGGGACCCATACATTTTTTGTGGATAAAAAGTAGTCTAAGTACTATTCTACACTATAATCTATCTGTGTGCCAAATTTCACCCAGATCCGTTCAGCCGTTCTGGCGTGATTGAGGAACAAACATCCAAACATCTAAACTTTCATATTTATAATATTATGTAACATTATAATAAGCCTTCTTATATTTGAACTAAACAGATTTTCATACGGTTTTCAGCAATACACACAAGGATTTTCTGTTAAGGTTATAAGCTATATATAAAGATTTTGCGAAAATATGCTATAGCTGTGATGATTTTTGTGAATTAAGTTAAAAAAAATTGTCTTTAACTGCCGCAATTATTTTATTAACATTATACATATATACATTACAAACAAGCGTAGACAGGTAAAAGTATTATATGTATGTGTATATAAACAAGCGTCGCTTTGCTCGGGTGTGTCCCTTGGTATGCGGATTTCGTTCACAATTTCATGGGATTTAATATTTTTCTAAAATAAGTTATTTACCGGTGAAAGTCCTGTCAAAATAGGTCCATCCGTTTCGAAGATTAGCCGGAACAAATAGACAGACTGACAGGTAGCAAAAAAGTTTTAAAATTGTCTTTCCCTTATAAGTAAGTATGTAGTACCGATACATACTTTGCCATGCATTTAGTAAAAAGCTGTTATTTTGACATTACGAACAGACATTCAATTTTATTTATTTGTATGTATAGATATGAAAATTCCAACGTAAATGTGAGATATGTAATCATTTACATACATTTCCCGGCACACGGCAACAATAAATGTAATCTCCAATAAAATTGAATATTCGACGCTGTGTTTTTGCGCGGCGTAATGTCGGCGCGCTGATGAAAAATTAATTAAATATGCTGCCTCTTTGAAACCATGGTGTTTTTTGTGCTGTGGATTCACTGGTCAGCTATAGATAAGCTTTATCGGCTGAAAAATAATATGGAGAGAAATGGCTGCTTTTAAAGGATATATGAATGTATAATAGTTATATCTTAAATAAGAAAATATTTATTATTTTAAACTAATAGACTTACATATTATATAATAAATTCGCTTCGCTTTAGGTTCGTCCCTAGACAAAAACAAATCTCTCTCACTTGATCTGTACATTTTCAGGGATGACGTATAGCTTGTAGCGTTTTTCAATAAGCGGGCCATCTTATGCAAAAAGAATTTTTCAAATCGTATTAGTAGTTCCTGATATAAGCGCGTTCAAACAAACCAACCAAAAAACAAACAAACTCTGCCTCTTTATAATATTAGTATAGATGTACATGAATAATAACAATAAAAAAGCCCTTTTTAACATACCACGGTTAGGTACGAGCCTCCCAATTAGATATGAATCAGGCCGTAGGTAGTACACCACACTGGTCAAGTGCGGGCTTGTGGGCTTCATACAAACATAATTGAGAGAATATTTGTGCTTTCAGACATGCAGGTTTCTTTACAATATTTTTCATCCCATTATTCCTAGAAAGCGCAAAGAGAAATAGTGAATGCTGTTTTGACGATGATAAATAATGGTTTTGGCCGAAGAGGTGAGTCTGTTGTATTATGACTACGACAGTATCAAGTAAATTAACTTGAAGTTATCTATACTTCTATACTAATATTATAAAGAGGTAAAGTTTGTGAGTCTGTGACGTTGTTGGAGGTAATCTCTGGATCTACTGAACCGATTTAGATGAAATTTGGTAAGAAGATAGTTTGAGACCCTGGAAATTACATAGGATACTTTTAATCCTGGAAATCATCTTTTAAGGGGGTGAAAATGGGAATGAAAGTTTGTATTGGGAAGCAAGCTAGGGACGAGCCCGAGCGAAGTGAGGGTGAATCGCTAGTTTATGTTATAAACGTCTAAACTATTGATCCGTCAACACGATACAGACTTAGTACACACTTACGTAAATTTCAATAGAATTTTGTCTGTGCAGCAGTAGCAGTGCAAACAAATTTCGGTGTGTATTGGAAAAGTTAGAGCTGAAAATGAAATGAAAGTTGAAAGTAAGCATGTATATCTGCGTATTATTTTGAGTCTAAAAATTTATCAGTACACATTATGTCGACATATTTGTGTGAACTTTTTCACTCAGATTTTTCAGTCTGTACAAATGTCTACGATACGACAGAAGTTTGTACCCAGTCTGTATCGTGAGGACGCACCATATCGCGCAGCATTGCTCGCTATACTTTAAAGAACCCGCTTTAAATGATTCCTGTAGATAAAAATTAAATTGATTAAGCGCAGAATTCGCTTTATTTCACTAAATTAATAGTTGCAGAATAAATTATTATGGTTATTTATTGAAAATAAATAGTCCGGTGCAGAGGCGGAACAGCCAGAAGAAAGTTTTTTGTATAAGGAGATTAAATAATGGACCCGATGAGATTTCTATTGGTAATAAAAATATTAACTTCAAGAACATTTTTCGTCCCCTATTTAGTTCCCGTAAGTGATAAACTTTTTAATATCCTTTCCTAAAAAAATTAAGGTTTTTTTATATATCCATACACATACATACATACATACATACATACATACATACATACATACATACATACATACATACATACATACATACATACATACATACATACATACAAGTAAAACCCACCCCTCCAGTTACGCTTTGCTACCTTCAGAAATATTTTTTCTATTTTGTAGCAATCAACGTAACCAATACACACCCACCAATTTAGGGGTCAAACTTAAAACACCCCTCTTAAAAGTATTTTGTGCAAAATTTCATGCTCCTCTAGATCCATTGGCTTAGGCTGTACATTATTATTCCACGTCATAGCCTATCTATATATTAAATTTTAACATACATATATAAAAAAAATCACATTTATAATAGCAGTGAGATTCGAATTCGAGTGAAATCATTTACTGCTTTTTTATTAACAGATGGGACTTACAGACTGGCAAAGTACTCGCTTTGTTACCAATCGTCAGAATATGTCAGTTTTAAAGTGAAATTTTACGGCGTCTGGTGTTCTGCTCAATTTTTATTTATTTCGTCATCTGGCTTCCGTGGATGTGTACACGTTTTTTCGGTCATGGTTCAGTACTCTGAGTCAATCTTACCACTACTAACTGATATAAAATATATATTATGTGTATAATAGCAATGAATATGAAGGGTTTGTTGGTTTTTTATTTGTTTGGGCGCACTAATCTCTGCTTTCAGTTGAATTGGAATAAACTTTTCAGCATTTGATAGACCAATTTTTGAGGAAGTTTATAGGTTATCAAATATAGATTTTTTTGGATCAAAACACACAACATAAATAGACTATGTGAGTGGATCCGCGGGTAAAGCTAGTAAAGTATTTGCCTATAATAACAATTGTTGCCATCTTGATTAACTTTTGTTGAGGCGGTCAATTTTCATGAGACTAGCCATCAAATATTTTCTATCACCAGTTCCTACCTAATGAAAGAAAAAATCCCAGTCCTGAGAAGAACTGGTGAAATGATCTCAGTAGACGAATGTTTTATTTCCTAATTTTTTGTAATGTTATTAAAATTATAAACTACAATAATACTCTAATGGAAATAGCCTGGAGCAGTTCACATTCATCTGCTATTACAGGCTATACGTGTGTGCATAAACCCAATTGCACTCTAAATATCCTTTCATTCTCAAAGTCAAATGGAATGATAATGCGACACGACCTGAAGTAGATCAGGCACAGGACCGACAGCTTTACGTATGTAACATAGCCAACTTTCCAACTCCGTACTGCTACTGAGAATGTCTTAATATGAAAGTCCAACAACTATGTATAACTTGATCCGATACCGGATCTTGATACTTTATTCTCTAACTATACTACATGATAAAAATTTCATATAACATCTTCCTTTTAGATTAGGAGATACTCGTAGATAAGTAATTTTTAACTAATAAGACTACAAAATTATATTTAAAAGTTTCAGTTTACCTCCAGAGCAGAAAAAATATTTGAATTTTATATTCTTGACCTACGTATGAAAAATTAGTGAAATGTCGCGTAACATATGAAAAAACATACACTGAAATTGTGTATCTCCTTCATTAAAGTCAAAATAGCCTGTAGATTGACTGTAATTTGTACTCACCGAGGAGAAAGTCCATAAAAATTATTGAGCCGTTCTACTTTTATTCTTTAGCTCTTGTCTGAATTCTCTATCCATTACGGAAGCTCTAATTAAAAGCTCTAAATTTAGCTGTTCAGACAAAAAAATATATGATTCCTGATCAATTTCAGTTACAGTCAATCTAACTGAGACACAAGTGTGTGCCTCTCTTTCTTACACTCTCACGTTTCTATTAGACGAGACGACCGATAAGAAATCAACAAGCAACGACAGCTTCACAAGACATTGGGGTATAAATTACGACAAATTCCCAACTTCTGAGGCTGACTTCTGAGCGTTTTTTGATTGAAAAAACTAGCACTTTGGCTCAAGTTGGGACTCGAACCCAGGACCTGCAGTCGGTCCCGCTCTATTAGATTAAAAAAAAATTATAACGTCTATACGAAGCTAGTGCACACCGCTAGACTGTCTAAATGAAACTCGAACTCACATCCCTCCCGCTACAATGGTAATCTTCACAGATGACTTACTTCGCTTGCGTGTAGTGTGTACCTGTTTACTCCTGAACGCGCCTGTCGCTTTACGTTTGTCAACTTTTTTATACACAAACTCATGTTGCGGTGGATTTTTATTAGATCTACGTCTAAGGTAATTATTATTATGTTTATGTATTAGTAGGCATAATAATTAAACGATGAATGTTTTGTTCACGTTTTAATGGTGCGTTGTTTTATGTAGATGTGTTAGAAGAAACATGGTATTTTCTTTTATGGATTTGAATCGGAACATTTAATTTTATTAATCTTTTCAAATTATTTTAATTTATATCAAATTAGATTTCATATATTTTTTTATTTTGTATTATAAACGCGCTTATTTGGAAAGCCAAGTGAAGCGGTTTTTCTGGTCTCACAGTTCGAAGATTTTCACGTGCGAATCATTTTCAACATGATGTATACTGAGATGAGACTGTACAATGTATATAGGTATAGAGGACATAGGATTAACCTACGTGCTCTATACCCATAAATAAGTCATAAATATTTTAAATGAAACAATATTTTTAATTGTTATCGCGGTTTTATTTTATACTAGCATTGCCCGCGGCTCCACCCGCGTTTAGATGACCAAAAAACAAATTCTTAGGTTTTACATATTAGTATACTTTTACATTGCAGTTTTTTGTATTTTATTATTATGTTGACCCGGATAATCAGCTATCATCATAACAAATTTTATCAAAATCCCTCCAGTGATTTTTCCGTGATGCGGTAATAGGCAGACATACAGACAGACAAAAATTCTAAAACCTATAGATTCGGCCTTGTATCGATAATGTTTATTTCAAAAAGATTTTCCAAAAAATATTTAATGTACAGATTCGGCTTAGTTACAATTTTATTATATGTATAGATTTTTATTCCAGACGCTCTGAATACTTTACAACCAAAATGGTCACGGGAGAGATCCTCGGAGGAGAAAATCCGAAAAGATATTAATAGTTTCATTTAAAATTTCAAATATTTGTGTAAAAGTAAGAAAACAATTAAAAAGTGAAATTTCTTTTTATGAATAAGACGTTGTTTACTTTGTGGAGAACATATTCCTCCCCGAAAGGTTGAATGAATATTTTTAAAATAATTACTCTATGGGCGAAGCCCAAAGGAGGGTTATGTGTTTGATCGGTATATATGTATGTATGTATTTATGTATGTCAGATTATTTGTTCTCTCGGTTTAGACGATTTTGATGATTCATACGTCGTTTTCGTCTTAATAACGCGAGTGTTATAGTCTATATATTAGATATTATTAAAAATGAAAATGGCAGATCTCAGGCGAATTTAGTTTTTTGCGCAATCAATCGGGTTTTAAATTTTTATAATTTAATTTTTTTTATCATAAAATTATTTATCCTCAGTACTTACAATTACTTATATTGCTCAAAGCTACGAAAAGAAAAGAGAAAGCAAGTCGCTACTAGATAAAATAAAAAAGATTAAGCAACATTTATGTAATTGCCTCTTAAAGGCATCCCTTGGGGACCTTTCTTAGGGAGTTGGGGAGTGCGTAAATTACTACTGAGAATGACTTATTCTCGAATGATATTCTATATAGATTTTATTTATCTTTTATGTACAGTCAGACCGTTTACCTTTTTTTGTATATCGTATTTTTTTTACTTATTGAGTGAGCCTTGCAAGTTAGATGGCCTCCGCGTTTAAGTATGATCTATATTAATAAAAATGAATGGTGTTCGTCTGTAACATTTCGAATACGGTTTTAATGGAAATGGAAAAATTGGTTGGAAAATTGAGAGGGAAAAATTGAAATTGTATTTTTCTATAGGATTTTTGTATGAAATAAAAGATTACCAATTTTATATTTGGACAGAATCTTTGTTGAGTCGGCTATTTACATTTAATTCGTATAAGTAAATAATTCATAAAACACTTTTCATTAATTTTATAAATATGTATTCTCTTAAAATATGACTGATTAGTACGAAGCGTTTCAATAAAATTAATGAAATATATATATATATATATACATTTATATATATATATATATATATATATTCGTTAAGGAACCACGTATATATGTACATATGTATCATCTGGATTATGATATAACTTTAGCGGCTCTCCCGCACTTCGCTCGGGTTTACGAGTACTTCTAGAAAATACAAAAACAAATCTATCTTACGGGAATCGTACATTTTTCTGAAACAAAAAGTAGCCTATGTGCTATTCCAGACTTTAATCTGTCTCCGTGCCAAACTTCATCCAGATCTGTTGAGTAATAAACATCCATCCAAACATCCGAATATCTAAATTTTTACATTTATACTATTAGTAAAATTCTTATATATTTACTGATAGTATATATATATATATATATATATATATATATATATATATATATATATATAGCAGTCCATAATAATGTCCTACTGCTGGGCAAGCCTCCCTTCAGGGCGAGGGGGATCAGGTCATAAACCACCCTGCTGGCCAGTGCGGATTGGCGTAATTCATATGTCTTTCCAAAACTTGCTAAGTTCTCTCAGACACGCAGAATTCCTCACGAAGTTTTAATTCACCGCCAGTATTTTGAAAGTATCAGAGGTACGAGGCTCGTGATTTGAACCCGCTTAATTCGGTTTCCCAAGCGAGCGCGTTACCACTGGACTACCTCTACCTATTACATTTAACTGTTTATTCGATGTACCCTTTTTTCTTACTTTTTCAAACTACCTGCAGTTAGTATTGAATTTAATATGGATGCGGCATAGGTGAACGAACTATAACATATACGTTGTTCTTATTAAAATACGCAAAATAATTTTGTGTCACATTCAATTATTCGCACGACTTGTGACGGCTTAATCGCTCGAATGTACTTTGCGTGACAATCTCTGGTTACAAGTGAAGAAACTCTATACCGGACGCCTGCTCCTGCTAATAAAAACATTCAGAGTATCCAATAAACTGCGGTATTTTAGTTTAAGTTTTTGATGTTTTCATCATATTTTTTCTTATATTTTGCTTTTTTTTATTATTATGTACTGCAATTTATGATATAACTCAGCCCTTTTTAAAGTCCCACTGCTGGGGGTGAGGCTATTTCACTGCTAGGATGATCAGGCTAAAGTCTACCACGCTGGCCAAGTGTGAAATGACTACGTAAATAATTAGTCACATGTGTTTTGAAAACTATCTGAGTTGGGAGACCCGGGATTTGAACCCGTTACAATTTGTTTTTTAAAATATGATATAGATAGATAAATTTGATGTACATGTGATATGAGATGTTTAGGTTTCTATAACAAACGCAATACGAAACGAAACCCAAATAAGCCAATTAATTAGCTTACTTAATTGAATAAACGAGTTCGAGATTGGGCTAGATTATAATGCCTATTATATTATAGAATATGTTCTGCTAAAGTTTTTTAGTTTTATAGAACGACTCCGCCCTCATAGGTCACAATGTAGTTACGACGTACATACGACACATATAATATGTAATATTATATCCAATACTTTCCTTAATAAATCCTACTAATACATATTATAAATGTGAAAATTTGTGAGGATGTATGGACTATGGATGCTTGGATTTTTCATCCCGGAAAAATGTAAGGTTCCCGTGGGATAGTTTTGTTTATATTTTTCTAGAGACGAACCCAAGTGAAGCGAGGGCGAGCCACTAGTAAGTTATAAAACACAAAAAGATTTATCCAAATCGGACCAATAGATCTAAAGATTAGCGATTCAAATAAACAAACTCTTCAGCTTTATATATTAGTATAGATTTTGGAATAAAAGGAAAAAATAAAGTGGCTCTATGTCAAATCATTGAATAAAAGTGGTCTCGAATTTAAATTATAAAATTAAACTATAATATCTTCATGATTATTTATTAACTGAAAAGGGAGCTTGACTTCGATCACTGTAACAGTATTTGAATTTTGAGTGTGAAAGTTGTGTAAAATTTTTAAGCAAAATGAGATATTATTTGTTTTTAAAAGCAGTCTATTGACAGCTGTTTTATTATTTGGTTAAAATCGCTAGATAATTAGTCAAAACAAAACAGCTCCGTGTGTTATTTGTCAAACGATTTTCTTTTTTTTTATTTATTGCTTACAGGCTTTAGTGTTGTCAATAAAAAAATTTGGTAATAGTCAACTGTTAGCTAAAATTTTTTTTTTGTATATAGAAAGGTAAATTCTATGTCTGTTACTCATTTACGCAGAAACGGCTGGACGGATTTGAATGAAATTTAATGCACAGATAGTCTATGACATGGACTTACACATAGGCTACTGTTTATATGCTAGGGACGTACCCGAGCGAAGCAA
This sequence comes from Brenthis ino, assembly GCA_921882275.1. Taxonomy (NCBI): domain Eukaryota; kingdom Metazoa; phylum Arthropoda; class Insecta; order Lepidoptera; family Nymphalidae; genus Brenthis; species Brenthis ino. The sequence continues at coordinate 21,083,019 of OV170231.1, forward strand.
GGATATGGCGCATTATTGGCGTTGACAATAAATTCGCATAAAGTAGCCCACTGCGACTAGGAACATGGACGCGCTCGTCTATGGTCTTATAGTCTCATAGTCCGATTATATGGTAACGTGAATCGATTAGAGGGAGACTTTTTTTTCTAATTACTTGACTTTACTAATTACTTTACAAGCTTAAGTGGACTAATATATTTTCCTTAAATTATCATGGTCCAATTTCTACTACTTGGACTACTAAGTTTATAAAATAAGTCTGACATTTCAATGTACAGTGGACACATTACAATTTTATTATATATATAGATTAGTGTATCGAATCCAATCAGGTATGCCAGTAACGTTCATCTACGGTTCGTTTATATAAATTCCTTGCCTGCCCAAGCAAAGTAGGGCGTAGCAATTAGCGAGACAAATTTATTGGGTACACACGGATCAGTCAGAAAATCTCAACTAACCCGTCACGCAAATATGGCTATAAAATCGGCTTATTTTGATATGGTCTAAAGCATGGGAGTTGATACTGTTTTGTTATTTTTGAGCTATTTCGAAACGAGGCACTTGATTCCATCAATCGAGTTTCATGGTTTTTTTTGTTGGATAGATTAATATGGTGGTTCCGTATGAATAAAGAAAAATCCACCTCTCAGGGTGGAATATTTTTTTTGTAACGTAGTAAGAAGAAAAGTAAATTTAAAAGAACAATTCTTTTTAATCCCCGACGCAAAAACGACGGGGTGTTATAAGTTTGACGTGTCTGTGTGTATGTGTTGGTCTATGGCATCGTAGTTCCCGAACGGATGAACCGATTTTGGTTTTGTTTGTTATTGTTTGAAAGGTGAATTAGTCGGGATTGTTCTTAGCTATGTTTGACGAAAATCGGACAACGATGGTCGGGGTTTCTTTAAATTTTAATTTAATTTAGTCATTCACAAATGTATTAATGCTGATAGTCTTAATGCTAATGTCAACCAATATAATAGATTAATTTATAATCATACTAGTAGACTCGGCCACGCGTTGCTGTGGCACACATTCGAAAATAGTTAATTTTGCAATAAAAAAATGAAATAATCGGGATAAAAACATCCTATCTTTTAACGGGAATCTTCTTACCTTAAAAACCTTTTAAAAGGCACAAGTCACATATTGTGAAAAAAATACGTTAAGATCGAATAAGTATTTTCGAAATTCATCGCTGACCAACATCGTGATACGGGAATTTTATATATTAAGACGTAGTTTCTCTCCAATTCATCTCTTCAATCATATTTTATGACTACGTTCTGCATTCGGTTCCATTTATTTTAGATTATTTATGTATTAATCCAGGCTTTACATTCATAGTTATCTCCATCTAGCTTAAGTAACAAATTCTCTTACATAACCTCAAAACTTCTATATATGATATCGCTGTGTACATATAATAATATTGGACCATACACCAAAGCTAACCACGTCAGGTGCCCGGCTGTCATCTCGGCTGTCTGATACCCGATAGGGTGCGATCATGCGTGCAGCAGCGTGTTTGGCTACCGAATTTAGAGTAACAGCCTATTAGCATCCCAATGCTGGGCAAACTTGTTTATGAAGTAGAAGAAGACTCTAAGATCATGAAATTTTGTAATGCCGGGTTGGAAAATATTGTTTAAATCGTAATCGTTATTGGATTTGATTGGTCTGTTAGTTGGTTTTGATGAATTTATTCAGATACAATGTATGGGTGCATTTGAAGAAAAAGTATAATAATCGATGTTGAAGGCCTAATATTAAATTAATTAAAGACTTTATTAAGTAGGGATAAAAGAGATGTACCTACTAGTGGCTGATTAGTCGGGAAAGCCGACTATTTGGCAATATTTATACACGGTGACTAGTCAGTAGAAAGCACCGACTAGTCGGGCTATTACTTTATTCATAATACTATTCTTAAAATAGGATGATTGAAATGTAATTCTCTTATTATTATTAATTATAATTTATATTTTAGTATCAAGTCTTACAATGGGCAATATAATCTAGGAATAGGAACAAAGAAAGGAATAGAAAACTTAGTACTTACATGACTAAGATTAACAAAAAAAAATAATTAATGAACGCAAGTTTCTACAACTCTGAAGAAAGAACATAATTATATTATCTCCTGTTTATTATTTATTTTTGAATCACAGTTTAAAACTTTATGTACCTATTTATTAATACATATATCTCAGAGGCAGCAACCGACTAGTCGGCCGATTAGTCAGCCTTTTTCCACCGACCAGTCGGCTAGTTGGCGAAACTAATAGTCGGCCCCGCCCATCTTTAAATAGAAATAACTTTTTTTTTATTAAGTAGACCCCTACTAATATTGATTTCAAAATATAGTAAATTAGTGCATTTGCGAGTATAATTATAATTTTTTCCATTATAATATATTAAAGCTAATGGAATATTTTTAAATAAATTACAAGACATTTTGTAAGAACAGAGTAAGTATTAAATCATCATGTGTTGACAAGACATAGTGATATTTATCTTTATTTTTTATTAACCGACATTAAAAAGAATAAGGTTTTTATTTCAGATGTAATTAATTTTTGGATATATTTCGCGATTCCTTTCATTAAATTATACATTTTACCAAATGCGTAACTTTAGTATTTCTCTTCGCTCGATATCGCCTCTAGAAAAACAAGAACAAATCTATCCCACGGGAACCGCATATTTTTCCGGGATAAAAATTATCCTATGTATTATTCTGATGTATAAGCTATATTATTGCAAAGTTTCATTAAAATCCATTGAGTAGTTTTTGAGTGAAAGAGTAACAAACATCCATACATGTATACATCCAGACATCCATACATCCTCACAAACTTTAGCATTTATAATAAATATTATAGTAGAATAAGAATAATTACCTAAGTAATTTTGTATTTAATGTAGTTTTTAAATGAAAAAGTTATTATTTATTTATGTCTTTAAAAAGTGGCTTTACGGATAAGTACCATCATAATAATAAAACACATAAAAAGACACGTGTTATGTAATTGTTTCGTGTAATAATATAATCTACATATCAATCTAGTCAAAGTTCCACATCAAAGCGATACATTTTTATCGTTTTGTTGAAATAAATCATTTAAACTTGAAACGTTTGCAATTAGACGATCAGACGTCCGTCCGCGATCGATGTTGTTTATAAATAACTCTACCACGCCCACCCCTACCGGTCAACGACTCGCGTTTCGTTCGGGGTTGCCATTTTTACCCGACTGAGACTAAGGGTTATGTTTGATCTTTATGTATATATGTGTGTATATCCGACCTAGTCCCACTCCCGTCTATTACAGTAGAGCTAGAGATATATGATATACTAGCAGAATCCGCGGCTTTGCTCGCGCTCAAACTACAAATAAATCTCTAAAAGGTAGGTGTACCTAGGTTTCCTACAAACTTTCATCCCCTATTTTATCCCCTTATAGAATGAATTTCGAAAAATGCTAAAACACATATTTATTTATTTGGATTGAAGAGGATTAATATCAAGTTCCAAGTAATTCTGAACAGAAATAATTTTTGGATTGTATTATAAGGTGTTTTCCCGTGGGTATGAGATGATCTTCCGCGATAAAAGTAGCCTATGCCACCCTCCAACTATCTTCACAACAAAAATCACGCCAATCCCTCACTCCGTGACGTGAAAGACAGACAAACAAACAAACAAACACACTTTCACATTTATGATATTAGTATGGATGTATGAAGCACGACTAAAAGAAAGGATCAGTTTTCTTTTTACTCAGTAGAGTTTTTGTTTTTGTAATTTAATTTATTAACACGATTTTATTAGCTTCATTTGCTTCCGTCGCATTAATTTTGTATAACTATTCCGTTCTAGCAGGTTGTATTTGTTATGTAAGATAAATAGGCTATATAACATAAAAATATTTCTTCAAATCGGTCTAGTAGATCCAGAGATTAGCGCCTTCAGACAAACAAACAAATTCTTTAGTTTCATATATTAGTATAGAAATCTATTAATATAAACTATTTTTAATTACCATATTTGTAACTTTATCGGTGGAATACGCCCTATTAATATATTAATATTTTTGTTCTACCGTAACTGCATATACTTTTTATATTATCTTCTTTCACATTTTAAAGTTTTGACTTTTTGTCATACACATCTATACATATAATAAATAATAACTGAGTCGAATCTGTACATTAAATATTTTTGGTAAATCTAATTGAAATAAATATTATTATCGATACAGAGGCCTAGATCTATTGTTTTTTGTTTTTTAGTCTGTCTGACTGGGAACGCATCACGAGAATATCACTGGACAGATTATGATGAAATTTAGTATGATGATAGCTGCTTATCCGGGTTAACATATGTATAAGATACTTTTTACTGCGGCGAAATATCTTAATTCTGAGAAATCTATACTAACCACTAAAACGTAACGAACCCGAGCAGGGCGAGAGTGAGTAGCTAGTTTGTTCATATAATAATATTTATTTAAATGTTGTGTACAGATATGATTGGAAAGCAAATTTAGAACTATATTTTAGTTTTAAATGTGGTCTCGTAATATTTTAATTGGTTTTTTTGCTTCTGTGCGTAAAAAAATAAAATAGACTAATTTGGATCGTGGCTAGCTGTTTTCTACGACCATTCTGATTTTTTTTAATATATAAATTTTAACAGTTTGTAAGGGAACAATGGTATGAATTTTTAAGATGTATGTTAAAGGTACTTTTAATAGCTATTTTTGACAGTCTAATAACTTTGTTCTCTTCTTTTCTCCAGCGAAAATAATTGAATTATTATAAGAAGAAGAAGAAGTTACATTTTTATTTCATCAGAATACTTTCTTACATGTTATAAGTTATTAAATATTGTTTCAATTAAATATGGTGTTTTGTTATATCTCTATTTAACATAATTGATAGAATGATATTTAAACATTGTATACAGTCCATATTAAAGTCCCACTGCTGGGGGTGGGCCTCCCTCAATACGAGGGGGATCAAGCCATAGTCCACCACGCTGGCCAAGTGCAGGTTGGCGGACTTCAGGTGACTCTTGAAAACTTTTGTACGTTGGCAAAGTTTCTTGAGAACGTTCTATCTCATTTCAGTTTCGTAATTTGTTTGGTTAATCAAAGTTATTGCAAGGCATCTCTTTCTAAGGGCCCCAGTTGACTATTTTATATGTATGGCTTTTTGACATACAGTATTCATCATTCTGAAAATCCCATATATGCTACTATTCTCAATTTCCCATACAGATAAAATCCGTTAGCTATTTTTATTTTATTAAAATTTATTATCTTACTAGCCGAACCCGTGGCTTCGCTCGCTCTAAAACTAAAAAGGTAGGCCCTAGGTTTGATACAAACTTTCATCCCTTATTTTACCCCCTTATAGGATGAATTTTGAAAAATGCTGTAACATGTATTTATTTATTTATTTGTATTGAAGAGCATTAATACCAAGTTTCAAGTCATTTTTATTAGAAATAAATTTTTGAATTGTATTATAACATGTTTTCCCGTGGGAAAAAGGTGATCTCGCCTATGTCACTCTCTAGCTCTTCAACTATGTTCACACAAAAAATCACATCAACCCCTCACTCCTTTTCGACGTGAAAGAAAGACAAACAAACACACTTTCACATTTATAATATTAAGTATGGATCAATGTAATGAGCATTATATTAATATTTGAATACTATTTTAAAACACTGTTTGGCTTCATGTTTAGTTCTATGGCACTCTATATTATTTCTTAGTATGAAACTACAGCGTAATAAATCTTAGCAAGAATTTGTATAAAATATTATAAATTAATATTAGTAAAGTTCGAAGTTGAGAGTTGAGGTGTGGAACAAGCTTTACGACATCGTACAACCACCAAACAAGATGCAAAACTTTCAGACCACCTTCATTCAGGAAATTGAGTTTCGCCGAGTAACATTACGTGATGGTTCGTTTGGGACTTTTACGAACTTAGCTTTAATAAGCTATATGGATAAAATAATTCATTTGTATGTACGTACATACATACATATTAACAGATGTATATATTATTTAATTTAATAACGAGCGACTCATTCGTCCCTAGGTGTTTCTTTAAATTGATATAACTTTTTTTATTTATGAACCGATTGAAATAAAATATTAATACTAAAGGTTAAGTTAGGATTACCATAATACGTTAGTAAAGACCGGACCCAAATCGGTTTAGCCATTTCTGAGATTAGCGCGCACAAATACACAGACAAACAGACAAAAATTCTAAATATCATTGTTTTGGGTTCTATTACGTTAATAAAACCCCCCCAATAATAGTATTCCTCTAATATCTTCCATGTACAGACAGCGATCAGTAACACTTTTATTATATAGATAGATATAGATTAGGATTATAGGAGCCAAAAATTAAAATAAATCCGCGAAATATCAAAAAAGATCGTAAATTTTAGAAAGTATTACCGCTCATCCATACTAATATTATAAATGTGTGTTCGTTTGTTTGTTTGTTTGTTTGTTTCTTTGTTTGTTTGTTTGTTTGTTTGTTTGTCCTTCTTTCACGTCGAAACGGAGTGATGGATTGGCGTGATTTTTTGTGTGGAGATAGTTGGAGCGCTGAAGAGTAACTTAGGCTAATTTTTACCGCGGTAGATTATCTAATTAGTATGGGAAAATAGGTTATAATACAATACAAAAAATAATTATAATCAGAATTACTTGAAACTTGGTATTAATGCTCTTCAATCAAATTAAATAAATACGTGTTTTAACATTTTTCGAAATCATCCTATAAGAGGGTAAAATAGGGGATGGAAGTTTCTATGAAACTACCTTTTTAGACCCTTTTATGTAGTTTTAGCGCGAGCGAAGCCGCGGGTTCTGCTAGTTATATTATAAACGTATACTAATATATGTATAAAGAAGGTTTGTTTATTTGAAAGCGCTAAACTCTGAAAGCGCTAGTCTGATTTGAAAAAATCTTTGCATTTTATAATATTGTATGTATTTATACCACTCATATTGCTTTAAGGTTTTGGCTGGGATTTTTTTATAGCCGGCCGTTTGCCTGACGCCAATCCTCCTCGGAAATATTATCGTTAAAAGACGGGAAAAAGGAACGAGGTATATTGGGATAGGAAAGAAAAAATAAAGATGGGTAAGAAAAGGAAGTTAAGGTAGAGGGATAGCGCAGGTCTCGAGTCGAGAACGGGACTGCGACTCCAGTGGCTTGAAGAGGCCGGGATCGCGTACCCGAATGTATGTATGTTAGTGTGATAATATACGATATAGATATATTATGGTTGTACATTTATCCATTATATTAAAAGCAATCGAGTAATAAAATAAAATTTCGAATTACACAAAAAGATAAATAATAAAGAACAAAGTAGGATATTTCTTTATCCGGAAAAAATGCAGGTATTCGTTTTAAATACATATTATGTTATATGTACCTACATATATTTATTTTACATAAAATGTCGAACTTTAATCGGATTTCGGCGAAAACTAAATTAAATGTCATATTCCAAGCCTGCAGAATGAAATTAACAGATCCCTTTGTGAACATGGGAAATCAATTTGGCGTTGAAAAACGTGGAATGTAAAAAATTGGGCTGAGTGACCATCGATCTTTAGATAGAGTAATGGAAACTAGCTGTCTCGGTGGTATAGTCAGTAGTAGCATGTACGGCTGCACATGGACCTGGGTTCGAATACCGAGACGGGCCAAGTTTAATAATTGTATCTTTCTATAGAAAATCGGCTTCCTTTATAAAGGAAGCCACAACAACAGCCCTGAGTTGGGGTGTTGGCAGTTTTACACCGCCGTGCCTCGGAGAGCACGTAAAGCCATCGGTCCTGCGCTCTAACTCTTTTGAGCGTGTCGAGTAATCATCCTACCGGAGTATAAGAGTGACAGGAATAGAGAGTGCACGTCTGTTTACACTCATACTTGTGCACTATAATATCTCCTGCGTTAATGGCTAGTTTCAACGAGATTGACCGCGTTGGCCGGAATCGAACGGGAGGATATTAATAGAGACTACTATCATATCATTACATGTCATTTTCTTTTTAAAATTTTAATAATAGATATCAGACTAAAAGAATAGCATTGCCACACTCTGTCTACAATACATAAAATTAAACATGAAGTTAAGGAAAAATGTGAGTGTGTGCATGCTCGAAGTTTCACAGTACAGATACCGTAGTGTGTTTATTTATATATAATCAGGGTGCATCCCTAGAGATGAATGGTTTTCGAACGTATATAGAACAAACATAAAATTTTTTTAATCGTACGCGGTACAACTTGTTTCGTTTAGTCACAGACGGAAAGAAACTATTATTTTTATATATAAAAAATGTAGATAGGTTAGTCCATTCTTCAAAGCAATAGGATAATGTTATATCTAATATGGTCTATAATAATCTTTCTGAATAAATAGGCTATGACATCCCATTAATATTATAAATGCAAAAGTTTGGATGGATGTTTGTTACTCAATCATGCCAGAACCGCTGAACGATTCTGGATGAAATTTAGCACATTTTATCCCAAAAAAAGTTTCCGTGGGATAGATTTATTTTGCTTTTCACTAAGCATGCGAGGCGAGGGTGAGTTGCTAGTAAAATATAAAAAGAAATTTTCAAACTGGCATGTCGCGTGGTTCCAAAGCCAAACGTGTTCGAACAAAAAAAAAATTTAAATTTAATAGTAATAATAAATACCTACTCGTAATAATGGACAAGAATAAAAAGCACAAAGCAAAATAAATTAATAATTTCCTATTTCTCGTAATTCGATCCTTATTTATTATTTGTACTGAAATTGACGTAACTACCACAAAATGGCAGTAAATTGCACGGCGGCCATCTTGTGCCCATTTCGCGCCATCGATGACGTTTAGTTTTAATATTTAATCTGTTCTAGTATTTTTTTGCAATACCTAGTTAACTGTAGAAATATAATGTATTTTTTTCTTTAATTTAATTTTATACGGTCACATAATATTTTTTTTATGTAGGTATAGATAATGTCTGAGTGGGTGGCAAAAGCCACATTAGTACCTATATATTCAACTAGAGAGATTTAATTTTTTTACCACAAATACAAAAATATACCTACATATTGAACTAGGAAACTAAATATATACATAAAGTCTACGTTTTGTTTTGACGAAGGAATAAAACATAAAAATTTACGGTTTCAACATGGTTTAATTAGCTTCACATGTAACTCATTAACAAACTACTAAGTTATCAAATATTAGAAGTCCATTTTAACCTACTTCTTGTTGTCGTATCGACTTGAAATTTTATAAGTATATGAGATTAGTATGACAAATATAATAATTTGATACTATCGAGCTGATCTGATGGTGAAGCCAGTTGGTGGGTAGTGGAATTGTCGAGTTTTAAGTTGTTTAATACAATAAGGCAACGGCGACATTTTTTAGTTTTTAAAAACTGTAATGAACTAGCAACTTTAAAAAAAATATATTTCTTAAATAAAAAATTATACAGTACAGCGCCACCTGTGGCAAATTTTGTTACTAACAGTAGTCTATGTGTTACTACAGGTCAATCTGTCTAAAAATGTCATCCAAATCGCTCCAGCAATTACAATTTAAAACATCAACAAACACATAGACACACCTTTATATTTATAATCGTAATGTGATTAATATTATTATATTACTATAAATTGTGAACAGTTTTTAATCATTATTATTAGCCTTACACGTTTTTTAAGTAATCACTACATAGCTAGCTACCAATATGAAAGCGTAAAGCACAATGCGTTCTCGCCATTGTGCAGTAGTGTGAAGGATCTTCTCTGTTTACATGGAACGTAACATTCAGATCTCAAGATACGCCCACTTATCCGCATCACATTGTGGGGCAGGTTGAAAATTCTCCTACAATTTTCTTGTGCCACGCGTTGATTAGAATATTTTACTATATTTTTTTATATTTAACTCGGTTTGTATGTAATCAATACTAATATTATAAATAAGCGACTCACTTCGCTCTCAGATACACGGATTTTATTCAAAATTTCATGGGTTTTAAATATTTTGTGTGTGAACCCTAATTATTTTTGCTTAATTAGTTAGCCTAAGTTAATTTTTATAATATGAGTTATTTGCCGTTTCGGAGATTAGTCGGAATAAACAGACAGACAGAGATACGGATGGACAGACAATTTTTTTTATAAATAAAGAGGTAAAGTTTGTGAGTTAGTGAAATTGTGACGTTGTAGGGTGTAATCTCTGGATCTACTGAACCGATTTAGATAAAATTTGGTAAGAAGATAGTTTGAGACCCTGGGAATAATATAGGATACTTTTGATCACGAAAATCATACCTTAAAGGTGTGAAAATGGTGATGAAAGTTTGTATGGGGAATCAAGCTAGGGATGAATTCAAGCGAAGCAATAATGAGTTGCTAGTATTTAATAAATAAGAGTTTTTTTTTATAAAAAAAGTTAAAAGAATGATTATTTTGCATTTAGGGTTGGAATTTCTCTCTATTCAATAAAAAGAAATCATGAAAATCAATTCATAATTGGCACACAAAAAAATATGACCTTTTTTTTTATGTTGGTCAAGAGTATTATTCGGTATATATTATTTTCGGTCATTAATACAGTACGATAAGCTTAGTACAATAAAAAAGCTTTCAAGCTGATTTGATTTGTGCTATGTATCCTAAGCGTTCTCTAAACATAGCTTTTCGAAAAAAATAATATATATTTATGTAAAATACATTGTCTACTATCTATTACATATAAATAAAATTGAAGTGTCTGTTTGTGATGTCAAAATAAAAGCTTTTTACTAAACACGTATGATATTATTGGTGTAAGGGAAAGTTGTGTCGTTTTTTTCTAAAGAGAAAAACATATTTTTTTTAACTATTTTTTTAAAAATTGATCCAAAATATAGTGTCCTTTATTAGTTACAACTGTCTGCCAGAACAGGCAGGCAGGCAGTTATAGTCGCCTGGGAAAGAATTCCTCTTTTTTCGAGACAAAGTATTCTTTCAGATATATTGCACTTATAATAAACAAAAACTTTTTTTTTAATTTTTTGTTTATCTATCTATGAATAGCCGGAAAAGCAGATAGCCATCTGTCTGTTTGTTCCGGCTAATCTCCGAAACGGCTAGACTGATTTTTACGGTACTTTTATTGGCAGATAGCTGATGTTATAAAGAATAACATAAGTTACTTTTATTTTACAAAAAGAATCAAGATACCGCTCAAAAAAATAAAACGAGCGAAGTGAGGTTAAGTCGCTAGTTATGTATAAAAATTTCAAATAAAAAAAAACTAATAATCAAAATGTTTCCTTTCAAATACGCAATTTATTTAAGTACTTAATCCATAAAGAAAAACTAGAACAAACTGTTCAATAATATAAAATATCGATTACCTAACATTTTTTATCATATAAAGGTATATTTAGACGTAGATACAGTCTGTAATTAAAACGCTAATGACAAGCCCGATAAGGTTTGCATAATTTATGCCTTTGCCGTTCTTTCGATCAGGTGGATTGCTTTATAAATATGAGTACGATACGATTCACTATATTATATTTTCAATTAAAATAGTTTATTAGCTTTCGCCTGCGACTTTGTCTCTGTGTGTTTATATCGTCATATATACATACTCGTAAATAGACAAAGGTAGAACAGTTCAGTACCTTTTTCCCCTTGTTTGTTAATCGATTTTCTTTTTTTTTTTGCTTGATAGCTGTCGACTCGATTTATTGTTAGGGCAGATTTCCATACAATGTTTTCCTTCACCACTAAGTAAGTGGTAATCATGATAAACAAATATGTTGGGGCATTAACACACAGCACCATCTAGTTCCATGGTAAGCTCTCGTAGCTTGTGTTATAGATATCAGATAGTTGATACACTACACACATATTATGTAACTTTAAATACATACATATTATAAATATAAACACCCATGACTGGAGTACAAACATTCGTGCTCATCACACAAATAATGCCCCCAGCGGGACTCGAACCCGCGACCGCTAGCACGGCAAGAAATGTAAAATGATGAAAATGATTCGCACATAAAAATATGGAAGGAAGGAAGTATGGAATATAGAGGTGCGAGACACGGGATTTGAACCCACTTCACACACGGTTTCGTTTCGTAAAGCAAGCGCGTTATGACTGGGCTACATAATTCTATGGACCTTGATGCTATAGTATTTATATTAGTGTGGTTTGTCTAGCTGGTATTCTCTACTTTACCAGTGATCAGTGGTTCGATTCTTGCGTAGACAATTCAGTCTAATACCTAGTCTTTATTCAGTTAAGACAAAGAACATCTCTGATATTATTATATAATATATTATTCTATATATATGCTAATTCTATGTACTCTCCGTATATGAGAGTAGAGAGAGAAAACGTAAAGAAAATTATATATAGTTTTATTACTAACGACTTACCCTCACTTAGCTTGGGTGCGTCCCTATCCGTACGCGGATTTTTCAATTTCGTGGGTTTTAATTTTTTTGCTCGAAACCCTAATTCTTTTTCTAAAATAAAAGTAGCCTCAGTTACTCCTTATAACATTAGCTATCTGTCAGTGAAGGCCACGTTAAAATCGGTCCAGCCGTTTTGGAGATTAGCCGGAACAAACAGACAGACAGACAGAGCAATACAAACGGACGCTTCAATTGTTTTTTACTTGTGCAGACGATCAAAATACATATGTCGTAAGCTAAAAATGTACCCAATAGTTTACAATTCCCTTTGACTCTAAAATCTGGTTGAGGGGATTATGAATATTATATGCCGTGTATTGATTTTGGATCAAATACTCGGAAATATTACCGATGTTAAATTTAACTTAATAATACGGTTTCTGGTTTGGACATTTTGTTAATGGACTGATGTTTTCTATTTAGTCGTCCTGTGGTCGAAATTGGACGATAATATTTTTTTTATTAATAACACTAATCTCGCTCGTCAATACCTACTAAACAAAAAAAAAAGTCATGAGGACTGCCGACAGAAGTGAAAATTTAAAACTATAAAGAAACGGTCGTTTGGATATTCAAATTAATTGTGTGATCTTAAATTAAAACTTGTAAATTAAAACTGTTAACATTTATCTGGTTTTGACAAGTGTCTGTTAGCGCACTTTGAGTGTTAGCGTTAACACGTCACGTGACCATGTCAATGACGGCATACACGAATTTACTCCCCATCCAAACCTGCCTATAGAAGTTTTCACTTCAAATAAAAAAAAAAGAAAAAGGGTGAAAAACGTGACGAGAAAATGGCACTGAACGGATCTCTTTCTTATTATTATCTTTTTAATTTTGTACCCTACGAGCCTTGCTATTGTAGTTTTTGAGGTTTCGTAATTAGTAAGTCAGTCAGTGAGTATTATTTCGAATTTGCTATAAATGTTGATATAAATTTATATATGCAATAAATTGATATATCGACTAGATCTAGACAATTCATATTTATCAATTATGTACTAGAATGCCCATTGTTTTGGTCTGATTTATTATAACTAATACTGTATAAGGTAGAATTTGTGTGAAATGGTTGTGTGAAAGAAAATTGTTTTTAAATATTTGATATATCTATATAAATAGGCAAAGACAAAACTGTTCAGCACCTAATTCTTCTCTGTTCGACAACCGATTTTTTTATGTCAAAAAGCTATTGAAGAGTTTTAGTACTAAAAACAAAAAAAAAATTGAGACAGTTTTATTTATATACATAGATAAATTCAATTCATATGTATATGTTTTCCTCAAATTTTAATGGTCAAATGGCGAACACTGGGTGATCACTAGTAATAAATAAAAATATATTATAGCATAATAATCGTTGGCTCACTATTACAAGGTTCTATGTTACAATTTTAGTACTTATTTATTTATTAATCCTACAAGTTTCTGTATCATTAGCTACAGTTTTGCAAAAACAAACCACTAGACAGCGGCACTTTAACTACAAAATATTCAGTTTTACATAGTTCTATGTTGTTTTTTTACGATAACAAAATAACGAAGTTCTTTGTAAAAATTACTAAACTTCATTAAAATCAACATAGAACCTAGTAATAGTGAGCCAACGTATATTAGGAGTAGCTTATTTTTAACTTGTTTGTTTAGAAGACCAAGTTTGTTTTGAGACTCACACGTATTGAATATGTCTTAATTCTATACGTTTTTTTACGTCATGATTACCATTTGGGAATATGTTCGAAAGCTTCTCGAGGAAACTTGCATGCGCTAATTTTCGAAAGACATCCAGTTCACTACTTCGTATTTGTCAAGGCTGAATTATTCATTTGATAAGTTTATTTAAAAGTGGGATAGACGGACAGACAATTTATTTCAGTTAAAAAGTTAAATAAGCTTAAAACTTATCCATTAGGCTAAGGAAAGCTCAAACCAATCTTGTTGGACTTAATAACTAATTGAATTATACTTAGCTATATTTAACGTATTGTTTTATTAAAAAAAAACAAAGATTCCGACGAATTGAGAACCTCCTCCTTTTTGGAAGTCGGTTAAAATCAAAATTAAATCTGTTCATTCGTAATCTAATTAAATAAAAATATATGTATGTTCATATAATAAAATTCTGAGTCGAATCTGTACATAAAATATTTTTTGGAATATCTTATTGAAATAGTCATTATTATAATACAGAGGCCGAATCTATAGTTTTTAGAATTCTTATCTGTCTGTCTGGGAACGCATCACGAGAAAACCACTGGGCACAATGAATTTAATGCTGCCAAGACATTGAAAATTTTCAGATGACATTATAATTTTTTGCTCTAAATAATTATTAAAGATTACCCCTACCCCAAGTTTTATTATTTTCTTTATGTTAAAAATATTTTCCCTCCTTATTTTATTAAGACGCATCTCCCCGCCCAGCCCTCGTATACCACGCCCCGTAGTTATTTACGATATAAGTACCCCTCGATAGCCCATATTTGATTAGCATAATGACTCTTACACAAATGCTTTTGAATTAGACGTCCAGAAGAGGAAGCCTAAGGACAGATTGACTAGCGATTTGCCCTGGTTTGAATGACACATAGGCATATAAAACATACACACATACGTACATACATGCGTTGTATGTACGTATTACTATTGTATTTAGTATGCTTATCCTTTTTTTAACGTTGGGAAATACATTTGCGCATACCACCTGCGCACATGTGGTTACGTGGGACTCACCGGCTAGAGAAACCAGTGCTACCCACTAAAACCCAACGGAACCTACCATGTCTTGGCGGGGTGTCGCAATATGGGAGGAACAGGAGCTTCCGCACTCAACCATGTACCACGTGACCACCATAAACAAGAGATTTCTCACACGGTCCACTCTGTTAACAGAAAAGTACCAAGAGCTACCCCCATGGTCCATTGCTCACCGAGATGGGCCATTTCCCAGTGCACCCCTTGCCTGTGTTTATTCTACATTATGTAGTGTCATCTTCATCTTTAGCTGTTATCTCAGCACACAAACCTTTTATTCACATAAAAGTCCATCCATATTATCTATGCTTATGATTTTTAAAGATTACTGTAAATACTTTCAGGTATGATTAACAGACGAGAATAAAAACGAAAATTATAAGAATATAAAGATAAAAAAAAAATTGCTAATTTTTTTAAAGCCAGCAGTGAGTAGATATAATGTTACTTTAACTCAAAAATTCTACATATTATTAAATCTTATATTGATTTTCATAATCTTTCTTTACAATGTCACATCAAAACAAAACCATAACGTTTAATTTGCCTAAATAACTGTTTGAATCAAATATGCCAAATAAAATCTATTTTGAAACCACAGTTTCCTAATATCTGAATTAAATATTGTAGCGAACTAAAATAGCCAGAGTTGTCCCTGCTAATTGACTACAAGAGTGACACCTCTGTTATTTAACCGCTTCGAGTTTTAGGGTTAGGGTTGGCATTTGGAGTATTCTATAAGGAAAGAGATATTCTATAGGTACTCTGTGAATTCGAATATTTATTTTATAGTTACTCAAAAATCATCACTAGGCTCGTGCAAAATGGAAGTTGGTTTCGAGTTAGTGAAATTTAAGGGATGTTTGAGAGATAAATTCTAAGGCACACTATCATCTATCTATATACATATAACTAGCGACTCACCCTCGCTTCGCTCGGATTCGTCCCTGCTTACGTTTTTGACGTATAATATCGATTTCTCAGAGAAAATATATTTTCCCGCTGTAAAAAGTATCCTATATGTTGACCCGAATAACCAGCTATCATCATACCAAATTTCATCAAAATCAGTGGTTTTTCCGTGATGCGGTAACAGACAGACAGACAGACAAAAATTCTAAAAACTGTACATTCGGCCTCTGTATCGATAATAACGTCTATTTCAATAAGATTTTCCAAAAAAATATTTAATGTACAGATTTGGCTTAGTTACAAGTTTATTATATGTATAGATTGGTGATACTTTTGCTAGTTTAGTATAGATAGTTCACGTTCACGTAAAGGGAAGGAGCGCACTTACCTTACTTGAGAGGCTGCCCATCTTGGTCGGGGGTGTATCCTCATTTTGCTCTGATAGCATAGTGGACCGTGATTGATCTCAACGTCCACTTGGTTTTTGGAATCTCTCTAGGTAGACCAGCACTCAGGGCGTGTACGAAGGCGATCTTGCGACACTCTATTATAACGGGGAAGATTTCGTTGGATTTTAGTTGATAGTATTGACTTTTCTAACTGGCGGGTCTCCACATATCTGTATATATACAGATGGTATGAGTAAAGGCATTTTCAAAAACAGAAGCTTTGTGCACTATTGGTGGTTCAAAAGAAAACTTAAAATACCACCAATATTAAAACCAGCAGAAGCAATTTATTATGATCTAGAGCTTACTGGCTGTTAATTTGTTATTTTGTTAATTACGTTTAATACGGAAATTGTTTTAAGCAATACAAATATAAGTTTATTATATATTATGAATGAGAGAAAATTAAAAAGAATTGAACACACTCAGTTTATAATAAAATCCAGATTTATTGGCAACCCTATGCTTAAAAACTTTTAGTGGATACGCCAAGTCGTAGCCATTTACTCGTTTTAGATGTAACTGTGTGATTTTAAAATTTTCTACGACCATTCATTATATGTTTTTGGCGTGAGCACGTTGTATTATAAGTTGATTTCACCCTACTATTATAAATGCGGAAGGTTCTATATGTGTGTGTATGTTTTTTACTCCTTCACGCTGAAACGGCTGGACCGATTAAGATGAATATAGCACATAAATAGACCATACTCAATCATCGTTCACGGTGAAATAACTATCCGTCAAGGTGATATTTTGTGGGATCAATTGAAAAGAAAACTTACAGCAACATGAATAGCCAGCAGGAGCTCATAAACGCTTTAAAAGCCTGTTGGGAAGGAATATCCAACGAAAACATAAGATATTTAATTTATAGTTCAGACAGACTGAGAGAGTGGATGCGGTGCCGAGAAGGTCCTTGTTATTCGCTATTAGCATATATCTAAAAACAATTTTTTGAATGATTTTGGTCAAAGTTCTTTAAGCGCTCTATTCGCCAGTTTGAATATGAATGTTAGTTATCGTAACTAAATAAAAAAAAAATAAACACTAAAATGTTAATATTTGTAAATGCCAAACTTAAACATCTATTCAACTACTACAACTAAATTTATTTAATTTAAAATTACGCAAGAAAAACTGAGTGGGCCGTATTTTGTTTTGAGTAGTATCTCACTAATAATAAAAGTGAAAGTTTAGATGTTTGGATAGTTGAATGTTTGGATGTTTGTTACTCAATCACGCCAGAATTTCAGAACGGCTGGACGAACTTTGGCACAGAGAACATCGATGAAAGAAATTCTAGATAAAAAATGTCCTCATCGAATAAACGCTCATGTGAACATTTGAGCGCGCTTTTAAATTTTTTTTTTTGTGTGAATAATTTACCTTTAACACAATTGGTGACAGACAGCTTTAGTTTTGATTTTAGTTTAATTTTCTTTAATTGCCAGAATAGAAATCAGCTTTAATTTTCACTTTATTTTTGCATGGGAATTTGTAGCTAGTCATGGATTAAAAAAAATGTATCTAGTATTTTTTTTAATCCATGACACAAACGGATTATAGTCTGGAATAGCACATAGGTAAATTTTATCCCGGTAAAATGTACGGTTCCCGTGGGATAGATTTATTTTTGTTGCAACTAAGTTCCCTTTCACTAGGCAGTGGCTAGTATATATTAATTATAAAGTGATGTTTAAGCTAGTGTACGATTAAGTTAAAAGATATTTATCCGTGTCTATTAATTATTTTTTTCTTCATAATATATATGAAATCAATTTTAATCTCTACCACTGGCGTTAAGCATAATAAATTCGTTACAGCGTTTCCGGAGATTGGCCCGATCAAACAGACTTTCCTATGGTATTATGTAATATCAGATTATTAAAATTAGTTATTTAATAATTATATTATAGGTATTATATATGTAACAAATTTAATACAAAGTTTTTCTGTTTCAGAAAATGTAATGTACTATCGAAAATTGTTATACCAAGACTAAATGTAACGTCGCACTATATTCTCGGTGAATTAGAAGAGAAAGAAAGAGAAGAAACATTTCGTTTGAAGAGAGTAAAGGAAAAGAAAGATTTGGATAAGAAAATAGAAGAAATTAGACGAAGAATGGAAACAGAAGAAGGTCAACAAGATAAAGAGAACCCAGAAGTTCCAAAACCACTAGTTTCCGATACAAAGCCAGATGAGGTAAATAAAAATAATGCAGATTTGAAGGTGATGATGAACTAAAGAATGTAGAAAAAGAAGACGATAAATAAAAAAGATTACAACTAAATGTTATTTGGTATAAACATAGCTTAAGCTATCAGATGAATGGTATATGTTTAGCAGCAAAACTTTCATTGACTAATATTTTTAAGAGTGGTTATGTATACCGAGTTAATCAATACATAATAAATGTTGTTAACATAAAATGTTGATTCATAAGCTATATTGGTATTTTAACTCTATCATTTGTTTTGTTAAGGTTATGTTACTTATATTCACATATTGTGAAAGATGATTATGTACTGTATCTGTGAGCTCTTTGATCTATTGATTTCAAACAATTTTTTTGTTCATTCAATTCATATCTATACTAGTATTATAAAGAGGTAAAGTTTGTTAGTTTGTGAGGTTGTAGGGCGTAATCTCTGGATCTACAGAACCGATTTAGATGAAATTTGGTAAGAAGATAGTTTGTGAGCCTGGAAAGGACATAAGATTCTTTTCATCCTGGAAATCATCCCTTAAGGGGGTGAAAATGGGGATGAAATTTTGTATGGGAAAACAAGTTACCAGCGGGTAATATATAATACTTCAATACAACAAAAGGCAGTCTATGTCTTTCTTAAACATCCAATCCATATGATTCTCAAAATTTGTCATTATTAGTTCAACAGTTTAAGGAAGAAGACGGAGAAAACAAAAAAAACAGACATATAGAGCTACATTTGCATTTATAAAGTTTGTATAGAAGGATTCTTCTTTACGAACAGGAATAATTTAAATGTAAATAGTACTGAGGATATATCACTCTATTATTCGTACATAAATTTAAATATGGAAGTTTTTTGCTTCATTTTAGTACATCAGTTGGAACTTTAGATACAAAAATGTTAGGAACTGTCGAGATATTTCAATAAAATATAGTTTTTGTATATTTTATTGGCTTTTAGGCTAGCCCTGAAGAAACAGAAATCGCTGCTAGTAATAAGGCCTTAGTAGACCCGTATTTGCGGATCTCCTTTTTAGTTTTTAAACCTTAATATGAAATGCTTACAAAATATATTTTTTCAATTAAAAAAAAATAAAGCTCTCGCTAACGTGTATCGAGGATGACCGTTAACCAGGCTTTAGAAAACGCACTCTAATTTCATCTTTTTATATTCCAAACATATCCCTGAATGAATAAAACTGAATGAAAATTGCCCATTGAATACTACAGGGATCATCCCGCTTTCTGTGAACATGAAAAGTCTAGCTAGTCAAACTATTATATGACCGTAATGGTCTTGGTTGTCATTTTTTTTAATTACTAATTCAATTCGTGCCTACGTTTGCGATGGATAAAAAAAAATGACTGATGAATTTCTGGTCAGATTCGAACATTTTTTTGCATTTCGTAGCTTTTTTATTGGGGAAGATTATTGGGGAACTTGTTGTACCTTGAACAGTGTTGTACTTGTACCTAGGTCAATTATATTTTTTTCAAAACGCCTGCGCTTTAAAATAATATTATCTATGGTAGTCGAAGCATCCTTTGCCAAAAACGTGAAGTTTCGATTCGCCGGCTCCGCATCAGTTACGTTAAAAAAAATGTATATATATACATTTTTAGTGGGTAGTGCCGGCTCTTCTAGCCGGTGAGCCCCACATCACCACCTGGGGGATCAGGTGGTATGCGTAAATGCATTTCCCGACATAAAAAAAAAAAAGTGGGTAATCTCTGGATCTACATAACCGATTTAGATGAAATTTAGTAAGAAAATAGTTTGAGAGCCTGGAAAAGACATGAGATTCTTTTCATCCCGGAAATCATCCCTTAAGGGGGTGAAAATACCTATATAGGTATATATATATATATATATATATATATATATATATATATATATATATATATATAAATATATACGCCGATTAGATTTCCTATGCGTCGGCTAGTACCGACTTCGAAAATATCTGATTAGGTATCTATTCTAAATGAAAACCCCCGTTTAGTTATTTTTTACATTTTAGTGCCTGGAAGTCGTTTTTTTTTAAATTTTTCTTCTTATCCTCCTCTCTCTATCTCGTCTCCTTCTATCATTAATAATAATTTATGATTAGTTTATATTATTATTAAAATGTAACAACCTTATATTACACTACGACCTACTTGAGCGGAGTAATTCTACAAAATTAAACAAGGCGGACGGAGCCGGAAGAAGACGCTAGTACAAAAATAAATTAGGCGAGCAGAACTGCAAGCGAAAGCTAGCTAGCATTCGAAATTAATTTCTCATTCATGAATAATATTAGTATAACAATGTGCGAAAATATTGAGTCCAAATCGTCTAATAGTGAAAATACTTAGTCTAACAAAGCTATTGACCCGTCATTGTGCTATTAAGAAATTACCAGATCGCTTTTTGTGGGGAAAATTTTAGTGATGGATAAATGAATATCGATAAAAGATATTTTATATATAATTCTCGCACTTGAGTGCGTCCCTATGTGGTTTTTTGTATTTTATTTTATATTTGTTTTTGTACAAAAAACGTGATATTTTGCCTTTTATCCACCTATGGCGCAAATTTCATCCAACTCCCTTCAGAATCACACACATACACATATATAAAAACTTTCGAATTTGCAGTACTAGTGAGTCACGATTCTGTCCTATAATTTCTATATAGATTTTATAGGATAAATCATACAAGAAAAAAGCGCGGTTGAAGTAAAACTTCTTTGGCGCTGTGGCAGATACCGCAATGAAATTAAAATAAAATAAAAACCTAAATACAAATATAATATTTTTTATAAAATTATTTATAATAAATATATTTTTTTATAAATAATATAATTATAAAAAAATATTTTTTTTTATTACATATTAATATCAAATATGACTCTAACATCCGCGCCACTCATCTTTCCAATGTATTGACTCAGCTTAAAGAAGTTTTACTTTAAAAATAATAAGCATTTATGTAACGCGAGGGTAACTCGTTAATAGGTTATATGTTCTATGCATATTCGTAACTGCATCAGTGGTCTAGTGACTAGCATGTAGCGCAGCAGATCCGTGGGTCTTGAGTTCGACTCTCGAGTCGGGCCAAATTTAGTCATTGCGTTTTTATGAGAAATTCTTAGTAGCTGGGGTTGAAACGTCGTCGACTTACTCGCATAAGTCGGAAAGCATGTCAAAACGTCGGTCCTGCGCTTCACTCTCACCTATCGTGTTGAAGTATCGCCCCATCGGCCTTTAGGAGAAAAAAGGAATAGAGAGTGCTTGTTGCGTCTGCGCGTACACTTGTGTACTATAATATCTCCTGCGCTGGCGCTGCGATGGCTAGTCTCAGTGAGATTGGTCTCCGTGGCCGGAATCGACCAGCTGTAGGACATAGTTACGTTGTAATTGCTGCTGAACATTGAGCTCATGTGATGATGGATTTTTGAAATTACCTACTAAGCAAAGAATCGTTCTAGCAGAAAATTATGATGAAAAATAAGAAAGTAGAATTCGGTAGAATATCGATACAGAGGTATAGGAAAAAAATATCGATTTCAATCACTACAAGTATGCCATTAGGCATGTAGCTGTCAACTCGCATCAATCATAATCAACCTCTGTCCGGGTATCCTTGCCAAGGAAAACTTAGTTGGGACAATCTATCAATGTTTTTTATATATATTTTATAGGAAAAGAAAATATTTGCTATCGGTACGTATACAGAAATTTTTTTTTGTACTAACTGTGTTTTTTAAATCCATACTAATATTATTTATTTATTTGAAAGACAAACAGTATTATGTTACATTTAAAGAAAATAAATAAAAAAATTACATACACCAATCAAATTACAAACAAAACAAACAAATTACAAATCTGGAAGTAACTGTCTATTATCTTTTCAGGCTTAAACTGCTGAACAGATTTCGATAAATTTTTGCAAGGACATAGATTGCATATTGAGAACGGACATAGGCTAGCATTGAACGCCATCACGTGAGTGAAGCCGCGGATAAAAAATAATATAGAATATATCTATATGTTTTAGTCAGTCTTCTTCTGCATTTTGATTTCTTTTTCGTCAATAATTTTTATAAATAAGAACAGTTAATGAAGAACTTCAAGTGAATCTTTGACAGATGAGATGAAAGTTAGATACTTATATAGTACATAATGGTCCAGAGGCTGTCATGAATATATAAATAGATACATGTAGTGGACTATATGTAGGGTACAGGCAAAGAACAAGAAATATCCTAATGAATAAAGTATGAGAACAAAGCAATTTAAAGTTTAGAAGTAAATATAAATAAATAATAAATAAATATGTTGGGACATTAACACACATCACCATCTAGTTCCATGGTAAGCTACGAGGCTTGTGTTGGATACCAGATAGTTGATACACTACACATATAACTTTTAATACATACAACAACATACATATTATAAATATAGACACCCATGACTGGAGTACAAACATTCGTGCTCATCACACAAATGAATGCTCACAGGGGACTCGAACCCGCGACCGCTGGCACAGCAAGTAGGGTCACTACAAACTGAGCCAAACGTGTCGTCAGTAAGTAAAAAATGCAGTAAGTTTTTACTGCGTAGATTTTTGGACAATCCTCCTTTTTTTACCGGTATGTCATGGACATTCCCAGTTCTTTTCGCTTTGGGCATAGATAAAAACGTATTTTTAGCGATATCCGTTGAGTATTTGTAAAAACCAGTGGTTGGAAATGGAAGTACCATAGTCATAGATTCATTATCAGTACAAAACAAAAAAAAAACAAAAATTGTTATATTCTCTTTTCTTTACCTGTACCCTCCATATTGACTTGAAAATTACTTCGATAGTGAATTTCATGGGTTTTAAATTTTTTTTGTGCGGAACCCTAAATCTGTTTCTAAAATAGAAGTAGCCTAAGTTACTCCTTATAACATCAGATATCCCGTCCAAGTGAAAGTTGGTTCAGCCGTTTTGAAGATAAGCCGGAACAAACAAACATACAGACTGACAATTTTTTTCTTATAAGTTTCGTATATACTTTCATATATACATACATTTGGTAAAAATCTGTTATTTTGACATTACAAACAGACACTGCAATTTTATTTATCTGTATGTATGGATGTATAAGCAGCGCCATCTTTGGCAAAGATTATTTGTTACTCTTATAACTTATAGTCCATGTGTAGTTTAATTTCATTCAAATCTACATAGCTGTTTCAGCGTGAAAGAATTACAAACATATATATATATATATATATATATATATATATATATATATATATACTTAAAAACATCCAATACGTACCACACATAAAAAACGTGTACTTTTGTACGCACGCAAGAAGTTATACTTCATAGAACAAAAAAAGCTAAAGATTTTTTCCCATATTCACAGTCATAACTCTCTGTGTATAAAAGGAATGCGGTGTGCGCGCGTATCGTCAAAATTTTACTTTCATTTTTTTTCCAAACGTGCCAAAAGAAGTATGTAGGTATAACTCCAAAAACAAACATTGTAAGTAATTAACTCCTACTTAAACGTCGGACAAAAATTGTAAGATAATGACAAATGTTAACCAAGAAAAAGTTCTACCAAGCGAAATGACCAAACACTGAAGTCTTAATTGAAAATTTTATGATCTGAAATAAGGCAAATATCTTTTCTAGGCTTTTTCAATATGGTGTAGTTAAAGTATACAATACATTGTTTCGGTACGTTAACTTCGCAACAGAAGTCTCGTCGTAAAACATTATATTGACTCGCCTCGCAGTGGCTGGGCATGAGTGTGCCCATGATTTTGTAAATGGAGGGATAAAAATATTTTTCTTCTTAATAAAATTGTGACTGAGTCGAATCTGTATATTAAATATTTTTTGGAACATCTTATTGAAATAGTCATTATTATAGATACAGAGGCCGAATGTATAGTTTTTAGAATTTTTGTATGTCTGTCTGTCTGTGACCGCATCACGGAAAAATCACTGGATGTGGTATCGTGATAGCTGGTTATCCGAGTCAACATATAGGATACTTTTCACTGCGGAATAATATCTCATCTCTGAGAAATCTATAATAAACGCTTAAACATTAGCAGGGACGAACCCGAGCGGAGCGAGGGTGAGTCGCTAGTACTATTATAAAAATATAAAATTAATAATTTTAGATTAAGAATAAAATAAATTAAATGATGCAGGTACAAATCCAGGTCATATGTCTTCGAAAATTTCATATGCATTCGCAATGAAAAGAAGTTTGTGCCCAGCTTAAATTTGGCGTTAAAATATATTTGTTTTGATATAAGATTTTAATAATAAATTCTTCATACATAATAAAAATAACTTCCTGTTTTTCTGAGTTGTTAAACACTAGACAAAGAAATAGATTTCCTTTGGTATTTTGCAATGAACATAAGTTTAAAATTGTAATTATTCCAAAACATCAAATAGACATTAAAATTTTTGTAGATGAATAATATAGACTACTAGCGACTCACCCTCGCTTCCCCACACAACCTTTCATTCCCATTTTTACACCCTTAAGGGATGATTTCTGGTTTAAAACTATCCTATCCCCTTCCCAAGGTCTTAAGCTATCTTTTTACCATATTACATCTAGATCGGTTTTGTAGTTTCGGGACAAACAAACAAAAAGACAAACAAAAAATCTTTCCTCTTTATAATATTAGTATAGATTATCTACATCGGCTTTTTTAATGATTAATAATAACGAGGTAAAACTTCGTGAGTAGCTTCATTTTGGCGAGACGCCCAACTATTTTGGATTGATACGGAACATGTCAACAAAAACAAAACAAAAATAAAATCTATCCAAATTCCTTTAACCATGGTCACCCTACAAGCAAGCTATTTAAACAAGAAATATAAATAGGTTATACTTTTTACAATAACACAATTGTTCACACGTTTGTACGTGTCAGAATAAAAATAATTTATATTTTAAATAAAACACATAATAATAAGTTTAGTTTTATACTTTTATATTATAAATATGAAAATGCTAATTTATTTTACCTTTAAACAAGCTTTCTACACGTAGATATTGAAAGCTCTTATAAAGTCCAACAGTTGTTCAAGCCTATTACTAACTCATGTAGATGCTTCTTTTGTCTTGCACACATTAATTTTAAGGCAATATAATAATATGTTGTCAAATTTTACATTCTGTTATGACAATTTCGTCATACCTGCTCTTATTATAAACGCGAATTTTTTTGTGTATGTATGTCTGTTATCTTCATGCTACAAGGGCTCGACGTTTTTGGATGAAGTTTAATACAAAAATAGACTATAACCTCAGAAAATCATGGGCTAGTAACAAAATTTGCCTAAGGATGTCGCTATCTAGATAATGAAAAGCTAAGCGAATTCGAGCGAAGCTAAGAAGAAACTCAGCTTAGCTTGTTTATATATTGCTTGCTAGAAAATATAAATGTTATTACACGCTGTTTATAGCATACAGTTAATGTCAATTTCCTGACCGATTTTAGCCACAGCGGCCAATCTTACAGCGACTCACCCTCGCTTCGCTCAAGTTCTTCCCTAGGTACGTTTCGACGCTTAGTATGGAATAGATCTTTTTTTAAATATTTTTTTCGTTAAAGTCTCCGATGTTTTAATAGTTATTCGGCTATTCGGGATGAAGACAAATCTAACAAAACAAAAATCATAAAAATCGGTCCAGCAGTTCTCGAGATATAAGTGTTGTAACAAACCCGAATTTGTTTTATATACATACTAGCAGAACCCGCGGCTTTGCTTGCGCTAAAACTACAAAAATATCTCCAAAAGGTAGTTTAATACAAACTTTCATGCCCTATTTTACCCCGTTATAGGATGAATATCGAAAAATAATAAATAAGTATTTATTTAATTTTAATGAAGAGCATTAATACCAAATTTCAAGTAATTCTGATCATAAATATTTTTTTGGAGTGTATTATAACGTGTTTTCTACCGCTACTAAGCTACTAAACCGCTGTAGCCTATTCACTCTCCGCACCAGTTATCTCCACACAAAAAAACACGCCAATCCGTCGATCCGTTTCGACGTGAAAGAAGGACAAACAAACAAACACACTTTCACATGTATAATATTAGTATGGATATAGATTGCATTATTAGTAAGTAAAATCCCGAAATCATAATGCGTATGAAAAGAACAATGAATGTTCACTTTTGTTTTCATTTTTGTCACGTTCATCTTTCCAATATAAACAATAGATTGCCTGGTTTTGCGTTGGCTTTTCTAAGAAGCTTTAGGATGTCTTTCCTAGTAAATGTCTACCTATTTAGTGGTACACGATTTAAATAATTAGTTTATTCTATAGATGACTAGCAGTACCCCGTGGCTTTACCTGCGTTCAAACTTTCGATTGCTAGCAGGGCTAATTATAAGATTCCTGAAAATTTTATCAAAATCGCTCCAGCCGTTTTGGAGTCCATAAAGAACATACATACACACATTGATTTATATATATGTGTATATATATATAAAATTTGTATCATAATGGAATCTTTATGTTGGCATAACATAAAACTTTCATCATGTACGAATGCCTATGTGGGAAAGACACTCGCTCCTTCAATACGGATTATATGAGCGCAGGGAGTTCTGTATCTTCTGTATCCATATTCGTATACATTAATATGTCAATAAAGAATTTATTTAATAAAATATCGTAAAATATATACGTTTTAAATATTTTCTATTTCGAGTAAAATAATCGAGTGAAGCCGCGAATAAACACAAGTATAGTATTATTATATTAAAAGTTATGATAAACAAAAGAGAATATTCAATGAATTATCAACACATTCAAAGTAAAATGCGAGATTTTGCAAAACTAACAATATTAAGCTGGTATAGCACTAAAGCTATAAAATCTAATGACGGGTAATTGCCGGTCATAAAGGATTTGTTTGCTTTTTGAAACTATTTTTGTTGTTTTGTTTAACTCAGCTAGCTTTTATGTAACGGGTTATAGATAGTTTTATTAGTGACCGTTGGTGAAAGTGTTCAAGTTGATCTTTGTCATGACTAGGCATTGTTTGATCTGTGAATAAAGAAAAGAGCCCTTTTTTTTGTAAAAAATCTATTATTAGGTGATTTTTTTTATTTATCTAATATATAAAATAATAACTTGTTCTTTGTACATATATTATTCAGCCCTTTTAAGCGTCCCAATGCGTCCACCACGTTGGCCAAGC
This sequence comes from Brenthis ino, assembly GCA_921882275.1. NCBI lineage: Eukaryota > Metazoa > Arthropoda > Insecta > Lepidoptera > Nymphalidae > Brenthis > Brenthis ino. Next base: position 21,111,154 of record OV170231.1, read on the forward strand.
TCGGGTTGGCGGACTTCATACGTCTTTCGAAAACTTATTAAGGTCTCTCAGCCATGCACATGAGAATATTAGAGGTGCGAGCCCCGGGATATATATATATATATATATATATATATATATATATATATATGAATTTATATTATATATATATATACGTACATACATACATACGTTATTATTTAATTAGGTAAATATTAAATAAAACTTTCTAATAATAAAGAACTTAAGAACCGAAATCAGTAGTTGCGCCATAGATGGAGTACAAAATTCTGTTGCAAAAGTTATTTCTTCTAAATTAAATCTATATATACTAATATTATAGCACGCACAACGGACCAGAAGAGAGTCTAAGTGCGGAAAACGAGTCCACCTTACATTACTAATATTATAAAGAGGTAGAGTTTGTGAGTTTGTGATGTTGTAGGGGGTAATCTCTAGATCTACTGAACCGATTTAGATGAAATTTGGTAAGAAGATAGTTTGAGACCCTGTAAAGGACATAGGATACTTTTTGAAGTGGATGAGTCCCTAGTAAACTAAAAATACTTTTTCATAATAACTACTAACAGCTAACCCTCGCTTCGTTTGGGTTTGCCTCTAGAAAAACTAAAATAAATCTATCTCACGGGTACCGTACATTTTTCAGGGATAAAAAGTAGCCTGTGTGTTATTCTGATGTATGAGCTATATTATTGTAGTTTTATTAAAATCCATTCAGTAGTTTTTGCGTGAAAGAGTAACAAACATCCATACATCTATACATCCTCACAAATTTTTCGCATTTATAATATTAGTAGGATTCACATAGTCTTCACATCGATGAATTGCGAAGAAAATTAATTAGCCTTTTTTTAATTCATACGCTCATGTACATTCTCTTTGTGATATGTAGTTGAAATTTCTGTACTAATATAGTGACTGACGCAGGTAAAGTCACAGAAAGATACTTGTTTAGTTAAAACGGAAGTAAAAGTAAATTTCTTTGAAAGCTCAATACAAAATAATGCTTAAAGCCTTTTGTTCTTAACGTATAACGGGTTGTACAAACAAACCGACAGTTTTATTAGTGACCGTTAGAGAAAGCATTGTAAAGTAATATTAGTCATCAGTTCAAAAGCAAAAATTTCATCTTTATTCAGAACTAGCGACTCACCCTTGCTTCGCTTCGGGTTCGTTCCTAGACAAAAATAAATCTATCCCACGGAAACCCTGCATTTTCCGGGATAAAAAGTAACCACGTGCTGTTCCAGACTATAATCTATCTCTGTGCCAAATTTCATCCAGATCAGTTTAGCCGTTCTGGCGTAAAAGAGTAACAAGCATCTATCCATCCACCCTCACAAAGCATTCATATTTATAATATTAGTACGGATTTAATAGCGTTTGGAAATTTTTGAAATTTGTTGTTTCGGTCAAATAAGTAAACAAAACACATTCATAATCAACTTCGCTTAAACCAAAAGTATGAATAATAAAAACTTTAAATTCCAACCAAATTTTTATCCCTAATATTATTTTTTTTGGCTTAACTGAGCTTAGCATGTATAATAAGTAATTATAAAATATCTCTTTCACTATAACAGTAATAGTCCTTTGGTAACGCGTCCGTTTGGAAATTGAAGTGATACAGGTTCAAATATTTGTATGCAAAATCTATATAATTTAGATGGCAATACAATAGTTTGATAGTATCGAGCTCATCTGATGATAGAGCCAGGAGGTGGAGAGGAACTCTTTAATGGCTTGCAAAAACTTTGAGGGCTTGTGTGATTTTTCAAGAGCATTTTTTTAGACATTTTATGTTTTCTTTTATCTTCGGTGGAATAAAAGTTTAAATACGGACTGACATAAAAGTAACATATTTATTTGATACTAGCGACTCACCCTCGCTTAGCTCGGGTTCATACCCTAGGTACGTTTTACCGGTTAGTATGGAATAGATAGGCTATATACATAGGTATGATGAGTTGTTGTGGGTTGTATTGTGACGTGTTTTCATGTGGGAATGAGATAATCTCTCACGGTAAAACGTAGCCTATGTCACTCTCCAGCCATCTATCTATCTCCACAAAAAAAATCACGCCATTCCGTCACTCTGCTTCGACGTGAAAGACGAATAAACAAACAAACACACTATCACATTTATACTATTATATAGTATGGATGTATCGTTATATGAGGACTCTACTACAATTATTCCCACGAAATTTGAGAGCGAAAGTATTTAATTATCAAAGATTTCGCAGTACTTGCGTTTATATTGCTTATAAAAGACCTGTTAGTTTATGGCTTTGGTTTAGAATGATGGTATTTTGAATTCCATGTATATATGTACCATGTATTTTTTTTACTAAAATTTTGTCTAAAACAGCCATTCCGGTTCTGAGAACAGTGTATAAAAAGAGATTTTTTGTTTATATTTAAATTATTCATCTATATATTTTTATATTATATATATAAAAGAAAGTCGTGTTAGTTACACTATTTATAACTCAAGAACGGCTGAACCGATTTGGCTGAAAATTGGTGGGGAGGTAGCTTAGAACCAGGTCCGTCTGGTGTCCGTCTGGACATAGGATACTTTTTATCCCGTTCGACCGCGTTCGACATAAAATTTATATTTGAATTTTTGGATTTCTCTTAGTCTGGAATAGGTTAATAAGTATTAAAACACCAGAAAAAACACGAAAAAAAATTAAGATTTATATGATTAACGCTGGCTAATAATTATTAATATCTATTTAAATCCTAGCGACGAACCCGAGCGAAGCGAGGGTGAGCCGCTAGTTTAAAATATTGGTTAAGTAAGCTAATTAGTAGGCAATAATTTATAACTTTTTAAAATCCATTACAAACTTTAAGGCTAACTATTCAGCTACGATTTATATTTGTACTGACTTTTATCTGCAACTACGCTTAGATGCCATGATAATGAAAAATATTTTTAATGAATACATATTATACTAGCAGAACCCGCGGCTTCGCTCGCGCTAAAACTTCAAATAGAACGAAAAAGATAGGTTTCATACAAACTTTCATACCCTATTTTACCTCCTTATAGAATGAATTTCGAAAAATGCTAAATTACGTACTTATTTAATTTTATCGAAGAGCATTAATACCAAGTTTCAAGAAATTATGATCATAAATATTTTTTTGGATTGTATTAAACGTGTTTTCCCGTGGGAATTAGATAATCTCCCGCGATAAAAATTGCCTACGTTACTCTCTAGCTCTCCAACTATCTCCATACAAAAATCACGCCAGTTTGTCACTACATTTGGACATGAAAGAAAGACAGACAAACAAACAAACAAACACACTTTCACATTTATAATATTAAGTATAGATACTAATATTATAAGTGTGAAAGTAAGTCTGCTAGCTTATCATGATTAAACTGCTGAACAGATTTTGATAAATTTTGGCAAGAACGTAGACTGTAAGCTAGTATCAGACATAGGTTTCCCTTGAACCCCGTTCCACTAATCACGCAAGCGAAGGCGCGGTCAAAACTCATAAAATTATAAATATAAAAGTCACTCAATGTTATAACAAGTATACAGCAAAAAATTAATATAGTAATATAAATATTTTGTATAGTAAGAATTGTTTAGACAGTATAGTATAAGTCACTAGAGTGGACCCGATGGTCGTCGTCGTGCCCAACCGTTGCTTTTCGTTTGGGTGGCATAATTGATTTTGACGATAAAACAACTACGAGACACACACAAAAAAATCATTGAAATCTGTTCAGCCGTTTAGGAAGAGTTCAATGAACTACACACGTACGGAAGAATTAATATTATGGTCGGACAAGACAACGTCTGTTCAGTCCACTAGTAATAAAAAAAAACCTAAAACCCTACTGCAGCAACACCTACCGGGTCCAATTGTAAAAAGTCATCCAGTGAACTTGTTAAATACGGATAAAAAAATTCTTCAAAATAAGTCCAGCCGTTTAGGAGGAGTTTGGTGATATACGTATAGAAGAATTATATCTATACATAAGTATAATAATATTCTGAGTCGAATCTATACATTAAACATTTTTTAGAAAACCTTATTGAAATGATCATTATTATCCAGATGCCGAATCTATAGTTTTATATAATCTATATTATTAAGCGCAGTTATAAGAACGGATTATATATAGCTTTGAACTGAATGGGAATGAACCTACGACCTATGAAAACGCAGGTAGAGCTAACAACTTAACGGTAGTTCTCATAAAGATAACAAGCCAGAGCTGCATTTCATAAAGAATCTCTAAAATATAAGATACTGGCATTTCGCACGTCCGCGGATAGCCAAACACGTAATTTCAACGCTAAAAAGCGTTAAAAGCATCGTGAGGTATAAAGATTGTGATACACTGAGATTTTTGATAAAATTTAACCTATACAGAAACACTGTGATAAATTATTAGAAAAGAAATGAAAATTTATTTAATTTTTCTGTTTTTTGATGTTTGGTTTCACATTTACTTTTTTTTATTTACATTTACTTTTTATATGTGTAGGTATATACTGTTATAGTTATTGTGTGCAAATAATACAGTTACGATTAAATGATAACTATTGTATAGGTTTTTTTCATGTAAAATTTTAACCATTTTATCCTAAACTTTATGAAGCACATATATTAAATAAAAATTTAAAAGCAACCGACCATATTGGACCGATTTTTATTAATCATAGGGAAGAAACAAGAACACTCGCGACTAATTCACCTTTAAAACAAAAAAAAACAATCAAAATCGGTTCATCCGTTCTGGATATACGATGCCACAGACACACACACACACAGATACGTCAAACTCGTAATACCCCGACATTTTTGCGTCGGGGTTTAGAAATAGTAACAAAGCGAAATCTGTACATGAAATATTTTACAAAAAACCATATCTATTACCATATATCATAATAATATGTAATACTATTACCTAAAACAACAGTTGTTGAAATTTTTGTCTGTATTTCTGATGTCTGGGTGCTTTTATGCACGAAGTATTGAATGAAGTAAAGAAGTTAGTTACTTATTATTATTATCTTGTTAATTATAACGATAGCTTATTACCAAATTTTATTATAATATTGTATTATTTTCTAATTTACATTAATTTACATATAAATCTAAAATGTAGTATAATTAATTATTATTATTATTATATATTATTTAAATTATGTTGACAAAAGAGACCAAAAATAGAGCAACAATTAATTGGCTACCATAATTTAAATCATATCCATTGTATCACCAGCCTTAAGTCACCGTCGGAGCTATCAATAAAACAAACAAACACGCAGGTTTCACGTTACTAATGCATCAAACCCTTTGTTGTTTGGAATTGAAACCGGGAATTTTAAAATGGCGTTGCATCTTGAAAATACTATGTATAATTTATGAGTTAGAAGGAAATTAAGTATGTAGCTTTTAATAGGTACATACATACATAGTGACAGAGTGAGATGGCATCATGTTTTCTCTGTCTATGTAAAAGGAGGAAATACAATCTATACTTACTAAAACATCAGCCAGAATCATTTTTTTTTCTAATATATTGGACTTACGTTTAGTCGGTTTTTGCTTTTTATTCTTAAGATTCATTTTAAATATTACAGGCTATTTATTGAGAAAAACTGTAGGCTATCTTATACACTACTTACTACCCACGAGAGGTAAGTTATTCTATAAAATTAAAGATATGAGCGGAGTCGCGAGAAAATGCTAGTATAAATATAAATTTGTAACATTTTAAACAAATAAATATGATAAGTGCGAGTCCATGTATAGATTCCACTCCACTATTAATGTGTATAAATAATATTTACCAAAATAGAATGTTTTAATTAAACAATAGAGCAAAAATAGGGAGCTTTAAAACATTTATAAGGAATTTTAAGTTCTTTAGAAAGTAAGAAAGAAAGAAAGAAGAAGAAGACAAAATATTATTATTACCTATTTTTTATTTACCTATTATTCTTTTTTTGTGGGATAGACAAAAAATATCATATAATTCTGCCCCGTTTTGCGTTTGTTTCTCTATGATTAATATGTACGAGTGCAGATCCTAAGGTCCTGGATTCAAGTCTCAGGTTTGGCCAAGTATAACCAGATATTTTCTATCAAGAATTTCTCAGTAACAGCCCGAAGTTGCTAAGTTAGCAGGATTACACTTCTGTAAGTGAGTTTGATAATGATACAAAGAGAGAGCACTTGTGTTTGCGCGCATACTGAACCACTATTATATCTCGCAGCTGAAATCAGTCCAAAAAACATTTTTTGTTGTTTTCGAGTGAGAATCGAACTCGCGATCCCTGACACACGCTAGTAAGGTACATATTTTATGTTATCCGTTCGTTAGCCATTTGTATAATATATCATAAATATCAATTCGACGTTTATAAATAGATAAATTAAACAAACAACAAACGGTAGTTTATCTAAGCCATGTCCGACAACATGTTAAATATTATGAAACACTCCACTAGACTGTGTTTATCTTTTATTATACGTGCTACTAGTTTTTGATTGCGGCTTTACTCACGTGATATGCGGGGCAGGGTAGCCTATGTCCGATCCCAGGATGCGACCTACGTCTTTGCCAAATTTTATCGAAATCTGCTCAGCGATATAATAGTGAAAGAATTTAGGCTAATTTTTAAGAAAAAATTACTCAATATAATCGCATCGTGTAAATAGTTAAAATAAGAATATATTACTATATATATAGAAATATATATAGAATCTTCAATTTTTTTTATTTTTATGTTATGATGTGCATTTGAAAGAGAAAAAATATATATAATATTTTTAATATAATGTCAAATATAAAGAGAAATTATAAAATAAAATATATAGAACATATGAAGTTCAAATTCAAAAAAAATTATTAGCATTAAATTATAACAATTTTTGACTGAACGTTAAAGTAAAATAAAAGTTTACACCTGTTTCTAAAGAAATAACCTACACCAGCCCCGACAACAATTGGCCAAAAAACTCAGTGGATTTTTATTTTATTTTTCGTGAAGGAAATAATTAATATTAATAAATGTTATTTCGAAGCTTTATCGTTAAACAAAAAATTCAACTAAAAAAAAAACGAAAATAAAACTAAATTTTATTACGTAGACTCTATATACTTATATCATTTGTATTTATTAACAACTAGCATAGCCCGCGGCTCCGCCCGCGTTCAGATGACCAAAAACCCAATTCTTACGTTTTACATATTAGTAGATCTATATTATTACATTGCAAGTTTTGTATTTTTTCTTAGATATGAGATATTTTCCCGCGGTAAAAAGTATCCTATATGTTGACCCGGATAACCAGCTATCATCATACCAAATTTCAGCGAAATTCCTCCAGTGGTTTTTCTGTGATGAGTTAACAGACAGACAGACATACAAAAATTTTAAAAACTATAAATTCGGCCTTTGTATCGATAATAATGTTTATTTCAATAAGATTTTCCAAAAAATATTTAATGTACAGATTCGGCTTAGTTACAATTTTATTATATGTATAGATAATAGAAGTATGTATATGTTAGTCATAATTGCATTAGCGTCATACTTACTGTAGGACGGTCATTTGAAATAGAGCGTAATGTATACTAGAGTCGCCATTATACTACCATTTTGAGAGAATAAAAAAATTATCAATTTAAAAATGGTAGCGACAACTATTATTATAAATATATGTATGTGTGTATGTTTGTTAATTCTTCACTCTAAAATGGCTGGACATATTTCGATGAAATTTAGTTTATAAGTAGTTTCTTAACGATACCCTTTTTTTAACGTTGGGAAATGCATTTAGGCACGAGGTATGGGACTCACCGGAAAAGCTAGTACTACCCACTAAAACCCAACGGAACCTCCCCCGTCTTAATGGGGCGTCGCAGGATCGCCCACGACGCCCCGATGACTGGTCTGCCGAAGCAGACCACAACAACCATGGAGTTGCTCCACAGTCCAGTTCACTCTGCCATCAGAGAAGTACCAGGAGCAACCCTGAGCGTTTCTTGGCTTTGCACTCGGACGGACTTCCGGGCACTACTGAGCCATATTTATATTATTTTAATTCTTTACCTCCTATAAAAAATGTGTAATCCGCCATGTTGTGGTGACGGCCATCTTGGATTTACAATGATACTCTATTTATCAATTATATATCCAATTGTATTGTCATAAGAACTAAAGGTGTGTACCAAATATCAGATCAATCTGCCAACAGGAAAGGGGTAAAATTTCAATTACTAAATTTGATCCAAAAAACATGGCACGCTGAAACTATTTAAAAATAATAAATTATCATAAAAATATGTTATTTTTATGATAATTTATTGTTTTATATATTATTAAGCAACATTGAGTTAACATGTAACTTATAATAAACTTCACGACATATTATATACTTGCTGTGCCAGCGGTCGCGAGTTCGAGTCTCGCTGGTGGCATTCATTTGTGTTATGATCGTATATGTTTATACTCAAATAATGTTTGTTTATATTTATATGTATGTATTAAAAGTTATTGTATATATATATGTGTGTGTGTAGTGTGTCAACTATCTGGTATCCATAACACAAGCCTCGTAGCTTACCATGGAACTAGATGGTGCTGTGTGTTAATGTCCCAACATATTTATTTATAGAGACATCACAAATTAAAAGTAAATTATTCACTCAGTCTCTACATTTCACATTAAATCATTGTTACAAGAGAAACCGTAGCGGGAAGTGGATTTGTTTCGTAATTAGATGAATGATAAACGAATTTTCGACAATTATTGTTTTGTATATGGCTATTTTGTTTCACAATGTTTAAGCTGTTTTGTTTATTTATAATACTAAAAACTTGGCAAAGTAAAAGTCAGGTTTGTGTATGACAGGGTTTTTGCCGCTACACAATATTACTGTACAATCCATATGGCATTAAAGGACTACTATTATAAAAACTAAAGGTTGTGCGTGTGCGTGTTTGTTGGTCTTTGACGCTGAAACGGCTGGTCGGCTTTTGATGAATTTTAGTACATAAATAAATATGTTGGGGCATTAACACACAACACCATATAGTTCCGTGGTAAGCTACGAGGCTTGTATTATGTATACCAGATAGTTGATACACAACAAATACATATGTACAAAATTAATTATGTACTTGAAATACATACATATTATAAATATAAACACCCATGACTGTAGTATAAACATTCTTGCTTTTCATATAAATGAATGCCCTTAGCGAGACTCGAACCCGAACTAGGATCAATAGAATTCCTGTGCATAATCTCAAAAATTATCAATTATTTTTTTATATTATAATTATTTAGCGTTTATTGTATGACAAACTGTTATTTAATGACGTAGACTCTAAAAATATTTTATTGAGTAATTCAAGTACCTTGTACTCAACATATTAAAATATATAAAATCCACACTAAAATTTCAAATATGAAAGTATCTGTTACAGTTTCACGCTTAAGCCGCTGAATAGATTTCGATAAAATTTGGCAAGGACATAGATTAGATCCTGAGATTGGATATAGGCTACCCTTGAATCCCGCCCCGCTTACTATGCGAGCGGAGACGCGGTAAAAACTAATATTCTATTAGAATAAGTTTAATTATTTATATAATTATTATGAGATTTGTTCGTAATATCTAAAAAGGTAACTATCATTTGCAACTAATTGATATTATTATTAATATTTTTTTTATGTTTATAATCGTATATTATTACTAGCGACTCACCTTCGCTCCACTCAGGTTCTTCCCTAGTTACGTTTAACGTATAGTATAAATTTCTCACAGATGAGATATTTTCCCGCAGTAAAAAGTATCCTATATGTTGACCCGGATAGCCAGCAATCACTAACCATATTATATCAAAATACCATATGTATTTTATAAAAATATGACTAGTGGTTTTGTCGTGACGCGGTAACAGACAGACAGACAAAAATTGTAAGAACTATAGATTTGGCCTCTGTATTGATAATAATGACTATTTCAATAAGATTTTCCAAAAAAACATTTAATGCGACTCAGTTAGAATTTTATTATATGTATAGATACTACTAGCAGAACCCGCGGCTATGCCCGCGTTCAATCTACAAAAAAACTCTTTGGCTTTATGTTATACAGCGACTCACACTCTTTTCGCTTGGATACGTCGCTATGTATTTCTATAATATTGTTCATACAAAAACACTAAAATCGTGATTACAAAATTTCATTAAAATCGGTCGAGCCGTTTCGGAGAAGTGCGACCACAAACTTATATTAACTTATATTTCAACTTATATATATATTAGATAATATTAAAATTTCATGCTATGCGTGTGCCATATAATTATTTTTGCTTAACATTTATTATACAATTTAATATTTTAGATATAAAATCTACTTTTAAATACTTTTTTGTTTTAGTGGAGTCATTATTTAGTCATCCAGACTTAAAATAATGATAGTCAGGCAGTATATATGTAGTGATTAGTGTCTAGAACATGTTCTGCAGTTCAAATAACCACTAACAGGCGAAGAGAATCACGGATATAGGAAAAGATAATATAGAGATTGACGGAAAAACATATATCCGTATTTATGAATTAATATAGTGTCGTATGGAAGGATAAAATCGTGACGACATGTAATATCGATTGACCGTCTTCAAAATGGATGGTTGTAACTTTAAACTATTTTTTTATGCATGTGTGTATATCATAAAATATTTTACTAAATGTAAATTGTTTTTTCAAATTAAATAAAATATCAGTATCAGTATAAAGTATTCGAAACGTTAGGAATCTAAAATCAAAATAATCCGATACCATAGTTTTATTTAAAACTACCAGAACCCGTGGCTTCACTCGCGCTAAAACTACAAAAAATAGTAAAAAGGTAGGTTTCATACACACTTTTATCTCCTACTAGCATTGCCTGCGGCTCCGCCCGCGTTCAGACGATCAAAAACCAAATTCTTAGGTTTTAAATATTAGTATACTCTTACATGCAGTTTTTCTATTTTTTCTCAGAAATGAGTCATTTTCCCGTGGTAAAAAGTATCCTATATGTTGAGCCAGATAACCAGCTATTATCATACCAAATTTTATCAAAATCCCTCCACAGACACAAAAAAGACAGACAAAAATTCTAAAAACTATAGATTCGGCCTCTGTATCGATAATAATGTCTATTTCAATAAGATTTTCCAAAAAAATCTTTAATGTACAGATTCGCCTTAATTACAATTTTATTATATGTATAGATTTTACTCCGATATGGGATGTATTTCGAAAAATGGTAATACACGTACTTATTTGTTTCGAAGAGCATTAATACTAAGTTTCAAGTAACTCTGATCATAAATATTTTTTTGGGTTATAACGTTTTTCTGTGGGAAGGAGATAATCTCTCGCGGAGAAAAATAGTCTCTTCAGCTCTCCAACTATCTCCATACAAAAATCATGCCAATTTGTCATTCTGTTTTGACGTGAAAGAAGGACAAACAAACAAATCATGTCAAATATTAGCGTACATCTTAGAAAGTATTATTTATTAGATTTTTTTAAAGAATTAAATAGCTACGTTATACTCCAAAAACTTCTTTAAGAAATACTATATTTTCTCCCACATATTTGCTATATGTATACACTTAAAAAGTAACGGCAAGTATAAAAATAAGAAATTCCTATACATATTAATATAATGTTTATGACTCAAACTTTCGATAATTTCGTTCATATTGACTCTCTGACTTGGCGGAGATATTTAAAAATTATTATTTGCAAATATATAGCTGAATTTGATTATAACGCTTATGATTTTAATCTATAGCCAAAATAATGAAATAATAGACTATTATAATATTATGTTAAATTATTTAATTATTTTATATTAAAAATATATATAATTTGATTATTAAATATATATTATATAATTAGTTTACAGCTAAAATATAAAATGTGGCTTGTAAAAAATTATGTCTAAACGTTTCGTGTCTAACTTTCACAGCTTAGATTCGACACGTACTCATGGTGTAATGGCGTGCCTTGCATATTTTTAACATACGATGATGGGTTTATTATTTGCAAGATATATTACTGTGTAGAGTCTCTTAAGAAGTTGATATATCTATCTATATCAACTATATAGTATAACTGTATATATTTAAAATATATGTAAAAATGATATTTTTATTTTCATAAGCTTTATTTTATTATACATTTTGATATATTGTAATAGATTTAAATAAAATCATGAATATAGAACAAGTTAAGTATATCAGAAGATCTATTTAAATATGTAGCCCATATTGTACCGTAGACCCCATAAAGCCTTTGCTCGGGCTTCGCGAGCTTAAAGCTTGTTTGTGGCAATGCACTTTTTTACTGACGCGTCGGCTACGTTCAATATTAACATACAAAAATAAACGACCCTTGAAATCAAAAAACGAATAAATAAACAATAAAATTATTTTAAACTATAATCAAATTTAACAGCCAATCGAATAACTTAGAAATTTCGGAAAGAAAATCAATGAACTCTATATTTTATTTTATTTCCGGTCTCACATAATGTAAAGCAGACGATTCGATCTCGCGTAATACCGCAAAAGTTCGTTTAAAGCTTGAACGCGGCGATCGGCGTCAGGGGGGTGGGAGAGGGGCGTGGGCCGCATGCGTACCTCTGGCCCGACCAGCATTCCAGTAGTTCGACCGACGGCCGTTCGGCGCCACGCAACCACTCTTCGCGACGCAAGCTCATACAAAGAACGCCTCAGTATTGTAAAAAAATCTGTGATGTATTGATTAATTCCACCGTTTTACAAACATAGAAACCATCAATGGTCGTTCATACTAACGTTTTAGTGTAAATAACTGGAGTTTAAGTGAATGTAGAGACGTTTAAAACGGGCCACGTCCCATGAAATTCCACATTTATCGATGAATAGAATCTAGCGGAGACTGAACATGGTGGACTGTACGCGATGAGTGAAATTGTTTTACTTGTTGTGTGAAGCTGATTTTTATAATGTTTGTAGTGAATTAAGTTTGTGTCTAAATAATGTGGATTGGTGATTTTCGGGCAGAAGCTTAGAAAAACTGGCTTGCTTATTTGATCGGATATGAGTTTTTGAGCAATAAATATACAGAATGGTGTCCTTTACTTATTTCGGAATGCGACAAGCGCCTTGGACTCTTCTCGTCCTAGTCTTCTTCATCGAAAGCGTTATGGGCAATTACGCAAAATCCTTCTACATTCATTGGAATACAACAAATAGCATATTCAGAATAGACAACACCGATCATGTATTCGATTTGAATAAAGGCAACGCTCAGTTCGAGTACGACCAAGTGAACATAATATGTCCCGTCTACGCGCCCGGCACCTTTGAGGAAGATACGGAGAAATACATAATATATAACGTTAGTAAAGAAGAATATGATACTTGTAGGATAACCAATCCGAACCCGCGTATTATAGCGATATGCGATAAGCCGCACAAACTGATGTTCTTCACGATTACCTTCAGACCGTTTACGCCGCAGCCCGGCGGGCTAGAGTTCTTGCCAGGTAAAGATTACTATTTTATATCAACGTCTAGCAAAGACGACTTGCATCGACGTATAGGCGGTCGCTGTCTGAGTCACAATATGAAGCTGGTTTTCCGGGTGTGCTGCAAGCCGGAAGACCAGCCACCTGCTCCACCATCGCAGCCCACTCCTCCACCACCGCCGCCACCACCCACCATGCCGCCGACCACCACAACTACTACCACATTCAAGCCGGTAACCAAAAAGACGCACAAATACGATAAGACGCAAAACGAGGTTGTGAAGAGCGAGGAGCTTTCATACTCTCGCGGGGCAGCGCTCGCTTCCTCCCTGGCTTTGGCTTTGGCTGCGACCGCCGTTTTAGCGCCCCTGGCTCGGTGAATGTGCGCTAAAGCGGCGCGGCCACCGCGACCCGATCTATTGGCCAAACCATGTTCACATACAACACAAACTCTGCAATCCCTTCAGTCTCTAAACTATCCGGACACTCTAGTCTTTACGTGAATCGTTGATGTGAACGAAACTCTTAGTGATTAAAATTGGAATAATTGTGGTATATTGTGCTCAGGATAAAGGATTTTTTGGATTTTGTAAGTAAGTAGTGCGCTAATGAGTTTGGTGCCGAAATGGATAACTGACTGGTTTTTTTTAGAATTGTGCAAAATTCCTAGTTATTTCAGAAAGTTCCCAAAATGACAAATTTTTTAGTCTATAAGGAACATGAGCCTAATTTTACTATTAACTAAAGTATATCTGGCCTACTGAATAATCGAACTATTATTATGAATAAAGATCGGAAGGCAATTGCTGCGATGTTAATTACGAACACATCTAAATATACATACAATATATATTTAAATATTAAAAAAAAAACATTAAAATATATAATGGTAATATAGGTTTCTTAAAACCTTTAGGAATTAAATTTTTATATTTTGACTAATGCAATGAAGGATATTTGATTAAGTATTAGATTTCATGTATTATCATAGGAGAAATCTTATGTAGACGCGATTGTAATGACATTTTCTTCTTTTCAGGACTACATGTATGTTTATATGAAAAAAAAAAATGGGACAAGTTGAAAATACTTGTTTCTTATACACTGTGATTTTGGTTTATTTAGAGTGTAATATTTCTCTTTGTTTTTTAATGTGATATATTTTTTTTTTATAAAATATGTGTTTCAACTTCATCACTCGACTGATTTTAATTTTTTTTTCTTCTACAAGCATTTTAACGCATTTAAAATGTATGACAGCTTTTAGTGGCTTTTTGTCACGATTAATTAATAGTTTTGAGTGTGAATGCTCAATAATGGCGAAATTACATCTCAGACCTAGCCTATGCTAAGCTAAGCGAATGTGTATTATCTATATCTTGATTAGTAATTAATCAATTCAAATGATATTTATGTTTGAAACCAGAATGAAGAGATTTGAGGCTTAATTTAATAGGTATCTAGCGAAAAGTTTAAAATTGTCCATAATTATAATATTATCTTTATAGTTAATGCTATAGCCATTGTTGGTTTTGGTTTAAATTTCATTTAATCGATATTAACATCAATTTTTACATACGCAATGCTAAGAAACTTCATTATTAAGTATATCGTCTCATTCATCAATTTTTGTTCTGGTTCCAACATATTCAGCACATGTAGTGCTAAATGTGATCAACCATCTGATCATGTTATGAAATAGTCAAATAGTAAAATAGTAGTTGAAATAGACCGGTTTTCTGTTAGACATACGCATTTAGTGGCAGTTGATATATTTTTAAAATAGTGCTTAAGGATACGTTTAAATTTCACACTGTATTATAAAGATAATTTTATCAGAATAAGTATTGAATAAGATTTGGGAAGTCTTTTTGGCATAATTAAATATAAAAAAGGTTATTTTTAATGTTTGTCTTAATAATTTGGCGAATTGAAATATTAGCAAAATTGAGTTTAAAAAAAAAATGGTGGGCAAATAATGAAACAACTTTGTAATAGTGTTATTATCTAATAAAGGGTGTACTTAAACTGATATGTTTTTGTCAGTTTAAGTAATACTAATACGTTGAATTAATTAGTCGCATCGTTTTTAACGGCTGACGCTAATTACTTTATTTAACAGTATAATGATCTAACCTTGCGAGACAAAAGACTACCAGAGAAGCATTATGAAAATAAATTTCTCTGAAAATAGAATCTTAATTACGGATTTTACCCCAAAAAGAAACTTAAGTGGAACATCTCAATAGCTGTGTATCCAAAAAATTTAATTTACCAAAAAGACTAAAACAAAACAAAAAAACATCAGACGAGCTAATGCATTGTCCAAACAAATGGATATAAAAATAACATTTGGGATATCTATTATGTTCCATATGCTGTGCGTCTATTTTAATATAGGTAAAGATATACTTAACCGTTTCGTGGTAGACTGTGTGTTTGTTGCTTTAGTTTATTTTAAGATTACGACCCTGAAGCTTGTGAAGGGATAATCGGCCTAACCTGTTTGTAATAACTTTAAAGCGTGTTTACTTGTTCTGAGCTGGTTAAAATAACGCATGACGTGAACAATTAGCTTATCATGACGTGGCTGTCTTTGACTAACATGAGGAATTTTAAAATCATGCCAAAATATTTAAAACTCAAAGATTTGCTGCCAATTCTTAAATTTTCTGCAATCAATATAGATCTTTTGATCTAGTTTTTGACACATACAACTACTAAAATTACGAATATCACAAAATTTATTCCCATTTTTTTTTTTAAGTTAAGCAAATTATAATCTTCAGTTAAAACCAACATAATATTTTTGTGATAAGTTTTTGTCAAATTCAGTCAAATTTATTTAACAAATATTTAAAATTATGTATGTATATATATATATATATATATATATATATATATATATATATATATATATATATATATATATGTTAAAGAAATAGAAAGCAACACCACATGGCAGTAATAAAGACAGAACAGCTGATGTTAATAAAAATAAATAAAATCAGTGACATTATAAAAATTATAAGTGATCACTCATATTATATTACACAAGACATTCCGAATTAAAGTGACACTTAAAAGAATTCTACAGATTTAATTGATGACAACGCATATATTTAAACAGACGATGTAGATATGCGTTACGTTCTCTATTTCTAAGAAACTTGAACAATAACATAAAATAGAAAGGGATCGGGATTTAAAGGAAAGAGAATTTTGCGCATTCCACGAAATACTTGGTAAGTGACAAAAACAATAGAAATAAGACGCTTGCAGCATCTTTACTTATCTAAAGATTATACAGATTAAATCAGCTTTGAGATCTTATTGCAATACAGGGTGAAATTTTAATGTTCAACCAACATTTTAATAGTATTTCTCTCTCATATTAGTTTTTGGTTAGATGTGCTGTGTACTTAGAATAATTAATTGCCTATTAAATGAGATGACCTCGTTTTTTGAATCTCGAAAAGTCCGTTAGTTATAATGATGGAAATGATGATTTTATATTTAACAAAAATCTTGGGTGATTTCCAACAACACAATGATAATGTAAGAGGTTTAGACAGTAATGTTTTAATTATTTAAATGAGAGCTATTGTTCATTTTGTAACAAGATGTATGTAATTTGATACTGACTGTGTAAAGAAATTGAAATGTTCCAAAATAAATGTTAAATACTTTGATGTGGATACAAATTTAGTTGGGCAGTTAATTATGTATTAACTATTGTTGTAAAATTGACTCATTGATGTCGGAATTTATATGGATATCTGTTATTTTTGTGTGTTTACGCAAATTTTATTTGAACAAAATGATATTATATTTTTAATGCTTTGCGCGGAACTCTTAAATGTTAAACCTACTAATGCCAATTATAATTTTGTTAAAGACTTACAATATAGATTTAGTATCAACGTCTCTGTACTCATTGTGTTTGAAACAATTTTAAAGATATAATATGTACAAGATTGCTAATTTGTAATGTTGATCGAATCGAAACAACGTTTAGAGCGTGTTTGAATCTTGTCTGTGACAAATACTCGTATTGTATGTAGATATTTATCGCATTCTGAGTTCTGTACGTGTTTCCGGAACCCCGAATCAGGGTATCTTAATATGTAAGAATTATTCTCAGCCGATTCAAACATGTTCAAAAGTCGCATTAAAGCCTGCCCTTAACTTTTCTAACTTTAAACATCTTTTGTGTAAAAGTTGTTTTAAGTTCTATTTATTTTATAGATATAGTTTAAAATAACAAAATAATCACACTTGAATTCAAAAAAATCTTTGAATTCTATGCATTTAGTTCATATTCAATGTATAAGATGATAATATGTATAATCATGAAAATTACTGTAGAAGATAAAATTTTCAATGAAATTTTTGTGCTTGTTGGAAATCACAATTAATTGATAATTTGTAAGGGAGGAGTTATGTTATTGCATCGGTAGAATTATTCAATATAACCAGATCGTTTCAGTGTTGCAAGGCGAATATATCCTCGAAATTGTGCCTCATTTTATCATTTTACGTGATGGCTTTATGACGAATCTTCTGATGTAGAATAAGATAAATCTTATTATTTTAGATTGAAAATTTTCTTAAGCCTACGTGAAATTTCGATACTTTGCTCAGTGGAGGTTGTAACGTATTTTTAACTCCCTATTGTTTGAATACTTAAATATTTATTATTTATAAGCATTTTTTTATTGTTTTTGTACGCATATTTATTTAATAAGAGCAATTAATTTAACAATAAATCCAATTTCAGCCATTTACGTTTACAAAGTACTTAATTTATAACCGCCTAATATTATATAACGTAAGTGTAGTAAAGTGTTCTATGTTTTTAAAAGAATATAAAAATTATAAGAATTTTTAGCTTCATTATTATAAAATGATTTTGAAATACATTTAATTAAAAATTAAATAGACTAAAATTTATTTATAAATCTTAATAAGTAGGTATATAAAATTCCCGTGTCACGATGTTGGTCTGCGGTGAACTCCGGAACTACTTAACCGATCTTAACGTACTTTTTTTCAAAATGTGTGATTTGTTTCAACTTAAAATATAGAATAGTTTTATCAGGATTATTTCTTTTTTTTTATTGCAAAATTAACGATTTTCATGTGTGCCACAGCAACGCGCATTGCTCTGTGAAACTTATATTCATTTGTAGAGCTCATATCTATTAAATTCATTTTAATCTATTAAGCACATAAAGAAAAAAAGCTTTTAAAAGTTCACATATAATTTCTAATCATTAACTTTCAATCATAAATTCAATGAAAATCGCATTTAATCAATAAAACACCGTCGGAATGTTCTCTCATTAGTATATATACAAAAAAAAACCGCTTATATGTTTGTTAACGCCGCGTCTTTATATACTGTAATTAGGATTGTCGTTTTACGATCACGATTGCCATTAAAATGTATAAATTTACACTGAATTGTTAGATTTTATAGCGTAAACGAATATTATGGTTGATGGAAATCGCACTACGTGTCAAAGTACCACTAAAATCACTGAAGTGATTAGGCTCACTATATATCGACTACTTTGTTTTGACTAAGTTCTAAATTTTTGCTTGTTTAATAGCTATAATATAAATTGGGTTTTAAGATATGTGACAATTTAGTATATTTTGGTCGTGTGAGAAACTCTTTTCTTATTTTTGCCTTCCAATAAGTTTCAATTATTATATTCTGCGTCTAGTATTATTATTTGTATAGTATTGTTATTCCTTAGTTAAACTTTGTTTTTTACTTTTTGATTTTCTAAGTTCAAGTTTTTTTTTTAAAGAAAGTGATAAAGATATAGCTGGTCTCTACAAAAGCAAGTTTCGAAGTTATTTAATGGTCTACATAGAAATTATTGCTACTACGATTATTTTTAATTTAAATTAAAGCAAACAGGTGTGGAAATATATATATATATATATATATATATATATATATGTATTCCTTTATATGTCACATAAATAGCTCGCTTTAAACTCATTTCAAAGGTAGTTAACTTGCTAAACGGCCTTGCTTTAATTTGATAAAATGACGCATAGCTAAATATTTTTATTTGTACTAATTTAATTTTAAAAACGCTCTAAATAGGTCTATGAAATTTAGTATAAATTTGTCCCACTCGGTTATACAACATGTGACCATGCTATATTTAGCATTATTAATTTATTAATTAATAATAATTAATAAGCGATACACGACGTGCTTTTTTGAGAGAAAGAGATATCAGTTTGCATATTAATACTCTAAATTAAGTTTATTTTATTAATAACAAAAATTTCTATTCTTAGTAAAAATTAATTGCTCTTATTATAACAAAAAAGATTTTTTAACCATGTTGGTGCTAAAAAAGACTATCAAAACTTTCATATTTTATTCAAATTTTCGATTATATTTTTTTTTTATTTCTTTCTAAAGTACTTAGCTATTTATTTTGAATGACTGATAAATTATTTCTTTAACGCTTTACGTACTTAAGTTTTAGTGTAGTATGCTTCAGCTACCTCTAAACTTTTAAAATATTTATATATAAACTTAGATAAGGGCCTTATACACTGAGACTTTCTGGTTGCTTTCCTAAAAGAATGTTCAGAATCCTCAATTTTCCTAAAACAATTGTTCGTTATAAAAAATAATAGCACGTAGGTTATTCCAATTAGTATATGATCGTATATTTTTTGCAACTGTATTATTAATGCTATATTACTGCGGCCATATTTTTGGTGGATCTGGGTGGTTCTCGAATGTTCGGTAAAGTTCTGAGGTGAGACATAAACGTCGAGTCGAATATAACATTTGTTGTGAAATTATTGTAATATACTTAATTGAAATTTTTGAAAAACTTTTTAATTTTTTTTCATGAGTTTTTCAGTGTTTGGAAATTTTTTGGCGTATGAAAAATTTCAACGAGATGGTATATAACATTTTGTAAATGGCTATGTGCCATATTTTTAAGTGTAGGTTCGATGCCTGTGTTGAAATTTTTCATACTAAAATCAATACTGCATAATATCATTTATGAAATTTTTATAATAAATTATTTTACAATTTAGGACAATATTTTCTATACATCTAAGAAAATACTATGAATTGTATTACTAATAAGCTTAAATACCTTATATATTTGTCTCTTTCGCACATAAATTATAAAAAACTGTGTAAAAGAGATACATATGTATATTTTAACGCATATAGTCATAATAAAGTTATAATAATAAGACGATATAATATAATGTTATATTCGATTTGAAATTTGAAATTTTTTAATTATTGGAAAATATGAAATTAATTTTTATTTGTAAATTATGTAAAAAAATTAACGTATAATACATATTTTATAATGCTCTGCCTCACCTAAATTGTGAAGTCGAAATTTTTGAAAAAAATGAAAAGAATTGGCGATGATTTGTAAAAATGGAAGGGATAAAAAATAATTGTACCTACTAAGTAAACAATAAGAAGTTGTAAATATGTTGTTATTAAGAGTAGACCCTGTAGGTATTTATTTTAACGATTTCTGGCCTCTGTTAAAATCCAAAGTTTTTAATTTATTTTTCGACCAATAAATGTTGGAGAGAACTATCTGTTGTTTTTTTTATGACAATTTTACCATCCTATAATTATTTATCAAACATACGTTTTAACTGTTAGTACCTATGGAATATATAGATAATATATTATATATACACAGGTACAAAATAAACAGTTCTGAAACTACTTAAACCACTCCTGACATACTCCTAAAAAAAACAAAAAAAGAATTATTCAAATCGATCCAGTCGTTTTTGAGATTTAGCGAGACTAACAAACAGTAATTGATTTTTTATAATAAAGTATCTCATAATATACAAGGATTAACATATTGTATATTGAGAACATCCTCTTATTTAAAAGTTGGTCAACGAATGAACTTCTATAATTGATAATATAATATTCTATATCTATACTAATATTATAAAGGTAAAGTTTGTGAGTTTGTGACGTTGTAGGGGGTAATCTCTGGATCTACTGAACCGATATAAAGATGAAATTTGCTAAGAAGATAGTTTGAGACCCTGGGAAGGACATAGAATACTTTTTATCCCGGAAATCATCCCTTAAGGGGGTGAAATTGGGGATGAAAATTTGTATGTGGAAGTTAGGGACGAATCCGAGCGAAGCGAGGGCGAGCCGAGGTACTCAAATTAAAGCGTTATATACTAAAATGTACCTTATATTAAAATTTCAGCCATACTAAAATAGTTTAAAATTCATTTTTTATGATAAAATATGACTTCTGGCATATTATTATCAACAATAAAAATGTCTGGCATTAATAACATAATGTTGTTTATAGTTTAAAAAAAAATAGTGAAATAAAAAACTCTTCTTAAAATTATTGGAAAAATCTACATTTTTACCTGCTGAGGTGTTATGCGCAGAACGGAACGCCATGTCTACCGGCAGCCAGATGACCCGCAAGGCGATCGATGGAGCGTGAGAAAAGACATCAAAAAACTAGCTTCTTAAAATTCTCTCTCAAAAACGTTGCCAGCTCTTAGACCATTATGAGCATTTTTATTTTGTCTTTAATATACAGATTTCGCCATGGAACATACTCTCCAAACATTTTTTGAAAAGGCACTTACAAAAGAAGCAAACGATGTACAATGATATATTCTTTGCCTGCTGTTGTAGATGCCAGGAGTTGCCCATTCACTAAATGACAAGAGACCCCCTAAATTGACTGTTTTAGAAGTAAATATTGTAGAAAATTGTTTTTATTAACATCAGAATTATATAGGTAAGAAGTTGGGGTCAGTTCTGTAGGATAAATAAGGGAACTTTTGCTACAATATTACCCCTGAACTTTACCCCATGTGTAGTACTTATAGGGACAAAAGCCTTTTTAATATATATTTTTTAGCGTTTAAAGTGTAAGAAAATGAAGCTAACTGACCGCAATGGTCTGAGCTCAACTGGTTTATAATAGTTTTAAAAGATGGTTTATAATTTGTCAATATATTATCAATAAATGTAGCGCTGGTAACAGTGATTCTATTTGGTTCTAGAAATAAATTATTCAGGTTATATGATAGAAGCATGGATTTAAATCTGAGACTTAAAGTGGAATTATCTAATAAGTTAATATTAAAATCCTCACAAACAACAATGAATTTATTATAACTATTTAATTTTAACAAAGCTTCTTCTAATACTTTCTCAAAGTACTCATATAACCCATTAGGTCTGTATACGCATACAACAATGAAATGCTCAAGCTCTGCGCAGGCTAGTTTAATAGTTTGCCTCACAATATCTTTATGTTCTTTATACTTAAAAAGTTTACTTATAATTATTATTAAAGAGCCTCTGCATATAGCTTTTTCTCTATTGAACATACTAGCCTACCTGGTGCTATAGCCAACCTACCTGGTGACCACTGAAGTTAAATATGGACTGAGGAATGAGAAAGCCAGTGTTCAGTGTTCAGAGTTCAGTTTAACATAAAATATGAATAATTTCACAGTTCATAAATAACTCCAGTTCGAGATCCTTATATATCATCCCCGGTACATTTTGGTGCACCAGGTTAACAATGTTTAAATTTTTATTATGACATTTATCTGATTTAATGTCATTACTTATTAGTGTGAAAGCGGCATCCTATGTTGTCTTAATTGTTAATTTAAATTGCTATTTGAAAGTTGGAACAGATTCCAAATCAATAAATGTACTATTATTACAATTTTGCTCAATAGGAGCATAAGTCGGAGTAACCAAATCATTGGCTATGTTAATTTGTATATAATATGATAGCACAGATGCTGTCATTTAAAAAAATATGATATGCTTAGCCTACTATGTCAAAATATAATTTTTCAATAAATTATTAATATCAATAACATCAATTTTATTAGATTTTTTTAATATTCAAATTTAAATACTTACAAGTAGTTATAGTGTGCATTAAATTATTAATGTCATATCTTAACCTATTTTCCTGAGGCAATTTAGCTAAATAAGATAGTGTAAACAATAAAATCTTATTTACATTTAATTGTTGCAATTTATTTAAAACCTTTTCCATTGAACTCTGTTTACGTTACCACTTCTCCCAATAAATAAAATGATAGTGTTGGGACAGCGAGCCTCACTCAAGATGCTATTTAGTTTTTACTATATGATTATAAGTGGCTTGCAATGATTAACAACTCCCTGGCCCCCACAAAAGTCATTTAATAATACACCCATACCTTTCCCTAACTCATCACTATAAATTTTAATATATTTGTTCTTAGGATGAGGTATAGATTGCAAAGGTTGTATATTTTTATATTTATATTTGGGGTTGTTGTGACCCACAGGCTGAGTCAGTGAGGGGTCATTAATTATGATAGTATTTATTGTACCTGAAAGTGAAATGTGGCATTCACAAATATGATCTTTAATAAATGAGTCAAAACGCTCAAGGTTATTATTGCTAAGTTTCACCAGGTTGTCCATGGCAGATATGTGCTCGGCAATTTCTTTCTGAGCATTTACTGGTTAATGTGTCTAAGCTATAGGTACATCAAATTCGTAATCTCAGACTGCAGTGTGCTGACATTGGCCTTAAAGTCATTTTTAAGAACAATTATCTCTTAACAATATGATATCATTTTTGTTTTTAGTGCTATTTTCTTTTTACAAATATTATTGTACTTTTTATTATATTAATATTTAATGAATTTATTTATTTTAATATATTTCTTTAGTTTCTTTTTGCTTAATACAAGAAATGAAGTCCTGGTGTTATCACAGGTCAAATCTATTATAGTAGTATTATTTCTCAAAATTCTCAACCAATTAACTGTATAGACGCTGGGTTTGAGAGGCTGTTAGTCTATGGTTTATACATTTAAGATCATTTATTTGTATCTTAGCCTCATGAAGCTTGCGTCTCAACTCACCATTGAGTTTGAGGTCTTCCTCATACTCATCTCTGCACTGGTCAAACCCATTGACTATTTTATGCAGATTTTCATTTTCTTCCATTACATTTGTACACTGAAAATGCATTTGTGACATATCGTTTTTTAATTGTATTTTTCTTGAAAATCTGCTCTATTTTTCATTGTCCTCTCTTTCCTTAACAACTGTTCACACTGTGACCTGTATGTTTTAGCTCCTGGAGCGCCAGCTGGAGTTGTTCCTCCGCCTGACGCACCTTGGATCCACGGGTCATCATTTTTATGTAGATATAGGTGTAAAAATTAACACGAATAAATTATTATTAATGTCTATCGTATGTACAGTGTAAACAATTTAAAATATAATTTTAGGGCTCTACTGTACAATAAATGACATCGAGTTGAGACTTCATATTTTTTTTCACTAATAGATCTCTTTATTAGAAGCCTATATATAAAGTTTAAGACTGCGGAAACAAATAGTTTTGTCAAAAATTTTTTTCGAGTTTCAACTTTTTATGTAATTTTACCACATTTATACACGCACGCTAAGTTCGTTACAATTTTCTATTCTCTGAGTTATTTTCAATCATTATTGTAGTTAAATATATAATTTAATAGTTAAAATCTTGATTTATTCGTATTAATTACAAATATAACATGGTACATATTAGATTGGTTATGTGATATGTCAATGTCAGAATTAGCTAAATAATAAATATGAAAATTAAAAAGCGACGCCAATTTGAAATGTCAGTTTGAGTGACAGTTGCAATTGTTTTATTTCCACGCAGGAAATCTTTATCAAAATAGGTATAGGTTATTTTTTGGCAGAAACCTTTCTTTCTTGGTTAGGTTATGGTAGAACCGTGACCAGAACAACTAGAACTTTTAGAACTTTTTTCTTAATCCGTAGCCACTTTTTCCGGTACCTATTATTATTGTACTACATGCAAAAGTTGTCTTAAAACTGTAAGTTGTAACCAATTGTGTTTAGGTAAGTAATCTAGTTAAAATATAAATAAAAAAATAAATTTCTTTGAGTGACAAATTTCTTCCAGGCTATGTTTGTTCTTCTTTCAATTTCATCTTCATTGTGCGTTTTCAAAAATGATATTTGTTTGCCTAGGTAGATGTAACTGTGGACATATTCTATATATTTTTCTTTTACATTAATGGGCCGTTCTATGCTGTTTGTCATGATTTTGTTTGAGCTTGCTAGTTAAAATATACAACAATGTAAATTGAACCTTAAATGCAATGTTTAAAGTTGTTTTCACAATAAATTAACCTCAAAAATTGAAATTTTTAAAATTAAATATCACGAAAACTACTAGCCTCCGCGGTTTTACCTTTTAAAGGGGAGTCTCTCTCACCCCCTCACATCCTCCCCCACCCTCTCTCCTCCCTTAAATCGATGTCATAGATTGTACAGTTCAACCAATTTTAGTATTTATTGACTTAACTATTTATGACAAAATCTAGGAAAGAAGTTACAATGTTAAAGATTTAATTTAACAGCTGACGAACACAACTTATCTTTTTGATAATCCTGGTACGCACATTTATCACAAATTTTACACTTAATTAAATTATCAGCTATTTAATTTATCCTAAGTTACATAAAATATGCAAAATTAATATAAAAAATAATAAAATAATCGGGAGAATATATTATGAGTTATGACATGTAGGTTTAGTGTTGCCACAAGACCAATCTTAGCTTAATCGATTTTGATGAATCATACGTCGTTAGATTCGTCTTGATAATGTAAGTATTGTGTTATTGTATGTAAAATATGTAAAAAATAAATATGTGCAAGTGTATGTACATAGATCTCATCAAAAGTCAAAATGACTGTAAATAAGACGCGAAATGCGAATTACTGTCTTAAAATTTTTTTCGCCTGAATTGGTCGAGTGGGATATCAAAATACAGGTTTTTAGGGGCCATTATAAAAATACATACATATTATACATATATGTTTAAAAGTAATTTAGGACAAGAAATTGTTAAAAAAACTAAAAATGTCTAATTAACCAAAAAAAGTTGTAAATAAAAAAATAATTTACGAAAATAAAAATAAAACTCGACTGTGTTACATACTAACATGCGAACTAAAAAAATGAGAACAAATTGACGAAGAAACATAGTATTATGTAGTCGGAGACATACAAGTTTTATACTAACTGGCGAGTCTTGCTACGTGTATAATATCTGCGACGGTATAATACGTACTAAGTTTTTTCGTAAACTTGTTGTCAATTTTGTTGTAAACTTGTTATTATGATAAAATTCTGAGTCGAATCTGTACATGAAATATTTACAATCTGTACATTAAAATCCTTTCAGTGGTTTTTCCTTGATACGGTAACAGACAGACAGACAGACAAAAATTCTAAAAACTATAGATTCGGCTTATGTATCGATAATAACGACTATTTCAATAAGATTTTCCAAAAAATATTTCATGTACAGATTCGGCTCAGTTAGAATTTTATTACAGATATAGATGAACAAACAAATTCTGTATATGAATTACTATCGAAAGCCCTATTTGAAGTGACAGAAGCCCTATTTGAAGTGAATATTTTTTATGAAAGAAAGTGAATACACTAAGAGAATATAACAATTACACTTTCTTTTTGTAAATATTTTTATACATATCTCGAGGTGAAAGATAACATCGTGAGGAAACCTGCATGTTCGAGAGAATCTTACAAATTTTAGAAGACGTCATGTGCAGTCCGCCCGCCTTTGGCCTTGGCATTGGCATTATGGCCTAATCCTTGTATTGAGAGGAGGCCCAACCCCAGCTGTGGGACAAAAAGTAGGACTGCATCAATTTGTGATATTAATACTAATAAATAATAATTTATATATAAATAGCAGTATACAATTGTTTCTGTGCTACTTCTTTCATATTAAAAGACTGGAAAATAATATCTGCTATTTTTATTTTTACACCCGATTGGCGATTGAATTTAAAAAATAGCCTTTATAACAAATTAATATGTTATTTATTGAATAGGCAATTAATTCTACTAATATTATAAATGTGAAAGTAAGGATGTATGGATGTATAGATGTATGAATGTTTGTTTCTCTTTGACGCAAATACTGAATGGATTTTAGTGAAACTTTACAATAATATAGCTCATACATCAGAATTACATAGGCTTCTTTTTATCCCGGATAAATGTAGGGTTACCGTGGGATAGATTTGTTTTTGTTTGTCTAGAGGAAAGCCCGAGCAAAACGAGTGTGAGCCGTTAGTTATTAACATATTTGATATTACATTAAATAATCTATACTAATATTATAAATGTAAAAGTATGTGAGTAGGTATGGATGCTTGTTACTCTTTCACGCCAGAACGGGTGAACGGATCTGGATGAAATTTGGTACAGAGATAGATTATAGTCTGGAATAACACACAGGCCACTTTTATCCCAGAAAAACATACGGTTCCCGAGGGATAGATTTGTTTTTTTTTCTAGAGTTATAAAAATATTGTTTATTATTATAAAAAGGTAGCATATTGCAATTTCATTACTTGAGTCCACTTGTTTGTGTGAGCGTTGATGGACCAGTCTAGACCAGCTATCTTATCAATATAGATAATACTTAAGTTAGTTTAGTTGTTGCCTAATGGTCGAAACTCGACCATGATCATTATTAAAAACTTGAGCATTTATCTATACTCGACCATGATCATTATTAAATACTTGAGCATTTATCTATCTATCTATCTATATATATATATATATATGATATTAGAGTCAAAATAGTATGAGAACCAATTTTTTTTAAATCTTTTATTTATATTATAGAAAATAAGTGTTTCATGAATATTTTATTACAAATATTTTTACAGTACAGCTATTAATAATTAAAATAATCATACTTAGCTTTGTTTCCAATAAATAAAATATTTCACATAATAATACTTGGAAATCATTACATACTATTAAATTTTTGTCATTTTTTTCATATTTGGTTCTGTTTATTAAACTCTTGCTCCATCTTTGTTTCAAAGACATACTTTAGTATTAAATTATTTTTACTTATTCTCATAATTTTTTATACCTACATTACTAGATTTTAATAAGCAGACCGGGGTTCAAGGTTCCATGTCTGTGTTATAGAAATAATAATAATAATAATAAAGAACAATAATTAAACCCCCTTAAAGAATTCTAGATTCTAAAATGAAAAAAAATCTTCATAATTCTCGAGACAATGTGTCCTAAGTTTAAAATAATATATAGAAAGGTGTCATTTTCACATATATATTTTTTCTACAATATGTGTTTCATAACAAATTCGTATCTATCAATAACGTGAGAGTATTTACAAAGTTTTATCAAAATCCAGCAGCATCCAGTCTGAGCCGAAAAAACTCAATTATATTTTTTATGAACTTCACTACGCGTCCTCCATGCTACAAAAGCTTGAATTCTAATCAAAGCAATATTTAGAAATCGTGGATACCGTTTATTTAAAACTTACAATATTCAGTGATTCAAAAGCATATAGAATGCAGAGATAATCTAATATATAAAATTCTCGTGTCACAGTTTTCGTTGCCATACTCCTCCGAAACGGCTTGACCGATTTTGATGAAATTTTTTGTGCTTATCCGGTATCTATGAGAATCGGCCAACATCTATTTTTCATAACCCTAAGTGATAAGGATAAGGGTGGTCCTCCCAGACCCCACCTCAGGGACGAACCCGAGCGGAGCGAGGGTGAGTCGCTAGTATTATATATAACTAGCGCCTCACCTTAGCTTCGCTCGGGTTAGTCCCTAAATTCATTCCGTGTACAAACTTTCATCCCCATTTTCACCCCCTTAAGGGATGATTTCGGGTAATAACAATCCTATGTCATATCCAGGATCTCAAACTATCTTCTTACCAAATTAGGAGTACAGTACTTCACCCAACTGTTTGAAATTGAATTGTACAAGCCTTTACTGTAAAATTTCCTTATTTATGAATAAAGTTATTATTATTAAAAAAAAAACATCTAAATCGGTTCTGAAGTTTCGGAGCCTATTCGGCACAAACAAACAAACAAAAAATCAAATCTTTCTTCTTTATAATATTAGTATTGATAATAGATACTCTATTGTAAATGCAAAAGTTTGTATATATGTATGTATGTTTGTTACAACGTCACGCTGAAACAACTGGATGGATTTGGATGAAATTTAGTACACAAATAGGCTTTAATCCGGAGAAATTTCGGCTATTATTAGACATATTGGGACGAAGCGAAACGAGGTAAGTCGCTAATATGAATATCAAGAATTCTATCCCATACTATCTCTGTCTCAAACTCTGAAAAGACAAACAAAAATATACTTACTATCTAACATACTCATAGTATATGTAGATAAAATTCTAAAAAATTCTAAAAAATCTATCCAAATACAATTTCCACGCTAGCATCAAAGGAAATTATTGCACAATTTGAGCGAGATGAAATAGAGAAACAGACAAAAAAGGAAGCCGATGGCTTGGTGGAATGCGGAATATCGATCGGTAGTGGATACGAATCCACAATTAATGCATTGCATACAATGGACGTTTTGCAAAAAAAATAACCTATTCTCATATAGTCCATTTCGTGGCGCATCTTTTGATAGATTTATGAAATCCTTTGAACGTGTTTTTGCTATGGTATTCATACCTATCAGTCTTCAAATACAACTTGCGTGTCTTTTGGGAACATTTTTAATTTCTCAACTAATATTTTATTTTTTAAATTTACTCAAAAAACTGTTTTTTGTTCTTCTCTTCTGTTCTGTTTTCGTTCTTTTTTTTGTTCTTTACGTACTAATGTCTGAAAATATGTACTTGTCAAATATGAAAACTCGTACATTATGAGAAACGCTTAGATTCTTAGGAATAGAGAAATTATGTATGTAATAATAAACTACGAGATTGGATCACGCACAATCTTATATCTGGGAATAACAAGTGTTCATTATAATATAGTATATATAAAAAATATATATTTTTTGTTTTGATAACTATATAATACTTGCTAATATTTTTGATACTAAATAAAAAAAAAAAAAGAAAAGCAGTTGACAAACACAGGAGAAAATGGTACTGAATGGTTTCGTCTTTTTTTTATTGTTACGCAACAAAAAAGGAGATGAAGGATACTTGAATATATTAGAATGCTGTTCCCAATTCAAATCTAAAGTTGGTAGTTCAGTGCTTGCAATAAGCAAATTTTGGCACTACATTTTTAACCAACTTCCAAAAAGAAAGAGGTTATCAATTCGTCGGAATCTTTTTTTTCTTTTATTTATGTATGTTCACCGATTACTCGAAGACGTCTGAACCGATTTGGATTTTTTTTTTGTTTCAAAGGGTATACTTCCCAGGTGGTCCCATATAAATTTTATCGAAATCGGTCGAGCAATTTAAAAAAAAATCCAAAATGAATATATTTTTTAAATAAAATGTTTAATCGAATATGTTATTAAAATACTTTCTTCTTGCAAATTACCTGCTTATTATGTCTACACTAGAAATGGAAAAATATTTTTTTTTAAGTTTTTATTTACGTTAGAAGTTCATAATCAAGATTAAAGACGTTACCTGTAGGTACGTTACTATCTGATGGAATGAAAGAGTTTATATACAAAGAGTCTCCAGAGATGAAATGAAATATCTAAGTATTGCCACTTTAGTTGCAGTTCTAACAAAAACCAGACTTAAAATATATACATTCATGAAATTCTAAGAAAGATCTGAAGTAGAAATATGAAACCTTAGCCATTATTCATTAATTCCTAGATTGGTGGTTATATTAATATCGATTTATAACAGATTTTCATTCAGAACGTTAATAAAACGCATATTCAAAGCTTAAATAAAAGTGGTAATAAAAACCAAAACATATTTTCCATAAAATATTTCCTTTCAAAGAGAGAGCTAAACTAGCAGATAGTAATTTTTTATTATCCTCGTAAAAGCGTATCAAATGCAATCTTGTGAACCGACTTTTCAAATGAAGGTTATAGGTTTGACCCCAAATGAATGGGTTTTGATGAAATTGTTTACGTCTTTTTAAGTTAGCTTCATTAAGAGAAATATTATATATATATTCATGCTATAAAGATAACAAACCAAGCGTTGTATTGATAGCAGAAGGAAATGTAGCCTACGTACACCTACTTAGAACACCAGATGGCACATGTCACTAATTTGAGGAACGGTGGTAAAACGAGGAGGGAGAAAAGGGTGGATAGAGGAGGAGGAGGTTGAGTTCATATATAAATAACAGCACGACTCTATTATACATTAGGCGTAAGTAGATAATACATAAAAATATGAGGGCAAAAAGAGTTATATTATGTTTTTTTTTCAAAAATCAGTTGTTTGCAGGATTTTGTTTTCAAAATATCTATCTTTCTATCAATTATTTAAAAAAAATCGCAATAATAACTTGTATCATATTTATCCGACTTCATAAAAAGGAGTTAACGAATACGGGATTTTCTTTTTGCGTATGTATGGCGGTATCTTTGCCAATTAAGAAAGTATTTCATGATTCTTTTTTTAATTGATAATTTATTTTTTGAAGATTTTTGAACCTTTTTTGTTAAAAAGTTATTTTATTATATTATGTTATAATTACGTTTTAACGGTTAGTATAGATTTCTCAGAGATGAGATATGTTATCGCAATAAAAAGTATCCTATATGTTGACCCAAATAACCAGCTATCGTCATACCATATTTCATCAAAATCTGTCCATTAATTTTCTCGTGATGCATTCCCAGACAGAAGACAGACAGACAAGAATTCTAAAAACTATAGATTCGGGCTCTGTCTCGATAATAATGACTACACATACAGATTCGACTCTGTTAGAATTTTATTATTATTATGTATGATTATATTATACTACATACATATATATGTATGTATTGTGTAGTCGAACAATAAAACACTGCTAAGTTTTAATTTTATCGGTTTAGCAAATTCAAATATAGCTTGAGCTCTCATTTCTTTGTAGCATCATATAAGGCAAGTGTCATCTTTGGTTAGACAACAAAAGTATTCAGAAATGTCCTTCTCAAGATTTTTCATGTATTTGAAATTGTAATTTACAAAAGCAAAAAATAAATTAAAACTATGTTTTTCCTCAGTTAAACTCAATAATTAGTTACATATATTTGTATGTTATTTATAACATTCAATTTTAAATTTTATGTCTTAGCACATAAAGTTAAAATTAGTCTGCGTTTTCAAGTTTGACTGGACGACAATATGCGACAGGGTCCCATACAATTATACTCTCTATTGAGTAAGTAATAAGAACTAATTTGGTATGATAAGTAAAGTTAAGAGAAATAATGGGCATTAAATATAATAAAATCAACATAAATCACCCGTAATTTCATTGGGACCTGAATTCAATATACGTGACATTAGATAGCTCATTTTCATATCTCACTAGCTTTTGCCCGCGGATCTGTCCGTTTAGTTAAAAAATAACAAGTTGGCGTTTAAATAAAACTATCTTTTAGGATTTTTTTGCAGATTTATTTTATACTAGCATTGCCCGCGGGCGGATCAGATGACCAAAAACCAAATTCTTAGGTTTTACGTATTAGTATACTCTTACAATGCAGATTTTGTATTTTTTCTCAGAAATGAGATATTTTCCCACGGTAAGAAGTATCCTATATGTTGACCCGGACAACCAGCTATCATCACCAAATTTCATCAAAATCTGTCCAGTGGTTTTCTCGTGATGACAGACAGACAGACAGACGGACGAACGGACGGACGGACGGACGGGAAATAATTAATTATACAATATATTATGCGATAATTATAGATTAAAAATAAAAAAGCCCCTACGCAAATTGTCATTGAACGGTTACACTGGCACGCGTGAAGCACTTAATCGAGTAATCATACGCCAAAATGCCTTACATCATTTTGGAAAAGAGTTGATACTATTACAATGCTGGACTGATATTAACCAAACATAGTTAAGAACCACCGCAAGAAAACTGGCTTTCAAATGGAAACAAACCGCATCGAAATCATTCCATCTGTTTGAGAGCTACGATGCTACAGACAGACACACATACACACACAGACAGACATCGACGTCAAACTTATAACTCTTTTTGCATCGGGGGTTAAAAATAATAATAAATACGTGTTGACGCCGGAACACCCCTTCATACCAACTTACAAACTTTTAGTGTAGATGTACTCGTATTTTAATTTCTAATTGCCTTAGATGTCTCATAAAAACTTTCGTTTTATGTAATTTAAGTGTGAAAGATCAATTCTCAAATTAATCGATGAACTCAATACAATCGAGTTCTCGGTAAAATCTATAATTATACAATATCGATAACGATTTCGATATTAAGGTCATAGTACAGTTAGAGCATTTTGAATGTGCGCGAGAAGACTTTGTTTTAGATATTAGCTTTTGTCTTCGGATTCTCTTGCGTGGTAAAAGGTAAATAATGTGTTAGTTTTTTAATTATTAAAAAAAATGTGTGTCTGTGTGTGTTTGTGTGTGCGTGTGTGTGTTATATACTTGTTATAACCAATAACCTATCTTACTGTTTTTGTCCTTACTATCTATAGGACATAAAATGAATGGAGCTTATGTGAAATTTCTATATCTAATAAGGAAAACGTTGATACTTAGGGTCGCCAGCCCATAAGCTGCATAGTTTTGCCTTATTTCATTGATAAAAAAAAATATATATATAAATAAATAAAAAAATATTTCATGTATGCATTAAAGTTGAACAAAAGGACACACATAGTTTCGTTTGTATAACATTGTATGTAAGAATTAAAATATCCAAGCTAACAATCTTTTTTGAAGTCAGTTAAGTTAAAATTCAGGAACTATGGTAAGGAAAATAAAAAAAAATGAGTTTTATATTGCGAAAATCATTTTTCACGGCAAACTAAGGCAATTTATATGAGAGAAGCGTCTTTATTTTGACGGATATTTGTCGAAAACATGAATAATCTACATGAGAATAACTTCGGCACTGTACTGTATCGGTTTTGAATAAATATTGGTATGTATTTGGGGTTCCTTTATAATTATTTTGTTTATTTTTTTCGATATTTGATAAAAGGTCGGTGGTTCGATTATCGTAGAAGGTAAATTTTGTTGAATGGACTTTTTTGTATGACGATAGTTAGTTTTGCACTTATTTCGTTCAAAATGGAATAAAAGAGAGAATAACGAGATTGTGATTTTCTTTCTCTCTCTTTATTATTACTTACTGCGTAAATCTATACTAATATTATTAAGAGGTAGTTTGTAAGTTTGTGAGTATGTTTGTAATGGATAAACTAAAAATCTGCTGAACCGATTTAGATGAAATTTTGTATGAAGATAGTTTGAGACCCTGGGAAGGACATAAGATAGGTTTCGGGATAAGATTTTTATCCCTGAAATCATCCTTAAGGGGGTGAAAAGGGAGGGAGAGTGTTATATGGGTAATCAATAATTTCTCTAGTGTGGAATATAAAACCAATCATACCTATGTATATAATAGTATTATATAATCTATCTATTCCACACTAACAGTTGAAACGTACTTAAGGACGAACCCGAGCGAAGCGTATCCGTATGTAAATAGGCAAAGAAAAAACAGTTCAGAACAGCTATTAACAAGCTTTAGTGGTAACAATAAAAAAATGCTTACGGAATAGTAATAACAATTCACCCCATTTTAACATCCTACTAAGGGCTGTCTGTGTATGTTTGTTTATATTCGCATTGATATATCACATTTTATGTACTGACGTAGATAACTTAATGATGGACACCGATATTTTCTTCATTATAAGAAAAACCACCCAAGTATGGAATAATCTATACATATAATAAAATTCTAACTGAGGCGAATCTGTACATAAAATAGATTTTGGAAAATCTTATTGAAATGGTCATTATTATCGATACAGAGGTCGAGTCGATAGTTTTTATAACTTTTCTCTGTCTGTCTGTCTGGTAACGCATCACGAAAAACCACTGGATAGATTTTTCTGCGGGAAAATACCTCATCTTTGAAAAACCTATATTAAATGTTTAAACGTAACTAGGGACGAACCCGAGCGGAGCGAGAGTGTGTCCCCAGTTATTTATAAAGATACTAGCGACTCACCCTCGCTCCGCTCGGGTTCGTCCCTAATGTGGGCCACCCTTATCACTTAGGGGTATGGAAAATAGATAGTAGCCGATTCTCAGACCTACTGAATACGCATATAAAATTTGGTAAAAATCGGTAAAGCCGTTTCGGAGGAGTACGGTAACTAACATTGTGACATGGAAATTTTATATATTAGATTTTGATATTGAGTTTTTGGTATACTTTCTTAAAATTTAACTTTACTTAAAATATTTAGGTATACTTTCTTCTATCTTATTTTTAGTAACATTCTTACTAACTTAAAATAAAAGTAAGTCAAATCTTTTATGGTCGAGCTTATCATAAGATATAACTTGAGCAGTTCATTTTACGACCTGCCATACGTTCGAAGGTCATCTGAAATTTTCCTCACAATACTTCTTCCTAGTATTTTACTATACGTATTATTTTAAAATAACTCTGTGGTCTAGTAGCTAGCATGAGCGGCTGCACATCTTGAGGTCGTGGGTTCGAGCCCTGGATCAAGTCATGTACAGCAACTGGCTTTTTCTATTAAAAAACCCCGTGGTGGATTGTAGACTATTCCTAAATATGTTCAGAAAATGTCAAATAATAACTTTAGTGTAGATTTCTCATAGATGAGATATTTTCCCGCAGTAAAAAATATCCTAAGTATACCCGGGTCATATCATCATACCAAATGGATAGATGAAATTTATCTAAATCTGTCCAGTGGTTTTCAGAGTCAATCAGACAGACAGGCAGACAAAATTTCTAAAAACTATCGATTCGGCTTTTATATCGATAATAATGACTATTTCGATAAGATTTCCCAAAAAATATTTAATGTAGATATTCGACTGAGTTAGAATTTTATCTAACAGAACCAATAATATCTTCAGTAACACGCTTGCCACATTTCCACAATTGATATCGTTTCTCGATTCTACATTTGTGTTGGAAATATGAAAGTTATTGAATATAAATAATTTGTATTATTATTATATTATTGCAGCACTGTATCATATTCGTAATTAAGGCAGGTATTAGATATACTTGCCATAATTACGCCAAATGCAAGAGAGATATTAAATATAGGCCTTAATTATGGGAAATGCGTGCAACAATTATTTTATACTAGAGATTCAAACTTGAATATATATATATATATATAAAATACAAGAAATTATATCCCTTACTTAAACGATTCATTTCCCATTCAAACTTCTACCCTTCTTTTCACCCCCTTAAGGGATGATTTCCAGAATAAAAACTATCCTATATCCATATACTGCTACTAAATTTCATCTCAGCTCGATTAGCTCATTAACTATGTGTACTAAACATCCAAATCCGTCCAGTTGTTTATCCTATAGGGCGAGTTTTTGTGTTTGAATGTAAGTTTTGAATTTATTATATTTTACTCTGCGGTCTAATAACTTTCTCAGGATGATGTTGAGCATGTGTTTAGTCATTTCTTAAAAGAAAGATAATTCTAAAAGATAAAGATAGTTTTTAGAATTTTTGCCTGTCTGTCTGGGAACACATCACAAGAAAACCACTGGACAGATTTTGATGAAATTTGGTAAGATGATAGCTGGTTATCCGGGTCAACATATAGGATGCTTTTTACTGCGGGAATATATCTTATCTATAAGAAATCTATACTTACCGCTAAAACTTACCACTAGTATTTCAATATTAGTAAGAACGTATAATATTAACTGAAGTTAACTTGACAGATGATAAATTAAAGTACTAATTATTTGACTTTAAGAAGTGGAATTATTTCGTATTAAAGAGTTTTCTTGAAACTTTTTTTTTTAAATAAGATAACACAAACAAAAGTGAAGTCAAACATACAACCGAAAGAATACCTTTTTTGAAGTCGGTGTAAACATAGATTAATCACAACACTACCCATATCTATGTACAGAAAAGATAATTTTTAATAATTATTTACACGTTTTTAACTAAAAAGGTGTGTACAAACTAACAAGCTTGTAACTTTTGTGTAAATGACTAATATTTGATATGACACAAGTATGTGCAATGTTTGCTCATTTCATTTCATTTTTAAATAAAATATTCTTTTGCTAATACTTGGATTTTGTTGATTTTAAACTAAGCCGTGTAAATATTATTATATTTATATAATACATATTTATTATAGATTTTATTATAATATATATATATATATATATATATATATATATATATATATATATATAATATTTTTATATATATTATAATAAAGTCGAACCTGCTATCTCCATCATAATACCCAATGTCGGCCACGTAACACAAAGATGGTCTCAGGCATACTCGTACGTATATTTTGTTATATTCAAACATTTTTAATGCCCCACTCCTGGGAATGGGCCTCCATTCAATACAAGAGGGATCCGGACAGAAGACCATCACGCTGGTCAATACTTCACGTATCTCTCGAAAACTTGTTAGATTCTCTCAGACAATCAAATTTTCTTCACGCTGTTTTTCTTCATCGTAAGACAAGTGGCATATTGCAATATCAGAGGTGCGAGACCCGAGACATGAACCTGCTTCACTTGGTTTCCCAAGCGAGTTACCACTGGGCTACCATTGTCTAGTTTACATTATATTATGTATATATTTTTCATTTCGCATTCACAAGGCGGCGCGTGTGATGCTTCACCAACATGATAAACAAACGGACATTCAATATTTGTCAGGATGTATGAACGTTATGTGGACAAACTTTGATTTGTTCTCTTTGTATAGATAAAGTCTTCCGATATCCATCTAACATATACGTATAAATAAAATTTTAATATTAGTATGTTATTTTGTAATAATATATCCATTTGTAACATGTTGCTTAACCGACTTCAAAAAAAGAGGTTATAATCTTTACTTGTGAATATAGATTAAGCTTTTGGTAGTCGATTGTAAATAACCTACTTATAAAATACTCACATCGATTTGAAATTTGGATGACAATATAATGTTTTTTGATTCTTTTCAAAAATGAGAAGAAGGATTTGTCTATATTTTTTTTATTTTATGCATATAATGTTATTTGTTATCTATACATATTATAATAAAATTCTAACTGAGTCGAATCTGTACATTAAATATTTTTTGGAAAATCTTATTGTAATAATAATTATTATCGTTACAAAGGCCGAATCTACAGTTTTTAGAAATTTTGTCTTTCTGTCTATCACCGCATCACGAGAAAACCACAGGACAGATTTTGATGAAATTTAATATGATGATAGCTGGATATCTGGATCAACATATAGGATACTTTTTACTGCGGAAAAATATCTCATTTCTGAGAAATCTATAGTAAACGTTAAAACGTAAGTAGGGACGAACACGAGCGAGGCGAGGGTGAGTCGCTAGTTTATTATAAATATTTTTTGATAACACAACACAAAATAAATATTTTTTGATAATGTGAAACATCTATTGGTGCGCCTTGGCAGTAAGACCAACTCGTGGCGTGATGCTGTCATGCCATCACGCCTCTCCTACGCCACCGCTCGCGACTCCCTTGTGTCTACGCGCGTTTATACTATACACGCTCCATTATAGTCGCGCAACGGAACAGTCTCTTTTAAAAGTACATACATATTTACCATTCTATTTATGAATATACTATACTTTTTACTGCGGAAAAATATCTCATTTCTGAGAAATCTATACTAAACGATAAAACGTAAGTAGGGACGAACACGAGCGAGGCGAGGGTGAGTCGCTAGTTTATTATAAGTATTTATTATAAATACAACATAGAAAAAAAAGCACATACCGATGACGACTTTTGAAGAATTATATATCTATTAGTGAGATTTAATTTCAACAAACTTTTCAAATCTGAAATATTAAATAATAAACTTTCTTCTTATATTCCGTGAAAACCTAGACTTACTAGTATCTCTCCGCGTCTCCGTTCGCGTAATTATTAAGATCAGATAAACCTTCCCAAAAATGGCATAATAGAAATAAAACCTTGCTTGCTACCACACT
The DNA here is from genome assembly GCA_921882275.1 of Brenthis ino. Classification (NCBI taxonomy): domain Eukaryota; kingdom Metazoa; phylum Arthropoda; class Insecta; order Lepidoptera; family Nymphalidae; genus Brenthis; species Brenthis ino. The sequence goes on from OV170231.1 coordinate 21,150,886, forward strand.
TGCTTCATTCACTAGCGAAGTTTGATTTAAAATCGTCGTTCCTGAAATAAACAAATACTAAAACATGCAGACAAAAAATTAACAGTGTCATACAAATAACCGTATGAGATAAAGATGTATTGATGACATTGAAAAAGCACGTACAGACGGCTTTCGAAGAAACTTATCTATTAGTGGGATTTAATTTCAAAGTAATCTTTGGATCCTAAGAAATTAATATAGATTTCTTGTTGGTCCATTAAGATGCTGAGGAATCATTTTTTTTTACAAGCCTTTACTGGCTTGAATTATAACTATACAAATCTTAGACGAATCTTGAGAAAATTATTATAGTATCATTTGATACTTTTCTATAAGTATCTACATATAATAAAATTGTAACTAAGCTGAATCTGTATATTAAACATTTTTTGGAAAATCTTATTGAAGTAAACATTATTTTCGATACAGAAGCCGAATCTATAGTTTTTAGAATTTTTGTCTTTCTGTCTGTCTGTCTGTTACCGCATCACAGAAAAAGCACTGTAGGGATTTTGATGAAATTTAGTATGGTGATAACTGGTTATTCGGGTCAACATATAGGATACTTTTTACCGCAGGAAAATATCTCATTTCTGAGAAAAAATACAAAAACTGCAATGTAAAAGTATATTAATATGTAAAACCAAAGAATTTGTTTTTTTGGTCATCAGAACGCGGGCGGAGCCGCGGGCAATACTAGTCTATACTATAAGAGAACAAATCAAAGTTTGTCAACAACGCCCATACATCTTTTATCTTGCAAGAGTCGAGGCCACACACGTATACATACAAGATTTCCCATAATTGCTCATGTCATATCATTATTTGTTTAATCTGTATAATAAATTATCTCGTACATATATTTTATTAAAGTTACATCAAAATAAAACGCCAAATGACTCCCGCTGCGCTTTATACATGACTTAGGAACAAGTTGTGATAGATATTTTAATAAATTCAGTGTAATTAACACAAAGTATTGGTAGCTCAGTGGTAGCACGCTCGTTTGGTAAACTAAGTGAAGTGGGTTCAGATCCCGGATGTGCTGCCCAATGATGATTCTGCGACGTGTAAATCTTACGTATTTGAGCTTAATTATTAAATATGTATACAAATTTCATAACATATATATATCAAACTACTTCTACTGTTTGTTATTCGTTCGCGTTGAAACGGCTGAACAGATTTAGATAAAACTTAGTGCACAGAAACACTATGACCTGAAGTTAGTAATAAAATTAGTCAAAATGTGCCGCTAGTTGTATATTATTAATAGTACCTGGGCATTATTTTCCGAGAAAGGTATAAAAATTGCGTTTTTTTCCGAAAAGACGTAGATAAAAACCAAAACCTTATCTGAATACAAAATTTGATCAAAATTGTTAAAGCCGTTTCCGAGATATACGAAATAAATTTATATATACACAAGAAGTGCTCATTTAAAATTATATAGTTAAAGTCACCGTGAGACTTGAATAAAGCGAGCGCAAGTCACCAGTACAGTGAGTAAGTGACATGCTATTTCTTATTAAAAGTTCATGAATATATTGAATAACAATGAGTAATAATGGCAAAGAGGTTTTTTCCATACGCAAGCCGTTTAATAAATAATGCATAGAACTACGTTTAGGTAACGAAACGATGACTAAACATATCTACAGCACTTGTTAGCTATTAGTTAGTCAGTTACAAACGATATCATCATCAGTTAGTCTATCGCCGTTCACTGTTGAGCAAAGGCCTTTTTTTTTTTTTAACGTTGGGAAATGCATTTACGCACGACGTGTGGGACTCACCGGCGTAATACAGCCAGTACTACCCACTAAAACCCAACAAAACCTTCCCTCGTCTTAATGGGGCGTCGCAGGATCGCTTACGCATTCAACTACGACGCCCCGACGGCAGGTCTGCCGAAGCAGACCACCACAACCATGGGGTTGCTCCACAGTCCACTCTGCTATCAGAGAAGTACCAGGAGCAACCCACATGTTACACCACCCCCCGAAAAGGGCCACCTCCCACAGCCCACCGAAGTGGGCAACCTCCCTGTGCGTTTCTTAGCTTCGCGCCCGGTTGGATTGCCGGGCACTACTGAGCCCCCCCCACCACGACAAGGTGAACGCACGTTGGGGGGGGAACTCCCCCAATCAGCGCCAACCATCCCGGTCCTGGGCAGCCCGCATCCACCCACTGCCAACCAAACGATACTGCTAATGGAAAATTAAAAAATATACGATGAAGATATGTTATTCAAACCACGTGAAATAACTCTTGCATATGTCATTTCTATTAATTCGAGTGTGTGTGTGTTTTTGTAGACATGTTAGGAGATATCTACGTTTGTACTGATATTCTCATATCCGGGCAGTATTGTTATTATTCTGACTAAAGAATTATATCTCGTCGAAAATAATGTCAACGTCAAAAATAGTGATGTAATTTTTTTTAGTGGTTAGGCTATTACTTCGTTTATAGAGTAAGGGAAATTTTATAGATTATATAAAAGGCTAGCATTGCCCGCAGCTCCGCCCGCGTTCAGATGGCCAAAAACCAAATTCTTAAGTTTTACATATTAGTGTACTCTTATAAAGCAGTTTTTGTATTTTTTCTCAGAAATGAGATATTTTCCTGCGGTAAAAAGTATCCTATATCTCGACCCGGATACCCAGCTATCACCATACCAAATTTAATCAAAATCCCTTCAGTGGTTTTTCTGTGATGCGGTAACAGACAGACAGACAGACAGATAGAAACACAGACAGACAAAAATTCTAAAAACTATAGATTTGGCTTCTGTATCGAAAATAATGTGTTAGTTTTTCCAAAAAATATTGAATGTACAGATGGGACTTAGTTAGAATTTTATTACATGTATAGATATGTTATTAATTTTATTTAGGTATCAGTTGTTAATTTACAATTTTTCAGAAGAAATTATGAATAATAAAAATAATAATATATTTTGTTGATGCAATCTCTCTTTCTTTCACTTTGGAACTCCATCGAGATGACACGACCGTTGATACTCAAACTCAAGACCGTAAAAAAGTAAAATATAGTATATCTATCAAAGATAGCGATTGTTGAATCTTTTGAGCCAAGATTCGAATTGAGGTAAATAAATTTGTCTCTATAAAGTGGTGTCAACATGTGATGTTAAGTTAAACCAAAGAATAAAATTCATAAATCTAAAATTCTAATTGTCGAAACGAACATTCGGACTTCGCACACCACATAAAGTACATTTTTTAAACGAAACAACGTGCGTTATAATTTTGTCATTATTAAAGCAAATTATTAATAAGAGATACGAAAGAAGCGCATCATTTCGATTTCTGCCCTTTTTTCTCGAAGACACTTTTTAGTCGCCAAATTTTTGTGTATCTTGAGATTTTTGTATATTAAAACTTGGCTCACACAATGTTTTCTTAGATTTACGCGAATATTTGACATTTTATATAAAACTATCTCTTCGGATTTTTCGGCGGATTTATTTCGATTTTTTTTAAATAAACAAAACGTGTTAAAAATAAATTACCAATAATTGTAAGGTACTTTGGTGTCATTTTTGTATTTTTAAAATCATTTTATAATTTTGTGAGTAGGTACTTACTGTAACAACTTTATAATGATATTTGAGACGTTTAAGATCTTCTTAGTCTCTCCCGTGACCATGATTGTTGTAAGCCATTCGAAACGTCGGGAACCAAAAATCATAATAAATCTGAAAAAAAAAATCCAAAAAAAAGTTTTATTTAAAATGTTAAATATTCGCGTAAATCTAAGCAAGTACTATGTATCTATTCTAATATTAAAAAGGGGGGAAAAAAAAGGATTTTTTTGTTTGTTTGTCTGTATCGAATAGGCTCTACTATAGAAACTACTGAACCGATTAAGATGAAATTTGCTAAGACTGACATAGGATAGCTTTTATCCCGGAAATCATCCCTTAAAGGGATGAAAATGGGGGTGAAAGTTTGTATGGGAAAGCAACCTACGACGCGAGGGCGAGCTGCTAGTATTGTATAAAGCTAAGGGGATACCTACTTTGTTTTGTACTAACTTTAAAATTACTCACCCATTCAATATTGCAATGTAATACTTTATTGTTCATTCTGGGAATTGATGACATATTCATGTCACATTACTATCATGGAACAATAGGATGAGTACTAGTTTTTTTTTTAAATTATGACACATAGGATCCGGGTTTGATGCCTGGAAAAGGAAAGGAAAAGGAAGTCCATAGCATATTTCTAGGCTTGTAATTGTAGTTTTAATAATTAGAAAAAGGCATTTGATATAAAGCATGGAACCTTTAAAGCTTAGCAAATTAGTCCAAATTCATTTTTTAATAGCCGCCATTGAAAACTTCTACCCACATCTATGTACGCTCTATCATCAGATCGGCTCTGTGGTATTATTTTTTAATGTCGTCCAGAGACTTAGACCGAATGCGTTCAATAATAGTTAAAAATAGAAATAAAAAAAAAACGATTGACATCGTTATGGCAAAATATGACATTTCCCTAATTAGGCAAATCAGGCAGCGTGGAGGAGTAATCTATATATAATATAAAAAGGAATCGCTGAATGTGTTGGTAAGCGCAAACCTCGAGAGCAGCTGAACCGATTTCGCTAATTCTTTTTTTAGAATATTCCTTGAAGTACGAGGATGGTTCTTACGGAGAGAAAAATTTAAAAAATTGCCAGAAAAAATCTAAAAACAACACTTTTCTATACTCCTATACAAAAGATTCGTAATAATACTTAAAAGTCAATTTGAACTTTAATACCATATCATAAAGTTTAAGTGTTAGTAGAGAGGTTCCGGGAAGGCAAAACAACTGAGTGACGTTAGTATCGTATGAATATTATTGTCAATATATGTCAATATTATGAACAAAAAAATTAAAATTTATATGGCTAACGCTGGCTAATAACTATTTATATCTATTTAAAACTTACCTAACTAAAAAATATAAACACACACATACACAGGTACTAGCTTTTATTGGGTTTATCAACACGTTTAAAATATGTACATCAAAAGAGACAAGATGACGACACGTATGGCTCAGTTTGTAGTGACCCTACTTGCAATGCTAGCGGTCACAAGTTCGAGTTCCGCTGGGGGCGTTCAATTGTGTAATGAGCACGAATGTTTGTATTCTAGTTATGGGTATTTATGTATGTATGTATTTAAGGTTATATAATATGTGTAGTCTATCAAGTATCTGGTACCAATAACACAAGACTCGTAGCTTTCCCATGGAAATAGATGGTGATGTGTGTTAATGTCCCAACATATTTATTTCTTTATTTTATTTAGAGAGTAAGTCAAAGCGATATTTTCACACATGGTAAATATTTACAGGATAACAAAAAAAAAATCGGTAATTATTTAAGGAAGTGGGTTGGAATTTAAGAAGACTTTACACACTAATATAAAAAAAAAACAAATATTTATTTGAAATAAATTAAAAGTTTTTCTTAGAAGTCGGTCAAAAGTTAGGACTATCCTATGATGCTTTTTAGGGTACCTCAAAAGGAAAAAAACGGCATTCTTATAGGATCACTTTGTTGTCAATACCATTTATTAAATTTAGTTATACTCTACATTGTCGGCATAACTATCATCTCCCGTATGGTCTAGTGGCTAGGATACCTGGCTTTCACCCAGGAGGCTCGGGTTCGATTCCCGGTACGGGAATAAATTATTTTTGTTTTTTCTTTAATTTTACATGTACTTTATTATTTTAGCTTAACTTGTACGTGGTTAGCAAAATTAAAAAAATATCAGAGTGTCTATTCGTATTTCAATATTACGTATTTTGTGATTTTTTTTGCGGGATAATATTGTTTTTTATTTTATTTTTGTTGTTATGTATGGCTTACAGCAAACATGGTCACGGGGAAGACCATGTATGTCTCCGCGAAAAACTTCGAAAAAATAGTTTTATTCAAAATACGCTTTTATTTTCACTTATATAAATAATATTATGAAACTATATTATTATGTACAGTAGTCCGACATCTCCCGTATGGTCTAGTGGCTAGGATATCTGGCTTTCACCCAGGAGGCTTGGGTTTGATTCCCGGTACGCGAATTGGTTTTTGGCATTTGAAAGTTAACACTTCTTATTATAATCGATATATTTAAATGAAATTATATTGCTAATTGCTATGAAAAATTAACTAGTCGCTCGATAAATAATAATTATTTTCGAATAAACAAAAAGGTACATAGATATTATATTAAATTCAAAAAAAATCAACGGTCTAGTGGCCAACAGTACCTACCTACGGACGCATATCCGTAGGTCCTGGGTTCTAGTCCCGGGCTTCAGGGTTCAGTTATTGAGTATTTCTATCAAGAAATTCTCAGTAACAACCCGGAGTTGGGAAGTTAGCAGTGGCTCACCTCCGTGCCTCGGAAAGCACGTAAAGCCGTCGGTCCTGCGACTTAACTCACCGGTCGCGTCAAAGTATCGTCCCATCGAACTTTGTAAGTAAGTGTACACTTGTATCCTGCATAATTGGCTAGTCTCAGTGAGAACATTATAGAGATAAATACAACTTTTAAAGCTTTTCTTTTAAAAATATAGTACATCCAACAAAGTTAATCATGAACATTAATTCATAGTTGACATGTACATACAAAACTACATTCAACCAAAATATATAAAATATACTATGTATATATAAATAGGCAAAGACAAAAACAGTTCAGTACCTCTTTTCCTCTGTTTGTCGAACTATTTTCTTTCGTTTTGTTTAGTAGCTATTGACGAGGTTTATTATTATCAATAAAAATATTCGAAACAGTCAGTTTGTTATGCAGATAGATAAATTCTATTAATAGGTATAGGTATTACGTTTTCCTTAAATTTTCAATAATGATTATGGTCGAGTTTCGACCACTGAGCGAACACTAGTAACAACAAAAATGTAAACGAAACCACAGGCAAAAACTAACTTCCATTATATTTCAAATGTATGTTAATGAAAGCTAAGCAAAAAATCTTACAAAAACAACTTTATAGCTATATTAAGTAAGAATTACTAAGCAAAAAAAGATTCGATTTGGCTAAAACAGACTTTTAAAGTTATTAATCATTTCTTTGACATGAATAAAAATGCTATTAGGCTGTTATAGGTGGCCTTATCTAAGTGTAATTTTACTTGACTATATTATCGAGTAGATTATTTTCTTTAGACAATATTTTGCCGACGGAATTGTTCGTATATCCATTGTATATTGCTATTATAAAAAAAATTTGTGGCAAAAATTAAGATAAATGTACCTATATTAAAAAAAACGTTAAACAAAAATCGGTCTTGCTCTAAGGTTTTTGATTACATACATACATATCTCAAAACATCACGGAACTTATCCAAGGAATCACTCTACAATCGTTGGAGAATAGAATCTAATAAAAATTAAACTATCGATTCACCTTCGCTCCGGTCGGATTTGTTCCTATATACGTTTTAACGATTAGTATAGATTTCTCATTAATAAGATATTTTTCAGCAGTAAAAAGTATCCTATATGTTGACTCGGATATCCAGTTATCATCATACCAAATTTCATTATAATCGGTCTAGTGGTTTTCTCGTAACACATTCCCAGATAGATAGACAGACGAACATTCTAAAAACTATAGATTCGGCCGCTGTATCGATAATAATGGCTATTTCGATAAGATTTTCCAAAAAATATTTAATGTACAGATTCGACTCAGCTACTATTTTATAACATGTATAGATGAGAGATTTAATCGTTTTATTTAAATAATATATAAAATGTGAATAAAGACCTCTTATATCTTAGATTATAGCGTGTGAGCTAGCTATAACTATTGTTAATGTAAAAGTTTGTATGTTTGTCTGTTTGTTACTCTTTTACGCTGAAACGGCTGGACTAAGTGCACAGACTATCATATTCTAAGTACTAAAATTTCCAAAAAGTGGCCTTACTGTATATGTTATAATATAATCCAAAGATATTAAGGAAAGCACTCGAGAAAAGCGAAGGTACGTCATCACTACATACGTATTATAAAATATAGTCCCTCGCTGCGTCTGTCTGTCAGTCTATCTGTGTAAACGCGATAAACTCAAAAACTACAAATCAAATTTCCATACGGTTTTCGCAAATGGATGGAGTGATCCGTGAGGAAGGTTTAGGTGTATAATCTATCAAGGTTTTGTGTAAATTGGCGAAATATAACGATAATTGATGAAGATATAGAAAAAAATCGTATCGACTGGGAGCTTCACTGAAGTGCACCGCGTTTACCAATACAGTTATATGAAAACAATGTATTAAGAAATTATTCCTCGTAAAAGATCTATTAAAACTGTAGATAGTAATACATATTATTTTATTTCTATATATTTCTTAGATTTCAATTCAACGATTGTAGAAAGACATCTTGTTTGAAGCTCCAGATTCGCACTTGCCCAATTTTGTTACATCGCTTTGTAACGAATTCTGACTTATATAAGAAGATTCTAAAACAACAGCTGCCCTACAAAACAATACGGCCGTATCGAAATACGATCAGTTCTTGTAAACAAATTTACTTTCATTCGATTTGGCAAGAAATATCGTGGATGGATATTTACAATGAAATTTGTATGATAATTCATTCTTTATTTAGATGAAGATCGTTGTGGTACAGTGGTTTGGTGTTTTGTTTGTGGAGATCGTGGGTTCAAACTATATAAGTACTGACTGATTGAAATTAATATATATATATATAAATATTTGTGTTCGCCCAGTGGTCAGAATTCGACTGTAATCATAATTGAAATTAACAATTCTATCTAATCGCTATGCTAAATTTCTCAATTTTTTATATATTATTTAAAAAAGTTCACGCGCGAATCATTTTTTAACTTATCGTACTAAATGGGTAGAGGAAAATATTGTAATGAAACCATGCATGTCCGAGAGAGCCTACCGAACCCAAACCACATTTGTTCAGTCCGGTGGGCTATGGCGAAATGCTCCTAAAATTCCGGTAATATGCCCAGCAGTGGGTAATAAGAAGAACTAAAATCCTAAGCAAGTGCTTAATTGGACCCAGTTATGCAAAAAACAGCCATGGGCGTAAAAGTACCAACAGAGTTATAAGCATTTTTCTGTCGATAGTTGCACTTGGGTTATGTTTTGTTTTTCTGGTTATTTTAAAATTGAACAATATTTATATAAGTATTGTTTATTTTTTATAATTATTTTATTTTTTATAATAAAATGCTTATAACTCTGTTGGTACTTTTACGCACATGGCTGTTTTTTGCATAACTGGGTCCAATTGTATTGTTTGTCCATCTGCCAATCTTTTTGTAACTCTCTAATCTCCGTAACGAGTTTAATAGATTTCCTACACATTCTATGGGAAGTATAAAGTTTGATTTTCTAAAGAAAGAAATTTTCAAATAAAAAGATTAATATTTTAACCTTATAGTAAAGCAATTGTTGCACTGCACGCTTTAAATTAGAACTTTATAGGTCAGAGTATCTAGGCTACATATTTTTACGTCAGTTTATAAGCCTGGCTTTGGCTAAGAAAAAATGGTGCCACTGAATCTAGGCTGTGTCATTTGTACCTGTTAGGTTATTATAGAAAATAGTCACACTAATTTTAATAATAGTACATTCGAACTTTGCGTAACTTTTAAGGCTTTTCATTTTGGAACCCTAAATATTCTTTAATAAAACATACCCTACCAATTCCTCTATATTTCAGTGAAAGTCCCATTACAATCGGTGCAGCTGTTCCAAAAATTATTCCAGGACAAACAGAAAAACAGACAGACTTTTAAAAAGGTATATGTTTATGGTAATAACTCTATGTATTTGAAAAAACAGTTATTTTGAAAACAAAGACAAAACCTTTTATTTATATGTATAGATTTTTCTTCACGTCTTAACTAATTTGAATGAATTTGGGTAAACTCGTAACCATGGCGCTGGTAACAGTGCCATAATATCGATACCTTTTGAAACTAAGTGAAAAATATGGTAAATATCCCGTCTTACATCGGATATTCACTCAATTTGAACCTAGCTAGCCTATGATTTGCTAAAATAAATAGAAATGCAAAAAGATTTTTCAAATCGAATCGTAGATTGGATGTTAGAATTTACAGAGAAATAAACAAGCTCTTTAGTTTTACATAATTACTAGCGACTCGTCTCTACGTACGTCATAACGGTTAGTATGGTATAGATAGACTATATATTATACTAGCGGCTCACCCTCGCTTCGCTTGGGTTCGCCTCTAGACAAGCACAAACAGATCTATCCCACGGGAACCGATCATTTTTCCGGGATAAAAAGTAACCTGTAATTAGGTGCATAAGTTGTTGTATAAAATATTTAAGATGTTGGCCGGGGATATAAGGTACCACCATGCAAAATTTCATTTAAATCGGTCCAATAGATTCGGAAATTAGCCCGTACAGACAGAAAAACAGCCAGAGAAACAAAAAAATGGAAAAAAATCTGGATTTGTTCTATTTCTCTTCTTACACCCTCCTGACTCAGTTTTTAGCATTTTTTTCTATGTACAGACATTTGACCTCTTGTTGACAGTTGTTGACAGTTGACAGTTTTATTATATGTATATGTATGTATATATATATATATATATATATATATATATATGTATTATAACGTATTTTTCCGTGCGAATGAATTACACTATGGTAAAAAGTAGCCTAAATCACTCTCCAGCCAATACTACTAACTATATCCACACAAAAATCACGTCATTCCGTCACTTTGTTTCGACGTGAAAGAAGGACAAACAAACACACTTTTACATTTATAATCTTATATATAAAATTTCCATGTCACAATGTTTGTTACCGTACTCCTCTCTCTATTTTATATGCGTATTCAGTAGGTCTGAGAATCGGCTACTATCTATTTTTCATACCCCTAAGTGATAAGGATAAGGTTGGTCCTCCCAGACCCCACCCCAGGGACGAACCCGAGCGGAGCGAGGGTGAGTCGCTAGTATTAGTATAGATTTATAAGTATAAAATCGATGAAGGAGACGCGGGCAAATGCTAATCAATACATTTTATGTATCTGTAGTCCTTCTCCTCTCTTTATCTTTAACTATGCAAAAGCTCACACACACCCGTACATGACTCACCCTTGCTTCGTTCAAGTTCGTCTCTAGGTACGCTTTGACGCTGAGTTTGGACTAGATTATTTATATAATATATATATATATATATATATATATATATATACCCTTGCTAGGTAGGTATATATATATATTTAAAAAATCGTGATTTTTTCTGATGTTTTAATAGTTATTCTGCTATTCGGATGAAGACAAATCCAACAAAACAACGATCATACAAATCAGTCCAGCAGTTCTCGGGTTATAAGTGTTATAACAAATCCGACTTTGCTTTAGGTAGGGGAAACGTACTATGAAAAGGACAATTTCAGAATTGGTCAAATTAAAACGGAACTACAAACCAAGTAGTAGATTTTTGTTTTCTACATTCTTATAACATTTATGTCCGGTTTCACCAACGTCACCTAAGTTTAAGGCATCCCCTAAGCATGGCTAGGGGGCTGTTAGGGGACAGTTTCTGTTTCACCCACAGTTAGGGGTCACCTAAATATTAAAAGCCCCACTAAATTTAGGTGCTCGAAATATGAGCTTAAAGACAATCGTAAAACGAAATTTGATTTAGGGGCTAGTTTAGGGGACTTTTAATCTAGTGATCCCATACGTAGGTAGCTTATGGGTTGTTGGTGAAATCGGGCATTACTCTTCTTGCTTACAGATTACTTGAAAGTTATATATGTTCCATTTATTATATAGCAAGCAAGTCTCTCAAATAAAATAGGATCATTGCTTGCATTTTTCGTTAAATTCCCATAAAATATTTTATTATTCGTGATCTAATCAATAGTTATGGTCGTGACAGTGACCTCACTAACCTATGAGAACTTGACATAGCAGCTTAAAAATTCAAAGTTAGAGTTAGAACAAAAAAAATACAGACGAATTGAGAACCTTCTCATTTTTTAAAGTCGGTTGAAAAATAACATAATACTAAAAAAATATAGCATGCGTACGTGTGTATGTAATAGTTATTCTATCATTATACTGAATTTCAGTAATATCAGTCTAGCCATTTCAACTTATAGGTGTAACAAACGTACATACACACATTAATACAAACTTTAGCATTATTTTAAAACTAGCGACTCACACTCGCTTCGGTAGAGTTCGTCCCTAGTTTGATTCCTCATACAAAATTTCATCCTCATTTCCACCCCTTTAAGGGATGATTTCTGGGATAAAAATATCCTATGTCCTTCCCAGGGTCTTAAACTATCTTATTACCAAATTTCATCTAAATCGGTTTAGTAGATCCAGACATTACCCCCTACAACGTCACAGACTCACAAACTCACGAACTTTAACTCTTTATAATATTAGTATAGGTTTAGTTACTTAGCCCAATGGCTGAAATTCGATATAACCATTATTGAAAATTTAAAAACATATAGAAATAGAATTTACCTATTTATATAAAAAACTCACTCACCTAACTACCTCGGTGGTCTAGTGACTAGCATGTACAGCTGCAGATCCGAAGGTTCTAGGTTCGAGTTCCGTGTCGAGCCAAGTATATTTCCTGCGCATCTGGCCAGTCTAAATGAGATTGACCGCCGTGACAGAAATCGAACAGGAGGGCATTAAATAAAAAAAAAACTATCTGCTTCCTAATTTTTATTTTTTTATTGATAACGCTAAAGGCTGTCAAAAGCTATTAAGCAAAAAAAATAAAACGGTCGATGAAGAAAGGAGAATAAGGTACAAAACTGTTTTGTCTTTGCCTATTTAAGTATTTATATGTATATAAAAAATAATATTTATCATTCTTGTTTTCTTGGATTGTAATGGAAAACTAAATAACATATCTAAGTATATTATTTTATCTGATTTCAAGCACCGTTTTTTATGTTGGTTAAATAATAAAAAAAATTAAACGATTAAACGTCTATAAAAAATGGAGACGAAGCCGGGTCTCCACTATATATTTAATAAAAAATCTATTTCTCTGTGACCTCCAAACGTTCGCTCGTGATAGTGACCTCCATCGCCTGAGAATCTTTGACATCGTGATTGCCCGAAATTTTGAAATTACTATGTTTTTAAACAACCATGGTTCTGTATTTTTATTGCATTTGAAGAATTTAGGAAAGATAAAAATATTTCTTCTGGCTTTTTGAACGTACGTACATACAATACGTGGGAATTACTATGAAACAACTTTCATTGTATGATGTTCTCCTATCCGATTCCGGCTGCGACGGCCAATCTCATTGAGACTAGCCAACTGCGCAGGAGATATTATAGTGCACAAGTGTACGCGCAGACACAAGTGTACTCTCTATTCCTGTCACTCTCATACTCCGTTGGGACGACTGCTCGACACGACCAGTGAGAGTTAAGGCGCAGGACGACGGCTTTACGTGCTCTCCGAGGCACGAGGGTGAAACACCGCTCACTTCCCAGCTCCGGGCTGTTACTGAGACTTACTACATAGAAAGACTCAATAAACTTGGCCCGACCCAGGACTCGAACCCAGGACCTCCGAGTGTGCAGCCGTACATGCTAGCCACTACACCACAGAGGCAGTTATTACTACCTATAGTATACAGCTAAAAAAACAAAAAAATTGTTACATGATGAACATTTTAAAAGGTTTTACACTTTCTCGTCAGAACTCCAAATTTCATGATAGACGTCACGGCTCAATAGTTTAGTCCCAATAGAGTTCACGTCCACCAATTAAACTGTTTTTGTAGTTATTTATAAAAAAAATATTGTAATTCAAAGATGAAAGTCGTGGCGTACCAATTTTTACGATATTCTTTTGTGCTATCAATTGATTATAATTTTCTTTTATGTTTTACAAGCTTTTTGACCGACGTTAGTAGAGAACCAATACCGAATATACATATAAATAAATAATAAATATGTTGGTATATTAACACAGCACAATCTAGTCCCATAGTAAGCTACGAGATTTGTGTTATGGATACCATATAGTTGATACACTACAAATATGTATATAACTTTTAAATACATACATATTATAAATATAAACAGCCATGTCTGGAGTATAAGCATTCGTGCTCATCACACAAAAGAATGCCCCTAGCGAGGCTCGAACCCGCGACCGCTGGCACAGCAACTAGGTTCACCATGGACTGAGCCATACGTGTCGTCACCATCCATTTATTAAAGAAGTCTTAGATACTTTTCGACTTCCAATATCTCTCGTTTTTTTTTATTAGAAATGGGCTCACTCTTGACCTTCATCTTAGCTCGAAGGAACTTGGAATTCATTTTAATTTTGCTTTAAGGATAGTTGTTACAATTTAAGGATATTGTTAAATGGAAAAATATGCATCTCTTTCTAATGCCGAATAGAAAAAATAATATACAAGCATATGTCGAGTGTAGTAACATTATAAATATATTAAATTTAACACTGTACGATTTTGAGGGATGATAAGATTTGAGCGTACGTTTGATGATACATGAAGGGTGACTTTAGGGTTGGCACTAAACGCAAATTATAGTTTTTTTTAAAATTTTATTATATTATTATTATGACAAAAGGCAGAGAAAGAAATTCTACATTATTATTAAGAAGAAAGAGATGGCAGTAGAAGCCCAGCAGTAAAGAACTTGCTTGGATAACTAAGTGAAGTGGGTTCAAATCCAGGGTCCCGCACCTCTGTTATTCTCATGTGCGAATCATTACTAACATAGTTACCATTTGTCTTACAGTTAAGGAAAACATTTGATAATTTAATTTAAATAACTATTTTTCAGCTAAAAGGTGCCGATTTTATGATTACCTACTTAAAATCTAATTTCATAGATTTCTTTCATACTCATCTTTTAGTTCCTTTTAATTCTTTTAATTTATTGTACTCAATTTTTTTATCTGTGATTTTTCGTGAGCTTATTGATGAGATTCTTGGTCATAAATAAAAAAAATTGGAAACATTTTTTTATTCATGACAAAAATAAATGGAAACTTTTTTTTAAATTTAATTATGAGTATGGCCGAATTTCCACCACTGAACAAACACTAGCTATTTTTAAAGCATTAATCAGCTATTAGCAGGATAAAGTTATTGTTAAAATTGAGTTTTTAAAAGTTGTAGTAAAAGGCCGACGATACCAAAATCAGTCGGGATATAAAAATTATTATGGCAAACTTTACTTCATAAATTCACCTACATTTGCTAATCAGTGGATAAGAAATGGCTATATAATTAGAACAAATGTTTATTTCGTTTATGGAGGTGGTCATAATTTTTGTTTATTTTTTAGAAGATATTACCATATTTTATACATTTGCGTATTCATTCGAATTTGTAAAAGGCGTACAATAAAATACTTTAAGCAATCAATGCGCCCACGCATCAATAATTTCCTTTATAAAGACATTTAAATATTTAAGATATATTAGTTTTGCGATATTTATTCTTATCATTTTTAGCCTTTTGTAGTCAATAATGGTTGTGAGAAATATGTACAATGTACATATAAAAATATTTATAACAAGGTGTTTGTATATTTTTTGGCTGACTTCAAAATGGAGGGTACATTTTTTTGTATGTTACACGATATTGCCTGTTGGTGATTGAGTTCATAGTTTTATAATTAATTTGTTGACTAGATTTCTTCGTATCTTCTCCATTCTACGTGACATTGGCGAAATAATCTGTGCTCAACTGGCACGCTTTGAACCGTTAACAAGAGAATCGAATTGAACTGAATTGTATGTATATTACATATATAAATTTAAAAAAAAACTTTTGCTCTTATTAATGATTACGTCTAACCCGATTTCAAAGCTTCAACTGGTTAAAATTTAATTATCTATATATAAATAGGCAAAGACAAAAGAGTTAAGTAAGTTACGAGCAGTGCCTTTGTCTCCTCTGTGTTTCAACAGATTTTCTTTTTTTTGTTTCGTAGCTATTAATGAGGTTTAGTAGTTTCAATAATTTTTTTTTTGAAAAAGTTATTTTTTTATTTAGATGGGTAAATTCTATATATGTATTTTTATTTTCAATTTATTTGTTTTCAATGATGATTATGGACGAATTCCGACCACTTGGCGAACACTAGTTAGAATAATTGCCCAAGCTAGATATCGAACTTGTGATCTTTGATAAAGTATATGAATTATGCCACTAATACAGTAAGAACAAATAATAAATAAGCGTATTAAACTGAAGTCAAATAAAAAATTTAGATAAAAATCGATAAGATACATTTTATCGCACAAAGTGTATAATAATTTAAAAGATTATAATAGAAAAAGATGCGAGTTTGATTCTTATATCGAAGGTTCCGTAGCATGTAAAATATTAGGTTCTAATATTCAAAAATAGTCCGATAAGATAAGCAAAAAAAAGTATCTTGGAATGAAAGGAAATAAGCTGAAAAGTTTTAGATAAACACTAGCGACTCGGTTCGCCCCTAGGTTGCTTCACCATACAAGCTTTCATCCCCATTTTCATTACCTTAAGGGATGATTTTCAGGATAAAAATTATTTTATGTCCTTCTTAGAATCTCAATCAATCTTTTTACCAAATTTCATCTTAATCGGTTCAGTAGTTTCGGAGCTTATTCGGTACTAATAAACGAACAAAAAAATTCCTCTTTATAATATTAGTATAGATTCGTTTTGGCGTTTGAAATGATTGGTCTCATATGCCTCATACAATCCCGTGTCCGCCGTCTTAAGATATTAAAGGTCAAAGGGCCAAAACCAAAAGCTTCCTCGACGTTAAATGGTATTTGCATCTATTACGAAAGTTGTAGACCATAAAATTTTCTTCAATTTTTGTTTAAAACATTTCTTTATAGGATTAATCGTATTTGAGATAGAACGCGAAGAGCCATGTATGGCGTAATACAAGGTTAGCCGCGAATCTAAGTCTAATAATTGTGAAACAGCGGTGTTTACACTTCCGTATTTGGAAGAAAATTTTGATTGGTTGTGCGGTTTCTTACCGTCAAATTATGTCTGGTGACAATGGTAGCGCTTGCATGGGTATTCAAGTGAAGCGGGTTGAAATCCCGGGACTCGCACCTCTGATATATTTATGCTCGAATCATTTTCAACACTTGTCCCTAAAGGAAAACATCGTGAAGAAAACCTGAATATCTGAGAAAACCTAGTTAGTTTTCGAAAGACATGCAAAGTTCGCCAACCTGCACTTAGCCAGCGTGGTGGACTATCGTCTGATCCCACTCGTAGTGAAGGCCCAGCCAGCAGTGGGATGCTAAAAAGGGCTGAATTCATACACAAGTACATACAAAATATCAACTTCACTGGTGTATGAGAGCTAAGGAGTATTAGTTGGGTTGGCGCTTTCTACTATGCATTTGGTTAGTTTCAATGAGAAAGGCCGCCTTAATCTAAATCGGTATATAATTTTTATTATATTTCAGTAAACTTATTATAATTTAATTTAACAATAAAATAATAAATTAAAAATGTATATATACATATTTTGTATAGCGCTAATAACGCATTATTTATTTAAAAAAAAAACTAGAATTCTATGAAAATAAAACCCGTACATTTACAATTCGACAACCCTAAAAATAGTATAAATGTCAGCAATTCGGGGTTGCGTCCGATCTTTACGGATTGAACGAATTAACTATCAATAGGGGATCTATTAAATTACGACAACCTTATCAAAATGGATATACGGTTGATACTTGTAAGGGTTTTTATCAATGGGGTTCTTTAGAGGGGTTGCCTTTTTAACTCAATTTAAAACATGTTTATGATTGCGTAATTCTTGTTACGTGGTTGAATGAGATAGAAAATTATTGTTAGGATAATGATTGTATCTCTCTATACTTATAACTATGTATATTAGTTTTTAGCCGCGGCTCTGCTTGCGTGATCATTTTTTTATGTACCTCAAGAGGAAAAATGAAATCCTAGGATCACTTCTTTGTCCGTCCGTCTGTCTGTCAGGGGGCTTTTTCTCAGAAACCCGCGGTTGAAATTAATATCAAATACTCAGGTCTCAATTCTTAGGATATGAGAAAAAATCAAACTTCTAAGTCAATAATCAAACGAGACGGCCGTTTACCTCGCATATTTTGACACTCGCTAGGGAGCTTGGAAAGGGATCAAAACGTTGACCTAGATTCAAAGGCAAGAAGCAATGTCTTATAGCAGAAGTAAAGGGGAAAATTTCATGCTACGGAACTCTTGGTGTCCGAGTCAGACTCGCATTTGACCGATTTTTTATTGACTAAATAAAAAAAAGTATATGACGTGATAATTATCAAGTAACTAAATAAAAAAAACAACGGAAATCGCGGACAAAAACTACTATTTTCATAATATTTTAGCTAAAATCATAATTTAACAAAGTTTATATTTCTAGAATCGAATGCAATGGTTGTACCAAATCGATTATGTTTTACGGTAAAATCGGTTAAACGTGTATCTAACGGTTTAATTTTTTATTCAAATTTGGTTTTATAATAACGGTTTCTTGCAAATAATCGATGTTATGAGTTATAAATAGTTTTACGCTAGATTGTGCTTATTTCGCAATGCCCTTTCACAACTAATAATATACTTGTTCGTAACATAGGGTCGCATAATGTTGAGAGATGTATTGCTTTGAATCTATAGATATTTGGAGATATGTAATACTAGCAGAACCCGCGGCTTTGCTCGCGCTAAAACTACAAAAAAACTTTAGATTTATATAGGTTTCATACATATTTTCATTCTCTATTACCCCTTTATGGTATAAATTTTGAAAAATGCTAAAACACGTTTTTATTTAATTATATCGAAGAGCATTAATACAAAGTTTCAAATAATTCTGATCATAGATATTTTTTTGGGTTGTATAATAATAACGTGTTTTCCCGTGGGAATGAGATAATCTTCCGCAGTTAAAAGTATCCTATGTTACTCTCCAGCCCTCTAACTATCTCCACACAAAAATTCATGCCAGTCCGTCGCTCCGTTTCGACATGAAAGAAGGACAAACAAACAAACAAACAAACAAACACACTTTCACTTTTATAATATTAAGTTTGGAAGTATGGATTTTAGTATCACGTGTTTGATCTTAAAAGTTATTTTGTTTCTCGTAAAAAAATGAAATACGAATTTATTTTTGTGGTAGATGGAAAAAATATTTTATTTTACTTTTGAAGTAAAAAATTACATAAACTTTAGAAAATAACATACATTTATTATTTCTTGCGTACTATGTTCTCAAATGTCTGTTATTTTCCTATTTAACAAGTTTGTTGTATTCAGTCCTTCTTAACGTCCCACTGCTGGGCACGGGCCTCCCTTCTATATGAGGGGGATCAGGCCACAGTCCACCACGCTGGCCAAGTGCGGGTTGGCGGACTTCACATGTCTTTCGAAAACTTGCTAGGTTCTCTCAGACATGCAGGTTTCCTCACGATGTTTTCCTTCACCGTAAGGCAAGTGGTAAGCATGTTGAAAATGATTCGCACATGAAAATATCAGAGGTGCGAGACCCGGAATTTGAACCCGCTTCACTCGGTTATCCAAGCGAGCGCGTCACCACTGGGCTACCACTGCCTATTTAACAAGTAAATAGAAAAAAAAACAATTAGAAAAAAGTTGCGCTTAGAAGTTAGTATATACGTATATTAAATATCCATATAATTTAACCATGTGAATATTTTACTCGTTATTCTCAATATCTCCGCACAAGAATCGAACTGGTAATATTGTCAAATAACTAGGTCAACACTGATGCATAATTCATTGTGACTGTTGACCAGCGATACATACGGGTGGAGAGTTTATTATGCGAATATTTTCTAATACGTCTTTATTACATTTACTTTTTATCCGACAGCGAAGCCCAAAGAAGGGTTATGTGTTTAACCTACAATGTTAATCTTTACACCTCTCAATACTACTATTTGAATGTATTTTTTTCAAAACTCCAGGTGAAAAATGAAAAACTATTAGCAGATTAGGATTGCAGGATACCTAATTTATGAAATGTAAATAGTTTTATTGTGGGACGCGTGATTAGATCTCATAACAATTCTGTCGATCTCAGAGAAAAACATAATGTATGAATAGAATTTACCTATGTAAAAAAAATATATTGATAACATCAAAGCTCATCAATCAATAGTAGCTATAGATAAACAAAAAAAAGAAAATTGGTTGACAAACAGAAGAAATTAAAATTAATTATAACAGAACTCGACAAAATAACCGTCCGTATGTCCAACAAGTACCCTACTCTCTAATGAATCATGCGAAACAAAGCAATTATTTGCGTGACCTTGCATCGAGCTAATAGCTTGGATATTACGTCATTTTTAGACTAACTAACGTATACGACTTCTTTCGTATATATATTTACTAGCTTCGGTCGCTTTTTATATAAATATAAAATTACAGACTATAAAAATATATCTCTGTGCTAAATTTCATCCAAATCTGTTTCAGCCGTTCTAGCGTGATTGTGTAACAAACATCCATCCAAACATCAAAACTTTCAGTACGAGCATATCTACTTATAATCTTATAATATTACATGAGCAAATGTATGTACTAACACATATTTTATTTCGCGAAACTCGGAATCGGCTGTAACAATTTGGATCAAATTATGCTTTAGGTTTTGCTTTTTACGTATGTTTTGTTTTCATTTTTATAACTGTCTTTTCTGTAAATACACATTTTTCATATATTTTCCGTAAAACCAAAAAATAAACGCTGAGCGAAGCTCGCTCACTCAGGTACGAGCTATCTATCTATCTTACATAAATAAAAATGAATGTTGGTAAGCGCATATAACTCAAGAATGGCTGGACCAATTCGGCAAAATTTCTTTTTCGTATGCTCCTACGGAAGATTTTAATAAAGAAAAAAAAATGAAAAATTAACGAAAAAAATATTAAAATTTATGTATATGGCTAACGCTGGCTGATAACTACTTATATCTATTTAAAAAGTACCTAGCGACGAACCCGAGCGAAGCGAGGGTGAGCCGCTAGTACTATAATAAAACCATAGATGTCGAATGTCTGTACATAGAAAAAAATGCTTAAACCCGAGTCAGGGGGGTGTAAGAAGAGAAACAGAACAAATCCAGATTCTTCATTTTTTTGTTTCTCTGTCTGTTTGTCTGTCTGTACGGGCTGATCTCCGAAACTGTTGGACCGATTTAAATGAAATTTCGCATGGTGGTACCTTATATCCCCGGTCAACATTTTAAATACCTTTCATTCTGAAAATTAAAGCGTTCACGTGTGATAGTTAAAAAACTATAGTAACTTATACAACTTAGTACACAACAACTTATGCACCTAATTTAATTAAATTTGGCATGCTGATACCTTATATTGCTAGTCAAACAGCGGTTACTTTTTATCCCGGAAAAAATAAATGGTTCCCGTGGGATAGATTTGTTTGTGCTTTTCTAGAGGTGAACCCGAGCAAAGCGAGGGTGAGCCGCTAGTAAGGCTATATATATTTATTATTTTTTATTTGTTTGTACACGCTAACCTCTGGAGCTACTAATGCGATAGTAAAATTTTGTAGTCTCTTATTGGGAAAAGAAGGGCATCATGTTATTGTAGGAGCAGAGCATCACTTTAGGAGTAGGAGTAAGTACAATTACACATAAATAAAGTACGTGAACAAAGCCGCGTGCAAGGCTATTAGTTTTATATTTATAATACTAGCCTGGTCCGCGGCTTCGCTTATATCCATATAGTATAATGTGGGTCATGTGCTATAGTATGTTATAGGATAATAGATAGAGGCAGCCCAGTGCTAACGAGCTTCGAAAACCAAGTAAAGCGTATTCGAATTCCGGGTCTAGCATCTCGGATGCAAATCATTTCCAACAATATTACCACTTGTCTTACGATGAATAAAAACATCGTTGAAGAACTTAGCAAGTTTTCTAAACACGTGAACTCCGCCAACCTGCCACTTGTCCAGCGTGACGGTATTTTGAACACTTGGCGAACATTAGTATATTAGAATAATAGTAATATTACATGGTTACGCCAAACAAGCTCTATACTAAGACATACGTAGGTGAATTAAGTACTTTTATCTTTTTTAATTGGTTCATTTCGACAAAAACGGTCCTATCAATTTGAATCCCACGTAATATACAGTTGCATACATATCCATGTAATTTTATAGTTATGTCGATTCCTGAACCGAAATAAACAATGATTTCTAAATATAATAGTAGGGTGTTTGATATCCGGCCATAGAATTAGGAAAATGTAGAATGTAACAGACAGTTGCTAACAGTAAGCTTGTGCAACATTAGCGGTTTTGCTATGATGTGAAACAAAAATATGAACTTTTTTGTATAAAGACGAAGAGAGGTTAATTAATCGATATTAACCGAGTTCAAAAAGGATATGTTTTTTTCTGTGTTACGCGATATCTTCGACAAGTGTAAATTATTTTTTTATTACTTTTCAATTTATATCTCAATGGTGGATCCAAAATAAATTAAAAAAATCTATAATTAAGGGGTGAGTTCTAACTTTTAAATAGTTTTGAATTGCATTTTGTACTAAAGAATAATAATTAGAAGTCAATATTATTGTAAATAGGAAGACTATCTTGGATATAGGTATCTTAATTAACATGGGCTGAAATTAAAAAAAAAATATTACTTGAAAACTTCACTACTAGTAATCAATTGAAGTAATCAAAACTTGAAATCGAAAGGTAAAGTGCGAGTTTAATTTACATTTCATATGTGTTATGAAACTTCACCATTCACAAATTTAAAATATACAATAACTTTTAAGATATTCCAATTTTTTTTAAAGAAAGTGGTAATTCTAATCTTTCGTAGCTCTATGTCACCTATCATTCAGTGCCTAAGGAAACGTTTTTGTAAAGTACCTAACCAATAAATGACTGAATTTATTAACAAAAAAACCGGCAAATTATTTGTAAGCTATTAAATGTCTAAAACTAATGTATGAACATTTGTTGATGACTTTCGTTTCGTTGGAGTTTATTTATATTTAAATAGCGACTCTAGATACGTTTGGATTTTTAAAGTGTAACCCTAAATCTTTTTCTAAAACAAAATTAGCGTAAGATACTCTTATAACATCAGTTATCTGCCAGTGAAAGTCCCGCCAATATCAGTCCAGCCGTTTCGGAGATTAGTCGGAATAAACAGACAGACAAACATTTAAAAAATTGTGTTTTTTTTTTGGGTTTTCAAAAGCCGGCAACGCATTGGTGGTGCTACAAATGTCCATGGGCGGTGGTAATCTCTTAACGTCAGGAGACCCGCCTGCTCGCTTGCTCGCTAATATTATAAAAAAACGTAGTAAATCTGTTATTTCGACGTTACAAACAGACACTTCATTTTTATTTACCTGTATAGTTTTTTTGAAACTTAAAGGTCGTAGGGTGTTAGATAACTTTTACCTTCTTTAATAAAGATGCTATAAATTGCAAAAAGATTTTATTTCTTTTATGCAACCGTATTACTTACCTTTTAAACATATATTTGTTGTTTCATAAGCTTCGAGTCTTGCTACGTGTATGTATCGAACTGCCTCGGTGGTATAGTGGCTAGCATGTACGGCTGCACACCCGGAGGTCCTGGGTTCGAGTCCCGGGTCGGGCCAAATTTAGTTATTGAGTCTTTCTGTAAAGTAAGCCTCAGTAGCAGCCCGGAGTTGGGAAGTTGGCGGTGTTTCACCCCCGTGCCTCGGAGAGCACGTAAAGCCGTCGGTCCTGCGCCTTAACTCTCACTGGTCGTGTCGAGTGGTCGTCCCACCGGAGTATGAGTGACAGAAATAGAGAGTGCACTTGTGTCTGCGCGTACACTTGTGCACTATAATATCTCCTGCGCAGTTGGCTAGTCTCAATGAGATTGGCCGCCGTGGCCGGAATCGGTCAGGAGAACATCATGTATCGAACTGCGTCATTACTAGGTTTTTGGTCACTTTTTAGTTCTAAAGCAAACGGTTATTTTGTGTAATTTTGAATTCTTATGTTACTTAACATTAACTTTTAATACTTGATAGTTTCATATAATTTACTGAGTGGGTCGCTATTGAAAATAACTATTAATCTTAATTAAAATAAGGAGCTGTGGAGAGACTTCATATATTGTTAATAAAAAATCTATATATTTAAAAAAAACATATATTGAAAGCAGAACAGATTGTATATTAGACCAGCTATCATCATACCTCATCAAAATCTGTCCAGTGGTTTTCTTATGAAGCGTTCTCAAACAGACATAAAGATAAAAATTCTAAAACCTATAGATACGGCTTCTGTATCGATAATAATGATTATTTCAATAAGATGTTCCAAAAAATATTTTATGTACAGATTTGACTCACTTAGAGAAACGTTCGATTTTTAATACCACATATTTACAAGCATCAAATCGGCCAAAAATATAGGGAATTTGAAGTATAAAATGTTTATTATATAGGTATCTCCAAAACTTAAATTACATCTTGTGGCAAATTTCATCAAAATCAGACCATTTTAATCCATGCAAAGATAATCAGTAGACAGACAAATATTTCCATTTAAATTATTAGTGAAGATTAAACAATAAACATTACTTTGAAATCAAACGGACGGACCAATTTCATCTATATTTATAAGACCATAATTTTTTATCTTACCCCACAAATTTTCTGCACAGAAGCCTTTCATTAATGAAACGAATATAAAAATGATAAACGGAATCGATTTCTCGAAACAATCGAATCAAAATCTTAATATGCTAATAAGAGACGTATATAATTTACAAAATGATGATAACAGATAGCAAAAAGCTTGGATATTTCGAATATTTTCGACATATTTTTTTTTGTATTCTAACCAATATCGAATGATACTCTAATCGACAACTTTGGAAAAAATGAAGGCTAAAATCCACCATCTTGATTTTAGTCGACCAATGCAATGACGAAAGCGAAACTGCGATCACTAATACAGTTAGCAAAAATCAAGTCATTTTAATGTTAATTAAGAAAAATAATCAAATAATTCTTTCAACTCAGTTTATGCTTATATCTTTTCTTACATACTAAATATATAAAACAAAGTATCTTTGTCAGTTTGTGCGTATAGTTCAAGAACTATTGGTGGATATTCTACAAGTATTTTGACTAACTTCAAATGTAAAAAGGAGAAATACTATAGAAGACAGAAGGTGGAAATACCAAATTTATGTAGGTATATGTGGCATGTTTTTTTCTATCGAGCATTTTAGAATATTTATTTTTAAAATGACATAGAGTAGTTTTTAGTCGAAAAGTAATTATTTTGTAATATTTAGTGTTAAAAAAAAATCTGACCTCGTTTTAATATATTTGATTACCATATTGTTATTAATTATAAGTAATAAAGTTTATTTTATACCATAAATTCTAAGTTGACTCAAACAAAACTGCGTGCTAAGTTAGTAAAATATTGATATCTCCGCGATTGACATATAAAGGAATATTCAAAAACTTTCGGCAAACCAAAAAGGGTTGTACAAAATTAAAATTTCGTTAATTTGTAATAATTTTAAATGAATCCGACATCAGATGCAACAAGACATAAAGATAAGCAAAATGGATCTTTAAAAATGTAAATTACGTTATCTTGGGACTCCTGCGCATTGGTTTCCTTTAAAAAATGCTTATATAAAATATGTTTCTATTTGACCGACTTCAAAAAAGTAGGTGCTTATTTTTGGTGTATGTTTATTTATGTATATACATATATGTATATATAATACGCAATTGAGATTCGATTTTTATAACGAAAGTATGCCTTTTTTAACGAATCACTGCTGAGCATGGGTATCTCTTCAATACGAGCGAGGTCAGTCCATACCACCACTACGCTGTACAAATGCGAGTTGTTGGACTTCACACGTGTTCTTCTGTTCTTGCTAGCTTCAACCATACGGGTATGTTTCCTTACGATGATTTCCTTCGTTGTACTGCAATAGTGGTAATCATCTTGGAAAAAGTTGTACGGTTTTAAACCTTTGTTAAGTGAACCTTTTAATTCAAAGTAACTGATTAGTAATTTATAGAGACTAGAAACTTCAAGCTACAGACCGAGATGTTTTTCCTATTATATTGCCTCGACATATAGCGTGGTACCTTTTATACCTTAAAATAGGTTTTAGATTAATCCCTCCACGACCGCGGACACGCCGGCGTGTCAGTTAACAATGGATTTCTTAGAATTTTTATTAATTTCTTAGAAATTTACCTGGAGGTGTTAAATGTAGATAAACCCATACTAATATTATAAACGTGAAAGTGTGTTTGTTTGTCCTTCTTTCACGTCGAAATAGAGTGACGGATTAGAGTGATTTTTTTGTGTGGAGGGAATCACAGGGCTGGAGACTGACATAGGCCACTTTTTACCGCAGGAGATCATCTCATTCCCACGGGAAAACACATTATAATACAACCCAAAAAAATATTTATGATCAGAATTACTTGAAACTTGATATGAATACTCTTCAATACAATTAAATAAGCACAAGTTTTAGCATTTTTTGAATTTCATCCCATAAGGGAAGGAGTATTTTTTTTGTAATTTTAGCGCGAGCAAAACCAAGGGTTCTGCTAGTGTACAATAATCAGTGTACTGATAGATTTCGGTAACTCTTTTTCTGTTACAGTCAAGTAAAAATCACATTCCATACAAGCTTCTTCCGTCGTCATGCAGTCCGTGTTCGCTCAACGGGGGCTCTCAAACTTTTGACTTGACCACCTTTGAATATTTCTGATTCGATTTCGAGGTCACCTCTTTATTTTCAATTCACTGAATGTATCGTGCATTTTTCTTTATTAGGTTTATTAAGTTGTTTTTTTTTGTGTTCTTTTTTATTTATAAGGATTTGGAAATTAGGTATTTGATAATAATATTGTTTTTTTTGTTTATCTTTTTTTTTTGTTTTTATAAGTCTATTTTTTTAAATAAGCATTTTAAAATTGTATAGTTGATAATATTATGTTTGTATATTATTGTGATTGTGATATCTAATAAGGCTTTATTGAGATTATTGTAATTTGTTATTTCTGAGTTACTTTGTTGAACGTGATATTTTTAGCTTCACATGTAAAATAGTCAAAATCTTGGTAGTCGTTTTAACCTTCTTTTAATTGCGGTATCGATTTCAAATAATACACATAATAACAAATATGTTAAATGCGGATAACAACAGTATAATATACCTGTCGAATTACATGAAAATTTCTATCATCCTCAACCACTTTCAGTCACACTAATTTTTAATTCATTCTATCACACTTGGTTAAGGCCCGTGTGATAGATAGAGTAATACCTTCTTTTGAAAGAAAGAAGACAAGATAAATTTCTTTTAAAAATAAAAATAATAATATATTTTGATACCAAAGACCTGATTTGATCATATAGGAGGCGGAAGAAAAATATTCGAATTTGCGCTCACTTAAATCATTTTCACGTGTGCCACACATTTGGTCAAACAGTTGAAAAATTCGTGTGTTTTAATTTTAAACCCATAATTTTCATATATGACACATATTGTCAATCTTAAATTACAATGACTGGTGCGACATATTATGTACCTACATATTATATGACTCATACAACTTTGTAGACATTTCTTATTATTACCATAAAGAATAGCAGTAGGCTAAAAGACTTAACAAGCTAATTCAATATACTATCGTATCTTCTACCTGAGATCGGGAATGATGTGATAAAAAATACAAATTATTAAATTAATTCCTCTTAAATTTATGCCCGATCGATCGAATCCGTTTTACGCCGACTCTTCTAAGGCTTTTTTGGACCGATTTGGGGGTCTGTAGTAAAAGTTTGAGAATCCTTTGATTTTTTGACGGTATAACGTTTAGGTAAATGATTTTTATAAAGTGGTCGAAATTCTAAATTATTGAAAATTTGAGAGAAACATAATATATGAATAGAATTTACTTATCTATATAAAAATACCTACCGTTGTATATCGAAATAGATTTGCTTTACTTTGCATCGGCTGGTACAGGCTTCGCGGTTTTAGATCTAAAACATTATAAATAACAATTGACCTACTCAGGAATCGAACCTGTGAAGTTAACAAAACAAATACAAAAAATAAACTGTACAGAACCCTTATCTTGCGAATGTTGTAAGATCAATTTTTTCCACGTATCATCGCTTATTACCGATCATTAAGTCGCATTGTTGAATGCAGACAGTTTCCCGCTGTTAAAGGATCTTTTTGTGTACATCATATAGATTATAGATATACAAATACGTGTGGAGTTAGAGAAAGATATTTTAGGAATTGGTGAAGTGGTAGTGGGTTCTATACTTATTGTTATCTATCTTTGTCTATATCTTGGTTTTATAGAACATTTGGTAGATTTTTTAGAATATTAAAAAAAACAATGCCTAAAGACGTGAAATAAGGTGAAAAAGATTATTCCAATCTTTTTATTCGAGAAAACGGCTTAAAACTGTATCGTGATTTAAGCTGGAAGATATCTCACAATAGCTATCTCACTTACTTAACTATTTATTATAAATGCGAACAATTGTGTGTTTGTTTGTTACCCATTCACTCTGAAATATCTGTATGGATGTGGATGAAATTTAGTACACAGATGACAGAACAACATAATACAGGCTACTGTTAGTTATAAAATTAAATAAGAGGTGGCGCTGTTGTTTTTGATTGAGACAATTCCATATCTTCGTATCGACTGGGTAAGTACCTAGTTGCTAATAAAAATGTACCTATATCTATTACATGTCTATGCGCTAAGTAGCTAACTTATTCTTTATATTATTACTTATCTATTAACAATATCGATTGTAGGAAGCTATTGCCTATAGCTATACAAATAAATATGGTACTCGTATAAAAAAAAATTTAATTTTTTGTTGATCTGTTTGCTCCTGCTAATCTCCGAAACGACTGGCCCGATTTTGACGAAACTTTTACTCGTAGATAGCTGACGTTATAAGGAGTAAGTTAGGCCACTTTTATTTTAAAAAAAGAGTAAGGGTTCTGCTTAAATTAATTAAAATCCATAAAATTGTAAATACAATCAATTACCTCGTACCTAGATTCCACGTATGTCGCTAGTCTA
Organism: Brenthis ino; assembly: GCA_921882275.1. Taxonomy (NCBI): domain Eukaryota; kingdom Metazoa; phylum Arthropoda; class Insecta; order Lepidoptera; family Nymphalidae; genus Brenthis; species Brenthis ino. Next base: position 21,180,161 of record OV170231.1, read on the forward strand.
TTATTATATATTAAAACAATATATATTTTATGGAAGCACATCACATGCTGAAATGAAAGCTTCAATACAGGCTGTTAAATAGTTCCTTTGTTATTTCAACATTTTCATTATCCTTCATATTGCAAACAAAATTTAGTAATTTATCGATAGAAATCTGCTTATTTATTAACTGCATTTTGCTTGAGATTATATTATATAATAATTGTATTATATAATATTAATAACAATAATATTAATTGTACCTAATTAATATTATAAAAAAAATATTTTATAGTTTTAGTTGATAATTTTATGATTTTTCACAATTTTAATTAAAACTCATTGGAAGATTTGATTTGAGGTAGTTCATATTCTTTTTATTTAATTTCAACTGTTTAGACCATCTGTTTGTGGTGACTCACTGGCTTAAAATACCAGTAGGCAATACATACTAAAACCCAATGGAACCTTCCATTTTTAAATACCACGCCGTAGGGTCACTCTTAACTACGACGTCCCAGGGGGTTGCTCCCACCCCCTGATGTGTGTTACTTTTTCATGGTAGGGGGCCTTATTAATGTCCGGCAATCCAGCCGGGCGTGTAGCCAAGAAACACACTGGGAGGTGGCCTACTTCGGTGTGTGGGTACTAGCTGGTTGCTTCTGGTACTTCTCTAATAGCAGAGTAGACCGTGGGAACAACCGCCTGGTCATTCTAGTCTACCTCGCAGGCAGCCTCCGAATTAATTTACGTCACAGGTTTTCCATTACCCATACTAATATTATAAATGTGAAGGTAAATCTTAGCTTTTCACGCTTAAAACGCTGAGCAAATTTCGATAAAATTTGGCAAGAACATAGATTACAACCTGGGAACCTACAAAGGCTCCTTTGATCCCGCCCCGCTTATTACGAGAATGAAGCCGCTGCCTTATAATTAATATGTTATAAATTATGTTGATTTATTGTTGCGTAAAGTAAATACAAGCTGTTATTTACATTTTCATATTAATAATATTACCAAAGGTAGCTTATTTAGGCACAAAAGCTACTAATCAATTACACTTCAACCGTAATGATTATTGTAAATTTGAGGAAAACGTATATGAATAGAATTTACCTATTTATATAAGAAAAAATTGTTTTGTCTTTGCCTATCATATGTTATGTATATCATAAAATTCTGAGTTGAATCTGTCTGTACATTAAATATTTTTTGGAATATCTTATTGAAATAGTCATAGATACAGAGGCCAAATCTATAGTTTTTCGAATTTTTGGCTGTCTGTCTGGGAACGCATCACGAGAAAACCACTGGACAGATTTTGATGAAATTTGGTATGATGATAGCTGGTTATTTGGGTCAACATATAGGATAATCTTTACTGCGAGGAAATATCTCATGTCTGAGAAATCTATACTAATCATTACGACGAACTGGACGAGCCCGAGCGGAGTGAGGGTGAGTCGCTAGTTTATATATTATAGGTTTCCAAGTACGGAAATGCTTGAAGAAAGAAGTGACAAAGTTCTGTAGAACATTGAATGAAGCAATTTTCTAGTTTTAAAGGTACACAATGGTTAGGTAAGATTTACTGAAATATATTTGGATTTATTTGTGGCTATTTCTATTTAATTATTCTATTTGGTTTCTAGTTAGTTACATTTAGTTTAAGTTTTACAGTTACAGTTAAGTTATTGTATTAAAGTTTATATTATATATACAGATAAATAAAATTGAAGTATCTGTTTGTAATGTCAAAATAACAGCGTTTTACTAAATGCATGTGAAATTATATACGGCATTACGTTTTAACGTTTAGTATAAATTTCTCAGAGATGATATGTTTCCCCGCAGTAAATAGGATAACCAGCTATCATCATACCAAATTTCATCAAAATCCCTCAAGTGGTTCTTCCGTGATGCGGTCACAGACAGACAGACAGACAATAATTCTAAAAACTATAGATTCGGCTTCTGTATCGATAATAATGTTTATTTCAATAAGATTTTCCAAAAAATATTTAATGTACAGATTCGGCTTAGTTACAATTTTATTATATGTATAGATCAAAGCTTGTTTTTAAAATGTTTTTTTTTTATATTAACTTATTTCAAAACTAAGTTACTGGACTTCAAACTCTTGAACAGTACATTTTAAACCAAATAACATTCGAAAATATCCAAATGAGTCAGCTTTTTGTTAACAATCACGATCATTGATAGTCTACTACCAAATCTAATATCAATCCGGCGTTATCTTTTAAATATTTAATATACATTGCCAGTGGTAAATAGTTTTAAGTTGGTTTATTTACAATAAAGAAAATTACAAATATACTTAATTATATATACAAAACAAATGTACACTTAGTTATTACTGTACAAGTCATGTCCGCGTGGAATAGTAGCGAAAATGCTAGCTGCACTCCCCCAGTAAATGTCAATGCCGATTCTTTAGCGAAAATGAGCCAGCAGTCACCAGCAGATGCTATAAGACGAGCTGTTATGTCTTTTATGAAGTATTTAGCACTTTGTTGTAGAAAGTTGAGATTTGAAAGATAATACGATCATCTATATTCTATACATATAATAAAATTCTAACTGAGTCGAATCTGTACATTGAATATTTTTTGGAAAATTTTATTGAAATAGACATTATTATGGATACAGAGGCCGAATCTATAGTTTTTAGAATTTTTGTCTGTCTGTCTGTCTGTCTGTTACTGCATCACAGTAAAACCACTGGACAGATTTGTATAAAACGTGGTATGGTGATAGCTCGTTATCCGGGTCAACATATAGGACTTTTTACCGCGGGAAAATATCTCATTTCTTAGAAAATATACAAAAACTGCAATGTAAGTTTGTACTAATATGTAAAACCCAAGAATTTCGTTTTTGGTCATCTGAACGCGGGCGGAGCCGCGGGCAGTGCTAATGTCTTATACGATTGAAGTTCAGTTTTCGCATATTTGTCAAGTTCTAATGATCGAAATTCGAGCATAATCATTATTAAAAGTCTGATGAAAACATAATAGCTATATGAAGAGAATTAACCTGTCTATATAAAAAGTTACTATTTCCAATTTTTTTATTGGTAACACCGTTTCTTTTGTTTAATTAATAAACTCAATAGATACTAAGCAAAAAAAAAGAAAATTGTTTGAAAAACAGAGGAGATAAAGGTACGGAATAGTTTCGTCTTTATTCATATAAATTTTAAAATTTAAGACCTGTTTACTTATAAGAAAGATTATTTAATATCCCTCATGCCTCTTGAATAGAATGATGCTAGCCAGGAAAAAACTATTTAAAATTTTAGTATGAAAGTCAATTTTTATTAGATATTTTAACTTTTTCATCCAGTAAATGAAGCCAGATAAAATAGACTGTAATGAACGGATTGACAGATCTATTTCAAGCTTCTGTATTTTTATTGAATATCTACATATTTCTAGAAAACTTATGAATCTTTTTGGATTTTTTTACGTATTCGTTTAGCATTCGAAACGTCGTAAAACTTTCAAAATAAAAACACCAAAAAACCTAAATGAATTATTTAAGATACCAAAGGAAAGCTTAAAATATTAAGCAATAGTAAGTACAATTTAAAAAATAATATGGTTTTTTATTATTTTAAATTAAAAATAAAAACGTATGAAAATCAGAAACAAATGATTAGCCCGCAATGTACATCAAAATATTAGTGTAGAGAAATTCCAAACGGTATCTAAAATATTTTTTCATAACGAAAGATGGTCAAAGGCTGAGCCGATAAGCGACCGACTTTTACTTCGCAATGATTTTTTTAATTATTGTATTACGATGAGTATGATAGTGGATAATTACTTTGAATCTTGAAGAGCAAATAATCTGAAAAGATTCATCAATATAGACTTTTTTTGTTTAGATGATCTTATAGATTGTTTTGAGCTTCTGCTTTCTCATTTTTAACCGATTTCCTAAAAGAAGGGTAATTGATCAGCTAGTTTTTTTTAACATATAACTAAATTTTATGCAAGAATCAATAATTTGTCTCTATTAAGCTTTTAAGATTGAAGTTTTAATTATAAAAAATCAAAAATTGTAAAACTATTTTTCATATAGATATAGTATAATATATTAAATGCAGTAAATAAGTACTAACTCTTATGAATATCGGATAAGAAGATATTGGCTTGTAAGTACGAGTAAATCAGTAGCCTAGTAGGTAAGTTTTTTTTTATTTTCTCACGAGTGAGGTTCATTGTGCCCTATTAATCAGAACAAGTCAAATATCTATGTATGTCATTAACATTGTTTTCTTGAATTAGCGGAAAACTTTAGATAATATAATTTATCTAAAACCGCAAATCTCCGAAAGATTTTAAGAAATTGCTTTGAAATTTTGAGAAAAACAGATAAATTTAGTTAAAAAATATATACATAGTATATGCCTACGGAGAATAATTTTGTGTTATCAATTTTGCATTACATATTCTCCAGGAAATTTAACTAGACTGAGCCACATCAACGCGTGGCCGCGTACTAGTTAAAAGTTGGTCCTCAAACTAAACGTGATTTAAGCAAACTCAAGATACGAACATAAGTAAAGTTCTGAAAAGGGGTGAGTTATGAATTAAATTGCCCCTCCAAACCCACCCCTAATTACATAAATCCCGCTTTCCTTGTCTATTGATATCGAATTATTTCCAATACATTTGACTTCAAAGCAACTTCGAACCGACGCCTTCAAAATATGTCTTTTCAGACCAAATTGTATGTACAGAGGAAAATTTGGTAATATATTTTGATGTAATATTTTTTGTGGTCGTAAGTTAAACTGCTTAATATTATTATATATTATGTCCATATCTATTTATAGCCTAAAGAAAAACTTAATTGAAATTTATTTTCACTTTTATAGCCAGAAATTTTCCAGTAGCCATCTACATAACGAGTAAAGCTTATAGAGGGAGCTTTTGTCTGTTCCACGAAGTAATATCAATTTCAAAAGGCTTTTCATATTGTAAATAAATAATAATAAATCTATAGCTATGATAAAATTGTAACTGATAGCTGTCTGTACATGGAAGATATTTGAGAACAACTATTATTGGTCTTTATTAACGCAATAGAACCCAAAACAATGATTTTTACAATTATTGTCTGTTTGTCTATTTGTCTGTTTTATATGCGTGCTAATATAAGAAACAGCTTAACTGATTTGGATGCGGCTTTTACTAATACATTGTTGTAAGCTTCACTTAACATTTAGTATTTATTTTATTTCAATGGGTTCATAAAGGAGGTTTCACCATTCACCATTAGGTTTAGAAGGTGCAATAAAAATATTTTTATTTTTGTTAAATTTAAGATATTTAAATTTTTTTTTCTTACATATGATGTTATTATGTTGTAAATAGTGTATTCCCAAAAGGTTTTCAGTAAATTAAAAATGACCCTGTATATGAACATTTTTCTTAGAGACTCTTAGAGCTATAATGCTAAAATTTGACGAGCTTTCGATTTATCAATGAAAAAAAATATTAGAAGTTTAAATTTTATTTCGTATACGTTTTCCTCGTATTTTCAATAATTGTTGTGTTTGAAATTTGTCCACTGTACGAACAGTTATAATAGTCTATACATTTTTATCGTCACAATTTTGAGTATAACGCATATTTTGACTAAGAAACACCTTATAGTAAAACAATTTCTTGTTCCATTCAACTGCACAATTCCTTTCAAAGAGAACTCTTTATTCTCATTGTCATATACTGTTTTGATCTATGTTTATATTAAATCCTATAGCTAGCTTCTTCAGCTTTCTTTTCTAAGGCGAAATTCATAAATGCTGTCGTTCGTCGTACTTAGAGAGTGAAATTTGCATGACCATACATACATACGTCTTCATTGTAATATCTTCGCCGACTATCACGCCTCAGTTGGTAGGATATTATTATTAACTTTTTAATAAAAAAAAATATATACGGTCGAATTGAGAACCTCCACCTTTTTTTTTGAAAAATATGTCAATTTAATATTTTTTTAATTTGTATCAAAAATAATTAGTATTTGATCAGTTATAAATTATAAATAGTGTAAAAAATAGTGTGTACACAAAAAAATAAATTCAATTATTCAACTAAAAAAAGGCCTTATCTAACTTACATAGGTACCTCAGAAGCTACAAAAAATCTAAACCAAATATTTCTTTCAAATATTTTTTATGACAAGGGTCACTATTTCACAGCTCAGGTAGCGAGTTCGAACTGGGTTTCTTATGAATGCTTTTAATTTATGTTCTTTCATTGTGAATTTGTATGGGACGTTGAATTGTAGGTGACGTCAGTGGGAGTGTTAACTGCAGACATAAAGACAGCCATGATATAGTATCTCCAGGTACATTTATTTTTAGATTTAACACTAGCAACTTAACCTCGTTTTGCTCTGGTACGTCCCTGGGTGCATTTTGTGTGTATATATATATATATATCAAGCCAGCTGTCTATGAAACTCCGGGATTACTCTTTCTTTCTGTGTACTAAATTTCATTCCAATCCGTCCAGCCGTTTCAGCGTCTAGGAGTAACAAAAATATACAAACTTAGGCATTTATACTGGTAGTGTGGGTTAATAAAGATCTTTTTCTAAGAAGGCGAATAGGTCAAAGTCTGATTGTAAAATTCGCCAGATCGTGATCTGCCTAGGCTTTTCATGACTTGACGCCCGCCATATAGTTAAACGCTAATCGTTCAATGATTTGCCCTGACGATTTTACGTATATCGATTCTGGTGGGTACTAAAAGGTCTGGGGTTCAAAAAAACTAACGAACAAGGCATAATATAACTAATATAACTAATTTACTATGATAAAAAATTAATATAATACATTGTAAAATATTAGTTTCTACATTTTAATTTCGACTCAAGTCCGTTGACCAAGAACAGCACGAAGAAGTAACAAACATACTCGCACACTCCTCATTATTTCGGCCATTACAGCCAATCTCACTGAGACTAGCCAACTGCAGGAGATATTATAGTGCACAAACGTGCACGCTATCAAAAGTGCATACATATTCTATCCCTGTTACTCTTAAACACCTGTAAGACAACAATTTGACACTACCGGTGACAGATCTAAATATTTTCCGAGGCAGGAGAGTGAAGCCGCCAAGTTCCCAACTATAGATTCTCACTGAGAATATCTTGAAAAACATAGTGACTCGATCCAACCCGGGACTCGAACCAAGCCAACGACCTCGGTATTCACCGTACATTCTAACCACTACACCAACGATAGTTTTTTAGAATAATATTGTGATATTAAACTAGAAAAAGGAAATAAAAATGAAGTGTTTATGTACGGTATTTAAAATAGTTGCAATCGAATAATTTGTAGGGAATTTTCGGCGATCGTTCAGTCACGCTGTTGGTTTTTTTTTTATCTGACCGGTACTTAAAGACCGTGACCGTGAGGGTTAGACTTTTAGCGCTGACATAAGGAATTATCTCTTAAGTGGAAGTACTTCGTAATTTTTTTTCTTAGCCTTTGTCTAATGCTAGAAAAAACCCCATATAAAAATATTTTTTAGAAAATCTTATTGAAATAGTCATTATTCGTCGATGCAGTGGTTGCAGACACCGAATCTATAGTTTTTAGAATTTTTGTGTAACTGTCAATCTGTTGTCTATATCACTGGATAGATTTTGATGAAATTTGGTATGTTGATAGCTGGTTATCCGGTTCAACATATAGGATACTTTTACTGCGAGAAAATATCTCATCTCTGAGAAATCTAAACAAAACGTTTAAATGTAACCCGAGCGGAACGAGGGTGAGTCGCTAGTCTATATATAAATAGGCAAATACAAAACGGTTCAGTAGCTTTTTCTCTTCTATTTATTGACCAATTTTCTCTTTATTTGTTTAGTAGCTATTGACGATTGAACAGTAAGAAAACAATTTGACAACAGTGTTTTAAATAAATATTTCAATAGAATTATTATGAAGTGAGGGTAAGTCGCTTGTTATTATATAAAAAACCTATTTTTTTGCGTTCCTACGCATATTACGTGGACGACACCTTTGGTTCAGTTTGTAGTGACCCTACTTGCTGTGCCATCGGTCGCGAGTTCGAGTCCCGCTGGGTGTCATTTGGGTCATTTGGGTGATGAGCACGAATATTTGTACTGTCATGAGTGTTTATATTTATATTATGTTTTTATTTATATATTAAAAATTTTAAATGTGTTGAATATCAACTATCTGGTATCCATAGCACAAGCCTCGTAGCTTACCATGGAACTAAATGGTGCTGTGTGTTAATGTACCAACAACCAACATATTACACACCAGAAGACTTATGATTTCATAATAATTCAATCAATATAAATGTGTCTTGACCTTAACGAAGTCGTTTTAGGCACCGACAGTCACACTCCGTTACCCAAGACCCTAACAAAATACTATTCGAATATTTATATATTTAAAATATATTAGATTCTTTATGGCGCCGTGGCGATAAGATCATGAGTTCGATTACCGCTTGAGGTAATTGATTTAAGTTAAAATCATTAATTGTAAGTTTAAATTCTAACCTAACCCTTTTGTTTATTCTTATATATAAAGTTAGAGAGTTTGTTTGTTGAACGATTGATTAATTATATGAAAAAATATTTTTTCATATTTACTTTTTACCCGTGGCTTGGCCCAATCATCAGCGGGGCGGCGTTCAAAGGTAGCTTTTGTCCGATACCAGCATTCAATCTATGGTCCTTGCCAAATTTTATCGAAATCTGTTCAACGGTTTAAGCTGTACTAGCGACTTAACCTCGCACCGCTCGGGTTCGTCCTTTATTACGTTTTAACGTTTAGCTCAGAGATGAGATATTTTCCTGCAGTAAAAATTCCTATATGTCGACCCGGATAACCAATTGTCATCATACCAAATTGCATCAAAATTTGTCCAGTGGTTTTTTGATGCGTGATGCGGTCACAGACAGACAAAAATTATAGAATTGGCCTTTGTATCGATTATTATAATCTATGTCTATTTCGATACAATTTCCAAAAAAAATTATTGAATGTACAGATTCGTATTAGTTAGATTTTTATTATATGTATGATAGATAAAAGAAGTTTGCATTTATTGTTAGAGTATCATCAGACTATTCTAGTTTTATCATCAATTACGCGAGCGAAGTCGCGGGCAGAATACATATAGCACATATGTATGTCATATAATTCAAGCGTAAAATCATAATATGCTTATTTATTTTAAAAAAATATATACGCTTCAACGTAATTTGCCATGTTACAGCCATTTCGCCTTCTGAATATAACTTTAAATGACAAGTTAGTGGTTTGTATGCAAATTAAAGTCCGACACATGAGAATATTAATAGCTTTCTGCAATATTTATTTTAATGGATTCGAATCTGTTACCTTTGTTCTTGAAAGTGAGAAACTCTTTGGAAATTATGCCATATATAAATTATTATTTTTAGCTTCGCTCGTGTACTGTATTACCCAACTGCGGTGAAGCCTAAGGAAGGGTAGTGTGTTTGATCTGTATGAACCAATTTTGATGATATTTAATACGTCTTTAGTCTTAAGATTCATCTTGATAATGTGAGTATTATGAGATATAGTAAAATCATATAAAATGGTGAAATTGACACGCCAGCGTCTTAAAAGTTTAGCTGTTATCAAAATGAAGTGATTTCTAACTAATGTAAAAATTATACAACGTATTTTTTTTTATTCAGCCCTTTTTAACGTCCCACTGCTGGGCACGGGCCTCCCTTCAATACGAGGGCGACAGCAAATATGATTATGAATAACTAGTGACTCACCGTCGCTCCGCTCAGGTTTGTCCCTACTTACGTTTTAACGTTTAGTATAAATTTGTCAGAGAGAGATATTTTGCCGCAGTAATAAGTATCCTACATGTTGACCCGTATCAGCTATCATCCTACCAAATTTCATCAAAATCTGTAGAATGGTTTTCTCGAGATGCGTTCCCAGACAGACAGACAAACAAAAATTCTATAAACTAAAGATTAGGCCTTTGTATCGATAATAATGTCTAATTCAATCAGATTTACCAAAAATATTTCACATACAGATTCTGCTTAGTTACAAATTTATTACATATACAGATTTTAACACAAAATTGTTAAATAAAAATCAAATTATCTAACTGGTCAAAACTAAAAAGCCGTAATTAAAAACAATTTATTACAAAAATAAAAAAAAATAAAATATAATACATAATAAAATCTGAATAATTAAAAATATATAAAAAAGTTAATAAGATCATACAGGAACATACACAGTATAATGCAGTCGGAGACATACATACACACACATAGTAAGATTGCTGTAAATATATACGAGTATGTCTCCGACTGCAATACTATGTTCCTTAGTCAACTTGCTCTTATCCTTTTAGCTCGCTTTTTACGCAGTTGGGGTTTTTTGTTTCTGTTATTTATGTATAGAGGTGCTTTGGTCTTTATGTTCGTAGCGTGACCTTAGATAACCTTTAACCTACCTCAATAAATAGGTATGATTTTTTTTTCATATCGTGCTGGTAGTATATTAATGCGTTGAAACAGACAAACAAAAAATAATATCTTCAAATTAATACATATATTAGTATAAACTATATTTTGTGGACCAATAAACATAAATAAATAAATAAACTAGCGACTCACTCTCGCTTCCATCGGGTTCGTCCCTAGTTACGTTTTAACGTTTTGTATAAATTTCTCAGAGATGAGATATTTTCTCGCAGTAAAAAGTATCCTATATGTTGATCCGGATAACTAGCTATCATCATACCAAATATCATCAAAATCTGTCCAGTGGTTTTCACGTGATGTGTTCCCAGACAGGCAGATAAAAATTCTAAAAACTATAGATTCAGCCTCTGTATCCATAATAATGACTATTTTAATAAGATTTGTCAAAAAATATTTAATGTACAGATTCGATTCAGTTAGAATTTCATTATATGTGTAGATTATGGTATAGTATAAGACGATGAGTTATTTGAATAAAAAAGGCTTGAACTGAAAGTGCTTTGACTTGTCCTTCCGTAATAGAGAGACGGTTGTAAATTATGCAGAATATACGTATATGCATGTAAAATACGTACGATGAAGTTTAGAGCGACTTCATAAAGAGTGACGAAGTTTAGACCGACTTCACAAATGTGTATTTATTAATACTATAATTGTAAATTATTTTTATGTTTTTTAATGAATAAATTGTACCTTAAAGAAAAAATCGTCCCAAAAATTATCACGGTTTCAATCTTTTTATAAGTTAAAGCTTTATAGTACCATCTTAAGGCTTTCGTTATTAAAACTAAACTATGGATCAGTAGATAGTGGTAATCCGTATTGATAGTATAAATGCAAAAGTAACTCTATCTGTTTGTCTGTTAACTTTTCACTCTTAATCCGCTGAACCGATTTAGGTGAAATTTGGTATGGAAATAGTTTGAGACCCTGGGATGGACATAGGATAGTTTTATTCCGGAAATCATCCCTAAAGGGTGAAAAATGGGATAGAATTTTGTATGGGGAATCAATCATTTCTCAAGTCAGGGTTATAAAATTTCTTATACCTATGTATATAGTCTATCTATTCCATACTAAGGATCAATATGTAACCTAGGAAAGAACCCGAGCGAATCGAGGGTGAGTCGTTTGTAGAGTATAATTTAACTCGATGCTTCGAGTACGGTACCCTGAAAATGATAAAAAGCCAGCCCAATAATGAAAAACATCAAGTCTTACTTAAACAAATTTTCGCGATCATAATAAAATTTTAACGTACAGTTAACAAGAAGTCCCGGTGTTTAACCACAATGAGCAGTAAAAGTAATCGTCTATTGTTCAGCACCGCTCCGGGCATATCAGAATTGACTGGGAATTAAAGTACTGGATAAAGCACCCATTATAATGTCTCACCCGTAATATTACTTCACCCATAATTTATTAAATCACCCATATTATTTCACCCATAATATTACTATATCCCCCATAATTTATTAAATCATCCGTAATATTGTTGCATTCATAGCATTATTTCACCCGTAATATGCCCCAACTCGCACCAGTAATTACATATGTCACTCAGTATACACTCAATACAGTATACGTACCTTTTAAAACTAAACGAACCCCTTTAAGCTTTTTGCTTCGTATAAGCATAACGATTTTCATCGTATAGGGGTATTTTGAAGAAATCCTTCCTTTGTGACTATTTATGTCATTGTCCCTGATGATTAATCATTTAAAAAAAATAGATTTTAGTTGAATTATTTTTTTTTAACAGACTTCAAAAAAGATGGATGGCCACAATTTGGGTGTATAATTTTGTGTGTGTGTAACACGATATTTCCGCAAATGATGGGGCCCATTTTTATAATCTTCTTCTTCTCCTAGCCCATTTCCCAATCACTTGGGTTCGGCGCAGTACATCTTCTGTACTGCTGATAGAATTTGGCATAAGTTTTACGACCGGCCATCTGCCTGATCGGCCACTTTCATAATATTTTGTTTAATTAATAAGTTTTGAGTCATTAATATCTTAAGCCTGTCCTTTTCATAATCAAAAAGACATTTCACTCTAAATGCTGGAATAATAACTATCAAAATTGCTTTAAAAGCTGGTATTTCTTAATGGTTAAAAATTACCTTAAAGCGCTATCAAAAAGGTCAAAAATTATTATTATTAAAGATAATGAATTAGCGAGATCTTTTCGGATTTTTGTGCGAATTTATTTTGATTTGGTTCTCATTTGGACGTTTCAAATATTCGCGTAAATCTAAGAAAGTATTATATCAATATTCTTCATTTATTAAGTCACATCTAGTACATATTGGGACGTCTTTGTAAAACAAGATTACCGAGGCCGCTCAGAAAAACAATGGTCAGTATATAATATTTGAGGCATTACAGAGTTTCGTTACTTATGATTTGGTTTGGTTCTCGCTTTTCGTGGAGGTATTTTTTTGGAAATTTTAACTTTTTTTTAACATTTGGTATGATTTATGTTCGGAAATGTGATTGGGCTGACGTCTTATCAATATTTTGGGTTTCCATATATATATATTTTGTATACAAGTGATTTACACAGGCCTTTTTCTTAATATTAAATATTTTTAAATTATTTTTTTTTAATTCTTATGTGATTTTATTAATTAGTTTTTTTTACTTAGTATTGCTCTGAGATAAGCTTTTGAAAATAAGCTCAGCTTGACCATAGCAATAATCGAATAGACTAACAGATATAGTTATTTTCACATTTACAATAACTATAGTAAGTTCGTCGAGTGGTCGAACTTCGACCATAATTATTATTGATTTTTTTTATTTATAAAACTAAAGCTTGTCGATAGCTATTAAACTATACATAATTCTCAATTCGACCACAGACTCCAACAATAAACAAAAGAGTATATATGTCTCTGTGTGTCAAATACGTGGTAGTGTGTGTAATGTTTTTTTTATTGATTTAATGTATTTTATATGCAAAATTAAGAAAAAAATTGCATTCTGCACTCCTTTTCTATATAAACTATAAGTGTAGGAAATTTCATACTCCTCCAAAAGAGGGTACAAAGTTTTTGCTTCACGTATTAATATATAGATTACTAATAAATAGTTAAAATTTGATATTTGTAGCCATTTTTCAGCGTTCTCACTATTTTATTTTAGCGTTCTCATTTCATTTAAATTTTCTTAACAACATATACGAATATATAGATAGCATTATTTCAAAAACCTATCAAAATTTATTAAATATCCGTACTAATAAAAAATACTGTTGAATATAAAATTGAATCGCTAATTATTATTCTATGAAGGTAGTAAGTACATAAGAGCTGACAAATAATATAAGCCCTTGATCGGCAATATCAAAAATATAAAAATGTCTTCCTCCAACAAGATAGAACCTGCGACCTTCAGTTACCATTGTTCTCTAGGTTTATGTCTAAAGATTGAACACATGGTATTCAAAATAATATATATTACATAGTTATAAAACTTTCAATATAGAAACTGTCAGAACAGTCTAGTCAGTGTATGGAACGTGCTAAGATAAACACATAATAGGTCTTTGTTTGGGAACAATATTATCAATTCCGCCTGCGGCTGGCTAATATTTCAATTATAATACCTTGAATATTCTAGTAATACTATATACTAGCGATTCACCCTCGCATCGCTCGGGTTCGTCTCTAGGTGATTCTTTAAATTGTTACGTAACTATTTTATTTATGAACCGATTGAAATCTGATTTGTGAATTTTGTGTAAGTTTGAGTGGGTTCCCGCAATGTTTGAATTCACAAATGGATCCGGTAGGTCGCGCTGAGTCGGCGTGTCACTAAATTTTCGTAAAAGACTTCATTTTCTGAGCAATAAATAAATTTAAGTTGTTGATAAAATAAAATAAAAATCGATGTGTGGTATGTATGTCTCCTATTGATTACAAAACAGCTGGAGCGATTTTGATGAAATGTTCAGGTAATCTTCAGATTAGCCCAGCGCGTGATTCTGTGAATTGTTAGCGATCGGAAGTTTGGACGCGGGCGAAGCCGCGGGTACTGCTAGTATTATATATATATATATATATATATATATATATATATATATATATATCTATATATTGTTTGTCCATCGTTTTTTTAGTAGCAATTGACTAGATTTTGTGTTATCAATTTTTTTTAAACAATTATATATGGCGTAGAGTGTAGAGAGAAGCTACTTTTTTTCTCTCCGTCTATGTTGCCAAGAAAAAACGTCTAGATAAAAGAAAAAACTCGGGTAACCTCAAACAAGTTTTAAGAGTCCATTCCGCTATCACGATCATCTTAGAACAAGCCAACTCTAACACCTACATGCAATAAAAAAACCAAACCTACATTTTTATCTAGACTCGCAAAACGGTTATCTTCGCATATAACTAACCATTTATTCCTGATCTCCTCAAAATTACTTTTCCTTCAAATTTGAAACTTATTCCTTTGAATTAGGAATCAAAACATTTTTTGTAGGGTCACAGATTAGTTGGTCTAATAGAAATGGGATACGTGTTGTATGAAGCTGCAGTTTCGGACGTTTTTTCGTGCAGTCTTGAATTGCTTTGCGTAATCGAGTTCGAAATGATTTCGATTCGTTTTGAATTGACTGTCAATTGATACTTGAGTAAATGAACTATGAAGTGAATGCTATATGATGTTTTAAAAAGCTCTTTTAAAAAGTTTCGAGCTTTTTGGGAAGAAGTTTTTAATAAAGTTATAGTGGGCAAATAATTCGAATGTTCAATAAAATATTTTTAACTTGATGTAAGTAACATGAATTTGCTAAAAGAAACTTTTACAATAATGAATGCAAGTTTCAAATAATTTATAATACATAAACAATTTAAATTAAAAAAATGAAAAATGTTATATAATAAATGATAGAACTCGTAACTACCTGTAAGAAATTAATTCGTGATTATTTTATAAATTTTTTTAATTATATTTAATCTACATGTTTTTCTAAACCTGTTATGGGTTGAACTTACTAGATAGAATGAGAGCAAAAGCGCTTTTTCACTTTGCCATCTTCTTCTTGCAATCCTCTGTTTCATATTAAATTCAACTTCTTTTCAACTAGATTTTGATTTCAATATTCTAAAACTGGCCATCTCTCATGGACTGCTTCTGTTGTGACAGCTGTTATTTTTGTTTTTCTCTTCGTTAGGTTCAACAACAATTTTACGTAATTTTCATACATACACAAGAAATAACATTAAAAATATAAATCAAAAATGCAAAGCCACTTATAGGTAAACACAACATGCATCACCTAAATATAAAAATTAGACGGTAAAAATAATATTATAATTTTTTTTTTTTACTATAGTAACTTTATTGACTGGTCAAATATATCCAAGTTACTAAAGCATATAAATGGCAAATTCTTGTAATAGGACAAATACGAGTAGCTAGCTCTCTTTATTATTGAAAACATTGCCAATTTTTAATATGAAAATATAAAATCTTCTTTAGCTATTTTAATTAATCGTTGTATCTGTGACTTATACAGTAATGTCAATATTAATTTATTTTTGTCCAACCTAAAATTTGTTGTAAATATTATCAAACAGCTAAATCTTCGTGAAATGAAATCTTGTATGACAAAAAATTTAGAATATATTAATGGAAATAAAGAAAACAGAATACATGATGAAAAAAAAAATTTTGACAATGAAAATGACAATAATGAATCTATAATAAATCCTGACTACGGAGACCTATATATTCTTGGCAGAATATGGATAGATGTTTTGAAAACAGCTCTAGTGGGTGAAAATCTTAAACTAATTCCAGTTGTTGAAGCAGCAAAAAAGACCCCTGCAGATCTTTTAGGGTCACCAAAAAGGCCACCCCCAATGAAATACACAGACTTATCTTTATACGAATGTCCACATTATGAATATAAAGACTACGTTGAAAGTACAGAGAAATGTCCAGATGCAAACGTCAAATTATTACATAGATACTTGCTCCCACATATTAAAACTTACAGGAAGAAAGCAGCAGATTGTGCTGGTGAAATAAGATCAAAAGTAAAACAACAGTGTGCAAGCACTTGTGCTACAATTCGAGACGCCAAAAAACAATTTAAAGACAACATGAGGGATTCTAATAACTTGCCTATCAGACAGGCAGTGGTAGCTGTAAGTGGAGTCGCAGGATTCTTTCTAGGGGGTGGTGGTGGTATTCCAAAACGTCTCTTCTTCACAACTCTTGGATTTCTAACAGGAGGATCATTATGCTTCCCTAAGGAAACTGATGAAGTGTTCAGAAATGTTACGTATTGTGCTGGAAAAAAATTCTTAGAAATGTACAATATGTTGTGTGGCACGGGTGTAGTGTTGAGAGAGAAGCTTCCATGTAAAGAAGACATGCCACCCCCTCCTCCAGTAAGAAAACCAATTGTATGTCCACCAAAGAAATAATTGCTAAACTCGTCTATTGTATTGCATTACTTAAATATTTTCAAATAATAATTAACAATCCACTCCTTATTTAATAGAATGTGAATCTCTCAATATATTCTTTTTGTAGATATATTTTAGCGAAAAATAAACATTTTATTTATAAACTTAAATGATTTTTACAGCTTTTGTAGTAACTAACCGATATTGTATTTGGTGAAAATTACCGATATTATAGTTATTTCTTTAAATTTCTAAGCAACGTCCAAAATCGAAACTAGAGTAACTTAAAAAAGAGTTTAAATTAGTAACAAATTGCAGGTGACCTATAAAGTTCTAATTCGAAGCGTGCATTGCGACAATTAGTTTACTATAGCTGAGTGGTTTTTTGTTGAAACAGTATATTGAAGCCTCATAGCTTATGAATAACGCTGGTAAATGTATTACAGGTTTGACTCTTGCGTGTGTAAACTATAAGGGTTTCAACCAAAATAATAGCCTATGAATGTTTCTATTTTATTCCTTCCCAATGTTATTATATTAAACCTGCAATTCTATTATATTGTATATTTTGTTTCTTGTATCTCGAAAACGGCTCTAACGATTTGGATCAAATTTTGTATTTACATATAGTTTGGCTTTTTAGTTTATCTATCTAAGTATATAGGTGTTTTTTTCTGAATAAACGCATTTTGTATGAATATATATATATATATATATATATATATATATATATATATATATATATATATATATATATATATATCAACTAGGTACTAAAAATTCTTCAAAATTTAAACTCTTATCAAAATTTCGACATATTCGCATATCAAACATACACACATTTCGTCACTTATCTATCACCCATAACTATAAAACGACTATCCAGATAACTTACGGCCATTTACGTTGTACTGACCTCATAAAAACACTCTATCTCTAGATTAAGAAGTATGATAGCTTTGTGACGTCATCACAAAGAACTCTATATTGTCGTACAATTTTAGCCAATTTCAACTTTATCCCATTGAAATAAAATCGATTTTTCATTGAGAAATCGTTATATTTTTTCCAAATCCAGCGTTTATTACTGTCCAGTTTCATAGGAGCCTTTTAATATACAATTTACATTTGCTGTTGAATTATTAACGATCAATCGATTTTAAACTCTATTGCTCTAAGTTAAGGATACTTTAAGCTGGCTATATTTCGAACAAGTTGGTTCTCAGTTAGTTGTTCACACTTGGTAGTTATTTTTAAATTTATTACAGCATGGTTTCTTGTAAAGTTTTAATTTGAAGAAATTGTTAGGTCGTGGGTAATTTTTGATGTAGTTTAGTTGTTAGCTTTTACTCGAATAATTTGTTGCTGACTTTAAAGTAAATGTACGGTAAACTATATGTACAATGTACATACATGATAATGGCTGTGTTATACTATTCTTTGCTTGTGACTTTTAATTAAACTAAAGTGTTACTTACGTTAAGGGATATGGAACCTCCATATTGATTTAATTTCTCTCAAGGGAGGTTCCATATTGATTTTGTGATCATCATACTTTTTTCTGAAGAAATAATTATTTTAGGTTTTCCATTGCAATTATCGTAAATAATATTTAATTTTGTTTTCCCTAGCGAATGTACAACTACCTTCATATGTCATTGCTCTTAGCCTGAAACTCCATAACTTTTAGGGTTCCGTTCTGTCAATAAATTGTCAGTAACAGCCTAGAATTGGTAAGTTGGCAGTATGACTTTTGACCCTTTGCCTCCAGGAGCACGTACAGACGTCGGTCTTGCACCTCTAGCCAATAGTGTTGACATTTTAAATAAATGACTACATAAGATTTTAGACGTCTCAAAGGTATATAATTGGTTTCTCCCGTGACCACAATTGCTGTAAAGCATTCGAAACGTCGAGAACCAAAAATCAAAATTTATCCGCAAAAAATCCAAAATATAATATATAGTTAAATAATAAAGTCAAATATTCGCGTAAATCTAAGAAAGTAATAGTGTTACATTGTCATCCCATAAGAGCTTAAGTAATAGGGAATGCACCAGTGTCTGTGTGGACATTTGTTTATTATAATAATATATACTACGCAGTTTGTTATTCTGAGATTATTTGCGTGGCTGAAATTGGTCAGGCGTCTCTTTGCTACCTTAAAAGGCTGTGTGTTTTAAGCTCTAGAAAATGTACGTAGCTGATAGATTTTTTGCAGAAGACGTATTCAATCTTAGGCATCGATTTTAAATCTACTTCTGATTGTGACATCAATCTGGAACTTAGTAAAGTGATATTTGGACGAAAAATCAACAGTTTGATGAAGCTAGGGAAAGACAGTGGAACTCTTCAATAGCTACTGCTATTACTAGACTCCGTAATTTATTAACTGATTTGAACAATTTTTGTTTTGTTACAAAGTTCAACCTTCTAATTTGGTCCCATTTAAATTTAAAAAACAATATCACCCCTAAAGGTGGAAAAATAGCTAATGAAAATTTAACTTATTTCTAGTTGTTATATTGACTTGAAACTTTGCAAATATTTCTATTGCCGTTGATAATACAGTGATTCGATATCGTCCACCTGATCTAATAGTAAGGCCAGAAGGAAGAACTACTCTTCAACGGTTAATAGTAGATACTTTGAGTTTAGGGCTATTTTGTTTCATTTGACAAACCCAATATTTTTAAAATATAATATTGTTAAAATTAGATTTTAGAGCCTGATTTTTAGTTAATAAAAGCGAATTTTAGTTGGTCAGTCTTCATATAAAACTTGGCATCAAACTAACTTAAACGGCTTAAGCTAATATTTCATTAAAATAGTTTCTTCTTACTTTGCTACTATTATATCTACACTAAAAATGTAAGAATAAAAACTTATTAAGAATGAATAAAAACCGACTTCGATCAATTTCAAATTCATTTGATCGACTATCATAATAGTATAGCTAGTATAATATATAAAATTCTCGTGTCACAGTATTTATAACAAAACTCCTCCGAAACAGCTTGACCGATTTTTATGAAATTTTGTGTGTATAACCGTAGGTCTGAGAATAGGACGTAAATAATTTTTCATACACCTAAGTGATAAGGGTGGTCTACCCTAGGGATGAAACCGAGCGGTGCGAGTTTGAGTCGCTAGTCTATACTAATACATATTATAAAGAGGTAAAGTTTGTGAGTTTGTGACGTTGTAGGCGGTAATCTCTGGCTCTACTGAACCAATTTAAATGAATTTTGGTAAGTAGATAGTTTGAAACCTTGGAAAGGACACAGGATTTTTTTATACTGGAAATCATCCCTTAAAGGGGTGAAAATGGGGATGAAAGTTTATATTGGGAAGCAAGCTAGGGACGAACCCGAACGAAACAAGCGTGACTCGCTAGTTCTACTATACGGTACGGAACGCCAACTTAATTTTACTTGACCAAAGATTTTATGTGATTGATTTTGTCACGTTGACGCAATGAAATTGTCGTAAAAACGCCAATGAAATGCAAATTTATTTGATGACATAATTAGATGAGCAGTAAAAATTACGACATAATTAAACTTTTACACTCTTTTGGAGAATTTATTTTACTTTAACGAATGTACATTTTATATGACGAGGAAGTGCATATATATGGCCATTTAGAGTAATTTATTCAATCTGTTTCATGTTTTAAAACTTGGATCTTGATCTAAAAATTGATATGATATCTGTTTTTAATTTTTGTTTCTTTATTTATCAAAGGCGACACAAATAAGACTGTAATAAATAGAAAAGTTTTGTTTATCTTTAGCTTTAAAGTTTTCAAACGTACATACAAAAAAAATCTAATACATTATGCTAAATAATATATATGTTATTTAGCATAATGTATTAGATTTTTTTTAATATTATTTTTAAAAGTCGTTGTAAAATAAAAAGTCATTAAAATGATAAAGGGTTCCGTACCCGAAGGGTGCCAACAGAAACCTATTACTAAGCCTCCGCTGTCCGTCCGTCCGTCTATCAGAGGACTGTATCTCATTAACCGTAATAGGTAGAGAGTTGAAATTTTTACAGAGTATTTATGTATTTCTATTACTGCTATAAAATAATAAAAATAAATAACAAAACATTTTTTTTAACGTTCGTAATGGATCATCGGAGATAATTTACTAAACATATAGAGTAAAAGTCTTATGAATAAAAAGTACATATACGGAATCCATGTTCGAATTCGACTCGCACTTGACCGATTTTTTAAATTACACAAATATTGAAAATATTTTTTTGTAACGTACATTTTTTTTTTTTAATTTTAGATACATAAATATTATGGTAAAATTATTTTTTCTTAAAAACTCTTCATGGGGAGATTTATCTTTGCAGCTACATTATATTATCTGTGTTTATATAAATAAGCAAAAACACATCATTTTGTACTCTGTTTGTGTCCGATTTCTTTGTGTTTAATAGCTTTAGTTTTTTTTTCTTTAGTGGCTTAGAGTTGCGTTAACAGACGCAATACATTCTGCCAGTGTCACGTATTGAGCTGTACTTTATATTGTGCTGTGTACAGCAAGCTTTAGTATTTATTATCAATGAAAACCTTTTTGATTATTTTTTTATAGTGATCATATGTGATCATATGGTCGGATAGCGACCCACTCATAAAAAAACCGTTTTATTCTTTCTTAAGCATCAAAACTCTCTAACACTATAAAAGAATGAAATTTTTAACAACTTCAATTTATCAGATAATTTGATAAAATTATTCAAAAAGCAATTAGTCAATAGTGAGTGATTACTATAGGGTCAGAGGCCAACTTCGAACATATGAATAAAAAAGGTATTATACCTCACGCTTGGAACAACATGCATTTGCCAGTGACTTTGCCTTGCTTTAACTGGCTTTACAGAAAGAGGTTCTTAGTTTGGTTATAATTTTGTATGTACATACGAGTATGTGTATCCCACTAATGTTCTAAACATGAAAATTTATGAGGATGTAATGATGTATGTTTGTTACTCTTTCACGCAAAAACTACTGAACACATTTTGGTGAAGATTTATATTAATATAGCTCGTGCGTCAGAGGAACACATGGCTTATAATTAATTAATAGAGATATAGCAATATAAAATTAAACGATGCTAAAAAAGGCCAAAAATAGGTCGACATGAAATATTCTCAATATTAATTTTAAACGTTCAATTCTGTACATTTTAAATATTTTAAAGTAAATGAAATATAAGAATAATATAAAATATACTATATCAATTATTAATGTACAATAAATGGCTTTATATATGACTGATACTTGACGAAAAAGAAGTGAGTAAAGTTTCACACATGAGCTAGTAAAATAAATATCTTATTAAGTTAATTATTTTAACTAGTTGAAATCCGACTACTTATATTAAAAAAAATTATAACTAAAGCTCGCCAATTGCTACTTAAAAAAATCAGTTGACAAACAGATGAAAAAAATAATGACCAGTTTTTTCTTTGCCTATTTACGAGTATATATAGAGACTAGCGACTCATGCTTGCTGTAAGAGGTTTATCCTTAGTTACTTTTAACGTTTAGTATAGATTTCTCAGAGATGAGATATTTTCCCGCCGTAAAAAGTATCCTATATGTTGACCCGGATAACTAGATATCATCATACCAAATTTCATCACAATCGTTTGATGCGTTCCCAGACAGACAGTAGATTAGACCTCTGTATCGATAATAATGACTATTTCAATAAGATTTTCCGAAAAACATTTATCGCACAGATACGACTCAGAATTTTATTATATGTATAGATAGATACTCTCAATTAAATTCTAAAATGTCTATGTAAAACTCGATAGAAAATATCTATATATATAAAAGAAAGTCGTGTTAGTTACTTCGCTTATAACTCAAGAACGGCTGAACCGATTTAGCTGAAAATTGGCAGGGAGGTAGTTTAGAGCCAGGAGAAGGACATAGGATACTTTTTATCCCGTTCGACCGCGTTCCAATTTTTATGATATTTTAATTTTTGGATTTCTCTTAGTCCGGAATAGGTAAGTATTAAAACATATAATTAAAATGTGAGAAAGAAAGATTTTTTCTTTTTATATCTATTTAAAACGTACCTAGCGACGAACCCGAGCGAAGCGAGGGTGAGCCGCTAGTTTCAAATAAACATAACATTGTTATGCATACGCGCATTTAAAGATACCTATATTGAATTAAATTATTCATATTATACTTCCGGTTTCTGAAGATACATAAATAAATTGATTTATGTAGAAAATGGAAATATTTATATTATAATAATATATACCTAACTAAAATATTTAATAGATTAAAAGCTCTTAAATTTTTATGACGTACATACATACGTACTTCACTGCATTATTAAGTACAAGTTTTTGTACTTATTATACCGTTTTAGATATCTCTAAATGTCATTAGCAGTATAAATCGGTACCGCCATAACGAACGAGTATTGCCACAATGGAAAATCATAAATCAAATGTCACTTTGACACTCGCTGAAAGGAGGTCCGTCAATGTGGATGCAAAACTTCTTAGACTTTTTTTACGTGCTTTGATTAATTGTTGAAAAAAAAATATTTAAAAGATCGTTATGCCTTTTGATGGGTTGATTGAGTTTTGCTTTTGTGTTGTGTTTTTTATTTTAATTTACTCTTTTTTGAGTTGGGTGTGAAGAAATCGACACTTAATAATATTTTGTTATAAGTATGTGACATAGAAAAAAATGAATGATAAAAGATACGCATTCACTTTAACTTAAGATTTTTTCTTTTAAGCATATAGTAATCCATATATAAACTATACTTATCTATGCCTTCTAATAAGATGAAGGTGAAAAGTAAGCCCATTTCTAATAAAAAAAAAGAAAAAAAACATGCTTAGCATTTGCAGCTGCAACTCGAGGCCAGCTATAAACTTTTTTGAGTCTTATACTGTCAGCCACTAGCCTCATCTCTTTCTGGTCGTTTAAAAGTAAAAAAGAGCGGTTATATTTGTGCACAAGTGCTTCATCATAATGTTTATCTTCTGAAGCTTGAAAATTTCTTCACGGAAGAACCCAATATTCATACTTGGCCCGACCTCTGTATCTGTACATAAGAACCACTATACCAGCAATTCAGTTAACTAATAATAGCGTAAAAAAATACCAACTTACAGACATACTTACGTATTTATGAGATTAGTGTGATTTTACTTGAGGGCATAATGTTTACACTCACTTTAAAGGTATTTTTTCATTGCCATATTGTACTTTCGTCAAGGTTATACTGTTTATGACTTTGCAAATCAACAATATGACGCTAAACAAAAGATAGTAAAACTTGTACGACGTCTGTGTCAAGATTTTTGCTAAATATTTACATATCTTTCTAATATACATAAATGTAGTATATGTAATACACACATACATAAATGTAGTATATGTAGTACAGGACTTGGGACAGGAGGAATTTCTCTAGAAAATAGAAAATTTTACGAATTGGTTAAGTATTTTTTAACTTTAAACGTACCTCTTTATTAATACTTTAAAGTTAGTATTCCTCCATCTGTAGAAATGAAATCGTTAAATGCTTCCCATAAGGTATTAAATATAGAGCAGTGAAGAACAAAGAAAGAAGATGAAATGAAAAGAATGAAGAGGAAATTAAGTGAAGCGGGTTGAAATTTGTGATCTCGCACCTTTGATATTTTCAATGAAACCGTAAACAAATCTGTATCTATTTGAATCTTTCTAAGTATATGAAATTTAAAAATAATAACTAGCATTACCCGCGGCTCCGCCCGCGTTCAGATGACCAAAAACCAAATTTTTAGATTTTACATATTAGTAGGTATTCTCTTATAATGCAGTTTTTGTATTTTTTCTCAGAAATGAGACATTTTCTCGCGATAAAAAGTATCCTATATGTTGACCTGGATAACCAGATATCACTGTACCAAATTTCATCAAAATCCCTCTAGAGGTTTTTCCGTGATGCGGTAACAGACAGACAGACAGATAGACAAAAATTCTAAAAACAATAGATTCGGCATGTGTATCGATGATTACGTCACCTTCAATAAGATTCTCCAAAAAATATTTAATGTACAGATCCGACTTAGAATTTTATTATATGTATAGATTTAAGTCAATAACAACGGGCTGATCATAATGGAGTCCTGACTCCAGGAGGTGGAGTGGAATTTTTTAATGGTTAGTAAAACCTTCAAATTCAGGCTAATTTGTTGCATTTTGACAAGCCCTATTCATTACAGTTTGTTAAAAATATATTGATTTGTGTTTTTAATACTGCTTCTGTGTGTCAGTGGTCGAAATTCCAACATAATCATTATTGTAAATTTGAGGAAAACGTATATGAATACAATTTACCTATCTAGACAAAAAAACGAATTGCAAATTGTGATTGATAGTACTAAAGCTCGTTACAAAAAAAAAGAAAATCGATTGACAAACAGAGGAGTAAAAGGTACTGAACTATTTTGTCTTTGCCTATTTATATATATATATATATAAATATATATATATATATATATATATATATATATATATATATATATATATATATATATCGAAACACACATGCAAAGAAAATAAAGTAGGAGAGTTCCCTTTGAAAATGCGAAGGTCTCTTGCATTTACTGCAAGTACAAAATATTACTAAGGATTCGAATACACTCTATACATTTTCGTCATACATTGGCTGTATCGCTTATAACATAATTAAAAAACCACTGCAAAACAGCAATCGATATATTTGTGCACAGATTAGAAATTATATTAAAAGTGACATCAAATAAGTTCATATTTTGTTTTAAACGTAATTTTTTTATATGTTTAAATGGCTTGGTAATTGCCACGCTACTATTATTAATGCGAAAGTTTGTGTATGTTTTATTTTCTTTTTATTGATATTAGCATACATACAAGTGATTATTTGGGACTCACTGGCTAGAAAAGCCAGTACTACCCACTAAAACTCAATAGAACCTTTTTTTTTTTTTTTTTAATGTTGGGAAATGCATTTACGCACGAGGTGTGGGACTCACCAGCAAAGCCAGTACTACCCACTAAAACCCAACGAAACCTTCCCCCGTCTTAATGGGGCGTCGCAGGATCGCTTACGCATTCAACTACGACGCCCCGACGGCAGGTCTGCCGAAGCAGACCACAACAACCACGGGGTTGCTCCACAGTCCACTCTGCTATCAGAGAAGTACCAGGAGCAACCGCATGGTACACTGCCCTCCAAAGAGGGCCACATCCCACCGCCCACCGAAGTGGGCCACCTCCCTGTGCGTTTCTTGGCTTCGCGCCCGGTTGGGTTGCCGGGCACTACTGAGCCCCCCCACCACGACAAGGTGAACGCACGTTGGGAGGGAAAACTCAATAGAACCTCCCCCGTCTTAATGGGTAATCGCAGGATCGCTCACGCACTCAACCATGACGTCCTGACGGCAGGTCTGCTAGGTCTGCCAAAGCAGACCACAAGCCAATGGTTTCTAACACAGTCCACTCTGCTATCAGAGAAGTAACAGGAGTTGCTCGCCACATCACATCCGGCTGGATTGCCGGACGCTAATGATTCTCCCCCGCGATGACAAGACGAACACACACCGAAGGAGGAGAGGGGGGCGGGAGGTTTTCATATTAATATATAATTACAACAAAATTATTACAACACAATTTTAGAAATAATCAGGCAGCGCTACCTTTTGACATTTTATGTTACTAACAGAACCTAGTGTACAAAAACACCCACGCACGCACACATACACACACATACAAACAAACAAACTGTGTCTTATAATAGAAGTGAGATGTAGCATTTCTATTGTAAAAATTGTCTTTGAAGTCTAGAGGGCGTGGTTAAGAAGCGACTTCTTGCAACCTTTACGAATGATGCTGTGCTTTAAAAGTGTGAAAAGGTATGAATTATTAAGTTAAATAAATAAAAACACACTCTACGTCAAAGCCTTAAAGGTTTTCTTTGAATATTGTATTTATTACTTGTCTTGGTTAAGCAATTGTCCGATTTAAAGTAATTATTTTATCAAGTATCTTGTTTACACATATATAACTTTAAATACATACATATTATAAATATAAACACCCATGACTGGAGTACAAACATTCGTGCTCATCACACAAACGAATGCATCCAGTGGGACTCGAACCCGCGACCGCTGGCATAGCAAGTAAGGTCACTACCAACTGAGTCAAACGTGTCGTCGAAACAATCAAGTTAACAAATAAAAAATGAGTATTTTAAGTACGTTTATACAAGAATGTGAGCAATTTTTATTAGTTACCATCGCTTCGCTCGGGTACGAACTTAGGTGCAGGTCATAATCTATGTATGAAAATTAACAAAAATATATGATTATAATATTTATTTGATTTTCCAAATCTATACATATAATAATGTAGTAAAATTCTAAATCGAATCTCTACATTGAATATTTTTTGGGAATTTCATTGAAATAGTCATTATTATCGATACAGAGGCCGAATCTATAGTTTTTAGAATTTTTCTCTGTCTGTCTGTGAATGAAGGGAAATCGCTAGTGTACTTAATGAATGTACACTTAAATTATTACCAATCATGTCCGCGTGGCATATCAATGCTGATCAGTAGAGGCGATAAGATGAGAGGTCTCCTCCATGGACCAATGATTTTGACAGAAAATAGTATAAAAGTATAATTTTGTATAATCTTAAATAAAAATAAAAATATATAGTCTTAATTTTAATTAGTCTTACTAGTAGCCCATTCGCTGGGCTTTTGAAAATAATCAAGAAGAAAGTAAAATATTTATACTATTATTATTTGGTATTAAAGCTGTATTAACGAGCAAGACGAGAAGAGAGTCATAATCGTAATACTCGCTATAGTTTTTTTATGATGTTTTCAGCCCTTTTTACGTCCCTCCCTTCATTACGAGGGAGATCAGGCCATAGTCCACCACGCTGGCCAAGTGCGGACGAACTTCACATGTCTTTCGAAAACTTGCTAGGTTCTCTCAGACATACGAATACCAGAGGTTCGAAACCCGGGGTTTGAACCCGCTTCACTTAGTTTCCCAAGTGATCACGAGTGTATTTAATTGATTATACCTTTATATTTTCCTCACACGGTAATCGTAAAATAACGATTACCTTGATAGTAGCTTTTACTCCTATATGTACGAATTTGAACAGATCACAGACTATCTGTCTAAATTTTTCGTACCTAAATGGGTTCAACTGATGTTTCTGGAATATAATAATCATTAACTATACAGAACCTTTTGCTAAATAAAAAGTTTTTTCTTGCTAAAGTTTTTGCATAAAATAAAAAATAAAAATATCTTTGTAAGGCGTTAATTGGCACACACGTACCGCATTAAAGTTTATATTTTTTTAAATATCTTAAACTGATGAATCATTATTTTGACATGTTTTATTATTCGGTTTTATGGTTTGGTTATATAAATGTCAAACTTTAGTGGTGGACATAATAAAAATGAAAGCTAATAAAACTCGAAAATGCCTTACTGTTGGGGTTGTGGTGTTGAGACTTTTTTAATTATATTATGAATTTTATACACTTTTAGATATTGTTATAAGCAATTTTATGATTTTCATCCAGTCGTCGAAATTAGATTTATTTTTTGAGAGCTCATCAATAGCTACTTAGCAAAGAAAAAAGAAAATCGATTGACAAACAGAGATGAAAAAGGAAAGAACTGCCTATCACCTGCTTTACTCTTATGCCTATTTACTGGCAATTCGCAATGATGTCTCGTGAAATAATATGAAAAAAGGTTTTTTTATTCATAGAATAGGACCGCTGTAGCATTATTTATGTCTAAAAAACTTTTTATTCCTAAAGATGGAAAAATTAATATTGATCCAATTGAATTCGATGTACCTTTTTAAACGTTAAAGTCGGTTAAAATGCAATTTTTCAATGTTCAAAGCTAAGAACTAAAAAAAATAGTAAAAATATAACTCATATATAGGATACAATGGTCTGTCGATCTGTCGGTCATCAATCAATAGAATAGAAACGTTTCTTTAATTATTTGTAGCTTAATTATGAGAAGTGCTTTAGGGTTCCGTATTGATATGCTCTATTCGAAATCATCTTAGAAAATATATCCTTACACATACAAAAAAAAAATATTAATAAAAAAATATTTTCATTTTTTTTTATTTACAACTTTTTCCTTTTAATTCAAATAGACATTTAGAGTTTTATTTAACTACTAGCGACTCACCCTTGCTTCGCTTGGGGTCGTCCCTAGGTGATTCTTTAAATTGACATAAACTTTTTTATTGATGATCCAATTGAAATAAAACAAATTCTAAATGTTAAGTGAAGCTTACCACAATACAATAGTGAAAACCGCACCAAAATCGGTTAAGCCGTTTCTTAGATTAGCGCGCACAAACACACAGACAAACAGACACAAATTCTAAAATCATTGTTTTGGGTTCTATTACGTTAATAAAGAACACCCAATAATACTAGTAGTAGTATATGGTTTTTCTCAAATATCTTCCATGTACAGACAGCGATCAGTTACACTTTTATTATATTGGATAGATTTGTTATCCTAAAATATATTTAAACATACGCCGTGTATATACTTTTGCCTCATAAGAATCTTCATTGTAATTAATACCCGACTCCATAGGTTTAGATGACTTTTCATGACCTACAAATTGGTATCTTAAGTCCGCCATCTTGAATTTCTATTGACACTATCGATATCAAGACTTTAACGACTTATATTTCATCTAAATCGGTAAAGCCGTTTAGTAAACACGAGGAAACATAGGATCGGACATACATATAACATACATAAACTTAAACCTCCTTTGGGCTTCGCCGTGATAGGGTAAAAAGAAGTACTCGTACCTCAGAGTCTCTGTTAGTATGTGCGCTCTAATCTCGAGAAATATTAAGCAAATTTTCATGCGGTTTTTGTATTTGTTACCTGCATGTATGAAGGATGTAAGTGTATTAAGAATTGTTCCAGCACGTCTTACTATATAAGTAAATCTAGTGGTTAGTCGGTAGTAAATAAGTCATATATTAAAAATCCGGCCCAACTTCGAAATATTACCAGTATAAAGAAAAAGTGGTACCTATAATGTTTTATTTTGTACTCGTTTATTCTAAAACCTAAATTTTATTCTATTCTAAATCTATTTTAAAATAAATGTATATTTTTATTTTTATTTTCATTATTTTTTTTTTAATTTTAGATTTTTATATTAAGTACATCCAATGTATATTTTGCATTAAAAATTTAAATTCTCATAGGTTTTATATAAAACGAGTATCTTTAGATCTTAGTAGATAAGACCACAGCGAGCGAAGCCGCATGCACAAGCTATATAACCGCCATATAAAAGGTTACATTGTAAAAGCTTTTTAAAGCGTACATAAAGCTTATTAAACGGCATAAACGTCTTCAGACCATCAAAGTTATTTTCTTTATACAAAATAATTATTAATATATCTTGAAACAGGTCTAGACTGGTCGTAATATGCTTCAAACTAAATGCACTCTAATAATTAACTGGATATCGTTATGGAAAATCACCCTTATAATTAATTAAATATAAATATGTTGACACACAGCACCATCTAGTTCCATGGTAAGCTACGAGGTTTGTGTTATGGATGCTAGATAGTTGATACATTATACGTATATAATGTTAAATACAAAATGAAAAACCAATCTAAGTATACTAATATTATAAAGAGGTAAAGTTTGTGAGTTTGTGAGTTTGTCACGTTCGTAGGTCGGTTCAGTAGATCCAGATCCAGAGATTACCTAGGGGGTAATGAATCGATTTAAATGAAATTTGGTAAGAAGATAGTTTGGGACCCTGGAAAGGACATTGAGTACTTTTTATCCCGGAAATCATCCCTTAAGGGGTTGAAAATGGGGATGAAAGTTTTTATGGGGAATCAAGCTAGGGACGAAGTGAGTCGCTTGTAGATAATAAAGTGCAAAAAAATTTGAATCGGATTGATAGTTTCAAAGATTATCACATTTTATATGACCAAACAAACTCATCGCATCACTTCGCTTTATATATTAATATAAAATTAATGAAGCACATAATCTACTATCAAACACCACTAATCATTTTACAAGTAAGTTAATAAATAAACTAGACAAGCGGAGACGCGGGCAAATGCATATAATTAGATATTATTTTCTTGCACAATCTCCATATTAACTGTGACTACTTCTCCGTACGCGAAATATACTTAAAAAGAGATATGCAGTTTTCTCTCGACGTTTTCATATATGGAGTATGAAAGGAAAAAAAATTAGAACGTATACAACTAATTATAAAATATACAAGAAAATATAGTGAATCACTTCCAATTTGTTGAAACACCGCGATTTCTCGTAGTCACACTCGGGGCTAGAATTAATTATTTTTTTTAATAATTCGAACTAATATAAATGCGAAAAATTTGTATATATATGAGAGTGTGTATGTGTGCTTATTACTCTTTGCTGCAGCCTCGAACGGCTGGATGAATTTGGATGAGATACACATACTTTGACCTAGAATAACCTAGGCTATTGTTAGTAATAAAATTAGGTAAGAGATGGCGCTGTATACAGTATTATTAATATAAAAAATGTTATAATAAGTAAGAAAAGCCACAAGAGGGCACTAGTTTTAGATAAACAGTATATTATCTATCCCATCAGATCGCTATAACTTCCATAATACGGTGTTTAAGATCAAGCAACATTCAAGCCTTTCACGGGCTTTAGTTTATTCATGGCAGAAGATGCCTACAGAATAGGCAGATAAAGCTGGCTATTCACGCTAAGTTTATATAATAAAATATTTTTGAAGTTAAACTTCTTTAGAGTCGTTGTGATTTGAAACTATGAGACGAAAATCACAAAAACGAAACACGTCACGACAACACAAGCACATAAATATTATATAGGATTAAGCAGGCGAGAGAATGAGATAGAATACATTACATAGCAACTGAATAATAATAAAAATAATACTCAATGGCTTTTGAACTTTAAAAATTTTATTAAAAAAGTAAACCTTACAATTATATCCTACTCCTATATTCTTCTATATATCCGTCTCATTCTCTCGTAGGTTACTTTTCTGAAGTTCCATTTCTACCGTGTGCGAATTGCACACACTGGTCGCACTTTTTTATTTATTTATTTTTTGTCTTCTATTGGTCAATATTTGATATAATAAAATTGTAACTAAGTCGAATCTGTACATTAAATATTTTTTGGAAAATCTTATTGAAATGGTCATTATTATTGATACAGAGGCCAAATCTATAGTTTTTAGAATTTTTGTCTGTCTTTCTTGTTTGTCTGTCTTTCTGTCTGTCTGTCTGTTACCGCATCACGGAAAAACTACGGGAGGGATTTTGATGAAATTTGGTATGATGATAGCTGGTTATTCGGATCAACATATAGGATGACTTTTTAACGCGGGATAATATCTCATTTCTGAGAAAAAATACAAAATCTGTCATGTAAGAGTATACTAATATGTATAACCTAAGAATTTGGTTTTTGGTCATCTTAACGCGGGCGGAGCCGCGGGCAATACTAGTAATTTATATGATAACGATTACCATGTTTAGTGAGTTAGAAAATTGTGCCGTATCCTCGCAAATATTTTTGGCTTAGCTTAGAGTTAAATAATATTTGACAGTTATTGATCTAGACAAAGCAGGTATAACTTTTAATGATTAAGGTTTATTCATGCTTATACACATATTATAAATCAATACACAGTCCCATATTTTCTTTATATTTTTAATTTTTTATCTGATTACTATTAAAATTGCAAAAGTTTGGACATATTTTTACTTATTTACCGCTCTGAAAGGGAGGGAAAATCAACTTGGATGATATATTGAAGAATATTTTCTTAAGAAATATTAAGTGTCATGAGATCTATGATCATTAAAATTATTACAATCCAAATTAAAACATACATTCGACACAACTTGACGAGACTTTTGGATCAGCTGGTAGTGACTCTACTCGCTGTGCCAGTGGTCGCGGGTTCGAGTCCTACTGGGGCATTCATTTATGTGATGAGCACGAATGTTTGTACTTCTAGTCAGTGTATATTTAAATTATGTATGTATTTAAAGTTGTATATATGTGTAGTGTATCAATTATCTGGTATCCATAACACAGGCCTCGTAGCTTACCATGGAACTAGATGGTGCTGTGTGTTAATGTTACAACATATTTATATTAATTATTTATACCTAAGTTCCATTTCAAACAGAGTACTAGAATAAAATATAAAATCAGCTCGGGTTTTGAATGCTATATACAAAGCTGTTATATTAGTATACAAGTGTGTGGCAAGCTTTATTCACAATCGGGAATGCAGCACATCGTTAACGTTGCTTATTATTTAACACATAGATGTAGTCTATATAGTACTTCCCCTAATATATTAAGAATATAGCATAATTTGAAGAAAATCTACTTATAATTATAAGGAAGCTAAGTGTGTAAATTTGTATGTTTGAGGCAAACTCATGAACTACTAATAGGTGATGGAATTTCATTAAGAAAAAATACATTATTGTCAGTGACATACCTAGAATACTTTTTATAGCTTATATTTAGCATCATTTGTATCTACGTATTAATAATAATAAAATAATAAATATAGGTACTATAACTTTATCTATATTGGTGTACTTTCTGAAAAAAAATCCATTCTTATATTATTTTTCGAAGAAACGCCGAGCGAAGCTCGCTACAAAACTCAAAAAGATTTTTTTAAATCAGACTAGTTGGTCCAGAGATTAATTCAAGCAAACAAACAAACTTTTCACTTTTATATAACTAGCGACTCTCGGGTTCGTCCCTAGTTATGGTTTTCTATATTTATTTTTTTTTGGAAAATCTTATTGAAATAGTCATTATTATCGATACAGAGGCCGAATTTATAGTTTTTAAAATTCTTGTCTGTATGTATGTCTGTGATCACATCACAGAAAAACGCCTGAAGGGATTTTGATGATAGTTGGTTATCCGGGTCAACATATATACTAAACGTTAAAACGTAAGTAGGGACGATCTCGAGCGGAGCGTGGGTGAGTCCTTGAATGTGATATTGATAAATAGAAAAAATATAATAATTAATATTAGTATAGATATCCCACTATATTCATTTCTTAAATATGAATAAAAAGTTTTTTTTTAAATACGTATAAACGCTTCTAAAATTGTATATACATATATACATATGAGCTACCGTTACTCTTATGTTATAAATATACTTAAAACAAAATAAAATGTAAATATATAGCATATAAAACTCTAAAGTCGATATTAATTAAAGAAAAAATGTATGCTATAAATTATTCTTAAGTTTGTTTCCTTACTAATGTTAGAAGTGTAAATGTTATGTCTGTTTGTTTGTCTGACTGAAATGGATTAATTATATGTATTAACAAGTCATAATTATCAAGTATTTACGTCTTTTTTTTATAAATAGCAATAAAGCTCGCCAAAAGCTACTAAACAAAAAAAAAAGAAAATCGGTTGCTAAACAGAGGAGAAAAGGGTACGGAACCATTTTGTTTTTGCCTATTTATACATAGATTTATTTTTGAGGGGTAAAATTTTGAGCACGAAGTGACTCTCACGAAGGGACTCACCGGCAAAGTCAGTACTACCCACTAAAACCCAACGCAACTTCTCCCGTCTTAATTGGGCGTCGCAGGTTCGCATTCGACTACGTCGCCCTGACGGCAGATCTGATGAAGCAGACCACAACAACCATAGGATTGCTCCACGGTCCACTCTGCTATCAGAGAAGTACCAGGAGCAACCTGCATAGCACATACACCCACCAAGGTGGGCCACCTCCCAGTGTGTTTCTTGGCTTCATGCCCGGTTGCATGCCAAGCACTACTGGTGAGTCCCACATAACTACCTGTATATAAGTAGGTAGTATCCATAATGCATTTCCCAACATTAAAAAAAGTTCATAGCCTACCTATACTAAATTTTTAATCTAACTAAATGCGAAAGAGTAACAAATATACACACATACATACAAATTTTTACATTTATTATTGTAGTTTGATTTATTTAGGGAGGCTTATGTGAAACAGAGGTATATATTAATAAATAAAAAAAAACAGTCTACGTGTTTGTTTCTAGTTGCAGCTTTAAAAAATAAACTCGCAAACAAAGCCGCTGGAAAATGATATCTTTTGATATCAGTAAGCAATAAAACAGTCATAAACGTAAAATCCAAAGGAAATTACTTTGATGCGAAATGTCAATCTTAATTACGTGCAATATAAACCAAAGTATTCAGAAAGACGTAAAATACTTATAAAATCGCCAAATTTTAGTATTTGAATTTCCTCTTTTAACGAAATAAAGGTGAGTCGTTATACTTATTTTAAATTAAAAAATTATTTTTTATGGTAATTTTAATAGAAAAAAAGCTTGATATATATATTTATCTACTAGCGACTCACAATCGTTTGTCCCTAGGTACGTTTTAACGCTTAATATGGAATAGATATATGTATGTACTATATGAGTATATTATAAGTGTCTGTCCATAGGTAAGATGAGTTGTTGTGGGTTGTATTACAACGTGTTTTCATGTGGGAATGAGATAATCTCCCGCTGTAATAATTATAAATTAAAAATTAAAAAAAAACCCCTACATGATGATATATACATATATATACCCCTACATGATAATGACAATTAATTTGTAATTGTCATTTAACGATTACACTGGCACACGTGAAGCACTTGATCGAGTAATCATACGCCAAAATGCCTTACATTATTTTGGAAAAGAGCTGATACTCTTACACTGCTGGACCGATATTAACCAAATATAGCTAAGAACCACCGCAAGGAAACTGGCATTCAAATGAAAAAAACCGCATCGAAATCAGTCCATCCGTTTGAGAGCTACGATGCCACAGACAGACACACACACAGACAGACATCGACGTCAAACTTATAACACCCCTCTTTTTGCGTCGGGGGTTAAAAAGTAGTCGATGTCTCCTCCGGCCCTCCAACTATCTCCGCACAAAAAATCACAAACAAACAACTGCTATTTTGAAATTAGAAATAGACAATTCAATTTTATTTATCTGTATAGATTGTTTATAATAAGTTAGACAGGAAACTTAACGCCTCCGTGATTAGTTTCCGGGAAATCAATTGTTAGCTTACATGTCATCGTATCCGCGAGCCTTCAAGCGATAATGAGCTAGATCAATATAGTCGTCCTCCGCTCTATTTCTAGATATCCTTTCAAAACAACTTTTTACCTATTTCCTTCAAAACCAATCTCGGCAACTGCTTTTCGATTAATCGAATTGTTAATTCATATAACGATATGCTGAACACGATATCGATATCTTCCATGACTTATTAAGCAATTTTATGAAAAAATATACCTACTTGTATGATTAGTCTGTATACATTAAATCTAATTGTTAATTTTATTTTAAAAAGATAAGTGGATCGAGCTTAATTAAATCCTAGGTCTTGCATCTTTGATATTTTTATGTGCGAATCATTTTTAACATGATTACCTATCACTTGCCTAACGGTGAAAAAAAATCCAAAATCGAAGTGAGGTCCGTGCCCAGCAGTGCGACGATATAAAGGACTCTGAATACAATATTCCGTAGATACTATAAATTACCAATTATTCTGTACTAATCTGAAATTGAACCAATTCCTAATGATCCACGACATTAACGAAGGCCATCCAACGCCCGTAATGTATTTAGTTGTTTATCCAGCGCGGGACTCGAACCCGTTAAAGGCGCTAATTTGTACCCAGTAATGCATTTTATGATAGATAGCCTACGAAAGGATAGAAAGAATTATTAGAATTATTTATTTATAATATATATATTACGTATTAGTGTTAGTCTGGTGGCCGAAAGTCGATCATTATATTTTTTTATTGGTAACATTAAAGCTCGTTAAAAACTATTAAAACAAATAGAAAATTGGTTAACAATAGAGGGGAAAGGCGTTCTTCTGAACATGGTGTGCTTATTTATATGTATATAGACTAGCTGATATGACAGATGTTAATATATGTCCTACGAAAATCCTACAGGAAAAGCACTTTCACTTTATCCCCAATTTCCCAATATTGACATAAAATAGAAAAAAATTAGCTTGGGTCTCTTTGACCTTCTTTGGCATTCTAGTTCAGCTTAAAGCTAAGATATGTACAAGCAAACGATGAGATGCCTGGTGTTTCTTTGATAGCAGTCGGTTTAAATGCAAATCCAAAATATTTTATTCAGCATTAAATTATTATATTTTTCTACTAAACGTCATGAGTCTACTACTAGTTCGAAAAGAACAAGCCTCAGACCTGAGAACTGGCGAAAAAAACTCTGTGGGGCTGTATCATTTCGTTATCTTTCTTCTAAGTTAAATTATAATTTACAATACTTCTATAAACTTGAAGTAGTCTGGAGGCGATTACTTCTTTCTCAAGGCGTGCCATCTTTTATAACTTCCACTCCTAACCTCACTGGCTGTGTCAAATTGTGACGCTGCCAGAATTTGAAGAATTCTAGTCTCACTAAAATTGGCTCTCATGCCTGTATATAGGTCAAAAGGACATTATTAATATATGTACTAACTAGAAAGGTCCATCTAGAGGAACAAAGAAATCACATGAGCAGATATCAAACTTGTAACCATTGAAACGTTACAGAAATAAATTTTCTTCATTTATTTATTACAGAATGTGAAATCTGTACAAATATTTACGGGTTAAAGGAAAAGGTCAATAGATCCTAAATAACTATACAGAGGGCTGAAAGGAGCAATCTTAAAATATGTTTTTAATATCTGTAATGGATTTATTTTTCTCCGCATTTCATCTGTCTTGCTCTGATGAAGAATAATGTTTTTGGGTTTGTGTGTATGTTTGTTTACACGTTTGTATAATTTGTGTGTATATATTTTGTTACGTATATTATGCTCGGCCTTTAAATACTTTATATCTTTAAACGTAATATAACCGGTCGTCAGATTGGGCTTAATTAAGGAACCAATGCTGATAATAGAGTGATTATATTATTTTAAGTTTTTTTAATTAAATTTTAAGTTAACAATAGGTTATTATTTCGATGTAATTGATATTATTTTTGTCGTTTATTTAGCTTTTAGTTTACGTTGGCGGTAACACACTGAGGCTCCATCGTGAGAATCAAAACCGCGTACTACGAGCCATTAACAATTTTGCACCCTCGCTTTGCTCGGGTTCATCCCTAGCTTGTTCCCCATACAAACTTTCATCCCCATTTTCACCCACTTAAAGGATGATTTTCGGGATAAAAGTATCCTATGTCCTTTCCCGGGTCTCAAACTATCTTCTTACAGAATTTCATCTTAATCGGTTTAGTAGATCCAGATATTACCCCCTACAACGTCACAAACTCACAAATTCACAGACTTTACCTCTTTATAATATTAGTATAGATTAGTTTTCTTATAATGACTTATTGTGTGCAGTACATAGATATTAATAGTATTAGGGATTATTCCCTACTTCAAAAAAAGCAGATAAATTATATATATATATATATCTAGGGTTATACTTTTATATACACCATAGATCGTGTCTAAATCTTCGTAGTGCTATGTCACAACATTTGGCGAGCAGCGTTCTCTCTTCGTAAATATTTACGTGTGAGTCAGACCTGGGTGAGTAAAATGGCGTAAGACTAACTAATTATTATTTTCCTATAATTATAATCATTTTTTGTTTACTTTATTGTTTTAATTTCTTAGAACCATACATTGAAAGAAAAACATTCAATTCATTTAGTAAAAAATATGGCTGTCAATTACCAAATAGGCTACTTTTTAACCACCGACGCAAAAACGACAGGGTGTTATAAGTTTGACGTGTCTGTGTGTGTGTGTGTGTCTGTTTTTGGCATTGTAGCTCCCGAACAGATGAACCGTTTTTGATTTTGTTTTTTTTGTTTGAAAGGTGACTTAGTTGGTAGTGCTCTCAGCTATGTTTGATGAAAATCGGTCACAAAATGGCGGATTACTTATTTTTTTACAGTTTTCTCAATATGGGTATTAAATGAAAGGGCATGAATTGTATACACTATGATAAATTACAGATCCAAGATGACCGCCTCCACAAAATTTCGAATTACATGTCGGGTTTTTTTTACTTTTTAATGTAATATAATATTATTATCGATCTGCCATATATAAGCGGAACCACGTGCAAAAACTCTCAAACTACTACTATAAATGCTAAAATATATATGTATGTGTTTGTGTTTTACTATATCACAGATAGACTTACAGATGATTCAGAATCAGGCTATTGTAAGTAATAAAATTCGCCAAAAGGTGGCGTTACTTGTATATGTATACTATAAATACAAATGGCACTCAGGTACTCGTTCGAGCCAAACGAAGTTAATTCGCTAATATTAAAAAAAATATACTTATACCAAGTCCTTCTATTTTAGAAAATCCTGAATATTTTAATACACTATCTATTTATTTACACATTTATAAACTTCGTAAGATAAAACCTATTTTGAAAGCACGCGACATTTTAGCACACCTAATAACGTACCGGTAATGTTTATGAAGTTTTATAAGCAAATGGCTATCATGTAAGTGATCCATCAGTATTAACTTGGGAGGACCTTATTTCTTTCTAATACAGACTATTTTGCGATAACAATAAAAATCATATTATTTACAAATTTTATTCGTTTTCAACCTTAACTCCAGAGAAAATGGGTTGAAATTCGTTTGACAGGACCTTTCCATATGTCCGGATTCTTTTTAAAAATGTTTTCGATGACTTAAATTATGTTCGAAGAAAAATTTATGATTTTTCATTCAACAAATAAATTTACTAGCTTTTAAACATGGTTTTGAACACATTAATTTTATAAAAAAGGCCAAAGTTTTATTCAAACTTTAGCGGAACGTCTACAAAGCGGTCATGCATTCCATTCCCACTCAAGGCAATTACTTATATTTGCAATAATATATGTCCATCCATACTAATATTATAAACGTGAAAGTAATTTGTCTGTCTGTCTGTCTTTTACCTTTTCAGTTTTTACGCTGAATCGATTTAGATAAAAATTAAATTTTAATGGAAATTTGGTAAATCTCCATACAGACAGATATGACAGGGTCCTTACATAGGATAGTTTTTATCCCAGAAATCATTCTTTAAAGGGATGACAAGTGGCACGGAAATTTATATTGGGAAACAATCATTTCTCAAGTAAGGGATATAAAACTCATCATACCATAAATTAGTATACTATAAATAAAACTAAAGAGTCTGTGACAGATGTCCACAGATATATCTCCTCTGAAGTATGACGGTTTCATACTACATACCTCCCAACTCCGGGTAGTTACTGAGAATTTCTTATAACTATACTTAGCCTGACTTGGGATTCGAACTCAGAACATTTGGAGCTGCAACCTTATAACCACTAAACCGACAAAACAGATAACTAGATAATAGAGAATACTTCCTTTTGTAATGTCGGTTAAAAATTCAGATTATACTAAAAATACCCATCATATGATTAAAGAAAGATGAATATGATGAATAAAAATTAAATATTTTCACCAATGTTTATACAGCTTTGTCAGTTGTCATTTTAAATGATAGTTAATTCTGATATATGGTTGTATATATAATATAGGCGTATAATGTAATAAGGCAAGAATCAGTAGTAGCTGAGTGGTGACGTACTTGTTTGGAAAACCAAGTGAAACGGGTTCAATTTCGAGTCCCCTCCCTGTGGTATTTTAAAGTACGAATCATTTTTTAAAAGATTATCACTTACAAATGAAAAAAATGTATGTCCGAGAAAACCTAGCAAGTTTTTGAAATATATATGAAGTCCACCAACCAACATTTGGCCAGCGTGGTGGACTATGGTCTGATCCCCCTCGTATTGAGTGAAGATTCGTGCCCGGCAGTGGGACGTTAAAGAACAGGGCTGAATTGACAGATAGATAGAATATAGGAGTATGAGCTTAGCCTCTTAGGTGTTGGGTTTTTCGAAATGTAGGTATATGTTGACTCTTTTCTCTTTACTTAGTAAAGATAAAAGGCCTTCTGACCGATTTTGGTCAGAGCAGCCTTTCTAAATATCATTCGCCATTTGTCCAAAGGTATATTTTAAAATAGTCCGTGTGTGCGCGCGCTTACTCCATTGTTTAACTTTCGAAGTTCTTTGAACGTCGACAATCCGATATTACGGTAAGAAATCAGACGCAGGATCGATAGATTTATGTATGTATCATCACAAAATTCCCAAATTCGGAAGTTTTTTTTAACAGAAAAACCTAAGAACTACAGTTAGCCAGATCCCGGACTCGAACCAAGGACCTATGAATCGCTAGACCGACTAGTTAGCCATTTAGGTTGTGGTACACATAAATGTAGCAGACAATTTTGTTTGTTGTCAATTACTAGAGACTCACCCTCGCTCCGCTCGGGTTCGTTCCTAGTTACGTTTTAACGTTTAGCATAGATTTCTCAGAGATGAGATATTTTCCTGCAGTAAAAAGTATCCTATATGTTAACCCGGACAACCAGCTATCATCATACCAAACATTAAAACTCCTCCTGTGGTTTTTTCCATGATGCGGTAACAGACAGACTGACAGACAGACGAAAATTCTAAAAATATAGATTCGACCTCTGTATCGATAATAATGACTATTTCAATAAGATTTTCCAAAAAAAAAATTTAATGTACAGATTCGGCTTAGTTACAATTTTGTTATGTGTAAAGATAAATTACCTAATTAAATGTATTAAAAGAAAAATATTTATTCTTAGATCGTTCTTGAATTTATTTTCATTTTTAATTTTAAAACTCACGATATTTCTTAAAAGGGTTTAGATAAAGAAATCAATGAAAGATTGGCGATAACCTTTGGTTCCACAAAAGGAAAAGGCGTGAAAGCACCTTATATGTTAAACCATGAGTCATTCTGTGTATATTCGCAATTACGATTGAATTTTGATAAATATCTCTTAGTATAAGGACCTAGTGGTTTGTTACAGTGAATTCAATTATAAAATGAAACTCTAAGGATACAGATTCGATTTTTGGTTAATATTAATTATTAACATACTAGCGACTTATCGTTGCTTCGCCCAAGCGCGTCTCGAGATCTAACTATCTGTGTAGTAAATTTCATCTAAATCCGTTTAGTTCTTTACGCGTGAAGAAGACGAAATTTCACCAATAAAATAATACTCTACCACATATATAATAATAAAATTCTGAGTTGAATCTGTACATTAAATATTTTTCGGAAAAATCTTATTGAAACAGTCATTATTATCGATACAGAGACTGAATCTATAGTTTTTAGAATTTTTGTCTGTCTGTCTGGGGACACATATACTATTCGCTAAAACGTTCTTAGGGACGAAACCGAGCAGAGCGATGGTGAGTCGCTAGTTATACTATAAATATTAAAGGCACCTAGTGACAACATCGAACGAAGCGTCCTCGAACGAACCGATTGTATCATGTATGTCGTTAGTATATAGTATGTATACAGCTCTTATTACCGCCCCACTGCTGGGCAAGTGACTCCCTTTAAGGCGAAGGGGTCAAGCCATAGTCCACCACGCTGGTCAAATGTGGTTTGGCGGAATTCACATGTCTTTTGAAAGCTTGCTAGGCTCTCTCCGACATTAAGGTTTCCTCACTATGTTTTCCTCCTTATATATATATATAATCTCTTTCTAACAATGCAGTTTTTGTATTATTTCTCAGAAATGAGATATTTTCCCGCGGTAAAAAGTTGTTCTATATGTTGACCCGGATAACCAGCTATCATCATACCAAATTTCATGAAAATCTGTCCAGTGGTTTTCTCGTGATGCGGTCAGACATAATAATTCTAAAAACTATAGATTCGGGCCCTTTATCGATAATAATGTCTATTTCAATTAGATTTTCCAAAAAATATTTAATGTACAGATTCGACTTAGTTACAATTTTATTATATGTATAGATTTTTATTTGTAGTTTCATTACTCGACTATCATTAAAGGACCTAACGAGTTTCCAGAGTATATGTATATAATTAAATCGGTCAAGTGCGAGTTGAAGGTTCCGTACCATCGTACAAGTATTTTTTTATTAATATGCCTTTTACTGTATGTATGTAGTATAAATTATCTTCGATGATTGATTACGAATGGTAAAAAAAATATTTTTGTTTTTTATTTATTTGTATTGTTTGTTGTATATAATGTATATAACGGCTATAGAAATACATACTCTCTGAAAATTTCAACTATCTACCTATAACGGTTCACGAGATACGATCAATTCCTCTGACAGACAGACGGACGGATGCACCGCGGAGGTTCAGTAATAGGGTTCCGTTGGCACCCTTCGGGTACGGTACCCTAAAAGATATAAAATATTTTAAGAATTTTAACGTTTTCTGAATTTTTGGATGTTCTTTCTTAATTATTGTCATTTAATATTATTATTTATATATGTTAATTTTAATGTTTTTGGTTTTAAATAATTTATGTAATCTATCCTTTACATCTTGATTGTTATCAAAACATTCATTTTTATGTTTCTGCATAATTTAATATAATAACGTATTATTCTAATATTCTAGTTACTAAATTATACATTTAAAATGACAAAAAAAAACTCGCTTTTTACCAGACTACGCCAGAAGGAGGGTTCTGTTTTTCGAGTGTATGAGTACAGTAGTATGTATGTCTATAATATAGTATGTATCAAAATAAATGGTTTTATAAAACTTACACAATATATGTTCAAATGAAATTAGTTGCTAAATAACAACAAATAAAAAATATATTTACAAAAATAAAAAACTAAAAAGATGAAAACAGAATGACGACGGAACATAGTAATGCAGTCGAAGACATACAGACACGCAGCTATAATAAAAAATTAAAATAAGAGATGGACTAGAAAAAGCAAAAAGTTTTTTCCAAATTGGTCCAGACGTTGAAACAAACAGACAAACTATTCAGCTTCATATTAATATTTATATAGACGTAGATATAAACATATAATTATTAAGTACCTTCGGCATTTCAACAAGCCGTTGACATTTTAATTTATGGCATTTATACAAAAACACAAGTAAATTAATAAGAACATATGACTTTAGTTATATTTTGACGCTAATTAGAAACATGTATGAATACATTTAAATAATTTAATTTATTATACTGTCGTCGAAATGAGTTATGCAAAAATAATTTA
The DNA here is from genome assembly GCA_921882275.1 of Brenthis ino. Classification (NCBI taxonomy): domain Eukaryota; kingdom Metazoa; phylum Arthropoda; class Insecta; order Lepidoptera; family Nymphalidae; genus Brenthis; species Brenthis ino. The sequence goes on from OV170231.1 coordinate 21,224,517, forward strand.
GACATCTTGGTAGTTTTTGTTTTTGTATAAGAATATTAAAAATATAGTATATAATAATATTATAATTATCTTACGTTTAGTATAGATTTCTCAGGGATGACATATTTTCCCGTAGTAAAAAGCAGTATGTTGCCCGGATAACCAGCTATTATGATACCAAATTTCATCTAAATCTGTCCAGTGGTTTTCTCGTAATGCGTTCTCAGACAGACAGACAGACAGATAGACAAGATTTGGCCTCTGTATCGATAACAACAACTATTTCAATAAGATTTTACAAAAAATATTTAATGTAGCTATAGATAAATTGTGTAATGTAATAAATAAATGGGTTTGATTTAATCTAAAGTTTATTATATTTTAAACTACATTATATTTTAAACTAGCATTGCCCGCGGCTCCGCCCGCGTTCTGATGACCAAAAAGCAAATTCTTAGGTTTTACATATTAGTATACTCTTACATTGCAGTTTTAGTATTTTTTCTCAGAAATGAGACATTTTCCCGCGGTATAAAGTATCCTATATGTTGACCCGGATAACCAGCTATCACTATACCAAATTTCATCAAAATCCCTCCAGTGGTTTTTCTGTGATGCGGTAATAGACAGACAGACAGACAAAAATTCTAAAAACTATAGATTCGGTCTCTGTATCTATAATTATGTTTATTTCAATAAGATTTTCCAAAAAAATATTTAATGTACAGATTCGACTTAGTTACAATTTTATTATATGTATAGATTTTCTATTGGTGATATCGATTATCGAATACCTTGTCTATGCTTGTGACGAATCGTGTCGAATTGCTTTGCTTGAAAGTGAGACAGTAAAGAGTGGACTTGAGTTTGAGAGCTTGTTTCAGTAAGATTACGCCTGTGTTTAAATCGGTCATATTACTACTGTTAAACGGATACCGATAGTCGTAGCTGTTCTGTGTCTTTCTGCAATGAAATTTGATAAATATCTCTGAAACCCAGTGGTTTGTTATACTGAATACAATCACTATAACTAAGGTCATAGGTTTAAAACGTTTAATACTAATACTTTCTTTGTCAAAATAAAACTAAAACGTAATGTCGCTAGTCAAAGTTAAGTTCTTAATATATAAAATTCTTCTGAACGTGTGTTTGTTAACCTACTCCTCCTAAAGGACTGGACCGATTTGGATGAGATTTTGTGCGTATATTTCAATGGGCTCCTGGATGGTTTGAAAACACAAATGAATCCTGTAGGTGGCGCTGCAGTCGGTGTGCCACTGATCATCTCCTAAACGGCAGGGCGGATTTTAATGATATTTTTGTGTATGTTCGAGTGGGTCCCTGCAAGGTTCGAATTCAGAAATGGATCCGGTAGGTGGCGCTGCAGTCGGTGTGTTCAAATATTTTCATAAAAGACTCCATTTTCCGAACAATAAATAAATTTAAATTGTTGACAAAATAAAAATCGATGTGTGTATGTATGTTTCCTATGGACTCCAAAACAGCTGGAGCCATTTTGATGAAACTTTCAGGTAATCTTCAGATTAGCCCAGCTTTTGCGAGCTTTTAAAAATCCTGACGACATAATTCTTGAAAACCCATATTATAGCCCTTAAAGAAAACATAGAAGGCAGATCTTTTCAAAATTTGCACGTTGCACGAGGCAGAAATGAACGTGATGCCGTACATCTGTGCTGTTTTAACTAAAGTAAATATCGGGATAGTTAATCCCACGGGCTTAAATGTCTAATCCCGTAAAATAAATTGCGATATGTATAGAAAAATACCAATAATATCACAACGCGCCAGGATAATTTTTAATTAGTCTTATATCGCTTTATCATAATTATATGTAAATTGTTATAAAAAAATATTTATCGTCGAACAATATTCATATTTCATCTAATATGACAGCTTGATAAATTAAATTATTCAAACATATTCAAACTTAGTTTTATTAAAGTTTATTATTAGTTCTCGAAATAATATTAGGATAAATAATATTTGCTGTAACTACAAAGGTTGTTGAAAGGATGCCCGTGCCCAGCAGTGGGACTTTAAAAAGGGCTTAAATACAATACACAATACAGAGGTTGTAGGTTCTATTCCTGTACAATGTGAATTATAGTAAGTATATATTGTAAACATGCAAAAGTACAACGCTCGCTACTACCACTTTAGGCCATTTGTTTTCTCTTTGATCACACTAATTTCTGGAGTTCCCGGCTGTTGAAATTTTTTTCTAGCATTTTATATATTACTAGCGACTTACCATCGCTTCGCTCGGGTTCGACCATCGCTTGTTGTTGACCATTCCCCATACAGACTATATATAGGATAAAAAGTATCCTATATCCTTCCCAGGGTGTCAAAGTATCTTCTTACCAAATTTCATCTAAATCGGTTCAGTAGATCCAGAGATTACACCCTACAACGTCACAAACTCACAAACTTTACCTCTTTATTATATTAGTATAAATAATTTCTTTGAGGAAGGGTATAGGTTAGTAATAAAATGCTATGACTCTACACAGTTTTCAGCTCCTTCACAGGAGCAATTTTAAATAGAAAAATACGCCAGTGGAGTCGCGGATAAGAGAAGTCAAGATAGAAAGAACTAAGAAGGAAAAAGAAGATCAAAACTTTGAAATTCTTTCCCATTAGAGGAAAAGTAGTATAAGTAATAATAATAATAATTACCCACTTTAAATTAAAATTATCTTGTTTTAAAAATTTAACAGTTAGTGTGATGCTTGGTGGTATTCAAACCACGGGAAACATAGATTGATGTACGAATTATTGTTTTAAGCTTTAGCTAACTTCAAGGATAGATTGAATCCCGGAATATTAAAAATACGGGATAGCAAATAGGGATAGGGATAGGGAAATGACATGACTTACTTCCTACTTTTTAAGCTAACATGGACAAAACCGGGGGTTTTTCGTGTACATCCATTAAGTTAAATCGAACCAATTTCGCTACGGTATATAATATATTATTTATTTTTATCGAAACCGTAGGTACAGTTTAGTCCATACATTCTCGTTCTTACACGCGTGGGATTTTTATGTCATTTTAAAATCCCAAAGTCAGAATTATTTGACAGAAGCCGTCATAAATAGAGATTATACATATAATACACTGTGTAAATATTTCTTTTTTTATAACAATAACGTTTATTGTCTGTATGTTTGTTTATTAGAATGTGGTGAGGTTGAACTTCTTTCGTGTAAGTAGCAGGTTCAAACTTTGGATTTTTGTAAGTTTAAACTTAACTCGTTTTCCAAGCCAGCTAATTACCACTGGGCTACTGCCTTTTTTATTTCTAAATTTACTAATAATATATATGTAAATATATATATATATAAACCATAATATGAAATATGAATTGGGAAGTGACGTTTAATTAATTTTATCGATAATTTTTTTTAGTGTAAAATCTCAAAAGAAAAATGTTTTATACTATCTTTAATACCAAATTCATAAATAAATAATAATTTATAAGTTGGGACATTAACACACATCACCATCTAGTTCCATGGTGAGCTACGAAGCTTGTGTTATGGATACCAGATAGATGATACACTACACATATACAACTTTAAATATATACATATTATAAATATAAACACCCATACTGGAGTACAAGCAATCGCTCCCTTCACACAAATGAATGCCCCCAACGGGACTCAAAGCCGCGACCGCTGGCACGGCAATTAGAATCACTACAAACTGAGCCAAACGTGTCATTTTTTGTATCAAATAAAAAAACATTTAAATGACTGTCTCTCTCTTCCATAATCGTAATCTGGTAATTTGGCAAGAAGCAATATCTTATAGCACTATAAAGGAAATAATTCGACTTATATCGACTTATACTACATATACGTTACTGTACATCACAAAAAAATCGATTATAAACTTATTATAATGTTTACGGAACCCTCGGTTTGTGAGTCAGACTCGCACTTGGCCGATTTTTTATCACGCCCAATAGACTCTACATAACTTTTATTTGTTACGTAGGTATGAAGTTAAATAGCGATATTAATTACGTGCTCAGTATTTTCATTAAGGAAGTTGCCGGACACGAGACAAAGACGTTAGTAATGTTGGGAAATGCCCTCTTATTTTATTTTTCTAATTTTCCTTTTGTTTTTTTTATATTATAGGGAAAACTATTGTATGTATGTTCCGTTGACATCTAAAATTTTAGTCTCTCGTGTGACCATGTTTGCTGTAAAACATTCGTCGATAACAGAAATATGAAAAGCGACTAAATCCGAAAAGATAGGTATATTCAAAACATTGAATATTCGCGTTAAATTAAAAAAGTATTATAAAAATAAATTATTCATTCATCATCACAAGTATTTAAAAGAAATAAAATTTGCCCTTTTCAAATATTCCAATAATTTTGGCCTTTATAGGTTTGTAAGAAACAAGCTTATAGGTAAACTAGCGACTCACCCTCGTTCCGCTCGGGTTCGTTACTACTTACGTTTTAAAGTTTAATATAGATTTCTCAGAGATATTTTCCCACAGTAAAAAGTATCCTATATGTTGACCCGGATAACCAGCTATCATCATACTAAATTTCATCAAAATCCCTCCAGTGATTTTTCTGTGATGCGGTCACAGACAGACCGACGAAAATTCTAAAAACTATAGATCTGGCCTCTGTATTGGTAATAATGATTAGTTCAATAAGATTTTCCAAAAAAATATTTAATTTACAAATTCGACTAAATTTTATTATCTATACAGATAAATAGAATTGAAGTGTCTGTTTTTAATGTCAAAATAACAGCTTTTTACTAAATGCATATGAAATTATATACGGTATTAATAAGAAAAACACATTATTTAACATTTTTGTCTGTCTTTCTGTTTCTTTCAGCTAATCTCCGAAATGGCTAGACAAATTGAAACGGGATTTCCACTGGCAGATAGCTGATGTTATAAGGAGTAACTTAGGCTACTTTTATTTTAGAAAAAGTATTAGGGTTCCGCTCAAAAAAAATTAAACCGTACCTATGGACGAACCCAAGCGAAGCGAGGGTGAGTCGCTAGTATGTATATATGTAGATGTCTATCATGTTTTACTCACCATATTAAAATATAACATGCTATACTGGTTTTAAGAATTTAACTTGCTGTGACTAAAGCCACTTACAGATAGTTATTTATAAATAAAGTAATTCTATGTAGAGCTTTATTATGTACTGAAAGACTAACATTCAAAATGAGAATTAAAATATATTTTAATCGCGTTAAAAAAAAGGAAGAGGTTATACTCGTGTATGTTCGTTACTCCTTCACAATGAAACAAACGGCTGGACGGATTTGGATGAAATGTAGTACACAGATAGACTATGATTTGGAGTAAAACATCTAATATATAAATATCTCGTATCACATTGTTTGTGGTGGCACTCCTCCGAAACGGCTCGACCTATTTTAATGATTTTTTTATGTTTGGTAGGTATGAGAATAGGTCTTAATAGGTATTATTCATCCTCCTAGTTGCTTAAAAAATGATAGTATAAAACAAAGTCGCTTCCCGCTGTCTGTCTTTCTCTATGTATGCTTTGATCTTTAAAACTACGCAACGGATTATGACGCGGTATTTTTAATAAACAGAGTGATTCAAGAGGAAGGTTTATATACATAAGACATGCATATTATAGTACAGAAACGCCGAAAAATTCAAAGATTTGTATTTCATACTACTTATATATTTATATTTGTATATATATATATATATATATTTGTATTTATATATATATATATATATATTTGTATTTATAACGTGAGCGAAACGATGATGAGTCGTAATTAGAAACTAAATATGTCAAAAATTGGCGCTCGAGCGAAACAAGCGTAAATCGCTAGTTAAAAATAATTTAAACTAAAGAAACGTACAAAACCATACATCTTAAGATCCTCACCTAAGATCAACTATTTTCGATTGCGCATGTAGTTTTTTATCGTTAAAACGATCTTTCTCTATAGTTATTCAAGTATTTCTTGTATAGTGAAAACGTAGTATGGTAATTTAACAAACTTGTTCCTTTACTTTTAATGTTTTATGTCGGAATATTTTATTTCTTTTAAATTTAAATTATTTATTGACCGTGAAAAGTTATTTTTATTCAATAAACGAGCACCGTAAAAGTCTACATGCTTTTTCCTATACTAGCCTTTTTCCGCGGCTTAGTCGATCTATATAGATAAAGCCAAAATTTTCTTGAAATAAAAAAAATGGGTGCGTGCAACTTTTACACGCAGTCGAAGTAAAACTTCTTTGGCAAATATCGAAATTAAATTAAAACAAATCAATAATTAAAAAAGACATATTAGACATATTACAATCATATATTTATAGAATATCATATACGGTAAGAATATAATATTATAATATATTTGTCAGACAATAACAACGGTTATCGTGGCAACATGGCAATGTATTCTATCTCATTCTCTCGCCGGTTTAATCCTATACATTTATGGGTTAGTCTCTTTCTCGTATCGCATTTTCGTTTCATCGAGTTTCAGATTACAACGATTCTAAAGAAGTTTCACTTAAAAAAAGTGTACCAATTTTACCATAATCAGATGAAAAGCGCCACTTAATTACGAGTTGCAGTAATAGAATAGCATAAAAATAATAGCGTAATGCCACATACAATTTCTCCTGTTAAGTGTTCCTTAAGGTAAGGTGGAATGCGACCACGTTCGCTCTTGTCTATACATATAATAAAATTGTAACTAAGCCGAATCTGAACATTAAATATTTTTTGGAAAATCCTATTAAAATAAACATTATTAACGATACAGAGGCCATATCTATAGTTTTTAGAATTTAGGTCTGTCTGTCTGATACCGCATCACAGTAAAACCACTGGAGGGATTTTGATGAAATTTGGTATGGTGATAGCTGGTTATCCGGTTCAATATATAGAATACTTTTTAACGCGGGAAAATATCTCATTTCTGAGAAAAAATACAAAAACTGCAATGTAAGAGTATACTAATATGTAAAACCTAAGACTTTGGTTTTTGGTCAACAAAACGCGGGCGAAGCCGAGGGCAATGCTAGTCGTAAATATGTCTGCTAGTTTTCATTCAATGATCGAAGCTCAATATTTTTTTATTGACGACACTAAACCTTCTCAATAGCTATTAAACAAAAAAAAACAATAAGATGAGACACAGAGGAGAAAAAGGTACTGAACTGTTTTTTGACAATGTATAATAATATAATTAATATATAAAAATATAATTAATACATTCAGACAAATCTAATGTCTTTAATATGAATAATATAAGCAAAGTCAGGATTAAAAATAGACCGGTAACATACCGTTGAAAGCGTTCTCCACGTTTGGATTTCACCAAATATAGAATATACTTTTGCTATTCTTATTGCATATGCAAAAACTGATTCGCCAAATATGTATATAAATTATCGTAAAGGAAGACGTGTGAACGAGATAACCTTGAGTAAACTACGGTCATGCACAATATCGTAGGTTCGAGTTCCGTGTAACGCTATTAAATTGAAACGTTGGCGATGGGGGATAGTAATGTTTTCAATACATATATATTTGTTCAAAATATATTTATTCAATATATGTGTAATAGTACTAAAGGGGGGCCCGTGCCCGCAGTGGGACGTTAAAAAGGGCTGACTACATAGTGTTCGGTAATTGGTCGAATTTTGAATCATTATTGAAAATTTGAGGAAAACATTATGAATTAGAATTTACTATTTAAAAAACGAACAGTTTCTATTTTTTTTATTAACTGATAATAAGACTAAAGCTCGTTGACAGCTACTAAATAAAAAAAAAGAATGACGATTGACCAACAAAGGAGAAAAAGCTAATAAATGATTTTGTCTTTGCCTATTTATATTACAGTAACTACTCGCCCTCGCTCCGCTCGGGTTAGTATAGATTTCTCAGAGATGAAATATTTTCCCGCATTAAAAACTATCTTATATATTGATCCAGGTAACCAGCTATCATCATACCAAATTTCATCAAAATCTATCCAGTGGTTTTCTCGTGATGTATTCCCAGACAGACAGACAGATAGACAAAAATTCAAAAAAACTATAGATTTAGCAAATTTTTAGTAACAACTCTCTTGGGTCGTGTTTTTTAATAAGTAGTATGGCTTAAAAAAAGTCTGGAAAAAAGGGAGGGAACCACCACATATATCGAGATCTCCTACTAAATAGAAATGTATGTATTCAGCCCATTTTAACGTCCCAAGTGCGCGTTGGCCGACTTCACATGTCTTTTGAAAACTTGCTAAGTTCTCTAAGACATGCAGGTTTCCTCACGATGTTTTCCTTCACCGTTAAGACAAGTGGTAAACATGTTAGAAATGATTCGCACATGAAAATATCAGAGGTGCGAGACCCGGGATTTGAACCCGCTTCACTCGGTTTCCCAAGCGCGTTACCATTGGGCTACCACTGCCTTCTAACAAAATAGAAATACCAGATGGTAATACAAGGCACAAGTAACATAAAATCTTGTTATAATAAAAAGGGTGTTATAACTATAATTGTATGATAATATAAACGATTAATTGCGTACACCATAACATTAACTATAGGAAATTGTAAGAAATTCCATCGTTCTGTCATTATCAATCATGAAAGTTAGTTATAGTCCAAAAACACTGCGCCTTAATCTATTAATGTATTTGACTGCCTTATCGATGTTGGCTAATATTATTCTAACTAAAAAGCTATATATACTGACTCAAAAATAACTTCACTTATAATAAGATTCTGAATATAGATATTTTTTTGAAATTCATATGTATCTTTCATTGCAAATGTATTAATTAAAAAAATATCTGAAAATCTGTTAACAGTTAGCGAAAATATCTTAAAATCATGAGTTTCTAAATGATTTTGAATGAGATTTTTTTAGCTTTTAATTATTTCCAAGATGTTTTTTTTTTATAGAAAAAAGGGGCAAACGAACAAACGATCCACCTGATGGTAAGTGGCTATCGTCGCTCATGGACATCTGCAACACAAGAGGAGTTGCGAATGCGTTGCCGGCCTTTAAGGGAGGAAAGGGAGGAAGGGGGAATTAAGCTACTTATATGAGAAATACAGGAATTATACCCTTTTGTTTTAGGACTGTATAACCATTTAACGTAATATTATTATACAAGCAACTTATCATCGTTTTGCTTGAGTACGTTTTAAGTAGGTGAAGCGAGTACCTTAAAAATAAGTACTTGAAATTATTATTTTCTTCAAATATATAAATAATACTAGCGGCTTACTCTCACTTCGCTCGGGTTCGTCCCTAGTGAAAAAACCAAAGCAAATATATCCTACAGGAATCGTAAATTTTTTCGGAATAAAATATAGTTTATTTGCTATTCGAGACTATTATCTATCTTTGTATCTTCCGCCGTGATTGAGTAACAAACATCATCAGATATCATGTACAGATTTTACATTGTTATTTTCATATATATATATATATATATATATATATATATATATATATATATATATATATATATATATATATATATATATATATCTTATATATAAAATTTCCATGTCACAATGTTTGTTACCGTACTCCTCCGAAATGGCTTTACCGATTTTTACCAAATTTTATATGCGTATTCAGTAGGTCTGAGAATCGGCTACTATCTATTTTCCATACCCCTAAGTGATAAGGATAAGGGTGGTCCTCCCAGACCCCACCCCAGGGACGAACCCGAGCGGAGCGAGGGTGAGTCGCTAGTATATATATATATATATATATATATATATATATATATATATATATATATATATATATATATATATATATATATCAATATACAAAGTCGGGTTTGTTACAAAACTTACTCAAGGACTGCTGGGCCGATTTTTATAATTTTGTTGGATTTTTCACCCCGAATAACAGAATAGCTATTAAAACATCGGAAAACTTCACGAAAATTTTTTTGAAAAAGAAATCTATTCCATACTAAGCCTCAAAACGTACCTAGGGTTGTACCTGAGCGAAGTGAGGGTGAGTCGCTAGTTATTATAGTTAGATTCAACACATCACTATTTGAAATTGGCAAGAAAGCAAAGGATTACTATAAGTTTTTTTCTACAAAAATAATATAAAATAGGTTTAATCGCGTGATAATAAGCTATAGATATAAATAGGTCACTACTATTATGTTCTGACACCACGCATTTTAGGGGTTCAATGCGCTTTATGGTTGGTTCAAAAGGTAATTTTAAAATATACTGTACGTATATTCACAGCCCAACGGAAACGTTCTTGCTTGAGAAACCAGGTGAAGCGGGTTCATATCCATAGCCTCAGATTTTTGATACTGAATCTTGAATCTTTTTACCACTTGCCACGGTGAAGGAACATGTTGTAAGAAAACTTATACGAACTTATACATGTATGTGAAACCCACCAACCCTCATTTGGCCAGCGTGGTGGACTACGACCTGATCACCCTCGCGTAGACACCCGTGCTAAGCAGTGGGACGTTAAAAAGGGGTGGAGGCGTGGAGGGAATAAGTAACAGTCCAGAGTTGGGACGTTGGCGGTGTTTCACCCCCGTGCCTCGGAGAGTACGTGAAGCAGTCGGTCCTGCGCCTTAACTCTCACTGGTCGTGTCAAGCAGTCGTCCCACCGGAGTATGAGAGTGACAGAAATAGAGAGTGCACGTTATGTCTGCGCGCACACTAATGCACTATAATATCTCCTGCGCAGTTGGCTAGTCTCAATGAGATTGGCCGCCGTGGCCGGAAACGGTCAGGAGGACGTATTATTGTACAAGTACTGTATATAAGTATAACTCAACACGACTGATGATAGATTAGGTACAGGATTTGCTTCCCCCCCCAACGTGCGTTCACCTTGTCGTGGTGGGGGGGCTCAGTAGTTCCCGGCAATTCAACCGGGCGCGAAGCCAAGAAACGCACAGGGTGGTTGCCCACTTCGGTGGGCGGTGGGAGGTGGCCCTCTTCGGGGGGCGGTGTAGCATGCGGGTTGCTCCTGGTACTTCTCTGATAGCAGAGTGGACTGTGGAGTGGTCTGCTTCGGCGGACCTGCCGTCGGGGCGTCGTAGTTGAATGCGTAAGCGATCCTGCGACGCCCCATTAAGACGGGGGAAGGTTTTGTTGGGTTTTAGTGGGTAGTACTGGCTGTATTACGCCGGTGAGTCCCACACGTCGTGCGTAAATGCATTTCCCTACGTTAAAAAAAAAAAAAAAAAAAAGGTACAGGATTTGCTTAAGGTGCTCTCCAAGACTTGGAGATATACACACACCGCCTTCTCAACTCCAAGCTACTTCTGTAGACTAGCAATTATTCTGACTCAACCTGGAATCAAACCCAATACCTCACCAGTTCATGCTGGACACTTGACCAATGAGTCAAAATGGTTATAGCATGTGCCTAGATATAGATTTAACTAGCCTTTTATATGACAATAATAAAATCGTTGAATTTTACATAAATTGCAAAATGAAATGATATTTAAACAAGTTTTTGCAGTTGACCCAACCGAGCAAACAGACGGTGGTTTAATAGTGCAATTAATATCTATATGAATTATTTGTATCCTAAAAATATGTAGAGACGGTATGTTATATATTATTTTAAATTATTTTTTTACCCTCTAAAATTTTATTTTGATACATCACCGTTTGTCAAAAATATATTTTTAGTAACCTATGTGTCCAGGTCATAATCTGTTTGTGTACTGCATTTTGTTCAAATCTGTCCAGACGTTTCATCATTACTAGTAATTATTGTATACTAGCTACTTACCGTCGCTTTGCTCGGGTTCATCCCTAGATACGTTTTAACAGTTAGAATGTAATATATATTTCCATATACATAGATGTGATGAGTTATTGTGAGTTGTCTTATAAATTAAATAAATGAGATCAGCTTCCGCGGTACAAAGTAGCCTATGTCACTCTCCACCCCTCCAACTATCTCAACACAAAAAATCACGCCATTCTATTACTCTGTTTCGACGTGAGAGAAGGACCAACAAACTAACAAACACTCACATTTATAGTAATTACGACAATTATATAATATTATTTTTATATTACACCGACTCTATGTCATTGAAACACATGATTCCACTTAATTACCCATCGGTGGTTTGTTCTCAGTCGATTTGACGTCAAACGAAAAATAATTATAATGCATATGTAAATAACTGGAATGCCAATGTCTAAATTTTATAGGTTTTTGTCACTTTTGTACATTATTTTTATGAACGTTGACCAGATCGCTTTATAGAATAGAGGCTGTTCGATTCTTGTATGAGGCTATTTTTGCTAAAATTATGTAGTTAAAATTTTAAAATGACTTAATTGTTATAATTCCACCCATATAGGTGGTATTTTTTAAAATTTACCTGTACTCTTTGCAGTCGGTCAAAATCTATCGTTTGTAGCTGTGCTAATTGCTAGTTTGTATGTTATTTTATTGGATTTTTGTATCGTAAAAAATTTAATTATATAAATAAAAAAGCCGACGGCGTAAACTGCGTACTAAAAAGATAGAAACAAGTTTACATAGGAACATTGTATTATGCAGTTCGAGACATACTCGTAGCAGAACTCGCAGTAAGTATGAAATACATTATACATACATATATATATATATATATATATATATATATATATATTATAAAGATAAAATAAAACCGACTGCATAAAAGCTAACTAAAAACATGAAAACAAGTTCACGAAGTAATATAGTATTATGCAGTCGGAGACATACACGTTTCACTTTGCCGCGAGATGTATACATACTTGTATGTACGTTTTTTATTTTTATAATATATTTATTTATTTACAGCTTTTTAAGTATTTTTAAGTAGGAAAATTAGCGAGAATGGTTGTTAATCAACTTTAAATCATTATATATCCTAAGCTGTTATTTAAAATGAAATATGATGAAAGAAAGCTAAAAATGACTTTTAAATACCTATTCAACGATAACTCACTTGGCATAGTTCGTCGATTTTCATTTTTTTTCTTTTTCACATTATGGCGTCCATAATCGCTTATTTTGATTTTTTATAATATTTATGCTTTTTATGACATTGGTGCCGTCATGAAGAATCAAACGACGTATCGTGTATTAAATACGGCCTACGCGTTTGGTCTAAATAGTGCCACAAAGGTATAAACCCACATACATACATATATACATACATATATAGGCTGATAAACACATTACCCTCCTTTGCGTCGCACAGTCGGGTAATAAAAATAAAAGAAACGATTGCGTAGAAAACTTACTAAAAATTGGATACAATATAAATAAATTAGTTAAATCTTCTGTCGGATAGTAACTGGGAAACTTGTTTTTTTGGTATTTTTCATTGAGATATTTTCTAGGGTTTTTATTCTAGCAAACCAAGTGGTTTCCATGGGATTATCATGAGGAACAAAGCCTTACTTGCTGACACTAGCTAACTTCATAGGAAATATTATAGCGTAAAGGATGCGTACAAACGCTAGTGGACTTCCTTTTCCCGTCATTCTCGTACTTCCTTGAGATATTAATCAATCGAAGAGAACAGATATGAGACCGACAACTGTACGTGCTCTCCGAACACCAGAGGACACAACTTCTCAACTCCGAACTGTCCCTGAAAATCTCCATATAGAAATACCCAATAACTTGGCCCGACCCGAGACTCAAACCGAGGACCTCCATATTAGGCGGCTCCTTAGAAGCCACTTGATCGAGGCAGTTACATATAGACAACTTGTAAGTAATAAAAAGTAAACTTTTCCACGTTATTAAATAGCGAACATGTCACGACAAAACATCAAGAATACACGTATAATGTTGGTATGACGATGACTCGCCGAAACTCGAATAATTAAATATTTTCAAAAGCAACACCGCGTTGCTCATAAATCACAGATAAATACCGGTTCCATTATACGAAGATTTAAGTTTACTATACATTTGTTTTTTATAAGCTTGATATCGTCTATTGGGATGGTCATTAAAATCACACTTGTTGGACTACAATTATAATTATGAAACTGAGTGTGTGTTTGTTACGCTTTCACATTGAAACGGCCGGACCGATTTGGATGAAATGAATACAGATAAGCTACTATTAGGCACTTAGAGACACTCGAACGAAATAATGTCACCCGTACCAAAATAAATACGAAAGTTTGTAAATATATGTGTGCATTCAACCTCGCTTCGCTCGGGTTAGTCCCTAGCTTGATTCTCCATACAAACTTTCTTCCCCATTTTAACCCCCTTAAGAGATGATTTCCGAGACTAAAAGTATCCTATGTCCTTTGGGAAGGACATAAACTATCTTCTTACATAATTTCATCTAAATCGGTTCAGTAGATCCAGAGAATACCCACCACAATATCACAGTCTTACAAACTCACAAACTCTTTATAATATTAAGTATAGATGTGTACTGTTTTATACTGAAATGTCTGAGTAGATTCGTGTCAAATCTAGAACTATACTACTCGTATATATACTATACTAAACATAGTATATAAACTAAGACACAAAGGACTAAGACACATAAGGACGTGTCAGAGTGAAGCTATGTTACTAGTATGCCAATAATATCCAATAAAAACTTAAAAAAATAATATAAATGTATGTGTATATAGTATATGTATATAATAGGTTTTTTTTTAAGTTTTTATTTTTCCATTTTTAGTCTAGACGTAATAAGCGGGTAATATATAAGAAGAAAGTTTTTAATAACATATTCGATTAAGCAATTTATTTAAAAAATATATTTATTGTTGATTTTTTTTAAAAACCTGCGAAACATACCCATTGCAACAAAAAAAAAATTTGCAAATCAGTTCAGGTGTCTTCGAGTAATGGGTGAACATACATAAAAAAAATTCCGATGAATTGAGAACCTCCTCCTTTTTGGAATTCGGTTAAAAAGATAGATATATCAATGGAAGCTGACATAATAGATATGATATGGCATTATATTATTTTGGCCATAGTATTATTCATATTATAAAAGAATGATGTTTTCCATTAAAGAGATTATCGTAAATGTTTGCGAACTGCACCCAATTTTTGCTAAAACTTAAAAAATACTTGAAATGATTATTTTCTTGAAATAAATATACTAGCTGCTCACCCTCGCTTTGCTCGCGGTCGTCCCTAGTGAAAAACAAAAATAAATCTATCCCACGGGAAACGTACATTTTTCGGGATAAACAGGAGCCTATGTTCCATATTTATATTATATAGTATATTCCAGACTATAATCTATCTAACACTGTGCAAAATTTTATTCAAATTCGTTCAGCCGTTCTAACCTGATTGAGTAAGAAACATCCATCCATCCAAACTTTCCCAATTATATAGTAGTAAGATGAACATTGACAATATTACCATTGAATTAAAAAAAACGAGTGCGTGTAAGTTTTACGAGCGGTTGAAGTAAAACTTCTTGGGCAAATATCACAATTATGTAAAAACAAATAAATTATAATTATTAAATATGGCATATTATGCATATTACAAACATATATTTATAGAATATCATATACGGAAAGTATATAATATTATATATTTGTCAGACAATAATAACGGTTACCATGGCAATCCTATATATTTACAGGTTTGTCTCTTTTTAGTGTCGCATATTTGTTTCATCGAGTTTCAAATCACAACGATTTTAAAGAAGTTTCACTTAAAAAAGTCAGCTAAAATAGAAATCCGTTCACATTTGGAAAATACTAAGTAGTTACCATAAAGATAAACCAAAATCTTCTCCTTTAAGTACATCAAAAACAGAACTGTCTCTCATTTGAGTCCTTTTAGTGAAATAATTATCCGTACAATGGAAACAGATGGGCTTATAAGGGGCGAATATTATAGTATATAAAACCGAGGTTACATTATACTAAACAATAGCTTATTCAAGCTCAGTTATTTGCTTCATAATTCTTGAAAATTAATATGTTAAACGTTTTGATGTTGATAACTTCATAGTATAGATATGACTCATTGGTCTAGTGGCTAATTATTTGGTTTTGGTTTTTAGTTTTGGTTTTGGGTTCGAGTCTCTGGTCGGGTCACAGGGTTGTTGGGGTTTTCTATCATGAAATTGTAGGTAGCAATGTTACAATTTCATGCTTCAGTGGACACGTAAAGCCGTTACGATCTTATCTAGTTATCTTGGCCGTCCCGCCACAATATTATAGTAAGGGAACAGAGTGTGTGTAATTTTTAAAAGATATTTTTAATATAATAAAATCTATACATATAATAAAAGTGTGAAGTATATACCGTAAGTACTTCCATGTACAGACAGCGATTATATATATATATATATATATATATATATATATATATAGAAAGAGAGTTTTAAAGACCATTTAGCACTGATTGACCATTGGTGATCCACACGCTTAAAAAACCAAGTGGGCTCAAATCCTGGGTCTCGTAATTCACACCTCTAAAAAATTTCATGAGCGAAGCATTTTCAACATAATTAACACTTGCTAGCACAATGAAGGAAAGGGTTGTTGTAGGAAAGATGCTAAAATTAAGGCGAGATCTTTGCCCAATTGTGGGACTTTTAAAAGGGCAAAGTTAGTTATATTTCAAAATTAGAAGCAAAAGTGTAAAGTTATTATTTCATATGAAAATGAACACAACTGAAGTCACAGTCAGATACTAGTCAATAAATGCTTTGCATGAAACAATAGGCTTATTCTTTTATACGAGGTTCATATGTGAGTCAACGTGCAATACCGTATAGGGCTGTGTTTTCAATAAATTTAATTTTAGTTTTTATTTAATAAACTAGCGACTAACTAGTATCCTATATATCGACCCGGATAACCAGCTATTATCATACCAAATTTCATCAAAATCTGTCCAGTGGTTTTCTCGTGATGCGATCACAGACAAACAGATAGACAGACTAAACTTCTAAAAACTATAGATTCGGCCTCTGTACCTACACAGATAAATAAAATTGAAGTATCTGTTTTTAATGTTAAAATAACAAAGTTTTACTAAACGCATATGAAATTATATACGGTAGTACTTATGAAAAAAAAAACACATTTTTTTAAATTTTTGTCTGTCTGTCTGGCTGTTTGTTTCGGCAGATAGCTGATGTTATAAGGTGTAATTTAGATTACTTTTATTTTAGAAAGAGAATTAGGGTTCCGCTCAAGAAATTACAATATAATAACAATTTGATACTACCAACCTTATCTGATGATGGGGCCAAGAGGTGGATAGTGTACTGGTAAAGACACCGAGATTGCTCATTTGATCCATTTTCAGGAATACCGTACGTTACAGAAAGTCAAAACATTTTTTTTAGCTTAAGACTAGCGAGTCACCCTCGCTCTGCTCGGGTTCGTCCCTAGGAACGTTTAAACAGTTCGTAAGATTTCTCAGAGATGAGATCTTTTCCTGTAGTAAAAAGTATCCTATATGTTGACCCGGATCATATCAAATTTCATCAAAATCTGTCCAGTAGTTTTCTCGTGATGCGTTCCCAGACAGAAGACAGACAGACAAGAAAACTAAAAACTATAGATTCGGGTTCTGTATCAACAATAATGACTATTTCATTAAGATTTTCCAAAAAATATTTAATGTCCAGATTCGACTCTGAATTTTGTTATATCTATAGAAGACCATTAAGACGTAACTGAGTTATCAATTTATTGAAATGTTTCTCAAACATTAGTATAAATATAAAAACGTGTAAAGAATGGTGAAAATCGAGAATCAAACCCGTTTAACAGTGTTTTAAATAAAATATTTTATGCATAATTTATGCACTGCGCCAACCATGTCGGTCGTATAGGTCTTGTAGTAGCTCCTTTTATTTTCATGAATATAATATTTTTACTCTTCACATTCTTATCTGTTTTGGATGGTTTTTTTATTTATTGCTGTGTAAAATGCAAGTTTAATAGTTATTTTATACTATGTAAATATAAATCTAGTGCTTTCTCACGACGGAGCGAAGGTTTATAGAAATTTAGGTATTTGGTTAGCGATTTGCTTTGTATGCTCTTGTAATTTGGTTTTTGATTACGTAGTCGATTGGAAAGCTAAGTGACGTGGGTTCGAACCCGAGTATCGACATCTCTCATATTTTCGTGGGGGATTCATTTTCAATATACTTAACGTTAGAAGTCAGACATTTTATCAGGTATAAGGCAGTGGTAGCCCAGTGATAGCGCGCTTGCTTGGAAAACCAAGTGAAGCGGGTTCAAACCCTTTAATGGAAATTATTAAAAGTCTAAGAAAGTATTATGTTAAGCTAACTTTCATTTTTATACTTTTAGACAAGCGATAGATTTCATAAAAATTATAAAATCTTTCACTCAAACTCTTTCCCTCAAAAACGACTGAATGAATTTTGATCTAACTTTATAGTAATATAGATTATGCATAAGAGTAACACAAATGCCATAATTCGTCAAGATTTTATTATATGTATAGATTTATTTTATTTTTTCTTTATTACCTATAATAAAGTCCATTAGCTATTTTTATTTATTAACATTTTTATCTTATGAATATTGTAAAACATTATTGTTTGGCTTCACGTTTAGTTTATGACACTGTCTATATTTTTTCTTAGTCTGAGTATATATATACATATTACATATATACATATAATAAAATTCTAACTGATTCGAATCTATAGTGTTTACGATTTCTGTCTGTCTGTCTTTCTCTCTGGGAATGCATCACGAAAAACCACTGGACAGATTTTGATGAAATTTTGTATGATGATAGCTGGTAATACCCGGGTCATCATAATAGGATGGACCCGAACGAACCGAGGGTGAGTCGCTAGTAACACATAATAATATGTCTACTTCTTTCACACACGGTCTATATATTGTTAGAACTGTTTTAATTAATCCTCATAGTGAGTAGGGGAAAAAACGTTATCAGCTTTATTAATAATGAAAAGTTTTTGATGCGAGAACAGGTGTACATATGTTTGTTACTCTTTCACGCTGAAACGGCTAAGCAGATTTCGATGAAATTTTGTACACATATAGACTATAACCTACACTGAATAACACATAGACTTTTGTTAGTATTAAAATTTTAATAAAAATTTTCTAAAATGAGAAAACATATTTTATTATTATGTTTACACAT
The DNA here is from genome assembly GCA_921882275.1 of Brenthis ino. Taxonomy (NCBI): domain Eukaryota; kingdom Metazoa; phylum Arthropoda; class Insecta; order Lepidoptera; family Nymphalidae; genus Brenthis; species Brenthis ino. The sequence continues at coordinate 21,243,708 of OV170231.1, forward strand.
ACATACATATATAAATAAAAAAACGTGTGTGTACTTATGTACGCACGTAAGAAGTTATACTTCTCTGGCGTAACAGAACAGAAATAGCTAAAGATTTCATCCCGTATGTCACAACTCTCTATTTGTAAAAGGAATGCAGCTAACTTCATCATGTCGCTTTTTGGCTGTCGGTGTGCGCGCGCATCGTAAAAATTTTACTCTCATATTTTTTCCAGACGTGCCAAAAGAAGTATAACTTCAAAAATCGATGCTCTTTACTAAGTCACGTAGGAACCCGAGCATAGCAGGGGTATGAGACTAGTATGGAAATGTATATTAAAACCTATTGTCCGAACTTTATTTTTCTCATATTTAGTCGAGGTATCCGCGCAAACTGGTTTGAAACGTTTGGGCCATGACCTTTAGGGACGGCTTCGTGTTATCGACTTTTGGTTATATAATTTTATTAGTGTTCGCCCAGTGGTCAAAATTCGACAAGAGTTTTTATAGAAAAGAGTAAGACGTATATAAATAAAATTTACCTATCCATATAAAAGGTACTGAACTGTTTTGTCTTTGCTTATTTATATATAGACTAGCAGAACCCGCGGCTTCGCTCGCTAAAACTACAAAAAAAAACTCTAAAATGGTTAGTTTCATACAAACTTTCATCCCCTATTTTATCCCCTTATAGAATGGATTTAAAAAAAATGCTAAAACACGTATTTATTTAATTTTATTGAAGAGATCTAATACCAAGTTTCAAGTAATTCTGAACATAAATATTTTTTGGATTGTATTATAACGTGTTTTCCCGTGGGAAATAGATAATCTGCCGCGGTAAATAAAAAAAAAAGTACCTTATGTCACTTGGAGAGTGACCCTCCAACTATCTCCACACAAAAATCATGCCAATCGCCTTTCCGTTTCGACGTGAAAGAAGGACAAACAAACAGACAAACACACTTTCACATTTATAATATCAGTATGGATGTTTGGAAACAAATAGAAGTTAGACGTCAACATTAAAAGGTCGTAGATTCATTTCTTGAGATATTATATTGTAAATTAGAGGTTATAAATGTATGAGTTCTATAGGCATACATATACATACATATTATCAAAACTTTTCATAGATTATGATGAACTAGCTGTGCCCCGCGATATCACCCGTGATAAATTTGTTTCATTATAAGCATTTGTTTTGCAATAATGTATTGGAAGTCTGCCCAATTTGTTGACATTTATGATTACTGTTCCGCTTCCTTGGGTGGTAGCATGGTGATATACTAGCCTAGAAAAATGGCCCGTATATTGAGAAGGCTATATATAGCCTTTCTCAATAAAGGGGCTTTTAATGCAAACAGAATTTTTCAAATCGGATTAATAGTTCCTGAGATTAGAGCATTAAAGCAAACAAACTCTCTCTTTATAATATGAATATAGGTTCGTATTCCCATCCCTCTGACGCAGCGTACCGCAGGTAAGAACTAGAGAGACTTCAAACAAATAAAATCACTTCCATTTACATAGTATAGCATATTATGTATGTATGTATGTAAGTTCGAAGTGTTAAAAAATGTTTTTTAAAGCTTATTATTTTTCAACTATCAAGCTTTTGATAACTTCCTAGTTAATAGTATTTTTTGACATTTTATAATAAAATTATTAAATTCTTCTTTCGTTATTTTAAACAAACGAACGAACGAAACATATCTAATACAATTAAAATCAAAATCAAACCCGCTACCTCATACAGTTTTTACTCCACTATACTGTACAATTAATATTTAAATATATGCAAATTAAAATAAATCGATAATTTAACGCGTCCCATCACTAAAACACTTTCGTGTTCATCTTTTACACCTCCAATGATGCACCTTTTCTCAATATATCTGTCTCTTTCTCACGCTTTCCAACTACACTGTGTGCTTCAAAAATCCTATAGACTATTCGACACGGTGTTCGAAATGTTCTTTCTGTAAATTCTGTGTCTTACACATCGGGTAGGTCGGATTCCTTTGCATTAAGAGGTTTAAAGCTGTCATTGCCTATTACTTTAATAATTGAGTTTTTATCCTCTCTTTTGAGTTAACTTTGTTTCGTGTGTGGTCTGCTTTTGTGTTTGAGGATTTTTGTATGAATATGTATACCTACATACATACATGTAATGCAACTAGCGAATATCCCTGTCTATGCTCGGCTTCGTCCTCTATATATTATATGATATATAGTTTTTTTTTCAAATCGGATTTGTAGTTCCTGAGATTAGCGCGTTCAAATAAACACAACAAATATACTTTGCCTTTTTATAATATTAGTATGCAATTATAATTTAATATTATTGTTTGAGAGAGTGGGGTTGTAGCTGGAGAGAAGATTGAGTGTAGTGAACTGATGGGGTACAGAGTAGTTTTTAATAGTACGCTATACCCCTCGTGGCTTCATCATCAGATAAGATTGATGGTACCAAATAGTCAAAACATGGATTTACCAGCATGGTGGACAATGGCCTGATCCTATTGAAGAGAGGTCGGCGCCCAGCAGTGGGACGTTAAAAGGGACTGAATACTTTGGGTTTCATCTTGTTTATTATTAATTAGGTTCGTTTTAATACTTAGTATGGAATAGATTACTTTTACAAAATTTTTTTCGTGAGTTTTTCCTATATTTTAATAGTTATTCTGCTAATCGGAGTGGTGACAAATCCAACAAATCAAAAACCATGAAAATCGGTCCAGCAGTTTTCGAGTGTGTTATGTTATAACAAACCCGACTTTGTTTTATATATATATACTAGCATTGATCGCGGCTCCGCCCGCGTTCAGATGACCAAAAACCAAATTCTTAGGTTTTACATATTAGTATACTCTTACAATGTAGTTTTTGTATTTTTTCTCAGAATTGAGACGTTTTCCCGCGGTAAAAAGTGATGATGTTCTCCTGACCGATTCCGGCCACGGCGGCCAATCTCATTGAGACTAGCCAACTGCGCAGGAGATATTATAGTGCTCAAGTGTACGCGCAGACACAACGTGCACTCTCTATTCCTGTCACTCTCATACTCCGATGGGACGACTACTCGACACGACCGGTGAGAGATAAGGCGCAGGACCGACAGCTTTACGTGCTCTCCGAGGCACGGGGGTGAAACACCGCCAACTTCCCAACTCCGGGCTATTACTGAGTCTTTCTATACAGAAAGACTCAATAACTAAACTTGGCCCGACCCGGGACTCGAACCCAGGACCTCCAGGTGTGCAGCCGTACATGCTAGCCGCTACACCACCGAGGCAGTTTTAGGCGGTAAAAAGTATTCTATATGTTGACCCGGATAACCAGCTATCACCACATCAAATTTCATCAAAATTCCTTCAGTGGTTTTTCTGTGATGCGGTAACAGACAGACATACAGACAAAAATTTTAAAAACTACAGATTCGGCCTCTGTATCTATAATAATGTTTATTTCAATAAGATTTTCCAAAAAATATTTTATGTACAGATTTGGCTTCGTTACAATTTTATTATATGTAGATATAAATTATTTCAAGCACGAACGAAACCGCAAAATTTAACTATGTAGTTATATATACCAAATCGATATTCGTCATGACAGGCAGTTCGGTCTGAGACCTTTTATTCGTACTTATTAAGATCTAATCTTTTGACAGGCCCCATATCTGGATTATGACAGTGTGAAAATGTAAATATCAGTGTCTGTATTATAATTTGAACTCATCGATACTCGTTAACGAGCGCGTAAAATATGTATCGAATACTTGTTTATTTATAGCTCGTTAACACGTTATCGTTTGTAGTTAACTAATGTAAGTTACTGCGAAATTTCAAATGTTGTGAGATCAAACATCTCAAATAAATTGTTATATGTATATATATATTTATTTAAGTATTTACATTTGAGTAACTGCACTTTAGCCTGCATTTTAATACTATCTCTCTAACTCACTTAGGTTGACTGGAAGAGATCTCTTCTAGAGATAAGTCCACCTTTGCTAACTAATTTTATTGTTTGTTAATCTCTGTATTTTACATATAAGTGCAATAAAGAAAAGTATATATATAAATAATAATTAAATGATACTTTACGTGTATATTTAAACATAAAAAAAAATTGTGAGACCAAATAGATTTCAAATTGACAATCCGTATCGGAAATTAATATTTAAAACAATATGGACTTTTAAAATAATTTAAATATTAACTTACATATTTCTATATCATTTTTGTCATTTCCTACTAGTGATAATACAAAATTTCTACATAAATCAGCAAAAATATGTACAGACTATCGACTCACCCTCGCTTCGCTCGGGTTCGTCCCTGGGTTGATACAAACTCTCATCCCCATTTTCTTCCCCTTAAAGGATGATTTCCGAGATAAAAACTATCCTATGTCCTTCCCAGGGTCTTAAACTATCTAAGAAGATAGTTCAAAATTTCATCTAAATCGGTCTAGTAGTTTCCGAGCTTATTCGATATAAACAAACAAACAAACAAACAAAAATCTTTCCTCTTTATAATATTAGTATAGATTAAGAATTGTTTAACTCACAGAAGACATGGTAAACCTATGAACAAGTTCTTTAAATAAAGAGAAATAAAAATCGGGAGTAATTATATACATAGGTATATACTGCCTTAGTCATTATGTAATTCGTACTTCTAGAGCTAGGTATGCTTTCTGTGGATCATCTATAAGAGAAGCCAGAAGATTCCTGATTTTTATTAAAATTTATTTGTAAGTAGGTACTAGAAAAATAGTCTGTCTATCAATCTCTATAATCAATTTAAATAAGGTAAGAAGTTATATCGTAACACACAAACAGACTTTCAAATTTTAAATATTATTATGTATCATGACAACACGCATATCTTTTTTCGGAATAGACAAAGAATTAAATCTTTGAATCTTAATGAATCTTAATTATCCACAATCTGCCACTTAGAATTCAATACAGATCTTCCACGGATATAGAAAAATGTTTGATAACAAGCAGCAGTATTTTTAACCTACCATTTTAAGTTTTTCCTTCAAGAATAGCCTGATGAAATCTGATATGGTCAGATAGACATCAGGATCAGCACTAATTTCTTGACAGAAATTTCTATAACTATTTTAGCTCTAACCAGAAACCGAACCTAGGATAAAGTGTCATCAGATTTACTCTTTACAGGAATAAAAGTTCATTTACTTAGCCAATTCAGTCAGACATCTCCTAAGGCACTACAAGCAGAATTCAAAACCAGTCTGCTTTTAAATACGTTAATGATACGCGCTACGGTTATTATCTTGGCAGGCAGGTATCCTACTTTGGTGCGTAAAGAACATCTTTGAATTTTAATTACGAGCGTAAGTACTGAAAACTAAAACTGTGTTTCACATTTAAATATATTTTTTAGCATTCCTTTGGAATTAAAAATGAGTAATATTCTTTGAATAGATAATTCAAATAATTTTGTCCGTCTGCAGTTATTACCCGACTATAATATTACGAGTATGTATGTTTGTTCCTACGTGGTATTCTAGAGACCAAACGCGTTGGCTAATTTTGATGATTCATACGTTTTTAGTTTCGTCTTCATAACGCGAGTGTCATAAGCTATATAAAAATAGAAAAAAAAATTAAAATGGCGGATTTCAGGCGCCAATTTGAAATTTTAAAAAATTGGTGCTTATATAACCAAAAGTTGACGATACGATTGGCTCAGTTTGTAGTGTACTACCTACCTACCAACTTGCTGTGCCAGCGGTCGCCAGTTCGAGTCCCGCTGGAGACATTAATTTGTGTAATGAGCACGAATGTTTATTCTCTAGTGATGGATTTATAATATTTATGTCTTTAAAGTTATATATATGTAGTGTATCAATTATCTGATATCCATAACACAAGCCTCGTAGCTTACCATAGGACTAGATGGTGCTGTGTGTTAATGTCCCAACATATATTTTATTCATTTATTATAATATTTTTGCTAATTTCTAGGATCTCATCATAGATTAGTCTATTTCATTTTTTTTTTGTAAAGACCGCGTACTACCTTCAGAGTATATATTGTTAGATATTCTATCTAACAATAACTACTTTGATTCCAGAAAAGAATATTATAATATATTAATTCAAATTTTATATATAAATCATTCTTATCTAAATTAAAAAGTCGTTCCATAAGTTATACATTTTTTTTACAAACTACCGTCCATAAAACGCGGTAGCTTTTTAAAATTCTGTAACAAAATGTTTTTCGAATTTAAAGACAATAATTAATTTTTAGTGTTCGCTCAGTGGTCGAAATTGACCATATTTTTTTTTTATTGATAACAGTAAAGATCTTCAATAGCTACTAAATAAAAACGAGTCGAATTCGCACATGAAGGGTTCCGTACCATTTACTCTATATATGTAGTATATTAACTTCGACGATCGATTACGAGCGTTAAAAAAATGTTTCTGTATTTTTATTATTATTTGTTGTTATAGCGGCAATACAAATACATAACTACTATGTAAAAATTTCAATTCTTTACCCATTACGGTTTATGAGATACAGCCCTCTGCCAGACGGACGGACGGATGGACAGTGAAGGCATAGTAATAGGGTTCCGTTAGCACCATTTGGGTACGGAACCCTAAAAACGGTTGGCAAACAAAGGAAAAAAGGTACGATTACTACAAGTACAAGAACTAATAAAAGAATAAAGACCATTTGATATACGTACGTACAAAGTCGTTAATCTATACATATAATAAAATTGTAACTGAGTCAATTCTGTAATTTCATTAAATATTTTTTGGAAAATCTTATTGACATAGACATTATTAATTTATCGATGCAGAGGCCGAATCTATAGTTTTTAGAATTTTTATCTATCTGTCTGTCCGTGAGGGCGTCACGGAAAAATCCCTGGGGTGATTTTGATGAAATTTGGTATGATGATAGTTGGTTATCCGGGTCAACATATAGAATATTTTTTACAGCGGGAAAAATTCCCATCTCTGAGAAATCTATACTAAACGTTAAAACGTATCTAGGACGAACCCGAGCGGAGCGAGGGTGAGTCGCTAGTATGCATATAATTAGTCAAAGCCAAAACAGTGCCTTTCTCTCCTCTGTCAGCCGATGTTTTGCTTAATAGCTATTATGTTAACGAGCTTCTGTGATATCAATAAAAATATCAATAATGATTATATGGTCGTTTTCGACCACTGAGCGACCACTAGTTGTAATAAAATAATTAACTTGAATCATAACTCATTAGTCATAATTAAACTTGATAAGAGAAAGCATATGTATCGTAAATCAGTTCGTACAAATGATTTAGGTTTAAAACCTGTACATGTTAAACGTATGTAAGTTTTACATAAAATATCCTTTAAACATTATTTAATGTGTTACAAGGGCTTGTTGTAACATTTCATACAACTTTTGATTTTTTATTCCTTTAGTATAAGAGCCAGCTGGGTAATTTTGTTTTACGACGAATTTTAAATAAAAGTTTTTTTTTTGATTTGTGGTTCCCGACGTGACGAATGTTTTACAGCAATCATGGTCACGGATTAGTCTCTCAAGTCCAAAAATCTAAAAATATAGTTTTATTTAAAACTAGCGACTCACCCTCGCTTCGCACAGGTTCGTCCCTAGGCACGTATTGACGCTTAGTATGGAACAGATTTTTTTCGTGATTTTTTTCCAATGTTTTAATAGTCCCTGCTATTTGGCGTGAAGACAAATCCAACAAAATAACGATCATAAAAATCGGTGCAGCCGTTCTCGAATTATAAGTTGTAAACCCGACTTTGTTTTATGCATATATCTTTATATATATAATTCTTCTGTGAGTGTGTATGTCACTGAACTTCTCTCAAACGACTGGACCGATTTTGATGAAACTTTTTGTGTGTGTTCAAGGGGATCTGGGAATGGTTTAGATTCAAAATTTGAATAATAATTTTCATCAAAAAAATTATTAAAAAAAGTTTGAAATTTTCAAATTAAAGACGTGTAGACAGGACAACGTCTGTCGGGTCCGCTAGTAAAAATATAGATGTCAAATATTCGCGTAAATCTAAGAAAGTATTACATCGAATGATATCAAATATGTTAGATTTTTTTTCATGTTACAGTCTTTTTTCGTGCAGAAGAGTACATATAAGTTACTTCATTCCTTATTTCACTATTATTACTAAAATCAAAACCAAAAGATTACCGACCAATCCCCTTCATTTCTTCTCCATTCAACGTGACATTGGCGAAGTAATCTGTGATTAATTGGCACATTTTCACAGCCATTTACAGGAGAATTGAATGGAATTGAATGGCAAAAGTGACTTTCTCGATTATGTTGTTTTATGAAAGTCATTCAATTATATATTCTTTGGGTTTTGATGAAATTTTGAATACAAACACACTATGAGCTATTAACACATACATAGGCACCTACAGACGCAACCGTGAGCCGAGCGAAGCTGTTATAAGTTCCTAGTTCCCTCAACGTGCGTTCACCTTGTCGTGGTGTTGGGCTCATTAGCATCCGGCATACAGCCAAGAAACGCACTTGGAAGCACCACCACTTGGAACCACCTTGGTGGGTAGTGTACTTCTTCTACTTCTCTGATAGCAGAGTGGACCGTGGGAGCCATGTTTGTTGTGACAGACCTGCCGTCGGGGTGTCGTGGTTGAGTATCCTTCGACGTCCCATTAAGACAGGGAAGGTTCCGTTGGGTTTTAGTGAGTAGTACTGGCTATCCCGGTAAGTCTCGCATAATACCTATATGTATACAGGTGGTATGTCTAAATGCATTTTCCAACGTTAAAAAAGTCGCTAGTTAATACAAAAATATAATAATTTAAACGTTTGGTTATATATATGTATGCATGTATATTCTAGACGAAGTCAATTTGCTACTTCTTATATCATAATTTTCGTTTAAAAAACCAAATTCTAAAATCTATTTTTAAAAACCTCGCCCAGTAGCCATTTACAAGGCCAAAGTAAAGATGTCTTTTTTTTTATTGTTAACACATGCAAATAAGTTTTTTTCACGTCGCGACACATGTTAAGCGCCAGAGGGTCTTTTTTCTAGTGGCTATGAGTTAAAGTAAAGGTTGAGTTATTTATAAGCAAGAAGTTCTGTATACTATTAGTAAAATGTAAGAAAAATTGGGATTATAATAATTATAGATGTCGACTCACTATGGAGTTTGAGAAAAGCCGCCCAAAAGTCAGTTTTTGCTCAATTTTGCCTTCATGATTAATTATAATTAATCTTTACTTCAGTCGGGTGCCTAAGGACTTTTTGTATATATAATCTGTCCCAACATATTTATTATTTATTAAAATCTATATATATAATAAAATTCTAACTGAGTCGAATCTGTATATTAAATATTTTTGGAAAATTTTATTGAAATAGTCATTATAATCGATACAGAGGCCGAATCTATAGTTTTTAGATTTTTTTGTCTATTTATCTATCTGGGAACGCATTACGAGGAAACCCATTTGATTTTGATGAAATTTGGTATGGTTAGGTAACTGGTTACTCGGGCAAACATATAGGATACCTTTTAGGAATATATCTCATCTCTGAGAAATCCATTTTTCCAGGTCATAGCCAGATCCAAATTAAGCTTATATATTGATCGTCTGTTTGTTTGTATAGTAGAACGCATTAACTAAGGATTTATGTAGATATTTTATTGTGTACTAATAAAAAAAAACGCTTTAAATTATTTTGTATCATTAAAATCAATAAAAAATTGATTAAAGTTGTTCAAATAGATAAAGTGGCAGTTGAACACTTAAAATGTTAAAAGTTAGTAAAAACTTAGGTACCAAAGTTTCATAATAAGTAAGATCTAGTTTCAGATATTTTAAAGGATCTCTAATTTTTTTGTGCTATTGATTGTTAAGAATTCTTCAAAAGGGTATTGTTGATTTTAACAACTAAAGTGTGGAAATATTAAGTTTTACCCTAGTGTATAAAGTGTAGTTCCTAAAGTGTTACTAACAAAAATGGTTCCGTTGTTGTTCCCAATAAAAACATTATTATTATTATTATTATTATTTACCGACGTTCTATTGGCGTCTAATTTGACCTGTCTTTTTCCATAGAAAAAGCTACATCAGAATTAACTTAAGGGAGAGTTTTTGTTTCTTAACAATTAAATATTCATTAAGAAAAGCACAAACAAATCTATCCCACGGGAACCGTTCATTTTTCCGGGATAAAAAGTAATCTGTTGTTTGACCGTCAATATAAGATATCAGCATGTCAAATTTTACTAAATTAGGTGTATAAGTTACGATAGTTATCTAACTATCCCACGGGAACTCTGTAATTTTCCGGAACGAGAAGTGTCTAAAATATTGACCGGAGATATAAGGTACCACAATGCAAAATTTCATTTAAATCGGTCTATCAGTTTCGGAGATTAACCCGTACAAACAGACAGACAGAAAAATAAAAATTTTTGAAAAAAATTAGGATTTGTTTTATTTCTGTTCTTACTCTTACTGACTCGGTTTTTAGCATATTTTTTCTATGTACAGACATTCGATCTCTACAGTTTTATTATAAGTATAGATTAGTATTTTGTACCTACTATATTAAATAATTATTATTAGAATATTATAAATGTAAAAGTTTGTGAGATAGATAGTGTTGAAATTTCAGAATGCCTAGCGCATTTTATTAACTTAAATAAATAAAAGAAAACATTTTTAAAAACATGTTTTTAAACCATAAAAATTGTGTAATATGGGTTTTGATTTAACGAAGAGTTATTATTTTTATTTTTTAAATATTTAATCGTATTCTTCTCAGCAAATCCTTTCCTTTGATATCCATGTCATGGGGGTGCATAAAGAAAACATAGTCCGCCATCTTTGAGAGTCCGCCATGTTGGATTTAGAATGACGTCAGTTATTTTACCATATACTGTCATCCAAACTAAATGTGTATGCAAAATTTCAGCTCAATCAGTTGCAAGATTTGACCCGAACTACAAACATTGCAAGTTAAATAATAGCTTGTGATAATGAGTATTTTTAATATTTAGTTTATGTATAAATAATATTATACCTAAAATATAATATGATTTTTATAGTCCAAGATCCCGGTGCCCCCAGACGTTACTTATTTTCTCATAAGAAATATAAATGGGATAAAGTAGTGTTAGTACGTACTTTGTGTGTGTGCATACCTGCTACCTTGGGTCGACGGCCAATTCATAGGTACCAGGTGCTAAAGGTAGATAAATACAGTACTGATTTTTCTTAAATTCTCAGTGCTGATTTTTACATATGTTTTAGATATTGTTGTTAAAAATTAATAATCATTATTGCCAGACACTTTCCATCGGCGCTTACCCTTACCAGACGGTTTAAAGCTTCAAAAAAAATAACATATTCTTACTTATAATCTCACTCTTGATTTTTATGTATGATACTTGGGGAACTATTTGAATACCCCTGGTCAGCAGCCAGACCGATTGGAGGGGTCAAACATCCCCCCAGACACACATAAAGTGTCGCTAAAATTCTGCTCTGTTCGATATAATCAAGAGAGATTAAAGATTCGTTACATACAAAATGGAATCGAACCTGAAGATTACAAGGTAGATTATAAATAATAAATATAAGTTTCTTTAACCTATGTTTTACATCTTTTCATCGAGTTAAATTGAATACTACTATTTAAAAAATTCATGTAGCGCTGAATAGAGTAGCCTAGAGACGTCAATAAGTATAAGAAAGATATCCATATATAGATATCTCTCTCACACTCAAGCGTACAAATAATGACCTGGCGCTTATACACATAGCGACACTTTTTGTGTGTCTGGGGGGATGTTTGACCCCTCCAATTGGTCTGGCTGCTGACCAAATAGTTCCCCAAGTATCATACATAAAAATCAAGAGTGAGATTATAAGTAAGAACATGTTATTTTTTTTGAAGCTTTAAAGCGTCTGGTAGGGGTAAGCGCCGATGGAAAGTGTCTGGCAATAATGATTATTAATTTTTAACAACAATATCTAAAACATATGTAAAAATCAGCACTGAGAATTTAAGAAAAATCAGTACTGTATTTATCTACCTTTAGGACATAGTACCTATGAATTGGCCGTCGACCCAAGGTAGCAGGTATGCACACACTCAAAGTACGTACTAACACTACTTTATCCCATTTATATTTCTTATGAGAAAATAAGTAACGTCTGGGGGCACCGGGATCTTACTCTATTATATAATATATAGGTATTTTTTATTTAGTGAAGACTAGCGTTTCCGTTTGAAGTCGATCAAAATAAATTAATATTAAACAAAAACTACTTTTCAAGCATTATTCGTATGTTTATTTTTTTATTTTTTTTTTATTATACGTTCCTAAAAAATAAAAAAAGTAAATTGTATTACATCGAAAAATAAAATATTAAACGGATGTCACATCTTTTTTTGTGTGTGGTCGATATTTCAATAGCCATACACGACTTTTATGGGAAAGCCATCACGTTGTACTCGTAATAGCGATTATTATCAACAGTTCGTACAAAATGTAACAGTCGGAAGTTAAAGTTATAAAATAATTTCATCTTTGTCATACTAATATAACTCGCCCAGGGGTCGAAATTCGCCCTTTAATCATTATTGAAAGTGAGAAAAACGTATATGAATAGACTAGCGACTCACCCTTACTTCGTTCGGGATCATCCCTTGGTACGTTTTAACGGTTAGTATGGAATAAATAGATTATATATTATACTAGCGACTCATCCTCAATTCCCTCGGGTTCGTCCCTAGCTTGAGTCCCCATACAAACTTTCATCCCCATTTTCAACCCCTTGAGGGATGATTTTCGGGATAAAAAGTATTCTATGTCCTTCCAGGGGTCTCAAACTATCTTCTTAACAAATTTCATCTAAATCGGCTCAGTCGATCTAGAGATTACCTTCTACAGCGCACAAACTCACAACCTCACAAACTTTACCACTTTATAATATTAGTATAGATGATATATAACTAATTTAGTCTTCCTCAGTAAAGGGCTATCTAATGCAAAAAAACTTCAAATCGGATTAGTAGTTCCTGAGATTAGAGCGTCCAAACAAACAAACAAATAAACAAAGAACAAACGAACCAATAAAGAAAGAAAGAAACAAACAAACAGACAAGCGAGCAAACAAACTTTGATTCTTTATAGGTAGTATTAGTATAGATTTAAATGCTCAAAAGATTTTAGAGCAATTATTTAGTATAGGTATAAATTAGATGTAACCTCAAATAGTATTGTGGATGACAACTAATCCATACTATTATTTTTAACACTAAAACGGCTGAACAGATTTCGATAAAATTTGGCAAGGACATAGTTTGCATCCTGGGATCGGACATAGGCTACCCATGATCCATGCCCCTCTTACCGCACTTTACCGCGGGCAAAAAGTAGTTTAAAATATGCATAAAATGCATTTGAGATGAGTTCTTATTTGAATTAATCTTAATAGATAAATCTTCTCTCATGTCAATACAATCTGATGCAAATGAAGAAAACGTCTTGTGGTTTTACTTTGCGGTCAGGTAATTTGGTTATTAGATATCACTTATGTTAAGTAGCTAAGTAGTAGCGTCTTTCTAAAAATCTCGCTTGGCAATAGAGCAGGATAGAGTCTTTAATTCTGGATCTTCGAACTAACATTTGCTAATACTACGATGGAAAGATCGTAAGGTGTTTATACGTTTTTATTGCCAGACATATCTATGTACATATATAATATACGTCTTTTAAACTTGCCCTAAATCTTGTTAAGAGTGCATGTACAACCATACTTAATATTTTAAATGTGAAAGTGTGTTTGTTTCTTTGTTTGTTTGTTTGTTTGTTTGTTTGTTTGTTTGTTTGTTTGTTTGTTTATCCTTCTTTCACGTCGAAACGGAGTGACGGATTGGCGTGATTTTTTGTGTGGCGATAGTTAGAGTGCTGGACATGATGACATGACATAGGCTACTTTTACCGCGGGAGATTATCTAATTCCTACGGGAAAAAATTACTTTAAAGAAATACCTGTTTCAATATTTTTCGAAATTCATCCCATAAGGTAAAATAGGGGATGAAAGTTTGTATGTAACCTACCTTTTTAAAAAAAAAATCTAGTTTTAGCGCGAGCGAAGCCACGGGCTCTGCTAGTAATATTATATATATATATATATATATATATATATATATAATGTATATGTCTCCGAGTGCATAAATACTATGTTCCTTCTTCAACTTTGTTATCATCTCTTACTTCAGATCATAACTTCTTTATCTTTTTAGTTATTCCAAGTAAGGCATTTGGAGTTTTGTTTCACAATTTCTTGTCACAAATTACTTTTAAAGACATAAGTTGAATATACTTTTGTAATCGCCTCCTGAACATTTTTTCAAAGACACGCAAATAGACACTTAATATCAGCTATTTTGATGTTTGATAATTTCCATATATAACATAACACTTGCGCTATCAAAACGTTACAAAATCGAGTCTAACGATGTATAAATCATCGAAATCAAAACCGTTAAGTAATTACGAGAGAACATAGGATCGGGCATACATACAAACATCCATATAGGCCAAACACATAACCCTCCATTAGGCTATTTAAAATGTAACCCCCCCCCCCGCTCCCCCCCTCAGGTACGTTTTAAATAGAAAAAAAGCACGTACCCGAGCGAAGCCGTCAAGTCGCTAGTGGCTAATAAATAAAACCTTTAAGTTTTGGGCTTATTTGATACACTTTGTCAAACTCTGCGGTTCACTCTTGACCAAAAACGTTTTCTTTAAAATTTAAATTTTATTATTCATAGATAAATTAAAACAGGTATAAAATTGTTTTAAAAAAGATAAATAAGCTATATCTAAAAATTCACACCATAAGAATTTATGAAGAGTTAATTAACACTATCTATACATCTGTCTCTTTCTAGCATTATGAATACGAGCGAGAAGGTGAATAGATTCCATAGTGTTTTATTATGTTGATAATAAGTTTTTTAATAATACATTAGCATTTATATTTTCTTTGATTTGTCCCTTGTGTTCTGCGGAATGTGGAGGTCATCGTAGGTCGCAAGTTCGAATCTTACGTGAAATGTATGACTAATATTTGTATAGAAGTTAATTAAATGAACATAAATTAGGAACAACCCTCTATTAGATTATCGATGTAATCTAGTCTACCAATGTAGCATAATCTATCCTAATATTATAAAGAGGAAAAATTTGTTTGTTTGTATCGAATAGGCTCCGAAACTACTGAACCGATTTAGATAAAATTTGGTAAGAATATAGTTTGAGACCTTGGGAAGGACATAGGATAGCTTTTATCCCGGAAATTATCCCTTAAGGAGTTGAAAATGAGGGTGACAGTTTGTTTGGGGAAGCAACCTATGGACGAACCCGAGCGAAGTGAGGGTGAGTCGCTAGTCTATACTATAAAGAGCTAATTATAAAGAGGCAAAGTTTGTTTGTTTGAACGCGCGAATCTTAGGAACTACGCTAGCTGTTTCATTAACCGTATTCGACACGTACATATTTTTATGTTTGACCACGCATAACATTTTTAGTGTAGTTCGATTTCAATGATTCTTTATTTTGTTAAATAGGGTATACTTCAAAGTTGGTCCCTTTTAAATTTTCCAAAAAAATCTACCCCTAAGTAAAAAAAAATATAGATTTTTCACCATTTGAATTTTTAAAATACATTCTTCTTCCTTTCCTGCTACTAACTCTTCACAAAAAAAATAAAATAAAAACTTAAAAAAAATTGACACAAAAAATACTAAAAAGATAAAAAATAACTGATTGGTAGTTTTCATTTACTATAGATACTTAATCATATATTTTCAAAGTCGGTGCCAGCCGATACAAATCAAAGCACACCGTAAAAAAAATTTTTTTTATTAATTAGGTATAATCTTAATAGATAAATTATTATAAAGGGAAAAGCGATTCAACTCTATGAGAAGAAAGTATTCTACTATGTATCTTGAACCTCCATAGCTATTATCTATATCTTATAATATTAAATGAGCTATTCTTGTATATATATACACATGAATAAAATTGAAGTGTCTGTTTGTAATGTAAAAATAACTACTTTTTACTAAATGCATGTGAAATTATATTGTACGGTGCGTATAACATTAACATTATTTTCAAAGTTTCTGTCTGTAGTTTGTTCCGACTAGTCTCCGAAACGGATGGACTGATCTTGACGGCACTCTCACTGGCAGATAGCTGATGTTATAAGAAGTGACTTAGGCTACGTTTATTTTAGAAGAACAATTAGGGTTCCGCTCAAATAAAAATAAAACGTATCTAGCAAACGCACCCGAGCAAAGCAGAGGTAAGTCGATTTTCTTTTTTTTAGTACCTAGCTATTGACAAATTTTAATGTTATCAATAAAAAAATAATTACAATCGAATTTTGACCACTTCGTTGGTAGAATGTTAGTTCAAACAAAAGTATATAATATCGGACCAGAACTTAGACCTATTTTTAGTTATAATTATTCTTATATTTTAAATTAAAGACGATAATCCACAAATAACTCTTTTTAAAGTTGGTTATATCGAAATATAGGAGCCTAATTCATTTCGACATAACGATAAGGGGAAAGGTATAATTCGTATTTTAGTTTGTTTAATTTTGCAAAAGTATAAGATTTTGTTATTTAAAAATCGACTTTATTGTACTGTATTAAGGTAGATGTAGATTGAATTTAGAATAAAGGTCCAATCTAAATTTTGGGCGGGCCTGGACTTTGAAATATAAGCGATGAGCACGAATGTAGTTTAAGAGATGATAGCTTAATTTCAATATTTTAATTATTTTATATGTATGTAAGTATGTATGTCGGTAAAAATATATGTAAAAAATATTGCACTACTTGACTTGGAAGACTTCGTTCTATATAAATTTTAGCACATATTTTTAATTGTGATCTTAGAGTTCATGCAAAAATCCTATAAAAATACAGCTTATCTCACTAATTATATATGAACTGCTTAATATAGGACCTTCGTCAATTAGTTGTTTTTAGTTTGCTTTTACGCATGTTCTACGTGTTTCCTAGACAAGAACCGCTGACGTCGTCACGTCACGTCTAGTCGCCGCTACGCTTTTGCCTCCAAATTAAGACGGTATCAGAATTTCAATGGTTTTTTTTAAATTTTATAATTTAATTACTTACTTACAGCATTTTAGTTTTGGCGACTTAACTTGAGTTTTATTTAACCATTTTTCATCCCAAAATAATATTGCATTGCATTTACATATTTTTGTAATCACCTCTTAAAGTTTCTCATTTTGATATCCCATTCGATAGGTTTGGAATTTTGACTTTTAGTAATATCCTGTATATACTCTGTGACACTCCAAGATATAAATGTAACTCGTATGAGTAATCGATAATTAAGCGTCAGTTAAGCCCCTTAGTAATTATGAACGGGATGGGAACATAAGATGGGATAAATTATGTACATACATACAAACAGGTCATACAATTAACCCTGCTTTGGGCTTAGTTTTAGTTGGGTAATAAACGCTGTATCAAATCACTATCAATTTTAAAGCGAGAGCTCTTATACTATACATTCTGAACGTTAATTCTGAGTGATACCGATGTATCCGACTGACATTTAATTACTTGTGCGAACGTATTTATGAATGTTTCACCGCTAATTCCTCCACTGACACCACCTAAAGATTACTGTTGGGATTTTTTATCAGATTTCGGTATTATCGAGTCTGTTTATTTGGTGCCAGGACGGTGAAATTTTGGCCTGTCAGAGCAAAATCTTGAGCTAAAACATTTTTATAAAAGAATGTAAATATATATTTATATAGAACAGCCACAGACTTCGTTCGTTTTTATGTTTTTATTTAAGTCCAAAATTCAGAACTTATTTTTGGATTTTTTGACTTAATAGGTAATTTTTTTTTAAATTATATAGTAATTATGACGTATATCGAAAAAAGTATTTTAAGAAATGGTAGCCCTGTGGTAACGCGATTGCTTGGGAAAAAAAAAAATTGAAGTGGGTTCATATTTCATGTGGGAATCATTATGATCACCATGATGAAGTCATCATAGGTAAGTAAGTATCTGAGGTGAACGAAATCATCGTAAGGAAATCTGCATGTCTGAGAGAACCTAGGAAGTTTTCAAGTAGTTAGCAAGACATGTGAAGTCCACCAACCCTTAGCCAGCCAAGCCCAGAAAAAAAAAAACATAATATTTAAAAAAAAATCTGTGTGTTCCGGCTAATCTCCAAAACGGCTGAACTGATTTTGTGGCAGACAGCTGATGTTTTAGGGACTAACTTAGGCTACCTTTAATTTTAGAAAAAGAATTAGGGATCCGCGCACAAAATAAAACCCGTGATGAATAAAAATCACAGAGCAGGGCACGCACACGGGAGAAGCGAGTAAAATCGCTGGTTTTACATAAATAAACTACAAGAGCAGACCCGCGGACAAAAGTTAGTATCTGATAAAAGTAGGTACCTATGGAAATATGGATACGGAGTCGGTCGAAAAATTGATCGTTTTTATCCACTTATCGAGAGTTAAGCTTGGCGTTTTTAAATTTTTAAATGTCAATATAATCAGATTATTATCCATACATTGTAGTCGGATGACAAAAAAAACAAAAATATGAGCTACGGAACACTTACGGGATCTTGCTCAGCTTATTAATGAAAATACGCATAAGAGCGAGTTTGCCTTGCGAATAGTAATTCGTTAGGACATTGGCATATATGTATGTATGTTTGTCTAAATGTCACAGCCATTTCAGTCAGATACGTGAGTGAAATTTGATAAATAGGTATCTCGTGGGTACCACAAGAGATTTGTGTAGGGTTCTTATTCAAATGTTTATTAAAACTCAACTAACGACTATTTTGACCTTAAATTATATTAAAAAAATAATTTCACAGGATATATTACGTTTAAACTAAAATATTACGCCACATCGATTTCAAAGTCACTTGAAATATTTAGGAATATTTTTATCCTATTTCACCATCCGTGAGGTATAAACCTTATTATTGATTAAATATGCAAAAATTTGTATACTATCTCTGTCTAGTACCTTATTAGCGTCCGGCAATCCAACCGGCCGTGAAACCAAGAGGGAGGTGGCCCACTTCTATGGGTGGTGTACTATGCGGGTTGCTCTTGATACTTCTCTGATAGCTGAGTGGACCGTGGGAACAACACCATGATTGTGATATGCCTGAGGTGAAACATCACCAACTTTCCTACTTCGAGCCACTACTAAGAAAATAATCTCAGTAATCAAACTGGCCTCGACCCGGGACTCGAACTTAAGACCTCCGGATCGGCAGCCGTACATGTTGGTCACTTGACCGCAGAGACAGTTTCATTAAATATTCCTATTATATTCGTAAATACTTACTCGTATTATTATGTTGCACATTCACAAATATATGTATGTATATATATTATTAATTATATGTATGTATGTATATATATATATATATATATATATACGAAGAACCCTTTAAGCGTGGGTTCAACTCACATTTGACCAAAGTATTAGCAATATGTGTACACTAGAAGTCAGTAAACCCATCCACACTAAGGTAGCTTTTTTATAGTCATAAAACGCACAATAGAGCTGTATTGTAATGAGCTGCGCCTACGCATCCAATGTCGCTGTGAAGTTCTCTTATTGCATGACTTGAAGAAATATTATTTACTAATGTCATATTTACATACATATTTTAGTGAATATGTTATTTCGTTTATTTGTTTGTATAGAAATGAGATGATTTTCTCTAAACAATATTAATATGTTCGTATATTTCTAGCATAATTATTATTTTCTTTAATGGTAACAATTATATAATATTTAATGGTAACAATTATATAATTATTAATATCATGGTTATTAGTTTTTTATTTTTTAGATAGTCAGATGGTCCCATTTTATAAACTACTTAACTCATCACATACGTAATAATGTAATTTATTCGTAATAGTAGATGCTAAAAAATATAAATTACCTAATGAAATTTATTTGGTTTGTAAGGTGCCTCAGTTAACATGCTAAGGGCTTGGTTTTTCTGAGTCGAATATGTTCATTAAATATTTTTTTGAAAATCTCATCGAAATAGTCATTATTATCGATACAGAGGCCGAATCTATATTTTTTAGAATTTTTATCTGTTTGGGAACGCATTACGAGAAATCCACTGGACAGATTTTGATGAAATTTGGTATTATGAGCTAGCCGGTTATCCGGGTCAATATTTAGGATACTTTTTACTGCGGGAAAATATCTATCTCTGAGAAATCTACATATTATAACCGTTAAAACGTATCAAGGGACCGTCGCTAGTGTCATATAAATAAAGATTTTATCTTCGTGAAAGACATTTTTATGAAAAAATGACTCCTGGCCGGAGATAATCTGATAAAATAATATGAATGATACCGGAAATACAAACCTATAAAATGTCATGCCGGAACCACACGCTTGTCATTAGCCATATATTTCAAACCTCTATAACTGCACAAACGTGTGATGCATCGAAGAACTTGCCGAAAACCTTTGAGTGGTAAATTATGCTGTTTCTGATTCTTGTTAATTTTGTATTTTTTATTAATTACTATAAAAAATTCATAATATTATGAAAGCTATGTACACTTGTAATTGATGTCTATTCCTTTTTTTACTTTAATTATTGTATTGAATTGTTTAATCGTGTATATAGTCAGTGTGTTTAATTATTAATCTATACATATAATAAAACTATAGAGGTCGAATGTCTGTACATAGAAAAAACATGCTAAAAACCGAGTCAGGGGGATGTAAGAAGAGAAATATGTAGAACAACTGTCTGTTTGTCTATTTGTACGGGTTAATCTCCGAAACTATTGGACCGATTTTAATAAAATTTTGCATGGTAGCACCTTACATCTCCGGTCAATATTTTAGATACTTTTCATCCAGGAACATTAAAGAGTTCCCGTGGGATAGTTAAAAAACTATAGTAACTTATACAGCTTAATACACAAGAACTTATGCAAACGATCCACCTAATGGTTAGTGGCTATCGCCGCTCATAGACATCTGCAACACAAGATGAGTTGCGAATGTGTTGCTGGCCTTTAAGGGACTTGAAGACATGGCTCTTGAAGATCCCCATGTTATAGCGCTCAGGGAAAACTTCAGGAGGAAGATCATTCCACATTTTGCACGTGCGAGGTAGAAAAGAACGAGATGCACCTAAAATGTGTGGATGACATCCAACCCGACGCCGAAGGATGGGATGATAGAATCGTGACGGTAGCACCAGATCAAAAAGCTCACTTTCCATTGTAAAGACGATAAAAAACTCCGAGAGAGCCAACATCTCTCCGAAGGCTTAGAGGTTCTAAATCGTCTGTGAGTATGGGATCGTCGACAATACGAACTGCCCGGCGTTGGATAGAGTTAAATGGAAGAAGCTGTTATTGGGGGGCGCCAGCCCAGAGATGAGAACAGTACTCCATGAGAGGGCGAACCTGTTCTTTATAGAGCAAAAGGCGATGCCCTGACGTGAAATACTGTTTCGCACTGTTAAGGACACCCATTTTTTTTGGAAGCCAATTTGGCTTTTTTGTTTGTGCTTTACTAGATGCGAACCCAAGCGAAGCGAGGGTAAGTCGCTATTATTAAATAAATAAATAAATTGGTATTTAAAAACCAACACGATCTTAGCGATCACTGTATTTGCAAACCTATACAAGCCAAGCCAAATTACCTCTCCACACGTTTGGATTGTAATGGCTTGTCCAGGTTTTTCAAGCGTGTGGCGCCGACATTAGGTTCAAGTCCTGAACGTCATCATTGCATCATTGCATCGACATCATTGTATCATCCAAGGCCGATTTTAAGTAAAAAAGTCAGAATTGTATATCAAACGTTCCAAAGTCCATCACAAAATATATTTTTCATGTACATCTCCTCTAACATGTAGCCTATGTGTTATTTGTCTGTACTAAATTTTATCAAAATTCGTCTACCCGTTAACTTTACATATTGAATATCATATTTTTATGATGATATCATTACACTGACATTTCAACAATTACTATTTCCATATAAATTTTCTAATTTTATATTAGACATAAAGTTGTTTTTATCTCTGAATAAAATCAAATGATAAAAAGGTCCTTAAAACAATAATCAATTAGCAGTAAATAATCTTCTTTAAATCTATTTTATCGCTTCCAAAATTAACAAGGAGATTCTTCAAGATAATATATATGTATGCAGATAACACATTCGTTTCCTTCGAAAGTGTATCATAAATCATGGACGTAAAAATTGAGCAAAAAATGATTCGGTTGCGTTCACACTGATAGCTATAACTTTGGGGGAGGTTTCTCAAAACTTACGCTAACTCGACACCTATAATTATAATTTCAAGATGTTTTATATTTTGATCGTAAATTATGCATGGGGTAAAAGTTGATACGATTTGTTCTCGATAGTAACTCGATGGCGTATCTCAACTAATATTATACTCGTATAAACTGAAATAGCTCTATCTGTTTGTTAAATTCTAACCTTTTAACCAAATCGAAATCGATAAAAATTGTAGACAATATAGATAAGAAATACTGCTATTATTGCTGTTTTCTCTGGCTTTAAAGTTTATATTTTTAGGTTGAATCCAAAACGTGGTCCCAGTAAAACTTGAAAATCGATTTTTGCCTTCCTTTATTTTTGGTTTATATTTAAAAAAATCTGATTCTTAATTTTATATTAAAAACCATTACAATATTTTGATCATTGAGTTCATCTCAAGTCGAAGAACCTTCAATACTTGCTAGTAAAACTGGCGAGTTCGGGCTCATTTCTTTTGTTTGAAGAGCTTTTAAAGAGAATTAGCCTGATAAAATACGTGCTTTTATTTTTAAATATTATATTTTCTTTACAATTATTGGATTAGCGATAAACTAAAAGCATTTTTATACAGAAAGTGCCATTTAAATTGTAATTTGTTTTTAAGATGCAGTCCGCGAGAAAGCTAACACGAGTGCTGCTCTGCTAAAAAGATCCGAGAAACACAACAGGTGCTGCTTTAATTACATAACATTTTTTTTATTATATGGTACAAAATGAACTAAAATGAACGGTCGTTAATTTTATATTCTTAAAAAGAATAGTACTTTACGTATTGGTAAGATAAATATTAGAGTGAATGATAGATGAAGTAAATGGAGACTAAATATTACTTCAAGAAGGTCAGTTCGCAGATATAAAGATAACAGATGAACAAGTCTGTGTATTCAGCCCTTTTTAACGTCCCACTGCTGGGCACGGACCTCCATTCAATACGAGAGGGATCAGGCCATAGTTCACCACGCTGGCCAAGTGCGGGTTGGTGGACTTGACATATCTTGCGAAAACTTGCTAGGTTCTCCCAGACATGCAGGTTTCCTCACGATGTTTTCCTTCACCGTAAGGCAAGCGGTAATCATGTTAGAAATGATTCGCACATGAAAATATCAGAGGTGCAAGACAAGAGATTTGAACCCACTTCACTCGGTGTCCCAAGCGAGCGCATTACCACTGGGCTACCACTGCCTTCAACAACGAAACAACAAGTCTTAAAATGTCCTGAAGACCGATTTCGGCCACGGCGGCCAATTTTAAGGAGCCTAGCTATCGGGGCAGGAGATATTATAGTGCACAAGTATACGTGCAAACATAAGTGCACTCTCTATTACTGTCACTCTCATAGTCCGATGTAACAACATTCGACACAACAAGTGAGAGTAAGGAGCAAGACTGACAGCTTTACGCTCCAAGGTACGGGGCTTAATACCACCTACTCTCAAACTCCGGGGTACTGCTCCGAATGTCTTGACAGAAATAATCTGTTGTTTAACGTAGTCCAATCCGAAACTCGAATCCACCACCTCCGAATCAGCCGTTCATGCTAACCGTAATACCGCTATGGCAGTTAGCAGAGGCAAGTCTGTAATATAATTACTTATTATATAACTATTCACACAAGACTAATACCCAAGGAGACGACTTCATACGTATAAATATTGGAATAAACAAGAGCCTGTGTGAGTACTCTCACTCTCAAGAAGCTAATATAATGCTGAAAATAAATTATTATATGTTAAATTAGCGACCCACACTCGTTTCGTTTGGGTTCATCCCTCGATACGTTTTGACGCTTAGTATGGAATGGATAGACTATAGATACATAGTTATGATGAGTTTTATATACCTTACTTGGAAAATGACTGATTTTCCATACAAATTTTCATCCCCCTTTTTACTCCCTTAAGAGCTAATTTCCAGGATAAAAACTATGCTAGATCCATCCCAGGGTCTCAAACTGTCTTCATACTACATCTAAATCGGTTCAGCGAATTTTTAGTTTATCCATTACAAAGTAACATACAAACAGAAAAAAACATTTTTTCTCTTATAATATTAGTATAAGATATACATAATATGCATTTTTCGTAAGGAAACTCCGATCAGGTAAAGGGTCCTTCTTACCATAATAATTAATAGAGTAATCAGTCTAAACACTCTAAATAGCATATAGTAATGGGAATTCTAAGAATTATTTTAATTTATTACGATTTTCGAGTGAGACTTCACGACGTTTCATTTGCCGTAAAACTGGTTGAAATTCTAAACGTCACCAATCTCCATGAATTATGTTAACAGTTCCTGTTAAAGGATAGGATGGATATATTCATATTATAGTCGCATTTTGACGATACGTTTGGTAAAGTTTGTAGTGACGCTACTTGCTGTGCAAGCAGTCCCAGGTTCGGGTCCCGCTGGGGGCATTCGTTTGGGTGATGAGTATTTATGTTTATGGTATGTATGCATTTACAGTTGTATATGTATGTGTAGTGTATCAACTATCTGGTATCCTTAGCACAAGCCTCGTGGCTTACAATGGAACTAGATGGTGCTGTGTGTTAATGTCCCAACACATTTATTATTATTATTATTATTATTTATAAAATTAAAATATGGTGCTAGGTACCAGTAATTCTGCAAAAACGTTAAACATGTATTTATAAATAGGCAAAGACAAAAAAGTTTAGTACCTTTTTCTCCTCTGTTTGTCGAACGATTTTTTTAGTTAGATTAGTATCTATTGATGAGTTTTAGTGGTTATCTATAAATATTTATGTACATAGATAGATTTGAGCACATCGCAGGTTATTAAAACTACAAAAGCTACATTGATATCAAAATCACTTTAGTATTAATAATATGTATTAATTCTACTCTAAAGGGTAGAAAATTATTGAAATTTATATCTATACATATAACAAGATTCGAACTGAGTCAAATCTGTACATTAAATATTTTTTGGAAAATCTTATTGAAATAGCCATTATTATCGATACAGAGGCCGGCTAACGTTTTTAAATTTTTTGTCTGTCTGTATGTATATACATATATTTTTTTCTGTATGTATAATCACGAAAAATATAATGAAAAATTAATATAATCATGACAATCGGTTCACATTTTTATTGGCTATTCACATTTTTATTTATTATGAACGTATAATCGAGAATCTTTTTTTCGAAGTTGGTCAACAATGTGTATTTTGTTATGCATAAAAAGAATTTTATTTTTCAGATTAAATATGAATCCTACTATATCCTACATAAGTACCTAAATATCATATAAATAAGGTAACTTAAACTAGTTACTATGTAAAAGCAGTATTTTTTAGTAATACGCATTAAATTGAGCAACATTCTTCTCATTGCAGTATACATAATAAGATTGTTATCTATGTCATATACAAACGACGTAATAGAAGTGGCAAAGCTCAATACAAAACTTATCACTAAAACTAAAGTCACTTGCCATAAAATTGTAATTTTGTATGTCTACACTTATATTAAAAAGCTCACACTTTTCCATTTTCATTTGGTAAAGAAATGAAAGACAAATAAAATACTTTTTCATCTGATCTACATTTATGTATGTATATATGTATGTATGTATGTATGTATGTATATATGTATGTATGTATGTATGTATGTATGTATGTATGTATGTATGTATGTATGTATTTAAGATATGCAATTGTGTGTAGTAAGTACACCGCCTACCATTTCATATAATTTCTCCTACGCCCTAAGGAGCCTGGAAGAGACGCTTATAGCGATAAACTGCCTCCTGTGCATCATCTGTTGTTTATATCTTCTTTTTGTATATTTATTTGTGGTGTACAATAAAGTATCTATCTATCTATCTAAAATGAGAATAATATTGCTGCCAGTATTTACATACAATATATATATATATATATATATATATATATATATATATATATATATTATTGACATAGAGTAACCAATATATACATTGGTTACTCTGATAATCTCATGTGCTAATTATTTTGGACGTAATAACTACTTGTTAAAGCAAACCTAAATCTCTAAGCAAGCTATTAAATTTTCGAAATACGTATATATGAAGTTCTTCAACCCCTGGGCCAGCATGGTGGACTATGGCGTAACCCTGGCATTGATGGAAGGCCATACCCAGCAGTGAGATGTTAAAATGTGCTGTTCTTATGTATATGTGCAAGGAAGCTCAATAAGTGATACTTTATTTCAATTCATTCCTACAGTGGCTACAGCGAGTGCTGTTTGGGCACAATTAACTTCACCAATGTCGTGTAGAAGAGAAAATTTAATTAATAAAAAAAAGTAATTTTTAATACATTAAATTTTCTATATGTCATGTGTCTATTACCAATACAAATAGTAAATAAAACATAAGCGATATTTATTTTAACCAGTTACCAAAATGTCAAGATAGGTGTATAGTCTATACAAAAAATAATTGTTCCTCCCATACATAATACTGATGCCACTTCTAATATTTACACATTTTCCTTGACACTAAGTTTAAATGATTATCACTTCACGTTAAAAGGTTGATTCATACAACCATAACTTTAATAATAAAACAAAATGCAAACAACATTATGATTGTCGTTTGATAAAGCCGCAGAAATGTTCCCATGACTAATATTAAGAGGAAACGTTTGTATGTATGTATTCCTTTATTTCTCACTAAAACGAAAACAAATCTATCCCACGGGAACTGTACATTTTTCCGGGATAAAAAGTAGCTTATGTGTTATTCTGATGTATGAGCTATATTATTGCAAAGTTTCATTAAAATTTATTCAGTAGTATCAGTACAAACATCCATACATCTATACATCCAGACATCCATACATCCTGACAAACTTACAATTAGTAGATGCACCTATTATAATGAAACTTTTGTGTTTCGATAACACAAACACTGAACCCGACGAATTTCCTATCGGTAATCATAGTTGTAAAAAAATCTAAAAGGAACTGCATTTGACAAATTTTAATTTCTGGCATCGTCAGTGTTGCTTCATGATATTGAATTACTATATTATTCAGGAAATTTTAGAAAATTACAAAGTTATATATATAGTTAACAAAAGCTTGTTTATACGACTTTGGACGAAGTTACTTTAGACTTACGTATGTACGTGTGTGTATGTCTATGTGTTTATTACTCTGACAAATTTGGATGA
Source organism: Brenthis ino (assembly GCA_921882275.1). Lineage (NCBI taxonomy): Eukaryota > Metazoa > Arthropoda > Insecta > Lepidoptera > Nymphalidae > Brenthis > Brenthis ino. The sequence continues at coordinate 21,271,371 of OV170231.1, forward strand.
AATTTTGTGCATAAAGTTACACTAAAGCTACTGTTGATGTCCACCTGACCGATGAGATCAGACATCCGGCGTAGGACCGATGCTACTCTGTGAGGCATGGGGATGATACCGATAACTTCCCAATTCCGATCTGTCACTGGGACTTTTATAACAGAAAGACGCCATATCTAAACTTGGTACTTGAACCCAAAACCTCCAGATTTGCAGCCGTACATGCAAGTCACAAGACCACCGAGGCAAATTTACAATATATGTACATATTTAGGATGCAATACATATAATAAACTTCAGAGTCAAATCTGTACATCAAATATATTTGGAAAATCTTATTGAAATAGTCATTATTATCTTATATCATCACATTATTATTATTATATAATATCATCACGAAAAAACTACTTAATCGATTTTGTTGAAGTTTGGTAAGATGATAGCTGGTTATCCGGGTCAACATACAGGATACTTTTTACTACGAGAAAATATCTGATATCTGAGAAATCTATAGGAGCGAACCCGAGCAGAGCAATGTTGAGTCGCTAGTATATTATAAAAACAGCGTATATATAACAATTAACAAAAATGTTATTACAAAAATTAAAACATTATAGCTAATTTTATTTTATTTTTCACACGTTATAATTAATTTAAAATTAAAAATTCCAAACATTGACATTTTAAAGACACAAATGTCTCTATGAAAAGTAATTTATTGGCTCTAAAACAAGTCATAAACACTTATCAATATAACTTTGCATAGATTTTCTTTGGGTAGTATTTTTTAACTCATCGTAAAAGAAAAAATTACGATTTTGTATCTTATTTTCATAGCGTTAAGAACTAGGTTACAGGTTTATAATATATTTATGTACTTACTTCAGACGATTTTATTTTTATTTTCAAGCGGCTTTCTTTTCAATGCTAAGATCAAAGATTATTTTGAATGTTTATTTACAACACATTCATAAAAAGCTATACGTTAACGTAATTCCTTATACTTAATGAAAATATGCAATATTTTGGTTTATTGGTTTTTCTATTTTACCAAATTATTGTTAATTTTGTGGGTAGAAGCCGTCTGTAACGACTATGTAATACCTTTGAGACGTCTAAAACCTTAGTATCTTCCCAAACCATGTATGTATGTATTCAGCCCTTTTTATCGTCCCGCTGTTGGGCACTGCCTCCCTTCAGTACGACGGGAAATTCCCAAACCATAATCGTTATAAAATATGCGAAACCGTCGGGAACCAAAACTCATAATAAATCCAAGAAAATTCCGAAAAGATTTATGGAAATTTATGGAAATCAGTTAAAACAGGAGAACGTGCTTAGTTATGGTTTATTTTTTGTATGTTCCTCAAAATATCCTATGTCCTTTCCAAGGTCTCAAACTATCTTCTTACCCATCTAAATCGGTTCATTAGTGTCGGAGCTCTTTTGATATAAACAAACAAACAAACAAAAACCTTTCCTCTTAAATATATTAGTATATATTAACAGGTTATATCTCAACTATGATCCCATATAAGCTTTAAGAAATAATTCGATACTTATTGTTTCAATTTGTAGTAACAATGGTGTAGCTTTAAAATTAAAAGTTATTATTAAAATGTCATAAAATACCCATAAAAAAATTAAATAACAAATAAACTTTCTGGAAAAACATGGAAAAGTCCCATAAAAACAATATTACCCGAAGTCTCTTTTAATTGAATCATAGCACAATTTTTCATTTTCGTTAAAGCTAGTGAAATATCGACAGACTTTCAATTAAAATTAATGTATTGGAGGAATTCCGCGTGATTTTATTAGTCAAGTAAAATTTTTTTGTATAGAATTCCGTATAAAAAAATTTTTTTTGTAACTTTCCAACTTCCAAAAAAAAAACGTTGTGATAACATTTTATAATCTACATATATGTAATTAAAGTCATATGTCTACCTACCACCAGTTCGGAAATAAAAAGCATCAGTCCTGAGAAGAACTGTAGAAAGAAACTCAGCGGGACTAAAACAATAATATAATTTTTTTATTTTATTTTTATAAGTAAAATCCGCTTCTGTCACAATTTATTACCTCATGTCTCATCTATTTTTTATTATAAACTCTTGTCAGATATAAGCGGTATTTACCTAGCACTTTGGCTAACAAAAAATAAGTGGGTTGGCTGTTATCATACTTTTTTTTTTTTGTGAAATGCATTTACGCATACTATCTGTAAATTAAAGACTTATTAGTAAATAGTTAAAAAATAATAATTTAGCTGTTTATATTCACTATATTTTTAAAGAAACGTTTTTTGTATGTCACTACATAACCCTAAAAGTTGAACGTCAAATTGGCAAGCATCAAAATCTCATCCCGTGAGACAATGCAAGTAATAACGTTTATATGAAAAAATGTCCTTTTTTTAATAGCACAAATTGTTCTTGGAATGAAATGTAAATATAAAAATTAACCGATTTCGATAAGGTTTTTTATTGAAATTATAGTTTAAAAAAGCAAAGATACAAGCTTTCGACGATCTGTAATGTATGGAAATCGTTAAATGAATCAAATGAACTCAAATTCGAAGGTTTATTAATAGACTGAAGAGTTTTAATTTAACTTCCCCTTTTAAATAAAACTATAAAACTAATGAAACAATTATAAAACTAATTAAAATTATAAAAATGTTTAAAGTTAAAAAATATTGTAAGGTAATTGGTGAAATTTTAATTTTGTTAATTGTGGGTAGGCTGTCTGTAACAACTATATAATACCTTAGAGACATCTAACACCTCAGTCTCTCCCGTGACCATGAATGCTGTTAACAAACACATAAGAAAAAGGTACTGAACTGTTATGTCTTTGCCTATTTATATATAAAGTGACAGTAATATGAGCATCATAGATAATAATTATGTTAGCCTCAAATATGTATATTACTTTTTCATAAGTCGGTTAAAAGTCAATTAGGATAAGAAATTTCATAAAACTATACTAATATTATAAATGTTAAAGTTTGTGAGTATGTTTGTTACTCTTTCAAGGCTGAACGGATCTGTATGAAATTTGACACAGACATAGGTCACAGTCTGGAATAACGCATAGGCTACTTTTCATCCCGGAATAATGTATGGTTCCCGTGGGATAGGCTAGTTTTTGTTTACTTAGAGTCGAACCCGAGCGAAGCGAGGGTGAGCCGCTGGTAGAATTATATGACCATTCCAATATGACATCAATAAACTTTCGTTTTATTGAATTTGTATAAGCTCACTTCCAAACACATTTATTAAAAAAGGGATTATAAAAATCGGTTTACAATTTGAGAACATATCGCTTAACATACACACATAAAACATATACTCCAATGCAGTTCCTCCTTCTTTGGAGTCGGTCAATTAAAAAAGTACAAGTATTATGTATAATGTATATATACATATTATGTATAATGTATACTTATACAATATACATACATGTACATGAATATATATTATGAATTATAATATGAAAAAATGACGTCACTCATTACATCACGCGAAGGAAACCATAAAACAGGCGCTTGGATCTTACCGAATTTTGCTAGCAATGAATCTTGCGTTTATATTAGTGTAGTACGGTTCAATGAGATTGGCATTTTATTTTAATTTTGAATAGTAAACTTTTATTTGTATAGATCAAATATTGTTTTATTATATTTCAGGATATTGATATTTGTTAGAAAAGAAAAATAATTATTAATTGGTTTAATCTGTAATTTTAAAAAATGGTATAAATGTGCCTGTGATTTCAAAATATGTATCTAGCCACATATTGAGCTCGGCGCGCTCAGAAGCCTAACAGTAGCTTCTGTTTTGCACCAAGATATATTCTGTCTGTATACTAAATTATATCCAAATCTATCCATCCAGCCGTTTGTTAGTGAAGTAGTAACGTACATAGACACATATACAAACATTCATTCATTTTATAATAATACACCGATTGTGTTACATTTAATATGCTTCTCATCCATAACTTTCATATAATATTATATTCGTTCATTCTAACATCCACATTAAATTTCATCTCTATTTTCTTAATTTTAATTTAATAAAAAAATGAGTGCGTGCAACCTTTACGCGCGGTTGAAATAAAACTTTTTTGGCGCTGTGTCAGATACCGTAATTAAATTAAAATAAATCAAAATATAAATATAATATTTTTTATAAAATTATTAGTAATAAATATATATTTTTTTATAAAATTATTAGTAATAAATATATATTTTTTTATAAAATTATTAGTACTAAATATATTTTTTTTAAATAATAATTATTATAAAAATATAAATATGAAATATAATATTTTTTTTTAATTATTAATAACAAATTGGTCTCTCACTTCCGCGACACCTATTTTTCCAATGTATTGATTTACCCCTCAGTTACACCTAAAGAAGTTTTACTTCAAAAAGCCATTACTTAATTAAAATAAAAAAGAAATATTTCTTTTAATTAGTGACCTCATATGAAAGTATCATCGTGAGGATTTGAAACTCTATTTCAAAACAAAACAATTTAAAACAGTATATTTTATGAGAAACAACTAATTTTCAATAAATAAGTGACCAATATTCACAATCCCTATTATAAGAGCATAACCAACTACTTTGAATACTAACATGCTTCCTGCTATACGTCGAGCCTCCAAATTGCCTTTTTATCGATATCGTCAATAGAAATTATTATTATTCTAGCTATGTTTGTGAATATTTTGATTTTAAAAAAGATATTTTATTTTTGTCACCTAGATTTGGTGCCAAGAAGGTTCACGGGTTACTATGTTATATTAGTTTATTTAAATCAGTGCTCTTATAATATTCCCTCCACGACCGCGGACACGCCGGCGTGTCAGTTAACAATAGATTCCTTAGAAATTTAATTAATTTCTTAGAAATTTACCTGGAGGTGTCAAAGGTCTCATATATTAAAGTTATAGTTCCAGAAAACTAAAGAAAAGGCAGTTCGAAAAATTGAAATGTATGGGATTCGTCAAAGTGAATTATAATATGAGCCGGAACTCATTTGTATACAACAATTTATATGTAACAACAAAATTGACATAAGTCGTGTGATTAAATCTAGTCTGAAAATATAAGAGAAGCCTAAGTAAGTTAAGTTCTTTGAAAAGGCATATTAATGCCAATGTAATATACAAGAGTGTTCTGTATGATTTTTAGTAATAAACTAGCGACTCACCCTTGCTTAGTTCGGATTTATTCCTAGGTCTTTTTAGCAGTTAATATGGAATAGATAGTTTTTTTTGATTTCCTCAATTTTTTTATCTTAAAAACCACACCTGTTACACCACCAACAAAACAAGAATTATTCAAATCGGTCAAGCCGTTTTTGAGTTATAGCGAAATAGATATAAAAATTCATACTAAGATATACTTACACATAGGTTTTAACACGATCGATGAGAGTTAGGGCATAGGATCGATGGCTTAACGTGCTCTCCGAAACACGGGGGTGAAACACCGCTAACTTCCAAACCCCGAGATGCTGAGGATTCCTTAACAGAAAAACTCAATAACTAATTTTGACTCGACCTGGGACTCGAACCCAGAACCTCCGATTCTGCAGCCGTACATGCTAACCACTAGACCACCGAAGTAGTGAAGAGTCTTAATTTATTTACTCTAGGTGACATACACAGAACGAGTATTTTGTACTTTTATATTCCACGCGACGTAAATAAATATTTAGAAAAATAAATGGCAAGTTAACAAAAGAAGGTTTTTGTCCAATGCGGAACACTAAAAATATATAATTGAATTTTATCATCATTTTAAAATAAATCGAATATCCTAGCAGAATTGGATTCTTCGGATTGAAGAAACAATGCTATTTAATTTGGTTGGCAAATTTGGAGCCATGACCTCTCGAGATCTTCCATCTATCTAGCTATCGATTTTAAGCATTTTAAGTCCTGATTGGATTTGCAAAGGATATTCGCTTTCTGATGGACGGTTTTGTGGAGAAATGCTGGAAATAAATATTAAAGTGTAGGCCGGCTTCTTATTATGAGGGTATCGATTGAGTTTGTTGGCGGTTATGGGTTCGATGTTTATACGAAATAGATATTTTTGATGATCAATATCAGATAAATGCAGTAAAGGTTGTTTTTTTTAGTTTGCCCACAAAAAAAAAATGGGTGGATAACATTTTGCAGTTTGGTACTATAGGAAAAAGAAACTGTATATGCTCGTATTTTAGATATATTTAACATATTCCATGCCATTTTGATTCACGGAGTTATTTCGATTTTTGGTTTCCGACGTTTCGAATGCTTTACAACAATCATGGTCATAAAATATACCGTCTCTGTCTGTATTCGGACATATTTCGGATGAACTGGTTTGGCCTAGGGTAAACCAGTTTCAACGCCCCATTGCACTGCGGCGACGGGTTCCGCTGTGGGTTTTAGTGAGTAGGAGTCTCACAGTACCCTACCCATTGACGGCCCCATGATGGGTTTCCACAGCGATAACAAAAAAAAGGGTAAATCAGTTTGGCCTTAAATCTAGTTTGGCTGGTAACATAGATATTAGATAGGCTTACTCTATATTATGTATTAAATAAGTTTTCTTACTTTAGATTATTTAAAAAAACAAACGAACAGCGGATCCGAATAACTTATCTATAGGTGATTTTTATTTTTTTTATATTTTTTTTTTATTTTTGAATAACTGTTTAAAAATAGATGTTTAATAAATAATCTTCATACAAATTACATCAAATTCTTATCAAATGAACTACTAACTAGATATCTGCAGTTCTCATTAGGTTATTGGAGTAAGTGCAACAGATATTGAATGTTTTGAACCAATATACATCTTTATATATATAATTCTTCTGTGAGTGTGTATGTCACTGAACTTCTCTCAAACGACTGGACCGATTTTGATGAAATTTTTTGTGTGTGTTCAAGGGGATCTGGGAATGGTTTAGATTCACAATTTGAATAATAATTTTCATCAAAAAAATTATTAAAAAAAGTTTGAAATTTTCAAATTAAAGACGTGTAGACAGGACAACGTCTGTCGGGTCCGCTAGTTTTATATAATATAATAATCTTTACATCTGCGTTTTCATATATATATATTGTATGTTGCTCTACAAAAACATTAAACATTTTTTAAATAACTAAAAACACGTCGCCTGCCTGATGCCTTTATTGAATTTTATAATTATTTTCTCTAATTTTATTTTTATTTTTAGATACGATTTTGTTCACAATTACACCGGTTTGAATTTTTTTGCGCAGAACTATTCTCTTTTTCTGAAATAAAAGTAGCCTACGTTCCTTTTTATAACAACAACTATCTGCCAGTGAAAGTCCCAACAAATTCGGTAGAGCCATTTCAGAGATTAGCCGGAACAAACAGACAAACAGCCCGACCGACAAAAATATTTTTATTTCTTATTACTACCGTATATGATTTCATATGCATTTCGTAAAAAGCTGTTATTATGACATTACAAACGGACACTTCAACTTTATTTATCTGTAGGTATACTTTAATTAGAATTGCACTCTTACATTCATACATACAATCATGTTATAGAATTTTCCAAAAAGTACAAATTGTTGATCTCTGGTGAACTTTACATATGAGTGCATCCTATTAAAGTAATTTAGATTAGACTAAAAGTTGCAAAATTTTGCAAATCTATACATCTATACATATATAATAAAATTGTAACTAAGCCGAATCTGTACATCAAAAATTTTTTGAAAATCTTATTGAAATAAACATTATTATCGACACAGAGGCAGAATCTATAGTTTTCAGAATTTTTGTCTGTCTGTCTGTTACCGCATCACAGAAAAACCACTGGAGGGTTTTGGATGAAATTTGGTATGGTGATAGCTGGTTATCCGGGTCAACATATAGGATACTTTTTATCACGAAAAATTATCTAATTTCTGAGAAAAAAATACAAAAACTGCAATGCAAGGGTACACTAATATGTAAAACCAAAGAATTTAGTTTTTGGTCATCTGAACGCGGGCGGAGCCGCGGGGAATGCTAGTTAAATTATAAGAACTAGAGGAATCCTTGTAGGAAAATATGACTTACCAATTTTGTGCAACAGATCATTACTTTTTACGCGACTTCAGAGACAATAAAATAAATATTTTTATAAACGAACTCCTGCTGTCTACAGTTTTGCATGGTTAGCAAGAATGAACGTTTTTGCCAATCAAAATAACATAACATGATATGTTTATTAATTCATTACCCACGCTTTAAATTTGGGCTTATTACACCCCACACTTATCTAATTAAGCTTTATTTAATATTTAATAAAAGCCCATAGAAGTGGAGTGTTTTTTAAATTTTGTATAGGAGCATCTTGAAGGAGATATTCATTAAAAGCCATTACGAAAATATATTATCAATTGGGGAAGATATCTCGTAATATATCCACAAAATAGATACTATATACAGACTATATCTGTATACAGATTTCTATATATTCTATATATAGACTATATGTTATATTATATAGAGAATTGAATGAGATACACAATTTTGAAGTCTCCCAAAAATGATCACCATGGGTAAGTGTACTAACGTACCCATCATCCAAGATGACGGCCGCACATAATAGCGGATTACATGTCGGGTTTTTGTTAAATTTTTAATTTAATTTTGTTACGCGATAATATTTTTTAACATTTTTGTATCTCTACGTATACTATGTATTATGCATATATATATATATATATATATATATATATATATATATATAAGTGTGTGTGTAGAGTAGGTTAGTAAAAAAATGAATAATGAAACATGAATTTTATGTTTTTTGCATAGAGACCGTTTACAAACCGGAACGTGACATACAAAATTCTCACTATTTTCGGTCACGGTGGCTTATCTCACCAAAACTATCTATTCGCAGTTTTATTTTGGCTTCTGATTTTTGGTTCCCGATGTTTCGAATGCTTTACAGCAATCGTGGTAACTGGAAAGACTAAGGTAGACTTCTCAAAAGTTTTTGTATAATTGTTATAGACAGTACCTACAAAATTATACGATAACTTGAAAGAAAGAGAAAAATGGCATAATTCTAAACATTTTAATCTATACATATAATAAAATTGTAACTAAGTCGAATCTGTACATTAAATATTTTTTGGAAAATCTAATTGAAATAGACATTATTATCGATACAGAGTCCGAATCTATAGTTTTTAGAATTTTTGTCTGTCTGTCTGTTACCGCATCACGGAAAAAGGTCTGGACGAATTTTAATGAAATTTGGTATGGTGATAGCTGGTTATCCGGGTCAACATATAGGATACTTTACCGCGGGAAAATATCTCATTTCTGAGAAAAAATACAAAAACTGCAATGTAAGAGTATACTCATATGTAACACCTAAGAATTTGGTTTCTCTTACCTGAACTCGGGCGGAGCCGCGGGCATTGCTAGTAAATTATATAATTGAATTATGTAATTTGGGTTGCTATTAATTTATATTTCTTAAATTTTTAAAAATTAATTACCTAATAATCTTATTTAGTGTTTATATTATGATAGTTATAGATTGAAAAATAAACTAAAATGTTAAGCAAACTATATCTGTTCAATGGTTTTTTCGTGATGCGGTAACAGACAGACAGACAGACAGACAAAAATTCTCAAAACTATAGATTCGGCCTTTGTATCGGTAATAATTACTATTTTAATAAGATTTTCCAAAAAATATTTAACGTACAGATTCGACTCATATAAAATTTTATTATATATGTAGTATAAATAAATTAGTGTGGATTAGCTTAATAATTAACTGGTTTTTAGTTAAATATTCATGTTAAATAGTTTTCTATGCTGTAGAAATAAAACTGTTTTATCAAAACAACTAGACGTTTCAAAAGAAATGTAACGAATCACTTCTAAATACGGCGTTCTTAATTTGCATGTAATATCGCGGACATAAGTTGAATGACAATTAATACTTTCTTAGATTTACGCGAATGTTTGACATTATTAAATAAAACTATCTTTTCGGATTATTTCGCGGATTTATTTTGATTTTTGGTCATCAGTCTCTCCCGTGACCATGGATGCTGTAAAGCATTCGAAACGTCGGGAACCAAAAATCAAAATAAATCCGCGAAATAATCCGAAAAGATAGTTTTATTGAATGACAATTAATACATACAAATTTTACAAATGTAAAAATGTGTTTGCTTGTTTGTTTGTTTGTATGTTTGTTTGTACTTCTTTCACGTCGAAACATAGTGATGACTTGTTTCGATTGTTTCCATATATTATTATAATGGAAATGGACGTAGATAAAAGGCAGCTTATACCCGTCTTTACTAACGCAATTAAGCGAGCAAGTTCCGAAATTCGCCGGGCGTGAACAAGAAACTTCGAGCCACTTCGGTGGCTGGTGTACTATGTGAGTTACTTCTGGTACTTCTCTGATAGCAGAGTTGATTGTGGGAGCAACCGCAAACCAGACAAGCCGTCAGAGCGTCGTCGTTGACTACGTAAGCGATTCTGCAACCCTCCATAAGGACAAGGGAGGTTCCGTTGTATTTTAGTAGATAGTCTAAATCTAATCTTGTCTTGCCGATGAGTCCCACACAACCACCTGTATATATGCAGGTGTTATGCGTAAATACATTTTGCGAAGATAAAATAACTTATTCATTAAAGACATCTTGACAAAAATATTCAGAACTAGCGACTGACCCTCGCTTCGCTCGGGTTCAACCCTAGATTGCTTCCCCATATAAATTTTCATCTGCATTTTTATCCCCTTAAGGGATGATTTCCAGTATAAAAACTATCCTATATCCTTTCAAGGGCCTCAAACTATCTTCTTACCAATTTTCATCGAAATCGTCACAAACTCACAAACTTTACCTCTTTATAATATTAGTATAGATTAGCGAAGAAGAAGTAACCCCTTACTTTTTGAGGTTGATCTAAAAAAACTTTAACAAAGCTATTGTTAGGTACTCGTTAATATTAAATTCATTTATAATAATTTAAGTATATATTAATTAATGTACCAATTATATAACCTCAATAATTAATGAGTATAATTTTGTTCATTCGATATTAATTTCACTCCATCATTATAATTTAACATTTAATATACATTACTTAAACATATTATATCTTTGTTATGTTTGTAATAATTTGCAGCTGTTTTTTATTTATTAGTTATTTCATTTGTATAATTTGGTAGTACATAAATAGATATTAAATAAATAAATAATGACATAACACTTTTCATCGTGACATTACTGTACCCGTCTCCCACACTTTTCCCGTCGGTCACCCATCAATCATCCCATTATCACGTGCTGCGCTTACTGTGGCGTACATTATAATTATATTTGAGATTAGCATAGAATACGTGGGCTGTAGAGCAATAAGATATATTTGATACTTTATGGTACTTATATGTTTGTCTGTCACTTAAAAACCCCTGAACTGTAATTTTTTTTAATTAAGGGCATGGTAGCCCTGTCATGACACATCTGTTTGGGAAACCTATTGCAGTGGATTCAAATTCTAGATCTCGGTTTCATGTATGAATCATTTTCAATATCATTATCACTTATCTCACAGTAAAGTAAAATATCATAAGGAAACTTATACGTTCGAGAGAATCTAGTGAGTTTTTAAATGACATAATATGAAGTCTGTTGAACTATTGGACCAATACTTGGCTAATGTAGTGGACTATAGCCTGATCCCCCACGTGTTGGGAGGATTAGCCCGTGCCTAGCTGAGAGACGTTAAAAAGGGCTGAATGCTAAGCATAACTGATGGCCAATGCTTAGAACATTTATGTAAAATATATGAACTACTGTGCAGATTTTCAAAAGCTTTTAAAATGTTCATGCAATAATCTCATTAACTATTAAATTAAACAAATATGTGCTTTGTTTCAATTCTCTCAATTCAAAGTGGGATTATTATCTTCACAATAATTATACATTATATTGTTTTGCATAGAAAATTTGTTTTATTTATAAAACAAATCATAAATAAATATTTTGAGGCATTAACACACATCACCTTCCAGTTCCATGGTAAGCTATGGTGCTTGTGTTATGGATACTAGATAGTTGATACACTACACATATATAACTTTAAATACATACTTGTTATAAATATAAACACCCATGACTGGAGTATAAATATTCGTGCTCATCAAACAAATTAATGCTCCCAGCGTGACTCGAACCTGCGATCACTGAATAGCAGGTAGGGTCACTACAAACTGAGCCAAACGTGCCGTCATAATTGAATTTAAAATAGCTTGAGTATAGTTCCTATTTTAGTTTCCAATGACGAGTATCTACTCTAGACACTAATAAGGTCGATATTTTCATCATTGAATGTAGTTATAATAATATCAGGCTAAGGTTCTACAATGATAGAATTATTTGAATCTATATATGCCATTATTGGGCTTTCCTAATCTTATTTTATTTTACTGACAAAAACAAATCCATCCCTTGGGAACCGTATATATTTTCGGAATTAAAAGTAGCCTATGTGTTATTCCAGACTACAATCTATCTCTCTGCCAAATTTCATCCAGATCCGTTCAGCCGTTCTGGCGTGAAAGAGTAACAAACATCCATACATACTCACAAACTTTCACATTTATAATAATAATACGGATATGCAAGAAAAAAAAACAAAAAACTAAATACTTGGGTCATTTCACTCTACTCATGTTAATTTTCCTTTTTTTTTTTAACGTTGGGAAATGCATTTACGCACGAGGTGTGGGACTCACCGGCAAAGCCAGTACTACCCACTAAAACCCAACAAAACCTTCCCCCGTCTTAATGGGGCGTCGCAGGATCGCTTACGCATTAAACTACGACGCCCCGACGGCAGGTCTGCCGAAGCAGACCACAACAACCACGGGGTTGCTCCACAGTCCACTCTGCTATCAGAGAAGTACCAGGAGCAACCCGCATGGTACACCGTCCTCCGAAGAGGGCCACCTCCCACCGCCCACCGAAGTGGGCCACCTCCCTGTGCGTTTCTTGGCTTCGCGCCCGGTTGGGTTGCCGGGCACTACTGAGCCCCCCCACCACGACAAGGTGAACGCACGTTGGGGGGGATGTTAATTTTCCTGGCTAACCTTAAAAATTACCATAGTTTTTTTTAATGTACTAGAATAAAAATTAGTCCTTTCTCTCCCCCTATATGCTACGTATGTATCTAATTTTATTACGGTTAAGTTCTTGAGACACTAAGAATATTGACAAATCAACAAATTTTTCAGCAAGTATCAAAATCGTTGAACACTATAAAACCAATACAACCAACCACAAGGGCGGAGTCCCAATATGACTTATTACTTACTCCTTATCCTTCTACATTTGCCTAAAATATTTGATTTAATATTTTAATTTTTTCAAATGTTACTTTTAAAAGATGACTCCCAAGACGCAAGCGATATGGTACATGATTGTCATAATTTATTAAGATGACGATCGCGGGTTTGATGCTTACTTGGTCCAAGTTTTGTTCTAATAAATAATAATATAGCTCTTAAAATCATTTCTATGTTTTTCTATCAAGACGAGCTGGAAAGTTAGTGGGTGTTACATCCCTGTGGAGAGTATTATGCCTGAAATCTCATCGCGAGTGGCTAATTTGTCGTTCCATCGGACTATAACAGTGAAAGGAATAGAGAGTTAGTGCACATATTTAAGAAAGCACTTATGCAGTATAATATCTCCTGGGCAGATCTCAGTGAGATAGGCCACTATAATCACAATCGCTTTGAAGAACTTTACAAACCTTTATTCAACTTGTCTCTGTTATATATGTAGGTGAATATCTTCTCTATGCCTCTACTGAACATCTGGAGGACCTGGGTTCGAGTCCCGGACCGGGCCAAGTTTAGTTATTGAGTCTTTCTGTAAATTAAGAACCACTAGTCTATGATAAAACCTTGTTTTTTTTATAAAATCTTTTTACAATTAACATTTAAAGAGGATATCCGCTTTCAAATACCATATCTAATTAATGAAGTAAGCAACCATCGACTGAACTTATTTTACGTATTTTTATCACGAACATGACTTTAGATGATCATGTTTTTATATTTGATCGATGAGAGGAAATAAATAGTTTATTTATAGTTTTATTTTTTATATATTATCCGGTTTTGCCAGTGGCGTCGCTCGCGTGATAAACGGGACGGGGCTTAAAGGTAGCCTACGTCCGATCTCAGGATGCAATCTATGTCCTTGCCAAATTTTATCGAAATCTGCTCAGTGATTTAAGCCTGTAAAGGTAAAAAACAGATTTCCTTTACGTTTCTAACATTAAATAGTTTGGACTATAGACTACTCGTAGCTAAGACATTCGATTCTGTAAATTTTACTGAGCGTATATTTTTTTAGTGGTTCTGTATGTATGTGTACACGCTACATACAGACACTAAGTCAAAATTAAATCTTAAAAGTCAATTTTAGCCTATTTCTAATAAATGCCGCATTAAGTGTCGTTTTGAAACTTTATAAATTATAAGTAAAAAAGCGATTTACCCTCACTTCAAGTCGGTCAAGATCCTTTTTTCAGGAACACGTGGAGGCTCAAGTTGAAATTAATATCAAATACTCAGGTCTACAATTCCTTGGAGTTGTGAAAAATAGTAAACGCAATCAAACGATACGGCCGCATAGACCACATATTTTGACACTCCCAAGGGAATCAAAACCTATAGGGTGCTTCCCATTGAAATTTGGCAAAAAGCTAAATCTTATAGTTCAAGTAAAGGGAAAAATTCGAAATCCGTAAATTTGTAATTACATAACAATTTTTTTGTGATAATAAGCTTATTTTAATGTTTCATGCTACGGAACCCTCGGTGTGCGACGAAAAAGGCTCGCACTTGGCCGATTTTTTTAGTTTCAAACTATAATTAGTAATAAAATATTCAATAATTAGACCCATATATAAAAAAAGAGCCTTTCAATACACAATGTTTGAATTAACTACTATCTAAAGTTCATCCATCTTGTCACCAAACATAAAGAATGATCGTCTAAGGAAGACTGTTTCTTATCAGTGTACTTTTTAATTTATAATCTCAAGTAAAGGGTTTGATAAGGGCGTTAAATAAGTTTCGGCACGGTTACAATCTTTTATCTTACGATAAAGAAAAAGATAAAGGTTACATTGTTTTTTTTTCTTATAAGTTATAAAAAAAACCGGAAACATAAGATCACTGACCTAACAATCCGTTTGTTATTTTTTTCCCACCCATTATATTCAAAACTATAGATTTAGAAACTACATAGAATAAAGGTACATAGGTCATAGATTAAACCTAATTTATAACGCAAGATCTTTTTTATTTAAACTCTTTCACACAAGCCTGATATGCACTTGACCATTTTTTATCTTCACGTTTTTTCCCTTTTGGAGTATATAAAGAACTTTACATCACTTAATCACGACGAACCGAAGCACAACACACAAAAGAAAGTTTGGCCCCATAGTCCACTCTGCTGTCAAAGAAGTACCAGGAGCATCCCGCATGGTACACCGTTTACCGAAGTGGGCCTCCTCCCTGTGTGTCTCTATTATTGATTATGACCTGGAGTAGCATTAGACCCGATTCAACTAGAATGCCCATCACAATAAATTCATGATTCGATATCGGTGTGGTATATTGTTTTTGTGCAAGAAACGTTGCTGAAATGTGATTCGACCGAAACTCGGTTCTTACTGATAGTGTGAATGCAGTCATTGTTTCTTATATAGAAATACTTTGCTAGACCAATATCGGACCGAAAACGAACCGAGATGGGCTCTATAGTGTGGATTGGGCCTTAGTTTTCTTATTTTCGCTTATATTGAGAAAATGTTTGGCGCTTTATATCTGGTTCTACGCTGGTGGTCACGGGTTTGACTCTAAATTTGAACAATATTAAATAGCTATTCAAGCTTTTAGGAAAAATTTAAAGTTTTAAAGCTAAGTTGTTTAGGTTGTGCCTTGTCAGTGAGTCAGTTTTGCAGTTTTATTAAATTTTAGTCTTTAGTTTAAATTAGTATTTTTTTTATAAAAATCAATTATTTTGTAACCAAATTTTTATTTAAAAACGTCTTAACTTATACATAGCGTTTTCAATAACTCACTTTATCTGGTTAGATATAAACATTAATAACTTTCTAGACAAGACGACTTCTTTATAAGTGATGAAATGAAGTAAACGTTTAGGATGGAAAGTGCTTTTTCTTTATGAAGGTTGGCATTATGGCTAAGGAGGCAATAATGTTCAATATTTTAGGAAAGTCTTGGTTAGAATTATTACAAGGTTTTTTTGGAGTGAAAACTTCTATAGGCAGGTTTGGATGGGGAGTAACTTGATGTAAGTCGTCATCGACATGCCACGTGACCTGTTAATGCTAACACTTAGAGTGCCGATATATGTCAAAACCAGATAAATGTGAACAGTTTTAATTTACAAATTTTAATTTAAGATCAACAATTTCTGTCGGCGGTCCTCATGACTGCTTTTTTAAGTACCTATTTATTTTAAATAATTAAATCGGTCCAATCACTTTCAAGTGATGCACTTACCAATGTGCGGTATTTCATTTTTATCTATATACTAGCAGAACCCGCGGCTACGCCCGTGTTTAATCTACAAAATAAACTCTTTGGCTTTATGTTATACAGCGACTCACACTCGCTTCGCTTAAACTCGTTACTATATATTTAAATAATATTATTCATACAAAAATACTACAATCGCGATTAAACATACACCATGACAAGAGATATTTATATATTAGATAAATAGACAGAGACAAAACAGTTCCGAACTCAATTCTCCTTGGTTTGTTAACGATTTTTATTTGTTTAGTACCTATTGAGGAGCTTTAGTTTTATCAATAAAAAAATAGAACAATGAATATGGTCTAATTTCCACGACTAGGGCAACACTAGTTTTTATAAATAGAAATCATTGAAACCTTAACAGGATAGCAAATAATAGAGCTTATGTCAAAATTTAAAGTCCTAACCGCACCCAGTGCAGTATTTGGCAACATTTTTAGATTATTTTCATGGGAACTAATGGGTGCCGGAAAAAAAGCATATCACGATCCAGTTGCTTTTTTTAAAACCTCACAACGTTACTCTGTTTTTGTGTGAAAATGTACAAACCAAAGTATTTGTATATACTAGTAATGTACCCTAGCTTCACTTAAGTGCATGTCTAGGTGTTTTTTATAATAAAACAGTAAGAGTCAAAATGAGGCGTCATTTTGAATTTTTTTTTAATAATAATAATAGTATGTCTTAGTACAGCTTTATCTGTGAACTCAACTTCATTCAAACGCGAAGGAGAAACAAACATACATACAACCTTTCATATAGTCCTATCTCTGTTATATGTAGTCCGATTTATTTTAATTTAAATTATGGCAATCCTAGTCTTACTCTGAGCTTCGTATTTTTGTCAGAATTTGTGAGACTGCTGATCGTTTTTGTTCTAGTTATTCAGTATAAAATATTATGTAGTTATTTGTGGCTTACATTTATATATATATATATATATATGTGTGTGTCCGCGCGAGGTTCACAATAGGGAATATGCGTGTGATTTAAAAAAGTAAAACATTTTTTTATAATTTTTATTGCTTTTAAATTAAGCTTATAATAATATAATGTACTTTTTGATTGAGAAAATAGTTATTAAAAAGTGCAAATATAGATGGGAATTTTCAAAGTAAATTGCTTGCAAAAGTCGTCAAAGCATATCAAACACAGCTTTTCTGTGTTTGATACGCTTTGACGTCACGCCAAGCGCGCGAAATGACAGGCGTTTAAAGTATCCGTATCGGTATGAC
The DNA here is from genome assembly GCA_921882275.1 of Brenthis ino. Lineage (NCBI taxonomy): Eukaryota > Metazoa > Arthropoda > Insecta > Lepidoptera > Nymphalidae > Brenthis > Brenthis ino. Next base: position 21,289,276 of record OV170231.1, read on the forward strand.
ATTTAAAAAAAAAAAATTATACTTACTAAATTTTAGTATTTTGGAGCTGTATATTTTTTTACAATTACATATATAATAATGGCGCATATTCCCTATAAGTGTATTGCGTGTAATTCAGTAGTATATTTTTATTGACACGTTTATTAGCTTCCCGAGGAACTTAATAATCAGATCTTTGAAGATGATTTTAACCTGCTTTTACCTTACTACAGTGCTTAAAGGACTTTTATGTATGAATTTATGCCAGACCCTTTATTTGGAAAGAAACATTAGTGTTAGATAACCTTAACTAATAAGAATGTATTAGTAAGAACTATTTTCCTGTGTTGTACTTTGACAATGACAATACTAATATATAACCTAGACCTTCAGTATATATATATATATATATATATATATATATATATATATATATATAGTTATTCGATAAAAATTCTCGCTAATGGATGACACTTTGGCTCCCTTAAATTCTATTATTTTAAGATGTCAATAAAATAGAACTACATTGGAAGGTAGATAGCAAACACAAGGGCGGTGAAGCGGTCTGTAATAGAGTCAACATAACCTTTAAGTACTCGAAATATAGAGTTAAGTATTTTTAGAATAGATTTTTAGTTAATTTTTATTTGTATTATAAACTAGTTATTATTCGTATGTATTTTATGGACTATTTAGTCTATAGAAACTATAAATGATTCTCAATTTGTATGTATTTATTTTAGGCTATTATTAGTAACTAATAAAGCTAAAAATAATTTGAACGTGCTATTCTCTGGAACTATTTGTCTGATTTAATCAAATCTTCTTATATTTGTTATACAAATATATTGAAGAATTTTTAAAACTACGATCTAACAAACTACATTCGTAATATACTAAGAGGACTAAGCCGCAATATGAATAATAGTAATTTAAACACTTGCTTCCCTTTCAATTATATATATATATATATATATATATATATATATATATATATATATATATATATATATATATGTGTGTGTGTGTGTGTATATACATGTTTAACAGTTAAAACTTTAACATTCCGTATGTTTTATAATAATTATCACAAGCATAATGTAACAGCCAAATTACTTAAATATTAATGCTAATTAGTTTAAATATTTTTTAAATACAATTTTAAAAGTATAACAAATTTTATACATCGCTATAAAAAGTTAGTGTTATGAATAAAAAACATTCATTTTGAATTTAATTCGTTTGAAGTATCTGTAAAAGATCATATCTAAATATTTATAGATCTATAGCACTTTACTACAGTGAATAAATAGGTAAATGTGTTTATACAGAGTTTCCCAGAGACGGTGGTCTGTTGACTTCGTCACACTAATTTGTATTTTAAGTTTTCGAACACCACCTTACGCATTCTTTGTTTTCCTAAAATTTATTTAGAAAGTCCTAAATATTTCGATTTTTTTTATTAAAAATGGTAAGATTCAATTTTACACTTTACATAAAAACTTAAAAAAATAGTAAAAAGTAAATAATAACTGATTGAAAGTTTTATTTACTATATATACCTAACCATATATTTTCTAAGAAACTACTAAATTCTATTATTTTTTTTATGTTGAGGGTGATTTGTGATGCTGTGCGGTATCCTCGGTTATAAAAAAATCTTCGAATCGGAAAAATAATGACTTTGTAAAATAAATAAAAAAAAAATCTGTAATCCTAGAAATCTTTTAAAACTAAATCCTGGTAACATTTTATCTTGCGCCATTTAATAGATTGCGCCATAAATATGAAAAAGGATTTACAGTTGATCAAGATACCGTTACATGCTCGTATGTACAAATATACAAAAACGAGCAATCGAATTGACTACCATCTTGTTCACCATGCCTACCATAAGTGGATTACCAGACATCATGTCTTACAAAAGCTAGATAAGTTTTTTTAGAACGCATACAGATTTTCTTATAGATTTTTAATAGTTCCTACACCATATAAAAAATAATTTAAAAAATACTTACATTAAAACACTTTTAACATAACATTCCTTAAAACTAACAACAAACTCCTCAAAAGTGAGTTGATCATAAAGACAGTTTTTCTTCTTCCAGACAGACTTTCTACTGAGTCTGATTTCGTATTTTTTCTAAATCACTCGAAGCATATTTATAATAAAATTTCAACGCAGTCGAATCTGTACATTAAATGTTATTTTAATTTTTTTATTGAAATAGTCATTATTGTCGATCCAGAGGCCGAATTTAAGTTATAAAAAAATTTGTCTGTCTGTCTGGGAATGTTTATTATCACTGAACAGATTTTGATAAAATTTGGTGCGATGATATCTAGTTATCCGGGTCAATATATAGGATACTTTTTACTGCAGGAAAATATCTCATCTCTGATAAATCTATATTAAACGTTAAAACAAAACTAGGGACGAACTCGACTGGATCGAGGATGAGTCGCTAGTATGATATAAGTCCTTTCATTTCATCTGTCGTTAAAAACTGTCACGTGGAGTCATTACGTCAGCTATAAAGAGTTTTCATTTGAAAGGTGTTCTCCCCTCGATGTCAGTGTACTGCAATAGTTGGCATTTGATAAGGCTTCATTAATTAGAGGGTCTTAATAAGAAGTAGGGAAAATGTAGGAGAAACCAGGAAATGAGAGGTCAACACCCCAGTAGAAGCACACGGAGGTTTTTTTCTAAATGTAACTTTTTAGCTTTTACGAGCTTTCGCTGTTGCTATTAGAATTCTAAAATCTAAACTTGAAGGAAATAGATTTTTTTTTGAAAATATCAGTGACCTGATTTCTTTTAGATGATTTGTTTGTATGAATATAATTTGTATATGTCATACATACAAATCTTCTCGTAATAATTTTCTAAATTATCGTGAAAACCATATCAAAATCGGTTGCATAATTTACGAAATAGCTTACAGGACAACCTCAATATGAATTAAGAGTGTTCTTAAGGTACACTTATTGGAAAATTTGGTCATAGTGTTGGTAAATATACTAAATTTCATCTAAATCCAAGCGTTTTTAACGTGAAGGAGAAACAAACGCAACACAAACACATATACTAAGGAGAACTTATCTTACAATATGAAATAACCAATTCTTGTACATATAAGCATATATTTATTTCGTGTATCTCAAAAACGGCTCAAGCGATTTGGATTAAATTTTGTATTTAGATAACGTTTTGCTTTTTAAGTTTATCTATATGTCTTTGAATACACATACATTTTTTAATAAGTAATTATTATTAGAGCCTTTTTTCTGAACAAGCCTAGCAAGCCAAATTTTTAAAGTATATTTTATCTTATATATGAGTCTCGTATCGAGATGAATGCTATGAATAATCCTTTAATGAAGCCTGAAGGAAGATAATGGAAATTTTTAATAGTAGTACCTTTTATAAAGATATTAAGAGAGAGAGAGAGAGTACAAAATATGATTGTGGTTCGTAAAAATAGTGAATACTTGTGTTTATTTTTATTATTGAATATTTTATTTTCAATTAAAATGTCTATTTAAATTAAACGTTTTTTCAAAATACTAATGTTTGAGTCATATACTATCAAAATTTGAATCAAAAGTAATACTAAGCTTTAATCTAAAAAATGAAAAGCAACGAAAATATCACCATCTTTTCAAATATAATATATAGATAAAAAATTAACGTTAACATGTTATTTTTTTTTATTAATAAACACAAAATATTTGTTACTATAGTTAAGCACCCGTAAACTAAATTATGGTCGCAACGACCATCTATTGATATGATGGTTGCGGTCACAGTGGTCATTTTAGAAGGTATTGTACGCGCGACAATAATTTTAGTCTTGGTCACCCAGGACAAATGTGAGGTTGATCAAATACTGATAAACTTATCATTTCCTATCAACTAAGTAATTCTATGAACCTGTAACATCTGACGTAGAGACTGATACGGTCTAACCACTGAACTAAATGGTTACCAATATATCCCACATCTTTATTACACATATAATATTTAAGTTAAAATTTGTTAGTTCAAGTATAAAGTAATAAAATAAATTGTGTTACAATTTACACCCCTGAAATAAATATATACGTCCTGTGGGTTTCCAAGACGCCGGCTAACTTGTATGGAAGAAGCTTTTTATTAAAATAATATAATATAATAAATAATGTTTAAAAAAATGACTGTAGTGCCTGTGAAAATTTTTTAATCATACAATCTTTTGCTCGATTCACTCGAGTAAAAAAGAACGTGAATATATTTTTATATTCCAGATTATTTTATATGGGAATCGATTGAAGGTTATAGAAGTTGATGCACTGAATCGCCATATAGATATAAAACACAGACTACTAGCACAGTTACAGCAAAATCTTCTTCTCTCTGCCCATTTCCCAATCACTTGGGGTCGGCGCAGTACATCTTCTGTACTGTTGATGTGATGTGATTAAAGTTACAGCAAAATATAAAGCACAAAATCTTTTCCACGTAAAAATATTAATAAGTGTGTTAAAATTTCAATTGGTGAAGAATTTTGGGAGCTTTGCGGCTTAGCACAAATAATTGTTTGTATTTTTATTTATATTATAGGTGCTTGCTATATTTGAGCACTGATATTATCTTACTAATATAATAAATGTTAAAGTTTAGATGGATGTTTGGATGTTTGTTACTCAATCACGCCCGAACAGCTGAACGCATCTGGATGCTACTTTTTATCTCAAAAAAATGTTCCCGTAGGATAGATTCGTTTTTGTTCTTGCAGTTATATAATAAAAGAGTAAAATCATCTTCAATTATTGAAATTACGTACTAGAGTGAGTATAGACAATAGAATATTCTGTATATGCTATTTGTACATTTCTGCAGTCTTCTGCAGTGCATGACTAGTTTAGTGAGATCGACTGTCACTTTAACACTGTCAGAAGTGTGTGATTTTTACTATTTATTATTATTATGTTAAAAAATTTAGTATATAAAAGATGTTTAATATTTTTAGTTCTGTATTAAGTATAAAACATTTTAATTAAATGTTTGTGTGTTTGTCTATGCGTTTAAATGCACTTATTGTGTATAATTTTTGCTAATGTTAACACTTATTAAAAAAATATTATTGTATAACCATTCAATAATGTAGGTATGAAGAACAAATTATTAAGAAGCTCACTCCATACTAATATACCGTTTACATCGCGTGAGCACGAAGTTATGGCTTCGTACGATCTGCTTCGTGACACTTTTTATCAGAAACTACAATACCGACATGTCTTTTTAATAATCTACAATGTTAAATAAAATTTTATAATATTATACTAAAATATTCCTCTATCAATATGACACTCTAGTTTTAGTCTAACTTTATTACGTATTTTTATTTTTTACCAATACTTAGTTTCTTTTAGTTTTTGCCAGGATTAGAATTTACATACATATACATATATATATATATACGTGTATAATATACATTCGTTTAAAAAAATCATGATCATACATAGTAATAAACTTTAATAATATTATAATATTTTCATAAATTATCTATACACATAAAAAGAGGTCTGTTAGTAATGTCAAGACACAGCTTTTTCTTAATGCATATAAAATTATAAACGTACTTTCATTGAAAGATAGCTGGTATTATAAAGAGAAACTGGGGCTATTTTTTTCTAGAAAAAGAATTAGGGTTCCGCTCAAAAAGATTGAAACGTACTCAAGGACGCACCCGAGCGAAACGAGGATTAGTCGCTAGTTGATTACATGAAAATAGGATTTATATGTAGATACAATTTTAAAATATTTTTTTATTTGATTCTATAAGTTGTCATTCTGATATAAAATACTTATTTGAGTTTTCTTGAGTTGTCATATTGAGTGGGAAAAGTGCGGGAAAAGCGTGGTGTTTTGTTTTATGATTTAATGAAATTCGTCATTCATTTCCGTAATGTTGGTGGAAGCGTCACTCTGACTCTGTACAAAATAATAAAAACTGTGTTCATTTCATCTAATTTTACTTGGCAAGCAAAATTCTGCAATCAAAAAAAGGAAAATGCTTGCAATTTTTTCCAATAATATTAGTAATAGCAATTTTATCAAATGCAATGTGTTGGACTTGTTTTACTGCTAGCGTATAGATGGTTACAGCAATTAAAGATTTTTACTTGAAATTAGCTTGATCGTATCGAATTGTTGTATTGCAACATCATCGATACCTAGAATTACAATCAAATTAACATTGACTTCCAAGGTTTGATTATTTATAATGTTTATTACACCATTTTAAATAAAACATCTCTCCTCCTCCTCACTTCCTGCTTAGCTTTGCTCTTCTCTGCTGTGTTCTGCTCTGCTCTACTTTGTTATGCTCTGATCTGCTTTTCCCTGTCCTGCTCAGCCATGCTCCACTCCGTTCCGTTCCGGTCCGCTCTGTTCTGTCCTGTTCTCTCACTTCTGTCATGTCCTGTTCTGTTCTATTGTATTTTTGTTTTTTTTTATAATTTCACTACAGAATTGCCTAGCGATTTACAATAAATACCTACAAAAAATCAGCAATATAGCTTGAGCTACTCATTTTACTCGACGACTGCTTAAACACTCTTCGAGTAAAAATATGTAATTGTGACGAACAGCCTGACAGCTTAACGTGATCTCCGAGGCAGCGAGGTGTAAACACTGCCAACTTCCCAATTCCACACTGCTACTCAATATTTCGTGACAAAAACAGTTACAAGTTCGCTCGATCCAGGACTCGAACCTAGAAACTCTCAATCTTCAGCCGCCACATGCTCGCACTAGATCTAAATTTTGTTATTATTATTATGTTTACAATTTCAACCATAAAACTCCACCATATTTCTTTTTAAATACCAAATTAATTTATGGGCAAGTGTTTATCGTTGGAACACTTTAAACTCGAAAAGGAAATTAGCAAAAATAATTAAAAAACAACTGTGTAACGCCAAGAAATACCTCTGCGTCGCATAAATTTTTGTTTAAATCAAGATAAAATCCTGATGGAGATTAAATAAATAATTACCAATTAAACTGGACCGATTGTGATCAAACAACGCGGAATAATCAATTCCATTTTTTAAATAATTTATCAACTTGTGATTACCATCGGACTAAAGTGCATACATAATTTAGTATATAGAGTACAAGTTCGATATGAACTTAGACTGATTTTATCATCAGATCTTGTGTAGGTCCCTTTATTTTAATTAGTGTTCGTCCAGTGGTCGAAATTCGATAATATTTAATGAATTAATATAGAAAACTTTTAAAAACCATATAAATTTAATTTACTTATCTATATAAAAAGATAATTGTTTCAATTTTTTTTTAAATAACATAAAGCTCACCAGTAGCTACTAAACAAAAAAAAGGAAAATCGATTAACAGACAGAGAAAAAGGTACTGAACTGTTTTGTCTTTGCATATTTACATATACCTACATATATATATTCATAAATAGCTCAAGAGATGTCCCATATACATTTTTACCTATATAAAGGAAAGTAAATACATACCTTTAGTCAAGTAAAGTATAATACTTTCTTAGATTTACGCGAATATTTGACATTTTAAATAAAACTATCTTTTCGGATTTTGTCGCGGATTTAAATCCGCGACAAAATCCGAAAAGATAGTTTTATTTAAATTGTCAAGTAAAGTAATTATTATGATAACATCAACTGTTTAATTACAAACATGGTAGTAGGCTAAAAAATATTTTAAAAGTAAAGATAACAATCCCTTCTAGCTCTATAAGAAAAAATAATATCTATAATCGATATCGCTAATAGAAAAGTAAATAAAAAATAACAAAAATGTTCAATTCGATTCTTTTCTTAATAGCTTCAAAGCGTGCCATTTGAGTACAGATCACTTCGCCAATGTCACGCAAAAAGGAGTAGGCGCGATATATATACATATATGTATAACTATATATAGACCAACTGCGCTAAATATGTTGCACAAATGCGTGGTTGCGCAGACAGAAGTGCAGTCTCTATTCATATAACTCACTAGCGACTCACCCTTGCTTCGCTCGGGTTCGTCCCTACCTTGGTTCCCAATACAAACTTTCATCGCCATTTTCACCCCCTTAAGGGATGATTTCCGGGATAAAAAGTTTTTTATGTCCTTCCCAGGGTCTCAAACTATCTTCTTACCAAATTTCATTTAAATCGGTTCAGTAAATCCAGAGACTGTCTTCTTCTACAATGTCGCAAGCTCACAATTCACAAACTCACCAACTTTACCTCTTTATAATATTAGTATAGATATATGATAACGACCAATTCTGACCACGTGACAAAACGCTTTCTATTTTTCTATTTATCTATGGCGATTGTAGAATCATGTTGTTGCTCTAAAGCGAAATGTATTTACTTATCTATTAGATATGATCCACGATCGATGTAATGTTGATTACAGACTATAAACTATCTACTGTGTAGACCTCCCACGAATGACAAACTGGTGTAAGTTGTTTAATGAAAATTATAAACTAGGGTTTACATACGGTTTCGTAACTGTTAGTTAGCCTTAAGTTTTTCTAGGCGATTACAGTTTTTCTAGGAGGTACAGTGTATGAAAAAGTAATTTTTTGAGAAAAAAAAACTTTTTTAATCCAGATTTTAAGGTGTCATATATTTATTTATATAATCATTCTAACTATTATTTTGATTTCAAAATCAGTTATTTTAAAAGAAATTATTTTAATATGTACAATTCCCGTGGGATAGATTTGTTTTTGTTTTTCTAGAGGCGAACCCGAGCAAAGAGAGGGTGAGGTGCTAGTATATCCATAAATAGGTAAAAAAATCCAGTACATTTTCTCCTCTGTCAAGCGATTTTTTTTCTTTAGTACCTATTGATAAGCTTTAGTGTTGTCAATAAAAATAATAATCATGGTCAAATTTCGACCACTGGACGAACACCAGTTAATATGAAAAAAAAATATACGTGTCGAATTGAGAAACTCCTTTTTTTCGTCGGTTAATAAGTAAATTATAAGAATTATCATCAAAGCTTTAAAATTAGAAGCTTACGCATTGCTAGTCACAGCGTAGAGGGCGGGTCGGTAGTAAAACTTTATATCTAAAGTAATTTGTTTTATTATATAGATTGTATGTTAAAAAGGTAATTATTACATGTTTTCTCTTGTGTGGTCCTTTTTAACTACTTGTTTTTAGCATATATCTAAATATATATTAAAATAGTACCGTCACGTTTGTATACTGAATATTATTTCAAATTAAATTAATAATAGAAGAGCAATTTCTTTTTTGTCATGTTAAAGTAACAGATTTGCTTATATTGACCTAGTAGACCCAACAGATGTTGTCGTATGCATTTGTCTAACACAAATCGATGTTTATCATTACACGTTTTTATTTAGTTTCACCTGTCGCGGTGTGTGTAATGGAATATTGCAAGTTAAATTTGACTCACTTCCCAGTGTCTGATTGAGCTGAAATTTTTCACACTAGTTTATTTCCCTACACAATGCACAATACTAAATGCCGCCATTTTTAATACAATATGGCAGACGTTACAAAATGTCGATTAATTTTCATAGTGACCCTGATATGGGCATCAAATGAAAGGACCTGATGAATAAAATAAAAACTAATATAATAAAATATAAATAAAATAAAAACAGAGAAATAACAAATAAAATAAAACACAAAATATTTTTAAAAACAAGCTTTTATTTAAATTCTCTAAAAAGAAGAAAATAAACCTTAAAATTAAATAAAAGTTAATTTAATTTTAATTGCTAATTTATATTTAAATAAAAGCTTGTTTTTAAAAATGTTTTTTTATTAATGATTTATTTATCTATTAATAATTACACAGTACTGAAAAATAAGAAGCTTTTTCTTCTTTATTTTACAAATATTTCTTTTAGAAATAGACTGCAATACCTTGTCAGAATGCACATTTTCAATATGTAAATATTTGCCATAGTGTTTGCCATACTTTTAGTTAGGTACTTTAGGTAGATTATTTATATGGACTATACCACTGATGTTGCAAATTTATGAATTATTTATAAGTTTGGAATAATCGGAACACTATAAATATTATAAATGTGAGTGTTTGCATATATTTGTTACTCCTATACGCTCAAATGGCTGGACTGATTTGGATAAAACTAAGTGCACAAATAAATTATCACCTGGACTAAAATATAGTATACTAAGGCACCTAGAGACGTACACGAGCAAAGCGAAAATAAGTTGCCAGTTTTTATTAGATTTGGAAAAATTATCTATACAGGTAAATAAAATTGAAGTGTCTGTTTGTAATGTCAAAATAACAGCTTTGTACTAAATGTATATGGAATTATATACAGTATTTATAAGAAAAACACAATTTTTAAAAATTTTGTCTGTCTGTCTGTTTGCTCCGGCTAATCTCTGAATCGGCTGGGCCGCTTTTGACGGGATTTTCACTGGCAGAAAGTGAATGTTATAAGGAGTAACTTAGGCTACTTTTATTTTAGAAAAAGAATTATGGTTTCGCTCAAAAAAAATGTAAAGGGTGAGTCGCTAGTTTAAAGTCAATTAATATTTTTAAGCAATTTCAAGAACAAATGTTAAAAGTTTGAGGAAACAAATGAAGTCGCTTAAGTTAACTTGCGCCCGCGCAGCTACTAACTAAAATAAGAATGTATCATGTAGTTACCGTCTGAACGTTTGATAATTCAACCGATGTATCGATATAACGAAAAAAAGACATGATACAAATTTCATACGCTTTTCTTAACGGATACCATTACCAAATTATCGATTCCATTCAATATTCAAAGACTATGTTTTATTTTAATTCGTATAAAGATTATATTGGCGCGTACTTCGAATTTCGATGTAAAATACAAATTTGTACACCATTAAACCTTTTATTTGAAATTTAATTGTGCAGAATTGTACCTTACACGTTTTGATCGCTAGCAACAAACATTCATTTTCGTTTATTTAGCTCAAAAATGAATTTTATTCGATGGAAATAAGAGTAAAATTGCATTGGGCCGAACGTATCAAGAAATTTGTCAGTCATTTACGTATTTATTTTATACATAAGTGATAATTGGCCTGGCCGAGCTTTTTTCAATGCAAAATAAGCTCTATATCATTGTTAATAAGGATACGTATGTGTGTTTAGCCCTAATTATATATCCTTGTTTGAAGTTTATGAGGTGAAGAATTTTAAATAAAAGATGCGATCTTGTTACAGATCTTGACAGGGGTGGGTGACCGGTTGACATTTTTAATAATAAAATTGTGCCTTTAAATAGAATTTTTACTAACATCATAAATAAGACGATTTGTTTGTCTGTCTACGATTGGTCATTTATCTATACTTATATTTATGAGTTGGATTAATTTCTAGTTGGATCTTACGTAGGATAAATATATAAATATTATTATATTGATATATTATAAATGAATATTATTTTAAAAGAGCAACTGTTGAGTTTTTTGACGGCTCTTCTCAGCAGGGATGTATTTCAATCCGGTATATTCCTTAAGGACATACGGACTGATATTTAATTTTAATAAAAATATATAAAACTGGCAACTCATTCTCGCTTCGCTCGGGTTCGTCCCTAGGTTGATTCCCCATACAAACTTTCATCCCCATCTAAGGGCTGATTTCCGAGATAAAAACTATCCTATGTCCTTCCCGGGGTCCCAAACTACATTCTTACCAAATTTCATCTAAATCGGTCTAGTAGTTTCGGACTTTATTCGGTATAAACAAACACACAAACAAACAAACAAAAAAATCTTTCCTCTTTATAATATTAGTACATAGATAGACTATTCAAAAATATATTTTAAAAGTCTAAAATATATTTTGACTTGATTAGTTAAGATGTTCAGACAAAATATTGCTTCCACGGATATATAAATAACTAAAGACAAAACTCTACAGTATCTTTTTCTCCTCTGTTTGTCAATCGATTTTTTGTTTTGTAGCTATTGACGATCTTTAGCGTTATCAATAAAAAAATTTTGGAGACGGTAATTTTTAATATAGATAAGAAAATTCTATTCATATTATATATTTTTCTCAAATTTTCAATACTGATTTTAGACGATTTACGACCGCTGGACAATCTTTAGTTGATACTAGCATTGCCCGCGGCTCCGCCCGCGTTCAGATGACCAAAAACCAAATTCTTAGGTTTTACATGTTAGTATACTCTCACAATGCAGTTTTTGTATTTTTACTCCGAAATGAGATATTTTTCCGCTATAAAAAGGATCGTATATGTTGACCCGAATAACCAGCTATCATCATACCAAATTTCATCAAAATCCCTCCAGTGGTTTTTCCGTGATGCGGTAACAGACAGACAGACAGACAAAAAATCTAAAAACTATAGATTCGACCTCTGTATCGATAATAATGTCTATTACAATAAGATTTTCCAAAAAATATTTAATGTACTGATTCGGCTTAGTTAGAATTTTATCATATGTATAGATTATTCGGTATCCATTATCGAAAGCGAAAAGTCTATCATAGATTACGATTTTTAATAATGAAGGAAAATGAATAATTTACTGTTCTAAAGTACAACTTTTAATTTTCCGATTGAACATATAACAACTAACGTTAAGTTTAAAGTTCTATACGGATCGAGAGCTTACTCAAAGCTTTAGAATAACTTTTACAGATTTGAAATTCTCGCTTCTTATACTGTAGTTGAGTCATTTGTTTTCTTTGGTCGACTTCAAAAACAGGAAGTACCTACTTAATTCGGTCCTTTTTGGCGTGTATGTAATTTGATATCTTAAAATTTTAAGCAAATTTGTATGTTTTTTTTAAATAAACTACACCTTAAGTGTGGTCTATGTAAATCTCAAAAAAATCTATCAGTAAGAGTAAAATAATCAGTCTTTAAGCAATTTTTAAGTCGGTGTCGGCCGACTTTAAAAAGGCGTGGGGATAATAATAATATTGTACGCAAGTAATCGTGTAAGCTTAACTTGCACTTAACATGATTTAACTTGAAAGATTTGGGGCAGAACCAATGTCTTTACGTGCTCTCCAAGGCACGGGGGTAAAACACCGCCAACTTTCCAACTCCGGGCTGTTACTGAGTTAATCTAAGCAAACAGAACTATAATTGTTTCGATCTGGGACTCGAACCCAGGATCTCCAGATCTGTAGTAGTATAAACTAGTCATTAGACCACCGAGGCAGTTTAAGTATGTCCGTGTATTTTTCACAAACTCCAGACATAGGGCACCTTAATTTTCCTCTCACTACTAGTTTAGTGCGGGTTGGACTTCACATGTCTTTTAAAAACCTAGGTTCTGAATGCAGGTTTGTTCTCATGTTTTTCTTAACCGTAATCCAAGTGACGGGTTATCATATTGTAAATGATTCGCACTTACAAAGTTCACATGTCCGAGGATTTGAACCCGTTTCACTTGGTTTGCGAAACAAGCGTGCTACCACTTTATTATTTCGACTTTAAAAATAGCTTGAATATGATCTAAATATTTATAAAATTCCCGTATTTCCCGAGTACAGGACAAAATAAATAGCAGATGTGCCGAGCTGTCTCGTCTTCCGTCGCTATTCTCGTAATTAGGACGTGTCTACGTCAGTTGCTTATATTTATTGATTTATATAGAATTTCCATTGTTTTCATTTTTTAAATAGCTTTAACACACGCTTTTATTATAAAACTAGCGACTCACCCTCGCTTCGCTCGGGTTCGTCCCTAGCTGATTACCCATGCAAACTTTCATTCCCATTTTCACATCCTGAAGGAACGATTTTCGGGATATAAAGTATCCTATGTCCTTTCCAGGGTCTCAAACTATCTTCTTACCAAATTTTATCTAAATCGGTTCAGTAGATCCGAGATTACCCCCTACAACGTCACAAACTAACAAACTTTACCTCTTTATAATATTAGTATAGATTAGCTTTTAACTTAATTCTAAATTCAGTGTACATTTGAAAATTTGGAGAACTAAAGAATGTGTTTATAGCAATGCAATCATTTGACAGCATCAAGTAGATCTTCTGAAGAAACGTATAGGTGGATATTCAAGCTCTTCATTGCCTATAATATAGATACCTAATTATAAGTATTTTTTTACTATAATTTTGAAATGTTTTTAAATAAATTTGTTTGCAGGTAAACAAAAAGTAACGATTACAATTAATGATACTTAAATAAACGTGCAAAATAAATAAACAAAAATATTCATAGGCAACCGATGACTAATACAAAAAGTTTGTGTACAAATTTTCACAAAAATCGTAACAAAACGACGATAATCCTTTTTTTCTCCTTCCACAACAAATGCACTCGCGTATTGTTTTGGTCGAACTGTCATGGCGTTACTGGTCGCACGTGTCACGACTTGAGAAAGTGTTATAGCGCTATCTATTATATGTTTCTAGAAAAATCAGTTACTCCACACTATGCTTCTTGCCCGGGCTTCTCCTACTTAATCATGACCCCTATATCATATATAGTACTAGCACTATGTAGAGCTCAGAAAACATAAATTTAATATTTTTTATTTATTTATTTATTTATTAACCGACGAAAAAAAGGGGGAGGTTCTCAATTCGACACGTATATTTTTTTTATGTTTGACTTACATAACTATACTACATACTATGTTTGGCTTGACATAACTTTTACAGTGTAGTCTGATTACGATAATTTCTTTTTTTATTGGATAGGGTGTAGCTCAAAGTTGGTTTCATTTAAATTTAAAAAAAAAATCCACCCTTAAGTGTAGATGGATGGATGACTGAATTTTCACTTCATTTTGTGAGGATATATGTTTATGTATGTATGTTACACGAGATCTTCGCAAATTTGAAAGCGATTTTAATCTTTTGTAAAGAATAATGAAGAAAAGCTTAATAATATATTGTTTTCTATACATATAATAAAATTGTAACTAAGTCGAATCTGTACATTAAATATTTTTTGGAAATTCTAATTGAAATAGACATTATTATCGATACAGAGTCCAAATCTATAATTTTTAGAATTTTTGTCTGTCTGTCTGTCTGTTACCGCATCACAGAAAAAGCACTATAGGGATTTTGATGAAATTTGGTATGATGATAGCTGGTTATCCGGGTCAACATATAGGCTTTTTACCGCGGGAAAATATTTCATTTCTGAGAAAAAATACTAAAACTGCATTGTAAGAGTATACTAATATGTAAAATCTAATAATATGCTTTTTGGTCATCTGAACTCGGGCGGAGCCGCGGGCAATGCAAGTCATATTATAAATTTTAGAAAAATAATTACTAACAATCCTTAAGAGTAGACACTTACTTTTAACATAATTTCAAAGCTTGAATTATAAGCCTTTACTCCTAATTTGATATAAATTGAACTTTCCAAAACACTAAAATTTATGATGTACAGAACTTTAGACATTTCTAGATATTATGAATTTAGTTATGAATAACAGCCGTATATCATCGCGACGGATGTCAGTGTGTCCGTTTGTCACTTATGACGCGTGAAATTTACATTAAAGAAGTTAATTCAGTTATTTGCTCATATTTTATTTTTATTCTTTTTCGAAATACCCCTAACTTCACCCACGTTCAAACTTCCGATCGCTGTCAAAATTCACAGGATCACCTGCTGGGCTATTCTAAAGATTTCCTGAAAATTTCATCAAAATCGCTCCAGCCGTTTTGGAGTCCATATCCCTACACTCTCTATCCCTACATACTTACAAACATTGATTTTTATATATAGATACTATATAGATTTGTACGCGGTGCCATCTTTTAGCAAATTTAATTATGAATAGTTTTATTTACAAACATGTGTGTTGTCCGAGTTCATTGTTTATTTATTTACAATTTTTCTTTAAAATACATCCAGCCGTTTTAGCGTGAATGAGCAACAAAAATACAGGCACAAATAAGATTTTATTATATTTACTAACATTGCCCGCGGCTCCGCTCGCGTTCAGATGACCAAAAACCAAGTTTTTAGGTTTTACATATTAGTATACTCTTACATTGCAGTTTTTGTATTTTTTCTCAAAAATGAGACATTTTCCCACGGTAAAAGTATCATATATGTTGACCCGGATAACCAGCTATCACCATACTAAATTTCATCAAAATCCCTCCAGTGGTTTTTCTGTGTAACAGACAGACAAAAATTCTAAAAACGCCTTAACTCTTACTGGTCTTATCAAGTAATCGTCCCACCGGAGTAAGAAAGTAACAGGAACAGAGAGTGCGCTTGTGTCTGCACTATAATATCTAATACACAGATTTCTCTGTGAGATTGGCCGCCGTAACCGAAATCGGTCATTACAATTATTTTTAATAACTAGCGACTCATCCTCGCTTCGCTCGGGTTCATCCCTGGGTACGTTTTAATTTTTTTGAGCGGAACCCTAATTCTTTTTTTCTAAAATAATAGTAGCCTATGTTACTCCCTATAACATGAGCTATCTTTCAGTAAAAGTCCCGTCAAAATCAGTCCAGCCGTTTCAGAGATTATCCGGAACAAACAGACAGACACACAGACAAAAGTCTCAATGAGTTTGGCCGCCGTAGCCGGAATCGGCTAGGAGAACATCATCATAAATATATATATGTTTGTAGATTCAATTAGTGACAAAAAAATGAAACTATATTTTTAATATATGTAACCTCTCTCTCTATGTCTAAATCTAACCTTTGTCAAATACCGCTACAGCATGTTTACTGTAAAATCTTAAGAAAGTTTAAGTAAAACAATGTCGCTATGCAAGTTTAAATTAAGAGCGGTGCCAACATAACAATAAGTGCAATCATAAAAACTCCATCATAATCCAATTAGGCGCGGACAAATTAACGATTTAATTATTTTAGTATTAGAGATGGCTCTCATCTCCCATCCAATTAAAGAGACTTAAAATTTAAACAGCACCCCTTTTGTTTTCAAGTATTTTCGTCACAGAACAGTGTCTGTATACTATATAATAAAATTGTTACTGAGTCAAATCTGTACATTAAATATTTTTTTCGAAAATCTTATTGAAATAGTCATTATTATCGATATAGAGGCCGAATCTATAGTTTTTTTTTTAATTTTTGTATATCTGTCTGTGAATGCATCACGAAAAAACCACTTGACAGATTTTGATGAAATTTGGTATGATGATAGCTGGTTATCCGGGTCAACATTAAGGATACTTTTACTGCGAGGAAATATATCATCGCTGAGAAATCTATACTAAACGTTAAAACCTAACTAGGAACCCAAGCGGAGCGAGAGTGAGTCGCTAGTAGGCTATAAAAAGTGAACGGAATCTTGAAATCTGATCGCTAATTCCAGAGAAGAAAGTATATAAATAAAAAAATTAAATAAAATAGAATATACACAAGCTTTATAATATAGCAGATTAAAAATATTCTAACGCGTTTAATTATTTTCATCGATGCCATTTCCACAGACTAATGTATAATTTATGATCTGTTTTGTAGACGTAGGATTTAGTTTACATCCTACTTGAACAATAACTGTTTTACATTGAGTATCTATTTTGCTGATGCAAAATTTGTATTATGTTACTAATATTATGAGAAAAGTTTTGTTTTTGTTAAGGATGCTGAAGAGCTCTGTTATTGAGCATTTTTAGCCAAAATATTTGTTATGGCTCGTGGCTAATTATATAGTCCTGGGTTCGATTATGATGTTAGGTTAAAGAAAAAATAAGGAATTAAAATTTTTTTATGCCAAAAACATGTAAGTACCTAATAAATGAGATATGTGTAATATGACACCTCTAGAGCCTCGAAGAGTAGATAATTTACCTACCAATATTTTGGCATGAGCAAGGAATAGAACTCCCTACCTGTTATCAACAGTCACAAAGCCTGCCTAGAATACTCAGTCACTTATGAATATTATTTAGTCAATTAGTATTTATGCTTTTAAACGATCTAAACCAGTTTCGAAAATGACATAAATTGTTTAAATATTTGTATCCTTTTACAATCGTGTGGTACAGTTATGTACATTTATTTACCGCTATCAGCTGATCGGGATATGTTCGACGCATAATTTATACTTCACAAGTTGCTGTACCTGGCTTCACTCGCATGGTAAGTGATGTGATGTAAAAGCTAGCCGTATTCCATTGTCTTATAATGTTCTAGCGATAAAACCTACATCGAAATCTGCTTAACGGTTTAAGAGTAAAATAGTAACAGACAAACATATAGAGTTTGACAAGTAATATTTACTTATTTGTTTTGTTTATGTATTTTATGTTTGTAATAATTTATAATGTATAATCTAGTTAGTGTAAAGCGCCGCCGTTCTAATTGGATGTAAAATAAATAAATAAATAAATATATATATATATATATATATATATATATATATATTTTATGGAACTAAGGGGGCAAACGGGCAGGAGGCTCACCTGATGAAAAGTGATCACCGCCGCCCATGGACATCTGCAACACCGCAGGGCTTGCAGACGCGTTGCCGGCCTTTAAGAAAGGAATACGCTCTCTTCTTGAAGGTGGCCAGGTCGTAGCGGTTCGGAAAGACCGCCGGCGATAGCTGGTTCCACAGAGTGGTTGTGCGGGGCAGAAAATGCCTTAAAAATCGCACTGTTGTGGAACGCTGGACATCGAGATGGTGTGGATGGAATTTACTATTTTGGCGCGATGTCCGATGGTGAAATTCAGCAGCCGGGATCAGTCCGAACAATTCCTCAGAACACTCCCCGTGATAGATGCGGTAGAAGATGCAGAGTGATCCAACATCTCTACGCAGAGCTAAAGGATCAAGCCGATCGGAGAGAGCTTGATCGTCGATAACTCGAATCGCCATACGTTGAATGCGGTCAAATGGAAGTAGCTGGTACTGGGGAGCTCCCGCCCAAAGATGAGAACAGTACTCCATGTGGGGCCGAATTTGCGCCTTATAAAGAATAAGACGCTGACGCGACGTGAAGTACTGTCTCGCCTTGCTGAGCACACCAAGCTTCTTTGAGGCCAGTTTGGCCTTACCTTCCAATTGACCACGGAACTGGACGTTGCTCGAGATGTCGACGCCAAGTATTCCGATACTGGCTGTGGGAGACAGAGGAGTGTCCTCAAATTAAGGAGCTACGATAAATGGCGACTTTTTAGCGGTTAACGCGCAAACTTGTGTCTTTTTGGGGTTGAATTGGACTAAGTTTAGTCGACCCCAATCCGAGACTTTGGTTAACAGAGATTCGACTTCAGACACAAGTTTGTTCCGGCTCTCGTCGACGTATTCCCGAGAAATATTAGCGCGGCCAGTGTACAGCGCATCCACAGTGCTATCGTCTGCATAGCAATGAATGTTGCTAATTTGCAACATGTCATTGATATGCAGAAGGAACAGAGTAGGAGACAGTACACAGCCTTGTGGAACACCAGCATTGACATATTTAGGATCAGAGCAAGCACCGTCGACAACGACCTTAATGCTCCGATCTGCCAAAAAGCTGGTGATCCAGTTGCAAAATTTCTCGGGGAGCCCATAGGAAGGTAGCTTCGAAAGAAGCGCTTTATGCCATACCCGATCAAAGGCCTTCGCTATGTCCAGACTGGCTGCAAGCGCCTCCCCCTTGGTCTCAACTGCTTCTGCCCATCTATGTGTCAGGTAAATTAGAAGATCACCGGCTGAGCGACCTCGACGGAAGCCGTACTGGCGGTCGCTAATCAGCCGGTGCTCTTCTAGGTACCGCAGGAGCTGGCAGTTGATAATGGACTCCATTATCTTAGAGAACAAGGAGGTAATGGCTATAGGCCTGTAATTGGACGGATCCGAGCGGTTGCCCTTTTTTGGGATCGGGTGCACTAAAGCGGCCTTCCAGGATTTCGGGATTACGCCTGATGAATAGGAGTACCGGAAAAGACGCGTTAAGACCGGTGCCAACTCCGGAGCACATGTCTTCAACACGATCGGAGGGATGCCATCGGGCCCACTCGACTTATGAATGTCCAAGGAAAGAAGTGCTTTGCGAACTGCACTTTGCCGGAACTGAACTTCCGGCATCGTAGTATCACACCGCGGGATTATCGGTGGTGAGTTTCCTTGGTCATTCAGAGTCGAATTGGACGCGAAGAGAGTGCCCAGTAGTTCGGCTTTCTCCTTCGCGGTATGAGCCAGCGAGTCATTCTCCGTGTGCAGAGGTGGAAAAGAAGGCTTACAGAAATTCCCTAAAACAGCTTTGGAGAGAGACCAAAACGCACGTGTTCCCGAAGGGAGACGCCCCAATCTCTCGCCAATTCTGCCGATGTGCTTCGACTTCGCATTAGCAATACTACTTTTGAAGGACCTGGAGGCAAAGTTATACTCCTTTTTAAAGGCGCTAGTATTTACATCACTAGACGCCGACGCGACAGCCCAGGCTTGGTAGCATTCCAGCTTTCGGCGAGATGCCATCTTGCAGGAGTGACCAAACCAAGGCTGGGATTTGCCTCCGATGGGCACTGCAGAGAACGGAATAAATAGTTCCATACCCTGAAGTACCACATCGGTGACAGAATCAGCAACGACGTCTGGATCATCTGGCGAGAAGCAAATTTGCCCCCATGGGTAGGACGCAAAGAATGACCGCATCCCGTCCCAATCCGCTGACCTGTAATGCCATACACGGCGACAGCCCGCAAAGCGAGGCCGTGTTAAGCGCGTGACTGGCACTGTACTCCGGACAAGACAGTGGTCCGACGAGCCAAGAGGAGGATCGACGGAGACCAGGTAGCCGTCCGGATGAGAGGTTAACAGAAGGTCCAACAGGGAAGGTGTATGATCTTCCACATCAGGGATTCGCGTTGGCGAGGTAACCAGTTGTGTCAGATCATATGCCAATGCGAAATCGTGAACAGATCTCCCCGCATGATCGGTGGTACGTGATCTAAGCCATTCAGTATGATGGGCGTTAAAGTCGCCGAGAATCACGATCTCTGCGGATGGGATCTGCTGGAGCACGGAATCTGTAGCCGTTTGCATGTGCTCAACGCGTCGGTCAGTTTCGGCATTGCCGCTATGAGACCTATACAGGCACGCGTAGATTCGCGGATGGTCGTCGCAGTCTACACGTAGCCAGAGGATGGATAGGTCCCGCCCTTCAAGGCTGCTGAGGCGACGAGAGCAGATGTCCTCTCTGACGTACACGCACACTCCAGCCCGCGGTACAAATGAATGCTCCAGATTATACCCCGGGTAAGAGAGGAAAGAGGTGTCAGCCGGGGACGACATCTGCGTCTCGGTAAGGAAGAGCAAGGCCGGCTTCGCCGTCTCAAGGTGGAAGTGGACGGCGTTCAAGTTGGAATTTAGTCCCCTTATGTTGCAGAAGTCCACAGCAAGTGTGAAAGGGGTAGCCTTATGTTGCCTGCTCCGATTGCCCCGAACAGAAGACGAGAGCGCAAAATTGCCCCCCCCAGAATTCGGAGGGCAGCCTGGGCACCCACGCTCAGGTAGTGTACGAGCTGAACATGGATGCCCAGAGAGGGATTCTCCACCGCGATGTGCGCTGGTGGTACCCTCCTGGGGTAGACTGACCAAATTTCGCACTGTCATAAATTTAGTGGTGTGGGGGAGGGGTGGGGAGTGGGCCTCCCGGGACTCTCACTTACCGAACGAAACGCGACAGCAAAGCTGCCACTTTACGCCGGACTTCTGTGAGAGAGTGGTACTTAACGGGACGTGCCGGCCCATTCGGCTGCTACCCAAAGGTAACTAGCATGGCACTACCACAGTTTTTGGTTGACTGATTGCACTGGTGGAATAATC
Organism: Brenthis ino; assembly: GCA_921882275.1. Taxonomy (NCBI): domain Eukaryota; kingdom Metazoa; phylum Arthropoda; class Insecta; order Lepidoptera; family Nymphalidae; genus Brenthis; species Brenthis ino. The sequence goes on from OV170231.1 coordinate 21,311,070, forward strand.
TCTGTCACTAGATTATCCCACCAGCGGGCGGTGGGGTCGTCACGTCCCGACGCCAACAAAATATAATTTCTAATATAATAAGCTTATACATATATTATTGTAATAATTTCTAATTTATTTTTATTGATAAAACTAATCGTCAAAAGCTACTAAGCAATAAAAATTGTTTACAAACAGAGGAAATAGTCACTGAAATGTTGTTTCTTTGCCTATTGATTATTTAGATTTTAGTGTAATTTTTGGTTTTTGTTTGCATATAAAAGTCGATGTACATATTGGGCCAAGATGCTTGGCCAGCATATTGGGCCAAAATATCGAATCCCAAAAGCCGCTGTTTACATATTGGAATCTTTTGCAGCGGCAATTTATTTATACAGTACGTTTAATTATTACCTAAACTAGCAGACAAACAGAAAAAACCTATCCCACGGGAACCGTACATTTTTCCGGGATAAAACGTAGCCTATTTGTTATTCTGACGTATGAACTATATTATTGTAAAGTTTCATTAAAATCCAATCAGTAGTTTTTTGTACTAAGCTATATGTTACTATAGTTTTATAACTATAGCTTTTGAACTATAATTTCAATTTTTCGGAATGAAAAGTATTTAAAATGTTGACCGGGGATATAAAGTATCACCATGAAAAATTTCACTTAAATCGATCCAACAGTTTTGGAGAATAGCCCGTACAAACAGACAAACAGGCAGAGAAACAAAAAATTGAAAGAAGAAACTGGATTTTTTCTACTTCTCTTCTTACATCCCACTGACTCTGTTTTTAGCATTTTTTTCTATGTACAGACATTCAACTTCTACAGATTTATTATATGTATAGAATATAGATGTGCAACAAAGTAGAGTGACTAAAAAGAAATGGCGCAAAAGAAGATGGTCGATGGTGGCTATTTATTGGAACAAAACGAGTTATACTAATATGTAATTATATGATGCTAGTAAATATGTATACTAAATTTAGGTTAATATTTCTTTGTTTTTAGGGAGACCATGAACTTATGTTGTGTATGCTTCGAATCTCATATAATTGATCAATTTCGGTACATTAATATAAATTGTAAAACCTCCTTGCTTGTCGCCGCCGTCATCGCCGTAACTATACCACGGCTTTGCTGACGAATAACAACAAACTAAATAAGACGCCAACGACCAACGTGTGAACAATGTTTGTTGTAATTTGTACACGAAAAACCGACATTTTTTGGCCAATGTTGTCGGCAACTACAACATACAGCCAATGAAGTCTACACGTTGGCCCAACATGCTGGCCCAGCAGCTTGTCCCAATATGTACAGCAGCTATAACGCTTATCTTTGCTTATTAACAAAATAAAGAGTGTTCATTTATTGAACAGACTATATTATTATACTGCTAACGATCGAATAATTAAATTTTATGTTATTCTGAAAGTCTGCTTAATTTTTAATGTTGAAATAATTATTTCTCGATTATAAAAAGAAAAGAAAGGTGTTGATTTTTAAAATATTTTAATGATTACCTTATTTTTATATTTTTTTAAGATTTTTTTTTAACATCGTTATATTTGTTAGTTACAAAATTACACAGTTATTAGATTGTATTTAATATCTATAAGTATATATAATAAAATTCTGAGCCGAATTTGTACATTGAAATGGTCATTATTATCGATACAGCAGCCGATTCTATAGTTTATAATTTTTTTGTTTGAATTTTTTGTCTCTCTGTCATCACGAGAAAACCACTGCACAGATTTTGATGAAATTTGAATCTAAGAAGGTATGAGTATTATTAAAATCAAATAGTAGCTTCAGATATTGTAAAATGTAAAGGACATACATACAAATAAAAATATACCAGTAAATAGACTTACCCACTTATATAATTTTTCATTATTTATAACATTCTTACAAACTCGACAAAATGAAGGGGATAAGTGTCTTGAAGTAATTTAAATTATGCGGAAAATAAATTGTAGATATGGAAAAATTGGTTCTCTATTATTTGACCTGCATATTTTTTGCGGATTTTTGGATTTTATAATACAAATAATTATAAATTTTCAATTATTTAAAACGATGCCTCCTTGCTTTTAGCGTTTGTTAAAGTAACTTTGCATTATATAAATTGAAGTCGCTTCTGCTGTCTGTTCGCTTATAATGCAGTTTTCAGCAATAGACAGGGTAATTCTAGAGAAAGGTTTATATGTACAATACATGCATATTGTAGCACGGAAAAGCTCAGGAATTCAAAGATTTGTATTTCATACTAACCGGTAAAACCTACCTTGGGACGAACCCAACCGAAGCGAGGGTGAATCGCTAGTTTTGCTATATTCTATAAAATATATTAGTTACCTCTCTGTAAAAAATCTCACTAAATCTATCATTTTACATCTAGAATTACTTGAATTTTTTTGTAGTTTTAGCTCGAGCGAAGCCGCGGGTTCTGCTAGTTGGCTATAATTTTTAAAAATACAACTGCCTCGGTGGTGTAGTGGCTAGCATGTAACACGCAAGGAGGTCCTGAGTTTGAGTCCCGGGTCGGGCTAAGTTTAGTTCGGGTCGGCCTAAGTTTAGTTATTGAGTCTTTCTGTATAGTAAGCCTCAATAACAGCCCGGAGTTGGGTAGTTGGCGGTGTGTCACCCCCGTGCCTCGGAGAGCACGTAAAGCCGTCGGTCCTGCGCCTTAACTCTCACTGGTCGTGTCGAGTGGTCGTCCCAGCGGAGTATGAGAGTGACAGGAATAGAGTGCACTCGTATCTATAACTTAATCTTATTTAGTTTTGCCATTATTATACATACATGTTTAAATTTTTCAACCAATATTATTATTCTATATGTAATTTAAGATAGTTAAAAAACTAAAAATATTAATTTATAATTTAGTTTGCTATTATTTAAAAACAAAATATTAAGCAACACTGTCTTGTTTTTAAAGTCGGTGAAAAATCGTGGTATAAACATAAAATTATTGTCTGAACTTTTTCTAAACGTAAATTATTTTAAATGTTGCTTAAGTTATTTTCAACTGTATTTCTTTCAATGCAAAGTATCGATTCGAAGGCTCAAAAACTTAATTTGTAAGTGTCTGCCGAAAGTAGATTTTTTAAATATTTTTTGCTGCCCAAATTCGCGACACATTCTTAAATGTCGTAGTCGTGTTTAGGCAAAGAGAAGACTGTCGTTTTTAGTATCTTTTGTTATAATTTTTTATAAGATCAAGATTTGTTTACTATACTAGTGAGTGCTTTTAACTATGCTTGATTTATAAAATTATTTTTTTAACACTTTCTTAAGGTTACGCGAATATTTGACATTATAAATAAAACTATCTTTTTAGATCGGATGATAGTCTCTCCCAATGAACATGATTGCTGTAAACACACATAACATAGCACTCATGTTCACCGCAGTGACTGAAATTCTACCATAATGATATATTGAAAACTCGAGAAAAACGTATACATAATATATGAATTTTCTCTTTTTTCAATTTTTTTTCTATATTTTTACATTACTTCATTCTATATCTAATAATATATGTACCTACTTCCAAGACAAAACAGTTTAGTATCACTATAATTCTTTGATCAACAATATTACTACATAACGTGTCACATACAAAATCAAAGCTAAATTCTGTCCGAATATGTACTTATACAGCTACATTTGTATACTAACGAACCAAGACAAAGTCTTATAATAGTTTTATTTTCAAGCTAATCAACACCATAGCGCCTTGTAATAAAGTCACAAATCTTTGAATTATCATAATACACTTGATCATTTCGTAAGTTTTATAATCTTTATTGTAAAATCAACCTTATATCAAAAACATAAAGCACTTTTTTCCGTTCTTGCTTTGTGAGCTAAGTCGTTATGTTTTTTTTTTCTGTTTGCTTCTTTGAATTGGCGCGTATATTGGCCGACCTGGGCCAACGTTCTGAGCGGATTTAAAATTGTTCAAAATTTAATTTTATATTATTTCGTAGGTTAAATCTTAAAATATTGACTTTATCTACATGTATTTATCCAAAATAAAACACTCCGTCTGAAAAATTTCTTCATCGCGCATTATTTTTGCAATTTTTAAATATATATTGCGGCATTGTGAACGTGTTTACGCTGGCAGTGTTTCAATAGAACTAATCGAAATATACGCTCACTTTGCAAGTGAGCTTATATTTAATGAGACGGATTTCTTACGCCGACCCAATATCTAGTAGTATTGTTGATCGAAATTATATTTAAAGGAAGAAAACTAACTACCTAATAAAAAAATAAAAAATAAATATATATTTTTTTTTTATTGACCACACTCGTCTTCGCTCGTCAGTAAGGTACTAAACAAAAAACAATCAGTTGACAAACAGAGGAAAAAAAGTACTGAATTGTGTTATATATAGATACCTACAACATTTTTCTTAGTTAAACAATTATTATATACATGTTAAGTTAGCCTGTAATTGTGATATACTTTGTAACACTTTCTTATGTATAACTATAATAAGTTAAAAAATGTATTCTTAGTATATAACGTAGGCTTCCTAATAAATAAATAAATAAATAAATACCTAACACTATCTATAACAAGATTAGAATTATTTTATAGGAATAATCGATAATAATCGAATCTGCTACGTCCATTCTAAACAAACACTGCACCAGACGGAATTTTTATATCTAACACAAAACAAAAGCTTAACAATGCTCCTTGTTTTTTGTCTCAAAACTTTTGGACTCTAACTTCAAAATTATACTTTCATTTTAATGTTCGTGTGAAAATGAAATTTTTTCTTTATTTCTTTTCCTTTATAAAAAGTTGCACGTAAAATGAATAGATTTTAAATGAAGGCTGTAAATTCTCGCGTCGTGCATTTTATTTTGATCTATTTTGTTATAGCGACCGAAATAAAAATGGCCTGCAGCTTAATTTACTTTTAAAATGGAGGAGATCCGGAGATTTTGAAGTCGATGTGATGTACCTTTCAAATGAAATCTTCTTAAATCTAATTACACAGTTTACTAAATGGACTTTTTTAATATTGGATTTTTAGTCAGCCTTTAACACATTGGCGTCTTCAAGCTGTTTTGCAGTCTTTTCTATTTTTCGCTTTTCTTAACAAAGTTCTGCAATCTTCTTGGTTTCTCAACATCTTTTATCTTCTCTAACTCTTTTTCTTTTGCCATCACGTTGCTTTATCCATTTTGTCTTGTTGTTATACATATGTCCTGTCCATCGCAATCAAACGGAATATGCCTTTCAGATAAAGACAACAAGATAATGATTATTTTTAATACTTTAGAGTTAATAATTATTTTTAACAAGTGCTAATTTTAATATTTTTCTAAAGACATATTAAAAAGAAAGCGGGCATACTAACTTTATAGGGCCGATAAACCCTTGATTTATACAGATGAATAAAATTAAAGTGTCTGTTTGTAATGTCAAGATAATACTGTTTTACTAAATGCATATGAAATTATAAACGGTATATATAAGAAAAACACATCTTTTTAAATTTTTGTCTATCTGTCCGTTTGTTCCGGATAATTTCTGAAATGGTTGAACGGATTTTGTAGGGACTTATACTGGAAGATAGCTGATATTATAGGGAGTAACATAGGGTACTTTTATTTTAAAAATTGAATTAAGGTTTCGCTCAACAAAATTAAAACGTACCTAGTTACGAACCCGAGCGAAGCGAGTGTGAATCGCTAGTATTATATATAATCAATATAAGAAACATCATACCGGTAGCTTATTTTTGCAAAATATTCATAAATTAAAGCCTAAAATCTTCCTAGATGATCGCTCTTTCTATTGGTAAAAACTATATGAAAATCCGTACAGTAGTTTCTGAGATTAGCCTAAACAAATACAAAGTAAGGGTGACAGTGGAAGATTATTATATAAGTTTAACATACTGCCGATTCAGCTGAGGGATCCTACTTGCTATACTAGCGGTCGCGGATTCGAGTCTCGCTGGAAGCACTCATTTGTGTCATGAGCACGAATGTACAAACATTCGGACTCATACAATAACTCCAGTCACGGGTGTTTATATTTATAATATGTATATATTTAAAGCTATATACTTGTGTTGTAGATGGTGCTTTGTGCTAGTGTCCCAACATATTCATTTATTTATTACTATCAGCCCTCAATCACTATTTTCTGAGCGCTCCATCTTATCCTTTGAGTCTGAGCCTATTTTGAAAAAAAAGTTACAATCAGTTTAAGATGTGATTTGGAGATATCGTGTAACATACGCTTTTCTTGAGGTCGGTTAAAGTAGTTTAACTTTATACTATTAAATATTTTCTGCCCAGACGCTTGATTGGTTTCATATAGAATTACCTAGACGTCCTAGGTCCAACGGATACACGTCACGGGGGGTGACAAAAACCATAAATAAAAAACATGTTAAATCGACACCATGTTACTTCATTAATTTTTTACAGCGTAACACTAGAATGTGTTTTTTGTTATATCTATACGTTTATTTATGAAGAACCGACGCATCATCGGGCTTCAGTTGATTTTAAAGGATTTCTGATTTAGTTTTCTCACGCTAATAATGTTTTAGCTTTTTAATTTCTTGCTGTATATACTAATTTTAAGTAAAAATCCTATGTTATTTTTGGTTCCTCGATGCACTCATGAAAATGCCTCCTCCTTTTTGAAGTTGGTCAATTACATAAACAATTTTGTCAAACCGAATCAAATTGGCCAAAAACTCGAATATTTCAATAGAAAATATGAAAAGAGTAACTACGAGTATCTCCTCCTAGATCCATAACATGATCAAGTCATTCGTATCAAATTCTAATATCGTAGCCATACTCGTGAAGAAATGAATTTCTAAGTAAATTAAATTCTAACGTTGACTTCATGGTGCAAAAAACCGTGTTAAAACATACAAACTCGTAGATAATAGTTAGTCTCAATAAACTAAATTGCTTGTAAACAGTGAGTTGAATTAAAAAATCCAGAAACAACACTAATGGCTATTAAGTAAGATATTTATCTTGATCATTAAGTAAAAACGCGGCCAGTGTGACAGCCAATACATTATTAGGTAAAAAAATAATAAAAAAACGGACAGACCTTAATAAAGCAACCGCCTCCGAATTACTTTGCGTCTCGGCTAGGTGTTTTACTTTGGTTGCAGCAGACATGCGACAATATTGTCGCGTTTTTAATTAGTGCATTATCGTTATACGAATTTTAGTTCTGTTCTATCAGCCCTTTTCTAAAGTCCCACTACTGGGCATGGGCATTCCCTCAATGCGAGGATCAGGCCATAGTCCACCTCGCTGGTGTAAGCGCGGGTTGACAGACTTCACATATCTTGCCTTAACTTTATCAAGAGATTATTAAAAAATCATCCAAATTATCAGTATAAATATTGCACTCTCTTCATACCAGATCAACCATCCAACTTATCATTTTAATATTAATAAAATCACAGGTTAATTATGGATAGGCACTTTAAGCTTAAATTTCTCTTTCCCTATACATTTCATATTATCTACTTTTGAAATTTATCTGGATGCAAAAAAGTCATAAACATGTTTTATTTGTTTATCCTACAAATATAAATAGCAAAGGAGAAAATGGATGCATGGATTAATAGATGGATATATCAAAACGTTAGTTAAATGTAAAACGAAATAATATTACTAATAAAATATACTAATTAAAATATATATGTTTACTTATTACTTAATAGAGCATATTTTTTATTAATTTTTCATATATTTTGCCGCCAGTCTGCCTTCACAGCTTCTTTATCTAGTATCGCAGTACCCATGTCAGTGTGTCGTTTGACAACACTGTTCAAATCATTGTTCATAGAACGAACATAATGGATGCTACATATATTTGCCTTATTTTATTTTAATATCGAAATATTGAATAACCCACTTAAATATTTTTTTATTTATTTGTATTAATGATATAATAAGAAAAGTAAAAGAATATTGACGACACCTTTTGCTGGATTTGTGCCAGCGGTTGCTGGTTCGAGACCCGCTGGGGGCATTTATTTGTGTGATGATTTATATTTATAATATATATGTATTTAAAGTTATATAGGTATGTTTAGGTATCAACTATCTGATATCCATAACACAAGCTTCCACAGCTTACCATGGAATTAGATGGTGCTGTGTGTTAATGTCCCATCACATTTCTTTATTTATTATTTATAAGCTACTTCTATACAGTAATAGCTTATGTATTGTGGATAATCCTACTTACTAGTATTCGTCTAGTGATTGAATTTGACCATGATCATGATCTTAAAGACAGACATGATACAAGAACTTTTTTTATATGTCAACAATACAAACTCATCTTTTTTTAACCCCCGACGCTATAAGAGGGGTGTTATAAGTTTGACATCGATATATGTATGTGTGTGTCTATGGCATCGTAGCTCTCTAACGGAAAGATCGATTTCGATGCGGTTTTTTTCATTGGAAAACCAGTTAATTTTTTACTTTCTTGCGATGGTTCTTAGCTATGTTTGGTTAATATCGGCCCAGCAGTGTAAGAGTTCAGCTCTTTTCCAAAATGATGTAAGGCATTTTGGCGTATGATTACTCGATTAAGTGCTTCACGCGTGCCAGTGTAATCGTTAAATGACAATTAATTTGCGTAGGGGGTTTTTATAGATAAATTCTTTAAAAATAATTTTCAAAAAAAATATGTTAATTAACAACTAGATGTGGAATAACTAATTGTTAGCAAAAATGTATGTATGTATAGTAAAATGTATTTTATATACACCGCAACATCATATTAAAAAAAAATTTTAACAAAAATATTCTAACTTATTATGAACTATTCAAATATCATCTTTTCTATGGCGAATGAAGTAAAATGTGTCCAACATGTCTAAGAAATACACGATAACTTTGTATTTATTTTTATTTTTGCTATTTTCGGAATAAATGCAAAGTATTTTATTATTAGATAGTTATTGTTATATATGCGTATATTTTTTAGATTTAAAAAACAGAGTAGCCAATTTGTAATGTAGGTTTTCTTGGGTTGTCATATCTAAGTTGAGCGAATTATTTTCATCCGACCGGCATGTGAAATCGAACCTACTAAGCTTTCAAAAGACATGTGAAGTCCACTAGCCAGCACATAGCCAGCGGGTGGACTATGGCCTGATCCCCCTCATATTCAGAGGAAGTCCACCCAGCAGTAAAGACTGAGTTATTTAAGAAAACAAAACTGCTATCTAATGAACAGGATGCCTCAGAAGAGTGCGAAAAAATCATAACAAACTGCGTGACATATAATTTTAAAAGGGTCTAATTGCTTAAAACAATGTATATAAAACAAACTCGCATACCATTGGAAAACATACGGGAACATATTTTGTAGTAACGGGTAACAATATTTAACAAACTCATATAACGATTAGAAGATGTACTTACCGTATTTTATATCATTTTTTAGAGTTCAATATCCAAAAGTTAAAAATAATATTAAACCCTTATAATAATCTACTCATGTACGTCTATCTGAAATTTGTTATTGAAAGCAATGAAAATTGTTGTGAAGAAGACATATTCAAGTAGGTAATATTTAACACATTCGAGATTTACATCGTAACAAGTGATTTAAAATGTTTGATAATCATATATATAGGTTATACAATAAAGGCTGGGGTAGCCCAGTGGTGACGCGCTCGTTTGGAAGACCGAGTGAAGCGGGTTCAAATACCGAATCTCGTACATCTGATATTTTCATGTGCGAATCATTTCCAACATGATTACGGTGAAGGAAAACATCATAAAGAGATCTACATGTGTAAGAGGATCCAGCGAGTTTTCGAAAGACATGTAAAGTTCCCCAACCCGCGTTTGGCTGGCCTGATGGACTATGGACTGATCCCCCTCGTACTGAAGGTAACCCTGTGCTCAGCTGTGGTATATTAAAAAAAGGTTTAAATACATAGAGGTATGAATAAATAGGTATAAAAAAAATATTTGAGAAATTAATATATAATAATTGATTGAGGAAACTGAATCGTATATTTACAACTTGCCAAAAAGCTTTAATTTCATGACGATAAAATCAAAAAATTTCGACCGATAGAAAGAAAATTTATTCCGTGTTGGCATCCTACAGCCGTGCTATAGTTCTGCTTGAGGCTTTTATATATTCATCCCGTCTTCATCTTTATTCTTGAGTAATAAGGATCAAAATTACTTGAAACATTTTTTGTAATAGTGCAATTTTGATCTTAAAAAAACCTACTAGAAAAAGAGCTTTCGCTGCATTCAAATAAAGCTCAAATTTGAATGATTGTTGGTAAAATAGCTACATTTTTTGATGGTCTAGAACAATTTGCTAACATGAATACTTACAAGGCATTTGATGTTTGGTGCCATATTTGGTAATGTTAGAAATGATTGAGTCGATTTTAACAAGCGTTTAATAATTATATAAACATTAGTAGATTTATCTAATACTTTCTTAGATTTACGCAAATATTCGACATCTATACCTATAACGAAATTCTAACTGAGTCTGTACCAACTTTAAATATTTTTTGAAATTCTCATTGAAATAGACATTATTTTCGATACATAAGACGAATATATAGTTTTTAGAATTTTTGTCTGTCTGTCTGTTACCCCATCACAGAAAACCCACTGGTGGGATTTTGACGAAATTATGAAGTATTACGAAAGTATGATGGCAGCGGGTTATCCGGGTCAACATATAGGATACTTTTTACTCCGGGAAAATATCTCATCTCTGAGAAATCTATACTAAAAGTTAAAACATAAGTAGGGACGAACCCGAGCGGAGAGAGTGTGAGTCGCTTGTTTTAAATAAAACTATCTTTTAGGATTGTTCGCGGCTTTATTTTGATTTTTGGTTCCCGACGTTTCGAATGCTTTACAGGAACCATGGTTACGGGAGAAACTCGAGTCTTTTATTTAGAATTATATAACTTAACATTAACATTTATCGGATTTAGATATAGTTTTCACTAAGAGAATTAGCGATAACGAGGAAGGTTTATGTATATAATTTGTTCAAGATGGCTGAGATAGCTAAGCCATCTTGTGACAGTGTTTTGTCAGAAAAAAAAACTTTTAAAGGCTAACACTGGCTATATGAGTGATATATTAAACCAATGTACTAGAAAACAGTTTAAAAATACCTATAGAAAAGTCCCCGATAGCATGTGTAGTGTATCTTTCAGTGTATCTCCTAAGATAAACTCACAATAATTAGTTTTATCTCGTTAAAACACGGCTAGGGAGGGTTCCTAGCGAAGTGCGGGGAAGTCGCTTGTTTGTTATAGAATTATTATACTCATAGTATAGTTTTGCCAGTAATTTCACTCGTAACTATATTATTACAAGTTTTTATTTAACTTTCAATATTTATATTATAAATCTTTGTTCGGGTCAAATTTTTGCAACTAAATTTTAAAGCAATTCTCCTCAACCGATTGAGCTGAAATTTGGCATACACGTTTAGTTTAGATGACAATGCTTGGTTAGATAAGTGACGTCATTCTACATACAACATGGCGGAGTCCCAAAGATGGCGAATTATGTTTTTTATGCACCTCCATGATATGGATATCAAATGAAAGGGTTTGCTGAGAAGAATATAAATAAATTGCTAAAATATAAAACTTTAAATTAAATCACACCTATTTAATTATTACACAATTTATACAATATAAAACTTGTTTTTAAAAATGCATTGTTTTATTAGTTTATTGTATCTTAAAAATCAAGTTTCAATATATAATTTTAATTGTCAACAGCCTAATAATAAAAAAAAACTGGTTTTCGCTTTGAAGAATCCAAGATTTATCCAAAAAGGTGTTATTTTACCTGAAAAAATACCACAATCTTTTCTCACATTAAAATAAAACAAAAAACTAACTTTTAAATGGTGAAGTAAAATTTTACAAATTCTAAATATTTCAAATAAAATCATATGTAAATGGATTTATAAAAAAATAATTCGATAATTAGTTGCCTGCACAAACGACGCAATCAAATCGTGGGAATGGACAGCATAGCTGTTAGAACAATGAAATGTGTGGAGCAGATTTTAATAATATAAACTTAAAACAGGATTATATATAATTAACTAGTATTGCCCGCGGCTCCGCCCACGTTCAGATGACCAAAAAACAAATTCTTAGGTTTTACATAAATAAGTATACTCTTACATTGTAGTTTTTATATTTTTTGTCAGAAGTGAGACATTTTCCCGCGGTAAAAAGTATCCTATATGTTGACCCGGTTAACCAGCTTTCACCATATCAAATTTCATCAAAATCCCTTCAGTGGTTTTTCTGTGATGCGGTAACAGACAGACAGGCAAAAATTCTAAAAACTATAGATTCGGCCTTTGTATCGATAATAATGTTTATTTCAATAAGATTTTCCAAAAAATATTTAATGTACAGATTCAGGTTAGTTACAATTTTATCATATGTATGGACAGTATTGCGTATAGTTTAGTTTGAATAATAAAAGTAATTTCTATATATAAATAAAATTCTTTTAGGATGCAAATAATTAGATCTTCTAAAACATGTATCTTTCAATCTAGAAATTTGTACATTAGTCCAGACTAAAACACAGGAAGGAGGGTAAAAAATTGAATCTATACTAATATTCTAAAGAGGTAAAGCTTGTGAGTTTGTGAGTTTGTGACGGTGTAGGGGGTAAACTCTGGATCTACTGAACCGATTTAGACGAAATTTGGTAAGACGATAGTTTGAGTTTTTATCCCTGAAATCATCCCTTAGGAGGATGAAAATGGGGATGAAAGTATTTGTACAGGGAAGCAATTTAGAGACGAACCCGAGCGAAGCGAGGGTGAGTCGCTAGTTTTAAAATAAAACAATTTTGAACAACGAATGTTTGAGTTTTCTCCATATATCCATCAGCTCCCAACCTTAGCCAAATCAAAAACCTATCTACCCAGTAGATATATATTGTTATATAGTTGATTAAAAAATATTATATAAGAAAAACATAAAATAAAGATATTTATAATGTGTATTACGTTACAGCAATCCTAGATAAAAAATTGAGTTTTTTTTCAGAAAAGATCTATATAGATAAACCTACAAATCAAAACTTTATCTAAATACAAAATTCAATCAAAATCATTAATCGTATAAGCCGTTTCTGCGATAGGTACACGAAATAAATTTATATACATACATATTATATAATAAGGATTGCTCAATTTAATATTACAAGAAAAATCAAATTAATAAAAAAATCTAACAACTCTTGTGTCCATACTCCATAGTTTTGTGTCCGGACCAAGCTGCACCGAATATCCGATGGGCGTGGGCCGGGTGTTACAATTAAATATATATTACTGCCCACATAAAACAATGCATGGCGATGAATATCGCGTTCCTTCATTTTCATAACTGTGTGTATCATTATCATTTTATTTACTAGCATCCTTAGACACTATATTTATAATTGCTAGTGGTCGAAATTCGACCATAATCATTAAAAATAAATAAATAAATATGTTGGGACATTAACACACAGCACCATCTAGTTCCATGGTAAGGTTACGAGGCTTGTGTTATGGATACCAGATAGCTGATACAATACTCATATATAATTTTAAATACATACATATTATAAATATAAGCATCCATAACTAGAGTACAAACATTCGTGCTCATCACACAAATGAATGCGCCAGTGGGACTTGAAGCCGCGACCGCTGACACAGCAAGTAGGGTTACTACAAACAGCCAAACGTGTCAACAGAAAAGAACAAAATTTGAGGATAACATTTCGTGTATAGATAATTTAGAATTTAGTTTTATTCATAACATTAATAGTTACTAAAAAAAGAAAATCGGTTGACAAACAGAGGAGATAAAGGCCCTGAACTGTTTTATCTATTATTTCGTTCCCATTTATAACATTACGCAATTTCACCAACATTCTTGTCAAATATAACTAATACTTATGTCTCAAGTCTTTAACGATATCAGTATTAAAAATATTTCCTCAAGCGAGAATCGAACCCATGATCAGTATAGAAGCAAGCAAGTCAGGCACGTGTCACTATGACAACCAACTTTAGAAAAATTTGAACACTCTACCAAGTATGTAAAATACGTACCAATTAGATACGAAAATTCTCTAACGTATTTAGGCGATCGAGCACATTCAAAGGAGACGAGTAATTAAAAAGCGATTATGAAGCTCCAATTGTTCAAAATTCCTTCACATAGTATAAAGAAAGGGTCAAAATTTTTGAATAAATAGAATTTTTCGAAGCCTTCGTTAATTTCTGGTCCAGTGATTCTCAACCTTTTTGATTTAATTATAATCTTAGGCTAATACTAATAAAACTTTGACAAAGTTCGATCTGTGCATATAATAATATTAAGAGGTGGCTTGACATAAAGATTAAGTAAAAAAAAACTAGTTAATCTCGAACTGAATTCGCTTGTCCTGAATTTCGTAGCACTAAACTTTATATTTGTGTTAAGTACAAACAAACAAATTTTGATGTGATGTAAAAAAACTGGACGTGACCGGCCCAGTGGTAAAAATCGGACCATATTTCTTTTCCATTTACTCGTCAATAGCTACTAAACAAAAAAAAAAGAAAATTGATTGACAAACATAAGAGAAAAAAGTTTTATATTTGCCTATGTATATCTAATATATAAAATTCTCGTGTCACGGTGTTTGTAACAAAACTCCTCCGAAACGGCTTGACCGATTTTTATGAAATTTGGTGTATATATTTAGTAGGTCTGAGAATAAACCGTGGGCACTCCTAGTGCTCATAACGGAGCCCGGCGCGACGCTGCAACACGCAGCCAAGTCCCGCTGGAGCTCGCTCTTAACCAACCACTACTCAGTTCCGGCTGAGTAGTTGTTGCCCTCAACAGATTACCACCACCATCTGGTGGTGATCAAACAACAAAAACCAACAACAACCAACACAAACAACAAATAAAACGTAAACTATTTTTCATACCCCTAAGTGATAAGGGTGGTCCACCCTATAGATGAACCTGAGTGGAGCGAGGGTGAGTCGCTAGTATTTATATAGGAAGCATTAATATTAATATTTAATTGAGCATGATATTACATTAATATAAGACTAGTAATTATTATTTTTTAGTTTGAATTAGTTCCCGGGATAAGAATGCTAAAAATAAACAAAAAAAATAATCTCTTACAAAAACAAAATATTTTGAAAACAAAGCTTAACCGAAACGTATACGAAATTTAGTGACACACTTCATTTTAATTAGTGCCAATAAAAACTAAATACATGGAACAAAAACGTTTTGTTTCAACATTTAATTTTAAATTCTTTTATAAGAAAAGTTTTTTTTTAATTACCCAGCCAGTTTTAAACATGAAAAAAAAACTAAAGGTACTAATGATATCTATACTCACCATCGAACATTTTTTTTTAACAAGCGAATTTTTGGTAAATGAAATCATTTCAATTAGTCAGAGAAGTCTCTTAATATTATATAACTAGCGACTCACCCTGACTCCGCTCGAGTTCGTCCCTAATTACGTTGTAACGTTTAGTATATATTTCTCAGAGGTGAGATAATTTTCCGCAGTAAAAAGTATTCTATATGTTGACCCGGATAACTAGCTATCATCATACCATATTTAATCAAAATCTGTCCAGTTGTTTTCTTGTGATGCGTTCCCAGACAGACAGACAGACAGACGAAAATTCTAAAAATGATAGATTCGGCCTCTGTATCAAATATTAATGACTGTTTGAATAAGATTTTCCAAAAAAAATACTAATTTAATGTGCAAATCCGACTCAGTTAGAATTTTATTACATATATGTATAGACTGTTTTTAAATAATCATCAAACTTCGAAATCAAAGTCAATTTTAAAGTTTACAATAATTCCACATTAAAGGGTTATTTTTATTTACATAAGACCACTCCTAAGGTGTTTAAAATTTATTATAAGAACAACCCCTCACAAAACAGCTTTTAGAATTGATTAACAATTGTCAAAGTTAACACCTAAATAAAAAAAAAACAATCTTGATTATCTCCTCCGTTTTGAATATGATTCAAATATAAGAATGAAAATTTTCTAAATAAATTTTCACGTCACACCTAAAGCTCTAAGCTCATGCTTTTTCAATAGGTTTCAATAGCTTTATTTTTTACCATCCGGAGTCCTATATAAAATATGAAATTAAAAACCTAGTAATTTTTTTTTCATTTTTACACTCAGATAGGTTATATTGTAACCTACAGTAACTAACGTAGTAAACTTATCAGTAAATTCTGTGTGATATTAAATATATATAAAAAAATACATAAATATTGCTCAAAACGCGAAAATAATAGTAAGGGATTTGTATAACTTTTGCATTTCGTATATCAGACAGAACTCAGCGTTTCCTACTCCTCCTTTGTTATGAAAACGTCAATCTAAAAGCCAACATTCGCAAGACGTGCATTGTGTAGAAAACTTTAGTGATTTAGGTTACTTTTGATATTGTATGTGAATATTAAATGGGATTGTAGATCTGTTTAAAACTAGATTTTAATAACTTCATTCGAAGAATTAATAAATAAATAATAATAAATAAATAATAATAAATAAATAATAATAAATAAATAATATTATTTATTTATTAATTCTTCGAATCTTGAATTAATGAATAAATAATAATAATATTTTAGCCCTATTCTAACGTTCCACTGCTGGGCATGGGCATTCCATCAATGCGAGAACCATGCCATAGTCCCTCATGCTGACTAAAGAATTGAAAGTTGAAAAATTGTAAGTAATAAAATCAAGTGGAAAGTGAAGTACTTTGTTCATCTAATTTTCCAGCAAAATATGTAATTGGAACCAACTTTCTGTTTTACTTTGCACTACCTTAATATATGGAAGATATCCGGACCTTTCATACTTATTTGTACACTAGCGGCTCACCCTCGCTTCGCTCGGGCAGCAAAAACATATCTATTCCACGGGAACCGTACATTTTTCCGGGATAAATAGCCTTTTTGTTATTCTGATATATGAACTATATTATTGTAAAGTTTCATTAAAATCCAATTAGTCATTTTTGTGTACTAAGCTGTATAAGTTACTATAGCTTTTTAACTTTCCTACGTCAAGTATTTAATTTTCCGGGATGAAAGGTATCTAAAATGTTGACCGGGGATATGCATGCAAAATTTCATTTAAATCGGTCCAACAGTTTCGGACATTAGCCCGTACAAACAGACAACCAGATGAACAGACAAACAGACAGAGAAACAAAAATCTGGATTTGTTCTATTTCTCTTCTTACATCCCCCTGACTTGGTTTTTAGCATTTTTTCTATGTACAGACATTCGACCTCTACAGTTTTATTATATTTATAGATATATTGGACTAATTAGACTTGCTGCTGCATTAATTTTATGAATTATCTATGCATACAGGTAGTCCTTGCTATAAGTGAATTAAATTTCGTCCAAACCCAAACCTAAACCAAAGGAGTAACAAACATACACACACATGTCAACTTTCGTATTTATAATAACAATAGTGCGATGAGAAAATTTGTAAGTTTAAGAAAGTCAGTGTACGAGTTGATAATATTGGAGAAAATATCGTCTAAAATTCAGAAAAAAAAACGAAATTGAGTACCTGCTTTTTGGCCAAAAACATTGGTACAATTTAAATCCCTTACATATTTAATTACATTTTTTATTTACTAAATAACACATCACATTACAAAAAAAAACATTTAATCTGACTCCAGGTTTTTAGAAGCAAGCAATAATCATATATAAGAAATCAATTCAAAAGCCACGGTTTTCACATTAAAGTGGTTCGAAACTTTGAAAACGCCTGTTCTTAACACCGGTGTGTTTTTTCCAATAATAAAGGTACATACACACGATACAACATATACTTTCAATACAAGCTTCTGTAGCTAAACTGAAAAAATAAGCTTGACAATAAGCAAACGGTAAGAGAAATTGTACAAATAACCGGCATAGACCCTCCCATTGCCTGTGCAGTGTCTAATAGTGCGTTCAAAACTGTGCAGATATAACTTGTATTTAACGTAACGTGTATGCCCACCTTTATATGTATAATTCGAAAGGCCTCAGAGATTTGCGATACCTTAGCCTTATCTTATCTGGTTGCGATATAAATTGAATTCGGCCATGTCGGCCATTTCGGCCATTAAGAAAATATTCCTCGATCCGTGTGAAAGTACGAGCGATTTTTATTTAACAATTTATTAATGAGTACTTTTGCACTAAAAAATATTTTCGACTTACCCCAATAAAACAGAACTATGTATATATTTCTCAAATTCGTAAGTGTTCTTTAAGTTTTGCCGCTAAAAATATATACCTATTTTTTTTTCATTTATTTATTTATCTATTATTTTAGGGAAACAAACAGTTAAATAATACAT
This sequence comes from Brenthis ino, assembly GCA_921882275.1. NCBI lineage: Eukaryota > Metazoa > Arthropoda > Insecta > Lepidoptera > Nymphalidae > Brenthis > Brenthis ino. Next base: position 21,329,560 of record OV170231.1, read on the forward strand.
AAAAATAATTATAAACTAAAAGCATTCACACACCAGCAAAGTTTCCAGTTATAAATATCTTACAGAGTAAACGATAATCAGTTTAAACTTTAAAACATAAAATAAAAAAAAAAGAACAAAAAAATACTACAAAAAAAAACAATGTAAAAAGGACAACAAAAAAAGTGATGACTCGTAAATTAAAACAAGCTTCTACTGCGAAAGTAAATAAATAAAGAGTTTAAAATTGCTGTTTTCAGTACACTCTTAGAATTGGGTAAATATATTAAATGAAAACCATTTAAAATTATAAAAAAAGATTTATTATAAATACATCGTTCACCCCACTGCTATATACAATTATAGGCAAATTTTAGTTTAATAAAACCTAAAAATATGATAATATTTACACCTTTCTTATATATCCATACCAATATTATAAATGGGAAAGTTTGTGAGGATGGATGTATGGATGTTTGTTTGTTACTCTTTCACGCCAGAACGCCTGAACGGATTTGGATGAAATTTGTCACAAAGATATTTACCTTTTATCCCGGAAAATATACGATTCCCGTGGGATAGATGTATTATGGTTTTTAACTAGGGAAAGGGGAACCTGAAGCAAAGCGAGAATGTGTCGCTAGTTTATAATAAAATTAACGTTGATAATGAAAATAATGAAGCATATGTCTGAAACAATGTAAAAAATTGATTTGTTCCAATCGAATCGGTGACTACTAATAGCCGTAACTGAGTACCAAAATGTGCTTTTGCTAATAAACTATATAACAATAATACTCGTAACTACTCGCCCAGTGGTTAAAATTCGACCATAATCTTCTCATTGATAACACAAAAGCTTGTCAAAAGTTACTCACTAAAGAAAAAAAGAAAATCGGTAACCAAACAGAACAGATAAAACTATTGAGCTGATTTGCTTTTACCTATACCATAGTATTATATTAGTATTACTACATAATATTATACTAGTACAGATGCCTCATCTCATACAAAGAAATTCTGCAGCGCAAATTCGGGCTATTCTTCGGGCTATTTTTGCTTACTAAAATAGATAATAGATGTCGTTGATTCGCAAATAGTTAAACTATTTTATTTTACAAGCCTATACAAAAAGACGAGTTATATCCATATATTTTTTATAATTAACACTAAAATTGTCAATAGCTACAAAGAAAAAAGATCGGTTGACAAACAGAGGAGAAAAAGGTACTATTTTGTCTTTACCTACCTATCACTACATAGTATAAAACAAAGTCGCTTTCTCTGTCCCTATATCCCTATGTATGCTTAAATCTTTAAAACTACGCAACAGATTTTGATGCGGTTTTTTTTATAGATAGAATGATTCAAGAGGAAGGTTTTAATATATAATTTGTTAAGTTTTTGTATACATTGGCTAAAATATAACGATATTTGTTGGAGGTGTCGGAAAAAATAAGACGTCTGGGAGCTTTCAACGAAAACGCTGTCTAAACCCTTTGAGATATAACAAAATAATGTATGGTGGAATTGTGTATCTTATATAGGTCTACAGAAAAAACTACGATGGCATATGTCTATCTCTTAAGGATAACATACTATGTCCATTTTAATTTAAAACGTACCTAGTAATATGATAATTCAGCCCTTTTAACATCCTACTACTGCCTGACTCAATGTGAGGGGGATTATGGCATAGTCCGCCGCGATGGCTAAGTGCAGGTTGGCGGATTTCCTGTTTCCTGTTAGTTTTTTTATAAATACAGGTTTTACAATGCTCTCCTGAGCTATATTTGTAAGCTGAAATTATATAAAAAATGAAAATCGCACATGAAAATCTCAAACATACAAGTCTCGGGATTTAAACCGGCTTCTACTACCAATGGGCTCAATTCTAAGTTATTGACTACAGTTTAATTATTATAAATGTTATTTTAATTAGATATGAATCTATATATAACCCTTTAAATAAAAATAAATTAACCGAAAATTTCGTTAATAATAAAAAGTGTATCATTTTTTAAATATAATATAGTATAAGAGACTGCAGCCAAAAACAAATTTTAAGAAAATATAATATAAACATAGACAGATTCATCAGAACCCACTAAGATTTTTGGAAATTCGACCCCTAAAAGGTTAAAAAGGGCGTTAGAAGTTATATGAAAATATGATATTTTTAAAATTGCAGTGACTAAAACTTAAATAAAGAAAATAATTTGATACTTAAACCAGAGCAATTAAACATATGTATGTGTGTAAAGTACACGATCGATGTTGCAAGGAAATGCCAGTTGAAATATAAATTAGCTCAGCTTTCTTAGGAAAGAGAGATATTTAAGTCGATTGTGTATATCATTGTGTAGAAATTTTAGCAATTCTTTTTTATATAAATTGGTTATGTAATAGCGTGTTTCATATAGAACATTGATTAAAAAACATTAGTTATCCCCAAATATACTTGATGAATCGATTTCCACAATCGTCGTATATGGTCACATTTTTACCACCGGCCCCTATACTTTAACATATAAAGAGATGCGGGTCCAAACTATATAATTTAACTGTCAAATAGTCTAAGAGCTGTCACTCAAAGCGTTTCATTATCTATGACTGGCTAACCGTTAATTTTGTGTTACGCCCCTTCTTAATTCGCTTTTAAATCCTTTTGTTTATGATTCTTTTGTGCGATCTATTTTGTGAGATCTAAATATAGTTTTTTACCTTTAATGGTTAATTTTATAAGGAACGCAATTTTCTGTAATCATTATCGATTCCAACATCAATTAAATTGTTGTTCCTTGGTCACATCACTCGAAAACGGTTAATTTTGCCAAATTTTAACCGAAACGGATAATAAAAAAAAAAATGTATTGCTATTAAAAATCTTGTTACAATTTTTTCTCCTAAAAATGGTATTCGTTAGAATATAATAATTAAAACTTACTCAATACATACAAAATTTCATGCAAATATGTCCAAGGAATAAAAAAATTCATACAAACTTTATCACCTATTTCAGAAACCCCTTGGGGGTTGAATTTTGAAAAGTCTTTCCTTAAGGGATGCCTTCGTTATATGAGGAATACGTGTGTGAAATTTCAATTTGCTAGACTTAAGGGTTTGGCCAGTGCGTTGACACATCAGTATTTTGCATTATATATATATATATATATATATATATATATATATATATATAATACAATAAATAGGTAACGTTTGTTAGTTTTCAATTTTACATGTGTTGATATCAGAAACTATTGATTCGATTCTACACAACAGACATAGGATGTACGCAGGACATATACATATACTGACCAACATTTTAATAACGATTGTTTTAGGGTCTATTTTCTGTACACAATACGTAACAGTCATCGTTTTGGTTATGGTGATAGTTGGTTATCCGGGTCAACATATAGGATACTTTTTACCGCGGTAAAATATCTCATTTCTGAGAAAAAATATAAAAACTGTATTGTAAGAGTATACTAATATGTAAAACATAAGAATTTTGTTTTTGGTAATCTAAACACGGGCGGAGCCGCGCGCAATGCTAGTAATATAATAAAATTTTAGCAGATCGCTGTCTATACTTGTAAGATATTTAGGAAAAGCTTACTGGGGGTCTTTATTAACCCAAAAGAGCTTAAAACAATGATTTTTATATTTTTTGTCTGTTTATCTGTGAGTTTCTGCGCGCTAATCTCAGAAACTGCTTAACCGATTTGGGTGCGATTTTCACTGATGTATTGTGATAAGCTTCACTTAACATTTAGTAATTGTTTTATATCAATCGGTTCATAAATAAAAAAATTATGTCAATTTAAATCACCTAAGGACAATCCCGAGCGAAGCGGGGGTGAATCGATTTTATAATATGTACAGATTTCTTTTAAATACCTCCACATCGGCGTCAGATGCCCTCCTTATCTCAGCTGATAGCTGATTGAATAATACACGTAAACCCACTCGACTTCTTACTTGTGCTGAAGAATATACGTGATCAAATTAACAGTACTACACTTATAATCGTAAGTTTATTTTTATGATACTACTGCTGCGAAGTGAAAGGGGGGTTATGCGTTTGAACTGTATGTATGTGTGTGTACAAATTATTTATGGATATCCGACCCTAAGTTACAACGTAATTACTAAACGGTTTAATCAATGTTGATGAATTATATTATGTCGTTAGATTTGTCTAGATAACACAAGTGCGATAGTGTATTTATAATATAAATATTTTTATTATATAAATTAAAACTTTACAATTTAACTAATAACAGCCAATTTTTCATTATAAAGCTGCTCAATTCTGAACACAACTATCTAGAAGCTAAATAGATATAAGTATAGACGAAAAAACATTCAAAAGTATAGAAAATGACACTAATAAGAAACTAGATAAAGTTAAATAAAAGCTTTTTAAATCAAAACCAATTCTCACATTTCATTTAGAAAGCATAACAAACTAAAAGGATCTATGAGGTTATGGCATTTGCATAAATAGACATGTATACATAAATGTGGAGTCTTACCGGCTTGAGAAGCTACTTCTACCCACTTAAACCCAACGAAACCCAGTTTTAACAAGGTGCTGTAGGATCTCTTACGCTGGTCTACTGCGACGCTCTGACGCCTGGTCTACTGAGATAGACCGAGATAGACCCTAACAAACAAAAATCGACATTCACAATATCCATTTCTTTTATATCAACCAACCTTAGTATTAAGGGAACTCTTTCAAAGATGTGGTCTTCCTCAAAACGAAGCACCTTCTTTTAAAGCTCTTGAGCTATGTTATTGATAACTTCTATAGATGATTATAAATTCTGGATCCGTCTGCTCTTAATTAGTTTCCAACAGCATAAATACCAATCCATTTCTTATATCAGTGCTTGATAAGATCTTAGTACGTGGGATGCATACGTGCTAATAGTGTCTTAGGTTTAGATAGTGAAATGATGACCGTCTGCGATGAGTCGCGCTTTGAATTTTAAAAAGGGTTCATAGGTTCAATTCTAGTTTGGAGCAAAATGTGTTGAAAATTAAAAATATGCTAGAAATGAAATGTACTCGTATATTGAAATTCATAAATATTTCGTAATGGTATTTTAACTATGATTTCTTATTAAAAAAAACTAAATTAGAATTAATGGTTATTTTTAAACTAATTAAAGATATTGAAATTGTTTTAAAAATAATTATTTCAAATTTAAATCCATTTACAAACCACAATTGAACATTATAAAGAAAAAATCCACCCGTGAGGATCGATTAAGATTTTTTTTAATAGTAAGTGATATATATTATTATTATTTTGTAATGGCCCAAAGGTTGCCTGGAAGAGATTGCTCATTTAGGGATAAGGCTGTCTGTTGCGTTATTTCTTCTTTATTTAATTATACGTATAACAAAATTTTGGGTCAATTCTGTACATTAAATATTTTTTTGAAAATCTTATTGAAATAGTCATTATTATCGATACAAAGGCCGAATCTATAGTTTTTAGCATCTTTCTCTGTCTGTCTCAGATCGTGACCGCATCACGAGAAAACCACTGGACAGATTTTGATGAAATTTGATGTGATGATAGCTGGTTATCCGAATAGGATACTTTTTACTGCGGGAAAATATCTCACCTCCGAGAAATCTATTGTACTAAGCGTTAAAACGTAACTAGGGAGTAGGGTCGAACCCGAGCGGATCGAGGGTGAGTCGCTAGGTTTGATTTATAAGTTAATTATTATACATTTTTAATTTTAAAGTTATTGATTACTTACACAATTTAGTTTAAGCTGACTACAGACTGCGATAACTACTAAAATAACTAAAGAGTTAATGAATATTCAAAGACTCACCCTTAACACAATTCATTCAAAAAACTATTTCTCTAAAAACGGAAAAGAGATATTGAGTTTGATATTAAAAAGTGTCGAAAAAAGTTTTTAGAAGTTGTTCTTGTCATGTTAAGTCGTGTTTATGGGATGGCAGATTGACTTTTTGTTTATGTACAGTAAGCCACATATTGGAGCTGCTTTTATTATAGTTAAATTGTTTGTAGATTTTTATTATAATTTTGTTTTTCAATTAAGTTAATTAGAAAGGTATATTGTAAAAAACCTGCGTTTCTCTGCGGCTCCGCTCGGTTAGTTTTTTTGGTGTAACTTTGAATTAGTCTTTACATATAATCAGGAACATTAATACCAATTTTATCACTGTCATTTTATAACGCATTTTCATATAAAATTTTAACCCATTTTAACCGGTGTCTATTTTCAAAAATTCCTTGTTAGCTGGTAGGTACTTACAAATAATAATATATTCGAAAATATTACAATTTTCTTGTAGGGTAAAAAGAAATGTTGATACTTTAAAAAAGTTTCTAAAAGTTCATATTTAACTATGATCGACTGTACTTTTTAAAAAAATTAACCCATATGTATGAACATCTGTCGCCTACTGTTGGCATTCAAGCGTGTGTTACGACTACGACATACCTCAGAAATATGAGATAAAAAAGATGAAATCTGGGGATGCTGTGATACTGTTTACTAATATTTGTTAAAAGCTTTTTAAGGGTTGAAAGATTTGTGGTTCAACAGTGTTATAATTAATTGCCATGTGAAAATTTACTTCGAGTGGTTTGAACAACGATCTGTCCCATTGTTTCAATTTTTTTAAACTGTATCACATATTGCTCTAACTTTTTTTAGTTTTTATTAACTTTTTAAAAATATACCTAATATACAGGGTCATTTTTAATTTACTGAAAACTTTTTGGGAATATACTATTTACATTATAACAACAACATCTGTAACAAGAAAAAATAATATTTCTTAAATTTTTATTTTCATACAATAATAAAAATATTTTTTTGCACCTTCTAAACATTAAAGTTCTAGGATCTGGCCAAGTTTAAATGAGTAAGCGCGGCTTCCTACAACCCTCCACCCCTCCCCCTCCACCGGACACGCACTTTCTTTTGCTAATGCTGGACTATTACCGTTTAGAAGGTGCAATAAAAATATTTTTATTTTTGTTAAATTTAAGATTTTTTTTTCTTACAGATGTTGTTGTTATGTTGTAAATAGTGTATTCCCAAAAGGTTTTTCGTAAATTAAAAATGACCCTGTATATAATATTAATATAACTATAGCCACATCTTCATTCGATTACTGACATTGAAAAATTATAAAGGAAAACGTGTCATACAAAGTCCAACCCCCTTCTGTATTATACAAATTATCATTTCACCAATGTAATTATCCGAGTCTTAAGAGTTTTTTTTTTTTAATTTCATGATCATTCAGTGAGTGGTTCTCACTGGTCTAGTAGCTAGCATGTATGGTGGAATCGGAGATCCTGAATTCGAGTCTTGTGTAGGACCAAACATAGCTATAGGATTCTTTTGATGAGAAAATTGGCATCAGAAAGCACGTAAAGCTGTCAGTGTAATGCCCCATTTTACAACAGTCATCCCAGCGGAGATAGGAATAAAGAAGTAAGAAACCAGACGTATGGAATAGAGTGTACTTGTATTTGCTTACATACTTATATACACTATAATATAGCCTACGTTAATGAATACCTTCAGTAAAGTCCAGTAAAAAGCACTCGAAGTCAGATACACGAGTTAGTATTTATTTCGTTATCAATATTCATAATATTTTCCTTTTACTCGTTTCTTAATAAACGTATAGATTTCATATAAAAACATTCTAATGATAATATCTGTAGTGGGAACATTTTTATTAATTTTTATGAACACTTCGACTTTGCCAATAAATTACTTACTTATTACCAGAAAATAATTACTAATAAATAATATATATATATATATATATATATATATATATATATATATATATATATATACCTATTATCATTAGATTGTTTTCTAAATATTTCCAAAGTCACGTAACAGAACAAAAATAGCTATAAATTTCATCAAGTATGTCACAACTCTCTGTTTATAAAGGGAATGCAGCTAACTTCATCATGTCGTATTTTGGCTGTCGGTGTGCGCGCGCATCGTAAAAATTTTACTCTCATATTTTTTTCCAAACGTGGCAAAAGAAGTGTAACTTCAAAAAAAACATAGACAAAGTAATTACCTCCTTTTTTGAAATAGGTCAAAAAACATAAGTGCCGAAGGCTTGGCAGAAATTAAAATCTCACGTTGTATCCGTATCGAATATATAAAGTAAAGAGTCGAAATTTAAAATAATATGTTTATGGCGAAGTTTCGATTAATACTAAAGTAAATTCGATGCCGTAGTATCGGATTAAGAGAGTTAGGGTAACCATGAGTTTGAATGAATCATTAACGTATTCTGCTTTGCGTGATAGAGGACAGTACAATGCCATATGTATAAGTTTGTCCCTTTTGTACCACAAATGTTATAAATAAATATAACATCTATACATTGATTGATAGTTTTCAGAGTGCGCGTGCATCATCACTGTATTATCAACTGAGATGAAAAGGAAATTGGGAGGCTAGTTACATCTTCTTGTAATATTTACTGGGTGCTATGTGTATTTATGGTGTATGTACGGTGAAGGAAAACATCGTGAGGATCGAACCTAGCAAGTTTTCGAAAGACATGTGAAGTCCGCCAACTCGCACTTGGCCAGCATGGTGGACTATGGCTTGATCCCCCTCGTACTGAAGGGAAGCCAGTGCCCAGCAGTGGGACGTTAAAAAGGGCTGAATATATACATGTTTATCTAATATTATTTTTGATAACAAGATTCATATACAGTATACACATAATATTCCATATTTTAAATATTCAGCCTTTAACGCCCCACTGCCTAGTGAAACTAGTTGGGTTAGACACAAAGCTTCCTCTCAATATTTTTCTTCTTCGTAAGATAAGTGGCAATAATGATAAAAAATATAGATAAACACAAGAATATCATAGGCGCTATTCGGACTTTGGACTGGGCTCACTTGGTTTTCTAAGCAGGCACGATAATCCAGACCTACTACTGCCAGAATTAGATAATATATGAGCATAATCTGAACTAACTTTTCCATTGCATGAAGCACTCTACTGTACAGTGACGGTAGACTTTTAAAAATTTTTTTTGCCGATTTAAACAAAAGTTAAATTAATGACTATGTATGTCAAGGCTACAAACAATGTCCCATACAAATTTTACTAAAATATGAACTCCTAAGGGTAGTTGATTAATGGTTACATTTAATGAAATATGTTTGTATTCAGTTAAAAAAAAATATATACTTTTATAAAAATCCTAGTCACCCTACTTTAGATCAGAGATAGCCCCTCTGCAAAAATTCGCATATTTCATATGAAACGTCGAAAAATCTCAGCCTGTTATTACGTGCGATGCTATCTAACGCTTGTTTATTTTGTAAATGTTTATATTTGAAAGGGTTACTGCACACTGCACGATGTTTTAAAAATAAATCATGTAAGAATGAAAAGTAAAACTTAAAAGAAATTCATGTCCGTACCTACTACCTAATATTATAAACTAGCGGCTCACTGTCGCTTCGCTCGGGTTCGTCTCTAGGTGATTCTTTAGACTGGTCACTTTTTTATTTATGAACCGATAGACATAAAACAAAGATTAAATGTTAATTGAAGCTTACCGCAATACATTAATAAAAATTGCACCCAAATCGGCTAAGTCGTCTGAGATGTCTGAGATCAACGCGCACAAATGCAAGACAAACAGACAAACATTCTAAAAAGCATTTTTTTGGGTTCTATTGTGTTTAAAAACACCCCCAACAAAAGTTCTTCTCAAAAATCTTCCAAGTACAGACAGCAATCAGTTACACTTTTATTATATGTATAGATGTGAAAGTATCTCCGTAACCTTTTCATGCTTAAACCGCTAACAGATTTCGATAAAACTTTGCAAAGATATTTTGCATCTTTTAAATGGACATAAGCTACCTTTAATCCCTGCCCGCTTATAAAGCAAGGGAAGTCGCGACGAAAGTAGTTTTAAAGTATACTCGTGAATACTAAATTATTAGTAAATCTTTGATTTTAATGAGGATTTTAAAAATATTTTGCTTATACTAATACCTCGACGGTCTAGTGGCTGGCATGTTAGATCTTGAGTTCCTAGGTTCGAGTCTCGGGTCGGTCCTGCAGCTTATCTCTCACCAGTCGTGTCGAGTTGCCATCTCATCGGAATATCTATATTAATATTATAAAGAGGTAAAGTTTGTGAGTTTGTCAGATTGTGAGTTTGTGACGTTGTAGGGTTTTAATCTCTGGATCTACTGAATTAATATAGTTGAAATTTTTTAAGAAGATAGTTTGAGAACCTGGGAAGGACATAAAAAACTTTTTATCCCGGAAATCATCCCTTAAGGGGGTGAAAATAGGGATGAAAGTTTGTATTGGAAACCAAGGTAGGGACGAACCCGAGCGAAGCAAGGGTGAGTCGCTAGTGAGTTATATGAATAGAGAGTGCACTTGTGTCTGCGCAACGCCTTTGTGCAACATGTTTAGCGTAGTTAGTCTCAGTTATATTTAAATGACGATGTTAACAATATAATAGACAACTCATACTCAAATAAGTTTTTAAATTGCTTGTATTGACCTTTACATTCCGTTCAGTAAAAATTTAAAAAATTACTTTGCATCTTTGTCAGATGGGATAAAAGTAATAATACCTATTAATCTCTACATATAATAAAATGTCTGACTGAGTTGCATCTGTGCATTAAATATTTTTTGGAAAATCTTATTGAAATAGTCATTATTATCGATACAGAAGCCGCGGGTTTTGCTAGTATTAATATATAATTAAAAAGACGTTAAAATCGACATCAAAGATTTGATTACATAGTACAGTAGTACGAGTAGAAAAAGAGTGAGTCAGTTAGTTTATTAGTTATTAGTGAAGTTAATGAGAGTATTTTAACAAAAATACAATTTGATATTGGCTTTCAAATAATACTAACACTTTCAAACACAATTATCACACAATCTAGATGAGATAATAAAAAAAAATTATGTTAGATAAAATATCCAAAATTACATGCAAACCCATGGATAAAGCGTAGTATTTATGCGAAAAATACCTCATTTGTCGACTATTCTTACACGGTATGGAGTCGCCTTATTTTATTTTCTGAATTTGATGAATGATTCTCCTCAAAAGATAAAAGCCTACAATATGGTTATTACAAGACTTTAAGTTTTTTTATTGCAAGTATAAAGTTATATTTTATACTTTATCTTTTTATTGAAATTAAGTACTTTATCGTTTTGTACCTGTAAATGTTTCAAGAATAAAGATTGTGCCTCTTTGATAAGTTTGAGAGCAATTTTTAATGTAATTTGGAGATAAATATGCTTAAAAATTAATATAAATAAGATTTAGTATATCCGAAAAAGGCTTTATCTCGACTTATACTTAACTAGTGACTAACCCTGGCTTTGCTCGATACACATCTTTTTACAAACGATCAACGCTCCTTTGACAGTACAGTATGTATTTAGCAATTTTTTCCGTCCCACTACTGGACATGGGCATTGGACACGATATTGGGTTCATATTATAATTGACTAGTGCTCGAGTTCGTCCCTAGGTTGCTTCCCCATACAAACTTTCATCCCCATTTCGACCCCCTTAAGTGATGTCCTTTCCATGATCTCAAACTATCTTCTTACCAAATTTCATCTAAATCGGTTCAGTAGATCCAGAGATTACCCCCCTACAACGTCACAAACTCAAAACTCACAAACTCAGGTTTATTAGTTTCGGTGCTTATTCGGTACAAGCAAACCAACAAATAAACAAAAATCTTTCCCCTTTATAATATTCAGTATAGATCAAAAGTATTTAGTTTTTAAGTTTAATTAATACCATACAATCTAATGATTATGCATTTTCCGTTCAATGGCCTACAAATGACATCACAAAAATCCTCTATTGGCTAGTAACAGTCTCGTCAAAATAAGTTAAGCCGATTCTTTTCTATCCGCTACTTCACGGTAATGTATTTTATTAGCCAACCTATTTTTTATTTTGGTTGACTTATGTTAGTCACGACTCACGTATGTTACGTGATATCTTTGTCAATATTGAATCGATTTTCATAACTATTCTTAGTAAGGACAAGTTAAGGTTGAGTGACATACAAACCTACAGAAGGTTTATGGAGGCAGATGATACTATATCTTCTGGAGAGAGTGTGAACCTGTTATACTATAGCCATGTGGTCTCATCACGAACAAAGAAAAAATAGTTCAAATAAATTTCGATAGATGACGTTACATGTGTCGGTTTGTTATTAAAGTTGTGTTAAATTAACAAAAGAAAAAAATAAAATCCCAAAAGGGTGTACTATTATCGTTTTAAAATTTTTTAAAGCGAAGGGCAACGAAATAATGTGCCCTACTTTTTTTTGAAGTTATACCTCTTTTGGTACGTTTGGAAAAAGATATGGGAGTAAAATTTTTACGATGCGCGCGCACGCCGACAGCCAAAAAGCGACATGATTAAGTTAGCTGAAAGCGACATCATGAAGTTAGATGCATTCCTTTTAAAAACAGAGAGTTGTGACATACGGGATGAAATCTTTAGCTATTTTTTTTCTGTTACGCTATAGAAGTATAACTCCTTACGTGCGTACATACGTACACACACTCACGTTTTTTTAATTATTACATTCAATTTGGCCAATACCCATAAGCGCCCAATATTCATAACTATTTTGAAATCCCATCAAAAACATACTGTAAAAAATTGCAAGTCTCGCAATGCATTACTTCTACCGCAAAAAGCTATGAGATATAATGTAAAACCAAGTCGGTTAATTTATTCATTACCTATCTATGGAAGCATCTATCCGACAACTTTGTCATAAATCGTTACCGAATTAGTTAAGTTACAACATTTTATAGTAACCGTATTAATATTAGATATATTTATTTCTTTAATTAATAGAATGACTTGGCCATCGCACGGAAACATAATCACATAAGAGTCTACTACTTTAAATGGTTCTAATTAAACATACCATGACCAAGGTGGACCGACGACTTGGTCGAAGTCGCTGGAGCCCACTGGATGCGGATGGCACAAGACTGGTTGTCGTGGAACTTTTTGGGAGAGGCCTATGTCCAGCTGTGGACGTGTTTGGGCTGAGATGAACTGAACATAGCACTAGCGGGTCAAATTTATGCATACACTAACATAAATAATGCACTCAGAACGCTAATATTAGGTAAATTTTGTTATTTGTAAGTTCTATTATCATGTGCGATGGCCAAGTCATTCTATTAATTAAAGAAATAAATATATCTAATATTAATACGGTTACTATAAAATGTTGTAACTTAACTAATTCGGTAACGATTTATGACAAAGTTGTCGGATAGATGCTTCCATAGATAGGTAATGAATAAATTAACCGACTTGGTTTTACATTATATCTCATAGCTTTTTGCGGTAGAAGTAATGCATTGCGAGACTTGCAATTTTTTACAGTATGTTTTTGATGGGATCTCATTTCTTTTTGTAAATATTTCTTCTTTTTCTCTTTTCTTGTACTATTTCTTGTGGGTTAGCTAAGGTCTTTTTAAAAGCCCACTCCTTGTCTCTGTTGTCTTTTTAGAGGCTTTGATATAACAAATTTTGACAAGTCTGGATGATAAAAAATCTAAATCTATTGTATTGGGAAATTGCGGATTCCTGGACTTTAATACTACTATCTTATGCATTAAGTATAAATATGTATAGTTAATTTAACGAATATTTTAATTTCATTGTTGACCCTAAATACCTACCCCGATACTGATATTCAACTTACATAAGTTTAATAAGACGTGTAGATTTATGTGTCTATCTGCAGCATCGTAGTTAAATCCCGAAATTTGTCTTCTATTCCATTTTAGAAGAAATTTTCGATGAGATTGATATTTCATGACCTCTATATTCCATGTTCTATTAGGTGGGTACAGTTATGAGTACGAGACTTACGAGCAATGAGATGTTGACAAGGTTTTCTAATTCATATCAACATCATACTTTGTAAAAGAAAATATACGAGCTTGGTTTCAAAATTAAGTAATCGTCAAGTTGTTTCTTAATTAGGTATATATTTAAATCAATTCATTATAAATAACAGTAATCGAATATTAGTAGGTATAAACTACACACGCTTCACATTACATTTATGTACCCATGTGTATATGCATAAAAATTGTAAAGCTACTAAAAAAGCTTAAAATATTATTTTCGCATTTAAAAAATACTTTTCTAATACATATAGTTGCAAATACAAACATTAATAAATCGACGAATCGAAATTAGGTTAGTGATTACGAGGGAACATAGGATCGGACATACAAACATACATACCTATAGGTTACAAGGTTTACACACACTAACCTAACCTCCTTTTACAGTGCAACTATTGTATAATTAATTAATTTACTATTAATTATAAATTTTATTAGAATATATGAATGAGGTGAAAAAAATAAAAGTAAGATATCAGGAAATGAAAAAATAATATTTAATTTAAATAATGGAAGGAAAAAATAGTGTAAATTTAATTAAAATATTTTATGATTTTTAAACGAAATTTATATTTGACATTAACGACACAAATTAAAGCAAGCTACGATGAAGTTTATTTATGTCAAAATATTTATATTATGTGCTATTTTATTGTGACCTATTATTTTAAAAAATACCTAAACCTTCTAGCGTTCCTTGATGTCGTTAAAGTGGAGGAATTGACTAACAAATTAAATACTTAGTGATGGCAAACGGAACCCTGAGAAAGATAATTTTTTTTAGTTGGATATTTAAGTTAATAAAATAATATATGAGTTATTCCTGTGTTTTTTTTAACATGACTAAACTAAATATTGATAAATAAATATTGTACTCGTACCTATGTATTAGTCAAGTAGAAGTCGAACTAACACTCCGAAGGCTCTGTACTACCACAACAATATTTATTATGGACATTAATTATGTAATATAATTTTACGTCATAATCTACAAGGAGATATTTAAAAAAAATTAGCGTAGGAATAATAATAGCGTTTTGACTGAACCCCTGAGTAATAATGCATCCTAATCTTGAATTACATATCATCATATAAGATTTTTATGCAATAAACCTAATATAGATAGGTATACAAAAGCTATGCCACGTATACATATTACATGCATAGTGCTAAATGGCTAAAATTTGGTCTTAGATAATTTATTTAATAGTTATATTTATCCTATACAAAATATTCTCGATGACAATACGAATATTTTTTGCAAGTGTTCGTGCTGGTTTTTATTTTACAACGAATTCTCTTACTTCTATGTATGATTTGGTCGATAAGGGTAATCCTTCTGGGTTTGATCCTACCTAAACTAACCACTGATTAGTTGTGAGGTTAATGCCGATGGAATGGCCTCTATTCTGTCGTAGAACGATTTGAACGTAGAGACCGGTTGGTGTAGCTCCTGGACATCAGGGACTCCCGGGAAGCTACACATGACTGCTTTTGCTGGTGTTTGCGCATATTTTTTTTTTTAATTGAGATTATACACACAACTGAGAGCGGCTTTCGCTACGGTATTGCCCCGAGGTGATAACATACAAAGCGATTCTCATTACGAAAACACCCGAGTCTTCGATTACTTATATATATATATATTTTTATATTTGAGATCTTGTAGCAACCGAGAGCGGCTCTCGCTACGGTCTTGCCCCGAGGTGATAACATACCGAGCGATTCTCATTACGAAAACACCCGAGTCTTCGATTACTTATATATATATTTTTATATTTGAGATCTTGTAGCAACCGAGAGCGGATCTCGCTACGGTCTTGCCCCGAGGTGATAACATACCGAGCGATTCTCATTACGAAAACACCCGAGTCTTCGATTACTCCATATATTTTTTTTATATTTGAGATCTTGTAGCAACTGAGAGCGGCTCTCGCTACGGTACTGCCCCGAGGTGATAAGATACAGAGCTACTCTCGCTACGGAAACACCCGAGTGTTGGATTACTTGTATATACTTTTTTATAATTAAGATCATAAATACATATATGTTTTAATTTATATATTAAATATATTACTTCTTAAAACTATTTACAATATTGATAATTACATTTTAGTCATCGCTAACACTTACAGTATATCCACTATTTACCCAGCTATCCATTTGGGTAGTTTAAGTGACGAAAAATGATATGTATGAACTGCAAAAAAAACTTTGTAATCCCATATATCGCATATCTATTTGTATAGGATTACAAAATTACTTATGCAGTTTGTATATCTCAAAAACAGGATTGAAATTGCGTGATGTTTGAGTTTTTCCTTCTGTTATAGGCTAAACACTAATTGTGTTCAAAATTTGAAGCTCCTATGTCTGCTAGAAGTACCTTAGAATTTTGATGATCGGTGAGTGAGTGAGTGAGTGACGATATTGACGAATTTTGATCTGCAACAGTTCATAAACTACAGGTTCAAATTGAATGTAATTTGGAAATATATCTAGTTATATGATGTTCTCTTAGTCACTCAAAATTCAGGTTTCTAGCTTTATCCATAACGAAGTTATGGGGGGGTGGAAAATGCTCTGAATCGCTTCGAGAAAAGGATGGTACTGCCGTGCCCTTTTTTTTTGCTCGACTTGGCGGGGGCACTGCCGTGCCCCCCGATAACAGACAGACATTTCAATTATATTTATAAGTATAAAATATCTAATATAAAAGGAACAAAGACAAAAAATTAGGACTTTTATTAGATTAGCATAACTTTACCTATCTTAAAAAAAAGACAATAAATTCTAGACAAAAACCATAAACATGGCGCCGATACAATTGTTACTTAGATAAAGTTATAAGTTAGAGCGAAAATGACTCTTAACTATAACGTTATTAGCTTCAAAATTGTTCACAACAAATAAAGTGTAAGATTCGGTTTTTATAGAAAAGAAATAGAATAAAATAGTATTGTAATTTTGCTCCATTCATAATCTGTATTAATTTCAATGTCCTTCACACACAAGTAGTTTCACGCGACTCTACTTGTAGATATGTTTGAAATATTTAAAAAAAAATTTTTTTCCATATAAACATCCAGTGGTCTTTTCGTGATGCGGCGACAGAAAGACAGAGAGACAAAAAATCTAAAGATTCGGCCTCTGTATCGAGAATAATTTCAATTAGATTTTTCAAAAAATATCTAACGTAAAGATTCAGCTTATTTACAATTTTATTATATGTATAGATGACAATACATACAATAATACAATAATGTAAATGGAGATACCGCGTCTCTAATATATAAAAAAACTACTGCATTATATTTCCTCCTTCTTTAAATCTGTCAATTTTTTAAAATATTAGGAAAAAATGTGAGGCTGTGTAAGTCTTGACCAGCAATACTTCATTGCTTTGCTTCTATCTTCTCTTCTTATTAATAACTCGACTTTTAAAAAAATTAAAAAAACTTTAAACTCAAATTAATAGAACTAATAAATCAAATAATTAATTTAATACAAACAAACAAACAAAACAATATATGTTAAACACAGTATATACTTTTTGTGTAACAAAGAAACAAAGTAACATAATTATAATTCAATCGTATTACCACATTGACACCATGTTATCGATATTTTACAAGAAATTTGAGCTAAACATTCATTTATAATGGAATGGAAGAATTAATGATTCAATAAAAGGCTTTTTGTTTTTTTTTCATTTGCTGTATCTCCTTAGTATTGTTATATTATCTTATATATAAAATTTCCATGTAACAATGTTTGTTACCGTACTACTCCGTAACGGCTTTACCGATTTTTACCAAATTTTATATGCGTATTCAGTAGGTCTGAGAATCGGCTACTATCTATTTTCCATACCCCTAAGTGATAAGGATAAGGGTGGTCCTCCCAGACCCCACCCCAGGGACGAACCCGAGCTGAGCGAGGGTGAGTCGCTAGTATTTCTATATTTTTTATTGACACAATTCATTTTTGACGTAATCTGTCAATAGACAAAAAAATCCCATTTTTTTTTAAATATAGTGCAATTTAACTCAATTTTGTGGTTTATATATTCAAAATCCTTTAAAATATATGTTAAGGTCTTACTGAAATCACTTTGAGCTTAGACAAGATATCTTTTCACAATCCTTAAAGATTAGAAATCTTAAAAAATAAATTGAAATGGCAAATCTAATTGTTACGTTAAAGCATTTGGTTATGCTCCCTTCTTATTAATTTACTAGCGACTCACCATCGCCTTGGGTTAGTCCCTAGCTTGCCTCCCAATACAAACTTTTATCCCCATTTTCACCCCCTTAAGGATGATTAGTAATCCGGGATAAAAAGTATCCAGCTATCATCATACTAAATTTCATCAAAATCAGTCTAGTGGTTTTCTTGTGATGCGTTCCAGACACAGACAGATAAAATTTTTAAAAACTATAGATTTGGCCTCTGTATCGATAATAATGATTATTTCAATAAAATTTTCCGAAATATTTATAATCTACGATTCAGGATTTTATTATATGTATACCTAGATTAGTAGGATTATATCAATACTAATTAAATTTTTTTACTCCATATAAAGATGTAAATATTATGTTTGCGTTTAAACGTAAATTGATACTATTTTATAAAATTTTAATGTATTTTTAACATTCTCCTTAGGACATCAAACCCTCTCAACAATAAACAATTTATTAGTTACAAAATAAAAAAATGTACGAGTAGTTCTGCTTAAATTTACCGGTCGGTCATCTTAGAACCGTTTCCGTTCCGTATTTTTTTTAACTGGCCATACAAAAGCTTTGATCAAGACCCGAAAAGTCAACCAGTATTGCCACAAAGGACACTTCATTTAATGTCAATTATTCCCAATGGTACTCGACTCTGCCTGCTATCAACAATGGATGTTTGCAACCATCTGCCATTTTTTCACCAATTTTTTCCTTAAACTAAGTCTCGCACAAAAGATCTGCTAACACTCTTTGAAGCGTTAAATTTTGATCTCGAAAAATAACAAAAGCCATTCCATGTATTGTATTTTATGTAAAAATAAAACAGAATCTATCATGAGGACCGAAGATCGAAATTTGTGGTGCAAAATCGATTTTTGTCATAATTTTTATTACTTGTACGTAACTGGAGACGTTTATTTTACTCTGAGGTCCGGTTGTGCAAAATATAAAGTTTCATTGATTACGGTTTAGCAATTTCTCATAATTTTAATTGGTATGAAATATTATACGTTTGTTAAAGCTATAATTTTGTTGGATTAAGAGGGTATTAGTTAAATAAATGAGCTGACATCATTTATCCATAACTAATTCTATACGTTTGAAAGGTTTATTGGTTTGAAAAACATGAATAAATAGTTAAGTAAGTTATATTTTACGTCATCAAGTCATTGATTCTTTAAGAAGATCTCTTTAAAGTATTTAGAATGTGCGTCTATAATTTTACTTATATTTGTTTGTAAGTCTGTTAGTGTAATCGCACATAACATTTTCAGTGTACATTTCTATTGACATTTTAATAGTAATTTTTTAAAAACGTATGAAGAAAAATCTATAATCTATACTAATATTATAAAGAGTTAAAGAGGTAAATTTTGTGAGTTTGTGACGTTGTAAGAGGTAATCTCTGGATCTACTGAACCGAGTTAGATAAAATTTGGTAAAAAGATAGTTTGAGACTTTTGGAAGGACATAGGATACTTTTTATCCCGGAAATCGTCAATTAAGGGAGTGAAAATGAGGATGAAAGTTTTTATCAGGAAGCAAACTAGGGACGAACCCGAACGAAGCGAGGGTCTGTCGCTAGTATTTTATATATATATATCCTAAATTAAAATCTATTTATCTATGAGTGAGTGAGAGCGATGTTTGCTACTTCTTCACACTATAACGACTTAATATATTTGAGTGAAATTCAGAATAGAGATAGCTTCTATATATGGTTAATTTTCCTCAAAATATCTACCACGCAACGTTTGTCAAAATACACTCTGTCATTCTCTTGATGTTGTACTATAATATGGCTCAGTTTGTAGTGACCCTACTTGCTGTGCCAGCGGTCGCGGGTTCCAGTCCCGCTGGGGGCATTCATTTGTGTGCTGAGCACGAATGTTTGTACTCCATTTTAGCAAGTTTATATTTATAATATGTATGTATTTAAAGTTATATATGTGTAGTATATCAACTATCTGGTATCCATAACACAAGCCTCGTAGCTTACCATGGAACTAGATGGTGCTGTGTGTTATTAATTATTATACATATCTCTAAAATATTTAGACATGTATAAAGAACTAAATATCTTCATTTTGTTGTAAATATTCGTTATTATTTTAAGACTTTTTACGATGTGTCCCAAACAACGCCATATTAAAAATGAGAGTAACAAAGGTATAAAACAAAGAATTCAGATACGAGACGCTATTAACACTTTGGATAACATTATTGTTAGGCTTGTTTCACATGGGACATGGTATTAATATATGTATATATAAATAACCCAGTACATTAAAAACAGGTAATTTTTGTTTGTTTGTTTTTCTGTGACCGAAAATTCTATAAACACTGTGCATATAATGTAAGCTGTTTTTATACTATTTTAAGATTCAATTTCATCAACGTTTATACTATGACAACTAATATCTATAGATGCCCTATTTAGATAGATTAAATTATGTTAATGTATATTCATATTTTATGTTTTGTAGATTTCTTTACAAGGGGCCACAAAGAGGAACTCCAAGGCGAAGAGAAGGCCCTTTCGAAGAGATCAATGACCTATAATCATAAAGACCTATGAGTCAAAAATCTAACATTTTATCGCGGAGAACTGTTAAAGTCCGTGTATATAAACTATTGTATCTTTCAAACCGTCAAACTTAAGATATACCTACCTATATTAACACCTCGCGATAATTAATTGTCATATAACGAGTACACTGGCACGCGTGAAGCACTTAATCGAGTAATCATACGCCAATATGCCTTACATCATTTTGGAAAAGAGCTGATACTCTTACACTGCTGGGCCGTTATTAACCAAACATTGCTAAGAACTGCCGCAAGGAAACTGGCTTTCAAATTAAAAAAATTGCATTGAAATCGGTCCATCCGTTCGAGAGCACACAGACAGACATTGACGTCAAAATTATAACACCCCTCTTTTTGCGTCGGGGGTTAAAAATAGTAATCTTTGAAGATAGCAACGGAAAGAATATCATATGTACATGTATCAATTTTCAGACAATAACAACGGTCACTATGGCAACCTTGAAATTTTACTCTCGCGCACGAAAGATGATTCACTTCAAAAAAATCATATTTGATATTTAGGTGAATGTATGTACCTATCTGCTACTACCTATATTTCGATTAATCGATTTTCAAGATTATTTTTTTTAAAGAATTGAATATAATTAAGGATAATCTATACATATAATAAAATTGTAACTAAGTCGAATCTGTACATTCAATATTTTTTGGAAAATCTAATTGGAATAGACATTATTATCGATACAGGGTCCGAATCTATAGCTTTTAGAATTTTTGTCTGTCTGTCTGTCGGTCTGTTACCGCATCACGAGAAAACCACTGGACAGATTTTGATTAAATTTGGTATGATGATAGCTGGTTATCCGGGTCAACATATAGGATATCTTATTTCTGAGAAAACATACAAAAACTGCAATGTAAGAGTATACTAATATGTAAAACCTAAGAATTTGGTTTTTGGTCATCTGAACGCGGGCGGAGCTGCGGGAAACGCTAGTCCCATATAAATTTCAAGAGAAAATTGCACTGCTAAGCATGGTGGATGATTTTTATAAAAAAAATTCTTTTAGAATCAGCGTTGGTACATCTAAACTCGACCTAAAGGCGGTCATTTTTTAATGATAAGAAAGGTGTAATGTAGCTGTTATCAGAGCTAACGTCAATTATTGTCACTTTTAAGCTAATTTATTATTTCCCTGTGTGGTCGTAGCGCGGGATTAAGAAATTATTTAAGTGCTTTCAGTCATTCAATACGCAATATGCATTAAAATTTTGTTGACCCCCAATCAGATTTAACGTTTAAAATTCTAAGTGGTAACACGTTTTCGCCTGAGATTCCGCCCGATACATTTATATATATATATATAATCCGAATTATTTTCAAACCTTTCAGGACCATAAGGTTACAAATAAGAAAAAAAAACAAAAATAAGAAAAATAACTCGACTGCATAAAAAATGAACTAAAAAGATGACAATAAGTTGACGAAGGAACATAGTATTATGCAGTTGGAGACATACATAATATGTATATATATATATATATATATATATATATATATATATATATATAGTCTCGCAGCTAATATATAACATGTACATATGTATAAATCCGACAACTTCGACAATACTATAATATGATGCCAAAGCTAATGAAAATCTAACCTATTAGCCAAGAAATTTACATATATTACAACTATTTAACCTTTGAATTTCTGCTCTGTTGATTCATTTTGATGAATGGTGTCATTCAGTTAAAATAGAGATTTTCTTAGTTTTATTTTAAATCAAACGGGCTATACTTATACATCCATACTATTATAAATGTGAAAGTTTGTTAGGATGGATGGATGTTTGTTACCCTTTTACGCCAGAACGGATCTAGATGAAATTTGGCACAGAGATTATAGTTTGGATTAGCACACAGGCTACGTTTTATCTAGGAAAAATGTATGGATCCCGTGGGATATATTTGTTTTTGTCTAGGTATGAACCCGAAGCTAAGCGAGGGTGAGTTGCTAGTATGTAAATACATACATGCGAAAGTTTGTATGTGCGTGTTCGTTATTCCTTCACGCTGAAACGGCTAGACTAATTTGGATGAAATTTAATACACAGCTAAACTATAACCTGGAATAACATATAGACTGCTATTATGCACCCAGATATACACCCGAGCTAAACGAGTGTAAGTCGCTAAGGCATTAACAAAAAAAAATTTTTGCATGTAAAGCCACGTGCAAACACTAATCAACTGATAAATAAGATAAACTTTCAACGTGTATTTTGTTTTAGGTTGTTTTATTTCACTTACGCATCATTAAACAATCTCGCTAGGTTCAACTTAAAATCCTCTTATAAGAAAGTTTTAATGGAATAAATATTGAGGCTTATTTGAGGCCGAATAAAGTATTTATGTAAGTTTTCTGAGTAAAATAGTATTATATTTTTAGAAAATACTAGCGTTTACCCGCGACTCCACCCACGTTGCTTAACTATATATGACTCTATATCTTTATAAATAAAAAAAACATATTATAGAAAATAAAAAAAATCCGACTGAATAAATGCTAACTAGCCGAGATAAATGTATATAATTATATAATAAAAATGTATATAATAAAATATATACGAAATGTATATAATATTATGTATGTTTCCGACTGCATAATATATAGTCCTTCGTCAACTTGTTTTAATTTTTTTTGAAGTTAGCTTTTATGCAGTCCGGTTTTTTTTTATAATATATTTTTTTATTTGCTTCTTTTTAGTTTTTGCCCATTAGCCATTTGAGGTAATATTTTGCAATTTTTTATCCTAAATTAATTTTAAACTCATAATTTGTATATATTTTTGTGTTTTCCTCTTAAAAACCTTTATTTTGATATCCCACTGGATTGGTTCGGAAGGATTTGTTTTAAAGACACACAAATTGGCGTCAGAAATCCGCTATTTTAAATTTAATTCTTTTTATACAGTCAAATCAACTACCAATACGAATCTAACAACGTATGTGTTATATTAAATTAATATTATATTAATTAAAATAAAACTACATGATAGCTTGAGAATTCATCTTCTAATGTCATTGTTTTATGTTTCATATAATTTATAGTAACATCATAAAGTTTGTATATGTTTTATAAAATTATAAATTAAACTAATACAACATCTCCCTTTTTAAACTAAATTAAACAGCATGTTAAAAACATAAACAAAAAAAAACAACATTAAATAAGTAACTCTATTATATGGAAACATAATTAAATTAATTAGGATATCTTACTGGCGGACGAACAGTACGGCCATAAGACGTTGTATAGAAACCCTCTTCTCTATTACTAGTTGTTGGGGCATTCAAATCTACATCACTTGTAGGACAAGTACTGTATTCGGATTCAGAACTATCGTCAGAATCATAATTACAAGGTTTAATATAAAACCTATTTCTTATAAAAAACTTATCATTACTCTTTATCCTATACGTTCTACTATTTAATATATCCTTTATCACTCCTTTCCTCCAGAATCTCCCTACCTTAAATAAAACTATCTCTCCATAAGCTAATTTTCTTAATTGAGTTTTGTTCCTATTATAGTAATATTTATCGTTTTCTTGTCGTGTCTGTAAATTTTTTCTCAAGTTTTTATTAACTTTTGGAAAGAACATGTTTTTGCTCATAGGAATAATACCTCTAAGTTTCCTATGAAATAAATTTTCGGCTGGTGAAGGAATGATATTCGATATTGGAGTGTTACGAAACTCTAACAAAACTAAATACGGATCTCTACCATCATGTAATGCTTTCTTAAGAAGTTTTTTTATAGTTTGGATTTCTCGTTCAACCAAACCGTTTGACTGTGGGTACCCTGGACTAGATCGAATATGTTCAAAATGATAATCTCGAGAAAATTTATTAAAAATGTCACTGGTAAATTGTGGGCCCCCGTCACTCATTACTTGCTTGGGTATACCAAACCGACTAAAAATTTGCTTCAATTTATTAATGATTTCATCACTTGTAGTGGATTTCAAGAGGGCAACTTCTGGAAATTTGGATAAATAATCTATTAGTAGTATATAAGTATGACCATTCAATTCAAACAGATCAATTCCAACCTTTTCCCAACATAATTCTGGCACCGGATGCGGTATTAGGGTTTCTCTTTTATTATTGTTACTAAAAAGCTTACATGTTTCACATCGAGATATCAAGTCTGTTATTTCGTGAATCATACCAGGCCAATACATAGCATCATTTGCCCTTAATAAAGTTTTTGTAATCCCTAAGTGAGGATAGTGTAAACGTCTTAACATTTCTTTTCTTAACTCATAAGGTATCACTATACAATCACCTTTAAATATTAAGTTAGATTTATATGTTAAACTATCTCTAACATGCCAATATTGTCTGATATCTTCAGGTAAAGAATTTTTATGATCAGGCCATCCATTAACAATCACATTCTTAAGTAATCTCATTTCATTATTACTTTCAGTCAAATTCTGAAAGTCACCTAATTGACTCTGACTAATATTTAAAGTAGAAATCATCATATTAATATTAGCCTCAATATTTTTTTCATCTAAATCTATTTCTAACATTTCATTTTCGTTAAATGACCTTGATAAAGTATCTGCTATATATAACTCTTTACCACGCTTGTACACTAAATCAAATTCATATTTAAGTAATTTTATCAACATACGTTGAATTCGTGGTGAACAAGAATTTAATGGCTTTTTAACAATGCCTATTAACGGATTGTGATCCGTTTCAATAATTATTTTCCTGCCAAAGATGAACTGGTTAAACTTTTCACAACCAAATAAAATAGCAAGCAATTCTTTTTCTATTTGTGCATAACGCTTTTGGCATTCGTTTAATGCTTTTGAGGCATAAGCTACCGGTAAACCATTTTGCATTAAAACAGCACCAAGACCATCTTTTGAAGCATCCACGGACAAAACAACCGGAAGCTTTTCATTAAAAAATTGCAATACTGGTTTATTAATTAACTTATTTTTTAATTCATTAAAAATTTTGTCATGTTCATGTAGCCACTCAAATTCAACATCTTTTTTAAGTAAATTTCTTAAAGGTGAAGTTATAGCTGCGAAATTTTTAATAAATTTTGAGACATAATTTACTACTCCTAGAAATCGTTCTAGTTCTTTCCTATTCCTGGGGCGTTTCATTGATATAATTGAAGTAATTCTACTATTATCTAATGTTATACCATTTTTATTTATTATATGACCTAAATATTTTAATTCAGGGACATTAATTTTACATTTTTCTTTATTGAGTTTCACATTTTCTAGCCTAAGTCTATCAAATACCTTCCTTAATCTAATATCATGTTCTTCTTTTGTCTTACCCCAAATAAGTATATCATCGATATATACTTCTACGCCTTCTAAATCTTCTAATATTTGACGCATTCTATGCTGATAAACTTCTGAAGCACTACATAACCCAAAGGGCATTCTCAGAAATTTATATCGACCAAATGGTGTATTAAAACAGCATAAATCAGAACTTTCTGACGTTAATTTTATGTTCCAAAAACCATTTTTAACATCTAAAGTACTGAAAAATGACGCACCTGACAATTTGCTAGTAATTTCATCTAACGTTGGTAATTCAAAATGTTGTCTTTGTATTGCATTATTCAGATCTTTAGGATCTAGACAAAGCCTTAAATCACCATTAGGTTTGTAAACGATGACCAAGGAGTTTACCCAATCAGTTGGATGCGTTATTTTACGTATGACATCTAAATTCTCTAATTCATCTAATTTATTTTTTAAACGAGGTTTTATTGCAAGTGGAACTCTTCTACTCGCATGTACAACAGGTGAAACATTAGGTTTCAATTTTATATCATATTCACCTTTCATACAACCTAAGCCATGAAATAAATCGTCATACTCTAAAGTGAAATTAGCTTCATTAATTTTATATACAGGATTAACTAATCCCATTTTAATAGCAGATTCTAGTCCTAAAATATTGCATGCTTTATTTGCATCTACCACAAAAAAGTCAAGTGAGTAATTTTTACCTTCGTATTTTATACGCAGGGAGCACTTGCCTATGCATTTGATTGGCTGACCTGTATATGTTGCAAGTCTAGCTTTTGACTGAATAAGATTATTTTTATCTAAACCTAAAACAGATAAATTACTGGCTACTAAAATATTTGCTTGAGCTCCTGTATCTACTTTAAGTGTAAGAGGTATATTATCTACGCCTGCTACGACAGTCCAGTCTCTTGAACTTCTATCAACTGAATTTACAAAAATCTTTTCGAAATGCAAAATATTAATTTGCTCCTCTTCATTATTTTTATCTTCTTCAACTTCACACAAATATTGATTATTACATTGACTTGCAAAATGATTATATTTGTTACAGAGGATGCATTTCTTTCCGAATGCTAGACATCTATTTCTTATGTGTCGATAACCACATCTTTTACAGTCTATTTTATATTTCTCGTCATGATCCTTATTAATTTTTAAGTTTTTTGGATGACTTATATTATACGAATTTTTATTTTTATTTATTTTACTGATAAAGTTTTCATTATTATAGGAATTCTCCGATGTGCTAGGATTAATGGAATATATATCTTCAAGCTGTTTTTTAGTTTCATGTGAAGTTCTGCATACATCTATTGCTTTATTAAGTGTCAAATCCTTAATTCGTAAAAGACGATCAACAACAGAAATGTCTAAAATTCCACAAACCAATTGATCCTTGATGAGACTTTCTGTAAGAACTCCAAACTCACACGAAGCACTCAAGTCTCTTAATTCAATTAAAAAATCTTCATACGATTCCCCGTGTTTTTGAGTTCTAGTAAAAAATTTGTATCTTTCATAAGTTACATTTTTTTTTGGATTAAAATGTTCTTCAAATTTTGCTATAACTTTATTAAAGTTATTCTTGTCATCAGGTTTATCAAATACAAAACTATTGAATAGCTTTAATCCACGGTCACCAATCACGTTAAGAAGTAGCGCTATTTTAGTTGCAGAATTTTTCTCTACATTACCAGACGCTACAATAAATATTTCATATTTTTGTTTAAATAACTTCCAATTTTCTGCCATTGACCCTATCCAGCACATTTCTGTAGGAACTCGTACTGCTGACATATTCATCTGACCATTCATCATCGTCACTATTAATATATATTTTATAATTCTTTATATTAAATACTGTAAACTTTCTTTATTTTATTATTTATATTGAATAAGTTTCAGTACCGACTGCGCCATGTTATATTAAATTAATATTATATTAATTAAAATAAAACTACATGATAGCTTGAGAATTCATCTTCTAATGTCATTGTTTTATGTTTCATATAATTTATAGTAACATCATAAAGTTTGTATATGTTTTATAAAATTATAAATTAAACTAATACAACAGTATGAATCATCAAAATTAGTCCACGCGTTTGGTCTCCAGAACGCCACATAGGAACAGACATATCTACATACATATTATGTATGTATGTTTTGACGGCGGATGGATGACAGATTTCGATAAAATTTAAACCAACCATATAGACTTTTATTAGTTATAAAACTTTCCAAAAGCTGGCGTTGCATATACGAGTATATCCATACTAATATTATAAATGTGAAAGTGTGTTTGTTTGTTTGTCCTTCTTTCACGTCGAAATGGAGTGATAGATTGGCGTGATTTGTTGTGTGGAGATAGTCGGAGGGTTGGAGAGTGAAATAGGGTACTTTTAACCGCGGGAGTTTACCTAATTCCCACGGGAAAACACTTTATAATACAATCCAAAAAATATTTATGATCAGAATTACTTGAAACTTGACATTAATGCTCTTCAATACAATTAAATAAATACATATTTTACCATTTTTCGATATTCATCCCATAAGGAGATAAAGTAGCAGATAAAAGTTTGTATGAAATCTACCATTTTAGATTTTTCTTTGTAGTTTTAGCGCGAGCGAAGCCGCGGGTTCTGCTAGTAAATCAAAAATCACCTAGGGAGACCTCTGAGCAAAGAGAAAAGATGAAGCTGATACGTTAGTTTATTTTCTTGTATGCCTTTGTTTTCTTTGAATCTAGGGCAAGCTCGGATATCGTAAGCTGCGCTGTTCATTTTACATAAAGTAAATCTTACTTTATAAAAAACTCCAGCTTCTTTGCGTAAATAAAATCCTATATTTTATCTAACGGTATATTTTTTTACCGTTGGGAAATGCATTTACGTATACCATCTGCATACATACAGGTGAGTTTGTGGAACTCAACAACTGGAAATAACAGTATTACCTACTAAAACCCAAAGGAATCTCCCGTCTTAATGGGGTGTCGCAGGATCGCTTACGCACTCAACCACAACGTCTTGACTTCCGACTTGCTGGTTGTTGCTGAGGCACAGCAACAATCAGCAGATTGCTCCCACAGTCAACTCTCTATCAGAGAAGTACCAGAAGGAATCCGCTTGGTACACCACCCACCGATGTAGCCCGCCTCCCAGTGTGCTATTTGGCTTTACGCCCGGCTGGATGCCGGAAGCTTATGTCCCCACCACGACAAGGTGGATGCACATCGGCGGGCTGTGAATTG
This sequence comes from Brenthis ino, assembly GCA_921882275.1. Classification (NCBI taxonomy): domain Eukaryota; kingdom Metazoa; phylum Arthropoda; class Insecta; order Lepidoptera; family Nymphalidae; genus Brenthis; species Brenthis ino. Next base: position 21,358,984 of record OV170231.1, read on the forward strand.
TTTATGTTTATAACACCAATTATTGTTGTTGTTGTTGTACTAGCAACGTACCCTTGCTTCGCTCGGATGCTTCCATATGTCCCTAATAGATTATGTGTTACTTCAGGTCATAATCTATCTGCGCACAAAATCTCATCTCATATTTCTTTACTTTTCACTTTGAAGAAGTGTAATTATTAACCGACTTCCAAAAAAGAGGAGGTTCTCAATCCGTCGGAATCTTTTTTTTTATGTACGTTCACCGCTTACTCGAAGACGCCTGAACCAATTTGGAAATATTTTTTTTGTTTCATAGATTATATGTATTTCCCAGGTGGTCCCATATAAATTTTATCGAAATTAGTCGTTTTAAAAAAAATCTATAATAAATTATATTTTTAAATTGTTTAATCGAATATGTTATTAAAAAGCAAGCACTTCCTGTTCAAACTCGATCAAAAATACGAGGACAAAACCGTACTTAATAACTAGTATCTATATATAAATAGGAAAACAAAAAACAGTTCAGTACCTTTTCTCCTCTGTTTGTCAACCGATCTTTTTGTTTCTTGTTGTTGTTGTTCTTGTTTTGTTGTATTGATGAGTTTTAGTATTAGCAGTAAAAAAATTTAGAAGCAGTTTTTGAAGTTACACATCTTTTGGATCGTTTGGATATGAGTAAAATTTTTAGGATGCGGACACACACCGACAGGTAAAAAACAACATGATGAAGTTAGCTGCATTCCTTTTACAAACAAGTTGTGACATAGGAGATGAAAAATTTAGCTATTTTTGTTCTGTAACGACAAAGAAGTATGTATAAATTCTTACGTGCGTATATAAGTACACACACACACACGTTTTTTTATATAGATATTTTTTATATAGACGAACACTAGATATTTTAAAACTAAATTCAAATTAGAATACACTCGTATTAATTCTAGACGCGTTAGTTATGACCGAATTCCTAACATTCTCAGACTTCTAAATGGTTTTAGCGTTCAATATTGCTATCGCGATTTTAATGATAATTATACGTCCAATGAATAAAATACTTTGTCTTTTCTAGGGATGAGATAACATTCTACAATAGCTATCGCTAATAGAAAATTTAAAAAAATCTGACAAGTGCTAGTCTAACTAGCACATCGAGGGCTCCGTATAAAACATTAAGATTATACTACGTTTTGCCTACTAATTTGTTTCATTAAAAGTAAATATCGAATCATCTATACATATAATAAAATTGTAATTGTAACTAAGACGAATCTGTACATATCTGTTTTTAGAGTTTTTGTCTGTCTGTCTGTCTGTCTAGGAACGCATCAAGAGAAAACCACTGCACAGATTTTGTTTTTTGGTATGATAATAGCTAGTTATCTGGGTCAACATATAGGATACATTTTACTAAGGGAAAATATCTCATCTCTGAGAAATCTATACTAACCGTTAAAAATTACTCGCGGATGTGAGGGTGAGTCGCTGGTAATAAATAATTCACGTAAGATTTTTCGTTTTCTATAAGCGATATCGATAGAAATTGAACTTGTATAAGAAATATCTAATTTATTAAACTGTCTTTATGCTTTACTTCTAATAAATTCAAGCTTTAGACAAAGGAAAAAAAATATTACCTATATACCGTTTTGCTCAGTTTGTAGTGACCCTACTTGCTGTGCCAGTGGTCGCAGGTTCGAGTCCTGGTAGGGACATTCATTTGTGTGATGAGCACGAATGTTTAATATTTATAATATGTGTATATATATATATATATATATATATATATATATATATATATATATATATATCAACCATCCGGTATCCATAACACAAGCCTCGTAGCTTACCATGGAACTACTAGATGGTGCGGTGTTAATGTCCCAACATATTTATATATTGAAAGCCTATCTAATAGATTCTCCTTTCAGGAAATCTTTACAAATAGTTTTTTTTAATTTAATTAAATCATTACTGTAAATAATGATTTGTTATGTTTTAGAGAAAATTTTTTGAACCCTCATATATTTTTTAAAAATTTCAACTTTAACAGATCGATTTTACATATTCAAAGTTGACATAGACTGACTTTCAGCTGATGCAGCAGGGGCGTTGTCATGGCAACCGTATCTCGGTTTCTTCTCCACTGACTCAATATGGCGCACCTGACTCATTACTATTTGCCTCTTAAGATTTAATTTTATGCATCAATATCTATTACACTGATACTTGCTATAAGTAATAGGCAAATAAGCTAAATAAAATCTTTATATTAGAAAACTAACAAACCTGTGACTGTAAAAAATATAATTTAAATCAAAAACCCAACTGCTAAATGAACTAAAAAGAAGGGAATAAGTACATATATATAACGGAAGAAGATAGTATAATGCAGTTGGAAACATACATTCAAAGCAAGACAGCAAAGAAAAAAGTAAAAAAATATAGCTCTTATAATTTAATTTTTATACATAAAAATAGCTATTGTGCATGTAACTTAGAAGATAGACACTTGCTATCATGGACTCTTCTGTAGGCCTTTTTAAGACCTACAACTTTGTTTTATTGTTTTAATGTATATCTAAAGGTTTAGTCAGACATGTAAAATGAAAATAGTTTTTTTGACAAAACACCGTCTAGGTTTTGCCATTTTGTAAAAAATATTTCAAATTATATACAACCTTCGTCTCACACAAACATACATAAATACAGACAAAAATTTCAATAACTTTTGATTTGGGGTCTTTATTCTGTACCAATACCTAACAGGCATTCTTTTCAAAATGTTTTATGTCCAGATTTCGCTATGTTAATATTTTACATACATAATCAATAATCATGTCTTAAAATGTTTAAATTTTCGTGACAATCCCTAATTTATTAATGTGTGATTAATTGTTATGCTTCTTTACGTCATACTAAGTAGTATTTAACTTTCCCCAATTAATAGATTACAAAATACAAAAAAGTAGTTCCAGAGTTTAACGCTTTCAAATAAACAAACAATCTTACCTTAATATAGATTAAGAAAGAACAGATAGCTTTATATGAAATAAAACAATTATATCCAGAATTTGCTTAAAATAATTGTTAGCCTCTTGGGAGTACGCTCGTCTTGATAACATAATGTGTATAAGCTACGAGTCTCGCACCTCTGAGATTTTCTTGCAAATCGCATCTGAAAATCTCATTTTCAACATAATTACTACTCATTAATACAGGCAAAAAGGTCGCAAAAATGTATGTCCAATAAAACCGAATTTACTTTCGAAAGACATATGAATCCACCACACCGCACTTTGCCAGCGTGATGGTCTATAGCCAAATCTCTTTCACAAATTATCATTATTACTATTTAAATGTTTTCCCAAATTTGATAAAACAAATCTTTAAGAATTTACAAGTACCTACTCAGCTATGAACTTAAAAATTGTGCTCTATAAATATCCGTAAACGAGTTTCATGTGAGATCTTGTAGTACCATTTCCTTCCTGTCTCACCCATGTTACCTATTTGACATTTTGGTAATTAGGACAACCCCAAACACTGTAAGGACTTTTGAAATGCCCTATATGAAATAATAAAGCCTTCATAAAATTAAATTCAATTTAGAATTAATGAAAAGTTTTTCAGATTTATAGGTATGCAACCTTCACGACTTGACTTATACTTACGTACATATGTTCATACACTTATATGTTTATACAACTAGCATTCGCCTGCAGATTTGTCCTCGTAGATTAAAAATAAGGTATTGTAATACAATCCCGGTATTACTTTTTAGGGGTTGAATTTCCATAAAAATTTTGTTATCGAAAAGGTCAAACTTAAATTAACATGTAATATAACTTGTAACATTTATACTTTCAGAGATTTCTTAATTGATTAGAGAATGAAATTTCACTATTATAGATCCTCCTCCTGATCGATTTTAGTTGCGATGGCTATCTCACTGAGACTTGCAAACTTTGCAGGAGATATTATAGTGCACAAGTATACGTACAGACACAAGTGCATAATCCATTCCTTTTCATTCTCAGAGTACGATGGGACAACACTTCAATACGACTAGTGAGACTTAAGGCGCAAGACCAACGACTTTACGTAGTTTCCAAGGCTCGGGGGTGAAACACCGCCAACTTCCGAACCGCTGGCTGCTACTGAAAACTTTGTGACAGAAATACTCAATAGCTAAACTTGGCCCAACGCGGGACTCGATCTCAGAACCTCTATATTTGCGACCGAACATACTAGCCACTAGACCACATCAAGCAAATAACCCTCCTTTGCGCTCTCCCGCACTCAGTTAAAAAGTACAGTCTTCAATATTATTTAAAAGTAAGTAAAAGTAAGAAATTCTACCAAAAAACATAGATGTGTTTATTTATATGTATTCTTGGTGAAGAAAAAGAATTTTACAAGATAGTATATACAATTTTGCACAACTGTTTGTTGCATACTTTTTGCATATGTAAAGACCACTTTATAATGTTTTACATATAATTTATAACATTTTAAGTTCGTGTAGAAATCTCTTTAGTTAAGTCTAATGTAATTCATCACATGCTGTGGAAAAACACTTCGTGTCGCGGAATACATTTTAAGACTTTGAAAGATTGTTCACACTGAACTAAAAACTATTTGAAAAATGTATCTTTTTTAGGAGTTCCAAAAAGACGAATAAGTTTGTACTAGACTAACTATTTATTACCCGTGGCTATGCTCGAAAGGAGATGCTGTAAATACTCACATTTTGTATTTGTATTGAGCCCTTTTTAACGTCCCACTATTTGGCACATACCTTCCTTCAATACGAGAGGGATCAGGCCATAGCCCATCACGCTAATCAAGTGTGGATTAGCGGACTTCACATTTTATGCACATGTAAGATTTCTTACCGTAAGAAAAGTGGTAAGCGTGTTAGAAATGATTCGCACATGGAAAAACTTATTAAAGGTGCGAGACGCAGGCTTTGAACCCACTTTACTTGTCTTACCACTGGGCTACCACTGCCTTGACACAGATATTTTAATTTATTTTATTGTACTTTAATTTGACACTTTAAATAATAATATCTTTTCTGATGATTTTGCGGATTTATTTTGATTTTTGATTACCGACGTTTCATGATCACGGAAGAGACTCAGATTTAAGACGTCTCAAAGGCGTTATATAATCAAGACGTCGGGAACCAAAAATCAAAATAAATCTGCGAAATAATCCGAAAAGATAGTTTTGCTTAACTTATTTTAATTTAAGACCTGATGTATCTCATTGATTGGCGTCGTAAGGTAGCAGCACTAGACTGTTGGCCACACTCACACTGACAGATTACGTAGAACCCCAAATCCAAGAAAAAAAGTCCTCTCATAGTTCTAATCCGGCTAGTAAAAAAAATTATGCTTGGGCTTAATTAGTAAGAAAGGGGAGCCATGTGCTATAATTGAGTGAATTTATAATAAACTAGCTTTTTCCAGCAGCTCCACCTGCAAAATCTTACTAATTAGTAGTTTATAATTTTTATTTTCTCACTTATTGGATTTTTCCAAAACAGCATACGGCAGTGGTTTTCTCATGATGCGTTCCCAGACAGACAGACAAAAATTCTAAAAACTATAGATTCGGCCTCTGTATCGATAATAATGACTATTCCAATAAGATATTCCAAAAAATACTTAATGCACACATTCGACTCAGAAATTTATTATAAGTATAGATTAAGATTTTAATCCAAAACATTAATTAAATTTTTTTTGAAAGTAAATCACACATAAAACTAAAAAATAAAACAGCCGCTTAATTTTTATTTTATTAAAACTAATCTTATAGCTTTACTAGTATTGTCCGCGGCTCCACCCATGTTCAGATGACCAAAAACCAAATCCTTAGGTTTTACATATTAGTATATTCTAACGTTACAGTTTTTGTATTTTTTCTTAGAAATGAGATATTCTCCCGCGGTAAGAAGTATCCTATATGTTGACCCGGATAACCAACTATCACCATACCAAAATTCTTCAAAATCCTTCCAGTGGTTTTTCTGTGATGCGATAACAGATAGACATACAGACAGACAAAAATTGTAAAAACTATAGATTCGGCCTCTGTATCGATAATAATGTTTATTTCAATAAGATTTTCCAAAAAATATCTAATCTACAGATTCGGCTTAGCTACAATTTTATTATATAGCTTTATAATCCTATTAGAATATGTTTCAGTGGAACATCGGCCTAATTTACATTTTCTTAGCAGTAGCGGCATGAGTAATGAGACGATCTTGTGTTTAAACATTGTTCCTTAACCGTAGAGAAGGGAGTCAGGTATTGCTATAATTGAGTGAATTTATAATAAACTAGCTTTATCCGGCAGCTCCACCTGCAAAATTTTACTAATATTATAAATGTCAAAGTTTAGATGTTTAGATGTTTGGATGTATGTTTGTTGATGTCGGAAAAAAACCTTTGTTCCTAACATTATAGAATAGGCTCGAACAAACATAATAAGAGATTTTACTTTTTTACAATATTCGGACGAATAAATGCTAAAGTTTTTATGTGTGTCTGTTTGTTACTCCTTTATGATTAAACAGCTGGACGAATTTAGATAAAATTTAGAGCACAGATAAATTATAACCTGGAGTAACACATAGGTTATTATCAGCAATAAAAAGGTGACGCTGTCTGTACATTAGATCAGGCCACGAAAACCCGTTCAATTCTTAAGGCGGTTTTGTTCATTGACCCAAACCGAAAATCTTTCGGCTGAAGGCTTCGGTTACGTTCTGTAACTGGTTAGATTCAGTAAAACGGTTTTTGACGAATTTAGGTTCCATGAACAAAATTAACCGGTTAAAATGAGTTTTTGTGTTTACATTTGGAGCGTCTGTACTAATGCATGGACGTTTCTTACTTATTTAATCATTTATTTATTTAATCATTTATTTCTTTTATGAGTGAATTAATCGGTTTATTTTGGTATCAAAATCGAAATCCGACCTTTCTCTAAGAATAACCGTTAACCGTTATTTCGGTTTACTAAACCGTTCATTTTCATTAACCGGTTAAAGAACGAGCTATGAATTAACCAATATTATAAAAGCGGTTTCGAGCCCTGCATTAGATAATTAAAAAAAGTCACATGGATGCACTCGAGTAAAGCGGGGGTAAGTCGCTAGTTACACAAGCACCCTTTTACATCAGTTTAAGTAAACGCAAGGTCAGTACGTTCAGAGTCTAATCAATCTAAAACCTCTACTTCAACGTCTAGACTGGCCATTAGCAGGAATTATCAATTACGTATAATATTCATAGAGTAGATTTGTTTTTAGCTAAGCGTTTCCTGTTCCTGTTTGATTGTGGGTTTTCTAATTATTAAATAAATTATTTATTTGTATGAAATTGTAACTATGAAAATAGCATTATATTGGTTGCAGTATTTTCAGATATTAATAATAATCCTGTTATATTCCCAAGGAGGGTTGACGTCAGGCAGGTGGCAGGTTGTAAAACTTTTGCCAAATCCTTTCAGCAGTACAGAAGATGTACTGGCCGACCCCAAGTGATTGGGAAATGGGCAGGGAGAAGAATAATAATCCTATTATTGTTATGAATATGAATGTTTATGTTTGTATGTCTGTCAGTTGCACTTTTATATTAGAGAGATATAAAGATGCGAGTAGCTTATCTTTAATCGACAAACTTACTACAGAGTATAGATATGGGTAAAAACAAATAGAAAGTTAAAACCACATTTAAGTTTTAATGCAATCAGTCGAATCATTCTAATATTATGCACCTGGAAATTTTGGATGTGAACGAAAAGAAAGAAAAGAAGAAAAGAAAGTGGGGCTCTTGCTTAGTGGATCTAGAACAGAAGAAAACATTCGAATGAAGCTGTAAGTACAAGTTAGTAGTACAAGTGATGATGTCCTTCTAGCCGATTTCAGCCACAGTAACCAATTCCATTGAGACTAGCCAACTGTGTAGGAGATTCAGAGGAATAGAGAGTGCAGACACAAGTGCACTCTCTATTTCTTTCCCTCTAAAATTTCGATGGAACGATAATTCGACATTACCAGTGAGAGATCAGGTTTGGTGGGCTTTATGTATTTTCCGGGGCACGGGAATGAAGCACCGCCAATTTCCTAACTACGGGTTGTTACTGGGACTTTCTAACAGGAAAACTCAATAACTTAACTTGACCCGAACTGAAACTCGAACGCAGGACCTTCGGATGTTCAGCCGTGCATGCTAGCCACTAGACCACTATAGAGGCAGTTAGTAGTACAAGTAGACTAATAACTTGAATTGATGTTCATCGTATGTACACAATCGAGGCAATAAAGGGTTTTGCCCCAACATTAATTGGTATATTGTATCCGGTCGAACTAGGATGATTTTGATAGTAAAAGTGAAGTTAATGGTTCTACAAAATGTCCAAAGAGAATTTGAGAAAGATCAATACTATTATATTTTTCTTTTGCAATTAAAGCAAAATTTTGAGAATAATTTTCAAAAACATAGCAAAGATGGAGAGAGTTATATCTAAAAGAGATCTCTTCCAGTCAACCCATGGAAGTAAAAGAGAATGGCAAAGAAAAAAGAATGGCGCTGTCTGTATACTAATATAATATTATTTATCTGTATGTCTATTTGTTTGTTTGTTTGTTTGAATGCGCTAATCTCAGGAACTACTAATCCGATTTGAAAAATTCTTTTTGCATTAGGAAACCCGTTTATTAAGTAAGGTTATAGGCTATATACCATCATGCTACTACACATGAGAGCGGAAGAGTAATATAATATATTATATTCTATTCCATACTAACCGTTAAAACGTACCTAGGGATGACCCCGAGCGAAGTAAGGGTGAATCGCTAGTATTAATATAAATACAAAACGAGGGTAAGTAAGAGAGTAAGAAGTACTTAATATATAAGATAAGAAAACAAACTTCTATTTGAATAATATAAAGTTAAAGCCTTTACCATGTTTACAGTTCCGTATCTAAAGATGCGAGTCAGATTTTTTATACTAAAGCTGAAGTAATATTAAGCCTAAGGTGCCGTCATATCGTTTGGATCAAAATAGTTGAGTAATATATAATTAATTTTAACTAAAAGTATTTTTTGTCATTTTAAATTATAATATACTAGCAGGACCCGCGGCTTCGCTCGCGCTAAAACTATAAAAAAGATTATATAGGTAGGTTTCATACAAACTTTCAAATCAATCAAATCAAAATATTTTATTCAGCATTAAATTATTACAATTTTTTACTGAACGTCATGAGTCTACTACCAGTTCATTCCCTATTTTACCACCTTACGGGATGAATTTCGAAAAATGCTAAATTGCTAAAACACGTATTTATTTAATTGTATTGAAGAGCATCAAGTAATTTTGATCATAAATACTTTTTTGATTTGTGTTACAACGTCTTTTCCCGTGGGGATGAGATGATCTCCCATGGCAAAAAGTAGCCTATGTCACTCTCCAGCCTTCTAACTCTGCCTTCTAGCTCCAGCCTTCTAATCTTCACCAGAAAATCACGCCAATCCGTCACTCCATTTCGACATAAAAGAAAGACAACCAAAAAAACAAACAACCGAAAAAACAAACAAACAAACAAACAAACAAACAAACAAACAAACAAACACACTTTTACATTTATAATATTAGTATGGATTTTAAAAAAAATAACTATTGGTTAACCATTGGTAAAAATATACCATAACATCTAAATAAACTTACACACCAACCATTCTGTTCGTTTTAAAATCGGTCATTAGAACTGGCCAATCGTAAATCTGATATGTATTTTAAGCATTTATACATTACTAGTTTTTGCCCATGGCTTCACTCGTATTATAAGCGGGGCTGGATTCAAGGGTAGCCTATGTCCGATCCCAGAATTCAGTCATGCCATTGCCAAACCTTATTTAAATCTGTTCAGCGGTTTAGGCGTGAAAAGCTAACAGACAGAATTATTTTCATATTTATAATACTAGTGACACAACATCGGCTTCATCCCTTCTAAAAGTTATCATCATTAAAAGTATCATCTATGCTAAAAGTTAAAACGTAAGCTTAACATAGATTTCTCACAGATGAGATACTTTCCCGTAGTAAAATATATCCTTTATGATATGATATCCTGACCCGGATAACTTCAGCTATCATCATACCAAATTTCATCAAAATCTGTCCTGTGGTTTTCTCGTGATACGGTCACAGACAGACAGATAGACAGACAGACAGACAAAAGACTATAGATTCAGCCTCTCTATTGATAATAATAACTATTTCAATAAGATTTTCCAAAAAAACATTTAATGTACAGATTCGACTCAGAATTTTATTATATTATGTATAAATTAGTATGGATAAAGTCTATTCGTAATAGATTGTTACATTAAACAATCAGTGAGCAAGTCCTCTCACTTCATTGATTTTATTACACTTAGTGTACTTAATATTTCTTAGAAAGTATCATAAGGAGGAAAGCTCAACAATCTCGAGCTTTTGTTACAGATGGAGTCAAAAACGATCTACATATAATAAACACGTAAAATAAAATCAGTGGAACGCAAACGTTCAAAAATATTTGTATATTTTCTTAACAAACGCTCCAGTCGTAAATAATCCCTGACAACCAAAATCAATATCTGGGGGATGAGGGAGCGAATGGGTATGTTCCACTTGGGCATACGTTGAAATTTTCGTAAAAGTAGTGCGAACTTACCATAGCTTTACATCTCACCATACTTCACCATACTTCTTATTATATATATATATATATATATATATATATATATATAATAGTAACTCACAAAAGTTTTATTGTCATCGGATTAGAATAATATTGGATAAGTAATACTATACTACCCACTAAACCCTACCTCGTCTTAATAGGATGTCGCAGAATCGCCTACACACTCAATCACGATGCCTCGATGGCAGGCCACCAAGGGGTTGCTCCACCACTCTTGCTTATCCACTCTATCGTCAGACAAGTAATTGTGCCTCTTACCTACGCACTCAGCTAAAGTAACACTATACTAACAGAACCTAACGATTTTCCAAAAGATGTGTGTAGTCTGCCAACTCACACTTGGCCAGGTAGGCTATGACCTCCCCCTCGCATTGAAGTAAGGTCCGTACTACTATGTACTTACTCAAAAATGGTTCTTGAAAAAGGGTTAAAATTTATATTATAACTAGCAAAACCCGCGGCTTTGCTCGCGTTAAAAATACAAAAAAAATCTCTAAAAAGGTAGTTTTATGCAAACTTAGATTTAAATTAGATAATCTACTGCAGTAAAAAGTAGCCTATGTCACTCTCCAGTCCTCCAACTATCTCCACACAAAAAATCACCCCAATACGTTACTCCGTTTCGACGTGAAAGAAAGACAAACAAACAATCAAATAAATAAATAAACACACAAACAAACAAACAAACAAACAAACAAACAAACAAACAAACAAACCAACAAACAAACAAACAAAGACACTTTCACATTTATAATATTAGTATGGATTACTGATATAAGTTTCTGTCATTTATCAGATTTTCTAATATACAAATCGTAATAATAAATATTAGTATACATATTTTAGTTATTACAGGTAATCTAAATTAGCAGAATTTTTTTAATAAAGTTCTAAGCGGAACATAACGCCATCCCTAAGACGGTGTCCCGTGTCATTTACCTGTCCTCATTAAAGCCTACTTTGTCCTCTAAGTACGAAGATAATGTATTATATAGAGGGTGAGAAGCAAATGTTATAACGATACTTTTGCTTCTGTTTCGATGGTCTAGTAACTAGCATGTAAAGCTGCATATTCGGACGTCCTAGATTCGAATCCCGGATGAGTCACATTTTGGTTATTGGATTTTTCAGTTAAGAAATTCTCAGTAACCGGAGTTGGGAAGTTGGCTGTGTTATGCTCTCAAGGAGAGCTAGTTTCACATATCGGAAACCACGTTAATTGTGTGTAGTGCCTGATCTCTCATTGGTTCTCATCATCATCGTCGAGTAGTTCCACCGGAGTATGAGAGTGACAGGAATAGAGAGTACACTTGAGTCTGCGCGCACACTTGAACACTATAATATCTTCTGTGCTAAGGCTAGTCTTAGTGAGATAGACCGCGGTGGCCGAAATAGGATGTTATTATTAAAAATTTTGCTACACTTACTAAATAAAAAACCCCTGAGTATTCCCCATTCAGGAAAACGATTTTTAAGTCAATCAGCTTGCTAAATATAAGAATTTATATATAAATACACTAAAAATAAGAAATTTGAACTAAAATATTCGCGTAAATCTAAGAAAGTATGCACACAAACATCTTTTTTTGTAGCTATCGATGAGCTTTACTATTTATCAATAAAAGAAAATTGGGAAACAGGCTTTTTTATATAGTTTATACTAGAAATTGCAATAATTTTTATGGTGGAAATTCCACCACTGGGCGAACTCTAATAATACTAAATTAGCCAAATATTTATTGAAGTACAGTTAGAGCCTAAGTGAAACGTATGATAAAAATTGATATTGTTAACTTTATTTGCGTTTATTTTATAAACAAATAAACATTTCTAAAGTGAAATAATATAAGTTATAATAATCCCACATCCAATATATTTCAAGTACAATATCCTCGTTTCTCTTTAACCCCTTACAAAAACATAATAGGAAGAGCCAGAGAATACTCAACTTTATTCTAAAATCACATAGAGTGCAAATAGCTTTTTACGTTTAGAGTCGATTGATAGGAGATAGCTTTAGGCGATTATGAACTTTAAATTTCAAAAAATAAAACTTAATTTGGCTTTTAAGCTTAGCTTTTAATATTATATTGTTTTTGATGAAGAGTAAGGACTTTTAAAGCGATTGAGTATCCATTAGATTTATTTTTATTGGGGACAGTAAGAAATATCAATCATAAGTTGCGAAATGCGTATTTTACTTAACTTATACTCGTAGAAACGATGTCGAGTTCTATCTAGTATTATAAATGTGAATCTGTGTCTTACATTTTCACGCTTAAACTGCTAAACAGATTTTGATGTATCATTATAGAAAAAATAGGATTTTCCGCAATAGATACACCGTGAGCTTCAAAATCACCCGGTAAAAGGGGAGGGATTTTTGCCTGCCTGGTTTTCCAGGTTACTAAGAAATTGTTCATCATATTTGTAATCGTTACAAGCCTTACCTACCTTCTAAATCAGTTTTGATGGTGATAGCATTTGGTGAGACCAAAAACACCCAGGCTTATCAGATGCATTGGTTACGCGACATTTACTTTTAGGAATGGACCAAGAGGTGCAATGCCCCCTGAAAAATGGGAGGGCCAGAAAGGAGTTTAGAGGGTAGTAGGATTCCGGCAGCTTCTACTGAATGTTTCGCAATAGTACTAGCACTACTACTTTATGCAGAAAACCCATGAGGCTCTATTTCATGAATGACGACATGTTTGGCTCAGTTTGTAGTGACCTTGCTTGCTGTGCTAATGGTCGCGGGTTCGAATCCCGTTTGTACTCCAGTTATGGGTGTTTATGTTTATAATATGTATGTATTAAAAGATTTTTATATGTGTAGTGTATCAACTATCTGGTATCCGTAACACAAGCCTCGGAGCTTACTATGGAACTAGATGGTGCTGTGTTAATGTCCCAACATATTAATTTATTTATCCATTAATCAAACGTAGTGTTATACTGACATCAACAACTCTAATCTTATAATATTAAGCGAGCAATTCTTGTATATTTAAATATAAACTAGCGACTCACCCTCGCTGCTCACAGGTTCGTCCCTATTTACGTTTTAACGTTTAGCTCAGAGATGAGATATTTTCCCGCAGTAAAAGGTATGCTATTATGTTAACCCGTATAACCAGCTATCATCATACCAAATTTCATTAAAATCTGTCCAGGTTTTCTCGTGATGCGGTTTCAGACAGACAGACTGACAAATAGACAGACAAACAAACAAAAATTCTAAAAACTATAGATTCGACCTCTGTAGCGATAATAATGTCTATTTCAATAAGATTTTCCGAAAAAAAATTTAATGTACAGATTCGGCTTGTTACAATTTTATTCTATGTCTAGATTTATTTCGTGTAGGTATCTCCAAAAGCATTCTAACAATTTGAATCAAATTTTATATTTAGATAAGCTTTTGCTTTTTAAGTTAATCCATATAGATAGATATCTCTTCTGAAAAAAAAACACATTTATAACATATTTTCTGAAAAACAACACGATATCACTAAAGACGCCTTATTTTTTACATATCGTGCCATCTTAAAAAACAATGCCAAACCGTGAAATAATATTAATATATATTTAAAAAAGGAAATTTTTACCTCAATTGAAACAAAATTTCGTGTTTCATTAGTCTCCTTTTTTTGAAAGACCATCGAGGGTTCTGTTTAAATTTAAAGATTTTATTACTTTGAAAATTCCTTTAAAAATGAATATTTCTCTGTATGTTTGTACTCTATGCATTTTTAAACCATAGATTCGATTGTGATGCAACTTTGATGAATCATGCCATCACTGCAAGAACAGCCTAGCCTATATATTTTTTGTCGACTTATATACTACAAACTATTCTACATATGGCAAAGTGTAATTTAAAAAAGTTTTACTAATAAATAAAAAATACCGCTAAAAATTGTTTTTGTGTATTAATTTTTTCATCTTTAAGGAAATGCACAAAAAGTCTAAGTCACTGAGTGTACTTGTATTGCCATTGCTGCCCTATAGGTACTTTAGGCTGAATGAGATGGAATCGCAGGCCTTCATATATCGTGAATAATAAGAATCATAATAACAACGGGAGAAAAGTCGTATGTAATTGATTTGTTATTATGTTAGGCCAAAGCTCAAAAATTTTGATAATATTTAAATTACAAAAATGGCCTACTCAACTTTTTTTATTAATTAGTAATTAGATGTCTATAATTGAATATAATATAAATATAATTTACTTCAAAAGAAAATAAGCTGTAAACGCTTAAAAAAACTTTGTAACTCAAGTTAGTACTAAATGACAAACTATAAATAAGTTTTAAAATATATAAAAATATCAATAGCTATATTCTTTAAAGTAGCTCTCAGTGGGTTAGGCTACTTTTGTGTTGATGGCCTCAATTGTTCTACTTGCGCCCATCAAAATTTTCAGGAACAAAAAAGAAATTTTCTTACATTCATCCTTAGGGACACAAGCGACGCGAGGGTAAGCCGATAATTTTCTACAAAATATAAAATAGATTGTATGATTATATCTCTAATGTTAAAGTTATTTTAAAGAAATATAACCGCAAAATTAATTCAGATATTAATTTAACAAACATTGAAAACATTTGAATTGAAAAATAAGATGGGCTCAATGTGATTTAGAAACAGCTTAGTGCATGTCTGAGAAAATTTTAAAATTTAAAGCTTATACAGAATTCTTTCTTTTGTTACAATTAAATGTAAATTAATATTTTTAACTGAAAAACAACTTCAAAAAAAGAAGGGTCTCTAAAAAGTTCGCTATCATAAGAAATTTAGTCTTAAAAGCTTAGATCGAATTACGTAGCTTTCTAGACATTAGAGCTCAAATATTTAAACGACAACAATATTATGTTTCATAGAAAATTTGCTCTGAGAAATGTACTACTGGTTTCTTGATCTGGAAGTTCAGGGTTCGATTTCCAATAAACATTATTAACTAATAAATGAAAATTGAATAATTCTAAGCATACACACTAATATCATAAATGAAAAAGTTTGTGTGTGTATGTGTTTGTCATTTCTTGGCGCTGTGAGGACTAAACAAACTTGAGTGAAATTCGAAATAGAGATAGCTTGTATCTTGTATTAACTAAAAGGCTACTTTTTATCTAGGTGTCTAACTATGGAAATTTAGTAATAAAAACAGTCCAAATTGTCCAAACTGTATATCATCATCGAACTCATGATAACAGAAATAGCCAGATTATTTAAAAACTCACTGTGCCAATATGGTCTTGTTTTGTTTTCTTTAGAATTTATTTTATCTTTCACTTTGTTGCTCTAGAAGTTTCATTTAATTGTAATAGTTTTATATATCAAAGGTGCCCACTTAAGCAACATTTAACAATACTTTAAGCTTTTCTTTGAATTAAAATACGTCTTAAAAATACGATATGTTTTAGTTTCTTTACGAGTTCACTAAATGCCATGTTTTTCCTTCTTGATTGGAAATTTCTCGTCTTTTGATTCAACCGTATCTTCTTTCTCAATAGAAACTTCTCTGTTTTGCTTTCGTTTCTTTTATATCTCCTTTGGAGGTTTAAATACACTAGCCAATCTATACATATAATAAAATAGTAACTAAGTCGAATCAGTACATTAAATATTTTTTGGAAAATCTAATTGAAATAGACATTATTATTGATACAGAGTCCGAATCTATAGTTTTTAGAATTTTTGTCTGTCTGTCTGTCTGTCCGTCTGTCCGTCTGTCCATCCATCCGTCCGTCCGTCCGTCTGTCTGTCTGTCTGTCTGTCTATCTGTTACCGCATCATGAGAAAACCACTGGACAGATTTTAATGACATTTGGTATGATGATAGCTTATTACCCAGGTCAACATATAGGATACTTTTTACCGCAAGAAAATATCTCATTTCTGAGAAAAAATACAAAAACTGCATTGTAAGAGTATACTTATATGTAAAACCTGAGAATTTGGTTTTTGGTCATCTGAACGTGGGCGGAGCCGCGGGTAATGCTAGTTTATCCTATAAATCAGATTTTGACTTTAAAAGGAAGTACAGATGGACAAATAAACACTATCTTGTAAATTAAATATTTATAATAGGTCCCATGTGATTCGAATACGAAACCCTAAAATTATTCTTTACGTTCTAAAAATTATATTACTTTACTCGATATAACGTATCAAAGTGGGCTATTATATTAAGTCATTGTTAAATTTCGTAAATGGCGTCGTTATGTAGATGATTTTGTTACGTAAAGTGAGCTTTAACAGAGCTTTGATCATATGTAATTACTTGTGCTTAATTTTTGTCCAATTTCTAAAGGAGTTTTTGAATTTTCTTCATGCGTATTATTTAAGTTGAAGGTAAAAATTATAGGTATTTATGTGTTGGATATATAAAGTCTCTACACGTGCATACGTAGTTTAGTACATAAAAAATCGTCTAGTAAAAGAAATTTATTATTATTAACATTATATACATAATACATATGTATGTATTTAGACCTTTTTAACGTCCCACTGCTGGGCACGGGCCTCCCTTTAGTACAAGGGGAATCGGGCCATAGCCCACCACGCTGGCCAAGTACGGGTTGGCGGACTTTACATGTCTTTTGAAAACTTGCTAGGTTCTCTCAGACATGCAGGTTTCCTCACGATGTTTTCCTAAACCGTTATAACATTATATACATATAGTATTAAGATATCTGATCATATTGCAGCATAATAGTAAGTGCCTCGGCGACGGAGCTATGCTCGGTATGTGTATTTGTAAAATAGTGTTATTTTAGAAAATATATGAAAATAGGTTTTTTCAGACAAGACTCCTATATAGATAAACTTAAAAAACGAAACCTTATCTAAATACAAAGTTTAATCCAAACCGTTAGATCTGTTTCAGAGAGACATGAAATAAATTTATATACAAGAATAACTTATTTCATATTCTTAAATAAAAGTAACCATTCAATTTTAATATATCATGCTTTTCTATAGTTATACCTATAAGTCAACTAGTGGCTCACGCTCGCATCGCTTAGGTTCGCGTCTAGAAAAACAAAGATAAATCTATCCCACGGGAACCGTACAGTTTTTCGGGATAAAAAGTAGTGTATGTAATAATCTGATGTATGAGCTATATTATAGTCAAGTTTCATCAAAATATGTTTAGTAGTTTTTGCGTGAAAGATTAACAAACACACATCCATACATCCATATTCACAAACTCACACTTATAATATTAGTATACATAGATTAGACCGGTAGTTTAGCACCATGTATTACACAGAACACTTATTTATACAGAAATAGATAAATAAACACATAGAGATCTATTTATTTGTTAATGACTTACCCCCGCTTTGCTTTTTATTGTTTTGATGTATCTGTTAAGATTTAGCCAGCGCTAGCCGTGTAAATTTTTAAGAACAACTCGTCTGAACTAGTTATTGTGTTTGTGACCTCGAACGAACCAGTTATTGTTGGGAATGAGAGATTTCCATGTAGTAAAAGATATACTAAAATGTTGACACGAGTAATATGTTATCACTATACAAAAAGTTAAAATTCGTTCAATACTTTTTGCGTGAAAAGCAAACAGGCAAAAAATTCAACAACTATTTTTTGGGGTTTATATTCTGTACACAATAAGTAAGAGTCATTGTTTTATTGTTGTATGTTTGTTAATCCTTCACGCTGAAACTGCTGGACCGATTTGAATGAAGTTTGGTAGACAGATAGATTATGAACACATAGTGGCCTGTGATGCCAAAATGCCTTTTCATTTGATATAAATACAAAAAGCACTTTAGGACGCCTTGAAAGCGAATCTCTACACTACTGGACTGATTTAGAAAAATTTGGTAAGATAGTTTGAGACCCTGTAAAGATCATAGGATATTTTTTATTCCAGAAATCTAACGAAGGTGAAAACGGGGGATGAAAGTTTGTATGGGGATTCTACCGCTAGTAGGCTATAAAACGCTAAAAGCTTTTTTAAACCTGACTAGTAATTTTAGAGGTTCAAACGAACAATATCCTGATATTATTATTATAGTATTAGTATGGCTTTTTATATCTCATATATTATAGACTGAGTCTGTTTGTTTGTTTTTTGTTTGTTTATCTGAATCTCAGGAACTACTAATCCAATTTGAAAAAATCTTATTGCCTTAGATAGCCCGTTTATTGAGGACGGATAAATGCTGTATATCATCCCGGAAGAAGTGTATGGTTCCCGTGGGATTGATTTGTTTTTGTCTAGTGACGAAACCGAAGCGAAGCGAGGGTGAGTCGCTAGTTATATTATATTTCAAAATAATAGCTATACCTTACATTTAAAGTGTATTCGTCGATTGATATGTGTTTTTTAACGAAGTGCTAAGAGACACACGGTCAGGTGTCGTGTGCGCGGTCGGTTAGCGACCACTAATTTTAGTTAAGGCGCTTCATACTGGTGAAAAAAACGCTACGTCTTTGACCGATTATAAATAGGAGGAGACCTCTAGTTTTGTGAATATGATATACGATATCTTTTTATAGATTTTTAATAACGCATACATTAAAAAAAAACTACTCATTAGACTTTAATTACCTCTTTTTTAAGTAATTCTGAAGTAAAAATTATTTAGAAAATGCAGAATTCTACCTCGAAATTGCACCTTGGTACCTAGCGATGCACCCGAGCGAAGCGACGGTACACCGCTAAAAGAATTATAAACTCTCGCTTCGCTCAGATGCATCGCTAAGTACTTATGTATTATTCTAGGTCATAATCTATCGTATATATTATATAGGTCTAATTTCATCCAACCAGTCCAGTCTTTTCAGTGTCAAGATGTTAATAAAGCTACACACACAATTTCGCGTTTATTAGTAGTATTTATTATTAGGTTGATTCCCCAAACAAACTTTCATCCCCATTTTCACCCCATTAAGCGATTTCCGGTATAAAAAATATCCTATGTCCTCCCCAGGGTCTCAAACTATCTTCTTAACAAATTTCATCTAAATCGGTTCAGTAGATCCAGAGATTACCCCCTACGACGTCACAAACTCACAAACTTTAATTCTTTATAATATTGGTATTGATAAATAAATAAAATATTAGTCCGATCATAATAACATAATAAAAAAAAACTTTTTCTTATGAAATCGTTTAAAAAACGCAGCAAATAAACGCGCAACTTAGTTATTACATGTAACACTCTACTTATAACAATGTATGGCGAGATGGTTAGAGCGTCTAATAGCTTTCAGCGGGAACCAAACTTTAAACATCTATTTAGTCTCCATCTTACTTCACTTCATTTAAAATTCACATTATAAATGGGCTTTCAATTCTATTAACATTATTTATGATAAACCTCTATAGGGGTCTCGTTGGTTTAGTGGTTAGCATATTAGCTAGGTCTAGTCTTGCGTTCGAGTCCCGTGTACAACTATGTGCACATGGGTATTTTTATTGTATTCACATACACTTCTGGGATTACGAGATATGTAAAACTAGTTATCTTCCCATTAGAAATTAATATTGAAAGGGATAGAAATTGTAACTGTGCAAAAAGCGCACTTGTCGCTGTTTTTTTCATTGGTACATTAACACACATCACCATCTAGCTCCATGGTAAGCTACGAGGCCTGTGTTATGGATACCAGATAGTTAGTTGATACACTACACATATATAACTTTAAATACATACATATTATAAATATAAACACCCATGACTGAAGTATACAGGTCATAATTTTATTTAATTTATTTACAAAACAGATAAGAAATATTTCAATACAATGACAGATAAAATATATTTTTATAATCTACATTCAGTGCAACACGTCCTTAAAATAGAAGCTTATTATAGAAATGCAACAAACGAGATTCAAACCCGCGATACGCAAGCAATATGAAGCGAAATAAGAACTAATACGATGTCATTTCGCGTTTGCTAAGCTTCATGTAAATAGTGAGGCTGGGAATAGGGTGACAAGAATATGTATAAAATTTTAATTATGTATGTACAAAAATATACTAATATGAATTATTAAAATTAAATAACTTCTCAATTTACTTAACAGTTCTACACAAATATTGATAAGGTCTTGCTAATTTTGAAGTTTTGACAGTTTACGCGGGAAAAACAGAAAAAAGGCATTTTGTTTTTCAAAATATTTAAATGAAATCATGCTTAGTTAAAGTATCTATATATCTTAGGTAACTAAAATATAACATAGAATTATAATTTCTACTTACTTCTGCCATTAAGAAAAGTAAGAATATGAAAAAAAACTGTAATAGGTACCGTCTGATGTAAAATTAAGATTGTAAAAACAACCAATCGACACTATCGGTGAGAGTTAAGACGCAGGACCGACGGGTTTACGTGCTACGGTACGGTACTAGGTACGCGGGTGAAACACCGCCAACTCCCCAACTCCGTGCTCCTACTGAGAATATCTTAACAGAATAACTAAATATTTCAAGTCGACCTGAGAATCGAACCCAGGACCTCCGGATCTGTAGCCGTACAAGGTAGCCACTACACCACTGAGGCATCGAACTTCTAATTTACCACATGAAGAATACATGACTAAAACATACATACATACATATGTATTATCGATACAAAGGCAAGATAAAGTGTATAAATTGTCACCCTACACACTCTCCATTGAATGCGCGAGCGCATCCGTACCTACTATGAATCCAAATCAGTCCCCAGTCAGTCATTTACATGTTTTGTATGTTAAATCCTCGTATATCGAAACAGCTTTTTCTTACTAACGACATCGTTGCACCATGTTTGCACAGGTTGATGAACTTCGCAACTCGTTAACATTATGTAAAAAAGTTTTTAAAATATAACTGTCTGAAAAAGTAACTAAAAAGCGAGCACGTTTAATTATCCTCCATTATTATTTTTAATTTTTTTTGTTGGCCTTTTTTAAATTATAACTTACTAGCGATTCACCGTCGCTTCGCTCGGGTTCGTCTCTAGCTTTCTTCCCAATACAAACTTTCATCCCCATTTTCACCCTCTAAGGGATGATTTCCAGGGTCTCAAACTATCTTCTACCCCTACAACGTCACAAACTCACAAATTTTACCTTTATAATATTAGTATAAACTAAAGACTAACCCAGGCTCCGCTCAGGTTCGTCCCTAGGTACCTTTTAACGGTTAGTATAGATTTCTTAGCGATAAGATATTTTCCCGCAGTGAAAAGTATCCTATATGTTGACGAGGATAACCAGCTATCATCAACTAAAATCTGTCCAGTTGTTTTCTCGTGATGCGTTCAGATAGACAGACAAAATCTTAAAACTATAGATGCGGCCTCTGTGTCTATAATAATTTCAATAAGATTTTCCAAAAAATATTTAAGGTACAGATTCATTTTAGTTACAAGTTTCCTTTTACCATAAAAGAAAACATCGTGGGGAAACCTACACAGATGAGAAAACCATACTATTTTTTGAACAACTTGCCAGTTCGGCAAATCTATGACATTTACTGGCACTTACGTGGAACTTGCCGGTTAGAACAGCCAGTACTACGCACTTAAACGGAATGCAACCTCTCTCATTTGAATGGGACGTAACAGGATCGCTTACGCACTTAACCACGACGCCCCGACGGCAGGCCACAACAACCAAGGGGTTGCTCCCACGGTCCACTCAGCTATCAGAGAAGTACCATGAGAAACCCGTATTGTACACCGCCCTCCGAAGTGGGCCACCTCCCAATGTATCTCTTGGCTTCTTCCCCGGCTAAATTGCCGGACACTAATGAGTACAAAATATTTTTTCTCTGTTTGTCAGCATATGTTTACTTTTCAGACAAAAAGTACTGAACAGATTTTAACTAAATTTTGTGTAGTCATTACACATAACTTAGTACGCAGATCAACATTTTGGATACCTTTTATTACAGGAAAATCGCTAATTCCGACGATAAAACGCAATAACTGACTGGATATAGTTGTCCATGGCTAACGCTGGTTAAACCTTAAGACATACATCAAAACTATGTACTAAAAAATTTTAGGTCTTAAGAAGGTCTACATAAAAGTCCAAACAGCAATCTCCTAAGATACACTAACAATAACTATTTCTATTTATTCAAAACGCATCTATGGACGCACCTGAGCAAAGCGAGGCTAAATCGCTAGTTTACGATAAAAACAACAATTTCACGTTTTCAAATGCAAAGAAACATTCGATAAAGCTAGCTCACATCTAAATAACTCTACTTTTATTTCTATTTTCATAGATAGGCCTATTTTGAAATTCTGAACCTCAGAATCGTGGAATTTATTAAGTTTACTTATACATTCTGTTGGGAGACTTAAATCATCCTGTCGTTTGGATGGAAGGCCGACATTTTGCTTACCAACAGAAGACAAGGCAGGTTTGGTTAATAATAAGCTTGAGCTGTATTTTTATAAGGAGTTCCGTATGTTTTGACCTTATATTAAACACGTACGTTTACGTAGTATACGAGAGATATTAGTACGATACGTTTTAACGTTTAGTACAGATTTCTTAGAGATGAGATAAAAAGTAAGCTATACGTTGATCCGCAGTAAAAAGTAACCTATATGTACACCTGGATAACCAGCTATCATCATACCAAATTTCATCAAAATCTGTCTAGTGGTTTTCTCGAGATGCGGTAACAGACAGACAGACAGACAAAAATTCTAAAAACTATAGATTCTGTCTCTGTATCGATAATAATGACAATTTCAATAAGATTTTGCAAAAAATGTTTGATGTATAGATTGGATTCAGAATTTTATATAGATGTTATAGGTTTCCGTTATTATGATATAATCATTTACTAATAGGCGAAGACAAAACAGCTAAGTATCTTCTTCTCCTCTGTTTTCCAATCCATTTTTTTGGTTAGTAGCTTTTGACGGGCAGCTTTTCTGTCTTCTTTACTATTAACAATTATAAAATTTTAGAAATAGTTTTGTTTTATATAGATAGTTAAATTCTATTCATATATTATGATTTCCTCAAATTTTCAATAATGATTACGATCGAATATCAAACGCTGAGCGAACACTCGTATATTTAAATGGGTGCGATTTTGTTTCAGAAACAGACATACTACTCGTAACGTCAATGTTTTTTTTCCTATATTTGGTGCAAGATACCTTTACAAATCTAAGCCGATTTTCATAATTATTTTTATTAAATCACAGTACTTTCATAAATGGGTATGTTTTGTATGTGTTTGTATTTTTTTTACGCTAAAACGGCTGGACGGGTTTCGATAAAATTTACTATACATATAGACTATAACTTAAAGTAACACTTAGGCTACTGTTTGGCGCCCAGAAACGTATCCTACATGACATCAACAAGTTAGGTACCTCAAGATCTATACTAATATTATAAACTAGCATTGCCCGCGGCTCCGCCCGCGTTCAAATGACCAATAACCAAATTCTTAGGTTTTACATATTAGTATACTCTTATAATACACTTTTAGTATTTTTTCTCAGAAATGAGACATTTTTCCGCGGTAAAAAGCATCCTATATGTTGACGAACGGATCTTGATGAAATCTGGCACAGAGATATATTATAGCCTGGAATAACACATAGGCTAGTTTTCATATAAATAAGAAAGTCTCTTAGAAATGTTAGTCGATGTACCTTTCCATTACATAAAACCAACTAGCTCATTTGTCTTTTTTAAAGTAGATTGTCTATTTCTTAAGTCCAAACCGTTCCTATACTAAATTACAAAGACATTAGTATAGCCGGAAATGCGTAGTCTACAGAAGGACAGAAAAACTTTCACACTACAGATCGATAAATCAGGCTAAAGTTTGTATGCGTGTATGTTTGTTACTCTTTCACATTAAAACAGCTGGACTGATTTGGATGATATTTATACATATATAGCGACTCACCCTTGCTCTGCACAGGTTCGTCCCTTAATAAGTTTTAAGGGTTAATATAAATTTCTCAGAGATGAGATATTTTTCCGCCCTTAAAAGTATCCTATATGTTGACCCAGATAACCAGCTATCATTATAGCAAATTTCATCAAAATCTGTCCAATGGTTTTTTCGTGATACGTTCCTAGAGACACAGACAAACAGACAGACAGACAAAAATTCTAAAAACTATAGATGCGGCATCTGTATCGGTAATAATGACTATTTTAATAAGATTTTCCATTAATTAATGTACAGATTCGATTCAGTTAGAATTTTATTATTTGTATAAATTATATATATTATAGTATAGGACGATGACTTATTTTATACAAATAATACATAACACTTATGGATAACTAAATAGAATATATGTATAATATTATTTTATCTTCTACTTCTACTAGATATTTAATTAAAACGAACACTCCACTATTCAATGTATTATAACTTGCGAATATTTTAAAAATTTTATTCATTTAAAATAGCTCGGAGGTAACGGACGTATATGCACATTTCACTTATACTCGTATATGCAGAACACTAAAAGGGAAGCCGTGTTTTAAATTAAAACACCTTTTGTGACGTTTTGGGAACAAGAGAAAGGCTTTATCTTATTATGCATGAAATTTAACATTTTAAAAGTTCACTGTTACTGCACTAGTTTGTGGATGTCATCGATTCGAATCCTTATACACAATTTCAACTGCTCTTACAAAACAGACGTACTTGTACGAGTACATATGACCTGCCGCCTGGCTCTCGCTCGAATAGGTCCCTGGATACCTAACTGTAGCCTATGCCTAACTCCAGCTCATAATCTGTATACTAAACTTCATCCAAATCCAATCAGCCGTTTAAGCGTTTAAGAATAACATTCTTACAAACTTCCGCTTTCAAACTTATAAGCAAGGCTTCACTTCACTTTTCACTTCTCAATTCTTCGTGTTTTCTTTCAAACTTCACTTAAACCAAAATACGCACCTTTATATAAATAAAAATAAATGGGATTTTGTGATAATTTTTATGTAACTCGATACCTGAATCCGAGAACATATATATATATATATATATATATTACGTCGCCTTAGTGCTTATTTGCTTGAACTACCAACGCTAGTTGTACTTTACAGTAGAGAGATTTTTGCCCTATTTCAAAAACAAAGCCTTATTTCTAAGATTTACATATAGATATAGATCTTTTCAAATTTTTTTTTAAAGTAAAATATGTATTTTATACTAATAGAATTAACGTTTAAAAGTCAATAATTATAGATTTTTTTTCTTTTTTGCTTTTTTCTCACCAGATTATAATATCATACACCATAACCAAAGATTACGTGTCGGATGGTGGTCCTCATTTGATTATCAAATAATTACAAAATTTTCTGATTTATGAGTAAATAACTCAATATTTTAAATAGAAAAGTAACGACTTATATTAAATTAGTATGAAAATATGTATGAAAATGAAATTCTCTTGACAAAAGCCGTCTTTCGCTAGCTTCCTTTAAAATGCATACAATAAACATTCTAGCTTTCAATGTAATTAGAGATCGCAAGAATTTTGTCAAAGGACGTTTGATAAATGACGTCAAAATTAATAAGTTTGCAGCTTCAAATAAGCGCAGCTGTGTAATGAGTCTATTAGGTATGAAATACTTAAGGTACGGTTTCTCTGATAAGACTTAAGGTAAATATGGATAACTAGCGGCTAACCCTCGCTTCGCTCGGGTTCGCTTCTAGAAAAACAAAAACAAATCTATCCCACGGGAACCGTATGTTTTTCCGGGATAACAAGTATCCTATGTGCTTTACCAGAGTATAATCTACCTAATACTTTCTTATTCTAATTTTACTTAAAATGTAATCTGTCTATATACCAAATTTCATCCAGATCCGTTCAGCCGTTCTAGCGTGATATATATATATATATATATATATATATATATATATATATATATATATATATATACATACATACATATATACTGCGTAAGTATACCGATTTTCTACGTTCTTGTTTAGAGAAAATTATAATGTTTAAAAAAACTTTAATAACATCCATATGAACAAAAACAGAAAAACACCTTTACCGTCTTAGTAAAACGCACATTTATCTCGCAATTTCTATCTTCTATAGAAAGCGCACTCGAATAGCCTGACACTTGTATTTTTATTTAAATGCGACAATTTGTAATGAAATAAGCTATGTCGGACTTTAGGTGTCGAGATTCCTTTGTCGATTTTTAGTAAATTAAACTTGTAACTTTATATTTAATTATTAGTTTACTAGTGACTCACCCTCGCTCCGCTCGGGTTTGTCTTTAGTTACTTTTTAACGGTAAGTATAGATTTCTCAGAGATGGGATAGTTTCCCACAGTAATATATATCCTATATCTTAACACGGATAGCTATCATCATAACAAATTTCGTTAAAATCTGTCTGGTGGTTTTCTCGTGATGATCCCTGACAGATACAAAAATTCTAAAAACTATAGATTCGGCCTCTGTATTGATATTGATGACTTAATATGTTCCAAAAAATAATTAATGTACAGATTTGACTCAGAATTTTACTATATATATATATATATATATGTGTGTGTATATATATATATATATATATATATATAAAATATTTTTTAAATTTTTTAAATCTAAGTAAAAAGTGTGGAATTAGGCAGGATACTCATGAGGTATACTATAGATTAATATATTATATTACGTACGATGAAATAAATAAACACTTCTCTTCAACCTTTTAACGAATGAATTTTTGATAAATGCTTTCTTAAAGCCAAGTTAAATATTCAGAAGCTTGATGTGTTGCTCAATCATTTATTTTAATATGTACGTATAAGCCCACCATGTAACATACTAGCGACGTACTTTTGCTTTACTTGGATACATTTCTACGTGCCGAACAGTATGCGAAAATCTAATATATAAAATTTTCATGTCACAATGTTTGTTACCGTACTCCTCCAAAACGGCTTTACCGATTTTAACCAAATTTTATATGCGTATTCAGTAGGTCTGAGAATCGGCTACTATCTATTTTCCATACCCCTAAGTGATAAGGGTGGCCCATGGTAGGGAACGAACCCGAGCGGAGCGAGGGTGAGTCGCTAGTTATATTATAAAATAAATAAATATGTTGGGACATTAACACACTGCACCATCTAGTTCCATGGTAAGCTACGAAGCCTGTGTTATGGACACCAGATTTGATACACTACACATACATATATAATTTTAAATATATAAATATTGTGAACGTAAACAAGATTCGTGCTCATCACACAAATGAATGCCCCCAGCGAGACTCGAACCCGCGACCACTGGCGCAGCGAGTAGGTTTACTAGAAACTGAGTCATACGTGTTGTCGTATTAAAAATATAGTATTAAAAAAATATATATGTACACTGTACGTGTTACGTATTATTGTCCGGGTCACACTCGCATGTTCGCATACACTTGCATGTTCACACACACACACATATACAAATTTTCGTATTTATAATCTCACTAGCCAGTCCCCCTAGCTTCGCTCGGGTTCTTCCCTAGGTACGCTTTTACGGTTATTATGGAATAGGTAGACTACATATATATATTTAAATTATTTATATATAGGTTCGATGAGTTTTGTATACCTTACTTGAGAAATGATTGATTCCGCATACAAACTTTCATCCCCCTTTTCTATTTTTTTCATCCCTGCCAGGGTGTCAAACTATCTCCATATCAATTTTAATCCAAATCGGTTCAGCCGTTTAGTCGAAGTCGTTTAGTAAATACAACAAACAAACAGAGCTACTTTCGCATTTATAATATTAGTATGGATACTTAGTAGTTACTGCACTTACATGTACGTGTGGATTTTCTGCCGCCGCTAATGAATCCTCCCCCTCCCCCTCCCCCCACGTCCCCCTCATCCGAACAGGATTAAGGAAGATACAGGCTACCTGTAATTTTGGCTAAAAAATCTGAATAAATTCAATTAATCATTATTAACAATTCCCGTTTAAATCAAATTAAAAAATAGGGCGCATGTGTACGATATAATATAATGTTTATTATACTACGAAATCGTCTAAATAGCATATGAAGTACAATGTTGGTGTATATTTTGAAATAACAGACAGACAATTTCGTTTATTAGTAGATATAAATTAGTTCCACCTGTAACAATAAAAACCATTCGACCTCTTTAATTAGTTTCAAATATTTCTAAAGCCCATGATTTTATCTCCATTTAATTATAGATCATTCGAAAGAAAGGCTTAAAAATGTGGATTGAGGATAAATGGTTTTAATCGGACTCTTAAACCTCTAATTATCAAAAATGAATCTAACTTTAGAATAGCTGAACTACATTTTACTTTCGACTTGGTCCGTTTATAATAGAAATGATCAGTAATAATGTCTAAAATAAATTTATTATATTTGTTTTTTAAAGAATTTAAAAATGATTTGTTTGTTTGTTTGTTTGTTTGTCCGTCCTTCTTTCACGTCAAAACGGAGTAACGGATTGGCGTGATTCTTTGTGTGGAGAGAGAGAGAGTGGCATAGGCTACTTTTTATTGCGGGATATTATCTCATTCCCACGGGAAAACATGATTAGTATATTACAATTAAAAAAAAATTATTGTCAGAATTACTTGAAACTTGCTATATATACTCTGCAATAAAATTAAATAAATATGTGTATTGCATTTTACAAAATTCATCCTACAAGGCGGTAAAATTTTGTATGAAACTACCTTTTTAGAGATTTTTTTGTAGTTTTAGCGCGACCGATGCTGCGGGTTCTGCTAGTAATATATATATTTTTAATATGTTTGCATTTATTTCGTGATAACTACACAAATTCTGAAATAAAAAATATTATGATTAAAAAAACTATGAGTGGTCTTATTTTGAGAAAAAAATCTACTTAAGTGGGTAAATAATTATATTTTTAAGTAATTTTAAAGTGTGTATTTTGGGGATAAAATGTAAATGGCTACTCTGTAATAGTTGTTAATAAGATTTAAATAAATATTTCTTATAAGTTTTTATGCTACAGACCCATACAAGGCTAACACAAAACTAACATAAAAGCAGGTAGATGAAAATGAAAAAATAAGTATCCTTTTGTTATCTTTTTACGCTTAATCCGCTGAACAGATTTCGATTGAATTTGCCAAAGAAAGATTGACACATGCTACGCTAAGGGGATAGTGCGGAGAATCATTTATTTTTAAAAAAATATTCAAGCAAGTAAGTATATGAAATAGAGCTAGTTCAGAACAAAATGTTACTATAATAGAAATAATTTAAAAGGCACATCACTAAAACGAGAATCGATAGTCAAAGCGAAGTCCGTCTGTTACTACAGCTACGGGCGGATTTCGTACTACTAAAAGCTTATAACACACTGAGTTCAATTTAAAATTTAATGAATTCTTGAAAAAAATTATAGTTAATATTAAAAAAGCTAGTTTATTTTTTGTGTTTATATGCCTCGGGACTTATATATCTAATCTTAGAAACTACTTTACTGACTGTACTTCACTGACATGCGTAGGATCTTAAACAATAAGAAAAAGGAAATTATCTAGAATTTGATGTGATAGGCATGCATTTATAAATATAAATAAATATGCTGGGACATTAAACACAGTACCATCTAATTCCATGGTACGCTACGTGGTCTATATTATGTATACCAGATAGTTTATATACTGTACATATTATATAACTTTAAATATATACATATTATAAATATAAACATCCTGACTGGAGAACATACAAACATTCGTGCTCATCACACAAATGAATGCCCCCAGCGGGACTCGAACACACGACAGCTGGCACAGCAAGTAGTATCACAGCAAACTCAGCCAAACGTGTTGTCAATTTCTAGGATAGTTTGAAGTCTAAAAAACTAGGTTTAGTTTAAAACTAAAGAACTATATACACGGAGACTAACAAAAAAATTTTCAAAGTCAAAAATAGTAGGGAGATTTTGATGTTTTTGCTACTGTACTCAGTGTTGCCATACAGGTTGCTTACTTTCTTCAGAGAGTATGGGAAATAGTACAAATATTAATACCTATATATTCTTTTGTATTTTAATTATTAGCTACATTTCTTCTCCATAAAAGAAAGATATTTTTAATTCATAATAATAAAATCCGTTAGTTACTTTTAGTTGGTAAAATTTATTTACTTATCAAATCGAAAGTGCGTAATAATTACAAGACTTCCGCGACACCGTTCAGACAAAGAGAGACAATAGCATTCCCAAGGAAGGTTGACGTCAGGCAGGCGTGAGGCAGCCGGTCGTAAAACTTTAGCCAAATCCTATCAGCAGTACAGAAGATGCACTGCGCCGACCCCAAGTGATTGGGAAATGGGCAGAGAGAAGAAGATTTGTATGTAGGTACTACCTATTGATAGGTTTGAAGTCAGTGCCAAGCCAAATGCCGCGATCTGAGAAATCTATAGTAAAGGCACCGACTTCAGACCTATCATATCTTCATACCAAGTTTCATTTAAATTGGTTCAACGGATCGAGCGTGAAAAGGTAACATACAGACAGACAGACAGACAGACAGAGTCACCGTCGTATTTATAATATTAGTATGAATTTGCGCTCAGTATACCAAAGATGGGCTTTTGGCAGACTGACATGCACTCTGAATCATTTTATAGTTGGATTATCAGTACTTTCCCGCAGACATCGTTTTCACTATGCACGGGCTTAGAAAACGGATTTTCAACAGACTTTCCAACAAAAAGGATTTTAGCATATGGCTGTCTGGATTAGTGGTACTTACTTGGCTTAATAGATTTTAGGTTGCAGATTCGATGCCTAAAACTTTGAATTCGTTTTAAAAAAAAAACAATCTGAAAGAAGAACGATATTTCATATTTTTTATGACTAATGATACTACAAGTACCTATATTCCAGTAGTGGTCGAAATTCGACTGTATTCATTATAAATTAAAAAAAAACTATTTCCAAATTGTTAATTTTTTTTGACACTAAATCTTGTCAATGGCTACAAAACAAAAGGAAATCTGATTGACGAACAGACGGGAAAAACTGTTTGTCTTCGCCTATTGATATGATAAAAAATCGCCACTTCTAACCGACTTCAAAAGGAGATGTTCATTTCAAGAGTATATTATAGCTCAAGAGTAGTCTCATATGAATATTAAAGAAAGATCCAACGTTCACCATGTTTATAAAAACCGACTTCATAAAAAGCACTAAAAAGTAAAAAATATTTAAAATATTAAGATTTAGAAATCACTGAACAAAACTAATTAAAACCTAGGTATTTATTTATCATTTTTTATATTGAAAAACCAAAATACATTCTACTAAGTAAATTAAAAACTATATTAAATCTTTATTCGATTAAATACTGTAGTGCCAGATTGTACAGTAGTCAAAAGGTAATTTAAAATCAGCTACCTATTCAAGCTAAAAACGTCCTTCCCCTAAATGCTAAATAATTCATTTCAGGCTACATTTCAATTTATCTAAATTCATATTTTAACTATATTAGCCATATTTCAGCATAGTCTAAAATTTGACCTAAAATATTATACAAAAATATACATAGATATATATATATATATATATATATATATATATATATATATATATATATATATATATATATATATATATATATATATATATATATATATGTGTGTGTGTGTTATTTCATATACAAAAAAATATGTTTTAAACGATTAAATAAACATAAAAGTAACATTAAAACTATTTTACGTTGTACGTAAATGAAAAAAAAAGTTTTTTAGGAATCCTGTACGAAAATACTAAAATGAAAGCCTTATAGTATTGTCATGTCAGTCAGTCTGTATGTCACTGGTTTTCGCGTGATGTGTTCCCAGACAGACAGACAAAAATTCTAAAAACTATAGATTCGGCCTCTGTATCGATAATAATGACTATTTTAATAAGATTTTACAAAAAATATTTAATGTACAGATTCGACTCAGAATTTAATTATATGTATAGATTTTACTCTCAATAAATACACTTTTTTACATTGTTATTGTTATATAAATAAAGCAAATAAAAGTACTAATTGAATTCAAAGCTGGTACACCGAAACTACATATTATTTTCAATTTTTCTGAAAGAATTTGATATATTCTATTCATTGGAATTTCTGAAAATTATTTTATAATGGAAACGTTAGTTTGTACGTCAGACCTGTCAGCGGATGGATATCAGCCATCATTACGAACTTCGCTTTGTTTGCCCGTCTATTACAGAAAAGTTCGGAAACATGCATATATAGATACTAAATACGAAGACCTCTTTTTAATCCCCGACGCAAAAAGAGGGGTGTTTATAAGTTTGACGTCGATGTCTGTCTGTGTGTCTATGTCTGTCTGTGGCATCGTAGCTCTCAAACGGATGAACCGATTTCGATGCAGTTTTTTCTTTTAAAAGCCTTGCGGTGGTTCTTAGCTATGTTTGGTTAATATCGGTCCAGCAGTGTAAGAGTATCAGCTCTTTTCCAAAATGATGTAAGGCATTTTGGCGTATGATTACTCGATTAAGTGTTCACGCGTGCCAGTGTAATCGTTAAATAACAATTAATTTGCGTAGAGGGTTCTTTTTAATTTTTAATTTTTATTCATTAAAAAGATAGCTCAACTTCAAAATAACTTAGTTTTCTTATCCGACTGCTGCGAAGTCTAAAGGAGAGTTATGTGTTTCATCGTGCAAGTGCATTGTTTTTGCATTTTATAACCAATTTATGGATTACTAGAAACTTACCATAGCTTCGATCGCGATTTTTCACAATTTCATAATAATTATTTTTTCTTTTTCTAAAATAAAAGATAACTACTTCTATACAGACGGACCGTCAAAAATTTTTAAAATTGTTTTTTTTTTTCTATATAAGTATCTTATATACTTTCATGTGCATTTAGTAAAAAGATGTTATTTTGATATTATAAACAGACACTTCAGTTTTATATATTTGTATAGATTTATTCTTATATTAAGGTAACACAAAAACTCACTACGACCATTAGAAGGGAAGCTACTATACCTTATTGTAATACCCCGTTTATCGCCTGGAGTTAGTAAAAGAAAAATTAAATTAATCTGTAAATCTTTATTCTAGACTACCGATTCACCCTCGCTCCTCTCGGGTTCGTTCCTAGTTAGTTTTAACGTTCAGTATAGATTTCTCAAAGATGACATATTTTCCCGCAGTAAAGAGTATTCTATATATTGACAAGAATAACCAGCTATCATCATACCAAATTTCATCAAAATTCGTCCAGTGGTTTTCTCGTGACGCGTTCCCAGACAGACACACAGGCAGAAATTCTAAAAACTATAGATTCGCCTCTGTATCAATAATAATGACTATTTCAATAAGATTTTCTAAAAAATATTTAATATACTGATTCGATTAAGTTAGAATTTTATTATATGTATAGATGAATCATCCGGTAACTTTAAGTCCGTAAACTGCAGTGACCGACCGCGAGCACCGCGGCCCTCAGTGCTGCGTCATTTTGAACTGACTTCGCCACATGCATCATAACTTATAGATAGGTTATATTAATAATTTAAACCATAAAAAATTCTATTAAATTACTAATGACTTACCTTCGCTTTGCTTACGTGCATTCCAAGATGACTAAAGTAGCCTATAAGTCTATCTGTGTACTAAATTTCATCAAAATCTGTCTAGTCATTTTAGCATGAAATAGTAAGAAACATATATATATATATATATATATATATATATATATATATATATATATATATATATATATAATCTGAATCTCAGAAACGGCTCCAGCGATTTTCATGAAATTTAGTTTACAAGGGGTTTCGAGGGCGATAAATTGATCTAGATTAGTTTTATGTCTGAGAAAACGTGTGTTTTCGAGTTTTCATGCGTTTTGTTTCACATTATTCCACGCAAAATATAGTCGCTAATTCGCACGCTAGAACATAAGCATCGTAGTCAAACGATCAAAGCGCAAGTTTGACAACCACAGGTGTCTGGACTCGTGTCCCGGTCGGATACAAAGTTTTTAATTTTGTTTTTTTTTGTGTTTATTCAAACATTTAGTTTTTTTTTAATGTTTTTCTGGCCAAAAACTCCGAGTGAAGCTCGGTCGCCCAGGTAAATATAGTAATCTAATAATACTTCTGGTTTTCTTATTTTGCCCTGTCGTGGTCGTTTGTCTTAGTAATCCCGCGGTGCCCTATTAAGACGGGGGCGGTTCTGTTGGTTTTTAATAGGTAGTAATGGCTTTTATAGTCGGTATATATATGCAGGTAGTAAGCGCAAATACATTTCCCAATTAAAAAAAAGTCATGCCCTGTCTATATGTTGTATATACCAGCCAAATCGCCCGTTGAGAGGCGATCGAAGTCGTACAATAGCAATTATTGTCGATAATACTGATCTGAGATACCGATCGTTACACTGACAAGTTATGCGCTGTGTTGATGAGAAATATTATTGAAGTTATACTTCTTTTGGCACGTTTAGAAAAAAAAATAAAAGGAAAATTTTTACGATGCGCGCGCACACCGACAGCCAAAAAGCGACATGATGATGTTAGCTGAAAGCGATATAACGAAGTTAGCTGCATTCCTTTTACAAACAGAGACTTGTGACATACAGAATGTAATCTTTAGCTAGTTTTGTTCTGTTACCATATAGTTGCAAAGTCATTAAATTAACGGGATACCAAGTTTCGAATGGATTCGATCTGTGGAAGTTGCTCATATCTAATTATCGTCTAGAATAGAGCTGATAGCCTGCAAACAGCTGAATGGATTTTCTTGATATTTTATAGCTAAGAACACTCGATCATGTCAAAAAAAAAACTAAATCAAATCTTTCCTCTGTTTCCGCGCTACGATTCCACAGACAAACACACAGATGCATACGTTAAATTTATAAAACCCTTCTTTCTGCGTCGGGTTAAAAAAGAGATTTTATGCATTATATTAGATGGGTTTTAAGAGATTTCTTCCAGTAACTTTCAAGCGTGAGAAGAACATAATGAGTACAAATGAAAAATATAAATAGAAGATAAACTTACATTCATACATATATACATCGTACATACAGACAAATATATATTACGACTAGCGACTCTCCCTTGCTTCGCTTCGGGAAGAATATCTCATCTCTGAGAAATCTATACTGTCCGTTAAAACGTATCCAGGAACGAACCCAAGCGGAGCTAGGGTGAGTCGCTAGTATACAATATATGCATTTGATTAAAGTAAACAAGTCTTAGTTTCTTCTCGGGCATTTAAAATTTATTGCTTTCATTAATTTTATTGTGCGTATTTAACTATCGATGAATTGATTTTAAATTGGATGAATAATAAACCATATTTGGTGGAATGTTTTTTTTTTAATTTATTCCTTTTTTTTAAATAAAAAAATACAAAATTGGAGAAGATATCGAATAACATACTAAAATAAAAATACAGATGAATAATTATCCTACTTTTTGACGTCAGTCAAATAATAGGTACATTTACAAAAAAAATAATAATAACACGCAAATTGGCACTTGAAATCCGCTATTTTAATTTTAAATAATGTCCATATAACCCATGACACTCTAGTTATAAGACCGACCTAACAATAAATGAATCATCAAAATCGGTTAAGCCGTTTCGTAAGAACGGAAGTATCATTGGACACACATACATATTGTATATATACCTATGAATACATACAGATCAAACAGATAAGCTTTGTTTGGTCTTCGCCGCGGCCGAGTAAAAAGAAGACCAGAGAGAAACACTCGCAGTAATACCAGGCATTTTTAATCCCCGACGCAAAAAGAAGGCTGTCATAAATTTAACGTGTGTATCTGTGTGTCTGTCTGTGACATCACAAGCCCTAAACGAATGAAACGATTTTAATTTAGTTTTTTTTTGTTAGAAAAAAGTTATAATTAAGTTAAGTTATAATTAAATAATTAATATAATATATAAATAAAGAAAATCCTGTCAGCCGTTTACAAGCCATCAGCTCTTTTCTAGATGGTAAAAGGATATGAGCAACTTCCATAGACCTAATCCATTCGAAATTTCGTACCCCGTAAATTTAATGACATTGTAATGGTATGGTAACCTTGGCCTGATGCTGCAGCGGCACCTGGAACCTGCAAGATATTCAAATCTTAACTAAAATACTGCAGATATATCGTGTTCATATATTGATAGGCTCATTCAAATTGCCTCAATTAATAGTTTAGTTAGGTTTATTATATTGGAGGTTTTTTTTTTGAAATTTTTAATATAATATGTACCTATCTATATATATATGAGAAGAAAAGTCTTTACAACTATTTCCTCTACGGGTATCGAACTTTAATCCCTCGAGACAAAAAAGGTTATCAAATAATTTATTGTATATATATATATATATTTATTGTACTTTTATTTTTTAAGTACCTACCTACGTAATGCGATACAAAAAACACTCACTTTCAATTTTTGCCAACTTATCAACTTTTTTCGTATAAACTTTGTTTAAACTCAATCTAAAATCCAAACCTTTAAAACATAATATAGAATATATTACCAAATGAAATTTGTTAATCAAATTCTGTTCGAATACTTGTAATACTATTAGTTAATAAATACGTATTTCATGACGAAAATAACTCTAAAATTGCTAAATACATTATAAAATAAATGTAATTAATAAAGCTTATCAGATCTAAAATATTTAAACTATCCCACCGCTGGGGTTGACGACAGTGGGAAAAATTACATAGTCTTGCATAGATAATGCTTGTTTACATTGTATCACGATTTCTTCTATACATATAATAAAATTTTGAAGAAGTCGAATCTGTACATTAAATATTTTTTGGAAAATCTTATTGAAATAGACATTATTATCATACACATACAGATACAGAGGCCGACTCCAAAGTTTTTAGAATTTTTATCTATCTGTCTGTTACCGCATCACAGAAAAACTACTGGAGGGATTTTGATGAAATTCGGTATGGTATATATATATATATATATATATATATATATATATATATATATATATATATTGCAAGGTTGCTTAGTAAATAAGGCAAAAACTATTAAAAATAGCTTATCTTAAAAAAAACTAACAATAGCGCTATTTTATTTGGTTCTTGGCGGAGCCGCGTGCAATGCTACTAGCATATAATATAATATATAATAATAATAATAGCATATAATATAATAGCGTAAATAATGTCTATATCTTTAGAAGCATATGCTAAGATTATTTGGTAAGCGAGTCCCTTGAAAATGGTTATGCCTTATTTTAACTAACTGCGCGACGCAAAGGAGTGTAATGCGTTTATCATTTATCCTATGTATGTATGTACGTGTGTTCCTTCGTAGCACTTTAGAGACCAAGCGCCTGGGCCGATTTTAATGATTCTTACGTCAATCGATTTGTCGAGTGTCACTAAAGGCTGCATAGTAATCGAAATTCAATATGGTGACTACCAGACACCATACTGTGAAAAAGTTTTTTATTGAATAGATAGATATTTAAGAACCATCTGTATTTTTATCTTATCATTTTAATTTCGAATGACCATTTAGGATCTATAACGATGTATAGTCGGTTATGGATAGCGACCATTTTCACTTAAATGCTCAACACTTATAATAAATCTGTAATAAAGTTCTTATATAATCGGTGAAAAATAATTATTACCGGACTTATGTGTTTGACCTGTATGTATGTATGTATGAATCTATCTTAGATTATAATATAAATAATCAAGGGCATGTATATACTATATATGTCCGACCCTATATTCCTTCGTTATTACTAAACGACAAATAAAACCGATTTTAATGATTCATACGTCGTTAGATTCGTCTTGATAACGTGAACGTCTACAGGCTATATAAAAATAGCTAAAACCTAAAATGGCGGATTTCAGGTGTCAGTTTGTGTTTCCTTAAAAAATCTTCCAAATCAATCGAGTACCCCACACCAAAATAATTTAGGTCTATCCTAAATTATTATTATCCTAAATTATTATTAACTGCTAAATACAACTTCAAATCTCTAATTGATGTAAACTAAAAAGCTGTTTATAAAAAAAATTATCATAAAAATAAAAACTCGACTGCATAAAAGCTGACTAAAAAGATGAAAACAAGTTGACGAAGGAATATGTATATATGCAGTTAGAGGCAAACACATTACACATGTATGTACGTACATCTCGCGGCAAGGATGAAACGTGTATGTCTCCAACAGATATAAACTTGACACTACTCCTCCATTTTCGACGTCGGTAAAAAATCGTTAGTAAAAAAAAAATATTTGAACGATATCTCGTGTCGTCTCTCAAAATGGAGTCACGCATCAACCGGTTCATCTCACAATCCAGCATCTATTAAGGTGAAATATTCTATACATTAGCGTAAGTTATTACCCCCATCCCGCTCTAAGCGACGTCTCAATCTCGTCCAATATAGCTTGTTATTAATTGCAAATAATAACATCATAATGAGCTTAGCATTAAGAAATATTGACGATGTTAGAAATTATTTTGTAAGGTTTGAAATGATGTATTGCGAATTGGTTCTATTATTACAATCGTACAAGCTCATTACAGCAATGATTGCTGATAATAGATTCAACTTTTGTATGAATATTTGTATATCACTAGCGGCTATTTTACAGCTACAGATTACAGTCAGGTATTAAGTTCAAGTTCCGGGTCGAGTCAAAAATGAAATTACACACACACACATATATATATATATATATATATAGTTTCTGTTTGTAAAAGGAATGCAGCTAACTTCATCATGTCGCTTTTTAGCTGTCGATATGCGCGCGCATCATAAAAATTTTACTCTCATATTTCTTACCAAACGTTTCAAAAGAAGTATAACTTCAATTAGGAAAGTGATTGACAAAAAAGTAAATCGCTTGATATACAGAGGAGGAAAAGCTACAGGTACTGTTTGTTTGTCTGTTTGCATATTATGCATAGATTTGAAATCTAGATACAGTCATTAGCGAGCTGATCGACGTATTATAGAGGCAGGAGGTGGATATCGGATGCTACTAAAATGAGTGACCATTCCTATAATTACAGTTGGTAAAGATATTTTTTTAGCTATTTGTTTTTTCAGTTTTTTAACTAATTACAAAAAGGATCTTTGTTCGTCTGTATGATTTTTTTTGTTTTTAGCTCGCTTTTAACGTCACCTTCATTTTTTGTTAACACAGTAATGATCAAATCGGCATCAAAATTTCCTGTTCAATGGGTTTTTACAATCGACACTAACGTATTTGTTCTGCATAATTATTTAAAATCTGGCGAATATCTTTCACTCTTTAACTGTCAACATTTCTGTCTTACGCATGTAAGTTCCAAAGAGAACATCAAAGAGAATATTTTATTTGCTTTTTTTCATGGCGGATGTTCGGAACAAACAAATGGAATGTTAATCAATCGATTTCATTGACTGATGATTTCGTTTTAATAGTTTTTACCTCTTCACTTGTAGGGTGACCAAACTAGTTGGAATAATGGAAAGTATCCTCGCATCGATCGATTGAGTCTGACAGATATCTTTTATATTTATATATTAGCGAGATAACATAAGTACGCGGATTTTGTTCACAATTTCATAGGTTTTAATTTTTTTACGCGGCCCCCTCATTCTTTTTCTAAAATAAAAGTAACCTAAGTTACTCCTTATAACATCAACTATCTTCCTGTGAAAGTTCTATCAAAATCAGTCCAGCCGTTTCAGTGTAAAGAAGTAATAAACACACACTATAATATAAGTTTGTGTTTATTATATTTAATGCACATAATATGTGTATTAAACATTAATAATTAGAATATCGCTATTTACTTAAAACCTTTATAAAGAAAAATAATTTTAATATCATATTTCAATCATTCTTCATAACTATGATTTACATTTCCCACTCAATAATATACGAAAAAAGGAAAACAGACAGACATCTGGCAATTTTGTAAAAGCACACCACGCCCGTTTCCGATGGACGCGTCTAACTGGTGCTATAGACCTAATATCTTAATAGATATGGCCATTTATATGCCGAATAGTGGTCTTGTAGCAAATTTTTCATTCTAATTTTTTAGCTCTACGTACGTTGTAGATACGGCCATAGCTATAAAAAAGCAGAACCAAATGCGGATTAAATATTTTTTATATAAAACCATTCAAATTCGCTAGTACTATCTACTTTTCGACTTCAAAATGGAAAGCTCAATTCGTCTCCCCATTTCTTTGTCATAAATCATTTTTTTAATGAATTCTACTAATATTATAAATACAAAACATTTTGAGACTTTCACGCAAAAAAATACACTTACAATACTAGCAGTACCCGCGGCTTCGCTCGCGCTAAAACTACAAAAAAATGTCTAATAAGGAAGAATTCATACAAACTTTCGCTTACCCCCTTATGGGATGATTTTCCAAAAATGCTAGAACTCGTATTTATTTAATTGTATTGAAGAGCATTAATACCAAATTTCATAAATAATTTTGATTGGATTGTATTATAACGTGTTTTCCCGTGAGAATGAGATAATTTCAATTAAGCACGGACTTCGATTAAAAAAAATGTGTATTATATGAGTAAATGATTACCGTTTAACTTTTAAATGATAATATTTTTAAATATTATAGTGGATGATCTTAGCTTTCATCGGTCTACTATCAATCGCTGACACCTCAAAACGTCTACTTCCGGTCGCAAGGCAAGATGGCCGGCTCGTCGTTTCCGGTAAACATCAAACTTCATCGAAAAGCTTTGATCTATGTTATTTAAAAGAAAATCTCTTTAGAAAATGATTTTTTTCCATCAAATACCATTATGATTCAATACTTCAAGAAATTGTTTGGTTGGAAATCATTTTATTTAGCTAATCGATTTTAGGAAAACATTTATAAACAAAATTATAAGGAATACAATATTTAATCTTTTATATTCCACCACTCTTACAGGTGGACATTTTTCTTGATCTAAGGTTAAACTGAGGTCTGAGGTATAATATGTCTAATACATATTATAAAGAGGAAAAATTTATTTTATTTTGTTTGTATCGAATAGGCTCCGAAACTACTTAGCCGATTAAAGTGAAATTTGGTAAGAAGATAGTTTGAGGCCCTGGAAAGGACATAGACATATATAGGGCTTGAACCCAGGTTCTCTGGATCTGCAGCTGTTCTAGACAAACGAAGCAGCCAAATATTTATCTCGTATGCACACAGAGGACACACACAAAAATAACAATATAACAAATGCCAGCCAGTAGTATGTAAACGATCAAAACACGCAATCAGTCTCATTGAAGTAATGTCGGTCATCTTTTAACGCGCCTTTGTGCGCCTTTGTTCCCTTATTGATAGGTAAAAATAAAGCTAGCTGTTCATTACTTCGGAATAGAAGAGAAATGTTTTTTAAAATAGGATCTTTATATATATATATATCTTTATATTTATATATATATATATATATATATATATATATATATATATATATATATATATATATACTAGCGACTCACCCTTGCTCCGCTCGGGTTCGTTCCTAACGTGAGCCACCCTTATCACTTAGGGGTATGGAAAATATATAAAATTTGGTAAAAATCGGTAAAGCCGTTTCGGAGGAGTACGGTAACAAACATTGTGACATGGAAATTTTATATATAAGATATATATATATATATATATATATATATATGATAAAGTAAACGCAGTTAAGTTTTTAAACTGAAGCTGACATATTGTAAAGATTTCTCGGATTTACATTTTTTTATTGGCTTCATGTAAATTATAAGCTACATTCATCACTAGAAAATGTATTCAAGAACCTAAAAATTAAGTTCTAAAAATAACAGTTAAATAACAGAATTTCTTAATAACCTCCGAGTTACCCTTTGCGCTTTTTGTATGTATTTTTTATTATTTGCTCTAGTAACCCAATATTAAGTTTCTCGAGAATATAGTATAGCTGCATAATAAACTTCATCCAAATCCATTTAGCCTTCTTCTTCATCTTCTCGTATCGACGGCAAGTTTTAAATTATGTCAGCTCAAAACTCAGCCACGATTGTTGCTTTATCTTAATTATTTTTTTTAATTTAATCATTTATTTCAGGCAATTTTTACAAAAAGATCTTAAATATGTAAACAGATACCCATAGCATATATACCTTAAAAACTAACATATATATTAATTTTACATACAAACTTTCGCATCTATAATACTAATGTGATCTTGTAAATAACTTTCTCTTCTTGCAAAATTAACATTTAATTAAATAAACAATATAAACGTCAAAAAAATCTATTACAAAATATTGGTATTGAATAGCCAACTTTAAATAAAAAGATGCCATAGAATTCTCACGCGAAGTAGTGTTATCAATCAGCCAGCATTGTGTTGTAACTTTGTAATTTTCATTGTTGATTGTAATATTATTTGAATTAATTGATCTTATATTGCTCCCTTTATTATTTAGAGTGTTCAATTTGTTACTTGCATTTTAAAATGACTAAATGATTAATTTACTGTAATGTTACAAAATAATTTTACATTTAGGCAGCTAATTAATAATGAAATATTCGTAAATATTTATAAGAAAAAATGCAGAGAATTTAAAAAAGAGTATTTAATATTATATTATTAGTATGGATTCGGTCGGCACACGTTGTCCTACCAAAGACCATGTTTGGATGGAAAATTAAAAAAAAAACGGTCATTTGTGAGTCGGATTCGCTTACAAAGAGTTTTGATACTGTCGTACATTTACTTTTTATTAAAGTGACTTTCACTCTATGTTTGTAATATATTAATTACGAACGTTAGAAAAATGTTTCTTATAGTTTTGTTTTTTTATTTATGTTTATTATAATAAAAATACATGCTATGTGAAAATTTCAACACTACCTGTTACGGTTCATGAGATACGGCCCTCTGATAGACGGACGGACAGACAGCGGAGGCTTAGTAATAGGGTTGGCACCTTTCGGTTACGGAACCCTAGAAATAGATCTAGACAACAGAGCCATCTACTATTTCCAACTGAAGTAAGAACTATCCAGGTGATCCCAATAACAAAAAAACCCACCAAAATCGGTCGAATTGTTTAGGGGGAGAAAAATTACGTACACTCACCGGTATTTCATGGTATTTACCGGCTGGACTGATTCAGATGAAACGTAGTACACAGATAGGCTAAGACCTGGAGTAGCATTTAGGCTACAGTAAGGTACCTAGAGAAGCGCCCAAGCGAAGCAAAGGTAAGCTACTAGTGAGAAATATTAAAATTGGATTAAAATACCTAAATAACTAAAGCTTATTTAGAATAGCTTGGTAATACGCATAATAATTCATAACTCTTCCTATTCTACGCGATTGTGCTTGATGGATGGCAGTGGAATGATATTAATGTCTGCATTTATCACTTACAGGATGTTTTTTAAAAGTTAGGTATTAATTTACCAATTCATATTATATCTGTTCAGATAAACACAGATTTATATAATCCATATTGCTAATAGAAAACTATAAAATATCCCATATACTTTCTGACTACGTGACATATATTTTTTTAAGTTTTCTTTTAATTATAGCGATTGTAGAATACGTAAATGTAAAGTAAAATATTTTAAAATGCTTTCAAATAAACGCCTCTTAAAAACCAAAATTATAATGCCCAACTCGACAATTTTGGATAAAAAAAATAAGACATACAAATTAGCTTCTAAAATGAGTCATTTTGACATTTAATAACGTCCATATAGCCCAAGACACTCGCGTTCTTAAGACGTATCTAACGACATAGTAATAAAAAAATTGGTTAGGCCGTTAGCTAATTACTAGGAAACATATGATTTGAATATATATATAATATACATACAAACAGCTCAAACACAAGCCTCCTTTGGGCTTCAACGCAATCGGGTAAAAGGGATGGTTTTTAATTCGACTGTATGTTACGCAATATTAAATACCGATTGTAATTC
Organism: Brenthis ino; assembly: GCA_921882275.1. Classification (NCBI taxonomy): domain Eukaryota; kingdom Metazoa; phylum Arthropoda; class Insecta; order Lepidoptera; family Nymphalidae; genus Brenthis; species Brenthis ino. The sequence goes on from OV170231.1 coordinate 21,403,772, forward strand.
TATTTTGTTATACGCCTATATGTCATAAATTTTTAGATGGCGATATCGCGAATAAGTATTATTATATTATTTTGTTTAATTTAACAAAATGATGTGTTTGATTTACCTATTATAAAATTATTATTTTTTAGTTCATAAAATAAAAACTCGTTTGTAAAAATATTTATTCACTATTATTTTAATATTTAAAATTTAAATATAATTTTTCTGGTGATGATCTAATGATTTTAAAAATCGGCCCTTATTAAGACTGTGTTAAACACAATTTTTTTTTTATTTTCATTTAAAGAACACTCTATATAAAGTTCTGTCTCTAAATGATCTATAATGAAATATTGCTGGTCTGGTGGAATATAGAAAGCTGACCTTCGGAGACACGTGGAATGGCAATGTTTGATGTAAAACATAAATCTATACTTACATATATGTAACATGACAGTGTATCTTAGCTTAATAATATATTTTAGTCGCCCAGTGATTGAAATTCCACCATTTTTTTTTGATAACACTAAAGCTCCTCAAAAGCTTATAAACATTAAAAAAACAAGAAAAACCGTTGACAAACAGAGGAGAAAAATTATATACATACTTTTTATAGATTTACGCGGATATGTGACGTTTTGAATGAAATCTTTTCGGTTTTTTTCTATTTTTGAAATCATTGTGTAACCTTATGGGTAGGCAGGGTCTGTATTAACTATGACATATGAGACGTCAAAAACCTTAGTCTCTCCCGTGACGTAAAACGTGGTGTAAAACATTTAAACGTCGGGAACTAAAAGTCAAAATAAATCCTCCTTAATAAGTTCTAATCCTCGAAAAGATAGTTTTATTTCAAATGTTTTGTTTTTATCTATTTACATGTAGAATATAAGACACTACTTTTTACCGACTTTAAAAAAGTATCGTTAAAATTTAAAAAATTATGAAATGCAAAAATAATTATTCAAATCCGAATGGTAATTTCAAATATTAGGCCTTTCAATCAAACGAAATACGAACAACATATACATCTTTATAACATAAAAAAATAAAAAAAATAAAAAAATATTTTTATAATATATCTCTTATAATATAAATAGTGTAATTGAAAACCTTAAAGAATACTTTTTGTAAGATTTTTTAACCTTTTGATGTTATTTTACTTTAAAAAAAAACAAGTCTCACTCGTTTTTCCCACACACAAGATGAAACCAGTTTCATAGCTTTTCGACACTTAATGACTTAATCGATGATATTAATTATATGGATTGATTGTTACTATAAAATACCTCCCGTTATGTTTTACCCGACTGTGGCGAAACACAAAGGAGAGTTATGTATTTGACCTATAAGCATATGTTCGATCCTATATTCCCTCATAATTACTAAACGGCTTAACCGATATTATTAATGATACGTTGTTAGATTCGTCTTGATAATGCGACTGTTAAGGCATTATATCCATGTAATAATATTATCAAACATCAAAATGGCGGATTTCAGGTGTTAATTACATACATATAGGTCAAACACATAACCCTCCTTTGGGTTCCGCCGCAGTCGGACAAAACAAAAGTAAATGTTAGAAATAAATGAAAAAATATAATTATACTGTCGGGGACATACACGCAGCAAAACTTGCAGCAAGTATAAAACTTATGAGTCTCCGTTTTTATTTTAAAACATTATTATTTGGCTTCATGTTTAATTATATGACACCCTTTCTAAAGTATTCCTTAGTCTGAAGATGGAATGGTACTGACGACCATTTTAGTTAGTATAGTTCAAAGTACATTATCTGGGTATGAAAATTGGGGACGATATGAAATTAAGGAGTGGTGCAAAATATACCTATACATATAATAAAATTGTAACTAAGCCGAATCTGTACATTAAATATTTTTTGGAAAATCTTATTAAAATAAACATTATTATCGATACAGAAGCCGAATATATAGTTTTTAGAATTTTTGTCTGTCTGTCTGTTACCGTATCACAGAAAGACCACTGGAGGGATTTTGATGAAATTTGGTATGGTGATAGCTGATTATCCGGGTCAACATTAGGACTTTTTACCGCGGGAAAATATCTCATTTCCGAGATAAAATACAAAAACTGCAACGTATACTTACTGTAAGAGTATAACTAATATGTAAAATCTAAGAATTTGGTTTTGGGTCATTTGAACGTGGACGAAGCCGCGGGCAATGCTATTTACACATATAAATCAACTAAAACACGCTAACAAGCACTTTACCGTTGAGCTAAAACTGCCCTAGTAGAAAGACCAGAACAAAATAATTTATACATAATATATGTGATTTTTATGTCGATTGATTGGTGAATCACTATAGCAACAAATACATAAAAATAAAAATGGGATAGATGCAGCGTTTAAAGTTGATGAATGCTTATATTGTGCATTTATATTCCACTATAAAGCTGTGATTACTTAATAACGTCGAAATGCTAAAAATTATATTAATTTTTAGAATCCCGTAATGTCGCGACCGAAACCGCTTTAGATTTACGCGAATATTTGATATTTTAAATAAAATTATGTGTTTTTCGCAGTTTTGCTTTTTGGTTTCCCATACGAAAGCAAAAACCAAATCAGAACAAGAATAAAACCGAAAAAATAGTTGTACTTAAGAGATTACCTTTTTACTAAGCCTATGCCACTCTTTGTTTCTTAACAGTTAGTATAGATTTCTCAGAGATGACAAATTTGTCCACAGTATCGATTATAATGAATATTTCAATAAGATTTTCCAAAAAATATTTAATGTACAGATTTGACTCGGTTTGAATTTTATAATATGTAGGTACTAGCGACTTTCGCTTCGCTCGGGTTCGTCTTTAGTTACGTTTTAACGTTTAGTATAGATTTCTCAGAGATTAGATATTTTCTCGCAGTAAAAAGTATCCTATACGTTGACCCGGATAAATAGCTATCACCATACCAAATTTCATCAAAATATGTCCAGTGGTTTTGTCAGACAGACTGACAGACAGTGTCATCATTTGTGAGTGTCAGTTAGACTTGCGCAAAAAGTATCAAGATTCAGAATTCAAAATGAATGAATGACACAAACATTTGATGTGATGGTTTGGAACCCTCAGTGGAAATCGACTCGCACTTAACCAAATTTTAATGTTGGCCTTTCATCCACTAACCACGCAGAGGAGCCAGCCATATAGCGTTCATGCACTATTTTTACGAACTTACGAAGTACTTTAGATACATTTAATTTTAGTCATCTAAACCCGCAAACTCAAGTACGCTCGCCATACATTTAACATGAAATGTAAAGCTTTTATGACTGACACGTTTGTATTGAGTAATTCACTATTTTTAAAATATTTTGAAGACCCCCGAGTATGCATTAAGATAATGATGTGGCATAAGTAAAATACAAGAGGTTCTAGGCGTTTGCCTCTAAACTATACTTTATTACAGCTATACTAATGTATCTGCTGTGAAGATGGACTTTTTCCATTTTGCCATATTTTTAATGTATGACAACAGCCAACGATGTTTTTGATCTTTGTTGTAAGCCATAAACGTAAAATTTTAAATTAAAACTAGCTTTGTCCGTGATTCTGTCGGCATATTAAATTTATATGCAACTAGAATATTTTAATCTAGCAGCAAAAATATAGGACTTCAATATATTTATCTTCTACCTATAGCCTTTAGACTTCCTAATTTTGCCACTATCGCAAGATTTTGTCAATATTCCAAATTATTACATTCGAAACTACGAGTCAATGAATGAGTGACTTTGCAATATATATATTAGATAACGCACAAATAGAATACTAGATTTTAGTACAGTTAAGTACCTTAGTATAAGCTTGTGGGTTTTATTATTATTAAAATCTTTTATTAAAGTTATCTTTACACCGTTTAAATGTAATTAAAAAAAGAATCATATATTGAATCGCAAGAAAAGAAATATAACAGAAGAAAGAACAGTGAGAAGACATACAGCAAGTTATTTTTAAAAAAAAATTGGTTGAATGCCAAACAACATCAACAAAAATAACTGGATAGAGAAAATGAATGAAAAATGATGGAGAAAAATAAGATAGAATAGTCCGCTTGGGACCAGATCACAAATAAGTAAAATAAGTGAACATAAATAATACACATAGATCTCAAAAAATCTAGACCTCTATACATACTTACTTGAATCGAAATCGAATCGAAAGTCTTATTGAAATAGTTATTATATTATCGATACAGAGGCCGAATCTATAGTTTTTAGCGTTTTGTCTGGGAACGCATCATGAGAATATCACTAAACAGATTTTAATGGAATGTGGAATTATAATAGCTGGTTATCCGGGTCAACATATATAGAATACTTTTTACTGCGGAAAAATATCTCATCTCTGAGAAATCTATACTAAACGTTAAAATGTAACTAGGGACGATGACTGCTGACTGAGTCGTTAGTTTTGTATACATAATTCTCTTAAGCCCTAACATTCTCCTAGAAAGACCTAGAATATAGCAACGTCATATCGCTAGCATTATATACAAAATACGAGTAGTTACGGATACATAAAGGATGCTATCTTTATATGGGCGGTCTATAATAAAAATTTCAACGAGTCATCAAACTTTACACTTTATTCTATTCGATATGATATCCATAAGCGAATTACATAGTATATGTGAGAATAAAAGTGTTTTAATAAATATAATACAATGTAAATAACTCAAAAATGGATGGATCGATTTGAATAATTCTTTTTCGTTGTGTTGGCGGTGTGTCAGGGGTGGTTTAAGCATAAAAAAAATAGGGAAAACCCATAAGAACCGGATAATTGAAAAGTTCAAAACTGTTTATTTTGTATGGTAATCACTACTTCGGTAGCATGCCGGTTGCTCCTGGTACTTTTCTGATAACTGAGTGGACTGAGGGTCCTTGGTTGGACACTTGGTTGGTTGGTTTTAACTTATAAAGTACATATATATTTCTCAAAGATAAAATATTTTCCCGCAGTAAAAAGTCCTCATCCTCCAATCATATATGTTGACCCGGATAACCAGCTGTTATCATACCAAATTTTATCACAATCTGTCCAGCGGTTTTCTCTTATTGCGTTCCCAGACAGACAGACAGACAGACAGACAGACAAACAAAAATTCTTAAAAACCACAGATTTGGCCTCTGTATCGATAATAAAGACTATTGATAAGATTGATGATAAGATTTTCCAAAAAATATTTAATGTACCTACAGATTCGGCTAAGTTAGAATTTTATTATATGTACTATAGATTACAAAAACCAAGACTTATTAAAATTATTTTACAACTATCAGAGAAGATTTCGAAACAAAATAAACTACTTTTATATTGAATTGAGTACCTCTTTTTTGAAGTCGGTCAATAAAATAAGAACAAAATTAAGCTCGCTCTAAATATTACCTTTCTAACATATGTACTTTAGTGTATTCTTTTAGTAGAACCACTTGTCCTCCCACATACCCCACCAATCAAGTGAAATCAAATGCCAGACTATACAATGGTAAAACAAAAACCTATGTAACAATTAAGAAGTCGCCGTGAGATCGATTTGCGACGCCGCTTAATTTACTTGTTAGTAGAATTCGTTAGGTCAATGCAAAACCCCTTGGCTAAGAATCTGTATATATAAAACAAAGTCGAGTTTGTTACAACATTTATAACTCGAGAAATGGCTGGACCGATTTTCATGGTTTTTGATTTGTTGGATTTGTCTCGACTCCGAATAGCAGAATAACTATAAAAACGTTAGAAAAATTCACGTAAAAAATACTTAAATTTATATGGGTAACGCTGAACCGTGAAAAAACGTAAATGCCATAGAAATATTAGAAACTAGGGGTCGTATCTTACTTTCTAACTTTCGCATTTATAATAAAAGTGCGATATGAAAAAAGCTCTGTCTCTTTGTTACCTTTTCCACTTAAACCACTGAACAGATTTCGATAAAATATTTGAAAGATATAGATTGTATCATGGAGACGGACATAATTCCATTTTAAGATATTACTATCAACAAGTGTTTGAAATGGGTTATTATTATTTTTTTGAACTTTTGATTCGTCACCAAAACAAAAGAGCTGAGTTCGATTTTACTAGTAGGTAGCCAGTGGTGGAGTTATCAACAGGCCCATTAGGGTGGATAGGGCGATTAAAGAAAAATAGAACGAGAAAGTAATAGAAAATGTAGTAAAAACGTAGTTATAAAGAATCTAATAAAAGTGAGTTAATAAAATGCGGAACCAACTATTAATTATGTAGTCGCACTTAAGCGGTACCTCTAAAAGCTAGCGATCATCAACTCACACCGTGACATTGTACAATGGGATGGTCCGATATAGTCGTACAATGAACTAAATTAATAGATATTTTGTACGGTGTATAGAAACCGGTTTATTGAGAGCTCTTACGATTTGAGGTATTGTGATGAAGGTATACGTATGTATGTTATTTTTGTTCTAAAGAATGTCAGTATGTAGATGAAATGAAAAGGAGAATAAAATTTTTTTTTATTTTCAATAATGCTTTGGTATATACTAAGTTTTAGCTGTGGCTTTGCTTGCATAGTATTTCTATTTATTGAACAACTAGCGGCTCACCCTCGCTTCGCTCGGCTTCGCCTCTAGAAAACACTAATAAAAATCTATTAGTTCCCACGGGAACCGTTCATTTTTCCCGGATAAAAAAACCGGTTGTTTGACCGGCAATATAAGGTATCAGAATGTTAAATTTTACTAAATTAGGTGCATAAGTTGTATAAGTTATAAAAGTTTTTTAACTATCCCACGGGAACCATTATATTTTCCGGGATAAAAAAAGACGTTGTCCGGGGATATAAGGTACCACCATGCAAAATTTCATTTAAATCGGTCCAATAGATTCGGAGATTAGCCCGTACAAACAGACAAACAATATCACACGGGAACGCAGTCGAACGGGATAAAAAGTATCATATGTCCGTCTCTGGGTTCTAAGCTACCTCCCCGCCAATTTTCAGTCAAATCGGTTCAGCCGTTCTGGAGTTATAAATAGTGTAACTAACACGACTTTATTTTATATATATATATATATATATATATATATATATATATATATATATATATATATATATATATATATATATAGATTACACATCATCCTAGTTTTGTGAATAAATAGGAAAGTTAATACTTATTTTGATGTAAAGATGTACACCCACTAAAAATCACTTTAGTCGCGAATATAAATTACTAGCATTGCCCGCGGCTCCGCCCGCGTTCAGATGACCAAAAACTAAATTCTTAGGTGTTACATATTAGTATACTCTTACATTGCAGTTTTTGTATTTTTCCTCAGAAATAAGATATTTTCCCGCGGTAAAAAGTATCCTAGGATCGCGCGCTACATCGCCCGGTTTATATAGCTTGAGCAGGCGGTCGAGCGAAGCGGGGCAGAGGGGATGGACTCGCCGTAGGCATCTCAATGCTCGCCAAGCATTAAAAATGTTTCGCTACTAATTACTTCTAACAACGATATCTCAAAAACTATTCATCTGATTGATTTAGTGTAAAGAGCAATTTTAATCTGCATTAAATGACTAAGCTAACTAAAATATTCATTTGGATAAGGATTAATACCGAACTAAAGAAAATAACTTTGAAAATAACGTAATGTTTTTAATTAAAAATGTTAACATAAAAGTGGTTATTGTAAGTCAACCGTAAGAGATAGAGATATGCTATCGCGGACTTTTTTGTAGCATTTTTATAGATTTTGAATTCTCTAGTACATTACTTAACTGTATCTTTGCTAGTTTACGCGGCGTTCGCGTGGAAAGTTCCCATTTGGCGAGATTTTTTGCGACCTCTTCAACATTTGTCGCCGTATTTCAGCTAATTTACATAAAAGCATAATAAATTATATACCTAAACCTTCCTCAAGAATTACTCTTTCTATTGTTGAAAACCGTATAAAAATCCGTTCAGTAGTTTTCGAGTTTATCGCGTACAGACAGACAGGAGGACAGACAGGAGGACAGAAAGACGCGGCCGGGGGACTTATTTTTATAATAAGTATAGATAATAAAACCGCGACAAAATCCAAAGAGATAATCTTCTTAAGAAGGTCAAATATTTGCAAAACAAAATGTAGCTTGTTTTTAAGGCTAGTTATTAAATTACTTGAATTTTATATATCTATCGAGATACCAACCCTCAGTCACATGTATACATGCCATCCGTTTTTTTATTTGTTAATTAGACTGTAAATATCTGTTAATTGTTTCACATGAAACATCTAACCCGATTTCATCAAAGTAACTCTAAAAGTCTTCGTGTATAATGGCTATGACATACAGATAGACGGACATGACGAAATTATAAGGGTTCCATAGCTAAAAGGCTTAAACGGAACCCTTTCTAGAAAGCTTAAACCCTTAGTAAAAGAAAAAAAATCTGAATTCTATATTTAACAAATACTGACAAACTCATATGATCTTGCATATTCTTGTTCTTGCGTATTCTTGACGACACGTTTGGCTCAGTCTGTAGTGACCCTACTTTCAGTGCCAGCGGTCGCGGGTTCGAGTCCCGCTGGGGGCATTCATTTGTGTGATGACGAAGGTTTGTACTCCAGTCATGGGTGTTTATATTTATAATATGTATATATTTAAAGTTATATATGTGTAGTGTATCAACTATCTGGTATCCATAACACAAGCCTCGTAGCTTACCACGGAACTAGATGGTGCTGTGTGTTAATATCGCAACGTATTTATTTACGTATTTATATTCTAGTTAACCCCTTAGGATCCCCCACACGGAATTAAATAGGGGATGATATTCAAAAATCCTTTCACAATGCTCCCTTTGTTCCTACTATGACATGATTGAAAATCTTGTACAAAATTTCGTCGGGGGACTACAAATTTTTAAATTTAATTTTTGTATCACTTAGATTTTCATTGCTAAGACAATATATCCCACTGCTGGGAATTTGGGCTAGCTTCTAAATTACGTTTAAGCGTAAACAAGTTTTAACCGAATAGTTCAGATATTTCCACCGATATTAGTTCTGTAGTTGTGATATATGCGGTGCGAGTGCGACATCTGTCATTGATGCACGTGACATAACTGCTTTTAGAACTGACGATTTTTTTTTAATTAAATAATTAATTAATAATTATTATTTCTTGAACTTATTTTTTTAAGTTAATTAGTTTTAAAGTTATTTCTAATATGATTACTACTTGTCTTACGGTGAAGGAAAACATCTTGAGGAAACCTGCATGCCTGAGAGAATCTAGCAAGTTTTTGAAAGACATGTGAAGGCCGCCAACCCGCACTTGGCCAGTGTGGTGGACTTTGACCTGATCCGCCTAGTATTGAAGAGAGGCCCAAGCCCAGCAGTGGGACGTTAAAAAAAGGGCTGAATACATATGATATTTTAAAAATATGATCACCTTTAAGGCTATTTTAATCCATATCAGCTCCCATTCCATTCAAGATATTATGTAATTAAACTTGATTTAAAAATAGCTTTCCTACATCTAGGAAGTGTGTGACTATGAAGAAGAATGACTTTGAAGTACTTCAAAAGTGATTATAATAAGTCTAATTGAATAAAGTTTATTTTATTTCATCTCATGGCTATCTACTCTGTAACAAATCTCAGACATTAAACAATTTTATATTTTAAATTCGTCACCAGCTCTCGGAATATTATGTCATGTCTACAGCTGATTGTCGTACTGTCTAACCTTACCTCACTAGACCTTAATGAAAAAATATCCAACAAATATAAAATAAACTTAAATTAAATACAGTTAGAAAAAATCTTAAAAAGACAAAAACAATAGACCCATCCGAAAAAAAAATCTTATTTTTTTTGTAATACTGTTATGCTGTCTTTACAATAAATGCATATTAGTTCTCTCTAAATCTTCCGAAAAAGTATCAAGCAAATTAAAAAAAATCAATTTAATATTCTATTCGCTACGTTTTTTCTGACAACACAAGCAAAATTTTAACTATAAATGTGAAAGTGTGTTTGTTTGTTTGTCCTTCTTTCACGTCGAAACGGAGAGATGGATTGGCATGATTTTTTGTTTGGAGATAGATGTAGGGCTGAAAAATGATATAAGCTACTTTTTACCGCGGGAGGTTATCTAATTCCCACAGGAAAACACGTTATAATACAATCGAAAAAAATATTTGTAATCAGAATTTAAAAATAAGAAATTTGTATTATTTACTGAGAGAGTTTATAAGCTACTGTTCCGCTACGACACTTTTAAGAAGTGCAAAGTGTCGTTAAGCTTTTGAAGGTAGTTTCACTGCATCTACTAAGCGAGCCGCGGGCACCAGCTAGTGTAATATAATAAAAAAATCGGTCAAGTGCGAGTCAAATCTCGTTCCGTACCATCGTACATGTAGTTTTTATTAATATGACTTTTTGTCTTATACTTTTATGTATGTAGTAATCGATATAGTAGTCGATCATCGAAGTTAATATAACTTCGATAAATAATCGATTACTAATATTAGATATTATAATATATTCATGTGTATTTTTATTTATTTTTATTATTTGTTGTTATAGCGGCAATAGAAATACATATTCTGTGAAAATTTCAACTCTTTACCTATTACGGTTCATGAGATACAGCCCTCTGTAAAGTAAACAAATATTTGAGAAATTAAAAAAAAATGTCGTATCGTCCGATATAAAAGGAAACGAGAAATCATTTTAAAGTCAGTTTTGGCGTTTAAATGATTTAGATGAGCCTAGTCCCGAGAAATTTATGAATACACCCAAAATAACAAACCAGTATATGTAGAACCGTAAAATCCTTTCATTTGAATAAATGAAGGGGTCACACACTTGGCTTTGAATGGTATAGCTTTTTTTGTCAGTAAATCGTTTAAGATCGTTATGGTTCAAGATTCTATTCCGGGTCGTGTTAAGGCCGTTTTTGTAGCAATTAGTCGGTGAAATGCTATACTGAGTAATAAGGAAGAGTTGTAATTTATACTCGTAATAAGCTACTGTTTTGTTATTAAGATGTTTTAACCGACTTCGTCAAAGAAAAGGTACGTAATGCGGCTGTATCTTTTTGTTTTTACCCATATTTAATAATTTACATATTTAATAGAAATCAAATTAAAATTATTAAAAAAAGTGTTTAAATAAAAAGGTGATAGATACTTCAAAAAATCTACTCATAATAAATAATATATAGTAGGGTTTATTTAAGCTTTAATCTATTTGGGGGATAGAGGAACTGTTAAAGGCTATTTATTTATTTATTAGCTTTTCAAGGAAAACAAAGAGTACAATAAATAATTATATTATAAAATATAAAAGTCAAAGTTTTTTTTATTCGTATTCTTTTCAGCAAACCATTTCATTACATATCCATATCATGGGAGTGCATAAAAAAATATAGTACGCCATATTGGATTTACAATGACGTTACTTTGATTATTATGTTTCGCTCATCACGATTTGTTTGGCTCAGTTTGTAGTGATCCTACTTGCTGTGCCAGCGGTCGCGGGTTCGAGTACCGCTGGGGGCATTACTTTGTGTGGTGAGCACAAATGTTTGTACTTCAGTCATGGATGTTTATATTTATAATATGTATGTATTATATATATACTAATATTACCTATCTGGTATCCATAGCACAAGCCTCGTAGCTTACCATGGAACTAGATGGTGGTGTGTGTCAATGTCCTAAGTTATTTATTTCAATCCTAAAGCCAACTAAGTTTCCACAGATATCAATTATGATTATTAGAACCTGTTGTTTGGGCTCATTAGATTACTTGATTGTAGTTGTACTTTAGTTTTTAAAAATTACAATATTATTATTTTAATTGATTCATTGAAAACCATACAAACAATCTGTTATGAACGAAAAATTAAATGTCGATAAAATACTGATAAACAGACAATTTCGATGGATTCAATTCAATTCTTCTAGAGACGAGAAAAAAGGACAAAAATAATGAAGTAAAAATGTGTTTCGATATTTTGAAACTTTATTTTAAAAACGCGTAAATTAGAGCGAGAGAATACTTTAAACATACTAACAATTTACGCGGTAGAAAACGCGGAAAGTTATTAAGAATAAGCATGTTATATTCGCATTCATTAAAACGCAAATTTTTAATAAGTATCCTTACGGTTCCCGAGGAATAGATTTGGTTTGGTTTTTTAATAATGGATAATCAATATTAAATAATTTGTATCCATACTAATATTATAAATGTGAGAGGGTGTTTGTTTGTTTGTTCTTCTTTCATGTCGAAACGGAGTGACGGATTGGCGTGATTTTTTGTGTGGAGATAGTCGGCGGGCTGGAGAGTGACATAGGCTACTTTTTACCACGGGAGATTGTCTAATTCCCAAGGGAAAACAATCTCAGAATTACTTGAAACTTGGTATTAATGCTTTTCAATACAATTAAATAAATACGTGTTTTAGCATTTTTCGAAATTCATCCCATAAGGGGGTAAAGTCGGGGATGAAAGTTTGTCTGTATATTATAAATGTGAAACTTTGTGAGTATGTATGAATGATTGTTACACTTTCACGCTAGCACAGCTGAACGGATCTGAATGAAATACGGCACAGAGATAGATTATAATCTGGAATAACACGTATGCTACTTTTTATCCCGGACAAATATACGGTTCCCGAGGGATAGATTTATTTTTGTTTTTCTAGAGGCGAACCCGAGCAAAGCGTTGGCCAGCTGCTAGTGGACAATAAAAAAGATAAAGACATGAAATGTAATAAATAATTTGAAATGTCTCTGATACTATCGTTTTATTATACAAATACACAAAAAATCTAATTTGTAGTCATTTCTCAATACTTTTATTTCCAATTATAACAAATGATTTTTCTCATATCAAATATCATTAAGTAATTAAATTAACGAACGGGCTGGTTTTTCTTAAAAAAAAAACAAGATTATATTTTTAAAACTTCTTTCTTGGCTTGGAAAACGAGTGGTTAGGGCTGTATATAATAGAATATATCAATAATACCAATTGAACGGTAAAAATCTTACCTAAGTGATGATTTTTACATGTTTCATTATTACATTTTAAAATGAAATTATTACTGTTTATTAGTTAGCCACTATGTAATTATACAATACACATTCTTCCTTATTTAGATCAAACATGTCGCTATAATTTAGAAATTTATAAACAAAAACGGATAACTTAAATGCAGAATCCATTAAATATCATCTTAGTTAGAAATATCTTTAGTAATTTGATTCGCCGACATCAAAGCTCTATTCCTGTCTTCCGCCTTGTGTCAAATTATGGCGCGAAATAATTAACTTTTTTATTTATATGTAGTAGTAGGTAATATTTAGACGTTTGTTAATTAGGCTATTTTTATTTTAAAATATATATGTATTACTAGCAAAACCCGCGACTTTGCTCGCGCCAAAACTAAAAAAATATCTCCAAAAAGGTAGGTTTCATACAAACTTTTATCCTTTATTTTACCTCGTTATAAGATGAATTTAGAAAAATTCTAAAACACATATTTATTAATTTGTACTGAAGAGTATTCATACCAAGTTTCAAGTGATTCTGATTAATAATATTATTTGAAATGCAATGAAATAATCTCCCACGGTAAAAAGTAGCCTATGTCACTTTCCAGCCATCCAACTATCTTCACACAAAAAATCACGACAATCCGTCACTCTGTTTCGACGTGAAAGAGGGACAAACAAACACACTCTCACATTTATAATATTAATAGTAAAAAAATTTAGTATCATTTTAATAAGCATAAATGAAGCTATAAAGGTTCCTTTTTATTTTTTTGTAATAACAATCTCAATTAATTACTAATACACCGACTTATTTCGCATATTTTAACTGACCATACATTGTGCAATGTACTTACTCAAATGTTGAGAAACTAAAGACAAATGTTTATAATTATTCTATTATAATAATATAACAACAGTAACAGTTTAAAGTCAATGCATCATCACAAAATAAATAAATATGTCATAATTTAAATTCTTTAGTCAAATATGTCGCAATGTATTCTTTTCATTTATTTTATTATATAAATTAAAAATTTTAAAAACCCCCTACGCAAATTACTTAATTGTCATTTAAGAATTACACTGGCTCGCGTGAAGCACTTAATCGAGTAATCATACGCCAAAATGATACTCTTACACTGCTGGACCGATATTAACCAAACATAGCTAAGAACCACCACAAGGAAACTGGCTTTCAAATGAAAAAAACTGCATCTAAATCGCTCCATCCGTTTGAGAGCTACGATGCCACAGACAGACACATACACACACAGACAGACATCGACGTCAAACTTATAAACACCCCTCTTTTTGCGTCGGGGGCTAAAAATATTCTAGATAATCACGAGTATGACCAAATAAATGTATATGAAATGAAAATTTACACTGGACACTTCTTTTTGAAGTTTATAGTATGTACCTACCTAAGCTACAATGGACTATAACTGGTCGACATAGCTAGGGCCGACCTCGCCACCACACCCAATAAAATAAAAATTTACCTAGATGTAATATATTTTTTTATTTTATTTCTGTGTTGCGGCATTAGGTATCCCTTGGACCATTTCTCGTCTATTACGATCACTGCTTATGAGACTAGAGCAACCCACTAAACCTTACAGCTGTGATAAATTGCAGTATGTAAGAGATATTGTGTATATCTTTGATGGTGCACTCCAAAATTTCCTATTATTTTTAGAATTTCTAGAGGGATTATTCTTCGTCTCTAGAGGAAACGGTAAATAGTGATCGAAAATTCCCAAAAAAATTTAAGGTTCGAATTAGGTAATGAAAAAAAAGATGGTCATAGCGCGAGTCAGACCACACTGTAGTATAAATTAAGATTCCAAAATATCTGTTAAAAAACACAGCTTCTTTTTTCGATTTTCGATTACCTATCTAGTTACTCCTCCCTCAATTTTCGATATTTGATATTAATTAAATTACCGTTTGCAAATTATACGACTATGTGATAGCTCCCTCACGGACTTATTACAGTGACGCTCTTTAAGTTAAATTGACGATTCAACAGTGGTTATAACTATTCTAATTGAATAAAGTTTAATTTCTTTTCAGATCACCATACTTCTATTTTACTTCTATTCTATATCAAAACTATTTTTTAACGTCTTCTAAGACTAATAAGTATATCGTTATTATTGTTATAATACTAATATTATATAGTTATATCCTTCTACTCCTAGGTGAAATTATATCATAAAAGCTTACTCATTGGTCAGCATTTTACTTAGGATGAATATAGCTTATAAGTACATTAAATTATAGTTATATCTACTAGCTTTTAGCTCATGCTCAATAAAAGGCACGCAATTATAGATTATCTGTGCCATCTGGTGACGTACTCACGAACTATTTGTCCTAGATGTTGCAAGTTTTTAGATTTTACTCGAATAGCAAGCCAATATGAGTAAAATTTATAGATAGTTTGCGTCAATATTATGTAATATGCTTTTTATATTTGATTATAATAAGGTCTTATATATTTTTATACATAACAATAAGTTTTCTAACATATAATCAGTATATTGTTTTATAAAATTAAATCACAATAGAAAAAAATGTTTTTTTTTATTTTATTTATTATTATCCTATCGTATTTTCTTACTATACATTATCTTAATATCGGTCTATTTTATATTTATTGTTTTTATATAATTCAAGGAGCAATTGTTTAATATTATAGCTATACTGTCCGTTAAACGTCAAATCAATAAACATCTAACACGTCAACTAGTTCCTGTCACTTTAGTAAAAAGTATTCTCGTGCTTGTTTTCTTCAATTTGTGCAAAATTATACAAAAATGGTTTATACTGGAACAATGGAAGGTTCTTTATTTGTAAGTTAAACATTTTGCTTCAGTTATAACAGACTAACTATGGTAACACGATGACGAATAACCATTCATTCAACAAGCAAATCACTGTGCCGAAAAATGTTTTATATCATTGTAAAAACACTATTTGGCACTTAAATACACAATAAAGAAAAAAAAAACAGATTTTGATTCAGTTCCTGTTTTTCATAATTCTCAATATATTTTGCAGCTTTTTTTAGCTTGTACAAAGAAGCCCTTTTTTAAGCACCTACCTTATTTTTTTTATTTCAGGAACCAACACTTTATATTGTAAAAGGCATGTGTATATTAGATAGCGATGGCAACAGAATATTGGCTAAATATTATGACAAAAATATCATGCCCAGTGCCAAAGAACAGAAGGCATTTGAAAAGAATCTTTTCAACAAAACACACAGGTAAAACTTATTGAGTATTACTGTGATTTTTATTTAGTGTCAAAAAATTAAACATCAGTATGTTTATATGTTAAAGAAAATTTTATGGGTCCACCTTGGGGCCTACCTTAATACAATACAGTTTAAAGTAGCAATCTGACAAACCATCTTCAAAAAATCGGTGTACATATTTAAAAAAAATATGCGGATGAACTCTGAACCTCCTCTTATTTAGAAGTCGGTTAAAAAGTAGTAATTAAATTTAAAATATTTTACAATAAATAAGCTGTCTTCTCTAAAGCTGATTTATGTAAATAATATATATTTAAACAATGTAAAGTCTAAAATTTAAAATATATTATTGATTAAAGCTTATTATACCCTCACGGAATACTTATGTGGGATAAGTTGATAATATTGTCTTACAATATTGTAAACATTATTTTAAAAAAGCAACTGTTGGTTTCTCACGGTCTCTTCTCAGCAGAACTGTCTTCCGAGCCTGTGGTAGATTCCTCGTGGACTGACTACACTGACATTTAATTTAATATAAATTATGTTTTGATTTGATTTATTTTAATTATAGATAAGGTAATTGAAGTATATACTTATCATTATTTCAGAGCGAATGCAGAAATAATAATGCTGGATGGCCTCACCTGTGTGTATAAGAGTAATGTGGACTTATTCTTCTATGTTATGGGAAGTTCTCACGAGAATGAGGTATTTTGCTTTTTCTTTTCATATTATAATACTAAATTCCTCATAAGTATAAGAAACAGCTCATAGTTTATATTTAGATAGCGTTTTGCTTTTTGAGTTTATCTATATAGGTGTTTATCTGAAAAAAAAAATCAACACAATTGAAAAAAAAACAAGATTTTCAAGATCCTGAATGCATTTAAGTTTCTTTTCTAAACCAGCACATTACTATTGCTCAGTGCCCTTGCCTTATAACATTATCCTTTTTACCCAACTGCAGTGAAGTCCAAAGGAGGGTTATGTGTTTGACCTGTATGTACCTATGTATGTACAATATTCCCTCAAAATTACAAACAAATTTTGATGACACATAAATTGTATATTTTCAAAAATACAAAAATTGCACCAAAGTACCTTACAATATTTGTTAATTTAAATTTTATAAAAGTTCTTTAAAATTCAAAAAGGTAGTTTAATTTTATTTAAACCAATATTATTATAATGTTCCTTCCTATATATTTATTTAGTCGTATTTTTTAAACGGTTTTATATAGCTCGCCCTGTTTGTTTGGGTCAGTAGTTGAAATTTTACCCCTTTCCTGTTGACAGATTGATCTGATATTTGGTACACACCTTTAGTCAGATGACAATATTGAATATATTCAGTAAATCTTAGATGGCCGTCGCCACAAAATGGCGGATTACATATCTTTTCTCAACTCCCTCAATATGGGTATCAAATGATAGGGCTTGACTAGTAGAATATAGTACACTATGAAAAAAAATCCACATCCAAAATGGTCGCCAACGGCGTAGCGTAACCAGAATAAATATTTAACGCTCCACAATTTAATTTTTGAGTCTTATCAATGCCTTAGATTGATGAGGAGAGTGGTGTGATGACTAGGTCTTACATAATTATTTTTTAGCTTTTAGTACTTTATCTAGATCATTATTATCTTTCTTTTCAAGAAAACCGTTTAACTTAAAAAGAAATTTACCTAATTTATGTTATTTATTTTCACAGTTAATTCTACAATCAGTGCTAAACGCACTGTACGAATCAGTAAGCATTCTATTAAGAAGAAATGTGGAGAAAAGAGTCCTGATGGAAAACTTGGATTCTGTGATGCTTGCCTTCGATGAGATATGTGATGGCGGGTGAGGATCTCTAATATATATGTAGATTATAATTATATTTTGGTGATTAGGATGCTTACGGCAGGAGCAACAAACACCGTGTTTCGGATGACAGATTGACGGCACGTTTGGCTCAGTTTGTCTGCATCAGCCTACTTGCTGTGCCAGCGATCTCGGGTTCGAGTACCGCTGGGGGCATTCATTTGTGTGATGAGCACGAATGTTTGTACTCCAGTCATGGTGTTTATATTTATAATATGTATATATTTAAAGTTATATATGTGTAGTGTATCAACTATCTGTCTATCTTATTATTATATTACTGCTCCGCTCCCTTGGGTAATAGCACGATGATATATAGCCTTCCTCAATAAACAGGCTATCTAATGCAAAAAGATCTTTTCAAATTGGATTAGTAGTTCCTAAGATTAGTGTGTTCAAATAAATAAACAAATAAACAAACTCTACCTCTTTATAATATTAGTATAGATTTCAGTGTGTGTATATACGTTCGTAATAATTCTTCCCACACTCAATAGCTAGACTGATTTTGATAAAAAAGAAATTGTGTATTTATGAAGAGTTTTATAGATAAAGTATTTATATTTATTTTTCCGACCTAATGAAGTCTGTGCTAGGACGACTTTATTATGACCGGATCCGTTAGTGCTTAAATATTCAGGACTTTTTAACGTCCCACAGCTGGGCACTGACCTCCCTTCAATACGAGGGGGATTTGGCTTCCCTTCAATAATAGGAGGATAAGGCCATAGTCCACCACGCTGGCCAAGTTTGGGTTGGTGGACTTCACATGTCTTTTTAAAAACTTGCTAGGTTCTCTCAGACTTCGCACAAGAAAGTATCAGAGGTGCGAGACCCGGAATTTGAACCCGCTTCACTCGGTTTCCCAAGCGAGCGCGTTAACACTGGGCTACCACTGGTTAATTTTCATAATATATTTACCATTCCAGTGTCATTCTGGACTCCGACCCAACATCCATAGTGGGTCGTGCGGCGCTACGCACAGACGACGTGCCACTCGGCGAGCAAACCGTTGTGCAGGTAATGGACCAAATTAACAGGTTGTTTTGGTAGAATTTAGAAGAAAATGGTAGTTTTTATTATTTAGTATAGTAGAAATTGGTAGGCTTTAGTAGATTTTGTATATTATTTTTTTGTTTTAATAGATTTTAGTATTAAACTGTATTATAATAGGTTATGAACAATATTTTCAAGAGGGACGTAAAATATTTAAAGAAGAGATATGACAAGGATTTTTTTAAAAAGACCAACAAAATGAAAGGTCACAAGTTATCCGCACATAAAAAAAAACACATATAAATAGGTTATATTATTAATTTTGTAGTTACTACAACGGTGGAGTATTAATTAAAAGAACAAAGCGAAACAACAAGTCGATGTCAGTGAAGATAAAAAAAAAATGGAATGCGTTTTAATTATAAAAAAAATAACAATTTATGTCTCATAACTCAGAATATTACATCATTTTTGTACGTACATGATTAAAATTTCATAACAGCTCATCCGTAACTAATGAAACATCTCATTTTCGTTTGTTTTTTGTTTTCATATTTAACACTTATTCATATTATAAGTCTTAATAATCGTATACGTATAGGGTATTAATACTATACCTTTTGTTTTAAATATCTAATATAAAATTATAAAAAAAGATGATTTCAAAGCAGTCAACATTCCTATATTTTAAAATGATATTATATTTTCATATATCAGAATTACAGAACTATAATATATCAAATGTTATGATTATAATATTTTATACTATGTGTTAAATTATTTATATAATTAAATTCAGAGTATAAAATATTGACCGGTTTATAATACATGTACAATATATGTACATACTAATTATACATAGATATAATCTTGTATTTTGGTTTTCAATGTTTTAAATATTTAAAATAAGATTTTAAATATGTTTAATTAAAACTGAACTACACTGTGCCATGTTATAATGAAATGCTTTTTTTTTACAAACGTCTAAAAAGTTTTTTTTTATAAAGTGATTATTTACGAAGTTAAGATGGGGTTGTTATGGGTATTATTTAAAGAAATATTATAATAAATAATTTCTTTTTTATTTTTCTCTTCATAGAGAAGAGATTTTATTTAAAAAAATACAACCGAATTGAGAACCTCTGCCATTTGAAGGAGTTGATTGAAAATACATTGTAGACAATAATAATAAAAAAAATGTATTTACTTATAACTTTTGTTTTCAGGAAATTCTTGATGCTCTTTCTAAGTAAAGTAAGAAATATGTCATTGTGACTAATTTTAAATTCCACAAAATATAAATAATGATATTATAGCCATATATTAATTTTACCCCTGATTTTGACTGTAATTTAAAATTATAAATCTCATGTAATGTCCCATAACAACCCCTTGTTTTTTTACCTTTTTCGTTACCACTGTTTGCTTATTTACTTACCTGTGTGCTTTGTGTATGTAAAATAATTAAAAAATATATATTTTATGTTAAATAATTGTTTAAAGTATTACATGACATACAGTCGTTAAATATTTTTTGTTTATATATTAATTTTATATTGTCATACTTATACACTCGTACTGTGGTCCAAAATGGCAATGTCACAGTTTATAAATAAAAAAAGATGTTAAGTGTCATTTAAGAGGAACTCTTCTACCAATTAATGTTTGTACTGTTATTGTATTTTCATTTTTGCTTATCATTAATTATTTTCCTTTTTCGTCTTTGCTTTTTTGCACTGGCAATTTATTTTTCAATATTTTTCCGTTTGATTATTTTTGGATAATTAAAAAGAATTCCATATTTCAGGTTCTGTACAACCTTATTAAAGAGAATAGCAATTATTAAAATACGACCAAGACATGGCAACACTATACGTAACACAAATAGCTTGTAGTTGTTTTTTTATCTGTTTTTGTATTTTAGAATATACCAATGATAAAATTTATTTTGTTTTTATTTTATATGTAACCTTAACGTGAATTTAGTGTGTGCGTTTTATAAAACATAATTTTAATTTTATGCCTTGTAGCAGTCACGTTATAGTTTTATTTAATTTTTTAAATCATTCAAATAAGCAAAAGTGAAAACGTTAAGTAGATTAAAAATAAGTATTGAAGATATCCAGACTAAAGAAGGATGTAGATGGAGTCCGCCTATAAAAATGTCAAAGTCAAAAATAGTAGCGTGTTTGAGATATTGCCATACAGATCGTTTATATTCTTTAAAGAATATGGGAAATTTTATATATAGATTAAGTATAATTACATTAATTTACAATTTTTGAGAATAAAATATGAATAGTAAAAGAAGTACTATTTTTTGTTTTTTTAAGCATTAGTTCTCTTTTCTTTGAAAGAGAGATAGCATATTATTAGCTATAAAATTCATGAGCTATTTTTATTTATTAACATTTATTTGCTTATCACTCAGTACATATATGAGTTGTTAATTTTGCATATTTTAAAATTTTATGTTTAGTACTATAAAGCTTTGTCTATATTATTACTTAGACCGAGTTAAAATCATCGATCAAAAAACTACTGGATACACTATCCCAGCAAAAGTTCTCTTAAAACTGTCACCAATTGTGTTAAGGTAATTATTCTAGTTGAAATAAATATACAACAATGTAAATTGAACCTTAAGTGCAATGCTCAAAGTTGTTTTCACAAAAAAAAAATTAAAAGCGCGCTCAAATTTTTAAATGCGCGCTCATTCGGTGAGAACATTTTTTGTGGCTGATTGGTGTATCTAGTAAAATTAATTATTGTAAAATTTTAACCGAATATAATTTTTATTTTAAAAGTATAAATAATATCTAATAATTTCGTTATATTAAATAAATTATAATAGTTGCCATACGCAAAAAATATTATATAAATTTATTGAATTGTCTGTCTTATCACGAAAATGACCTAATTTTAAATGTTTATGATAACTTATAAAAATATTCGGCTCTAAAGTCTGCTTGAGCTAACTTATCTGTACAGATAACAAAATTTATGGC
Organism: Brenthis ino; assembly: GCA_921882275.1. Taxonomy (NCBI): domain Eukaryota; kingdom Metazoa; phylum Arthropoda; class Insecta; order Lepidoptera; family Nymphalidae; genus Brenthis; species Brenthis ino. The sequence goes on from OV170231.1 coordinate 21,425,998, forward strand.
AATTGAAGATAATCGCAAGAATCCCAGTAATTTGAATCTCGCTTCGCTCGGGTGTGTCCCTAGGTACGTTTTAAATAGATATAAATAGTTATTGCGAGTGTACCTTAGGAGATAAACGTATGCTATTGCGGACTTTTCTATAGGCTTTTTAAGACCTACAATTTTCTAGTACATTGTTTTGATGTGATGATTATAATATAGGAAAAAATGTCTACTGTAAAATCTAACAAAAGATTCAAAAAGATTCTTTTATTTCAAAAAAAATTTCCGAGAACGGCTGAACATTTTTTTGGGAAAATGCAGAAATTTAGGACATTTATTGCGGTTTTTTTTTAACTTATATGAAGAAGTTTTTTTATTTATACTTCTCATAATAGGCAAAGAGACTTTTGCCTATAAACTTAGGCTTATTTTACTTACTCTACTAAGGCTAGTTACGCCACTGACAAGAAGTATTGGTTGTTTGAACAAATAAGCACTAAGACGACGAACTATTAATATCGTTAAAATAATTATAACATATATAAAACCTTATAGAGTAGATTTCTTTTAAATTTTGCATATTTTTATTTACAATTTTGTTTTACAAATAATTTTAATGCCAGTGGTCTCGCTGTAATCTAACTTCATACATTTTAATTTCATAAAACCATGCATTTCTTACTCCTAACTGTACATATTCAAGGGTTTCATACATAGTTTTCATTTCTTGGGTTTTAAGAAACAAAATACATATTCGAAAATAAAAAATCTTATAATATGAAATGAGCAATTCTTGTATAGCTACATATATTATAAACTAGCATTGCCGGCAGCTCCGCCCGCGTTCAGGTGACAAAAACCAAATTCTTAGGTTTTACATATTAGTATACTCTTACATTGCAGTTTTTGTATTTTTTCCCATAAATGAGACATTTTCCCGCGTTAAAAAGCATATGTTGACCTGGATAACCAGCTATCACCATACCAAATTTCATCAAAATCCCTCCAGCGGTTTTTCTGTGATGCGGTAACAGACAGACAGACAAAAAATCTAAAAACTATAGATTCGGCCTCTGTATCGATAATAACGTTTATTTCAATAAGATTTTCCAAAAAATATTTAATGGAAAGTTTTGGCTTAGTTACAATTTTATTACATGTGTACATAGATAGGGAAATTATTAAAAAATCAAAATGGCGGATTTGAAGCAATATAAAGTATATCTTTGCCTGAATCTAAGAGTATTACGTTAGAAAAGACATTATATTATACTTTTGTTATTTTTTTTTCTTTTGTAACTATCTGAAATCAATATGACAGGTATTTTTACCCAACTGAGGCGAAGCTAAAATAAAGGGTAATGAGTTTGAACTGTATGTATGCCTATATTATATGTATGAATATTTTAAATAAAACTATTTGTTCGGATTTTTTTAGATTTTTGGTTCTCGATGTTTTGAATGCTTTACAATCATGGTCCGCGAAAACATTAGAAAGATAGTTTTATTTAAAATGTCAAATATTCGGGTAAATTTAAGAAAGTATTATTAAATGTATAGTCAACTAGCGTTTCACCCTCGCTTCGCTCGGGTCCGCCCTTAGGTATGTTTTAATTATTTTGAGCGGAACCCTAATTCTTTTCCTAAAATAAAAGTAGCCTATGTTACTCCCTACTAACATCAGCTATGTTCCCGTGGTAGTCCCGTCAAAATCAGTCCATCCGTTTCAGAGATTATCCGAAACAAACAGGCAGACAAAAATTAAAAAAAAGTGTTTCTTATTTAACGTCCCACTGCTGAGCACGGGCCTCTTCTTCAATACGAGGGGGATCAGGCCGTAGTCCACCACGCTGGCCAAGTGCGGGTTGGCGGACTTCATATGTTTTGAAAACTTGCTAGGTTCTCTTAGACATGCAGGTTTCCTCACGATGTTTTTCCTTCACCGTAAGGCAAGTGGTAATCATGTTGGAAATGATTCGCACATGAAAATATCAGAGTGCAAGTGCGTTACCACTGGGCTACTACTGCCTATTATGCCTTGTTTCTTATAAGTACCGTATATAATTTCATATGCATTTAGTAAAACGCTGTTATTTTGACATTACAAACAGACACTTCAATTTTATTTATCTGTATAGATAATAATAGTTACTAATATGAAATATTCTTTTACAGGTGCTTCAATCTGCAAAGGAACAGCTTAAATGGTCACTACTGAAATAAAACTGCATGTAAATCATATTATTTAATAAAATTATAACAATTTATTTATATATTTTTTAATAATTAATAATATAATATCCTTTTTAATATCAAATAATGTATAAATAATAATATTGTTTTTGATAATTCAAAATATGACATAAGTTGAGAAGTATATTTTCTTTTATACATAATATAATGTATATACACATCGATCAAAAAAGTACTAGATACACAATCAGCGACAAAAAATGTCCTCACCTAATAAGCGCTCATTTGAACATTTGAGCGCCCTTTTAATTTAATTTTTTTATGACAACAACTTTAAACATTGCATTTAAGGTCAATTTACATTGTTTTTTATTTATTTCAACTAGAATAATATCTAAACACAATTCGTGACAGTTTTAAGAGAACTTTTGCATGGGATTGTGTATCTTGTACTTTTTTGATTGATGTATATAAAAGATAATTTTTACTTAGACTTAAATGCTTCTTAAAGAAGTGTCCAGGTTGGATGCAAGATAGTTTCGAATCTTCTAGAAAAACAGAATATTTGACTCTAAAGCAAATTTTATTATAATGAACAATCAACTATATATAAGGCTGGTTTAGAGTAAGCACTAAACACAGTACACTCAGTGTATACTCACCGAGTGTCTTTAATTTCACAATGGAGAAGTTTCCGAATTTTTTTCTATACTAATATTATAAAAAGATTTGTTTGTTTGTACTGAATAGGCTCCGAACCTACTGAACCGATTTAGATGAAATTTGGTAAGAAGATAGTTTGAAACGCTGGGAAGAAAATAGGGTAGTTCTTATCCCGAAAATCATCCCTTAAGGGGATGAAAGTTTGTATGGGGAAGAAACCTAGGGACGAACCCGAATTAATAAAATATTTCAACAAATGATAAAATTATACAAATTTAAAGTTGCACTCTTGTAAGAATAACTCCGTGACGTCACACATCCTGAACGACCGACATTTATATTAATTTCTCAGTCATTTATTGATACATTTCAAAATAAATTCACTGATCTATTAGTTTTGAATAATCCCATTGCGTTAAATATGATATTAACAACATCAGAAAACTTCTCCATTATAGACACTTTACACAGAGTGTACTAAGTCTATAAATACACGGAATATACCGTGTATAGTGTCTTATTGTTAGCCTAAACCGGCCTTTACAATATGAATTTAACTGCCACAAAATTGAAAAATTCCAAATTCAACCAATAGATGTGCTTGAGTGCTTTAACTATATAAAATCGAATTAATTTAACAATTTATTCACGCCATTTCAAGAATTAATTTATCAATTTATGCACGCCATTTTAAACTTATATTTGAACATTTTAATTATCTTCATTACTTCCCAAATTCATCGGCTGCGGGCGTTGTATTAAGTTTGGATATTTGTTTAAATACAGGATGGTTTTTATCTTTCAATAATTTGAATAAAACATTCTCTGATGTACCCACAAAACAACCTATTGATTGGAGACGCTGAAAAAAAAAGATTACAAATATATAAAAATATTCGTGGCTCTTAACATATATAAATGTAAAATTAATATAAAAATCGATGTGTGTGTGTATGTTCCCTATGGACTCCAAAACGGCTGGAGCGATTTTGATGGAATTTTTCTGGTAATCATAATTAAATCAGCGGGAAATCCTGTTCAGTTTGGTAGCGATCGGATCAACAGAATTTTGTTTTAGGCTTTTTAGTAATTAGATGTCGCGTCTCATTTCTGCTTCGGTGTTATATTATATGAACACATTTTTTGAAAAGAACTATTTCAAAAAATGTGTCACTGATCGTTCAATTTGAGATTATTTGACAATTCTTTAGTAATGTCGGTGATAAGGTTGAAAGAAATAGCTAAAACAGTTTTTTCGGACAATTTTTTTTCAAAAGTTTGGAAGTCAATTTCATTCTAAAATCGACTATTAGGAACAACCTTTTTTTTTATTATTTGGTAAGGTGATAAGTTGCTGAAATTTTTAAAAGTACTTTGAATCCATGAAACTTCCATTTTGTATTGTTAAGAGAATTTTGAAAATTTAACTCCATCCAATTCAAACTTAAAATATTCACTTTCAACCCTTTTTTTGGTATCTTATAATGAAGAACGTTATGTAGTTGATTTTAATGTATCAAAGAGTAATTCAAGACGATCATTTTGCAGAAAAAGAAACGAAATTTTTTTTTACTATTAAACAAGTTATGATTTTTTAAATTTGGTCCGGTAGAAAATTCGCAAATACACATAAAAAAAATTATAACTTCTAAACTACGAAAAATCGCGGAACATACGTGGGGTATTTTTGGATACACCCAGATGTGAGGAATCTAAAAAAAAAATGACGTCACTTATTGGACCATCCTGCCTGCCGGTTGCAATTAGGAAAAATTTATGTATGTCAACTGTCAATGACTAAAATAAAAAAAAATAGATGAAAAGTAAAAAAAACATACATTTTATAATTTAGCCGATACATTGTACCCAAAAGTATCAACAGTGGGTTCTCTGTTTAATTTAGATATATTTTTGAACGCTGGACTCTGTTTATCTCTTAATAGTTTAAATAAAACATTTTCTGCTGTCGTTATAAAACATCCTATAGATTGCATACGCTGAAAAAAAACATGCACACACATACAGGTTGAAATAACAGTAAAAATAAAGAAAATATACTTATATATATTTTAGTAAATTAAAATATTTAAAAATATGTAGATATTATATGAAGAAAATTTTTCTTTATATATACCTATAATATTTTTTTCTATAAACTGTTATTAGCGCCTGTATAGTTAGTCACAAATATTTACTCTAAACTATAATTATTATTAGTGAAGTTCTGATTATTCAAAATATATTGGACGTCAGAATATTATTTATAAAAAGTTAATATTATAATATTATAAAGAGGCAGTTTGTTTGTTTAATAATAATATCAGGAACTACTAATCCGATTTGAAAATTTTTTTTTGCATTAGAGAAGTAGAAGTAGAAAGTAAAATGAAAAATTCTATGTATAGAAAAATTACTTCCAAAAGTGATATTCAATAGTTTGTTGATATTTCCTTCTTTGGTATTTTTGTATTTTTATGGTATAATAATTAAATGCAGTTAGTATTTTGTTTGCCAAATGATGGCATTAAAATAAAAATTTTGCTCAAAAATGCTAGTTAGGGAGGTATCAGAAGTTTCCGGACGATTTGTTATCTTTTCCTAGGATTATCTTATTTTTTAGGGTGGATTTTATATTTATATATTTTTTTAACCCTATTTGTTGTGCCAGTGGCCGCGAGTTCGAGTCCCGCTGAGGACATTTATTTGAGTGATAAGCACGAATGTTTGTACTCCAGTCGTGTGTGTTAATATTTACAATATGTATGTATTTAAAGTTATAGTCAAGTCAATAAATCTCAAACTATCTTCTTACCAAATTTCATTTAAATCGGTTTAGAGATTACCCCCTACAACCTAACAAACTCACAAACTTTACCTCCTTATAATATTAGTATAGATTATTGTTAGTATGGATTATATAAATAATCACTTTTAGACATACTTATTTCAAATAACACTCACTTGTAAAGCAAGCCCTCTGTCCATCAGTGAGCGAGATGATACTCCATCAGCTAACACATGTACGGCTATATCTTCGTTTAATAAATCAATTACCGTTTGTTCTATACACACGTGGGCCTGAAAATAATATTAAAGTTATTTTATTAATCTATACATATGATAAAAATGTAACTGATAGCTGTCTGTACATGGGAGATATTTGAGAAAAACTATTATTGGGGGTCTTTATTAACGCAATAGAACCCAGAAGAATGATTTATAAAATTTTTGTCTTATCTTTTGTCTGTGCGTATGTGCACATTAATCTCAGAAACGGCTTAACCGATTTGGATGGAGTTTTCACTAATATATTGCGATAAGTATCACTTAGCATATAATATTTGTTTTATTTCAATCGGTTCATAAATAAAAAAGTTATATCAAGTTAAAGAATCACCTAGAATGTTATAAAATAATACAGAGCGAATTTACCGCAGGTCATATTAAGTGGTGGCAATTTAGATATAATCTTTTATCAAAATTAAATTAAAAATTAAAAAAAACCCTCAACAAGATATTACGACGGCTATTTATAGGGGATATTTCAATGAGCCTAAGTATGATATCTCTGCAGTATTTTAGTAAGGAGTTGAGTATCTTGAAGATCCCAGGTGACGCTGCAGCATCAGACCAACGTTATAATATCATTGCAATGTCATTAAATTAACGGGATACCAAGTTTCAAATGGATTAGATCTGTGGAAGTTGCTCATATCCTTTTACCGTCTAGAAAAGAGCTGATAGCCTGAAAGTAGCTGTACGGATTTTTAGATTTATAGCTAAGAACACTCTCGATCAAGATTCTTTTCAAACATTAAAATATATTTTAAAATTGTTCTAAATAATCTGTATCTGTATATGTGTATATATATGTATATATATAATTGTATATGTGTATATATGTATCTGTAATAAATCTGTAAACGCGTTTTTGAGCTACGATGCCACAGACAGACACAGATATACACGTTATCCTAAAACACTTCTCTTTTTGCATTATATTGTATTAAAAATCCATACTAATATTATAAATGTGAAAGTTTGTGAGTATGTATGGATGTTTGTTACTCTTTCACACCAGAACGGCTGAACGGATCTGGATGAAATATGGCACAGATATAGATTATAGTCTGCAATAGCACATATGTTACATTTTATCCCGGAAAAATGTATGGTTCCCGTGGGATAGGTTTGTTTTTGTTTTTCTAGAGGCGAAAATCCGCTAGTAATTAATATTACTTACTTCAATTCCAAATAACACCACTGAGCCTAAATTGGGCACATCTTTTTTCAATTTTTCCTGCAATTCGGGCGTGAACATAGAAAACTTAGTCTTCTCGAACACAAGTGCTGCATCATCAATTTTAATATCTTTTGTAGTATGACCTAAGCCTTTGGGGTATTGTTCTGACACATATACTGGTATATTAAAGTGTTTGGCCGCTTCCACCTGAAATAGTAATATTAAAAGACATGAAGTAAGCCCACAGAGTAAGTATGATAGTTTTTGTATGTATGTCTACTTCTTAAGTCATTGATATAAACCTAAACAATCTAAATTTAACAATTAAGATTTGTATAGCATTTGTCTTTATATTGCAAATGACTTTAGTATTTATATAGAGGATCTGTCTATTAAAATTAAAGGAAATGAGTGAAATCAAATAGCTTATTCAGTTTTAACGCCTCCGTGGTTAGTTTCCAGGAAATCAATCATTAACTGCCATACCGGCATGTTCACGACCGTTGAAGCGTTAGGTTTCATATTTTGAGCTGTGTTGTAATCCAGTTCAGTATTGTTTATATACAGCCAATACAGTACAGTTAAACATACATATATACAACATATAATATTTTATACATAGTAAACACATGTCATCAGTCAGTCAGGTAATAAATAATAAGGATAAATGCATTGATAAATAAATTCATAAAATTTCTAATTTTAGTTGGCAGTAAAGTTATTTTGGTAAACACGAAACTCAGGTTATATATGTTACAGTTAAAACTTGTTTTTAGTTAAAATGTGTTTTTGCTAGTTAAAACTTGTTTTTACTGCCTTTGGTATAACTAGAATTAACTGTTATTCCAAAAATTATTATCAATTAAAACTAGTTCTAACTAGACAAAAAGCTTTTTGCGAATGTGTTTTGGAAGAAAAAAATGTTTATTAAGTAGTTACTTGTTGGACCCCAAAACTAAAGAAGTGAGCAAGTTCTCGGTTTGAAATAGATTTTTTCTATCACAACTAGAAGGCTGAGTTCTCAACCTACATAAACCATGGACTTGTCACATAATTGAAAATTGAAACTTGCAAATAAATATGTAATCTTTTATCCAGATGCTATTTTAACTAAGGTTTTAGTTAGGCCTAGTTTTATCTAAAATTTATTTAATATAAATATTACATCCTTAGTTTTAACTAGTAAATACTAGTTGTAACAAAGGCATTTAGTAAAAACTAGTTTTAACTAGAGAAAACGCGTTTTAACTGTAACATGTACAAATATTACATAACCAATGTAAATTCATACCATTTTGTTAGCCACTTTCACAACCTCTCCGAAATGTTTTATATGAGGTCTGAAAGTTTCTTGGATATCGCACAGCAGGAATGCTGTCCTTTGAGCTTCTAAGGCACCCAATTTTAAAATATTACGCGCCATTTTCAATAGTTAATTTTTAAAATGGCGGTTGTAATGGAAAGGTTTATCTTTATTAGATATATCTCGAAAGGAGTGTCCGGGCGTTGTGACGCAAATTTCTTTTAACCTTTGAGACGAGTTTGTCGGCTCTTTTGCATATCTATTGACATTTATTGAAGTGTTTATGTATCTGTCACTGTCATTTATTTTTGTTTGAACAGAACGTTCCGTTATACGAATTTAATGTTAAAGTTTACCTTTTGTATTGTGTATAATTAATTATTTCTTTATATGCAATATATATAATAGTGATGATATTCTAACTGATTTTGTGATTTTTAAGTTTAAGTCTTCATATAAATAATAATTGGCATCAAACGGCTTAAGCGATTTTTTTTCTTACAATACTTTCTTCTAGCTTTGCTACTGCTATGTCTACACTAAAAATGAAAAAATAAAAACTTAATAAAACCCCACTTCAAAACACTATAAACTAAAAAATAACTTAAAGGGAGCTTTCGTTAACTATCGTTACTTAATCAGATATTTTCGAAGTCAGTGCCATTTAAATTGGTTAAGTTTGAGGGAATTTGAATTGATTGGAAAGAAATATTGTGAAATCAGTATTGTGTCTACTCATTACAAGCGTTATTTTTGAATTATAATATAACATATACCTAATCAAAAAAATGCTGCGGAGTAGGTAGCACAGATCATCTAGTTGGGTATTATTAATGAATCCTTTTAGTGCATTGACATAAATTTAATATGCCACATACATTATTAAACTTTAAACTTTGAGCGATCATTATTAAATTAATCTAAAATTGGATTTGTTTTAATAGGATAAAATAACTCATAATCTCGTATAAGATTTTAATATAACCCCAATATTTCGTATTTGTGCACATAAACCAACTCAGAAGTCGGAACTATTTTTGAAAATGAAATATTACCACGTAAATATTGTTTAGAACTTTTGAGATCTGATTTTACGCTTACTGTTTAAAGCAAAATCTTTAACATACGAATAAAGTAATACTAATCGTAAATCGTAAGAGAAATAAAAAAGTAAAAGTGTTTATACTTTATTCTTTAATTATTTTTTAAGGCAGTGGTAGCCCAGTGGTAACGCGCTTTCTTGGGAAACCAAGTGAAGCGGGTTCAAATCCCGGATCTCGCACCTGTGATATTTTCATGTGAGAATAATTTCTGACATGATTACCACTTGCCTTACGGTGAAGGAAAACATCGTGAGGAAACCTGCATTTCTGAGAAAATCTAGCAAGTTTTCGAAAGACATGTGAAGTCCGCCAACCCGCACTTGGCCAGCGTGGTGGACTATGGCCTGATCCCCCTCGTATTGAAGGGAGGCCCGTGCCCAGCAGTGGGAAGTTAAAAATGGTAGTCAATACTTTATTCTACTTTATTTATGAAGCGCCTGATATAAAAAATATGGCAACCCAAGAAAGAAATATTGCTAAAAAAATTATAAGGCACATTTTAACACAAAAATATTTTTCAAGTATGTATCTCTTAAAAAGTACATAATATCAAGCTAAATATTATATTTATACAATATGTACTATCTAATTTTACAATATGTGAATAAAAACAATAATCATGTAAACAAAGATTTAAAAGCAGAACTAATAAGTAATAACAAGGGTTCTTAAATAACCTCCTAAAATCTAGGATTTTTTTATCTTTTTTTAATATCTCCCAAATTTTATAATCATACTGTAAAGGACAAGTATCTGTTGTAAGTAAGTACTTAAAGAATAACACTAGATACACGGCAGTGTGTCAGCCAAGTTCATAAAGGGGAAGGGCTATATTACATGAACCATTTCAGGCCACTTTCGACCCTTCCTAAAATTTACAGGTTTATTTTTTATGTTGGGAAATTCATTTACGCTACCGCCGGCATACATATAGGATATGTGGGATTCATCTGCTAGAAAAGTCACTACTATCCACTAAAATCTAAAAAAACCTGCCTGGTCTTAATGGGGCGACGCAGAACATAAGCATAACCATATATCAAACTATTCTGATCAACTTAAATGCAATCCAATTTTATCGTGATATACACATTATTTCCTTCCTCTTCAACATCTTTAATGACCCCAATTCTTCTTTTTACTTTGTTCTCACTTCCAAATTTTATTTATTCGAGTATTTGTCTTGCAAAAAAAACCTAAGAATTTGGTTTTTGGTCACTGAACGCGGGCGGAACTGTGGGGCTGCTAGTACAATAGAAAGTTTAACAACATTTATTGCCCGGTAATACTTTTAACGGTGACATTAAACATGACCGTCTTAATTAAACTACAATTAAATATTTCGTTTACTATTTCAACACTTTTTGTTACGAACTTGGCTTTCTTTTACATTTATGTTTTTGGTGGCTTTAAATACTACATATACTCGTATAATATTTTCATTTTTAGTTACAAAATTGGGCTTGAATCCGCATTATTATAATAATTGATAGTTATTCGGCGTAGTATTTTTTTAATGTGTAATTTTCTTTTTTTTAAAAAGTAGATCCTTGTTAGGGTTAACATAGTAGCGCTAGCTTTACCGAGGAATTGGCCTCTTATAGAATATCGACGTAAAAGCAACAGTTTGCATTATACCTGTTGAGTATGAGCGCCAGAGGCCCTACCACTTACCTTCTCTGACCCCTTCCTAAACCCTCTTTCCCCTCTGTCATTTCTTTAGTAGTGCATTAGTGAAGTTCCAGTCACTTACGAGTGTACAATAGGTTATGCTTAATTTTTAATCTACTTTCTTTGGTGAAATATTGTCTTATAATTTTAACTACCGACTTACCTTCGCGTCGCTCGAGTGCATCTTTGGGATTTATACCTTTTGTATTTTATAATATACAGGCCACCTTTTCGCAAATTTTGTTACTTACCTCTACGTAGCATATGTGGTAATACAAGATAGTCTATTAGTGTACATAATTTATAACTATAAATTAAAAATTAAAAAAAAACCCTACGCAAATTAATGGTCATTTAACGATTACACTGGCACGCGTGAAGCACTTAATGGAGTAATCATACGCCAAAATGCCTCACATCATTTTGTAAAAGAGCTGATACTCTTACACTGCTGGACCGATATTAAGCAAACATAGCTAAGAACCATCGCAAGGAAACTGGCTTTCAAATGAAAAAAACCGCATCGAAATGGGTCCATCCGTTTGAGAGCTAAATGCCACAGACAGACACACATATAAAGAGACACTCAAACTTATAACACCCCTGTTTTTGCTTCGGGGGTTAAAAATTTCATCTAAATCAGCCGTTACAGCATATTTTTTATTCGTACGGCGTATGTATATGTAGATGTTCACCAATTTTCATTAATTAATTATTATCATTCAAAAGTTTTAATTTTTTGTGACAATATAATTATTACAACATCAGTTTGTAACTAAGCAACTTCCGCACCTAATTTACAAGAAAAAGGTAAAGGACTTACAATTATTTACCTTGCCTTATTATTGTAAATTTCCTCTCTAGTTTTAATTTTATTTAACCACAAAACTTGTTAATACTGCGCAAAAACTATCGCGACCAATAAAAATAATTATATCTTTAGTCCATTTCTATTACCTTTGTTTCGGCCGACAACAGGTAAAAGTGGTTTTTTCGAAAGCCTTCCCGCCGAAGCACGCGTCGGCGCCATTTTTGTTTATTTTTTTTAAATTAGGATAGAAGATTGCCGTGGGCCAAAACAGTCAGTCAAAAGTCACGCGTTCGGATACTAAAAAAGGAAAAATGTAAAGGGTCGTGAATGATACAGTTTTTTCGGTAAATTAGAGATTTAGATTTTTTTAAAGAGAAATTGCGTGTTGGGTGTAATAATACGTCTGGGTTGCGTTTTCGAGAATGGGACTTATTTTTTTTATATTCTAGGTATATCGTTCGTTTCGATTTTATACTGAGATAATTTAAATTTTTACCTACTTCTCAAGTAAACATTCATTTGAGTTAAATAATTAGATAGTATTACTAAAAGGAATATTAAATTACTTTATTAAAATTTATTTCGCTGATTTCTTTGCGGGTTAAAAACTAAGAATATTATTTACTCCTTAGTTCTCAATTAAATCTAATTGTCTTGTTAATGGCTTCAATATTATTATTCCTTCTGATAACAATGTTAAGAAACCTGGGACAGACACGTCCTAAAATAATAGTATGGTAGAATATACTAGCATTCGCCTTGAGCGGTATATTGGAACCGCGACCTTCGCCACAGTAGGCAGTGCCAACAGCTATTAATGTTTATGATGTATTTCAAAAAGAATTATGCTTAACCACGGAATATTATGATAAAAAAGTAACATAGTCGTACTCTTTGTTATTATTGACATTAATATCTTATACTAACATAAAAAAATGTCTAAATGGATTTTAATGAAATTATCAAACACATTTTTGGATTTTAAATATTAAACCTGTTTTAAATATTACTTCAACAACCTGTATTATAATATTTTATCTATGATAAGTAATGACGTTATGTTTTCCCGCCAAATCTACTTGTGGCGCCATCTTGTTTAGCCCGCGGGTTCGGCGCGTGCTTTGTACAACTTTTTGTTTTAATAAAATCGCTTCTAATTACAGTCATTTAAAGGGTTTACGTATTCCAGAGGGCCGGTTAATTATTGGCGGTGGCGCAGTTTTTTGTAGAAAAATAGGTTTTCGCCGAAAATTAGTAATATTTTAAAATGTTTTGTTAGGTTTTTTATTATTACGGTTTTTCGGATAGAAATATGAGGTATTTATTTTGTACATGGAATAATTATTATAAAACAATATTATAATATCTACCTATTTTATAATCTTCACTTATTATAAAAATGATAGAATGAAGATAATATATACTTTAGACATTATAATCTAGTGAAGGAACGAATAAAAATAAAAATAAATTGTGATATTTGTATTATCACCATAAAAACTAAAAATAGACAATACTACTATAATAAATCTTATAATTTCTATACATCGAATTTAAAATTATGCCATATAACAATAATAATCGTTGAAAAAATACATAAAAGCCATTAACTAATTAAATTATCGTCGTTTTACCGGGATGAGAAATAAAATAAAAAATATTGGTATGGAAAAAAAGTAAAAAGTCAAGACGGAAAGCATCGGCGCCACTGACACTTCGCTTTTGTAGATCTGACACGCCCTCGGCGCCGTGGTTTAATGGTCGAAACTAGTTGATGCACGAGGTTTTACTTGTTGTACCCGCCATTTTTGTGTCTTTAAAATTAATAATTTAATTACAATCATAGAAATGGATAGGAAAAGGTATTTTAAAATTAGATTTAGACGAGGTTTTATTGAAGTGAAACTTCTTCATGAGAGGGAAAAAATAGATTGGCGTTACGATTTTTGTAACGGAAACGGTTACGCCTGGTTACGGAAGTGAATAAATAATCATAAAAAAATATTTATACTATGTAAATAATGTAATAAATTAAATAAAAATGAATATTTATAAAAAAAATCTTCTAAAAATATCTAACTGATCAAAACTAAAAAGCTATGAAAAAAATATATAAAATCGGACTGCGTAAAAAGTGAACTAAAAAGAAGAGAATAAGTTGACGAAGAAACATAGTTATATGCAGTCGGGGACATACCTACATACACATAGCTATTCTAAACTATTCTAAGTATTTTTCTGCATATTTACAGCTTTACTTACTCAGGTGCGTGCATAGGTGTGTTTTAAATAAATATAAATATTGATTAGCCAGTATTAGCCAAGTAAATTTTATAACTTAATTTTAATTTTGTATTTCATGAATTATCAGATGTTTTAATAGTTATTCTGCTATTCGGGGCGGAGATAAATTCAACAAATCAAAAACCATGAAAATTCGTCCAGCAGTTCTCGAGTTATACCTAATTGTTGTAACAAACCCGACTTTGTTTTATATATATAGATAGATAGATTACGTTTTATATTATACCTACAATTTTAAAATAATTAAACACTTTTTTAATCAGACTACAGAGTTTTGTTGTAAAAATCAGCATTATTTAGAATGTAACTTTTTACATCAAATACATTTTTATTAAAAAATAATAAAAAAAACACATAATAATATAACAATTAATAAATAGCAAATTGTAAGAAATGAAACTGTGAGATAATATCCTTATATGGTATTTACATTGTATAGTATCTAACAATACATATTATTATAATATAATGTAATTTAAAATTAATATGTATATCTATTAATATGTATAATATTTGTACTAGCAACTCACCCTCGCTCCGCTCTGGTTTGTCCCTAGTTACGTTTTAAGCATGTACAATGTACAATATAGATTTCTTAGACATACATATAGGATATTTTTTACCGCGGGAAAATGTCTCATTTCTGAGAAAAAATACAAAAACTGCAAATGTAAGAGTATATTAATATGTAAAACCTAAGAATTTAGTTTTTTGGTCATCTGAACGCGGGCGGAGCCGCGGGCAATGCTAGTTAATTTATAATATTTAGTTCTGTGCGTACTTAAGCACAGACACTTATCCTCGAGTCTTATTATAAACTTGCTACCCGACAAAATAATAATTGTAAGTCGATACTGAACCATTATTAGTAGCACTAAAAATTAAACCCCAAAATCCACGTTTAACGTATTGGGCTTATCAAATCAAACCCAAGTAATAAAACTCATAATATTTACTAGACACCGTTAAAGAGTTAAAAAGATCGTTAAGATCTGCTAACATGATCTTAAAATACTTCAAATTTCATGGGTTTTCCTGGTTTTCTCGAAAACGGTATAATTTGTGTCAAAGAAAATTTATAGGACCACCTGGAGTCTGCCTTAATAGAAGACAATTTAAGATAGCAAAATCGGTCAAGTGTTTCTGAGAAATTGGTGGATATACCTACATAAAAAATAAAATAAAAAAATAAATCCGGATTCTAGATACTAAAAAGTAAGAATAGCTGTAAGAGGGTTTTCATTTACTATGGATACCTAATTAGATATTTTCGAAGGACCACCTCGGGATCTATCGTGTCGTAACCTTATATACAATTTAAAGTAGCGAAATTTTAACTCACCCGGGAACGAAACCCAAGACTTCTCAAGCCACTAACATACAAGCTAGCTACTAAACCGACCGAGCATTTTATATATACATAATTCAAAACACGGATTCTCTGTGATTACTCAAGTTATTTTTTCTACCGCTATTGTCTATTGTTTAATCGGAGATTTTCTTTAGTAATTAACTCGATTGTTAGCTTTGATAGTAAAAGTGGATTAACAAATGTATATTAGTTCACTGTCACGCGCAGAATACGATACATAATTTATGTTGTATGAAATGAAGAACATGGTGTAGGAACTAGGAGGTCACGGGTTCGATTCCCATCGGTCATAGGTAACCAAATTTTGATTTTTCAGTTCAATTGTCTGCTATTTGTGTGCAATCAGTGGAAATCCATTATGGTGGTTACCGAATATGGTAGGTAGTTATTATTAGGAATGCCTTAAAATATTTATTATTGTATTTCTAATGTAAGGACTTTGCAGTATTTAGAGAGAAAAAATTAAATTATTAATTAATAAGCCCAACTGCGTAAGAAGTGAACTACAAAGATGTGAACAAATTGACGAACGAACATAGTATACAGTCGGAGACATACATGTTTTATACTAACTACGAGTCTATAAGACTCGCGCTATCTAGACCAGCGGTTCCCAATTTTTTTGCCGTGGAACCCTAAGTGATCATATTTTTTTAACTGATCCCCATTTTGATAATAACTACAAACTTATTGTGCTATAGGCAGAATACTTTCTTGTTTGACTTGAAAGATCAAATATGAATACGTATAATAATATTTATTGTACCAACAATATAAGCTGTTTAATGTGATGAATGAATATTTTTCATATATTTATTTATAATAGTACTAAAATTACGCTTCATGTCTGAAACATTTTATTTAACTCTCGGACGGAACTCGGAACCCCTGTAACCTTACCGGAACGGAACCCTAGGGTTCCACAGACCACCATTTGGGAACCGCTGATCTAGATGATGTATGAAACATCAAAATTGGTTAAACTGTTTATTAATTACGAGGTTATTGCTTTTTAAATACATACAGGTACAAACATAATCTAACCCAACCCTCCTTTGTTCTTCGTCGAAGTCGAGTAAGAGGTTGAGGTGATTTCATAGTCACATGTATGATGTATCTACCTCTTTTTACTCTTGCCTTTTTTGAGAAGCCCTGCACGCTGCAGGGTTGCCGTGTATCTCGCTAAGTGATACCTAATCACCGCGTTTGAATCACACTATTAAAAAGGCCAAACTTTGTATGTGTATGTACGTTTGTTACTACTTCAAGCTAAAATGGCTGGACGAATTTGGATATAATTTACTGTACTGAGAGGCTATAGCCTAGAATAATACGTAGAATACTGTTAGTCATAAAATTCGCCAAAAGATGGCGTTGTCTGCATATAATATTATAAGTGTAACAGCACCTAGGGATGCACTCAAGCGAAGCGAATATAAATCTCAGGTAGCTTTATATACGTTAATCTTAATGATCTAAGATGACATATAGACTGATATACATCGTTGATCACCGTTAGCTGATATCCACTCAATGTCATGTCTCAATATCGTATGTATTAGGCGTTATCAATAGTGTACTCGTATAATTCTTCGTCGGCAACTTGGCATGGACACGAATTGCACCCTGGGGACCGTCATAAGCTACCTTTGATAACCGCTCCATTTACCACGCGAGAGAAATCGCAGACAAAATCTAGTATTATATATATTAACACATAGCGCCAGGCTTGTGTTATGGATACTAGATAGTTGATACATTATACATATATAACTTTAAATACATACATATTATAAATATAAACACCCATGACTGGAGTACAAACATTCGTCATTACACAAATGAATGCCCCCAGAGGGTCCCGAGCCCGCGACCGCTGGCACAGCAAGTAGGGTCACTACAAACTGAGCCAAACGTGTCACAGTAAAAATATCCTATATGTTGACCCGGATAACCAGCTCTCATCATACCACATTTTTATTTCAACAAAATCTATCCAGTAGTTATCTCGTGATGCGCTCCCAGACAGACAGACAAAAATTCTAAAAACTATAGAACCGTCTTCTGTTTCGATAATAATTACTATTTCAATAAGATTTTCCAAAACAATATTTAATGTATAGATTCGACGCACTTAAAATTTTATTATATGTATAGATTAAAAAAAAGAAAGATCGCGTCAAATTATCAACTACTATTATAATAAAATCTCTGACGTTTTATGAAATAAATAAACAAACATTCATACAAAAAATATTACCTCCTTTTCGGTATAATTGGTTAAAAATATTCGCTTCAAACCAATCAGAACCTTTTACTTTTGAAGTCGGTGAATACTTGAATCAAAGGCGAATTAAAAAGCAATTAATCCCTACATCTTCCGTTAGAGCTTTTTGTCTGCGTGTGAATGCAGTTGTTTGTATAGTTAAAGTTTGTTTTCTGCGGTATATTATTATGAAAATACTAGCATTGCCCGCGGCTCCGCCCGCGTTCAGATGACCATAAACCAAATTCTTAGGTTTTACATTTTGTATAAGTACTCTTACATTGCAGTTTTTGTATTTTTTCTCAGAAATGAGTTATTTTCCCGCGGTAAAAAGTATCCTATATGTTGACCCGGATAACCAGCTATCATCATACCAAATTTCATCAAAATCTGTCCAGCGGTTTTCTAGTGATGCGGTAATAGACAGACAGACAAAAATTCTACAAACTATAGATTCGGAGTCTGTTTCGATAATAACGTCTATTTCAATTAGATTATCCAAAAAATATTTAATGTACAGATTCGACTTAGTTACAATTTTATTATATGTACAGATTATACACTAGGTTTAACTGCAGTTTCGCTCGCTATGAACTTTTAAGGCCGATCCACACTGTAGTGTTGAATATAACCCATTTTCCGTCCGATATCGGTCTGGTAAAGTATTTTTATTCAAGAAACATTGCTGGAGTAAGATTCGACCAAACTTTACTCTAATACTCGTAGTGTGAATAATAAAAAATATTTTACCACAACGATATGAGACCGAAAACGAACCGAGTTCTGCACTGTAGTGTGTATAGGACTTTACTTGTTGTGAATCTCGCTCCATCCTCGATACAGTAAAATTTTCAAAATCGTCTAATATCTTCTATACATGTAATAAAATTGTAACTAAGTCGAATCTGTACATTAAATACTTTTTGGAAAATCTTATTGAAATAGTAATTATTATCAAAACAGATGTCGAAACTATAGTTTTTAGAATTTTTTCTATCTGTCTGGGAACGCATTACGAGATAACCACTGAACAGATTTTGATTAAAATAGGTATGATAGTTGGTTATCCGGGTCAACATATAGGATACCTTTTACTGCAGGAAAATATCTCATCTCTGAGAAATTATACTAAACGTTAAAACGTAACTAGGCACGAATCCGAGCGGAGCGCGGGTAAGTTGCTAGTTTACTTATATTTAGTTATTTAGTTACAAGTGAGGATATTAAAAAGCGTGCTATAAATAACCACAGCCACGGCAAATAGCTGTTTTATTATACATAATTTAACGTAAAGTTTAATTTTGATAGATTAATTCATGGCTCGTTCCACTAGTGAGTTTTGATTGTAACTGTTGTTCTTACGCAAGAGTAATCATATTTTTCTCTTGGTCATAAACTAGCTAATGTGCGTATGTTTTTTACGCTTTCAAGCTGAAGCGGCTGGACGGATTTGGGTAAAATTACAGTACACAGATAGACTATGGCCTGGAGTAACACGCTTATAGGTTTCTGTTAGGCACCCGGGGACGTGATTTTGTAACTCAATCACATATTCACAAAATTTCTACTTTGTAGTATTAATGTGATATTAAATAGTCTAAGATAATTTTGACGATGAACTTTTGGCTCAGTTTGTAGTGACCCTACTTGCTGTGCCAGCGGTCGCGGGTTCGAGTCCCGCTGGGGGCATTCATTTGTGTGATGAGCACGAATGTTTGTACTCCAGTCATGGGTGTTTACATTCATAATAAGTATATATATAAAGTAATATATATATTGTATTAACTATCTGGTATCCATAACACAAGCCTCGTAGCTTATCTTGGAACTAGATAGTAGGTACTGTATTTAAAAAAGAAAATTGATTTAAAATACATACTTTTCAACAGTCAGAGAAAGATACATGGATGATGGAGGATATCAAAAAGCATCCCATATTTCCAAGATAAAAACTTATGAGTTTTAATATCATATGAAAGCTCAAAACAATTTTTTAAAAGTTTTGCTCTTAGATATAGAGAAGTTTACAGTTAGAATTGACCATGAAATTCAATTATGATTAAGGAAAACCTTAATGAAGTTGTACTATACAAGTTATTTTCTGTTTGCTGATCTAACAGAACTTATCCTGACCTAATTTTAATAAATTGATTCAATTAATTAATATTTGAGATCTGGCACAGTTTTATTTCAAATATCCAAAAAGAAATATTTGTCTTCTTCTAATTTTTTTTAGAAAAAAGATTTTTTTTATTTTACGAGCAAGTTTTTCAATTTTTTTCCCTATAGAAACCGTATTCGGAATATTATGAACATCTTAAAAAAAATTAAACTAAAGTCCAGCCATCAATTTCCTCAAAGTAGCATTGAAAATGTATGACTGACAATATAAATGGCAGATTTTTTAAGTCAGTTTTTTGGTGTGTTTGTCACCCATCAAGAGATTTGAGTGAAACTAGGAAGAAAGATAGCTTCTAGATGAACACATTTACAACTTTTTAAAATTTTTTTTTTTAAGAAGTAGTAGGTAGGTAACGAAGCAATAGACGAAAGTAATATAAAATAAAATTATTTTTTGCCACAAAATGTTCCCACGTACTCATACCGTTATTTGAATGACAGTTTTGCTCTGTCATCAGTAAAATATTGAGGCTTCCTATTATTTGCCGACATCAAAAAAAAGATGGATAGGAAGGAGAAAGAAAAAAAACGCAAATCTTGTTTATTCCTCTAATTTCCTACATTAAAAAAATACCTACTTATTTATCTTAGTACCTGATTTTGTTTCGTATTTTCCATTGATATGTAACTTTCCTTCTTCGATAATGTATTTATTCCAACAGATTTTAATGAGCATTTTTGAACTGGCAATATTGTCTGATTGTCTTATGTCGTGAGGCAGCTACCTATCTCGGGAGGTAATAAACACAAGAAAATTTGGTCATTAAAAATTTATAATCTATATTACAGCAGATACTCTTTTTAAAAAAAATGTTGTTTGTACAGTTTGTATGTTGAAGAGAATAATTTTATTTGAATATCAAATAGAATGAATACAACGCAATTATACATACAAATATGTGTGTCATCGTACTGATGATATTTGTATTATACAACGACTTATGATTTTTTTTTATATTATTATTAAACATTCTCTTAAAATATATAATTTAATAATATTTGGCTCGTTATCTTTTCAGGGGCCAGTTATATACCGCTATAACGAGTTCCATGAAACACGGTAAAAGCGTTAGGTTTTAAGTTATTTAGATGTCACTCGCTCATCGCTGTGAGTCGCAGCGTCTGTGAAATGGTCCAAAAATTGACATAGACAACTATTGATTCCGATAAATTGAGTCAATCCCGTGGGATTACAAAAAAAACCACCACAGTACAAAAATCCATTAAATTCGGCCGAGATTCAGAGTTCGCACTAGTCTAAGATTTAAATCTGGTCCTTAGACATAAAATGACCTTATAACTATGAATTTTACCAGTAGTGAGACCTAGTAAAGTTTAAGTCCTTTAAGTCTAAATGGAAACAATGACTGGTCGGTAGCAAGATCTAGATTTTATCGATCGCATTCAGATGGATCCTAGACTGGAGACTATAATTATAAATATCTAACAAAAGAAACTCAGCCAGGTAGCTAAGGCATTTCAGTGCTAATCACTAATTAATACGTTTCCAATAAAAGTTCATGTAAAATCATACATTCGATTTTGAACTCTATGTTAGACTAAGATGCCTAACTCATTAAGGATATTTTTAAATAATAATAAGCATATTGTGATGGTGTTTAATTTATAATATAGGATTTTCTTGTATTTTTATATGGATCATATTTTATCCCACTTTTAGGGTTCTGGGCTTAAATATTGCAAGTTAAAGCGAAAATTGGCTTTTGGAGATAGAGTTCGAAATACTCTGTATGTTATTATCGGTCGGAACTTTAGTAATAAATGCTGTGTCAGCGTGCGTAGTTGGTACACTTCTGGACAGAAAAAGTATAAATCCATTTTTTAAAGAAGTGGGGTGATATCCACGCCTTTGTCTGTTGTGTGTCTGTCTGTGGCATATTAACTCTGAAACGGATAAATTTCAGTGATTTTTTTTTTCATTCTAATGATGAAATATGTCCAGCTGTGATTTTTTTTGTATAAGAATTGTCAAAGTTTATATATAGAGAATTTATATTAATATTTTTTTTGTACTTTACTTGTCAACCGTTTTAAGTTTTCGTGAAAAATAATACGTTTCCAAGATATAAGACGAATTTTTAACCTTGGACTTTTTATATTAATTCTTCGTCTCTTTTAGCAGTGACCTTTTGATTTTTTGATATTTTGACCCGGATTATCAAAATTATATGTAATAATAACATTTAACTGTAAACTGTTCCTATGAGGACAATTAATACATAATCTCTACAATTTAAATGATAACAAAAAAACACGGAACTCGACAACTAAATTCGACCTTTAAAAAAGAGCGTATGACAATAAATATATTAATTTAGTCTATTTAAATAAGCGATTTTGCTTTCGATTCGCTCGTAAAATGATTTAGTAATTAAAACCGTAAAATCATTAACATTTTAAACAAACTAATATTGTTGTGAAATATAAAAAAATAGGTCAAAGTTTAATTTAAAGGTTAGGTATATTTTAAACTATATCTCTATAATTTAACTATGAAGGTGATATATATATATATATATATATATATATATATATATATATATATATATATATATATATATATATATATGTAATTAAAGCAATTAAACTTTAATAAAGAAATACTTTTAGTTGGTATATATTTTACTTTATTGGATGACAATTTAGGACGATGAACACTTAATCATTCAAACTAAATTACACTGTGTAGGCGGTCCGTATATTTATAAGGTACCATAGAAGCAAAGAAAATTTATTTAGTCAATATCAATATTTGTTCCAAGTTTAAATCAAACCCACTTTGACAGATCATAATGGCGCAAGCGATATTTTTTTAATCAGAGTTAGTAGATATATAGAAGAACTCTTTAATGGATGTTGGTGAAAAATTCGACTTTGGCCTTATTCGATTTGTTTTGATGTTTGCTATATAACTTTATCTACACATAAAATAAAATTCTGAGTCGAATTTGTAGATAAAATATATTGTCGATACAAAAGCGGAATCTATAGTTTTCAGAATCTTTGTCTATCGGAATGTATCACGAGAAAACCACTGGACAGATTTTGATGAAATATAATATGATGAAAGCTGGTTATCCGGGTCAGCATATAGGATACTTTTTACTACGGGGAAATATTTCGTCTCTGAGAAATCTATACTAAATTTTAACGCGCATCTAGTTTTAAAATATAACTGATTGATTAATCTATTTTATACCGAACCTGTGATCACTAGTAAAAAAATGTAGACAATATTATTAACATATAATATGATAATTATTAATTATACATGTCTATCCTTTTTTCGTCCTGCATTGCAATGCTGGCGCTTTTATTAACCCCCGTCATATAAATGACGCCTTACATTATAAATGCACTAATGAAATTTATTAACCCACTACCGATTTGTTTCTGAGAATACTTTTGTAAAATGATTCGGTAAAGTCATTACGGTCTCTGTCTCATGAGATCTAGGTACTTGCTTGATAATGTTGCAGTAACAGTACGGTGTGTGAGAGTGCCGGTAACTAAACGGTTAACCAATCATTAACGCCTCTTTTACCTATACTTCCTATAACATGAGGAAGAATGGAAGAAAGAAAAGAGTCTTTCTACCTTCTTTTTGTACCTTCAGGTGGTACGCGCGATACTCTAGTATCACAAGTGTATATTGTTGGTCTGGTGGCTGATGTGTACGGCTGTAGATCCAGAGATTTTGGGCACGAGTCCCGCATCTGAAAAATTTCCTTAACAGCTGAGCTGGAATGTTGGCGATGTTCCACCCACGTGCCTCACGAGCTGCTGGCTGCATTTTGCAAAAAAAACACGTTTTCTAACAATGTTTTCTTTCACCATAAGACAAGCGGTAATCATGTTGGAAATGATTCGCACATGAAAATATCAGAGACCCGAGATTTGAACCCGTTTCACTCTGTTTCCTAAGCGAACGCGTTACCACTGCGCCCGTACTTTCAAACTTAATGAATAAAATTTCAACCATGGACCATCACTAGTATAATAATACTACAAAATGTAACTAAATTCTAAATGGAAATACATGCGAAGAATATTACATAAAAATAACTACAATTTCAGGTATTTAAAATCTCATTTACATAGAGCGTATAGGACACGAAAAGTTATTATTTCTTAGAACTGATTCCATCTGCGGTTTTACGTCGAAATATCTTGATTACCGCGTTGTTTATTTATAATATTATACATTTTTTATCGATTCCTATTCAACAGTATGGAAATGTAGCGTTTATATGCAAAATAGTAGTGTTTTTTCAGTGGTTTCGTCTGCATTTGTTTAATAAGTTTTTTATTAATGTCGTCTTTAAGAAATTTCAGAATAATATTTCCTTATAATATAAGGAAGTAGGTTTCGTTTTAAATTATCGGGGGTCTCTATTAACGTAATAGAATCCAAAACAATGATTTTTAGATTATTTGTCTCTATGTCTGTGCGTTTGTGCTCGCTCATCTCAGAAACGATTTATCCGATTTAGGTGCGATTTTCACTAATATTAAAAGCGAGCGAGAGCGCTAATATATAAATAAATGCCTGTAAAGTGTGTACCTATATCTGTTTCTTGATTGGTTTTCAAGGTACAAACTTATGGATTTATAGCAATAAAATCGACCAACGATAATATTTATTCCGCTAAAACAAAGAGTTTTTATTAAATAGGATACGCAAAATCATCAAATCGAACTAATATTATAAATTAATGGGAGAATTTGTGTGTGTCTTTATCATTCCTTCACGCTGAAACATAGGTTAGGATGAAATTTAGTACACAGATAGATTATGACCTGGAGGAGTAGCATATAGGCTAATGTTGAAGCGTGTTTGTTTGTTTGTTTGTTTGTTTGTTTGTTTGTTTGTTTGTTTGTTTGATTGTTTGTTTGTTTGTTTGTATGTTTGTTTGTTTGTTTGTTTGTTTGTTTGTTTGTGTGTTTATTTGTTTATTTGTTTGTTTGTTTGTTTGTTTGTCCTTCTTTTACGTCAAAATAGAGCGACGAATTGGCGTGATTTTTTGTGTGGAGTTGGAGGGCTGGAGAGTGACATAGCCTACATTTTACCGCGAGAGATTATCTCATTCCTACGGGAAAATACGTTATAAAATTAGGCATCTTAGTATGAGAATATCCGCACTAAAGATTTGCATAATCAAAAAAAACAAGGTTTTATATATCTAATATTATAAAATCCATATTTTATGCTATTTCACGCTATAATTACAAAAACCTGTTTATAGATTTATTTATTTTTAAACACCATAAAATAATATGGCGCCAACATATCTCATAGGTTGTGAAACTTGATTTCTTAGTCTATTATCCTTTTGTAAAATGTTTAGACAAATTAATAATGACAGATTCTAACGCTTTATTTTGATTATGCAAATTGTATGTTTTAGAAAAAAATAATCGTTTTTCAACGTAAAAATCGAATCCGTGTCGTTTACATAGAAATGTCTTCCTCACTGAAACTAATGTTAAATAGTTCGATCATTGAAAACGGTTCAATATTCGTAGAAGATATTATAGCTAACAAAAGTGCACTCTCTATTCTTGTCATATTTCGGTGGGACGATTACTCGACACGGTCAGTAAGAGATCAGGCGCAGGACCGACGGCTTTAGTGCTCTCCTAAGATAGCTTAAATTTTTAAATTACTATGTTATTAAATAAACATAATATGTCTATTTAGACAGATATAGTGTAAGACTGTAGCTAGATTTACGGGGGATGGTTCACCATGGACCACAGCATATGAACATTAATGGACCACATGGGACTAATTTGTCATCTTAGCTTGTGTGGCATTTCGACAATGAATAGATTCAATAAATTAAAAAAGCAACATTTTAAACGATTCTAATATATATAGGATTCCTCAAACGAGCCCATATCTCCTGGCTCATCATCAGATCAAGTCGACCAAATTATATTGTCATGCAGAAGTCACATATTAACAAAGTTGTTGATATGAATTAGGAACAGACTCAAATAATAGGTATTCCAAGATTTGCTAACTTAGTTGCTTTCAAATATAAAACTAATAAATGCTTGTTAAAAACACATAACCCTCCTTTGGGCTTTACCGCAGTCGAGTAAAAACATTATTTTGATATAATTGCTTGCTAGTATTACAGTTCCAGAAATTGTTCCTAACAAACAAGAAAATTTGATTTCTATGAAAACTGTACAATTTAACTATATTAAAATATGACTAGCGACTCACCCTCGCTTCGCTCGGGTTCGTCCCTAGCTTGATTCCCCATACAAACTTTCATCCCTATTTTCACCCCCTTAAGGGACGATTTTCGGGATAGAAAGTATCCTACGTCCTTTCCAGGGTTTCAAACTATCTTCTTAATACATTTCATCTAAATCGGTTCGGTAGATCCAAAGATTGCACCCTACAACGTCACAAACTCACAATCTCACAAACTTTACCTCTTTATAATATTAGTATAGATTAAAGGTTGTTAAAACCCTAACCTTTGCCTCATCGAAATCGATTTAACGATTTATTCGTGAAAACCAAAGAAAGACATTTTTAAAATTAATATCGGTTATAAAATAATTTGCAAATAGTATATCTCGCTCGCAAAATATTTTTATTACATAATTGTTTTATATTAAAGCTTACATACGGCCTTGCGAGTTGCCGACCTTTCAACCGTTACTATGAAAGCCTTACAGATAACAGATAATTAATTATTTTTTACAAATAATTTAAAGCGTCTGTCTGTCTTTATCAATATAATGGCTATATCATTATCATTATTATTATATAATATTTATATATATATAGTGTTTATGTTTAGTTAATCCAAGTAACGGGATTGATGTTAACGGGATATTCTATGGCGGGTTTACGCCACTGACATAACAGTGTACAGTGTGCAGCCTACTGACTCGGTGACTAGCGATGTGAAATTTTATAAAAGGCGTCCTCTTATAAATAGGGAAGTAATGAGTAAGGGTTTATGTAAATTCAACCCCTAAGGGGTAAACTGAGGGATGGGTGACACGGGACTCTTCTCACATATATACATGTCGGTATACATATTAGTACATATATAGGCAAAAACAGCATACTTTCATAGATTTACACGAATATTTGACGACCATACTTAATATTATAAATGCGAAAGTGTGTTTGTTTGTTTGTTTGTTTGTTTGTTTGTTTGTTTGTTTGTTCGTTTGTTTGTATTTCTTACACGTCGAAACGGAGAGAAAAATTGACATGTTTTTTGTGTGGAGATAGTTTGAGGGCTGAGGACTGACATAGGCTACTTTTTACCGCGGGAGGTAATTTCATTCCCACGGGAAAATACGTTATAATGCAACCCAAAAATAATGAATGATCAGAATTACTTGAAACTTGGTATTAATAGTCTTTAGTACAATTAAATAAATACGTGTTTTAGCATGTTTCGAAATTCATAAGTGAGCAAAATAGGGGATGAAGGTTTGTATGAAACTTACTTTTTGTATAGTTTTTCTGTAGCTTTGTTTTAAATAAAACTATCTTGTCGGATTTTTTAGGAGATTTATTATGATTTTTTGGTTCCCAGCGTTTCGAATGCTTTTATGCTGCAATCATGGTCAAGGAAGAGGCAGTCAGAGTCTAGTATAGTCGAATACCTTTTTCTCCTCTGTTGGTCAACCGATGTTCTGTTTTTTTTGTTTAGCAGCTATTAACGAGGTTTAGTGTTACTATAGAAAAATATTGAAAGCAGTTTTTTTATAATCATCAAAATCTGTCCATTTCTTTTCTTGTGATGCGTTCCTAGACAGACAGGCAGGCAAAAATTCTAAAAACTTAAGATTTGGCCTCTGTATCAATAATAATGGCTATTTCAATATGATTTTCCAGAAAATATTTAATGTAGGTACATTTCCACTCAGAATTTATTTATTGGTAAATAAAATTCTAACTGAGTCTAATGTATGTATTTTTATTGTAAATTGTATGTTCTGTAATACCGTTTGTTTCCCTAAAATAAATAAAATAACAATAAAAAGTATCTACTTAATGAAATTTAGCCTATTTTCATATTTAATTATTGATTGACTTTCTAAGTACGTTAAATTCGGTTAATAATAATATAACTTGATTCCTTGACTTACTTGATTCTTGATCGATCATTAATAGAGCAGACGGATTTGGGCACTTTTGATTCATTTTGTCTAATATTATACATACCTATATCAAAATTGGTTAATAACTTCTCCATTTAGTGTTTGTTTATTGTAAATATTAGCGAATTAACTCTAATTCTTATTCTAAAATAAAAGTAGCCTAAGTTACTCCTTATAACATGAACTATCTATCAGTGTAAGTCCCGTCAAAATCGTTCAAGCCGTTTCGGAGACAGACTTCTTTTATAGGTATACTTTTGTATGCATTAAGTAAAAAGCTGTTATTTTGACATTATAAATTTAATTATTTGTAAGTATAAAATATTATTATCACGCGAATAAAGCTGCGATTACAAGCTAGTTTTAAAAAAAATCTATCTAATATTATAAAAGTGTACTGCAAGTGAAGACATGTCAGTTCTAAGTTAAAATTTAACGAGAACAAAATTATTGCTTTCGTATTTAGAAAGTGAGAGTGACATTGTGTTAGAGTGAGAGGATGTAGTGTGTGAGTGAGAGCGCGATGAAAGAAATGGCGCCACTTGTGTACGTACAGTTGGCTGTAGAAATATATATATAAAAATTAACTTATCTTTAAATGGACTTACAGGAAAAGTAAGAGAACGCAACTTTAGATTTACTCAATCGAATTAAATGTAACTTTGCCATGTATTGCTAAAGGTATTTAAAAGAATGTCATACATTTAAGTCAAATTTTATTGATAGTATATTGGAAAAATTGTTAAAAAACCATAGAAAAAAATATTTTTTTTTACGGTTTTTATTGACGCGCCTTGCCAGTAAATATGACTCGTAGGCTGTGACGGCAAAGGGCATGATTTTGTCATGTCATCATGCCTCTTCTATGCCACCGCTGTCGGCCCCTGTGTGTGCAAGCGCGCGTATTTTTGTATATTTGGAACGAATAAACTCAAAAACTACAAGACCGATTTAGATGAAATTTGGGAAGAAGTTAGTTTGAGACCCTGGAAAGGACAAAGAATATTTTTTATTCCGGAAATCATCTCGTAACGGGGTGAAAATGGGTATGAAAGTTTGTATGGAGAATTAGCCTAGGGACGAACCCGAGCGAAGCGAGGGCGAGTCGCTAGTATAAAATATATTCACTTAGTTGAGAAGTTACTACGGTGAGCTTTCGTCATTATCATTAAACCAGCTTTATGGTGCTATTTTATTGCACAATCACCGAAATTACATAGAAAAGCTTCTAAAGAATAACTTCAAAGCAAAGTTAAAAATAGATTAAAAATTACACTTAAAAGACGAAAATTCAAACGTGGGGTCATATATTTTTAATATAAGGTCGTAATCAAGCTATTCTCTCCGTTCTCCGAATTTGTTTATAACAGAGAAATAATAATTGTATTCGAGTGTACAGAAATAGACGACTTCAATCACGTCTGCGGGAGGAAACGCGATTGTTTTTACGTCTCTGAGAAGCGCCGAGCACACTTCTTGTTTATTTTCACAATATATATATTTTTTTTAATTTTTATAAAATTAGTATAATATTTAAAAAAATTCTATGTTTGTTACTTCTGCACGATGTAACAAGATTAATTAGATTTATTAGATTTATTGTTTTATTATTACTTTTTCATGCGGAACCGCGTGCAGTAACTAATATAGTAGTAATTTATATGTTTTAAATTGAAATATAAAAATATTTCCATTAGAAGTATATTTTTGTCATACCTTTTGCTTTGATTAAACACAAATTATATTAATTTTTATTTTATTAAAAGAGTAAAGCCAATTTTGAAAAAGCTCATTTTAATTACAAATCGACTAGATTTTTTATTGAAACTAATAAATAGATGACAAAAAAGCTCAAATAAATTATTTTAAGTTCTTGCACAAAAATTTGTCTAAATACATTTTTGAAAAACAAGTAATCATTGTATAGAAGCTTTTACTCATTGAATAAAATGGTTCCTACAGTATATATACTACCAACGTTACGTGTAATTTTTTAAGGTGATGCTATTATAATAAATCAGGTAACAGTATCATTTATGCTACCACTAATCCCAGAAAAAAAAATAGTGGCAATAAATATACAAAATATAACCTCTTTTAGTCATCTAAGAACATGCGACGCACCCATAGCTCAAACGTACTTATCCTAAGTGTTACCGACCGCTTTACGTGCTTTCCGAGACTCGGGGATGAAACACCGCTATCTTCCCAACTCCGAGCTGTTACTGACAATATCTTTAAAAAACCTAGAAATTAAAATTGACCCGACCCGGGACTCCAACTTAGGACCTTCAGATCTGTAGCCGTACATGTAAGCCACTACACAACGGTGAATCCGAAATACGAGTATAATACCACTAACAGAATCACCCCGTGTACCGCGCATGCGTTCTACGCCCTGTCATTAGACGAGGAGCGCACACGCAAATTACGTTACGATACATAGGTATTATATACAATTATGCACCGGCTATATACCGACACGCGATCCGTTTATTCATTTCTGTAACAAAAAATCTTATTTTATTTTTGTTTTGGTTACTCAAAGGTACAGCAGAAGTATCTGTTTCTTCAAATTTCGTGGGTTCGATTTCTGTTTGATAATGTTAGATATTGCTATTATATTATCTATATATATAGTATAACAAAGTCGATATCTGCGTCTGTCGGTTACTCCGCTTTCTTCTAAACCACGTAACGGATTTTGATACGGTTTTTCTTAATTGAAAGAGAGATAAATGACACAGGCTTATAATTTGTATAAAATGGCTGAGCCTAGATAATTAATGTTTTATCATGTACCACATACACTGACGTAGTAGTAAGTAGTAAGTCGTTAGTCTATACATATAATAGAATTCTGAGTCGAATCTGTGCATTAAATATTTTTAATATTGGGGATGAAAGTTTTTATGGGGAAGCAACCTAGAGACGAACCCGAGCGAAGCGAGGGTGTTGCTAGTATTTTCATATTTTAAATGAAATTAATTATTCAGATTTATTTGCAGTTTTGTATTTACTAGTCCGTTTAGTGGTCGAAATTTACTTTTTCCCAATCTTTTGTTGTTCTTATATTCATTAGTTTTGTATCTAAGAATATATAAAACAGCTCAGTACCTTTGTGTTATAAATTATATAATATATGTATATAAAAATATTATTAATTATTTGACAACATCTATGGCTCAGTTTGTAATGACCCTACTTGCTATGCCAGCGGTCGCGGGTTCGAGTCCCGCTGGAGGCATTCATTTGTGTGATGAGCACGAATGTTTGTATTCCAGTTGTGGGTATTTATATTTTTAATATAAATGTATTTAAAGTTATATATGTATAGTGTATCAACTATCTGGTATCCATAACACAAGCCTCCTAGCTTATTATTTAACTAGACGGTACTGTGTGTTAACGTCCCAACATATATATTTATTCATATTTTATTGGTAACAGTAAATTTTGTCAATAGCCACCAAATAGAAAAAAAATCGTTTGACAAACAGAGGAGAAAAAGGTACTGAACTGTGTTATCTTTACTTAGTAATCATATCAAAATCTATAAGTTCCTATATAAACAGGTACTTATAGATTTTGAATGTTGTGGGATTTCGTTGGGATATAGGGGATATAGATATTGTAATGCACGTGCAATGATTCTAAATAATAATAACAATAATATTGATCTTTAGACCAATTTCGGCCACGATGGCCAATCTTAATGTGAATAGCCTGTTACCATATTAGGGGATAGTATAGTGCATCTAATATTTTCAGTCTCAAAGTCCAGTGGAATGATAATAAATGAGAAATTTTTCACGATCAGTGATAGATTAGGTGCAGGGCCGACGGCTTTGCGTGCTCTTCGAGTTGGAAGTAAAACACCGCAAACTTCCCAAGTCCGGGGTACTAATGAGAATTTTTAGACAGAAAAACTCAATGACTAGATTTGAACTGATCCGGCATTCAAACCCAAGAGCTTTTACTGGACAAGAGTCTCACAGTCCACAGTTCAATGATGGCTGGCAAGTGCAATATTATAAATTTCCTCAGCATAATGAAAAATTTTACATATCATATCATAATATCTTTTCAGTGGCCTATAATTCGAAATGATATCGCCAAAAATATCTATATTTTAACATTTGTATAATGGCAAAGGATTAAACCTACTAGATTAAAATAATTAAATTAATATTTAAAATTCCGATTGCTGTAACGACTTTTCAAAGCAATTTTTTCACTTGCTTTTAATATTGTAAAAACTGAATGTTTGCGATAACGCAGCAACATTACTGGACCAACTATATAAGGTACCTATAACAAATGGTAAGCGTATAAAGAGATCTGATTGAGAGGTTAGACTCACATAATAATAATAATTTCTCTGAACGAATGTCACTGAAAACATTTAATGTGAAAAATATTTTAGAGCACTAGCCACTCACTCTCGCTTCACTTCGAGTTTGTACCTAGAAAAAAACAAATCTATCCCACGGGAATCGTACATTTTTCCGGGATAAAAAGTAACCTATGTGCTTTTTCAGATTAAACGATATTTTCTCGCAGTAAAATGTATTTTTATGTGTTATGTATCCTATTTGTTGACCCGGATAACCAGCTATCATCTTACCAAATTTCATCAAAATCTGTCTAATGGTTTTCTCGTCATGCGTTCAGACAGACAGACAGATAGATAGACAAAAATTCTAAAAAGATATAGATTCGGTCTCTGTATCGATAATAATGACTATTTTAATAGTGCAGATTCGATTTACAAATCCGGAGAGGGATTCCGGAGAGAGAACCCGAGCAACAGCTAGCCTAAGCTACTAATTCTACCCCTAAACTAATGAAAAAAAATTATAAATGTACCACAGCAATGCGAGGCCGGGTCTGCTAGTAGGTAAATAAGTAAATAAAACATCAGAAAGAACCTATCAAATTTTCGAAAGACATGTGAAGTCCACCCCGAACTTGTCCAACGTGGTGGACTATGACCTGATCCTCCCATTGACCGGAGAAACATGCGCAGCAGTGGGATGTTAAGAGGGCTGACTCAGTATCAATCACACTACTATTATAAATGACAGTTTTTAGTTTGTATCTTTTTGCCAAAAGATGGCGTTGTTTGTTTATCTAATCAACAAATCACTAATCTAAACTAATATTATAAAGAAGTAAAGTTTATATGTTTACCAGTTTGTTTGTAGGAAGTAATCTCTGGAAGTACTGAACCGATTTAGATGAAATTTTGTAAAAAGATAGCTTGAGACTCTGGGAAGGACATAGGATAGTTCTTATGTCGGAAATCATCCCTTAAGGATGAAAATGGGGATGAAACTTTGTATAATCATCCTAGGAACGAACCCGAGTGAGTAGCTAGTAATATTGTAAATAAAAAATATATACGACACATGAGTGAGTTAGTGGGCCTTTAAAACTATAGAACTGCAAGCATATTTAAATGACATTTTTCTCTTAGAACTTTCAAGTAATAAAATGAAACCCAGTTATAAGTCCATTATAAATGGCTAGCATGTAGCGCATCTATTATGCCGTACTATCAGTATTAGTGCATGTACAATAAAAAAAAACGATACAGTTGCCTACAACGATTTGTCTATTTTCCCATAATTTGCCATTTGCCCGTGACATGCCAATTCATTATGTACATTTGTACCTATTTGCAAAATTGATGTCGCCTTGATGAATTACCTATGTGTTTTTGTAATAATGATAATTTTTATAAGAGACTTTACTCTCGTTTCGCTCTGGTGCGTTCTAGTTATAGATAGATAGATAAAAATGGTTATTGTAAACGTATCTTAGGAGATAGGTACATGATATAATAGACTTTTTTGTAGGCCTTTTTAAGATCTACAATTTTCTAGTACATTTTTTTGGTGTATCTCTAAAGGTTTAACAAGCGTTAGCTATGCCATCGTACGAAAATTGTTATTTTGACAAAACACCATCTAGATTCTAGGTTCAGCGATTTGGTACAAAATATTTACAAATCTATACATATAATTAAATTCTAACTAAGTCGAATCTGTTCATTAAATATTTTTTGGAAAATCTTATTGAAATAGACATTATTAAATCTTATTGAAATAGACATTAGTAAATCTAAGAAAGTATTAAAAACATAAGAATACCGGATTTTTTGAAGTAGTATTGCACTAAAATAACAATGTAACTAACGGTCACCCATCCTACGACAATGCTACTGTAGCTTTACCGACACTAATCTTTAATGGTGAATGAGTTTCAATAACTAATCCAACTGTACAAAATAATCATATTATGTATGATTGGCTGAGCACATTTTGATGAGGTTGAATGGGTTTGTGTTCAACAAAAAATACTTTTAAGCTTTACTTTGAAGATTTTTACGTTGTTTTGATGGCAATACAATGTTAATATTATTTTTTATATATCTCTTCTCGTAAAGCGTATTCTAATGTCTTAGATTTTAATAATTGTGTTTTTAAAAAACCAAAAAATCTTATAGGCAACTGTAAAGGATATGGGACGTGTAATAATAAGTAAATAGATTTCTCTGAGATGAGATATTTTCCCGTAGTAAAAAGTATCTTATATGTTGACCCGGATAACCAGCTATCATCATACAAAATTTCATTAAAATCTGTCAAGTGGTTTTCTCGTGATGCGTTCCCAGACAAACAGACAGACAAAAATTCTAAAATCTATAGATTCGACCTCTGTATCGATAATAATGGCTATTTCAATAAGACTTTCCCAAAAGTATTTAATGTACAGATTCGGCTTATTTACTATTTTATTATCTTTAAAGGAGACTAGTGACTTATGTCTCTTGAGGTGTCTAACAATAGCTTATGTATTTCCTACTCCAAGTTAGTCTATTTGTGTACTAAATTTTATCCAAATCCGTCCAGCCGTTTTATCGTGAAAGAGTAACAAACATACACACATACTAATTTTCCCATTTATATTAGTAGTGCGATTATTCTACAATTCAAAGCTAGTTTTAACAAACCTTATTAGCGGTATATGTGCGTTTAAGTAAGTTTTATTTTATTTTTTTTATTTTTACCTTTCGGCGCACCGTAAGACCACATTAATCATATTTGATGGTCGGCTCTGTGACTGCTCTTGGAGAAAGTTTGACAAGACTTTTGTTTTTTTTAAATCGTATTAAGAAATATTATTATTATTATTTTTTTCTTTTTATGGCTTAGAGTTGCGTTGGCAGACGCAATTCATTCTGCCAGTGTCACGTTTTGTGAGGAAGACACGAATGAGATTGAACGGTAATTTTGAATTTTAGCAGCTTTAATATGGAATTAAAAGTATAAATGAATGATCTGTCTACAGGATATTATTATTTTAATTCATTTATTTTTTACAGTAAGATTTTTTATCTGTATCAAATGCTTATGTCAATTTTGTTTCATTGAAAATGTCACATTATTTAATTTAAAAAAATAATATTATTTTATCGACCAATCTTATTAACAAAAAAAAAAGAAAAAATTGAAGGCTGCGTATGCGTTAAATAAATGATAATCAGGAAACATGTCATATATAGGACTCGTTTTATAATGCTTGCGTTATAACACAAGTCCAAGTCAACTTATTAAAATTATAAAAATGTTTAAAATTAACAAATATTGTAAGGTAGGTACTTTGTTGCCATTTTAGATTTTTTTTTTAATTATTTTTTTATTTTGTGGGTGAGCTGTCTGTAACAATTATATAATGCCTTTGAGACATCTAATACCTTAGTCTCTCCCATGATTACTGTAAAAATTTCCATTTTATTTTTTATTGAATTACAATCCTATCATCGGTCACGTGTTTTTATTTTCTCATATTTTCAATATAAGTTTATGTTCATGCTTCACTTTCAATAATATGTTACATTGTAGTTTTATGTAAACTGTTATTTATCTTCCCGTAGGAAATTATTTCCAACATGATCACCACTTGTTTTGCGGCGAAAGGAAAACATCGTAAGGAAACCTGCGTGTCTGAGAAAACCTAGCAAGTTTTCGAAAGACATGTGAAGTCCGCCAATCGACACTTTGCCGGCGTGGTGGACTACCGCCTGATGCCCATCGTATTGAAGGGAGGCCCATGCCCAGTAGTGGAATTTTAAAAAAGGCAGATGGTTATATCTTGATTTTTAATACGAGAATTTGTATCTTTGTTTTTGGTTTTTGTTGCTTCTTGATACTGAGTTTCTAACGATTACTACACAGTTATACTATGACCTGGAGTATCACATTCGCTAGTATTTAATTGTAGTCGGATTTTAATATGTATTTTAAGTGTTTGTTTGGATTCAAGTGAAATTCAAAATGGAGATAGCTTATAATATCTTGGATCTTTCATCGAAGTTTATCCCAACCACGAGAGGGGATAAAATTTGTTACCAATAAAAATTAAAAAGACATTTTCTCATTTGAAATTATTTTTGTAAAAATAGTGTTAATAATACGAATGTATTTAGTTTTGTATACATGTCATATCAATCATAGTAGATTGTTAACGCACGGCGGGTGTCCATTTCTCTAAGAGAAAGCACCGACAAAGGTATAAAAGATACGGTAACCGTGTCGTACAGAAAAAAGATTTGCAAACATGAAACGAGTATTTAATACCTATTTAGTTTTAATTGTAGAATATAATCTGTACATATAATAAAATTGTAACTAAATCGAATCTGTATATTAAATATTTTTTGGAAAATCTAATTGAAATAGACATTATTATCGAGTCCCAATCTATAGTTTTTAGGATTTTTGTCTGTCTGTCTGTCTGTTACCGCATCACGAGAAAACCACTGGACAGATTTTGATGAAATTTGGTATGATGATAGCTGGTTAATCGGGTCAACATATAGGATACTTTTTACCGCGGTAAAATATCTCATTTCTGAGAAAAAATACAAAAAAAGAATTTTAAGAGTATACTAATATGTAAAACCTAAGAATTTGGTTTTGGTCATCTGAACGCGGGCGAAGCCGCGGGCATGCTAGTTTAATTATATTATAATATAAAACTAAGGAGATGGTTTGTTTGTTAAAATGATCTCTGAAACTAGCCAGATTAAACAAAATACAGTGGTAATGTGGTCGCTTGGAAGCCAAGTGAAGCAACTTCAAATCCCGGATCAAAAGAGATGTTCGCCATCCCGCCGTTGGCCAGCGTGGTGGACTATGGTCTGATCCACCTAGTATTGAAGGGAAACCTCGCAGTGAGACTCTAAAAACGGGCTTAAACATTACACACTTAATTTAATTAAATTATAACAAAGCACAGATAATAACAAGACATTAAAGTATAAAAACTCATTAATAACATTAAATTATAAATAGTTATACACTAATATTGTCATAAACTCTGGGTGGTCATAAAACAACGACCGGAAACATACGAATATTCAACATAATTAAAAAAAGATCAAACTAAAATGGCGCTAACATACCATTTCACAGATTACACAAAAAACATAAAGGCACCGCTACACAAGGGGACCGACAAAAAAAATAAATTAACACCGGTTTAAAAATAATTAAAACTCACCTCGTTAGACCCTTTGAAGGCACTAAATGGATATTTTTAAGCGCTCTTATTACAAATCAACAAGGTTCATTTTTAAATTCCAGCAGAAAAAATAATATTGTCTATGCCACAGATATGTGTAAAACAAATTGCATTTCGCGTTTTATGGTTTATTTGATTGTGTCCAAGAAAAAATATATTTAGAAAGGCTACCTGTTTTATTATTATGAGTTCTAAAGTAGATATTTTGCATTAATATTAATGATGATTTTTATGATTAAAGTTAATTGTAGTAACTGCTAGCCTTAAGGGCTTCATCGAGTATTACTAGAAGTTCTGTACACTAATAAAGGAATTATTAATTAACTAACGTCCGCCTACGGCTTTGGTTGGATCTAATTGAAATTATGTGAACCGAAATAGATACCACCCTAAGGGGTGGAATGCTTGTATAATTATATTTATTATTATTATTTATTGGCAAAGATATAGCTGGTCCTTTTTTGAGTTGGTAAAAAGTATGTCTATATATAAATAGCCAAAGTCAAATAGTTCAGTAGGTATATTTTTCTTCTCTGTTTTGTTAATAGTTTTTTTTTGTTGAGTAGCTCTTCATGAAATTTAGTGGAATCTTAAAAAAAACATGGAAAAAGTTAGTTTTTTTTAAAAAATTAGGTAAAAACGAAGATGTTAAGTATTATGGTTTATAGATTTTTAATATATAATTGATAGAAATAAAACTTATGCTATGCTTTTTGACATGTTCTGTCGTTTTTTTTAAATTAAAACTTTTATGGTAAGTGAGCAGTAGAATAGTGGGAAAAAAAAGAATCTGTTTCAAATCTCAGTCTCGTACCTCTAAGCTTTTTAACAACTGCAAAAAGGAGGTGCAAAATTCGCCTATATTATTTTTGTATTTATGTTACGCGATATTTTCGCCAATTGTGAATAGAATCAAGTCTTTTATATATTTATTTATGAATAAATAGATAATCTCCTCAGGATAGGTATGTAGATTAAAAAAATCCACCCCTATGGATGGAGAGCTGTGTTAATATTTCATATTCATACTAATATTATAAGCGTGAAAGTACCTGTCTGTTGTTTACCTTTTGATGCACAAACCGCTGCATAGATTGCATCCTGGGGAAAGATATGAGTTACCTTTACACTACCTAATGTTGTACTGACCGATTCCGGCTACGGTGGCCAATCTCATTGAGACTAGCCAACTGCGCAAGAGATATTATAGTGCTCAAGTGTACGCGCAGACACAACGTGCACTCTCTATTCTGTCACTCTCATACTCTGGTGAGACGACTACTCGACACGACCGGTGAGAGTTTGAGTTTAGGCTCAGGACCGACGGTTTTAAGTGCTCTCCGAGGCACGGGGGGAAACACTGCCAACTTTCCAACTCCGGGCTGTTACTGAGGCTTACTGTACAGAAAGACTCAATAACTAAACTTGGCCCGACCCGGGACTCGAACCCAGGACCTCCGGGTATGCAGCCGTGCTAGCCACTACACCACCGAGGCACTACTCACCACGTGAGCGAAGCCGCGGACAAAATCTAGTTTTAATTATCGTTTTGAATTTTGAAGTACATAATTATCTTTCGAATAAAAAGTAATTTGCATGATCTAAACAATTTATTATAACAATTATCACCCAGTTAAATCTTCATTATATGTATAGATCATTAATCATTTAAAAACTCAAATATTTTCATTATAATATTTATTTAACCATCCATCTTTTTAAATATAGACATGTTTTGACATTTCGACTCGATGACGCGACAAAATCGAATGCATTAGGTCATGACTGGCGTTTTGCAACATTTCGGCAACTGTAAAAATATTTGAATGTCTTCTTTAAAATTAAAATGGTAGCTTAAATTTTATTTTTTGCAAGACAAATTTGGTTTGAGCACAATTTAAAACTGATTTAAGTAGCGAGTTTGAATACCATATAAAATTAAATTTATATAATATTGTAAATATTTAAATTATTTATTTTATTTATTAATCATTTATTACACCAAAACAAAAATACAATTTAAAAGAATATATAACTTTACAAATATATTTTAGTGTAAAGGCGGCCTTATCACTAAAGTGATCTCTTCCAGGCAACCTGTTTGAGTTCACCAGATTGGAGTGAAATTCAGAAGGTAGCTTATATTATGGTTTTTATTTCTATGGGGATTTTATTTCTGTGGAGATTCCTACAACGATAGATTATAATAGCTATGACAAAAAGCTTGGCAGTAATAAAAAGTTCGTACTCTTACTCTGGCCAAAGCCAGTTGGGCTTTTTTTTTTTTATTGACAGATAGGCTTGCGCTTGACTACAATCAGCGCTGGGAAGCGCTGATGAGGTCTAGGTTGAAGCGCGCTTGCCTAGAAAAATGCCTGTTCACTCTAGCCTTGAAGGTACTTGGATTGTAGGTGGCAGGAAACACGGATGCTGGAAGGGTGTTCCACTCCTTAGCAGTTCGATTCAGAAACGTAGAACTGAAGCGTTTCGTGCGAGTTGGTTGGATTTCTACCACATAAGGATGCCAGTGCTCACGACTTCTCGCAGTTCTGTGGTAAAACGGTGAAGGGGGCACAAGGTTGTGAAGTTCCTGCGCGCACTCCCCAAAGTATATCCGATAGAAGATCGATAGACAGGCGACAATGCGTCGATGCTGGAGACTAAGCATTTTCGTCTGCGTTAGTGTTTGATCACCGATAATACGGCGAGCTCGGCGATCTATCGTGTCCAATGCATCGAGTTGATACTTGGCAGAGCCATCCCAGAGGTGGCAGCAGTACTCCATAGCTGAGCGCACTTGAGCCTGATAGAGAGTCAGGCGCTGCTCAGGCGTGAAGTACCGCTTCACCTTGTTCAGGATACCAAGTTTTTTTGCTGCTGTTTTGGCCTTTGACTCGATGCATTTCCCGAAATTGAGATTGGGCGAGATGTCTATGCCCAAGAGCTCAATATGGTCGCTTATCGGGATGGATACATTTTGGAAAGTGGGAGCCAAAGTAAAGGGGCTCCTTTTTGCGGTGAATAAACACGCTTGTGTTTTGGTGGCGTTAAACTTAACTAAATTGGCGTCACCCCAATCGGACACCTCCTTCAGAGTTAAGTCAACGCGATTCACCAAGGCCTTTCTTTGCTCAAGTATCTCAGAAGCACTGGCTCTAGAGCTGGACAAGTATCTATCCGTAACAGTGCTGTCATCAGCGTACCCAAAGATACCGGGTTTTAGAAGATCGTTGATGTGCAGCAGAAAGAGTGTTGCGGACAGAACAGATCCCTGAGGAACACCGGCATTGACAGCCATTAGGTCAGATGAGCAGCCGTCAACGACCACCCTAAATGACCTCTCACTCAGAAAATCAGATATCCAGCTACAAAAGCCAGTGGGTATCCCATATGCCGGAAGTTTGCTGAGAAGACTGCCATGCCAGACCCGGTCAAAAGCCTTCGAAATATCAAGAGACACGGCGAGTGCCTCACCGTGTTTTTCAATGGCTTCACCCCAAGTATGTGTGGCATACACTAGAAGATCCCCAGTAGACCGGTTTTTCCGAAAGCCGTACTGGTGGTCGGACAGGAGATCATTTTCTTCTAGGTATGCTAGGAGCTTGTTATTGACCACACGTTCCATACTTTTACAAAGGATGGACGTGATCGCAATTGGTCTATAATTGGCCGGGTCAGCACGACACCCCTTTTTCGGTACTGGCTGCACGTTTGCAACTTTCCACGACTTGGGGACTTGAGCAGTTGCAAGAGAGAGGCGGAACAAACGCGTTAATACGGGAGACAACTCAGGGGCGCAATTCCGCAAGACAATTGCAGGTATACCATCAGGGCCACTGGCTTTGTTCACGTCGAGGTTCCGAAGAGTTTTTAGGACCTCTTGCTGGTGTATGCGTATCTCTGGCATAGAGGAGTCGCATGTTGGAACAGTAGGTGGCGTTTTGTTTCCAGCATTGAGACGTGAGTTTTCTGCAAATAGAGACGCTAGAAGATTAACCTTGTCGGTTGCAGAGACAGCCAGTGATCCATCAGATTTCTGCAGAGGTGGCAGCGAAGAACGGCAGAAGTTCGCTTCAATCGACTTTGCGAGGGACCAGAAAGCTTTACTACCACTAGGGTGAGTGGCTAGCTTACGCCCGATGCGGTTAGTTCGGCTGAAACGAGCTTTTCCCAGAACCCTCTTGTAGGACTTGGTGGCAATATTGAACTCCCTCTTTTTAGTTTTTACGTCCGGTGCACTGAGAGCACGTGCATCTGCCCATGCTACAAACGCTGATTGCTTACGGGCTTCTGCAGCAGCGCACTCAGCGTTGTACCACGGGGGTGTCTTGCCATCGGGTGATACGTCAGAAAATGGTATAAAATATTCCATTGCCAGGCGTATCACATCCGATATAGCACTCTCAGTGATCGACGGATCGTTGGTAGAGAAACAAACTTGCCGCCAAGGGTAGGATGCAAAAAAGTGCCGCATCTCATCCCAATCTGCTGAACTGTATCGCCACACCCGCCTCTTTACAAAGGAGTCTGGAGCAGGAGGGTAAAAGTTGGATACAGATTTCACTAGGCAGTGGTCTGAGGTTCCCAAGGGGGACGAAACTGAGACCGAAAACCTATCAGGATCAGTTGTTAGCAGAAGGTCCAAGCAATTGGGTGTGTGTCCATCAATATCCGGTATCCGGGTGGCTTCCTGAACTAACTGAGAGAGATCTAGCGATAGTGCGAAATTGCGCGCCTCTCTCCCGGCATGATCGGTTTTTAAGAATGGGAACAGCCACTCCTGATGGTGGGCATTAAAGTCTCCCAGAAATACCAGTTGAGCGGTTGGATATCGATGTTGGACGATGTCAGCTTTTTCGCTTAGGTAATTAAACAACTGAGTTGTCTCACGGTCACCGCAATGTGAACGATAAACGCATGCATAAACTGTTCGCTCGAAACCTGTGTCAACCAAGCACCACAGAACCGAGAAATTTGGTACCTCCAAATTACGAAGACGTTGGTAGCAGATGTTACTGCAAGCATATAAACAGACCCCTGCGCGAGCTTTAAAATTATGCTCAAGCGAATACCCGGGGTACTCAAGGTATGCTACATCCGCTGGGCTGTGGATTTGCGTCTCCGTGAGAAAGAGTAAATGCGGCTTAGCGGTCTCGAGGTGGTGGTGGACCGCGTAGAGATTAGAGTGCAATCCTCGAATGTTAGAGAGGTGCACTGAAAAAGAGAGGAGGTGCAGCCGCTGTTTAAAACTATTTCTCTTTTTACTTTTTTTCATTTAGGCTTGAGGAGTGAATAATTATGGGGAGATGATAGTTGTACGAGATGCTGCATTCTTGACACCATGACCCTAAATCATAGCAGAGCTGATGGTAGACTCAACTGGAGACCGCGGGGACGCCCGAACCCCCCTGGAAATTGCCATCGGGTCCTCTCTCCGGTCGCCAACCGGCACGATGGAAGCCATCCCAGGATTTTTCGCCAAAGGTGGCGGGGCAGCCTTTCATAGGTGGCGAACCTACTAATTGGGCCCCCAACTACCTGCGGTCGGCCAGCGGTGCACCGTGCTTCGGATCCCGCTGCTCTCCAAATTGAGCCGTCCGGCACGGCCACAACTCAGGTCAGAACCTGTCATCAAAGTGTAGCACAACTGTACAGACTCATTTCCCCGTGCATGAATGGCAGCAGCGAACATCGCACCGGAACACGACCCAACCTATGTTGTGGCGAATCGCGCCACAGGATGTGTCATTTAGCGGTTCGTCTTTGTTCGCTGGGTGGTGTTAGCCACGGCCGAAGCCTACCACCTTTTTAATGTTGCTCAATTGGCACCACCCAGGGGTCACGTGTAGGGTATCGAGGATCTGAACCTTGTTTCGGTAGAACCTACGGACGCGAGCAACTTTGACCCCCAACAACTTGGCTTACTATTGCTTAGGCTCTAGATCTAATTATTTTTCGGATTTCGAATAAAAAAACATCCCAGCAAAGCCATAGTACTGCTAGTATATATGTATATAAAAATCTGTTTGTATGTATGTTCACTATCGACTCCAAAACGGCTGGAGCGAAATTGATAAAACCAACGGGTGATCCTGTGAAGTTTGTTAGTGATCGGTTGTTTGAACGTAGGCAAAGCAGCGGTATAAATGATTGCTTATGACAAGGAAATATAATAAATAATAGTCTAATATTTATAACTACTTATTATCAAAATATGTATATAACAAGTTACTTAATTTACAAATTTTTGACATTTTTTTTATATGTCAGGACATTAACACAACACCATCTAGTTCCATGGTAAGCTACGAGGCTTGTGTTATGGATACTAGATAGTTGATACACTAC
This sequence comes from Brenthis ino, assembly GCA_921882275.1. Taxonomy (NCBI): domain Eukaryota; kingdom Metazoa; phylum Arthropoda; class Insecta; order Lepidoptera; family Nymphalidae; genus Brenthis; species Brenthis ino. The sequence continues at coordinate 21,470,195 of OV170231.1, forward strand.
ACATATATAACTTTAAATACATACATATTATAAATATAAACACCCACGACTGGAGTGCAAACATTCGTGCTCATCACACAAATGTCCCTCAGCAGGACTCGAACCCGCGACCGCTGGCGCAGCAAGTAGGGTCACTACAAACTGAGTCAAACGTGTCGTCTTTTTGTTATCAACTACTGTATTATTCAGTTTTAATGAAGTATTTTAAACTAATTAATAAGTATACATTTCATATACAAAGAGAATTCAAAACTAAAATGTGATTCACATTCAAATTCGACCAAAACAATTTATTACTATATACATTATTAGTCTATTCTTTCAATACAAAAGCGAACCCTTCCTTTTAAAGGCGAGGGTCTAAACGACCCTTAACAATTGAAAAGAAAAAATTAAGCAAAAAATTCGCAAGGTTTGATTGTCATTTTGTGCAGTTTAGTGACAGTGTACGAAATTGGCGCATGGCGTTAGGCTCATGTCGGTTTTTGAAAAGGTTTTTTTTATATTATACAATTTGTTACTTAAGAATGCGTACAGGTTGAAGTTGGTTGAAGATTAAAATATAATAATGACATTTAAATATAAAAAACATGTGTGTGTGTACTTATGTACGCACGTAAGAAGTTATACTTCTTTGGTGTAATAGAACAAAAATAGCCGAAGATTTCATCCCGTATGTCACAACTCTGCTTGTTAAAAGTAATGCAGCTAACTCCATTATGTCGCTTTTTGGCTGTCGGTGTGCGCGCGCATCGTAAAAATTTTACTCCCATATTTTTCCAAACGTGCCAAAAGAAGTATAACTTAAAAAATATATAAGTTACTATATAATGGTCACTTATAATAATATAGGTTATCGGCTACCTAGATATTAGCCCTTTTTGCTTGCATGAAAACCTTATGAAAAATCTATAAATAATAATTTCTGGCATTAGCCCGAACACACACAAACTGTTAAAAAAGAACACAGGTACTTTATTAAAATGTATAACGACAGTAATGATAGTGATAATGTGACGTAATACATATGTTTCCTGAAAAGATAAAATATGTATAATGTATATGATAAAAAAAAAACAAATATTACACAATAATATATATATATACATATATATATATATATATATATATATATATATATATATAATCTTTATTAGCATAGTTCCATAGCAGTTACATCTATTATATACTACCTATATACAAATATACTACCTATATATAATTTAAGATTTTACAGTAAGAATCGTATACAGACACAGATCACTGTTTAATTAATAAAAAATGACGTTAAATACAATAAAACAAACTTAAAATTAACTTAACAGAAGTTTACTATTTTCTTTCGAAATTTTCGTTAGAAAATAGTAAATTTTCTTTCGAATATTTTTTAGATTCTATAGTTTTTACTTAGACAATATTCAATTCAATTCAATTTTATTGTTCAAAGCGTGCCACTTGAGAAATTACTTAGCCAATGTCACGTATGATGGAGAAGACACGAGAGATGGTCGGTGAAATAAGACGATACTTGTAATATGGAAAATAATATATGAAAATATTGTTTAATAAATATCTCTTTAAAAAGTAGAGTAAACATGTGACGTGAAACCACGTGCGTTTTGATTTTGTCATCCGAAAAGCAATGAACAAAAGAGATTTTGAATAAAGCGCAATTCAATTTAGAAGTGCACTTTCTTTTGGGGACACTTTTGAGACGCTAATCTTAAGGTTTTGTTTATCAATGATTATGTTGTAAAATCCAAATATGTAATATTCCATGTAAAGATAGTACCTATACTCCTTTAATTTTATATTTTATTTTATCTTCCAAGTAGGTTGTATTTGTTTAGTATTTTTTTTATAATTTAGTTGTATGTCGTGTTTATTTTAAAAGTAAAAACATTTGGATCGATAAACTTTTAAATGTCGTTTCTTTAAAATTTCAGGTAATATTTTATTTTATGTAGTGTAATTATAGGTTTTTATTGTATTATTAATTTGTTATTTGATTAAATCTTTAAAATTTCAGCAACACAAAGTTTTATTGATCAATATCGACACATGAAAGTTTATAAGAAAAATCATATTATAAAACCTCCATACTTTATTAGATTTTTATAATAACATCTTGTGTAATTTAAGCCACTTGAATGTAATATTACATATATTATTATTCTGTTTTGCTTTTATATTTTATATCCTTACTCAGCAATGGTATAGTAAAAACTGTCTGAGATACTTTTATACGGACTGAATGAGATACTTTTTTACGTAAAAATAAATAACTTATGTATCTAGACTTTCACTCCATTTATGATACTTTGACAAACATATCTATATTATCAATATTTTGAATACTAAATCGAATTAGTGACTACCTACTAGTTCTACACAACCACTGCACCATATGGTACTTATAGATAATATCTAGTAACTAAAATAACTTTGTCATGTCTTATTCAATATATTCTAGTACCTACTTTGCAACTTGATATCACCGCCGATTAACATACGATTTCTGGTATTTTACTTATTTTTATAGTCTCATAATTTTATAATATATGAAGATTCATTAAAGTAAATTTTAATTTCAATTTATAACTCTAACTGCGGTTAATGACATTTTAAAATTATGTATTACCTACAAATATGTGTGGTAGCCTGTTCGATCCTGTACGAGGTAATTCTCTTAAAGAAATATATATATTAAAAAAAAATTATTATATGGGACATCTTATATACTCATGTAGAGTGTTAACACTGACGTGAAAAACAGAATTAGACCAAAATTGTTTGAGAAAATGAAGGTAATTAGGTAAAAATAGAAAAGTATTAACAGAATTAAGTAACGAATTGAACATTTAATTAATAATTTTACTAAAATAATTGCTTTGAATTTGAGCTTTTACTAATTTTGTTATTATTAATATAGGATACTTAATTTTTTTTATATGAGATAATATTATAAACTGTTTAACTAAAGTACGTACGTATTTGACGGTTAACTTGAAAAGCAATAATAAGGATCGAAATATACATACATATATGTATATCATGTATAACGAACATACATACAAATTAACATCCCTTCTATTATAAAGTCGGTTAAAAATGAAATATTTTTGAATCGAATGAACCTGGTGATATATACGTATAGTGTATAGTGTATAACCTACACTCGCGGTCTCAAACTAACACAGTAAACTTTATTAAGCCATAAAAATCCTCTGAAGCGCCGTTCTTAGAAGCATTAATAGCCATTTTATATCTTTATTATTTATTTATTTTACTTGGAAACGCGGTTTATTTACATTATAATTGTAATGTAATTATTACAAGCCAATTTGGCCCTTTGATTAGCTTCTAAGGGGTTTCATTAATTTGATAGAGAAACTCACCCTTAAAATTTATTATAGGTTGTTCCTTTTTCTAAGAATTATTTTAAAGAAAACAATATATGTTAATAATCTATTCATATAATAAAATTGTAACTAAGCTGAATCTGTACATTAAATATTTTTTGGAAAATCTTATTGAAATAAACATTATTATCGATACAGAAGCCGAATCTATAGTTTTTTGAATTTTTGTCTGTCTGTCTGTCACCGCATCACACAAAAACCACTAGAGGGATTTTGATGAAATTTGGTATGATGATAGGTGGTTATCCGGGTTAACATATAGAATACTTTTTACGAGTACGACTTTGTAAGAGTATACTAATATGTAAAACCTAAGAATTTGGTTTTTGTTCATCTGAACGCGGGCGGAGCAGCGGGCAATGCTAGTTAAGTATATAATTAAACTAGCGAGTCACCCTTGCTCGGGTGTCTCTAGGTACTTTTAATTTCATGCAGGTAGCGCATCTTTATTAACCGTAGCCTATGCTATAATATGGTAATTTATTACATCTGGGCTATAGCCTAGACCCTAGAGCAAGATTTCCCAATCTTTCTTCTGCAGTAGTCTCTGCAGCAGTTGTTTCTGCAGCAGTCACAAGGACTGCCGACAGAAGTGAAAACCTAAAACTATAAACAGACAGTTGTTATTTTTTATATTCAAACCAATCGTTTGATCTTGAATTAATATTTGTAAATTATAACTGTTTACATATATCTGGTTTTGACATAACGAATCCATCAATATCAAAAACCAGTTCATTTAATTGTTTAATATAATTTGAAAATTACAATTGATTATTATTAAAATCTAAATTAATAAATTTAAATCTAAATCCATATACAAATTATAATAAATAAATAAAAACTCTTTAAATAAAACTATTTTTTGGGATTAATTCGCGGATTTATGTTGATTTATTATTTCCCGACGTTTCTAATGCTTTACAGCAATCATGGTCACGGGAGAGACTAAGGTTTTAGACGTCTCAAAGGTCATTTGTTGCAGACAGTTTTTTTATTTAAATTTTATTTTATTTTTTATTATTGTATGAAAATATTATTTATTTAATTTTAGCTGTTATTATTATTATTATTACATTTTATTAAAACCTTCATAAAGAGACAGTTTTATTTAAAATCTCAAATATTCGCGTAAATCTAAGGAAGTATTCCACCTAGTAACATTTAATAAATACTTGCCTATTAATAAAAAAATAAAATAAATTATTATAATTATATAGGGACATTAACACATATATATTATAAACATAATATTCGCATTGGAAAAACTAATATTCACATGTCAAAAATAAAAAAATACTTAAACATGGCTATCAGGTGGGTCTAACTTTGAATTGCCAAAATTCTTCACGCCTCATCCAATTCGGTAGTAACAAATAATAAATGTCACATAAAACAGTGTCGTAAAGCAATACAAAGCTTTAATATGTACCGATGACAGGATTTATTGACTAAAATATAGTAATAGGTAGGTTTGGGGTCTAATTGTATTTCGTTATGGATGCTGTTTTTGTATTATAGTTCAACATTAGCATTGCCCGCGGCTCCGCCCGCGTTCAGATGACCAAAAACCAAATTCTTAGGTTTTACATATTAGTATACTCTTTCAATGCAGTTTTTGTATTTTTTCTCAGAAATGAGACATTTTCCCTATGATAACCAGCTAGACACCATACCAAGCTTCATCAAAATTCCTCCAGTGGTTTTTCTTTGACGCGGTAACAGACAGACAGACAGACAAAAATTCTAAAAACTATAGATTCAGCCTCTGTATCGGTATTAATGTTTATTTCAATAAGATTTAATGTATAGATTCGGCTTAGTTACAATTTTATTATATGTATAGATTTGCGTTTAGAAGAAGTTTTTGGGTTGAAAATGAAAATTCTTACTCTTATTGTCTTAGTATATAATAATAATATTTAATTATGTCTGTCCTGATGACGTCATGTTTGACTTAGTTTGTAGTGACCATCCTTGCTGTGCCAGCGGTCGCGGGTTCGAGTCTCGCTGAAGAGGTAATATAGATTTACTAAAGAAGGTTATAAGGCTATAATATTACGATACGATCCATAAGAGCAGAGTTAATCTAATTATAGATTAAAACTATGCGAGTAAAGCTGCAGGTAAAACTAATACAAAAATAATAAGAGCTTCTGGTTCTACGAAAACGCATGTACTTACTAGTATTAGCAACTTTAATACACTTTAGTACCGACAGTAAAAGCTTTCATATGCTCCCATATATTAATATTTAATTTTATTGTTGCTCAAATTAAAACTTATAACTTAAGTATAGAGTTAGAATATTTTTATTTATTGCAAATATGCACTTAAAAAATAATAACCTTTTTAATTATATTTTTATAACGGATTTTATTATAAAAAAAATTAAATAACTAATATTATCCTATCTAAATTTCAATAGGAAGAGAACTTTTGCTTGAAAATACAAAAGTATTATTTTTATTATTCATACTTTTCTTATATTAAACTTGCAATGTTTGTATGTATGTTTGTTCGAGTCAAATCTTGCAAATGAATTTTAAAGCAGTTATCCTTAACTGATTGAGCAGTGCAAAATTTCAGTTAAGTTTGGATGACAATGCATGGTTAGCTAAGTGACGTCATTTTAAATCCAATATGGCGGATTCCCAAAAATGGCGGAGCATGTTTTTTCCTATGTACTGATATGGATATCGAATGAACGGTTTTGCTAAGAAGTACCTATACGAATAAATAACTAAAAAATAATAATAATAAATCAAACTATCAATTTATTACACTACACACTGTATGATATAAGAGCTTGTTTTTTATTTTTTTAATATTAATTTATTAATTAATTAACTATGTAAAACATCTTTTATTCTTTAAAGAACGTAAACTGACTGTATGGCAAAAACGAGAATATTAGCATAAACAGCAAATCTCGCTACTATTTTTGACTTTGACATTATTTTTGGCGGGCTTCATCTATGTAATTATTTATTCTGTGATTGATACTTACTTTAAAGAAAAAGTTTCTATACCAACGTACCGAGCGAGTAACATTAACAATTTTATAGGCATTAACTCATTAGTCAACCACTTTATTACAACTAGAAATAAAACTTATATTTTCATGTACGACATTTGTATTAACATTAATTTTATTTGTATTATAATCATAATTATAGTACCTATAATTCAGTTCTTTTGCGTCCTATTGTAAAGCACTCAAGGCGAGGGGTATCGTGCCATAGTCCACCACGCTGGCCAAATGCAGGTTGGCGGATATCACGCGTATTTAGCAAATGAATTAGTTGATTAGTGTTTGTTCTCTAAGACATGTGTTCCAAAGTGTTGACAAGGTTCCCTCATCATGTGTTAACAAGTCATAATCATGTTTAAAATGAGATTAGCACGTGATAATCTCATAGGTCAGACCTGAACCCTGAACCCATTCATTTGGTTTTCTAGTAAGTATGTTACCAATGCACTGTCATGTCATACATAAAATCTAGATTAATTTATTTATTTTCTTATATATGGAGTTTCTAGAAGAAATTTCTTTAAGACAGATAACTAAATTTTGTTTAATATACATAATTATATTTTTATGGACCAAAATGTTGGGAAAAACTATAAGGGACAATTTTGAGATTGTATAATGACGTAGGTAAAACCTAAGCCTAATTTTTTTTAGGACAGATTACAAAAATGTATCTGGACAAAGTCTGGATAGACCGCTAGTATATAACTGTGGTATCGTAATTAAAATTGTGTCACAGGTTCGACTGCTTGTATGGAAACTAATTGTCGTGGTCCATAAAATTACCACGATTTATGTGTGTATGTATCACATTAATAATAAATATATTAATTAGATAATAAATCTATCTTATAATATTAGTTTTCCATTTTAAGTTTACTTTACTATTTATAGGATATCAAAGCCCAAAAAAAAGTAAAAAAAAATGGTATCTGTCAAAGTTACAGTGTTCCTTATAAGCGAGCAAAGCCGCGAGCATGTTACTAGGTATACAATAAATTCATAGTTATTTTTAGCTATATTATAAAAATGTTGTTTAAAAAGTACAATAAGGAATGTATCGAAATTATAAATACCGTATCAAATTGATTTACTACAGCGATTAAAGTAATTATGTATGCGAAAATCAAATAAAATATTTAAAGTTTACGAACAAGTGACACGTTTTAACTGTTATTTTTATGTGTACAGCTTACATCTGCGACTTCACTTGCGTTTTTGTTTATATTTCTAGTTATAATATTAAACAAGCATTTCTTGTATATGTATAAATTTATATCGTGTATCTCGTAAACTGCTCTAACGATTTGGATCATATTTTGTTTATCGATAACGTTTTGATTTTTCAGTTTATTTTAAGGGTGTTTTTTCTAAAAAGACGCTATTGTTATATCTTTTCCGAAAAAACGCCGACCGAAGCTCTATCTCTTAGGTACTATACATTAATATGTTAAAAATAAATCTATACTTAATATTATAGAGCTGATGAAATTGTTTGTTGCACACTAATCTCTGAAACTAGTACGATATGAAAAAAAAATCATTTTGCATTTTGTAGCCTATTTATTGAGGGAAGTTGTAGGCTATCACGGTACGACCCTAGGAGTGAGGTAATTATACATAAATAAACAACTTATGTGGAAGTAAAAGCTAGTATTAACTTTGAATATAATTATACTATTGTATGTATTGTATACCATTTTCAACATGCCTACCACTTGTCTTACGGTGAAGGAAAACATCGTGAGGAAACCTACATGTCTGAGAGAACCTAGCAAATTATCGAAAGACAAGCTCAGTCCGCCCGAACTTGTCCAGCGTGGTGGACTATGGCCTGGTCCCCCTCGTATTGAAGGGAGGCCCACCCCCAGCAGTGGGACGTTAAAAATGGCTGAATACACATACAATTGTATAGAATACATACATACACAATAAATATATATACAATTGTACAGCTTTCGATGTACATTAATGTACTGAAATTAGCTAAAACTTACGAAATGAGGCCAATCTCGAAGTTTTCACTAATAACCATTGAAGAGTTCCATTATCATGCTCTTCAGTGTAGTCTAAAAATTTATAGTAAGAAGTCTAGAATTAATAAGAAGGCTAGATTGGTCTGATATATTCTTCAAAATAACTAGCGTTTTATTAAAAAAAAAACACTTCAGCTACTACTTCACATTTTTTGAAATTCAATTTATGTTTTAAATAATTACGATAGGATAGGTATAAAAAATATCGATTTAAAAAGAAAAACAATATTTTATTATTCACATAGTAGGTACTATAGTTGGTGTTAAGATTTTAATTTTCAATCAAAATGTTGTAATGGTGCAAAAATTATATTACTCCAATAAAATAAATAATAATATGGAGATGCAAATTTTTTAGTAAATTCAGTAAATTATATTTAAGTATAATGTAGGTATAAAATTTATTATATATATATATATATATATATATATATATATATATATATATATATATATATATATGATATGATTCCATTGCTCATTTAAAAATAAATGAAAGCAGTATTTTTTATAAATATATGTTTTTATTGAATTTATTGTCTGAAATATTCAAATGAAAATAGTTTAAAACTATTTTGGCAATTTTTTCCCTCTCAATGCGTTTCTAAAGAAGTTTCACTTCAAAAATCCTTCGTATTATTTGCTTATTTTATATATGAAACTGCAAAAGTTAATATTTAGTTATGCATTTAATCATACTACTATCCGTATTAATATTATAAATGTAAAAGTTTGTGAGTATGGATGTTTGTTACTCTATCACGCCAGAACAGCTGAACAGATCTGGATGATTTTTGCCACAGAGATAGATTATAGTCTGGAATAACACATAGGCTACTTTTATCCTGGAAAAATCTATGGTTCCCGTGGGATAGGTTTGTTTTTATTTTTTTTAGAGAAGAACCCGAGCAAAGCGAAAGTGAGCCGCTAGTACCTGGTATATAAAAGATTTTTCAATTAAGAGTTTAACTTAGTGCTATTATCTTAAGTGCAAACCGTAAAAAATACATTTATTTCTACTAACTGTTGACTGTTAAATAGATTCATGTAATAGCGGTATATAAATGTTACACCTGCTGTAGTTGTGAGAAATGTTATATTCATAACTCATAATAATAAGAATTTATCTAAAGTATGATAATTGCTTAAAACACAAATGGCCGATTTCACCAACTTCACTTAAGCTACCACCTACGTATATATCCCTAGCTTAAAAGCTGCCCTTTTTTTTGTTATCGCTGGGGAAGTCCATCATGGGATGGGATGGACCCTACCGGCCGTCAATGGGTAGGGTACTGTGAGACTCCTACTCACTAAAATCCACAGCGGAACCCGTCGCTGCACTGCAATAGGGTGTTGCATGATCGCTTGCGCATTCACTACAACATCCCTGCGGTCGGCCCTTACCCCGCGGGCCATCCTCGCAGCTTAAAAGCTCCCCTAAACTAGCCCCAAAATTAAATTTCGTTTACCATCGTCAGAGATTTTTTTTTAAATTATTAGGTGACCCCTAACTGTCGGTGAAACAGAAACTGTCCCCTAACAGCCTCCAATCCTATTAGATCCATCCATATGATGAGGATATGCATAGGGGATCCCTTAAACTTAGGTGACATTGGTGAAATCGGCCATAAATTTCCCATTTTTAGTTTAAACATAATGTAATGTGTTCATTTATATTTCCAGTAAGCCCCTGAATTTTTTCATTTATTAAATTTTATATTTAATATGTTAAAATATTTTTTATTGATGTGAAAGTGTCTGAAGTAGGCGTGGCTTGCGCATTGGTTTGGTGGTCTGCGTTTAGGCAGACCTGCCGCCGGGGCGCCGTAGTAGTTATGCGCAAGCGATCCTGCGGCGTCCCACTAAGGCGGGGGGAAGGGATGTCGGGTTTTAGTGGGTAGTACCGGCTCTTCTAGCCGGTGAGTCCCACATCACCACCTGGGGGATCAGGTGGTATGCGTAAATGCATTTCCCGACGATAAAAAAAAAAAAAAAAAAAGGCGTGGCTTGCGCAAGCCAGAGCACTCATTTTCGGACGTATTTTCATCCCTCTGGGAATATTATAAATCAATATTTATGGGAATGAGATGATCTCCCGCGGTAAAAAGTAGCCTGTGTCACTCTCCAGCCCGCCAACTATCTCCACACAAAAAATCACGCCAATCCCTCACTCCGTTTCGACGTGAAAGAAGGACTAACAAACAAACAAACCAACAAACACACTTTCACATTTATAATATTAGTATAAATTAAATAAATTGAAGTCCTAAATTATGTTTTTTTTTTCAATTGTGACTTTATGCTTGCCAGTCAAAATATAAGGTAAGTACAGGGAAGTGATAAACGTGATATCTCCTTTTAAACGTGATTATTATCATGAAAATTTAATACGTTACCTTAAAGTCTTCTGTCTTTGGGATTTGTATCTGCTACCACCTTCTAGATATTGCCAGTCATATAATTATTATCTAAGGAATATTATAAAATGTCATAATTAAAAAAATATTTGTTTAATGATTTGTCTAACGTTGATGCAGGATCGATCTGATTTTTGGACGATTTCAAAGAATCTACTCAATTCTGCTATATATATTATTTGATATGTTACCATTTATTAGCAATTACGTAACAATTGTTTTAAATAAATTAAAAAAAAACACTCTTATGGGTTGAAAAAATATTTTTTTTTACCTTTGTACTTTTTGTTAAAAAGTAATATTTATGCATTTCAGTAATAAGCTATCCTAGAAAAAAAGTAAGACGACAAGTTATTATTTAAGCAGACAGTGTTCCGACATTGTGTTATTAGTAAGTAATTACGTTTTTGTTTCTCAAAGAAAACTCTAATAGAATTTATTCATATAAATAGGGCGGTTGGAGCTAACGTGTAATTGCATCTGTACTAGTTTTTATATGACCCTTCAATATGAATTTTCTTTGATCATTTAAAAGCCAGTCATTTGACTGCCGCATTGGTCTAGTGGCTAGCATATATCGCAGAAAACCATGAAGTCCTCGATTTGAATCCCGGTCATTCCAATTTCCAAAATAGTTACTGGATTTTTTCTGTCATGAAATACTCAGTAAGTAAGAAGTACTCAGAGTTGGGGTGTTGGCGGTAAATCTATACTTTGAAAAGCACGATAAGCTGTCAATTCTGCGCCTTATCTCTCATCGGTCATGTCAAGCAAGAAGCGCATTTTCTACTGAATTAATTTATTAATACCGTTAAAGCTTAGCTTCTTTAAATCGTATAGGAATTTAGAATAAAACAAAAATCTTTCTGGAAAAATTTAGTTCCTAACAAATCCAGCAACCAAATTCGTTTAGTAGTTTTCGAAATTAGTACCCACGCATTAAGTGGACGTGGATGACCCTTCAAGCCAATGTAGTTGATATCCAACAATAGCTATCGTAATACAAAGGTTTTATCAGTACCGGATTCAACCTTAGCGCCGCCCCTGGACAATGTACAAAATACTGCCCCGTCATCAAATTTTTGCATAAAATGGATAAAGTTTCGATAAACTTAAATTTTTTTTCAATGTCAATGCAAAAAAAAATTTTTTATAATTCATTTTTTGGAAAATAAAAAGACATTTTTGATAACGCGAAGAAATTTTTTATTTATCCTTCGAATTTTGCCGCGCTTGAAAATTTGCCGCCCTGGGCACTAGCCCCGAGTGCCCCTAGTGTAAATCCAATGCTGGGTTTTAAGGTAGGTAACCATTTCCTATATGAGGATGAAAAGTTCTTCTACCCTCTTATCTATGATATATTTAGTCTGTGGCAGAGAAGAGTTTGGTGAATTTTTATTTTAATATTTTAACCGACTTCAATAAAGAGGAGGCTATCAATGCGATACGTGGCATGTGCAATATTAAGATTTCATCAGAATCGGTTCAGTCTGTCAATCTATTTGAATTAATTTAATATAGAAACTTTGTACGTAAAAAAATTTCGATGTGTTTCTATATACAAAGGAGGATAAAAAATAAGGAGGAGCTATAAAATATTTATTATATTATTATTACTATATATACTATAACGAGCGACTTACCCTCGCTATGCTCGCGTCGGGCGTCACTAGGTACGTTTAAATTTTTTTGAGTGGAACCCTAATTCTTTTTCTAAAATAAAGGTAGCCTAAGTTTCTCCTTATATCATCAGCTATCTGCCAGTGAAATTCCCGTTAAAATTAGTCTAATCGTTTCGGATATTAGCCGGAACAAACAGACAGACATTTTTATTAAAAATTGAGTTTTTCTTATAAGTGGGTACCGTATATTCGTTTATTAAAAAATTGTTATTTTGACGTCACAAACAGACTGTACAATTTTATTTATCTGTATAGATGAATAATTTACAATTTATATTGATTCCTACTTATGAAAATTAATTGGTATTTTTTGGTAGAGCTTAGTAAGGCGCAGTTCGAATACATTGAAAAATATATTTTTCTAGACTAAAATCTGAGAGCCATTATATTGTTTAATAAGTTCATAATTTAAGAATTATTATTTTGTGCAAGCAGTATCTTGCTACCTCTTCCCACTTATGTAGGTTCGATAGAGACGTAGAGAAATCTTTTCGTTTGACAAAATATATTATTTCATAATAAAATTTGCTAAGCCGTATTGAATCTACTACCAGTTTGCAAATGCAGTTTGCAGGATTAATGTCTTAGAAATTCTAGGCCACATTCTTAAATCATCTTATTATCATCATATTATTAATAAACATATGCCTAAAGTATAAGTAAAACAAATTACTACCCTGTATGGAAATCAAACTTGAAATGACGTATAAGGATATATGACGATGCTGCTGTGTCACTTTCACTTGGAAAATAGGTCTTCTCCATTCTACGTGACAATGGCGAGGTAATATCCTCAACTGGCATGTTCTGAAGCCATTAATAAAATTGAATTAATTAAGGCTTTTAGTTAGTTCATTTCTTTGTAGATCTGTCTTGTAAAGTAAAATAATAAAACCTTTAAAATTTTTACTTAGGTATAATTAAATCGTACACCATATTCATACTGTTTTTTTCTTCATTACCACTTATATGTATATGTATATATATAACATTAATATTATTTAAATTTAAGAAAAAAATCCAATTTACCATCCATTTCTTGAACTAAGAGTTATTTTTAGAAATTAATTTGAGATACCAGTTTCTAGATTTGTAATTTTCATTATATGTATATGCTGACAAACTCTTATAAATAGATAGACATAGTACTCTCTCTCTCTCACCTACTTCTAATAAGATATTTTAATAATAATAGTATCATATTATAATAATAAAAGATTCAATTTAGTTCAATAACATTATTTTATTTATTTTTCAAACATGTTAGAATAGTACTAAATAATTAATTTTAAATTCGATATAAAGTAGAGTCTATTTGATATTTTATTTACGATTCAAGAACGTGTACAGATATCATAATATGATTTGACCTTAGCCCTTGACATAGAAGAAACTTATATGCGAATGAGAAAAAAATAAAGGAATTACATAATAATGGAAAAATATTTCCCAAGAATGCAACAATAAAAATTCTAATTACCGCATAACATCTAACGGAAAAATACAACGAAAATTACATACATTTCTTATTTATCAATACTTACAAACTAAAAGATCTAAAAAACTGACACAACACAATCAAAGACACCGTCACTAAAAAAAAAGCACTCCGAAAAAAAATACGAAAGCCTACGGCCGGAGTCTAGATTGATAGCCGTCTCTGCACGTTCTACGATACATTTGGGCGTGGCCAACATAACAGGTTACTAAGTACTGAGCACCGTCAAAAAATACCCATAAAAAATATAATGGCAACCTAAGCTCTACGATCGATCTTGCCTTACCAACCGAAACACTGTGCACGTAGAGTCGAAAAAATCGCACCATTCTGAACAACCAATCATAGGTAGGCCACGCCCAATTAACGTTCCGCCTTCAAACACGCCCCACCCACTCAGCGACACTGGCGCCACACGCTTCATACAAGTGGCGTAGATCAGTACTAATTAGAAAGAGAAGGGTATGTCCTGGGCTGTTCGTTTCGCGGACAATTTCCTTCGAACCGATCATTAAGTGTTTAAATTCAACGGGAGTTGGTTGTGTCGGGTTACTTCGGAGGGGTGCGCTATTAAAATCTTCAAACATTATCTTTAATTGCACAGAATTTGTGCTGGTGTGCGTAGATTTTTTTGTTGACTCTTTACGAAATGACTGTTATTCGTGTATAGTGGACGGTGAGACTAGTGCGATTAATAATAACGATATAGGACGTAGGTGATCAAAAATGACACCAGTGACGTGAAAAATTAAAATGACTCCACGTGCTTTTTAATTGTTTCATAATTAACCCGTAATTGCCGTACCATATTGATTGAGCCAATTATAATTTTGATTTTCGCTTGCCTTTTATCTTCTAGTTGCCCACAAAAATCGTTGCGACTACGTAGAGGCGAGTGTTAAACTTTGTGTGAATTGTTCATAGTGACTGTGATGCTGTGTTTGCTGGCTTGAAGCGTTACCAGTTACCGTGAGTTTTGTTTATTATTTATTTACTTTAAGTGCAAAATATTAAAGCGAATTAACATTTTCTATAATAGGTAAATAAATATTTTTTAAGCAAATTTCTATTCTCTACCATTACAAATGTTCGGATATGTTTAATTTTAAAATTAGGTACTAATATTATTATTATGAAAGTATAATTATTGATAATTTAATTTTTTGTTTAGACGGATTCTAATAAGAAACTATAAAAAGAGGTTGCATATTGTTAAGGAATATTAATGAATTTTATTGAGTAGATAATTGTATGGCGAAATATTATCGGCGCAATTTTAATGGCCGTTCAATAAAAAAATTATAATTAAATGATGCAAAAAATTTTGAGGAAAACAATGTTTTTTATGAAAATTCCGTTAAACATTTAATGCAATTATCTACATTTAAAGCGAATTCTTTATCTACATTCAATAAATTTTTAAAAACTAATATGTTAGTGTTTTCATTTCAATAAAAGTTTTAAAAATAATTAATCTAAGATTTAATAAAAGAATATACTGCTATGAATTATGTTAAAGACATATTTTATAATGTTATAATTAGAAAATTGTAATAAAAACTAATGTCATATTATTACATTACATTCTAGCTACTATTCGAATCAACTGCAATCATTATTTCATAACTACCATCAAGGCGAACATCAGATTAACCGTACTATGAGTATATACTAAAAAGGCAGAATAAATATGTTTGTTTGAATGACTTTATCCATTATACTGTTGGTCACGGGTTCTATATTAAAAAAAAAATCTATTAATATTATACATTTATCTATACATCTATACCGACTTATAATTAACGCGAAATTAAATCTTAGCGCTTTTTTGTCCAAACGACCAATTTATCGAAAGAATTTTTAAACACAGACTTATGGACTTTTAAACGTCAATTTTATTGGTATAAAATACACATTTTATTTAAAAAATCTGTTTTTTATATATATATATATATATATATATCTTAGAAATAAACCTTAGTTTTAAAATAGGCAAAACAAATTCTATTATAAAATATGACAAGCACTGGTATTTTGAACCAATAAGCATAAAGGCAACGAAATATAGAGAATAAAAAATGGAGAGTTATATTATTATTTTTTCTCCTTCTTATGTATGGGAGGAATTTTTCAATAAATTATTGTTTTCCATTTCAAATTAACCCGTACCCAATCCTTCTAACTTTAGTATAGCAATTAGTTCTAAATACAGTATTATACTAAAAGGCTACAACAAATCAATACTAATTATTTATTTACTAGCATTCGTCCCCTCACTCATAAATAACCTCAAAACGTTTCGTTTTACGATTGAATTGTCCTTTTGTACTATTTTAATATTTTCGTGAACATTCAAGAGTCGATGTGGTAAATTTATGTTTTTTTCTCCGTAGATAGAGTTTGAATTGAATTTAACCGACGCAATGGTAGAGCAAACATTCTAGATACCAAATAAAGTGAAGAAAACTATACGAAAAATTAGAAATTAATTTACAAGTTAAAAGAGTTTTTCATTTCAAATAAACGGAGATATAATTTTCATTCGAAATACGTACGGCAATATAAAAATTCTTTATTTTATATCTGAGTATATAAATAACCATTATTTTTTCTTTCTCTAAATTGTTAAATAATAATTTCTTAAACGTTAGGTAGGTAAATTTATCATTTCTATACCGTTCATAAAATTTCGAGTTCTATTATATACATATATAATATATCCAAAAACATATCCCACGGGAACAGTACATTTTTCCGGGATAAAATATATATGCATATGCTATTTTATTGCTATTCCAGAATACAATCTATCTCTGTGCCAAATTTCATCCAGACGGTTAAGCCGTTCTGGCGTGAAAGAGTAACAAACATCCATCCATCCATACTCATAAACTTTCATATCTATAAAATTAGTATGGATAAGTGTCACATTTAAACTTAGTGCTAGTTCTTAATAGTAATTCTCTCTAACTTCTATCTTCGAACATATTTTCTGTACATTTTCATTTATAAAAAGACTTACATAGCTATTTATACTTTTATCGTAGCAAAAATAATAATATTATAAAAATAACTACATTTTATATAAACACGCAATTTCATAGTATATTTTTTTATGCCACAAGCGAAAGTATAAATTATTATGAGCTCTCTAACTTAAAGTAAAGAATCTGATTTATATATAAATGTATAATAATGAGAAAACTAAGAAATATATGTTATAAAGTAAAATATATATTTTTAATGCTTCATATATGCACAGCTTCTATATTAAATTCATTTATAAATTAAATATTGGGAAATTTAGGCAAAGCTAAAATTGCTTTTTTATATATATCTAGATATCCTATCTATCTATCGATATATATATATATATATATATATATATATATATATTCCACACTAACCGTAGCATGCAACGTACCTAGAGACGAACCCGACCGAAGCGAGGGTGAGCCGCTAGTTTTATATAAACACGCAATTTCTTAGTAGGTAGGTACATATATTTTTTTTTTGCTACAAGCGAAAGTACATAATGATTACGAGCTCTCTAACTTAAAGTAAAGAATCTGATTGATATATAAATGTTTAAAAACAAGAAAACTAAGAAATATCTGTTTAAGAAGTAAAATATATATTTTAAATGACTTCAAATATTCACAGATTTAATATTAATTATATGTGTAAATATATTTAAACAATAGAAATAAAACGCTGTTCTTTGTGGTAAGTGCATCACCCTAGAACGGCTGGAACGATTGGAGTAATATTTTTTTAAATGTTCGTAATATTCCGAATATCTGTATAAATTGGGAAATTTGGGCATTTGGCATTTGAGCTTTTTTCTATAAATGAAGTCTAAAATCACAATTTTTATTTAAATTTGGACATAACAGCATCTTTAGGTTAGCTAATTTTATTAAAAAAATAATACTTAGATTTGACTAATTAGGCACTTTAGAATAGGAGACGGCAATAACATTTTACTCTGTACATGTTCACATTTCTGAGCCAAGTGCATTTCATATCACCGGGGATGGTAAACTTAGTAACATCAAACATTTATTTATTTATTAAAAATATTTATTTATATATTTATTTAAATGTAAAATAAATATTACTATGTAAAAATAGATTCGATGACCTATAGGTATATTCATAGACTAATTAATGAAAACTCGAGATATTTACTGTCCCATGACTCTAAATAAATAATTACAAAAATTATTTAACGTCTCTACATAGAGACGTTTAAAAGAGAATTTTATTAAGAACTAGTGCCCTCGCTTCGTTCGAGTGCGTTTTAAATAGATTTGAATATTTTAAATAAAACTATCTTTTCTGATTTTGTCGCGGATTTTTTTGGATTTTTGTTTCCCGACGTTTCGAATGCTTTACAGCATTTTATTTAAAATGTCAAATATTCGCGTAAATCTAAGAAAGTGTTATAGATATGAATAGTTATCTCGAGTGTACCTTAGGAGTAAGATGTATGCATTGTAGATTTTTATGTAGACCTTTTTAAGACCTACAATTTTGTAGTACATTGTTTTGTTGTATCTCTTAAGGTTTAGCCAGCATTAGTCATGTAACTTTCTAAGAATGACTCGATAGAACCAGTTATTGTGTTTTCCCGTGGGAATGAAAGATTTTCCTCTAGTAAAAGGTATCCTAAATGATGCCCTGAGTACTAAGTTATAACTACACAAAATTTAGTTAAAATCTGTTCAGTACTTTTTGCGTGAAATTCAGAAGATTCGACTAAGTTACTGTTTTATTACATGTATAGATGTATAGATAAAATGTGCCTGCTTATAATATAAGCACTAT
Source organism: Brenthis ino (assembly GCA_921882275.1). Lineage (NCBI taxonomy): Eukaryota > Metazoa > Arthropoda > Insecta > Lepidoptera > Nymphalidae > Brenthis > Brenthis ino. The sequence goes on from OV170231.1 coordinate 21,489,117, forward strand.
AATATCAATTTGACTATGTATGAAATTCACTTAATTTTAAATTCAATCTGTTTGTACGAACGAAACTATTAATGTTTTTTTTTTAATTTTGGTTCCTCTTCTATACAAGCACAAATTTTGGAACAAATGTTTCTAGTATTTACTAGAAGAATCCACACCTCTATCCGTTACTTTACGCCATGATTAATTAAAATAAATATTTATTTAGGTTTTTTTTTTAATTTTAGTTATAGGTTTTTATTACGTTTATAATAAAAAAATATAGAAAAAACCATTTTTGATCATCCTTATTTATGGAACCCGTCAAAATGAATCAAATAAGTCCAAACTAGAAGTTTTTTAGCTATAGAAGAGTTCTATTCTACACATGCTGACTATCATCAGATCAGCTCGATGATCAAATTATTATACTGCTACCAGAATTTCACGTCCTTAAAAATGTCTAAACAATACGACAAACATTAGGTAAAATTAGCCTTTCAAATGTCAATATTCTTGTATAGTAAAATCCGTATGGCGCTAATAGAACATCATAATACGTAAGAAATTGCTTCAATCCGTTGCTCTGTTGGTGCATTAAAGTGGCATAAACAAAGAGTGTTGCCTTACAGATAATAATTTATAGTAATAATATAGATTACCAATTTACTATGCACAAAACGTATTATATATGATACATTTTACTAACAAAGGGCTCGTTGAATCATGATTTTAAAACAAAAGGCGTCTTTACCAAATACAGTTAACGCCAAAAATGGCAAATTTCAATAGAATGACTGTTCAGTCACTTCGTAACGGCTGAATGAATACGCGTTAATTTGAAGTACTTGGTTTTCTTGCTTTAAGATTGATGAGATGGAGAAGTAAAGATGTACAATTTAATTCTTCTTCAGTTTATCTCAATTTTAGACAAAATTCACCAATTAAATGGAGAAAGAAGAAGTTAGAAGATTGATAGGTGAAATACGTAATTGAAACTCTTAACAATGTCAATGCTCTCAATGCTGAAGATTTTAAATTATTAATTATACTAATAAATATCGATATATTTTATAGAAATAACTTATCAAAAGCACCAAGTCTTAGCAGATTAAGTAAAAATTAAATTTCTATAATAACTGACTTAAAATTCAGAAGGGTATGAAAATATATTTTTTGTTAAAGTGTTTATTTTTAAAATGAGAAATTTTCATATATTTCAAAAAGCGTTTCGTAATTATCTTTTGTTTTTAATAAAAATATAAATAAAAGATGACGCTTATTAATCATGTTTAAAAATCTCACTGCTACCAAAAATATACCACGTTGATTTAAATATTCATAAATTATACAATATACGTATATGGCATGAACTGTTGATTTAAATGGGTAAGCAAAGAGACGTTTTATAAATATTTCAGTGGAAATTGAAAAAGAATTACTTTTTATTCTCTTTTCGACAAATTGTTAATGATTAACATATAAAATATGCCTTAAGTTTCGCTTTTACGAATTAAAAAAAAACTTTAGTTTAACATGAAGAATATTCTGTAACCTACGTCTTTAGTAACGTAAAAATATAGTTACAACTTACGCTATTATTTTCCATTGCCAATTTATCAATTCTATAACACGAAAAAACTCTATATAAAATTTTGAGACTTGCACGTGTAAAATAAGTACGTTGTATTTAATTAAATTAGCAGCAAAATGTGTATAATTAATAATTATTTATCTCACACTTCTCGTCCAGTTATTCAAATCGTTATAATAAGTATTTTTCATAGCACAATAGTAGGACAAAACTCGCAAACTAAAATAACTTATATTACTAGACCGTGTTACAACTATAATACACATAAATGTCAAACGACAGAAATGATTTGTTTCACGTAAATAATTCATATAATTAAGCCGACGCCATTACGATTTCATTACTAAGATATCTCAATTGTAATACAATGCACTGCGATGCAATTAATTCTATCATAATTAGACGCCATGTTGACGTATTGACGCTTGTCATAACAGCCGCCATTTTTTATTTTTTTATTGACTTAGGTTTTAAAGTATTATGACTAATATTTTTTTTATTTGTATAATATTTGAAATTTCATTTTATTATTCCATTTGTAATTTGTTAATATGTAATAGTTACGTTTTCTTAAAATTATGTAAATTTATCTTGTATTTTATTTTAGAGGCAATTTAAGAAATTTCACCATTTTGATTTCCAAGAAATTCCACCATTTTGAATCCATTTTTTTTTCAAATATTCACATATATTTAAAATGATCATCATTTTGTCTTTCTTGCTTTTAATATCCAGTAAAATATTACAAGAATTTAGCTACGGCATATGTTGATATGTCAAAAATTGTGAAATGCGATTAATTGCTCGTTAACGTCAAAAATCGGTTTTCGTACCGTAAAATTTATAAATGTAAGAATTACAGTGTTTATTTTCTATGCTTTCTCTTTTGACCTACAAATAAATTAAGAAGTTTTAATAATGCAGCGTATTTATAATTTGTTTTAGATGAATAAACACATATCAATCTTTTATATACATTACATTTAAGTATTTTAACAATTACTTATTAAACAAAACTACTGATAAACTAATGTATAATTCAAATTCGGGAAGATATTTAAAAGAAATAACTACTAAAAATGATTAAACAAATTAGAAGTAAAAATCAGCGTTTTCTTCTGATTCTTCAATTCGGGACTACTAATATATATTTTCATAAAACATTTTACAGGTAAGTTATAAATTGTCATTTAAAATACTGAAAATAAGAAAATACAGCAAATATTTTTAAACTTTTATAAACTAAGTTAAAATTAAGACTCTATAAGCTTTTTATATGCAATCATAAAACGTAATGAGTAAAGAAATATGTGTTTTTTTTTGTAGATGAGTGATATCTATCTCACGCGATAATCTGTTACCAATAGTGATGAAGCTTGTGGGTTAGCACGCACAAGATGTTAATTAAACTATTTATATTTCACTTTTACGTAGAATTGACTAATTTTTCAGATAAATCTACATAAAAAGACGAACATTTGCTAGAAAACTACAGAAAAAGCTTTAATTAAAATTTAATTAACAATAATTTCAAGAATTTCTCGTACAAAGAAGTTTATTTTTTACCAAACTATAGTTCTAAATTTGGTGGAAAATGACTGGGATATGCAATCTAATTAAACTAGCTTACTGAACACATATATTATACGAGTTTGCGATCGCGGTTCTGCTCGCTTATGCTAATCGATACACCTATATTGATATTTTAATCGATGTATATCGATCTTTTAATCGATTAAGGATAGGCGTGCGTAACGTAGAATATAAGCTACATATCTCCATTTCGAATTTAATTCAAAATTATTGATCTATTACAATATGAAGCAGTAACAAACACACTAACAAATTTTGCATTTATTATATTAGTATTTAGGTTATTATTTTAAATTTTAATCTGCAACAATTTTAATACTTATAAATTGTCACTCTATTCATCTTTTTTTGCTGACGTTTGAATAATATATCTGCACTTATCTACGTCTATACTAATATTATAAAGAGGTAAAGTTTGTGAGTTTGTGACGTTATAGGGGGTAATATCTCTATCTACTGAACAGATTCAGATGAAATTTGGCAATAATATAGTTTGAAACCCTGGGAAGAACATAGGATTACTTCTATCCCGGAAATCATCCCTTAAGGGGTTAAAATGGGGATGAAAGTTTGTATGGGGAATCAACCTATCTACTTATATATACAAATTAACAGACTATTTTTAATTGAAATTGGTCATTGATTAATTCCTGAGGTCACTTTCTAAAGTCACTTTCTGGCTCCATCAGATAGCTACATGTTCTGATAATGAAGACACTGAAGTTACTAGATGTCAAATTAAAAAAAAAACCATACACAAGACAGCAATTTGACGAATAAGGTTCATACAAATTATGACCAATTCTCTGGTAAGGAAATCTAATCTCTATCACCACTACTGAAAACCGTAGATAGATAGGTTCTTCTTCTTCTGAAAGAGAAGACAGATAGATTATTGGGATCTTTTGGGCTACACCGGATTACTTTTGACCCAAAAATATATATAAAGATAATGAGTCAAATATAGCTATCTTCATATACAAGCGATGTCAAGTGCAGAAGAAGCCGCAGGAAGCATCTAGTTAAATACAGTTATAACATTTTCCTATTCATAATGAAGACATCCGCTAATATCTTATTATAGAGAAATCCTATCTCTGATACGTCGTAGATTATCTAAATTCTATCGAGTCGGGGAAATCGTTGCTATCAAGCGGTACCTACTTTGAAAGTGAAAATAAAGTAAATGTGTATCAATATTATAAACTTGTTATTTCCGGCGACTCTGTTCTCGTGTGCATTAATAAAGGATTTATGCTATTTTCATTAAGAATGTTACTTAAAACTGTTGCCGTTATAGCGTAAAGTAGTAATAGACACACAGACATACACATACATATATCTACACACACAATTTTTTTATTGGACTACTATTATTATTGCGAAAGTTTGTATGGTTGGACGGATATAGATGAAATTTAGTACACAGATAGTCTCTGACTTGGATGGAGTAACATAAATTATTATTAAAAAAATTAAAAAATCTAGCATTTTTATCATATAAATTGTGTAATGTAATAAATGGGATTGATCTAACCTAAAGTATTTTTTTATTTTTTAGGTATTTATTCGTCTTCTTCTTAGCAAAAACTTTTATTTGATATCCATATCAGGGGGTTACATAAAAAAACATAGTCCGCCATCGTCGGGAGTCCGCCATGTTGGATTCAGAATGACGTAACTTATCTAACCATGCATTGTCATAAACTAAACGTGTATGCAATATTTCAGCTCAATCTAACGATGATAAATGGTTAAAAAATCAGTTGCAAGATTTGACCAGAAAAAACTTACATACAAACATTGCAAGTTAAATAAAAGCTTGTAAAATAGGTTATAGTTAGGTATCTAGGCAGTTATAAGTTCCTAGTCTATGCATATAATAAAATTGTTACTAAGCCGAATCTGTACATTAAATATTTTTTGGAAAATCTTATTGAAGTAGACATTATTATCAATATAGAGGCCGAATCTATAGTTTTTAAAATTATTGTCTGTCTGTCTGTTACCGCATCACGGAAAAACCACTGGAGGGATTTTGATGCAATTTGGTATGGTGATAGCTGGTTATCCGGGTCAACATATATGACACTTTTTAGCGCGGGAAAAGATATCTTTTCCGAGAAAAAATACAAAAATGCATTGTAAGAGTATACTAATATGTAAAACCTAAGAATTTGGTTTTTGGTCATCTGAACGCGGGCGGAGCCGCGGGCTATGCTAGTTTATAATATGAATGTGAAGGCATCTAACTAATTATCAATTTTGAGTGACCTATACATTTTATGCGCAAATTTTCGAATTAAATTACATATTTTAAGATTACTTACACGCTAAAAGGTGTCTTTTTCATATATGGTAACAACAGAGAAAAAAAAAATAGTTGACAGCGTTTCTACCAGATATTTCTTAAAGATTTTTAATTGTACAAGTATATTTTATATACAATTATTATTTTTAAATTTATTATATAAAAATATACAAAATGTTCTCAAGTGAGACATTACAAACGAACAAACGGACAACAATTCTTAAAACTAATAAGAATATAACACATTTTGATTCCACTACAATGTTCACGAACGTATAGATTAAAATTATATTTTTTACTCATCCAAGTGAATAATTTATTTGCAGCTGCATTCGATAAAATGTGATGTAGAGATAACGGCCTTTAAATTTTATCTTCATTATGTTTATTAACATGTCCAATACATATAAAATTTTCAAGCTACTTTTCTTAGAACTAATTCGTACTTATATTATAAACTAGTATTTGCTTGCGTCTTGTCCTATGTAGTTTAATTTATTCAGCCCTTTTTTTACCTCCCCCTGCTGGACACTGGCCACCCTTCAGTCCAGGGCGTAGACCACCACGCTGGGCAAGTGCGCTTTGGCGGACTTTAAATGGCTTCGCTTGACACGCAAGATTCTTCACGATGTTTTGCTTAACCTTAAGATAAGTGGTAATCAAATTGGAAGGATTCGCAAAATGAAAATATCAGAGGTAATGCATCACCCGTCATGATCACCCAGGATTTGAACCCGCTTTACTCGATTTCCCAAGCAAACGCTTTAGAACTGGGGCTAGTGGTGGCCCTCTATGTAGTTTAAGAATAACAGATTTTCATACCAACTTCAAGCCGACCCCCCCCCACCTCCCTCCCTCCCCCCGCCCCACATCTGCCCCTGTAAGGGGTTGAATTTCCAAAATTTCTTTTCTAAAGAAAACTACTTAACTTAAGAAAAAAAATACCGTCAAAAAAAATGATAGTTTCGATTTAGAGATTTTAATGCGCCATACGATGTAGGAAGCAATTATTATAACTTTAAGTTTCCAACAACTATTTTCAACAGATATTTGGAAAGATAAAAATTATACTAACAAAGATTAATGGAGTGGGGTGTCATCAATCGTAATAATTGTCGAAATTTTAATAAATGTCACACCCACTTTATGTAGACGCTCGTTTGGGTAGATACTTCATCTTGGAATTTTAAAAAGTAGGCGGAATAATATATCTAACTTTACTTTTCCTTATTTTTGGTTTCTGTTGGGTTAAGATATCTTCTTTTAAGCACCGTTTTGTTGTGATGTGTAGGGGGGCTGGTTCTTTAGCGTTCGGCAACAAGGCTGGGAGCAAAGCCAAGAGTCTGGTACTCTTGGTACTTCTCCGACGGCAGATTGGACCATGGAAGCAACCTCTTGGTTGTGTGAGACCTGTCGTCAGGGCGTCGTGGTTGATTGCGTAGGCGATCCTGCGATGTCCCATTAAGACAGGGTTTAAAGAAAACTTCTTTTAAGCACGCTTTTATTACATCCCTTGTGACTAATAATATAACAATGTAATGAAATATTAAAAGTTTTATCTTTAGCCGTCGCTTCTATTTGAAAATATATATTATGTTTGAGAAATACAGTTGATGATACACTAATTTGATACCTTCAAACTGATCTAATGATGGAGCCATAAGATGGATAGTAGGTACGTGTCAATTTGTAAGTTTAGAACTCTAATATTGCTAGAGCAATAAGAAATGTAGCTATTTAAAAATTCTTCTAAATCTCGCTTATGCAAGATGCCAATGCTGGCAGTAACAAAAATATTTTTTTCCTATCCACTCTTGTATCCCAAGATACCCCGTTTTACGGTAGTAGTATAAAATTCCATTACCAACTAAGGAAGATTTATATAACAAAGGTATCGCTCAACATATGCAAAATCAGACATCTAACTTGGGTTTATTTATTGAAGTAGGCCAAAAAAGTCACTCGTTAGTAAATATTTAATTTAATACAAATTGTCCGAAATTAAACCATGGAAGAAGTGTGAAGAAGTATGAAGTGAAAAGTTTACAATATTAATAAAAAATATAATTAAGAAAATACTTTTTTTCAAAAAAAAAGTTAAACCGCTTAAGAATGATTCAATTCGTTCACCCAATTGGAAGATATCGCTTAACACAAAAAACATGTAATCAAATTAAGCAGGTACCATCTTCTTTTTGTAGTCGGTTAAATTAAATTAGTGAATCTTAAAGATACTACCTATTATAATTCGTAGTATTATCTTGAAGTATATTTATTCTGTAGTTAATGTTAAATGAATAGAAATCTATCTTTATAAGTCAATGGTAAGATTATAGAACATTAATCAAGTCGCATATGAAATGCCGTGGCCATATTCACTGTATATATTTGTTTCTTATGAATGCATATTGGATAAGTTTAATATTGTGAGTATTTAATTTTACTGTTTGTTTTCATTTGGTCAGCCCTTTGGGATCATAAGGTCCTACATATGTACATAGGAATTCGATGCTAATAGATTTATTAGATACTAGTGATTTATTCTCGGTGCTTCTTTAGATTAGAAACAGTGTCTTATATATTACTCCAGGTCGTGATCTATATGTGTACTAAATTTCATTCAAATCCGTTTGGGCATTTTAACTATAAGGAGTAACACATACAAATACAACAATACAAGATTTTGTGTTCATAATAGTAGTCTATTTTCTATATTTTATTACTAGCAACTCACCGCTTCGTTTCGGGTTCGTCACTAGATAAAATGAAACCTATCCCACGGGAACCGCTAATTTTTTCGGGATAAATAAATATATGTGCTATTCTAGACTATAATCTATCTCTGTGCCAAATTTCATGTAGATCTGTTCAGCCGTTTTGGCGAGAAAAAGTAACAAACATGCATCCATCCATCCTCACAAACTTTCACATTTATAATATTAGTAGGGATATTTCTAGAATTAGCAGTTTTATGTTGGAGAAGTCAGTAGTATCTCAGAATATATGTAAAGCTGTCGGAGCACCTCTTTGGAGTAGAAGTGAGAGAATGGTATACTTGTGCTTACGCAAAATCTTGTAAGCCTTGATTTATTGAGTTAGTCTAAATATTTTTCAAGAATGATAAAAATGCCTTTTACTAATACTTACCAAAGACTTATTCGTAAAGTAAATCTATATTATGACCTAGAAAACAGTCTGCATAAATAAAACTCAAACAAAAACAATGTTTAAATAAAGTCGCAAACATATAATGGCATAATTGTCCACTTATTTGAAAATATTACAAGGTATATTCCCATATCTAAAATGAAGAGTCTGTTATGACATTTCCCGCGCAACAAGTGGCGACCATTACGTTATAACTGTCACTGTCAATAATGACAGCTAACACAAAATGGCCGCCTTGACACGCGAGTGTGTAGAGCCAATTTGTAATTATAGCTTTAGTATTGTAAAATTATAGACTGAGTCTATTTTATGTTAATTATGCGAAATTATCGCTTCTTGAAGAGATTTGTAATTCAACTACTGTATGGAGAACCGCTAAGCGGAAATAGAGCAACATGCGTACTCTATATTTTTTACTAATTAGGTGATTAAAAAAAATTAAACATCTCAGGTACATCCCTAGGATTCTCTAGTGATGTCCCCTTAAAACTTTAACTCGAATCGAAAGTTAAGATATTTAATGTTACTAGTTTAAAGTAATTTATTATTGGGATGACTGACATTACCTACTTGAAAGGCGAGTTGAGAGTATTTCACAAGTGATAAATATCTAACACAATGATTTATATGTGTAATAAAATTACAGTTAGAAACTAGTTTTGTTTATTTAACTGTTTCTTTAACTAGTGTTAGGATCAATATATTATAATATAATATGTATTTTGTGTACATACATATATTACATATATTACTAGCGATTCACTCTCGCTTCATTCGGGTTCGTCCCTGGGTACATTTTATTGGTTAAACTAAACGGGCTATCTAATGCAAAAATAATATTTAAAATCGGATTAGTTCCTGAGTTCTGAGTCCTGTTGTTCCTGTGAACAAACGAATAAACAAACTCTGCCTCTTTATAATATTATTATATTATTGTTAAAATATTAGGTTATAATTTGGTTAAATGTTAAGACTAGTTAAATTTACCACATGTTTTATATGAAATAATAGAACTGGAAAGTAATAAAATATTCAATAATGTATAAAACGAACTGAAAACATAAAAATAAGAATTAAATTGTCTTTACAGTATGATTGAGAACGTAAAGTTGAAAATTTGAAATTCAAATTCTAATTTTTTAGGCTAATTTACATGCATCATTGGGATAGACTTAGAATACCTTTTATTCCTATTGTGATGCCGCTTAATATGTAATAGGAATCAGGTACAAAACCTTGTTTCTTAACTATAAATGAATAATTAATTTCAAAATCTTGTTAAATTTTGAACTTTTCACCCAATCACTACGTTTATTTTTAATCATTTTAAATTTTAACCTGTATTATACTAGAAATATCTAAACAAACCTTTGTTTTGTTCTAAGTTACCTAACTTAGACTACCTCTTTCGTCCGCCACCTCTTTAATTGCAAAACAATTTTTTAATCTACATCAATGTAATAGTGTTAAAGGTTATTGATCTGATATGATGAATTCTATCAATTATAAGAAGCTCTATATTATGCCAGAGAACATACGGTATTTCAGTAAAAATCACAAATTTATAATTATATAATCTGTTACTTGGAACGTTAATTTTAATTTAAAAAAAAATCGCGGCTTTATTTCCATTTTATGTTAACGAAGTTTTGAATGCTTTATACCATCTAGTCTTGAGAGAGACTATGGGGACTACAGACTAATCTGACTACTATATAAATGCGACAGTTTGGATGGATGGATGTTTGTTACTCAATCACACTACAAAGAATCTGGATGAAATTTCGCACAGTGGTCTGGAAAAGCACATAAGTTACTTTTTATACCAAAAAATGTATGGTTCCTGTGGGATAAACTTGTTATTGTTTATCACTAGGGACGAACCTGAGCGAAGCGAGAGTGAGCCGCTAGTCTTATTTAAAATCCAAATATTCTTGTGAATCTAAGAAAGTATTTGTATTATTTGGTTGCCAATAAGTTATAAAAACGAATTTCACTAAAATTGTGATGTTTAATAACAAAAACAAAAAAGGCCGTTAAAATATTAATAAACTATTATAAAATCGGATCGAGATTCATCAAACACACCGCTCTACCATTAGTGTATGTATGGAAAACCGTGACCAATCCACGATTTTCGATCGTAAAGCAGCACGCGAACTGATTATACGAAAAAAGTTTATAGTTTCTTCTAATTAAACTAACTCTTTCAATGTCATGTTAATTTGTAGTAGTGATGGATATTTTTTGGTGTCTGGTATTTGACTAAATATAGTATATAAGGCAGTGGTAGCACAGTGGAAACGCCTTCGCTTGTGAAACCGACTGAAGCGGGTTCAAATCCCGGGTCTTGCACCTCTGATGTTTTCATGTGCAAATCATTTCCAACATGATAACCATTTGCCTATAGCGAAAACATACCGAGGAAACTTTCATCTCTGAAAGAACCTAGCAAGTTTTTGAAACTGGCTTGTTTTCACACCTGGTCAGTCCAGTGGACTATAGCCTAATCCATCTCGTATTGGGAAGCCCTTATCCAGCAGTGGGACATTAAAAAGAACGGAATGCATACATATTACAGTTAGTAAAAGATCTATACTTGCTCGAATTGCACTAAAAAGATTGCTTGTCTGAATGCGCGAACCACATAAATTCTTAGAGTTAAGTACGAGTATCGTAAGCTCCTATAACTGGTAGAGACATATATGAACAATATTTTTTGCATTATTTTGTCTATTTATTGAGGAAAGTTACATGATATCTAGCACTGCTCGTTGACCTTTAAGATCAGACATATATCTAAACAAACTACGCGAATTAAACCGCTGGCAAAAATTAGTATGAAGATTTAGAAATCGAAAACAATAACTATGAATAATATAAGACCTTTTTATGGAAATGTACTAAAAAATAGTATATTTTAACTAAATATTTAGTATATAAGTTTCATAGTTTTCAAAGTCAAACTTAATTCGCATTTCTCATCCCGCGGGGTGCTAAAAACGATAAAATATAAGTATATTAAAAAATCCCGCGGGATTATTTTATTTATACATACCTCAAATATTAATCAACGATGCGATCACTTAATGAATATTTGATAGAATTTTATGAGTTCCAATTATTATGGAGTCCTTTCCCATGACCCTTTCGTAACGGTTGACTACATAATGTATAAATACTTCTTTCTTACTTAACTTTTCTATGTGAGGCATAATCGTGTTTACTATAATGTCGCAAATTTAAATAATTTAATAATAACGATTAGAAGCTCGTGTAAGAGTGTTTGGATGCTGGGTCCAGACAGGATTTATTAGGATTAAGAAATTTTGTTACAAGTTTTACACTAACCGTTCATGGGGCAACAGAGAGTTTCAAAAGCTATTAATTTTGCATCTAATCTCTTTTACTTAAGCTGAAGTTGGATAATGAGACGCACTTATATACAATATCTTCTATAGTACCTATAGTCTAGTCTATTTAAATAATCTAAGATGCTAGATTTTCTAACTAATAACAGCTGACCCTTGCTTCGCTCGAGTTCGCCTCTACATAAACAAAAACAAATCTATCCCACGGGAACCGGAATTCCTTAATAAAGTATATGTGCTATTCCACACTATAATGTATCTCTGTGCCAAACTTCATCCAGATCTGTTTTGCCGTTCTGGCGTGATTACGTAACAAACATCCAAACATCTAACTTTACCATTTATAATATTAGTAAGATTAGTAAGACTAGATATCTAATCCTCAAAAATCGACCATAATTTAATAGTTATGAGCGATGTTGAGTTTTTTTACATAGATAGTTTCCTCAAAAAATAGACTTTATAATTCTAAAACATTTTTTTTAAATCGGACCAGTATCCAGTCCCAGAGATTAGCGCATTAATTTAGTTTACTTCTATATTAAACTTTCAAATCATAGCCCCATCTATTTCCATGGTAAACTAAGAGGCCTGTGTTATGGATACCAGATAGTTGATACACTACACATATATAACTTAATATACTAATATTTTAAAATACAAACATATTATAATTATAAATATAAACACCCATGAATATAGTACAAGCATTCGTGCTCATCACACAAATGAATGCCCACAGCGGGACTCGAACCTGCGACCGCTAGCACTACAAGCTGAGCCAATGTGTCATCAAATATTTGCAATGGGTTGATGGTTGATTTACAGACAAATATACAACAATCGCATTTTTAATATCAATTGAATTCAGTGTTTTTTAAAAGCTTTCGTTCGAACTTTCTCGTAGTCTACTTTAATTTTTGCTCAACAACGTTTTGAAATTTTATTTAAAATATAATTTAAAGTATTGTTACGAACCATTCATCTAACATTTCACGTACACAGTTAAAGGCTCGTACTAATCACTAGTTATCGATGACCTATTTTTTATGGGATCCCATTAAAAATCATTAATTATGACCAGATGCTTTCATTGTTCTATTTGTTATACCATACATATTAATATTCATATTATTTCCTATAACCAGCGACGAGGGCTGCAAATGTCATGGGGGTTACATTATGCAGGTTAAACGACGTTGACTGAAGCCGGTTTCTGGATGGGTTTTTGCAAAATTATAAATTCATTGAGTGAACGTACTAATTACCCTAATCTTAGGGTTTACTGTCTTTTTATGGTTTAAGGAAGCGGTTTATAGCTGGCTTAAACGTTATGTAATGGATAAATACAATTTGTCATTTGGTTTTTAAAAGTTTTTTTTTGTAATTAAATTTTAGCTTGCTTTTTAATGTGACAAGACAGAGGTTGTAACTGTAAATTACTGTTTTTTTTTCGAATATAAAAATAAGCACGTTTAAAGACCTTTTTAATAACTTACAACTCTTTTGACATGTAACGTAATTTTTTTTACAAAGTATTTACTTTATGCATAGTTTATGACATTACAAAATCACATTAAAAAACTTTTTTATTATATTTTTAATATAAATGTCAACGAAAAAGGAACTCGGAGTGCTCTCAATAAACGTTAAAATAAATTAATTTAATTCAAAGACATGCAATAATTTTCAATAAAACCTTACACCAATTAACTGGCCCTAAACATTATTATTACTGGCATGAGCAATCATCAGACAAACAAACAAACATAAAAAAAATAACAAAACGATTTGACCCGACCTTTTACAAGCGCCGAGATGAAAAAGATCTCTTGAGAAAGATATATACAGCTGTGTGAGATGGAAGAGAATGGTAGACGTCGTAATTAACTCAAAGGACTTGCCGAAAAGGGTTTTTTAAACTAATTCTTAGGGTCATTTGTGGTCAACCTGGTGGTCCACTAAATTTAAAGCTTTAGAAGGCGAGTTGAGTATTAGTAAAATTTAGGATAACCGGAAAAATTTTAGTTAAATGTTCAATATATGAGTTTTACTAAAGATTATATTGTTCTAATTGTCATTTAACGGAAAATCTTATTTTTTCATATTATATTAAACTTTATTTAACCAAGATTAAAAAACATACAGCCAAATCAAAAAATACTAATTGTTTGTGGTTTAAGTAATATCTATATATAAATAGGCAAAGACAAAACAATTCAGTACATTTTTTCCTCTGTTTGTCCATCAATTTCTTGTTTTTGTGTTTAATACCTATTGGGCAGCTAGTCTTACCTATAAAAAAAATTGGAGACAGTTATTTTCTTATACAGATAGGTAAATTCTAATAGTGTAATGATAGTGTAAAGAAAATCAAAACAAATATTTTTTATTTACATTAGATTAATATATATATATATATATATATATATATATATATATATATATATTATTGTTGACACAGATTAAAGAGAAATAGTACAATGTGGCCTTATCGCTGGATAGCAATCTATTCTAGGCAACCTTTGGGTAGAGAGAAAGAAAGGGGGAATGATGGGGTGCATAGAATCTTAAAGATATCTACAAATGAATACATATATAAACGAACAATTATACATGCACAACTATATACATATATGAGTTCAATATGTGGTAGCTATTTCTACGTCATAACAGACACTTTAATTTTACTTACAATTAACTCGATTTTATTTCACACCTCAACGCTTCGACCGATGAGTATGTAATTAGATGGCACACGCATCGTTCCTGACATGGAGAAGTGCGTATGCGATATTACCCATTTTAGGATTTGTAATTATTTACACAAACATTAAAAAAGTTAACTTCAGCGTTCATTAAATTTTATTTACCTTTACAATTTTCAAAGTATCACTTACTATATCGTTAGTGGAAATAATCGTATTAAAGATAATAAAATAGTGATCTGAATTCATCTAAAAATGTTTAGACTACGTTATAGAGAAACTGTTTTTATCACAGCTTTTGCCAGTCGGTAGACGTTGATGAGAACAATAAAGAATATTTTCTAACGTTAGCAAGCGAAGCGGAAAGTCAAACCTAGTATAGAATTTATTTTACAAAAACACCCAATTTTCTTCAATCTATATCAAATAAACATTAAAAAGTTAAAGGTAGAAAATTAAGAATGTACATTACCACTATAATAGATTTATAGCTACGCTATCAGTGGAATGCGGTGATACGATCAACTTTTCTCGCGTTAGTTTAGTGAGAAATTGTTCTTTGAATGGTTCTGAGGCGATAGCCAATTAGGTTTTTTTAATGGAATAAAGGCAATAAAAATAAATGAGTAACTTGCCGGTGTGCCTTATGTATTGATTTGCATTTGGCTAAGGACTTTCAAGGAAGCTGTTAAGTACCGAATTAGATAGCTGTTTTAGTTTGCATAGCGCTAATGAGGAACGATGGGGTTTTTATGGGAGATGTAGGACTTCATGTGATTTTTATTGGAGGTACCAGCCCTTTAAAGCTTCGATCATATTCAAATGACGCCTTGTTATACACTTGGATTCTAAGATGCGTATAAGAAATATCGAAGTGTCTTATTTTTTTAACATTTCTAGTACTTTGTATGGTTTTGCCATCTGTAAATATCTAAACGGTGTGACTGGCAGTATAATATAAGTTTTTAATTAATGTATACGTGTTGACTTTCTAGATTACTTACATTTTCTGTTATAATCGTATCATCTTTAAAAAAAGCATAACTCTCTTCTGTCTACTATTTTTAAGTATTTTTCCGTACAGCACTTGTCTCTAATACGAGCATCGAATCCGCGACCTATACCCATCAAAATATAAGAATTTAAAAACAAAATTTAATCACCTCGGCATTATCAAAGGCACATTCTAAAATATTTAACTTCAATATCAAGTCCGTTGATTCAATTGAGCGTGACGTACAAATTGTTTTCCAGAAAACTCTGAACTCGCTTGACCTCATGTGGGTGTTTATTCTTACCGTTACCCTTGATTGCTCAGGTATTTGGGCATTTTTAGAAATACTTAAGGGTCATGACCTACTATCATAGCTATATTTGTAATGATAGCTACTTACCCTCGCGTCTCTATTTTAAAATTTCATCCAAATTCGTCCAGCCTTTTAAGCTGGAAGTAGCAATGAACATACATAACCAAACTTATGCATTGCCTTGCTTGTGTTGTCATTTTTAGAAGATATTTACTACACTTAGTAGATTTGAAAAGGATTTATCTATGTTTTTAGGATGTCAAAATAATTGTTTTAAAAATTATATCATAGCATATTTTAAAAGCCCTATATGATGAATAAATAATTTATTCATTGTTTTTTTTACAGGCTCAACAAGCGGCAAAATATCAGACGAGCAGCAGAAATCTCTCAAAATTACACGAATTCAATCCCCAAACACCAAACCCGGCACCCTGAGTTTCTCAGATCCTTTCGGGCCTCCTCAGTCTTCGGACGGAGGGGGCCCATCCACCCCCCAACCCGCCATGACCACCCAAGAGTTAGATCACCACCATCATTTAGGGGGTTCTCAAACCCCTCATGATATATCTAACTCGACAAACTCTACTCCGACTAATGTATCATCAAAATCGGCCTTCATAGAGCTTCAGCAACATGGCTATGGTCCTTTCAAAGGTGGATACCAGCATCCCCATCACTTTGGAAGTCCAGGTGGTCAGCAGAATCCTCATGAAGCGTCAGGGTTTCCAAGTCCTAGGTCCTTAGGGTATCCATTTCCACCCATGCATCAAAATACGTATGGTTATCACTTAGGTTCCTATGCCCCACAATGCGCAAGTCCGCCAAAAGATGGTAAGTACAGATAAGTATTTTTTTATCCAAACAAAGTATTCAGTGTTACACATTTACTACCCTGACTATTATTTACTTTTTAATAAAAAAAAAATTTAGAGCCATAAAGATAATAGCATATCATTGTCTATTGCTTCAATTTCCTCACAAATTATGTCACTTGCGACCCATAATTTCGAATATTCCACCATTTTTTCCGAACAAAATGTTATAATCGCTGTAATAAGTATTCATTTTTGAGGCGTGAAGAAAGTCAAAGTGAAAGAATTTTTTTAATAATAAACTATTACCAGTTATGGTAACTTTACGATTTGCGGTACGATATTTTTATTAGTGTTTTATAAAAAATAATTGTTTTAACAGAAATTTGGCAAAATATTTGTATTAATGTTGTTATTCACTTGTGCTTAGTAGAGGGAGTAAAATCGTCTGTCTATACGACAAGTATGTTAGGATTCTGCTAAAAGTTCTTACAAAATAGCTTTACAGCTGGTGATTCGAGATTGTCGTCTCATTAAATTATGAGTATGAGGGGTTAGAGTATGTCAGTGGTTGCGTATACAACCGCGGACAAATATGTATATCCAACAAATATTGCTTGTATCTAAGAATCTATCTGAAGAAAATTACTTGCAAAAATCAATAAAAAAAAATTAGACTTACGTCAAAGCGTACTACTAATATGTATGCGAAAGTTTACATGTACATATTATTTAGAGGAGTTAAGACCTGGAGTAACACGTAGGATACTGTTAGACATCTTGGGACACGAGTTAAGCGAGGATATGTTTAAGTTTTTAGTAAATAATTAATTAAACTGAAATATATTTAGCCATTTTTAACGTCCCACTGGCCAAGGGCCTCCCTTTAATACGAGGGGGATCAGGCCATGGTCCACCACGCTGGCCAAGTGCGGGTTGTCGGTCTTCACATATCTTTTGAAAAGTTACTAGGTTCTCTCAGACACGCAAATTTGATCACGACGTTTTCCTTCACCGTAAGATAAGTGGTAATTATGTTGGAAATAATTCGCACATGAAAATATTAGAGATGCAAGACCCGGGATTTGAACCTGCTTTACTCGGTTTGCCAAGCGAGCGCGTTACCACTGGGATACCACTATCACTGTAAATTCATATAAATTTTACTATTTTTTATTAATGAAACAAAATACCATTGCAATAATGAGCTAGATAATTGACTAATTTCTAGAAAAAAAAATATATATGAAAGAAATAAGCTAATTAGCTAATCGTATAGTAGTCGTGTCTTATAAAACGCCCATGTCATCGGACGTCAAAACATGTCTGCCAATGATACGTCACGTTGTTGAATATTTAATTAGAACAGACATGTATAATGTACTTTAGAGACTATAGACAATAATATGTCATGTTATTTTTTTAATATTTTTTTATTGCAAACTATCCTATTCACGTTTTTTTAATATTGCATTGTTATTAGTTTTTTTTTATGTTGGTAATGTGCAAAAAATATGCTGACATTCATAATTTTATTTATGAATTACGAAAAAAAAAATGTTCAAGATATAATTTGGATCCTGAAGTCGGCCATTTTGATTTTTAATTATACCCACATAACCTATGACACTCATGTTAGATGAATCTAACAACGTATGAATTATCAAAATCGGTTGAGCCATGTAGTAATTACAAGAGAACATATATAAGATGATCAATATACATATATGTATATACAGGTGAAACACAAACCTCTTTTGGGATTCGCCACAGTCGGGTAAAACACCAACTAACTTTCGCAGTTATAATTTTAGTTCGATACTAACGTTTGAAGGAAAATAATATACTTGTATCATGTAAATCACCCTGTCATATGCCATTGGTAGTAACACAGGGTCTCTGCTATTAAATATTCTATTGGAGGTGAATGTGTATAATTTAGACGTGGTGAATTTTTCAAATGTGTTTTTCGCTCGTATATTGTTAACTAGATGTTTCTGTGAATATTCGCTGCAATAAACGTATTTTTTTTAAATATGTGCTTTCGTTGTTCAGCAGTAAATAATATTTATTTTGAAAGTTAAGAAAATTTCACCATAATCATTATTAAGTTATCTATACAAAAAAAGGACTGTTTTAAAAAAAAAAGAAAATCGATTGACAAAACTAAACTGTTTTGTCTTTGCCTATTTTTATATAGATCCTATTATTATCTATACATGTAATAAAATTGTAACTAAGCCAAATCTGTACTTTAGATATTTTTTGGAAAATCTTATTGAAATAAACATTATTATCGATACAGAGGCCGAATCTATACTTTTTAGAATTTTTGTCTGTCTGTCTGTCTGTTACCGCATCACGGAAAAACCACTAGAGGGATTTTGATGAAATTTGGTATGGTGATAGCTAGTTATCCGGGTCAACATATAGGATACTTTTTACCGCGGGAAAATACCACATTTCTGAGAAAAAATACAAAAACTGTATTGTAAGAGTATACTAATATGTAAAACTAAGAATTTGGTTTTTGGTCATCAGATCGCGGGTGAAGCCGCGTGCAATGAAATAATATTGTTGTTTTGTCCATTTGTTTATTTATAAAGTTACTTTTTCACGTTCATTCATAATATTCTCCGATATTAATAATTAATTTTAAAGCAAAAAGAAACATGAATGTACAGTTAGAATGTACATAGTATCTATTCGAAGTTGCATTCCTAAGAGAGACACGAGCTACAGTATGTACAGTAAAAGTTTATAAGATATACATATATTTTAATCATATGTATGTATGAAACATACACTGCTATTAAATATTTTACGCTTCAAATTATTATTTTATCGCATATCCGCGCAGACAAAACTGCGAGTTCTCACTAGTATATACGTATATAAAAAAGAAACCTATATAAGACCTTCGTTATAGAAAGTAGAAATCTAAAAATTCAGAAAAACGGATGCATTCAAGGAAAATCAATCGACGGTTGAGTGGAAATTCATATCCGAAGTAGTAAATTATATACCAATTGAATTCAACCTCTATGCATAGCTATACTTCGTATATTTACTTGTAATTAACAATTGCATTAACTGACTAACTTACTCATAATGCATACTTCGTATATTTACTTGTAATTAACTAATGACTGACTGACTAACTTACTCATAACGCATAAACCAAACTCTTCAAACTTAAAAACTCATAAATTAAAAAATGTTAAGCTGGCTTACGAGGTGTATTCAAATTATACATAAGAAAATAATTTATATAATTAAACATCACCAATAATAATTTAATTAGTCTTAATCAATAAATAAATATAATAGGAAATGATTTGATTACTTCAAAATTAAAATAGAATACTAACTGACTTCGATCAACAAAAAATCATAAACCCCCAACATAATAACCAATTCATTGAGGTCATTTCAATAAGCCTCAACACGATATATCTGCAGTGTTTTAGTAAAGATTTGAGTATCTTGAAGATTCCAGGTGACGCTGCAGCATCAGGCCAAGGTTACCATATCATTGCAATGTTATTAAATTAACGGGGTACCAAGTTTCGAATCGATTGGATCTTAGTGAAAGTTGCTTATATCCTTTTTAACCTACTTCCAAAAACGAGGAGGTTCTCAATTCGTCGGAATCTTTTTTTTTATATATATATGTTCACCGATTACTCGAAGACGCCTGAACCGATTTAGAAAATTTTTGTTTTGTTTGAAAGGGTGTACTTTCCAGGTAGTCCCATATAAATTTTATCGAAATCGGTCCAGCGGTTTTTAAAAAAATCAACAATAAATATTTTTTAAACAAATTGTTTAATAGAATATGTTATTAGAAACTTTCTTCCTACAAATTACCTGCTTATTACGTCTACACTAAAAATATAAAAATAAAAACTTAAAAAAAACCGACTTCCAGGCACTAAAATGTAAAAAACAACTAAACGGGGGTTTTCATTTAGAATAGATACCTAATCAGATATTTTCGAAGTCTTTCAAATGGAAAAAAGTAAAGTATAATCACGTTTGATCAATAGCAGAAACATTATATATGTATTTTGTAACTCTAAGTTTTTAAAATTAATATAAACTCACGTAGTAATATTTAAATATCAATAGCATATTCACTTTAAAAAAGAAAGGGGCTTGCTATGCCCTAAAAGAATAAACTTTGCTAGCAGTCACACTATTTTAGATTCTCCTTCAAGCACAACTACGAGTATAATCGACATATTTTAGTTACCGTACTATATTTTACTCTGACAATTTTGACACTCATAAATCTAAGTTAAACAATTAAGTTAATTATATGATGGTTTATAGCTGTTAGTTAAACTGTGTGTCTGTTAATTAGTTAATAACTAGTGTACCTAATTTTACTACAAAGTATAAGTGGTTATGTAGATTTTGTTTGAAGTAGCCGTCAACAGTTTGACATAATAAAACAAGCCATATTTAAAAGCATTAATTATAATAATTTTTTCGACACTTCTTTGTAATTCTAAGATATTTCTTATGATTTGGTGATAGTTTTATTCTTCAGTATGTACCTACTATGTACATGTAAGTTTTAATAGATAAATACATTATTTACGAATGTATGGCTAGATTTATTAGGTATTTTCAGATGTGTTAGAATTCTTTCAAAGGTGAAACTTGATGAAAGCACGTAAAGGTTTCTAAAATATATATTTTCAATTATGAAATAATCATTTTATTATATATTCATGCTAAGATTTTTGTACAAAAGATAAGTTTGCAAAAAAGTGTCGTACATGAAAGAAACTGTTTTTTTTTACTCAAAAACTAACCTTGCTTTAACCAAACTGTAAAACTTCGATCATCGATCAAGTACGAATTAAAGAGTCTACACTCTACTCCACTCTATGGAAAAAATTGGAAAAAAATAACGTATTCGAACCCGGATACTCGACACTGCCCGAAGCAACATTACATAATAACACCCTACAATATGGTCATATTTTAATTATAAACTACAGTAAAATTTTTCCATTTCAAGGAAAAAATCCCCACAAGCGACACACGTGCGTACATTGTACAGTCCAATGCACTAGAGCTTGTTATTTTATATGTAGATGTCAGTTTTTACGTGGTTAAGTTAAATTAACTGCTAAGTTGAATTAATATTAAACGCGTATCTTCCGTTAAGTCATATAAGAGTCTTATGATTGAATTACTATTATTAATGTATGAGTTTGTATGTGTGTACGTGTTTGGTTGTTGCTTGAGAGTTATTCTTGCTCTAACGGCTAAACAGATTTGGATAAAATATAACACACAGATAGTCTATAATCTGAATAACGCATAGACTACTTTAGACACCTACGAATGAACCCGAGTGAAGTGAGTCGTTAGTTTTGGCAAAAAATACACCTAAGTATCTCCTTAGAAAATAATACGTTCTGATAAATTAATTTGAGATTTCTTTTATCATTAGTTTTCCATTATGTTATGAAGTTGCGTTTAGGTAAAAATCTTCTGCGGTCAAGTTAAAACTAAAACAGCAGTTTTGAATAATTTTATTAGTTCGGTCATACATTATAGTATTTTCTCTATCCTATCTTAAAATATAGCTAAGTTTTATTTCACACACTTACTAAATAAATCTTTATTTTTACTGTCTTCGTCAACGTATCCATATACATATAATATTTAAGCAAAAAATATTATTATTAGAAAACTTAAATAACTTTTGAGCACAAGCTAACCTAAATCGGTATACTCCTAAGGCAGGACACACCCATTTACTACGAATCTTTATTTCATCTCACCGACGACTATCTTACAAAAAAATTGATGTAAAACATCGTTTTTCTTTTTTTTCCGCGTGTGTTTATTTGTTTCGTTTATGATTAAGTGGATTTATAAAGAATTGTTTTGGCCCAGTGAACAATATTCAACCGTGATCATTATTGAATCTTGCTAAATGTGTAAAAAAAACTATTTCCATTTTTTTATTGATAACACTAAAGCCTGTCAATAGCTAACTACTAAACAAAAAAAAGCCAAATCAGTTGACAAACAGAGGAGAAAAGATACTGAACGTTTTGTCCTTGTCTATTTATGAATATTAACAGATTTAGCTTAACTTCAAATCTAACATTCATCTATACCATAGGTATGACAAAAGCAGTGCTTTACTCAAAATATACAAACGAAACAAGTTTTACCTCATACGAGAATCTAACTCACGACCAATCATCGCCAAAACACCAAATACCATTGGCTATAAATAGCCTACCTATTAAAATAGGTAAATTAATATTTATGTTAACACGCATTATTAATTAATGTTATATAGTAGAGGATAATTTATGGCTATTTTAAAGAAACGGTTAACAACCATTTTGGCGATTAGCGTTGTGGTTAACTAGCCACTTACCTTTGCTTTGCTTGGGTCACTAGGTCTCTCTAGGCCTAACATTAGTCTATGTATACTTCCAGCTCATAGTATATCTGTATACAAAATTTCATCAAATTCGATCCAATCATTTCAACGTGAAGGATTAACAAACAGACATACACATACAAACTTTAACAATTACATATAATAACTAGAGTTCGTTCAGTGGTCGAAATTCAATCATAATCATTGTTCAGTTTTACTAAATGTTTAAAAAAAAACATTTTTTTTAAATTGTTTATGGATTATACTAAAGCTCGTCAATAGCTTCTAAACAAAAACAAAGAAAATCGGTTAACAGACAGCCAAAAAAGGTACTGAATTGTTATGTCTTGGCCTATTTATATATAGATAATAATTTCTAGTACCATGCATTATTATCAATTAACTTTACAACGTGAATAATTTATGGCTATATCTTAAGAAATGCTGAACAACTATTTTGGCAATGGGCGTAAATTTTATAGATGAAAAATAACGTTGTAAACGAACACGCTTTTAAGTTTTATTAACAAGTTAATATGAAGTGAAAGTAATTAAAAATTATAATTCGATTCCCATAACATTTTCTGTTAGTGGTCTTTTTTGAAAAGCGGTGCGTCAGTTACGGCGTTTTACAGCGGAGTAGACGAGACTTTATGTAATATTATTATTATAGACTCGTTATATATGCGGAAGCTTGTTTGTGTGTTTGTTTGTTGCTCCTGCACGTTAAAATGGCTGAACGGATTTGGATGCAATTTAGTAATCAGATAGATTAAGTTCTGGTGTAACACATGCCGAGCATATACCATTGACCAAGTTTACAGATGCTCTATCGAATAAAATTACAATATTTTTATTCTCTTAAACTTATGAGGTCACTTGTATAGTTTTAGCTATAGTTGAACTCGGTAGATGGCGCTAATGTCAAGATACAGATTTTTTTTAATTTTACATTACAACAAACAAATTTTATTGATATAGACCTTCTATATCAATAAAATGTCTGAGTACTAGGATAAATATAGAACATATTAAAAAATATGCGACAATAAAGTCGCAAGTCTGTGCCATAAATACAGTTCTAAAGTATTTTTGTGGATGCCTAAATGTTTAAAGGGTTTTATTGTTTTAGTTCATTTTATCTCGGCTTTTCGGTAGGCGGCTCTATGGGCGGGGCAGTTTCGACGCGATGGGGTTACCAAGCTTTTGATATATCTCAACGGTTTTAGGACGTATTTTTTAAAGTAAAAAGTAGTGTTGGGTAAAATTAAATAATATATATAAATATCGAAGCTCTATCGAATAATAAAGATTCGAAACGAAAGGCATATAAAATTGTCTTAAGCTCAAGATAGTAAGTTGTTAATTTACAAAATATATTTTAATTACATACACATCACCTAGCAGAAATATTATGAATGCTTATTTCTTCACACTGTAACGTCTAAACAAGCAAGACCCGGATAACCAGCTGTCATCACACCAAATTTCATCAAAATCCCTCCAGTGGTTTTTCTGTAATGCGGTCACAGACAGACAGAAAGACAGACAAAAATTCTAAAAACTGTACTTTCTGTTTCGATAATAATGTCTATTTCAATAAGATTATCCAAAAAATATTTAATGTACAGATTCGGTTTAATTATAATTTTATTATATGTATAGATAATATAATAAATAATATAATATAGGATATTTTTTTTTCAAACAAAATAAGTAAGAGCATGTACATATCTTTTCTCATAAGCCTAAAATGTACTGTAGACAAAAAAACCTAAAATTATCAGTATTGCAAATAACGATAAAGCATGATTTTGACTCACTATATCATATATACCTACTCGTTAAAATGAATCAAAAGCTTGATGAATAGCCATTGAAAAGTCTCACTAATCTTCACCATCGTCAGATTAGTTCTTTAGTAAGAAATTATGTATTACTAGCAGAACCGTCAGCTTTGCTCGCGCTAAAACTACAAAAAAAAACTTAAAAATTGTAGGTTTGATACAAAATTTTATCTCCTATTTGACCCCCTCATGCCATGAATTTCAAAAAATGCTAAAACACGTATTTATTTAATTGTATTGAAGAGTATTTATAGCAAGTTTCAAGAAATTCTGATCATAAATATTTTTTATTGTATTATAACGTGTTTCCCGTGGGAAAGAGATAATCTCCCGCAGTAAAAAGTAGCCTATATCACTCTCCAGCCGTCCAACTATCTCCACACAAAAAATCACTTCAATGCGTCACTCCGTTTCAACGTGAAAGGAAGACAAACAAACAAACAAACAAACACACTTTCACATTTATAATATAAAGTATGGATATTATCATACAGATATCATATAGAAAATTTCAAATCGACAGTTTGAAGTAAATTAAAATCGAATTTCAAGATTTGATTACATAATTAGTTACCAGTGAAGCTAATAAAAGCGTATTTTAAATACTATAATGCCTAGCTTTTGAATTCTTAAGTCAATAGATTGATGAATGTTATTGATTAACCGTAGCAATAAATTATTCTACTTGACATAATTACTTGTTTCTTATAATTTAACGAATTAAATGTGTGAATAATACACGTATACGTATGTTGTATACATATAATTAGATAGTTTTGGCTCCCGGTTTCGCTCGCGTGGTATTTCCATGAGAATTCAAATTTATTTCATAACCGTCTCTTACTGCGTGATGAAGTATTAAACACACATGCTCTCTTAAAAACTTTTACCGTTATATTAGTTTGGTACAGAGACAAAATTTTGATAGTAAATAGATAAATTAAAAAAAAATGTATAGTAGGTATCCATATTTATTATATAAAAAGATATTTTTGTAATGTTTTCCGCCATAAATTACTTCGCAATATATAACTTACACTATTGTCATAAATTACGAGTCACATAAAAGCAAAAATATAAAATTTTAAGTAGGTACATCACTATAACATCGACAAGTACGCATCACTAGCTGGGTGTGTCCGGACCTTGGGCAGGCATTGTTTTGTCCGTCTGTCTGTCGAGCCGACTTAAATGTAAATATATGTATATATAAAAGCCATGGGAATCGTCCTGAATGGACATGCACTACCAGTAATATCAATTGGACTAAATTATTCAATAGCAGTAATGTATTATAAATTCTCATACTGACGTATAGTTATAAGGTTAGACTTTCACTTGCGAGAGAAAGAGATAGAATATAATGATATCTCTTTTAGTATGTCAAATTAATTACTATTATTAGTACGCTGCCTACAATCCACGACCTCGGACACGCCGGCGTTACAGTTAACAATAGATTTCCTAGAAATTTAATTAATTTCATAGAAATTTACCTGGAGGTGTTAAAAGTTATATTTGCTACCCATAGAATGTTATTTTTTTTTACTTTATTTGTAACCACCATGAAATACAAATCAGTTGTCGAATATATCGAACTAGCGTTATCTCTCGGGTCTGCCCGTGTTGTTTTGTTTTGTAGAATCAATCCGCTCTCATACGTCGACTAAAAAATAGGCTATAAGGCACAAAAATCTAAAGATTAACGGGTGTAAACGAACGACCAAACTCTTCAGCTTTATATATTATATGTAGTACCCATACTAACATAACCACTAAAATAATGTGATTTTTCCTTTTTGAATACGGTCAAAAATTAGTATTGCCACTACAAAATTCAAATATCTTAAACTAAAATTGTTTCCAATTTGCGTATCAAAATGTAAATGTTTATTCTCTTCCACCATACATCAAGAGCGTAACAGCCTTATTATGGTAATAAATATGCCGGGATAGTACGTGTAATGCAATATGTGTAACTGTTTTATGTATTTCAAGTGAATAGAAGAGTATTATACTGCAAAAGCATTTAACTGATATTTTCGTGTAAGTTAGTCTTAGGTTTCAAAGTGGCATTAGTTTTTTTAAACGTCCATGGAAAAATCTCAGAAGAATACGAATAAATAACAAAAAAAAAATCTTATTGAAATAGACATTATTATCGATACAGAGGCCGAATCTATAGTTTTTAGAATTTTTGTCTATCTGTCTGTTACCGCGTTACGGAAGCACCACTGGAGGGATTTTGATGAAATTTGGTATGATGATAGCTGATTATCCGGGTCAACATATAGGATACTTTTTACTATCTGAAAATATCCCATTTTTGAGAAAAAATACAAAAACTGCAATGTAAGAGTATACTAATATTATGTAAAACCTAAGAATATGCTTTTTGGTCATCTAAACGCGGGCAGAGTCGCGGGCAATGCTAGTACACTATAAATTAAATCAAACCATTACGTAGATATGTATATGTCTTTTAAAGAAAACTAAATAAAGCTTTGTTTTTTAAAATAAGAAAAAAAAACTCTCTACTGTAAAGTACTCCATGTATTGGTCGTTTGAACAAATAAGCATTTAGGCGACGGAAAAGTACCACTTTGAACGACTTATTACCGCGATACGTCAAACATTTCGCATTGTATAACTTAGCCTGATACGAAAAAATATATATTATTATATATTATATTTTGTATAAATATTTATACAAAATTGATAAAAATATGCGTGTCATAATATTTAGAATTTTTCCCCTTTACTGGTGTGAAGGTATTAAAAAACAATACCAATATTTCATTTTTAAATTAAAACGAAAAGCAGCTGTAGTTTTTATCGGACGGCAACACTAAATTTTAATCTACAGCTATCATGTTTTATAATCTATGACACGAACTTGACATTTATTCACGCCATAAGTAAAAAAATACAATTTTCGTTGTGTAAGTAAAGTGGGATTACTGTTGATACTATATAGTTATTTATAATAATACTAGTTAAAGAGGCTAGCGCGGTAAATCAAACAAAAAGGTTAAAAACAATCTTTTCTGCTTGTTTAATATGACTTGTAATCCAAAAATTTGAATGTAAATATGTTTGTTATTCCTTTACGCTGAAACTGCTGAACCGATTTGGATAAAATTTTACACAAATAAACTACGAGCTGCTAGGGATGTACCTAAACCAAGCATGGGTAAGTCACTAGTGTCAGTATATGTGCTGCTGTAAGCATTTCTTAATATCTTCACTTTGAAATTTTTATACGCACTCTAAATATTATTTTATCAACCAAAAAATTCTTAGATTTAAAAATTGAAATATCTATTTCTAGTATAGATAAGTCTATTCTTTTGCAATCCAACACATACAGATATACTATATAGATATCTATACATAAAATAAAACAGTAGAGGTCGAATGTCTGTCTGTAAAAAAAAATGCTAAAAATCGAGTCAGGTGGATGTAAGAAGAGACATAGAACAAATCCAGTTTTTTTTTCAATTTTTTGTTTTTCTGTCTATTTGTCTGTTATAATTTTATGCGGGTTAATATTCGAAACTGTTGTGAATTTTGTACGAATTTTCCAGAGGCGAACCCGAGCGAAGCGAGGGTGAGCCGCTAGTATAAATATAAAGCTTCCTATTCACACGGCTAGTAATAAATCGTAAGAATTCAAAAGCTACTTTATAATAGTCGGTTAACGTGTAATTACGTATCGTGATCTAAAGTGATATACTTTTGGTGCATGATTTGTTACTATGAAGATATTTTGATGACAATCTCTTCGATACTAGTTGTTAAACTCGACTTCATCCATCGTTTGTTTTGTATGGGGATTTCGTTCAGAAATAAATGTTTTATTCGTTAAAATAGCCTATCTAAATATTGCTATTGTTGAAATTTCTTCGTCTAAGATTTAATATTAATTTACTGTCTTATTCTTATGGTGTAAATAATAAAATTTTAAAAATGGTAGCGTAATTTGCTGCTTATGCTACTAATCTATTATCCCATACGAATCCTTTATTTTCTTTAAAGGTTCTCTTCCCATTGAAAGGGAGTTGACATAATAGATTTTTTTTCTTTATTATAATAAAATCTGTCAGCTATTTTTACATAATAATATTTATTTACTTATCATTTAGTATACAAACTTTCATCTGTATACTGTTTTAAATAAAACTATCTCTTCGGATTTTTTTGCGAATTTATTTGGATTGAATTGAATGAAAAAAATCCAAAAAGATTTATTTGTGTTTTATTTAAAATGTCAAATATTCGCGTAAATCTAAAAAAGTATTGTATACTGTTTTAAAGCGTTATTGTGTAGTTTCATATGTAGTTCGATAACATTATGTTATTCCCTAGTCTGAGGGTGCAAAACACTTTCTACGAGCTCACTAAGCATATTTTTTAGACGATTGTCTCTTTTTGTGACATTAGAAATAATATTTTACGACTTAAAGGAACATAATAAGTAAATTAATATATTTTTTATCTATTTATGAGCTTTTTATGGATGTGAACTTCAAGTGGTAACATAGTAAAACCTATCTAATTAAACATAAATTAAAAAAAATACTCGTGAAGGTATAGTAATTTCATCTGTATAATAAAAAAATTATAAATGTAAGTTTGTGACTATGGATGTTTGTTACTATTTCACGCCAGAACGCCTGAACGTATATAGATAAAATTTTGCACAGAGATAGATAGTCTGAAATAACACATAGGCAATACATTTTATTCCGGAAAAATGTATTTTTGCCGTGGGATAGCTTGGTTTTTGTCGTCCTTCCCGTCCTTAAAATATTTTTGAAGTCAATGAATCTTCATATTCAGATAGTAAAGGTCATGTCTAACCCTAGAAAAAACTTTTATATGAACATGCGGACAAAATACGTGTAGTTTATTAAGAAATATTTTGATTGATAAAAGGGAAGTACCAATATTTCATATAAAAATAATAAATAAATCTTACAGTACACTCGCCAGCTACTTGATCGAGCAACTTGTAATTATTGATATGGTGCGATCTCGATGTAGGGATGTCTTTTTGTTTTTAGTACCTCTTTATACGGTATTTTATAAGAATATCTATAGAATATCAATATAGCTTACCGAATGTCGGGTGTTCGATTCTGCTAAAAACTTTATAATAAAACTAGCGACTGAGATTGTGTTTTTTCGGAATAACCTCAGTGCTGTACGGATTTTCATAGAATTTTCATCAATTGAAAGATAGAATACCTAGGGCGGTAGTAGACTATAATTTATAGATATATTACAAAAATAAGTTATGGATATAATGTAATTTCATGAATTAAGTTAAAAAAACCTCTTTTCTGAGACTTTTGGTAGTGTTATACATACAGACATTTTTTTGAATTTATAACCGAAATTGTATCTAGGGATGTACCTACTCGAAGACAGTGAGAGCAGATCGCTATCAAGCAGTATGATAATGAGCAAGGGTAGAACTGTGGTTTTAAAAATCTAATGATTACAAATAACACAACGATTACTGGAAATAGGTACACGATCACTAAACATTCTTATACACCTTTCTGTTTATGTCGATTCTTAGGAAACTTTTACTGACTGAAAAAACGTCGGTCAAAAACATCGTGCTACTTTATCCTGAAAAAAAACCCTACCTTGGGATAGGAAATCCTATACAATACTATCAATTTTGCCCACGACCTTGATATGATGTACAGAAGTTGTGATTTTTTCGATGTATGTAGTCGTCAGCAATGTACTAAATAAACTTTATTAATTTCAGAAAAATGTGGTCTGTCAGATGACCCAGGTCTACGAGTGAATGGGAAAGGCAAGAAAATGAGGAAGCCTCGCACAATTTACTCCAGTCTTCAACTACAGCAGTTGAACAGAAGATTTCAAAGGACTCAGTATCTAGCCCTCCCCGAGAGGGCAGAATTAGCGGCAAGCCTCGGACTAACCCAAACTCAGGTAAGTGGTGTATCTCCTATATATTTTATTTTTTCATTTGGTTTCGTTGTTGTGGTTTTTAGTTGGTGTCAGATTTTGTCAGGCCCTTAAGAATTATGTGTAAGCTGTAGATTATAGGTTTCTTTCTATGCTGCTAGCGACTCTTCCTCGCTTCGCTCAGGTTCGTCCCTAGATACCTTAAGACGGTTAGTATGGAATACATAAACTATATAGTATACCTATGTACATGTACATCCCTTCCATCCCTTACTTGAGAAATGATTGATTCCCCATACAAAGTTCCACCCCCCTTTTTACCCCTTTAAGGGATGATTTCCGGGATAGAAACTTTCCTATTGCCTTTCCAGGGTGTCAAACTATCTCCATACCAAATTTAAGGTAACAGACAGACAGACGACAGACAGACAGAATGACTTTCGTATTTATATATTAGTATGGAAGTATGGATTCAGGTATGAAATAAAATTTCAAATTGTATATTTTATTTGGTAGTTACATAGTATTTCTGATAATTCTTAAACGAGTCAATAAACTTAATAATTACATTTCCATCACTTCTTCGAATTTCAAAACTCCGATCGAAAGACATTAAATAATCAAAACATTTATTATCTGTATTCCGTGGACGAATAAAAAAATCTTATCAATCTAGTTTTAAAAAATAAAAACGTAGACTTACACGAACATTGTAATTATGTCGCGAAGGCAATAATTAAGCAAGTGTGTATGTTCTTAGTTTTTTTTTCTATTTAAATCACAGCAAATGAAAATCGACTCTAAAATTACTCTCATAGATATAAAAATAGCACTACACAAATCAAAAGTCGGTAGTACATTAAAGATATAAGGTGTAATTAAAAGACAACATTTTTTTTTTTCATATCTAATCTGTGACGGATAGCGACGTTTAGAAATAGCAATTTGCTGTATGGATTTTTATTTTTAATATTTAAGTACAGTATAGACAAATGTTTGTTTTTTTCTTTTATTTTCATGATGTGAAATCCACTTTCAAATGGCTATGGGAATAGGCTTTGGTATGGTGTAGTACCTATGTATTTTTTAACTGATATTATCTTTAAAGGTTATATGTTCGATTCCCATTAGATGCTTATACTAAAAAGAGCATAAACATTTTGAATATGTATAATTTAAGATTAAAAAAGAGTAATTGATATATGAATCAGTAGTAATTTTTAATCAAACGTCTTTCCGCTGACGTTTTACTAGTTTATACAATATCTGTTTCAATGCTAAATTTTCTAACACATCTTCCTCTCTCACTCTTAAAGTATAAGAAAGAGAAAAAACATTAAGCTCGTACGTAAGCCGCAACATACAGATTTTATTTCATAACTAATTCTAATTTAAAAGCCAATGAAATTAAAGATACAATGTTGTTAAAACCTTCGTTAGTTATTTCACAACTTTATTAGACTTAAAAACGTTTTGATAAATAAAAATATGGAAAATAAAAATGTTTCGCGCCATACGTAACCATTCGATTGGTTCATAAAGAATTGATTCGTCATGTGTCACCGTGTAGAATGAATAATCGCTGCGCTGGCACTAAGGCCTTAAAATGGTTAGAAGTGACATATAAAATAATAAAATATATGAAAATTTAAAATCGAATGAAAAAATTATGATTGATATCTAATATTATTAAATTTATGAAAAATTTATGATTTTTTTTAAATCAATTAGTACCATTCTTAGTTTTAGTAACAAATGATTTTAGGAATTCGATATAAAATTAAATAAATAATTTGAAATAAAAAAACGGCCATATTAATTTTTTTTCATAGACATGTGAGGTAACTTATGTATATATATATATTATACTACTTTTTTACACTTAAAAGGTATAAGTTAATAAAGTTAATAATTGCTGATAGGTCTGTGAAGTTAGATTTATTGTATTCAAATGAGATATAGTTACCTCATGTTATACATTTAAAACTAAAGTAATAATAGTCCAATGAATGTATAGAAGCAAGTGCCGACGCTCAGTAACTAAAAAACTTTATTTCCCTTAACGTATGTAAATTATTAATTAGAGCGGCGCCACTGTTATACAAATAATAGAAATTACACTAACCTTTCAATCTTCGTCTAGTTCATTTAAAAAAATACTGAATAAAAAAAATGATTATAATCTTGAAGTCGGAACATCTAATTACTTCAACAACTATAGATAATTGCTTATATTTCCTTATAATTACTTGACTGTTTGTTTGTTTTAATGACTAGTTAGAATTTTGTTTATGAATATTTTTTTGCAGTTTCATGAGAAGTAAATAAAAATGTTTGAAAACTACACTTGTGAATTATAATTATCAGACCTTAGGAAAGTAAAATCTGTTTCATTTGATCTATTTACTAATGGGTTTAAATAAAAATTTTGCATTTTTGTAAATGAAGTAGTATGTCTCCATTTAAACATTGATTCAGAAGTCACTGTAGCTTTCAACAGATAGACAAGAAGTATTATTTATCTCAAAGTTCTATAACATATAAATTGTGTGTTAGCACATAGACGAACATACACACACACAGACCCATATTGTGTGCCTGTGTATGTTCATTACTCCTTAACACTAAAATAGCTGGACTTATTTGGTTCTATTTGGATTGGAAGTAAAATTAATAATAAGTCATTAGTAATATATCTTATATAACTATATTATATCCCAAATATTTTTTCTATACATGTAGATAATCTTCCGGTATCTTTGTTAACACTGGCAAAACCTAATCAAGTGAAACGTTTAAAGAAAAAAATCAAAGATCGAAGCCGATAGTAAAAACATTAATTATCAATACTCAATTGAAGCATATAATTGTGTTCCCTCTAACGTTTCCTAGTACTATGTAACGGTATAAAGTAATCTCAAGTTAATTTTATTATAATTTAATTTTTCCCATTTACTGCTCGACGCACATTGATGAGTCGTCGGTGCGTTTTTTATCAATTTCGGTTTTGCTACCGCGTCTTTGAACCAATGTGTTTTATTTTTAAAGCTTTATACAGCTTTTGGTCAATGGATTTGCTTATTATATGTAGTGTTGTTTAAAGAACAATAATACAAGGCAGCAAATAATATAATATATATAATAGGGGTTGAATTAACAACCTTTTACCCCTAAACTCATAAAGAATCTATCCGAGTCAAATTGACTTGAAAATACGACGACATATTAGTATTAGTTATTCAGTTATTAATATTGTTTTATGAAAAATAAAAATAAATTTGTTGTTGTAATGTTTTGATTTAAAAAAATTTAAAATTGAGGTAAACATACAAAAATTCTACGAATTGTACATATTGTAACACAATTTCATAATGATTTTAAGTAGGTAAGTAGGTATCCCAAAAGTGTAGTGAAAGGCGATATCAATCAATCATTTTTTTTGTTTTAACAAGTAATAAATTACATTTGACCTTATTCCGAGCCTTGCGAGTCAACGAGAACTAAATAGAAACAATGGTTTTGTAATATATTTACTGAACTAGGCTTCAGTTATGACTTTTCCTGTGTTTTTAATCTGCAATAATTATGATATAGGAAATTAAGGTTAGGTCGAGCTGTATAATGAAATTCGCTGAAAAGATTTTAATTAAGTTTTATAGCAATTTAATAATTTTTTGTCCAGACATTTTCATGTTAGTTTAAATGTTCAAATGATACTTTGGCTATTAAGTTTATATCGTGTGTAGTGTAGAGTATTAGTACGTACAAAATTATTAGTATCTACTATTGTAGAGCAAAAGAATATTTATTGTACTCTTTATATTGTAAAAAAAAATATATTTTTCGTGACTTGTACGAGTTTTTTTCTGACATCGTCTTTACATAATATATGTTACAACATAGTCTTCAACTATTTAACATTGGTAACAAAAACCTGTACATCAATTTGTCAAAGTTTCATCGCAATCGGATAAATGATTTTGCTTACATTACAAACAAATCTGTATAATATATCGTTATAATTCGTCAACATTAGAAGCTAACACCATCTATTTTGTAGTACAGACAAAAAATATGTTAATAAAGTACAGATAACAAAGGTGTCATTGTAAACAATAGCCTAAAAATATAAAAAAAAGTAGAAAAAACATAAAGGCTACCGCACACTCGAGTTAAAAAAACTCATTTGTGGATCGGAAGGCGTCATGTCAGAATAAAATGATGATGGATGACTTTAATTCGTAATATATTGTGTGACGAAATGAGCGGACTCTGTGTATTTCTAGTAATGTTATTTACTGGTTTCTAGTTTCCCATGTCATACAAATTGTTACTAGATTAAAAATCGCTGCGGGAAAATCTAATGTGCTTTCTATGTTGATAAAACGTATTGTTAAAACTGTATTATATATTTTTTTTATTGTATGATGTAAAAAGGCGAGCTTAATGCTACTTAAAGTATTTTCTGTCAATTTATAAAAATACTGGCATCTATAGGTACAGTATTTTTGTATGTTTGTTTGTAATGGGTAAATTAAAAATCCGCTAAACCGATTGAGATGAAATTTGTTATAAAGATAGTTTTGAGACCCTGGAATGTGGTATAGTTTTTATCCTGGAAATCATTTTTCAAGGAAGGAATGGACTCATCATATCTATTCCATAATAACCGTTAAAACAAATATATGTAGAGCGAAGGGAGGGTTAGCCGCTAGTATAAAATAAATAATGAAATATGAATATTTAAATACAATAATACATAGGTATATCTATATACCTATGCTATAAGATTAATATTTAAATACATAACGAACTGCAGTCTTATTCTTTTAATATGTATTTGAATAATTAAAAATTATTTTTTTTTTTCCTTTTTCTATTTTATTTCACTTAAAATAATAATAATGTCTTATAACATATACATTTTTGAGAGAATTTCTTAGATTTTAACTTAAGTCGAATGCGACAATATAAAATTATATTTTTTCTAATGAAAAAGCATCGTGAAATTAAAAATAAACTTATTTATTTGATTAAAATTAACTAAAGATTTGCCTTTATATGTTATATAGCTCCTGTGTTTAATTTTTCAAGCAATTCGGTTGAAAGATGTACCTATAAGTAAAAGATATGGGTAAAAATAATTTAAAAGCAAAAACTTCAGTAGGTATACAAATTTTGGAATTATTGATTTTGCACGAACATTAATATATATATATATATATATATATATATATATATGTGTATATACATAGGTACATAACGTATAAGTATAGACATTTTCTATACAACCTCCGAGACAATACACCGGCTACTTCTTATAATCTTAGTCGCTAGTCATCATTTAAAATGTTAGAAAAGATGACTTTCAAATTTCGAAATCACTCTGATTGGTCGTCAAAGATCAGCTGTCAACCAATCACAGCTCCTCAAATACAGTGACTTGACAATTGTACAATAGATAAAAAATATCAGCTTCTGTTAAAGTGGCTTTTTATGAACCTTTCAAAGGCTGAATCATTTTTAAATGAATAGTGTGCGGTGCTTTTGTTTCTTTATCATTTACCTTGGGAAAAAAATGTTATTTTTTTTTAAAATAATTATTTGTTTTAAGCAATTTTCATTATCCTCGTTTAGTCTAAATTCGTATGAACGCGCTTAGTCCAGTTCCTTTTGTGGTAATCTTTGATTTACATAACAAATGATGTGTCGAGGTATGTAAAAAAAATTGCTTATGTATCTTAACTATGTACTATCTAGCGCAAAAAAGGTAAATATGGTAAAAAACCTTACTACAATGTAAATGCGAAAGTTTGGATGTATGGATGTTTGTTACTCAATCACGCCAGAACGGCTGAACGGATCTGGATGAAATTTGGCGCACAGGTAGATTAGTATGGAATAGCACATACGCTTCTTATCCCGGAAAAATGCACGGTTCCCGTGGAATAGATAGGGTTTTGTTTTGTACGACAGATGAAACCCAGCGAAGCGAGGGTGAGCCGCTATTCATCTACCCATTTTGTTAAAAATATAATAATATTTATTATCTTTCTTAAATATAATTGTAACTTATTTCTATTGTATTTAGCCATGAAGTTTCTAGTTGAAGCATACATCATTCCAAGTAAAGTATTTAAACCTATTATTAATTACATACTATGACCCATTTGGATGAAAAACAAAACTAAATTGGAAAATTGTTTTCAATTTAAACAATTAACTGTAATTGAACAGAGTTGAGAACCAATTGTTGAAATACTTTAACGATCGTAGGGTCTGAAATTATTTGTTTTAAAAAGTTAAGCCGCTTAAGTTACGTACTTGTTGCTCCATAGGTTTTGTTTTCTTAGAACAAAATTAGATTCGACTTCATTTATATTCAATAAGCGTTTTCTTTTTCTTGCTTTCTTTTTCTTTCTTTTAATTACATTTACCTTTAAGCCTTTTTCAATAAATATATAACTTCCTTCAATAAATCCATACTAAAGTTCGTTTGTTTCTTTATTTTTACTTCTTTGACGTCGAAACGAAGTGATATGGCTTGATTTTTTGTGTGGAGATAGCTGTAGGGCTGGAGAGTGACATAGGCTACTTTTTACCGCGGGAAATTATCTCATTCCCACGGGAAAACACGTTATAATACAAACCCTAAAATTATTTATGATCAGAATTACTTGAAACTTGGTATTAATGCTCTTCAATACTATTAAATAAATATGTGTCTTAGCATTTTTCGAAATTCATCCCATAAGGGGGTAGAATTAGGGATGAAAGTTTGTATGAACCCTACCTTTTTTGGAGTTTTTTGTGTACTTTTAGCCCGAACGCAGTCGCGATTCTGCTAGTAGACTATAAACCACAAAAAGAGTTATTAAAGAAGATGATTTTTTCCAAGTAGGTTCAGAGGTTGTATAGCGCGTTCAAACAAACAAACTTTTTAGCTTTAGATATCAGTACAGATAGCTTTTGACAGCTGGTTCTGCTTTGACAGCATATAATTCTTCTTTATAAGAAGAAGTAAAAAAAACAGTAATCTAAACCTAAGTAGTAGTTACAGAGATTACAGCCGTTCAAACAAACAAAATAAACGAACAATTTCTTCAATTTAAAAATATAAATATGTCTATTATTACATTTTACATAATTCTACTTGTATTATTTAACCTGTACACAGATAAGCAATCATAAGTTTTTTTGTAAAGCGTGGGACCACTCTTGAGGAAAACCTATTTTATTAAAAAACATATATGAAGATAACGTGTAACATGCATTTTTTAATTTTAAATAGGTACACACATGTTTCTTTTAATTTAAAATATTAAATACATGAAAAAAGAATTAATTAACAAGTAGCAATCTTTGGTTTTAGACATACGAAAAGTAAGATTTATAATATGGTATTATTAAGTTATTAGCTTATATTATAACTAATTATTACTATATATTGTTAGCTGTCTAACAGAATGTGTTACTCCAGGTCATATACTGTAATAATAATAAATATGTTTGGTCATTAACACACAGCACCATCTAGTTCCATGGTAAGCTACGAGGCTTTTTACACTACACATATATAACTTTAAATACATACTAATCTATGCATACCTATAATAAAATTGTAACTAAGCCGAAACTGTAAATTAAATATTTTTTGGAAAATCTTATTGAAATAAACATTATTATCGATACAGAGGCCAAATCTATAGTTTTTAGAATGTTTTTTTGTCTGTCTGTCGGTCTGTCTGTTACCGCATCACAGAAAACCCACTGGAAGGATTTTGATGAAATTTAGTATCGTGATAGCTGGTTATCCTGGTTAACATATAGGATACTTTTTACCGCGGGGAAATATCTAATTTCTGAAAAAAAATACAAAAACTGCAATTTAAGAGTGTACTAACCTGTAAAACCTAAGGATTTGGTTTTTGGTCACCTCACGGGCGAGCCGCGAGCTATGTTAGTTATAAATAAAAACACTCATGACTGGAGTGCAATCATTCGTCAAATACATTAATGCCTCCAGTGGGACTCGAATCCACCATCACTGGCACAGCAAGTAGGGTCACTAAGTCAAACGTATTGTCAAAAAACTTCGTGTGTACTAAATTTTGTCTTAATTCGATTCAACGTAAAGAAGTAATATACATACTTACATACATATATACACACATAAACTGATTAAAATATTGATTTATTGTATGGGAATATTTATTTATACTATATTATAAAGCATACGATGATGTATATGAAAAACAATTTACACCGTTCCATATAAAATGCGATAAAGAAATCGATGTTTCCTTTCATAGAATTCTTGAAAAAAACCGCTTACATCCTTTTTATTAAATACATATTTATTTATGCCACTTGTGCGTAAATATTAGCATTTTTTATTGAAAACCTAAGCTCATATATATGTATATGCATATAAGTATTTTATTCTTAATGTTTTTATTCTTTGTTTTAATATGTGACGACACCATTTATGTACAACTAGCATTGCCCGCGGCTCCGCCCGCGTTCAGATGACTAAAACCCAAATTCTTAGGTTTTATATATTAGTATACTCTTATTTTTTCTCAGAAATAAGATATTTTACCGCGCTAAAAAGTATTATATATGTTGACCCGGATAACCAGCTATCACCATACCAAATTTCATCAAAATCCCTCCAGTGGTTTTTCTGTGATGCGGTAACAGATGCGCCCTAGCGAAGCGAAGGTAAACCGCTAATTCATTCTAAAATAGCTTACAATAGATTTAGGAAATAAAGTCTAATTAAGTGAAATAAATTTAAAGTTTTAAACTTCTTACTTTTAGTATAACTGTTGTTAATTACTATTGAATTAGAAACTGTATGTAAGTTGTAGGGATGTGAATAATAGAAACCTTTTGTTCGAATTCATTAAAGGTTGTACTTTTGTTATGAAGTACATCTAGCTACTTGCCCTTACTTTGCCTCGAGTACATCCCTAATGTGACAGGTGTTTTACAGTTTTGCCGTTATATTATAAAAAAGAAGGCCGCAACTTGGTCAAATTGATTGATTCTGAGATATTTGAAGATTTGTCTTAGTATTTAGTAGTAGTTTTGACGTAGTTACGATGAATATGGTTATGGTATCTCCGGATTCATAAGACTTAGCATTTTTTTACTGATTCTGAATCTGCATTTAAGTCATTTTTGACTAAATTGTTAGTTAGTTA
The DNA here is from genome assembly GCA_921882275.1 of Brenthis ino. Lineage (NCBI taxonomy): Eukaryota > Metazoa > Arthropoda > Insecta > Lepidoptera > Nymphalidae > Brenthis > Brenthis ino. Next base: position 21,529,389 of record OV170231.1, read on the forward strand.
GGGTCTTCTTTATTATAACAGCCGAGTTGCTGATGTACTACTCTAGGTTACAATTTATTTATTTAGTAAATTTCATCCAAATCGTTTCATATTTTTCGGCGTGGAGCAATAACTGACTGATATATGTAGATGCCTAAAACCTTCTACAAGAAATAGGCTACGAAATACAAGAAAAACTTTAAGTTGAACTCGCAAATAGAACTCGCCAGATCGATTCCAGAGATAAAAAACAAAAAAAAAAACAATCTATTCAGCTTTTTTTCTCTTATAGTATATTAATATAGATAAAATAAAATTTAATATTAATTAATTTCGCATTAAAATTAAAAAAAAACTACATTTTTTTTAATTCAAGACCATTCAAAGTCAACACCTGTGCCAAATATGAAAAAAAAAGTAAATAATATAAATCACATTAATATCTCAGGTGCTAATTTAACGTCTTTTGCCGGCTTCCTTATGGTACTTTATAATCGATTCAATTACTTATTGAGTAATTAATCGAATGAAGTTATTAAGTGACGTTTCGATCTCGGCTAACTTGTTTTTTCTTTATTTAGCTTTCATTTTACATTTAAATATAGCAAGTTTATATTCACACAAGTGCAGAAATCCGAGAATGCTTGTTACATATCTATCACGATTTTTCTTTTGCAGTAAAAAGAGATATGGTTATTTTTCCCTCTCCCATTTCTCCTAATTAATAGCATCTATATTTCACTATAATAAATGTGAAAGTTCGTATGTGTGTATGTTTGTTACTCTATCACACTGAAACGGCTGGACAGATTTGGATGTACACAGTTAGACTATAGCCTGGAGTAACATATAGGCTAGTGTTAGTTATCAGATTTGCCAGAAGGTGACACCTGGTGTGTAAATTCAAAAGAAATTACTTGACATACAAAAGGCGCCCATCATAATATAGCAGTAAGCTAGTGATGAGTATGAAGGCTTTATTCGGCTCGAATCGGCACTTATTTTCGTTAAAGGCAGTTATAAAATAGCTTGATCTATAATTAAATTATTTGTTGTTTAAAAGCTATAATTAAATATATTTTTTATTTTTATCAAACTGTCTCATAGGATCATCTTATCTTATCTTAGGATCATCATCTTAGTTGTGGAAAGCTATGAATATTTAAAAAAGCCAAATAATAATCAATTCCAAGCATAAAAATACGATTCTATACTAAAAATTTTAATGGGACATTGCTATATAAATGCCGACGACTTAATACTTTCTACAAACAAACAAAATTATGTATTTGTTTTTTGAACCACTTTAAATGTTAAAACTGTACAAAGTGTGGACGAAGCCACGGGCGGTCGCTAGTGACATTTCATAAACAGTTACATAAAAATATAGTAGGTGACAGGAAATGTTACTCCTTGACCTTTTAAGAGACCCTTCTCATGTGACCTTAATGCGGTACAACATATACCCGCTATCGATACTCTTAAAAAAGTACAGGTTTTTTATGTATTTTCTTATAATTTTAATTAAAATTTGTATCAATGTGTAAAAATAAATTGCACATGTCTGTTTGTAATTTGATAACATAATTTGGCGTTATTTTATTTATACAAGTGCTAGGCCCAGTGGTCGAAATTCGACGAAAATCATTATATATAAAAAAACTAACTGTTTCTAAAAGATAAATTCATGACACTTTAGTGTCATCTCAATAGCTACTAAACATATATATATATATAATATATAATATTATATATATATACAAATAATAATATTGCTTTATCATTAGAAATCTCAGTCATAAGTTTGAGCGTGATATCCTAGGTATTCAGCCCTTTTTAACGTTCTATCCCACTGCTGGGCACGAGCCTCCCTTCATTACGAGGGGGATCAGGCCATAGTTCACCACCCTGGCGTAAGGCTGGACGAACTTTACATGTCTTTCGAAAATTTGTTAGTTTCTCTACGATATTTTCCTTCACAATACCATTTAAATATCCTATAGCCTTCTTCAAAAAATATTCTATGAAATTCAAGATGAATATTCCAAATCAGACTTCATCTATGTCTACAAATTAACGCGTTCAAACAAACAAAAAATTGCTTTATAATATTAGTATAGACACAAAGTTTCATCTTTAAGTTTTAACGATGAGCTCTTTACGATTCTATATAGAACAAGGGCTTCACCATTACTGATTTTAATTTACCATAACACTCAAAATCAAATGACTAAGCCTATATGGTAATAAGCTATAACTTGATTTAAAAAAAAGTTTTTTTAAGTGATTAAGTATGCAAAGTAATTCATCTGTACAGGATATATCCTTCCTCTTTAACATGTTAATTAAAAAGATAACATCGTTGATAAAAAAATCATATTTGAACGGGATTTCATAGAAATTGCTTTAGTTGGTGGTAAACAAAAATTTTACTTGTTTTAAGTTCATTGAGTTGATTCGTAACCACTCAACCGAGATCTCTATTTCAATGGAACTGTGTAATATGTAGAGCTTAACTAGTTTTGGACACGATTGATTTTCTTAGAAGAAACTAAACACGATTTTTAAGTAAAGTATCTATTAAGTTACAGGTTGTCTCAGTATAAAAATACTACTTAGATAATATTTTGACCGATTTTTAAAAAGGGAAGTTAATTAACTCGTTTGTATGATTTTATGGGTATGTTATATACCTAAATATAATATCTATAGATATATCTAAGTATAATATCTATGCTTAATCTAAAGCAATTTTCGGGTTTTTATTTAATATATATGTATATAAATGAAAGTGTGTTTTTTAGTTACAAATTAATAACAAACTATCTTTTCTGATTTTTCGCGGATTCATTTTTATTTTTGACAAAACTATTTTTTTTAAATCATTTTACTATTTTGTGGGTTTTAATGTCCGTAACAACTGCATCATAACCTTTGAGACGTCTAAAACCTGAGTCTTTCCCGTGACCATGATTGCTGTAAAGCAACCGAAACGTCGGGAACCAAAAATCAAAATAAATCCACAAATAAATCCGAAAACTTATTTTTATTTAAAATGTCAAATATTCAGGTAAATGTAAGAAAGTATTAAATTAATAAGAACTCTATATAGATATATAACAAAAAAATCCATCCAAGCCACCTCTACAATGTTTTGTTCTTTATTTCACTTTAGTATACCTCTACCACAACCCTACTTTTGTCCTTAGCAAGGCATTGTCTAGAGCCTTCACTATAAAATCTCACACCATCCCTTACATTAAACATACAAACATATAAAGGAATAAGTTTTATGATTCACACAAACGCATCATGACAAACAAAGGTATCGTACGTTTGACTCAATTTGTAATGCCCTACTTGCTGCGCCAGCCGCCGCAGGTTCGAGTCCCGCTGGGGACATTCATTTGTGCGATCAGCACGAATGTTTGGTTTCCAGTCATGTGTATTTATATATTTTATAATATATATGTATATAAAATTATATATGTGTAGTGTAGCAGGCCACGTAGCTTACCATGGAACACAAAATAGGATGATAATAAATAAATAAAATTCATTTAATTTATTTATTATCATCCTATTTTGAACCTGTATCTACCGTCATAACAATCAATGCCTATTAGTACAAATTAGCATATTATTTTGTAAGTGACTTGTTACTTTAACGATAAGTGACTGTTTTCACCGCTGGCTACCCCTTGGGCATGTGAAGATTAACTGCCTTTTGATAGGAAGATGGATAGATACGGCCAAGGACGTAGCGCTATTGTATGGTAATCTTGAGATAGAAGCCGTACTGTGGATATGATATTGTGATTTCACGTACATTTAGTGTTTTTTTTGTGCAAATACGTAGAGAGTTTATAGTTAGTAAGTTTTATTTATGTTACAAAAATATTGTTATATCATTTATATTAGTTAGATAAATTAGTATATGCTCACATAAATGCATACTTTCTTTTGGATAAAGCTAGATTATAATAATAATAATTACTTGTATCTAATATGTTTCTCATAAAAAATCTCATACAGTACAATGGTTTATATGTCAGATTGTGTGGAAGTTACAGGTTGTAGAATTTAATTTTTTTATACTTACTTTACTACACTTCGTCTTAAAATTTGTACACATTACGTTAGACCTACGTAAAGCCAGGGTGGATCGCTAGTCAAGGGTGCTGTAGTGTATGTGCAAGCAACTCTGCTTCTTTCCCATTGCACTACTCTGTCCTTGCAGTCCCCTGTCTTTCGACAATTTGCAAAGATTCCACCTGTTTCTCCAGCACAATAAATATAATATAGATAGATGGATAGATAGTTAAATTTACTATATATATATTTACAAAAGTACATTCCACAAATTTCAATATGAATGGTATCCCTAACGTTTCGCTAGATGATTTAGTAGGTAGTAAGGCCCTACAAAAACCTGCGGGCCAAGGGAAAACGCGACGTTGAATATCGTTGTACTAATTCTTTTATGTATTGAAATCTATTGGAATTAAATTGTTAATGATTTGATAAAAAAAATCTTTTTAAATAAACACGTTGTTAAATAAAGTTGAAAGGCTTTATATTACTACTAGCGGACCCGACAGACGTTGTCCTGTCTACACGTCTTTAATTTGAAAATTTCAAACTTTTTTTAATAATTTTTTTGATGAAAATTATTATTCAAATTGTGAATCTAAACCATTCCCAGATCCCCTTGAACACACACAAAAAATTTCATCAAAATCGGTCCAGTTGTTTGAGAGAAGTTCAGTGACATACACACTCACAGAAGAATTATATATAAAAAGATAATTGCTGATATGATGAGATATAAAATAGATTTAGTGTTTCTTAAGAACTGACTCAAATATGCGTGTAACAGCCGATTTGTAACTAATATTCAAAAATCACTAGTACATTTTTGATGTAACAGCATCAAAATAACAAATCTAATCTTACTCTCGTACTTATCCATCATATTGTTCCTGCGTTAAAAGAGAACAGACGAACAAACAGACTCTTGCTTATACTGTGTTAGTAAGGACAAATTAGTGCAGTTTCAACATAAATTGATAAAAGTGCATATCGTTAAGGCAGGAAATGTATGTGTCAGTGTGAAAAAAAATTACCGCTCCGCCGGTTTCGCGTCAAAACATGGACTTATTTTACAGTTAGTCGAATGTATCTTTGTGATTCATCTAAGATATTAAAAAAGGTATGATGGACAATCACAAATTTTAGTTTTATCCAAACTCTTTCGATATTTAATTTAAGGAATGAATAAATATTAAATACAGATCTTCTATATATACCTATTGTACGTCGAACTAATGTTTTTGTACAATTATAAGACAGTGGTAGCTCAGTGGTAAAGCGCGTACTTGGGAAACCAAGTAAAGCTGTTTCAAATCCCGGGGCTTGCACCTCAGACATTTTTACATGCCCAACAAAAGGGCGTTAGAAAGGGCTACAATGTAATTGATAATTTTCGTCAAAATCAGTTTTTAACGAATAAGTTACCTACATCGATTTTAAAATATCTTTGTAGCGTCCACCAGAAATTACACTCTTAGAAAGCTAATTATATTGCATATAAGAATTACAGCTATGAGGTTATGGATAAGTAAATCTGCGGAGAAAAACTAATATTATATTAATACTAGCGTTTCACCCTCGCTTCGCTTGGTTTCGCCTCTAGAAAAACAAAAACAAATCTATCCCACGGGAACCGTACATTTTATCGAAATAAAAAGTATAATCTGTCTCTATGTTAAATTTCATCCAGATCCAGAGTAACAAACATCTAAACATCTAAACTTTCACATTTATAATATTATAATATAGTAGAATTAAAAAGCAAGATTCTTTTTAGAGGTCAGCTATGTCAGATAGGTAAAGTCATTTTACTAAGTGGTGTTATTCAGTGTCATATATAATAGTACTAACGTTTTCCTGCGGCTCCGCCCGTATAGTACATTAATCACCAACATATCATATACTAAAACCTTCTCCGAAACACGTTGCATCTTATGGTATAAGTATTATTCCGATCGGTACAGTAGTTATCGCAGTATAACCGAACAAAAAAAGCGATCCTCACGACTGATTTTGGCAACAGCGGTCAATCTCAGTGAAACTAGGCATCTACGCAGGAGATATTATAGTGCATAAGTATATGCAGAAACAAGTCCTCTGCTCTCTTTATTTCTGTTACTCTCATATATGTGTGCAACCGCTGTCTTTACAACTCTGGGCTGCTACTAAGATATTATTGATAGAAAAACTAACTAATCTTAACCTGACTCGGGACTCGAACCTAGTATCTCCGAATCTCCGAGCACGCTAGCCACTAGACTACCGAACCATCACTCCAACTAGACCATTAGTAGACTCATCTTATTAACAATTAAATAAAATCGTCCTATGATTAAGGCATATTGTTAACTTAACTATATAATACATCGTAAAATAAGATTTACAAGTTTTTTACTTAATCTACAACAGTTACCTGTAATTACTTTATTTTATAATCTATACTTATAAAATTAAAATATTGCGAAATATGCTAGGTAATAAACTTAGTTAATGTTAAATTAGATAAATGTTTTATTTTATTGTTTAAACGGGTTAAATATAGGTTTAATTAAACTAACTGTCTAACTCAACTCAACTTAATGCTCTCACTCAAATTAATCCATAGTATGAAAGGTTGGATTGGCTAACCACTTCTTGCTCTATCTATTCCATCAGAAGAATTTTAGTATGTTAGGAATGAGACATGTAAAAAGACCACCTCTACCTACCTCGTAATACAGTAGTTATTTATTTATTTATTCATTAAAATTATAATATTTTAATGCTCTATCATACTTGACATATACATATCTTGTAAGTTTAACTCCAATCTAGATGCATTTCATTATAACAGGAAAACGTGGGACGGTCAGCAAAAACAGTGTTCGTGTGTTTTATCTCTTTTTTTACTTAGTCTAAGGGGAATTGTGTGAGATTTTTTTGGTTTTTTTTTGTCTAATAATTTCCAAGAAATACTTGATTAAAATACAAGGTTTTATATAAATTATTTTAAGTGAAGATACATGCAAATATTCATTATTATTTTCTTATAGTTCAAAAATTGAATTTTGATGAATTACCCAAGCAATTATAAAAATATCTTTTAAAAGTCATTGCTCCTTGACTTCAAGTGTGATATTAAAATACAATTTAATCATATTAAAATTTCAATACATTATGTATACTTAGCGTTCTAACAGCAATATTTTATCTTTTTATTAGTCGACTCTACATTTTCAGAAAATATAGTGTCCTGTTCTACGTTTAAAATAGCTTATAATTTACTATCATTACAATTACTCACTATGTATTTCTAGTTATAGTCAAGTAGCAATCTATAATCTAGATGCGTTAACAAATAGGTCAACTAAACATTTTCTTACAAATAATCCTATTTTGTTCTATAATAAATTTAACATTCAAAATTGCCTTTAAAAATATTATGGGAAAGGTATATTTTAAGTTTGAGCTTAAATACTTGTTTGAATCTAAAAACTGTAGCGAAGATCTTAGGTTCGATTCTCGATCGAGAATTTTAACTTTGATTGTCTTTATACAAATAATAGATATTAACTCTACTTTATTGGATGGTATTTTGTGGATTTTATATATTTAGCTAAATAAGTATAAGTTCAAACCTCATTTCATACTGTTTAAAACGCATCTCTACGTTATAAGTAGATTGCTGACTTTTAGTAGAGAAGAAATTGCTGATTAATTATCGATAAAATCTTTTCGACTGATATTAATAAATATAACTAAATGACTACTTTGTTAATCTGTTTGTTTTGTCGAACAATATGCGACCCATTTAAATATGTTATTCTAATTGTTGATATTAATCAAAATTTAAACATCAAGTAATATATTTTTAAAATCATATTTTTAGACCTCATTTTCTTATTACACGTTCATATAAGTTTTAGGATATTTGAACATCTATTACATACGTAGAGTCAACATAATAAATGGACTTTCATGTTATTAGAGTTACATTTTTAATTATTTTCCTAACTCTACCAGTGAACTAAGTTATCACTCCACCTGTGTGCGTAACTGTCAATGTGTGCGCTTCCTGCAATTAAACAACTTCGAGGTTTCTTATTCAAGCTACATATTATGAATACATTATATATAAATATATTATAGTGCGCAGTATTGTTAGATCATGACGTCACTTCCTCTGGATTTTCCCATGCCTTATTTTTTGCATATTTTCTTATATTTAATAAAAATATGCAAACATTGCTTTGGTTTATCCGTAATATTAAGATTATAGAGTATTTTAAATAAAACTATCTTTTCTCATTTTGTTCTTTACAGCAATCATAATCACGGGGCGTTGTACACATTACTGTAAAGCATTCAGCTATGTTAGGTACCTAAAATCAAATTAATAAAAAAAAAGTCAGTCTTATATATTCTTAATCTTATAACTAGAGGCTCACCCTCGCTCCGTTCGGATTCATCCCCAGTTATGTTTTAGTATAGATTTATTAGAGATGAGATATTTTGCAGCGTAAAAAGTATCCTATATGTTGACCCGGATAATCAACTATCATCAATCAAAATCTGTCCGGTGGTTTTCCCGTTATGGGTTTCCAGATAGATAGACAGACAGACAGAAATTCTAAAAATTATAGATTTGGCCTCAGTATCAATAATTATTACTATTTCAATAAGATTTTCCAAAAAAAATCGACACGGCTCGACGATTTCGATTCGAATCAGTTAGAATTTTATTATATGTATAGATATTCAAAGTAAGTATTGTTAGTATTAAGTATTTACATAAAAAAATTGTTACTTTCTTTGACTCTACTTTACTCGTCATTTTTATTTATTCATATTATGGAGATGCTTTTTGTTATATTTATTTTAAAAGTTTATTTAAAAAATGTTTTTGATTTTTAATTTTTAAATATTATGTTCTCACAGACCGACATAGAGTCGGAAGTCGAAAAATATATGTATATAAAGTTATAATTAAAATATTAAAATTTATTTTTTATGAAATTATTACCAGTAATTGAGTTATCGATGTTGTAATTACTTAGAATATATAGATATACAGATAAGATGATATCCTTTTGCGTTTGCACGTGCGTATGCGTGTCTACTGCTACGCACCTAATTAAAAAAAAAAAGGTTTTTTAACAGAAAATTCTAAGAAACTATATTGAGTATCATAATATTCTCATATTTTATTGCTTTTCTAAACACAATATTTCAATATATTATACACGTTTTAATATATGTATAGTACAATTGTATAACTAAAATATTTTTTAATAACTTATAAAATATTTAGCGACATAAAAAAAATGTAGTCAAAATTACCCAAAAATATGTAGCAAAATATTTTTTTGTCAAGGTCGAATTCATTTAAATTATATATAAAAAAGGTAACTTTCTTTTTTAAAGCAAAGGTACTAGGTTCGATTCCTTTAATATTTTTAACAAAAAATAGGGCCACATAGTAATTATAAGTAAATGTTAAACGTTTATATCGACACGACCGTTGTATTTCACGGCCATAACTAAACGCGTAATAGCTGTTGCACAATAACTCTATTACTCACTATAGTCTATACTAACTGACTCAGGAACGGAAGTATGAGATATGTAAGCTATTTTTTTTTTATTGAATTGAGTCTTGGACATGAACTTATACAGCAAATTTTTATAAGAAACGGTTCAAAGTCTACCCTTATACTGTGTAATATACATATTATTATAATATTTATCTATCTAATACGCCCTTTTTAATGTCCCACTGCTGGGCACGGGCCTTCCTTCAATACGAGGGGGATCAGGCTACAACCCACCACACTGGCTAAGTGCGGGATGTCGGATTTCACTAGACTTTCGAAAACTTGTTAGGTTCTCTCACACATGCAGGTTTCCTCACGATGTTTTCCTGCACCGTAATACAAGTGGTAATCATGTGAGAAATGATTCGCATATGAAAATATCAGATGTGCGAGAGCCGAGATTTGAACCCGCTTCACTCAGCTTCCTAAGCGAGCGCAATACCACTAGGCTACCACTGCTTTATATAACATAATGTAGTTTTATTTTTATATTTCGGTGGTAATTGCTCAGTGATACCATGTTAATGTCTCATTTTAGAGGAATATTCGTATTACCGACGTAATAATTATTTATTATGATCTGTTTATGTTTTATTGCTTTATAGCATAAAGTAATAAACATTATTTCTCAAACTACTTTGACTTTAGTACAATGAAATAAGTTTTTAGTACACGGTAAAAACAACATGAAGTTACCTAAGACTCTACAATAATTCTACCTTATATTAAACTTGCGATGATGTGCAAGTAATTAAAAATTCATTTAGTTTGAAAATCAAACCTATGACCTATTCCATAATAAGCAAAGTCCATACACACCACATCTAAAATTTGACAAATGATTGATTTGTATCATAAAAATCACATTATTAGAAAACATCAACGCTCACGTTCCTACATTCTTTCATTTCGCAACAAACGTTGGAAAGAGACGGCACTATAAAAAATACTAGCGTTAGAAACACACAGTGTAGCTTCAAGGCAATCAACGTTTACCTAGAACGTTTTCCATTAGTAACACGGTGTCGGTATTTTAAAGGGAACTTGTGCGGCTGTAGTTTTGTGTTCGACACAGTGTTTTATCACGCAAGACTTTAGTGTGTTATTTTCTTGATTTCCAAGTAATACTCCTTTTCTTTCATGATCGCCTGGTACATTGTAGAGTATAAATCCTTTAGAGGAAAAACGTATTTTAGTCCTTTTTGTTCGCTGTAAGTATGAGATGGATTCGGTGTAACTTTGAATCTGATGGATTTAAATGGTTTTGTCTTAAATAATGTAACATCTCACAATTTGTGAAGTAATATTGTCTTTGTTTTTTTGGAAATAATCCCTGGAATAACTTAATCTATACATATAATCAAAATTGTAACCAAGCTGAATCTGTACATTAAATATTTTTTGGAAAATCTTAATGAAATAAACATTATTATCGATACAGAGACCGAATCCATAGTTTTTAGAATTTTTGACTGTCTGTCTGTCTGTTACCGCATCACAGAATACCATTGGAGGGATTTTAATAAAATTTGGTATGGTGATAGCTGGTTATCCGGGTCAACATATAGAATACTATTTACTACGGGAAAATACCTCATTTCTGAGAAAAAAATACAAAAACTGCAATAAATCAGTATACTAATATGTAAAACCTAAGAATTTGGTTTTGAACGAGGGTGGAGCCGCGGGCAATGCTAGTTACAAATATAACTATAATTTTCCCGTGATTTTGCTTAAAAACTCCTTTAATTTATGAGAAGATCATAGTGCATTATTGGAATAATTATAATTATTTGGTTTCAAAATTCAATTGCAAAGAGAAATCATATAATAAGTTACATATACGTTTCTAAGTTATCTATAAGCAATTATACGAGTTTGTATCTATCTTCTACTAAGGGAAATTATATAATATGTAAAAAAATAATATTTAGAGAATAATTTTCACTTTCGAAATCGAGAAAGTTAGTCATTCGAAACTAAGTATGCTAGCGAAGGAGTATGAACATCGAAAAATATAGTAATTAATAAAATTTCGCCGACAAAAAGCTGTTACGCTCCATGAACATTACAGTGTCCATAAAAAATAACAGTAAAAATATGTTAAAGGCCTTATTCTTATTATGATAGAGTCTTAAATTGAGAAAATTATTTTTAAATCATGTTTAGGATTCAAGTATAAATATATAATGATTAGTCTGTCTGTTTGAAAATATTGAATTTATGTACTAATACTGCAATAAATTTGTAATGTTTTGTTATATAATGTTTGTATGGCGTCATACGATTTTTTTTTGGCAAGGTTATTTCTTAAAGCTCGTATTAGTATCTAAAAATAACTAAAAATGAAAATAAAATGAATATAATAAAATTTTACTGACACTCAAAACACCAATTCCCATTTTATATACACAGTTATAACATTAATAATATATAAATAAATATGTTGGGACATTAACACACAGCACCGTCTCGTTCCCTAGTATGCTACGAGGCTTGTGTTATGGATACCAGATAGTTGATACACTACTCATATATAGCTTTAAATACATACCTATTATAGATCTAAACACCTATGATTGGAGTACAAACATTCGTGCTTATCACACAAGTGAATTGCCATCAGCAGGACTCATACCCGCGACCACTGGCACAGCAAGTAGGGTCACTACCAACTGGGCCAAAACATATCGTCAATATGAAAATGATTAATATCGAAGAAGATATAAAGTTGCACCAATACTTTGTGTCTATATTTTGGTCCACCAAAATAAAACACCTGCTTAAATATAATTATATAATAAAATGTTCGAAATGCGCTTACAAGTTAAGTGTGGAGGGAAAGTGGTAACGTAACTCGTCGGCTTTGACTTTTAATTGACATTGATAAAAACAGCCAAAGGTAAAGGTTTCATTTGCAATTTCAGATTTCGGTACACTCGAGAATACAAAGGGCCGCTGTTTTTTTTTTAATTTAAAAAAAATATCTTATTATGTTTTATTTATAGTAATTAATATTATTTTTTTAAATAAAAATGTCATATATATATTTATTTATATATATATATATATATATATATATATATATATATATATATATATATATATATATATATATATATATATATTTATATATATATATATAAATAAACAGTGACTTGGACGCCAAAAGTATTTTTTTTTTCTAATTTTTGTATAGAGTTGTACTTGATTTTGATAATTTCAGGATCACGACAAAAGGGAAAAATAAAAATCGGTTCAGAAACGGCTAAGATCGCGTAACAACACTATTTACAAAAAAAATACACTCAAATCGAGCACCTTTGTTTGAAGTTGGTCCAGCTATAATAATATTTTTATAAAGATACAGAAAAGTAGGCTAATATGTCTAATATGAAACCATCTCTTCGGATTATTTCGCGGATTTATTTTGATTTTTGGTTCCCGACGTTTCGAATGCTTTACAGCATTCATGGTCACGGGAGAGTCTCTCCCGTTAATTTAAAATATCAAAATTCGCGTAAATCTAAGAAAGTATTATGTCTAATATGAATATAATCAATAAAGTTTAATTGCAATCGTTAAGATATTTACTATACACTATATGCGAGTTAAATGGCTCTACACTACTCATGTACACATACTGCAGACGTAACCGAATCACTAAATATATAAAAGTAGAAGTACCCGAGGCTTCGCCCACGTTCAATCTATATAAACATCAGTTTTACAATAATATATGGAAGTCTGTCCTATTTGTTGACATTTATGATTACTGCTCCGCTTCTTTAGATAGTAGCGAGATGATATATAGTCTATAGCCTTCCTCAATAAAAGGGCTGTATAATGCAAAAATAATTTTTCAAATTGGGCTAGTAGTTCTTGAGATTAGCGCGTACAAACAAACAAACTAATAAACAAACTCTATCTCTTTATAATAAGATGTGCCGCCAGTTAATAATAAGTTTCAATAGACATAATATGCTACTAAATACCTATATAAAACATTTTTTTATGTTGCTCTAAAAATATTTTATGTAACAACAAATAAGTAAATGGCAATTTTATATACAAAAACATGATCAAAACTCTTCATCTATATTCCCGTGAAAGATCCCAATATACTTTGTATAGACTGTAGTAATAACTAATCTATTTTCGCATAATTTCCCGCTTGATAGAAAGCTGTTATTGATAAGCCGTCTGTATGGCGCCGCGATGCAAACCACGGTTAACACTATTAGCTGACTATGACTTTGCTCTATCTTATTTAAATCTATACATATAATAAAATTGTAACTAAGCCGAATCTGTACATTAAATATTGTTTTTGCAAATCTTATTGAAATAGACATTATTATCGATACAGAGGCCAAATCTATAGTTTTTAGAATTTTTGTCTGTCTATCTGTCTGTAAGTCTGGAAACGCATCACGAGAAAACCTCTGGACAGATTTTGATGAAATTTGGTATGATGATAGCTGATTATAGGATACTTTTTACTACGGGAAAATATCTCATCTCTGAGAAATATATATTAAATGTTAAAACGTAAGTAGGGACGAACTGGGGCGGAGCGAGTCTTCTATTTAAAATGCATAGAAATGCTTTTAACGTGTTTTTTCATTCTACGTTACATAGGCGAAGAAATATATACTCAACTGGTATACTTTGATGTCATTAACAGATTGAATTAAATGTTTGTATGTGTGTTTGTACGTTGTCTTTTCTCCGGAACATTATAGTGAGAGATACCTTATGTTGCTAAAGCCGTGGTTAAGTCAACAGTTTTTAAATGAGAAGATTAAAATCATGCATTAAAAACAGCAAGTTTTTATATTGTTTAGGTAATATTATAAACTTTTGCCTTTCCTTCGCTCGTAGGTGTCCCTAAGTACCTATGAACTAGATATATACGTATGATATGATATATTATAAACTATGAACTGACACATAGGCTAATGTTAGTAATGAAATTTTCCGAAAGGTGGCGCCGCATGTAAATGGTATAATAAATACAAGTATAATTCATTCTCTACATCTACAATTTTTCATATCGCATTAAAAAAATTGAGTTATTTAAGTACTAAGAAATGAATAAACAAACCGACACTTATAAAAATTAATGATATTATTGACAATTTATATGAAAATGTTTAACTTTATGAATAATTATTAAAGTTAAATGTAAAGATTTATCTCTCGATAGTACGCGCTTTATGGAGGCCAGAAGCACCGCCCGATCCATTCATAAGATATTTTATATACAAACTACGCTTATACCTTGTGGATGTGAAGTAACCAATATTGCTTCATTTTTCATTTTAGTTTTTTAAATTGTAGCTGTTAATACTTAAAAAATCGTTTTAAACCTTCTGTAGTATAGGGGATTCGATAAAACGAATCGAATGAGCCCAAACTCAAAGTTTTACTAGTAGCCATTAAGGAATTCTACTCTCTCTGTCCCCCCCCCCCTCTCTCACTCTCTCTCTCTCTCCTTCCTTCTCTCTTCGTTCTCTTTTTCTTTTTCTAAGTCTCAGCTAACACAGGCTGTTGTAAGCCACAATGGGACGCACGAGCGAAGCAAGGGTATAAGTCACTAATTTCTTCATATAAGTTGTAATATGGAGTTAAATAAAACCTCTTAGTTGATGTCAAAAGAAATTCATATGTACATAGTCTAAAAGGTCATAATAACTTCTTCTTATTTTTTTTTAAATTCAAGTATTCGTCAATTTTATGTATTTTTAACCGACCTCCAAAAAGGAGGAGGTTCTCAATTCGTCGGAATCTTTTTTTATATTGTCATTAGCTCGTCTGTTGTGAAATAGGCTATAAGTAGGTACTTTGAGGTTAGTTGGTAAAAGTTGTAATAACAAGGTAAAATATAATGTAGATTTATGTAGAGCTTGGCTCTATCCTCTTGTATCTAGAATTTATATTCATGAATATCATAGAGAACCCAAAAACCCTTTGTTAGTATGTACAAATTTTCGACACAGTTTTAAAATATGATTAATATCATCAATATTTGTTACATCATCATCATCAAAATCTGTCAAGTTGTTCCTACCGCAGACTAATAAAAAATGCGATAACACGCGCTTGGTTTTAATTACGTAAGACCGTTTCAATTAAAAGGTTAATTACTTTGAATTATCATTTTTATGATTTCTAGTAACCGAACTGCGGGTAGAGTAGATAGAGTAAAGGCTGTACCTATTTTAAGTAAACGTTATTAATTTAAACATCATATCTCTCATCAAAACATGTGACGATGCGTTTGGCTCAGTATGTAGAGCAGTATGTGAGTACTTGCTATGCCAACGGTCACGGGTTTGAGTCCCGCTGAGCTATTCATTTGTGTGATGGGCACGAATATTAGTACTCAACTCATGGGTGTTTGTTTATATTTATAATATGTATGTATTTAAAGTTATATACGTGTAGTGTATCAACTATCTGGCATCCATAACACAAGTGTCGTAGCTGACTATGGAACTAGATGGTGATGTGTGTTAATGTCCCAACATATTTATGTAAAAAAAAACAGAAAAATAAGTCTAATTTGAAAAATTTATTAGTAGCAGTAGAAGAGTTCCACTATCCACCTCCTGGATCCATCAACAGAACAGCTCGATGGTTTCAAATTAATCGAATTTACATACAATGACCATGATTGCTGTAAAACATTCTAAATCGGAAACCAAAAACCAAAATGAAGTCCGAAAAGGTAGAAAGAAAGAGACTAAAATATTTAATGTACGAGATTTGCTCATACATAAATAAAATATTTAGTTACAAATGAAACAAATAACGAGTCGATAATACATTTAGTTTACTCTACATGTAGAGATATTGATAGAAATGTTCGAGTTTTTCAATCAGAAAACATGACCGATCAATAATCATAGTATCTGTACACATATTAGATGTATGAATAATAAAAATCTGCATTATAATCAAGAATCCGTAGAAAAAATAGTATAGTATTTTTACTTAGAAACCCGCATCGCATGATCGCTATGCCGACGTAACTGGTAGGTATTATGTAAATTGGTGAATTAAAACGTATACATGTCCTCCGACTTCGTCTGAATCAAGACTTTTTAATGACTTTTCAATATGTTTAGAGACTAATATTTTATCGGGGCTTCATTCGCGTTGTTTAATTTTGAAGATTTTCTCTTCCCGTACGTTGTGTGATGTAAAATACCCTACCTTTCTCAATATATCCATACAAATATAACTATTCAGAGATCTTTTAACACTAAAATATAATTTGCAACGTCGTAATTTAATTCTTCATAACTTTTAATAATCAAATTGAATAATATATAAAGCGAAAATGGATATAGAATATTTTTTAAAGTATTTACTCAATAACATGTGTATGTACATAATAAATATATCCAGTTGCTTTTTTATTTTATGCAATTCAATTCCTAATGTGGTTAAATGCCTAAAAAGGGGTTAAAAAGGGTTTCAAGTGTTATAAGTTCTTTGATAAAATCGGGGCCGCTTAAGCTATTAACGCTTATTATAGATTATTTAACGTTTAGAGATATTTTCCCGCAATAAAAAGTATTTTATATGTTGACCCAGATAACCAGCTATCATCATACCAAATTTCATCAAAATCTGTCCAGTGATTTTCTTGTGATGCGTTCCCAGACGGACAGACAGATAAAAATTCTAAAAACTATAGATTCGTCCTCTATGTCGATAATAATTACTATTTCAATATGATTTTCATAATAATATTTAATATACAGATTCGACTGAGTTAGAATTTTTATATATATATATATATATATATATATATATATATATATATATATATATAAATTACATTTACAAAACGTCTCGTCGGTAACATAAAGTCAAAGACTAATAAATTCATTAAAATAAGTTTATTTCTTAATATTTACTACTGCAATAAATTTTCTAAATTCCAAACTGTAACATTGTAGCATTTCTTGATACCTAAATATAAACATACAGTACGGCAAAATGTAAGGAATTTTACTGAGTACTTTAAATTTTTACTTATATTTTAATTTAAATATTTGAATACTTATGTAAAATTTTGTGTTTCTATTGTAACGGTTGCGGAGATACTTCATCTGTATGTCAATACTTGATGGAAAATCAAGTCATTATTACCATAAAAGTTCATTGTCGTTAGAACTGAACTAACATGTAAAACTTCAACTCCGTAGGATAAGAGGAAATAGCTCTAATTCAACTTGCAAGATTTGACCTATAATAATAAAAAAATTAAATATGTTGAGACTTTAACACACAGCACCATCTAGTTCAATTGTAAGCTACGAGGCTTGAGTTATGGATACCAGATAGTTGATACGTTACACATATAAAACTTTAAATACATAAATTTTATAAATATGTATAAAGACTCATGACTGGAATACTAACATTCGTGCTCATCACACAAATGAATGCCCCCAGCGGGATTCGAACCCGCAACCGCTGACACAGCAAGTAAGTTTACCACAAACTGAACCAAACATGTCGTTAAACCATACAAATATACCAAGTAACAAACTTTGCAAGTTAAATAAAAGCTCGAAAAAAAGTATAGATTCTGTCTTCAAAATCACTCAAAAGTAGCTCCAAATACAATTCCACTATCGAAATGAGCTGATGTTCACTCAAAATGCTTATCAATTAATTCATATTCCACCCTCGGGGTGGTTTTCTTTATATAGGACAATTTAGTTTCATCTATACATAAATTAAAATTATAATATACATACATATAATATAAGTATAAGGGCCTAAGAGAAAGTCGTAGTATTCCAATAAAAAGGCTACACTCTAACTACAGTATACATAAAATGAGATATCAGTTATATGCACAGGTTAAGTAACGGTTTAACAAGATTGTTTATTTAACTGGCAAGAAAACAGGTTCAAACCCCGATTGATGTACGTTTTATTTGCTACAACTACGTATAAATATTACTATGGCCATAGTATAATGGGATTATTAAAAAATCTTAGCTGATTTTGAGTAAACTTTTAGATTTAGATAGTTATGGTTTTAGCTGCTACATATAGGACTCCTATACCCTATAATCGCCTCCTGACTTCTTCATCAGAGCGATAACGTCAATTTTTATTTTACTGTAATTCGGATTTCACATATATATAACATTCTTCAGTGTTTAAAAATTTTTATAAGCTTTAGAAGTTTTTCAAAGTAACAAAGCAATTTTAATTTGATCCAAACTTTAAAAATAACACAATTTTCTATATCTCTCAATCTATTTATCTATACATATAATAAATTTGTAACTAAGTCGAATCTGTACATTAAATATTTTTTGGAAAATCTAATTGAAATAGACATTATTGTCGATACAGAATCCGAATCTACAGTTTTTAGAATTTTTGTCTGTCTGTCTGTTCATCTCATCATTGCATCACGGAGAAACCACTGGAGGGATTTTGATGACATTTAGTATGATGATAGCTGGTTATCCGGGTCAACATATAGGATACTTTTTACCGCGGGAAAATATGTCAAATCTGAGAAAAAATTCAAAAACTGCATTGTAAGGGTATACTAATATGTAAAACCTAACAATTTGGTTTTTGGTCATCTAGACCGGAGCCGCGGGCGATGCTAGTATATATATAAAAACGGAACCCTAAACCTGAAAGGTCGATAGTTAACAAAAAAAGCTCAGTACCTACATACGATGTAACTGACGTATTTTACAATTTAAAGCCCTCACATGGAGTTGATTATAAAGCAATAATGTCATTATCTAGGCTTCTACAAAAACTACATTAAACCGTGTACACTCGACCACATACTAGACCATTTAACATTTTCTTCAAATGATTTTGAGCTGTGTAGTTAGAACATAGAGTATATTTTCCTCTATTCTAGAATAACCAACGGTAAATTCGTTGCAACGTGTCCTCTTAGTATAGATATTGCGACATATGCATTTAAGATGGTATCAGATGGTTTTATATGAGATATTTTTAAAGATAAACCGTTTTATAGCGACATTTAATTATTATGGAAAATGAGAAAAAAAATAGAAAAATTATTTAATGTTAACTACAATGTTGTTTGAAATAGCTGAATAGTCTGATGTAGAGCTGCTTTTTTGTAAAAGATGGTGGAGTTTATGATGAAAATTACTCATTATGAAGGAAAAAAATTTGCGAAAGAAAAAGTAGAAATAGAAAGAAGAAATTTTAAAGAATATCGAAAAAATTGCAATTTTAAGAAACTTTCTCCTAAGTCCTATTACTTTTAAAATGGTATTATTAAACATAAATATGTTGGGACATTAACACATAAGATCCGTACACCATTGAGATCCGCGGTAAGCTACGAGGCCTGTGTTATAGATACCAGATAGTTGACACTGCGAATACACAACTTTAAATACAGAAATATTATAAATATTTATGTATTTAAACGCACCTTTGAATTGAGTACAAACATTCGTGCTCTTCACACAAATGAATGGCCCCAGCGGGACTCGAACCCACGACCGCTGGCACAGCAAGTACTCACTACAAACTGAGCCAAAACTGTCGTCATATTATTTTAGTCGATTTTTTTTTTATGTAAAAGGAAAAGAAGAATAAGAGATTTATTTAATGTTCTTCATATAATATATAAAAGGCCTCATATTCTGAATCAAAAATACAAATAATCATGAAAATACATGATAAAGTAGTAATAAAATCAATACATTATATTATTTATTCTAGAAATTCCACACATTGGCCACTTGCTGTATTACGCAAAGTATAAAAACTCTATAAAGTTGTATGTTACGGATAACATGTGCAACGCTGATGTTTTATAAAATGCCTAGATATTTATGAATTTAATATAAAAATAAATTTGTACAAAAGTAAAGTTGTAAAAAAATTGTGTGAAGTAAAAGCTTCAAAATTAAAACGATTTGCTTTTTATAATGGTTTGTTTTAATTTGGACATTGCTAATAGATACAGTTTAAAAAAAAAATTAAACGTACCGAATTTAGCCTCGATTAAATAGCTTCATTATTAATTATTTAACACACAATTTTTTTAAATAATATTTTTGTTTATATTTCGTTATGTTACTATGAAAGTATGAAAGTTACGAAGAAGTAGTATATAATTACCTAGACGTTCTACAGTATAACTACATAGCATGTTGTCAGTGACATAATATGCACAGCCCACACGTGTCCGAGTTATTAATATTAAAAATTAATATCATAAAGATTATTATTATATTTTACCTTATTGGTCTAGTGGCTAGTTTAGGGTATAGAGGCCCAAAGTTCGAATCTCTGATTAGGCAAAAAAATATTGGTTTCTTAGAAGTAGAGTTAGAAAGTTTGATAATACGTTTGGCTCAGTTTGTAGTGTATTACTTGCTGTACCAGCGGTCGCGGGTCCAAGTCCCGCTGGGAGCATTCATTTGTGAAATGAGCACGAATCCTTGTACTCCAATCATGGGTGTTTATATTTATAATATGTATGTATTTAAAGTTATATATGTGTAGTGTATCAACTATCTGGTATCCGTAACACAAACCTCGTACTTACCATAGAACTAGATGATGCTGTGTGTTAATGTTCCAACATAATTAACAAAAAAAGGTTTAATATAATAAAGCATGAAAAGTTATTCTTCTCGTGACTCAATGTCTGATCTTTCTTTGGTTGCGTTAGATCCATCCCATTCAACTATGAGAGTGGCATATTAATTGAGAGTATACTTGTATATTGATATATATTTTAACATCTGGATATTCGGTAAATACGTCACATGTTTATTGCAAAGATTTTTTTAAGTAAATTGCTATTCACAAGAGATCTGTCTACATCAATTACTGTGTCATATTATCATAAGTTTTCTATTCACGGTGTAGATAGTAAAAAGTGGTAGAGTCGACATGGTAGAGACAATAGGGATGTCTTATAAAGTAGAGATAAGTCCTAGGTCTAGGTAAACAAACGGTTACGTCAGGGAAAACGATGCAAGGTTATTATTCGACGCAAAGTTGCAAAACCGACAAAAACTTTAACTCTAGTAACACCGGCGTCTTGAGCAAGCATCCGGTGGATCAATAGAGCCAATATAACGACTAGAATAACTTGACCCCTCTTAGAAAACCGACAGTACACACTTAATACTGTATTTAAACTTGTTTGAACGTCCACAGCTCATGATATATTGGACGGTAAAGTGACCAATGTAATGACCAAATCTTATTGACCTATCTTAAAGTATGGATTCGCATCTCATGTGTCTATATTGGTTAGAGTGGGGGGAGTGCGGGAGGTCATCATACAATGGTTCGTTTTAACAACTAGGACGTCACTTGAGCACATTACGAGTTTAATCGGGACTTCCTACTTATTCCCCGACCGTACAGTGCTGAGATTTGTTCCAATTTTAAATTTGAATGTTTTGAATTTCGAACTGGCTTGCGGTTGGTAACTGTCGTATTGCCATATATGGTGAAAGTAACGAAATCATTACAAAATCATATATTTGGATATTTCACACAAAATTATATATAAAATTTTATATTTTATTATAACAATAATTATTATATATAAACATTTAATGGAAAAAAGGACTCTTATTGTTTAAACGATGTTTTAAAAAGAAATATTAAGTACTGTTTATCAATCAATAATATTTATTTTACTAAAGTACGAGCAAAAACCTGTTACACGACGTTGTCATTATATTAAATGTCATACTTTTAAAGCAATTAAAACCTGACTGCAGGCTGACAGCTGATTAAATGAAACTTTTATTTAAATATATTATTTTTAAAATATCTATCACAGGTTCGATTCCGTTACAGAGCAAATCCTTATCACGCTTCTACTATAAATATATTTGTGTATGGTATAAAAAAACTAAAAACAATCGTTTTATTAACTGTTATTGAATCATTTTTAACATGATTACCACTTGTCTTACGGTGAAGGAAAACATCGAGAGTAAAAGTTTATGTATGATCTCTTAGACATTAATAGACTTGGCAAGATATGTGAAGTCCGCAAACGGTACTTGGCCAGCGTGGTGGATGGACTATGGCATCACCCCCTCGTTTTGTAAAGAAGCTCGTACTAAGCAGTGGGACGTTATAAACGGCTGAATACTAGTACTATATCTTTATAAATATTCTAACCTATTTGCATAGCCTATAATATAGCCTATTATATAAAGCGACTCATCTTCGCTCCATTATCCGGTATCCCGGATAACCAGCTATCAACATACCAAATTTCATTAAAATCTGTCCAGTGGTTATCTCTTGATGCATTCCCAGACAGACAGACAAAGTATAAATTCAGTCTGTATCGATAATAATGACTATTTTAATAAGATTTTCCAAAAAAATATTTATATACAGATTCGACTCAGAATTTAATTATATGTATAAATAGATATTTTATAGATTTGATTGCACGAAATCTCAGCTATCGTGTCTATCTTGTTTTATATGTATGGGAAATAAATGATTCACATAGTAGATACATTGTTTCTTTATAATACTTTTTAATATGATAAAGCCATTAGTTACGTGTATGAGAAAATGAATTATGTCTCAGACTGCATTATACACATCATTTGTTTGTTGACGACTGATTCGATTGTTAGAAAAGTAGAACTTTTTCTTAATATATTCGTTTATTGCCGGAATTAATTACTTAAAAATAGTATTAAATTATGTATGTATGTATGTAATCAATCCATTTTTTAAACGTGCCACTTCTGGGCACAGGCCTCCTTTCAATATAGGGGGGCCATAGTCCACCACGCTGGCCAAGTACGGTTTGGCGGACTTCACATATCTTTCGAAAACTCTCTAGGTTCTCTCAGATATGAAGGTTTCCTCGCGGTGTTTTTCTTCATCGTGATACAACTGGTAATCATATTGGAAAATGATTCGCACATGAAAATATCAGAGGCGCGAGACCAGGGATTTGAACCCACTTCACTCGGTTTCTCAAGCGAGCGTGTTATCACTGGGCTACCACTGCCTTAGTATTATATAGTGGAACTCAAAATAAAAGAACTATTTCCATTGGAAAATATAAATATTTTTAAAACATAACGTATTAAATATATTTCAATTCAATCCGTATTTTGAACAACATTATAATGTCCTATTCAAATACATACATCTATATCTCGTTTGTTTTTCCTTCTCCGTATATTTACTTTTTACTAAAAATTGCATCGAAATTGGATCATCTGCTTAAAAGATAAAGATATAAAGAAACAGAGTGTTTCTTCTTAATATCTAGGCAATTTACCCCTCAACCGAGAATCGATACCGTACTAAATAATGAAATTAAAACTTTTATACTAGTAATTGTATAAATTACTTAATATCGAGCGAAATGAAAATGCATATTATATTTTTTATACATAACAAAAATAATTACCATGAAATACAAATATAAACAATAAAAAAAAAACACTTATAATAATCTATAGCAAATTACAGACCTACAGACTCATGGACGGACAGATAGATTATTTGGGTGCTGAATCCTAAAAACGGCTACTAATAAAGTTAACATTAATAATTTATTAATGACATTTAAGTTATGTCACTCAAACAAATCGATTTTTTTGCTTCACCATTAATCATCGAGTATCGCATGTTAGGTTAGTGTTAAAAGGGAAATGTTGACATTTTTATTATTTAATGACGAACACAG
The DNA here is from genome assembly GCA_921882275.1 of Brenthis ino. Classification (NCBI taxonomy): domain Eukaryota; kingdom Metazoa; phylum Arthropoda; class Insecta; order Lepidoptera; family Nymphalidae; genus Brenthis; species Brenthis ino. Next base: position 21,553,776 of record OV170231.1, read on the forward strand.
GTAGAGCAGCTTTCATGTCAAACAATCTATATAAATATATGTTTTTTTTCTGTGTTTGTCATAGAAATAATAATTTTACCTCTTACATCTTTATAAAAAAATATTTTTAAAATAATGTATTAAATAGTGCCTTACCCTCTACTTTAATTTGTAATATATAATGTTTCTGAAAGCCCTTTTACTATTAGAAAGCTACTCTATCTCATAACACAAGCTATTGCATCGACCATCGTATCCTATCTTCGTTTAATCTATACTAATATTATAAAGAGGTGAAGTTTGTCAGTTTGTAAGTTTGTGAGGTTGTAGGGAGCAATCTCTGGATCTACTGAATCGATTTAGATGAAATTTGGTAAGAATATAGTTTGAAACCCTGGGAAGGACATAGGATACTTTTTATTCTGGAAATCATGCCTTAAGGGAATGCAAATGGGAATTAACATAAAGTTTTGGTATATAGCACAGACGGTTAGAGCAACTGTCTATATATTGCAGAAAAATAGAGTAGTAAAGCCACCATATAATTAAATAAATAAATAAATAAATGTGATAGATAGATAATTAGTTAGATAGATAATTACCCTCGCTTCGCTTGGATTTGTTCCTTGTGAAAAATAAAAATAAATATATCCCACGGGAACCGTATATTTTTTGAGATAAAAAGTAACTTATATACTAGTCCAGATTATAATCTATGTCTGTGCCAAATTTCATCCAGATCCGTTCAGCCTTTCTGGCTTGATTGAGTAACAAACATCCATCCAAACATTCGCATTTTCCTATAATTAATGGGACTGCGCAAAATATACGCTTTACCAGAAACTCAGAACTTTTTATTGATAATACTAAAGCTCGCCAATCGCTACTAAATAAAAAATAAGGAAACCGTTTAACAAACAGAGAAGAAAAAGGTACTGAAATGCTTTGTCTTTTTGTCACAAAAACAAGTGTCACAAAAATCATAACATATATCAATCACACCTTTCATCTTTGTATCCTCACAAATCATTAAAATTGGGTTCCTCCTTTTTGCTGTCGGTAAATGTAAGAAATAACTGAAAACGTAATTTTACAGTTATATTTTTGTAACGGTTTATAAGAAAATTTTAAATAAATATAACAATCTTATGCGACGCTTTGTAATTTGCATGACTTCTGTCAATTTTCACTCGCCCGTGATTAAAATGCGACGAGGTTTTGCAAATAGTAACTTTATATGTATATTTTGTAAACGTAATTAATTTTTTCGTCGTTCCTTCTTCTCTTAGTGAATTTGAAGTCGAATTATATTTTATACTGTATTTTATATGTATTCAGCCCTTTTCAACGTCCTACTTCTGGCCTGAGCCTGTCTCTCAATACCAGGGGATTAGGTCATAGTCCATCTGGTCAAGTGCGGACGGGCTGAGCAAGTCTTTCAAACACTTGCTAGGTTCCCTCATACATGCAGATTTCCTCACGATGTTTGCTTTTACCGTAAGACAAATGTTAATCACATTAGTAATGATACGCATAAGAAAATATCATTGGTGTGAGGCTCGGGATTTGAACCCGCTTCACTCGGTTTCCCAAATAAGCGTGTCATCTCGTACAAATAATAAATCTCTCACCCTTTTTTACTTTTAAAAACTAAAATGAACTCGCTCAATATTTTCTCTTGATCTAAAATTTGCTAATTACAGATTAACAAATATTACTCTACCTCATCATAATCATCACAGTACTTAAGATTCCCACTGGAATATTACCTACTATACTGGGCGGGATTTAAATAACTGTTTCTACTTCTCTAGCAGAACCCGCGGCTTCGCTCGTGTTGAAAGTACATAAAAAAAATTCTTTGGCTTTATGTTATAAGTAATTCTAACAGAAACACCCCCGCTCCCCCGCACGCCCTGCGCCACCCTGCGCGCCAATCGACCGTCTACAGTGACGTCTAGGATTTTCGAAACTCTATTTGACTCTTTTGGGTGGTGATTTTGGAAACACTGTGATATACGTGTGTCATAATTTTAATTAAAGAGTATGTGTACCAATTTTCCACTCAATCGACTTAGAGAATAAAAAGACAATAACAGAAAATTTAACCCCCCATTTCTCCCTCTTAGGGGTAGAACTTCAAAAAACCCTTTCGTAGTGGAACGACCGATGGACCTACACTTCACAGAAAACACGATTTCCAAATTTCATGTCTCTTGGACCAGCGGCTTAGGCTGTTCGTTGATATATCAGTCAGTCAGTCAGGACTTTGAATTTTGTATTATATACTAGTGACGTATGTATTATTTTTTTTTGAGCGGGATTACCCTATTCTTTATCTAAAATTAAAGTTACCTAAAATACTCCCAATAAAATCAAATCAGCTATATGCCAGTGAAAGTCCCGTAAAAATTACTGCAGCTATTTCGGAGATTAGCTGAAACAAATAGACAGATAGGCAGACAAAAAATTAATATTGTATCTTCTTATAAGTAGCGTATAAAATTTCATACGCATTAAGTAAAAAGCTGTAATTTCGAGATTAGGCATTGAGACTTTTAGAAACATACAGACTAACACCCGCTTAAAATATTAGTTTTCATTATCATATATCATTTTGTCAAACATTCTGTTTCTAATATATAGTATCTATATCGCTTAATATTAACAAAAGTCGTGTTTCAAATATGAATCGTCATTCGATTATATCATATTTTTTTAAACGAGTGATTGATCGATACGTTGATGTCTTTTTTTGTGTCTTACATCATTAGCGGTTAATTAGTTAGAAGTTCATTTATAACCTTCGGTGTTCTAGGAGTGTTGTAAAAACGATCTTAACTAACATCCTATTAAAGTTAAAGTTAAACTTGAGTTTAACTTTAACAGTTAACGTTTTAAACTACACATGCAGCGGCATAGATTTGGTTTTTAAATTTTTTGTTTATTTATTACTATGTATAGTTTTTGACTGTGACTTTGGTTACATTATATCGTTAATAAATTAATATTAGAAAAACTTTTTTAAAAACAAGCTTTTATATTATATAAATTGTAGTTTATTTTTTATTTTTTAGTTATTCGTATTTTTCTTATCAAATCCTTTAATTTGATATCCATATCATGGGAGTGCATAAAAAAATATATTTCGCCATCTTTGGGAGTCCGCCATGTTGAATTTAGAATGACGTCACTTATCAACCATGCATTGTCATCTAAACCAAACGTATATGCAAAATTAGCTCAATCGGTTGAGGATGAGTGCTTTAATATTCAGTTGCAAGTTTTGATCCGAACAAACATACATAAAAACATTGTAAGTTAAATAAAAGCTTGTAAAAAAAATAGAATTGAATTAAAAGACATAAAAGCTTATTATATTTCATAACTTAAATAAAAGTCAGCTGATTTCGATCATGGTGATCTATATCTAAGAGACAACTAAGCAGGAGATATTATAGTGCAGTGAGAGTATGTAACTCTAGTGAGAGAATATTGCCAAAATGGTACTGAAATTTCTTCACAAAAAAACTTAATAATTTTTTTATTTATAATGTTGAGTTTCTGTTATCTTTTCACTCTCTCGACGATGACAAATATTTGTATACAAATTGCTATGAGCCGTAATAGAACCTGTGACCTCTTTTATATAACAACTGAACTGCTCTCAAGTGTAAATTTATTAAAACAATATATGTTATTGTACCGTCTGACGGTTTTTGGAAGCGGAAATGTCAAAATGTCGTAATTTTTGTAAGTTCGCGTCATGCCTCGAGGCGTTTTTATATAGTGTGTGTTTTTATAGACCTTCTTATTTATAATATAAATAACTGTTAATCTGTCTGTCCTCATTTCACGCAGGAACGAGTCTATATATTTTTTTCCATATAAATAATGGAAAGGACAGTGATATACTTGTACATAACCCTTTATTTTGATAATGTGAATCCCATGGGATAGTCTATTAGCTGCACATTTAATCGCAAATAAATTATATGCAAGTAACAACGTAGTAACTCAGCATTAAAGTGATTTAAATTTGTTGTTCATTTCCTCATACATTTATAATTCAATTTCAGGTTTCAAATAATAATAAATTACAATATTGTTCCATGCAGATGTCGAAATAAAAAAAAATGTTTATAAGTTAGATAATAAACAAAAGTTTGTATATGTTTGTTGTTGACTTTCACTGGCAGGTAGATGATTTTGTAAGGGGTAACTTGGGCTACTTTTATTTTAGAAAAAGAATTAGGGTTCCGCTAAAAAATCAAAACACCCCTAGGGACACCCGAACGAAACGAGGGTAATTCGCTAGACTGGTGGATGTTTGGTACTCTTTCACACCAGAACGGCTGAACGGATCTGGATGAAATTTGACACAGAGATAGATCATAGTCTGGAATAACACATAAGCTACTTTTTATCCCGGAAAAATGTACGGATTCCGTTGGATAGGTTTGTTTATGTTTTCCTAGAGACGAACCCGAGCGAAATAAGGGTAAATCGCTAGTTTATATTTAAACAACAATTGTAAGAAAATTAACTAGTGGTGGTAAGAAGTCATTTGTGAATAAAAACCTTTTTAATCTACACAATTGTTTGCTTTGTATCAAATGTGAATATTTTAACAGTATCTTATAAATATTCAATACCAAGACTACAACAATGTATTTAATTTGTACTCGATATTCTTATTCTAGATATAATACGAAGTGCAGGGGGAACTGTTATAGGCAATTCATACTTGCTCTATGCTAGAGGTCGTGGGTTCGATAGCATTTGGTTTTAAACATTTTGTTATACAAAATATATATAGGCAAAAACATTTTTAATGGCGAACAAGAAAAATGAAAATTGTTTTTATAGACATCTAGATGAGGTCTCTATCTGAACGGATGCAGCTACAAATTTTTCCATTCCGATGTCAAAATGACCTGTTGTTTAAATGACTTTGTTCAGAGGCAATAAGCTCAAGTTTTGACTTAATACATGAATAGAGCTTTATTTATAAGTTAGATAATAATCGAAAATTTGTATATGTTTGTATGTTTGTTACTCTATCACGCTGAAACAGTCGTAGAGTGAAATATAAAAATAGAATGTTCATGGGGAAATTTTCTAATTCCCCTTTTGAATATAAGTCGAATTTTCACACAAACGTGTAGAGGTGATATCAATCAATAGAAACCGATGATTTTTCTACATTTGTATGCGAAATAAAAGTACAGTTTATTGATAATCTCACGATAGCTGTGCATCGAGCGTGGTTACCGAACGATGACGTCACGCTCGCGTGGTCACCTCAACCAAAATACTATGACCTGTACACACACAAACTCAACCCATATTTCCGCAGAGATCAAACACATCCTACTCTACCACGGCTCTACATAATCTGGCCACCGTTCGTTTTAGAGTAGTTTTCAAATTTAAATGTTTTTTAGATTACTTTTTTATTGGACTTGAATTTATGGCGGCCCGCGTCAAAACGCCAAATGTCAGTAACTTAATTACATTCCTTTTTTATTTGTTCAATTTGATTGTGTAACATTCATCAATTTTCATTTGTTACAGGTATGGAGTAATTTAGTAAGGAAAGGTTTGTCTGTCTGCTTTCTTTATATGTATACTCTATTTCTATTTAGTTTGAAATAGCAATTTCATATGATTTTTAGTTTCTTATTCATTTTTTTATCACAGTCAGTTAGTGAGTGAGTTAGAGGCAAAACATGGTGGAGTTTAAGTTAGTCTTATCAAAACTTTTAGCTTATGTTGGAAATCAAACTAACGTCCTCTAGCTTTAAAGGTCAGTTACTATGCTGATTAATTCAACATATTTTGTTCGTTTTGTCTGTATAATGTATATTATAAATGTGAAAGTTTAGATGGGCAATTGGATGTTTGGATGTTTGTTACTCAATCACGCCAGAACGGCTAAACGGATCTGGGTGAAATTTGGCACAGAGATAGATTATAGACTGGAATAGTATATAACCTACTCTTTATCTCAGAAAAATGTATGGTTCCTGTGGCATAGATTTGTTTTTGTTTTTCTAGAGGCGAACCCGAGCGAAGCGAGGGTGAGTTGTTAGTTATCTATAAATCATTTTTTTTATTTTCCGTAGTTAGCTTTTTAACTTTAACGTTATTTTAACTTGTAATTCAAAACAGAAATACGCAATTTTTATTGTTCCGCTCTTCATTGTGATGATTGTGATAAAAATTTTATTTTCCTTTACAATGTTTGATATCTTTTAATAATCTTGTACAGTTACTCTGCTTATATCTAAGATTGTATAAAAGCTTATACGTGAAAAACCAAGTATTTATACTGTTATAGTACAGATATATTAAGTTTTGAGTTTTTGAAGAAATATTCAGTTAAAAGTTAGCATCCTAATAAAACAAATTTTAACAATTATTTTCGTAAGTTACAATATAAACAAATTGTTTATAGTATTTTTATTTCTATTTCCATATAATTAATCGATGAATAGATATTTATAGTTTATAACACTTTATAACGATGTAGGTATTTAACATCTCCAGGTAAATTTCTAAGAAATTAATTAAAAATTCTAAGAAATCTATTGTTAACTGACACGCCGGCGTGTCCGCGGTCGTGGAGGGATTAAAACTAAAATTTTACCTTATTTTAAAACAATGTGTAATGTATTCAAATTCAAATTTGTTTGTATGTAAGACCAAAATTAAATTTATTTTCATGATTTTTTTTGGTGGTGATGATGATAGAATAATCCTAAATGCATTTTAAAGTAAAAAGTCCACCAATAACGTCGATTATTTTTACTGAATCGATTTCACAATCGACTCAGTAAAAATAATCTCTCTATAAAATCTGTACATGTCATAACGGGAAACCCCCATCAATAACATTCACATTTCGACATTACAAATTATATCCTGTCAAATGAAACCTTTACAAAGCTTTAAAATAACGTGAAACCAATTTAGTATCATATTTTCCCATTATTATGCTAGCGTAGTTAATAGACGGTCACGGGCGACACACACTGTAATAGCGTTTATCTTTTCATCTTAAGTGTGTCTCCGGCCTTATGCATCCTATGAACTTGGCCTTAAAATTAAAATTCTTCACTAGTTTCAGCATATGGTTTCGCTCGTGAGCCCTACGAATAACTAGCTTTTGTTTTTTTTCGTTAGAAATAAACATGAATATGAGTAAAATCCTTTAATGTACTCATAAATGTAGTTAAATTATACTTGAATTATACTCGCCTTTGCCTATTTTTAAATAATCCGATCATTTTCGAGTTTTAGTATGATAATAACACTTAATGCCATAAATCTGAGTGTGTTTTTTTTGTCCTTCTTTCACGTCGAAAAAGAGCGATAGATTGGCGTGATTTTTTTTGTGGAGATAGTTGGAGTGCTGGAGAGTGACACAGGCTCTTATTGCGGGAGATTATCTCATTCCTGCGGGAAAATAAGTTATAATACAACCCACAACAACTCATCATACCTATGTATATACATATAATATAATATGATATATGTCTATCTCTTCGTTACTAACCGTTAAAACGTAGTTGGGAAGAATCCAAGCGAAACGAGTGTCGAGGTGAGTCGCTAGGAATGACATATATCAATATATCGATACCCAAAGATCTAGATCTGTGAATGTTCCATATATATATATAAAGGGATTCGAATTATTAAGATCACCACTTGCTTATATGATGAAGGAATATATCGGGAACCTGCATATCTGAGAAAATCTTATCAGTTTACAAAATAATGTGAAACCATCCCGTATTTGGCCAGTGAGTTGAGTTTTGGCTTTACCTCTTCGAAGGTCCTGTACCCAACAGTGGGACGTTAAAAGTGCAAAATTATTATAATTATTTGCCGAGAGACAATTCGAACATAATCAATACAAATAATTAATAAATCAGTATCTATATAAAAACCGTTTACATTTTTTGTATTGATAACTAGTGTTATCAAGCAACTAAACAAAAATAATCGTTTGACAAACAGAGGAGAAAAGGCACTGTACCGTTTGGTCTTTGCCTATTTATATATAGATAGCATGTCTTGTACCTACATATTTTATCGTTTTATTATCTTGCTACTAAATTCTTGAAGAATCCTTGAACATTAAACATCAAATATGACGTATAAGTAATTAAGAAATACATTAATTAGTCAAATTCTAAGAAACCACCAGTACGTATAATATACATATATAAAATCCGTTACGTGCTATGCGTCGTGTTTGTTCAAATTGATAATACATTGTACTACATTTCATTTCATAAAGACGTGATTCATTTGTATAGTCCGAAAGGCGAACGTTGGATGGTTTATGTAATATGTATAGTAATTAAATTATTATACAAAAAAATCAACCTAACACTAAAAATGTACATTTATTATGAAATATTTAAATATTTTAAGTTGTAACAATAATCTTTTTGAGCCTTTATATTATGTATATATGTATGCAGCCCTTTTTGACGGCCCACATGGCATAGGCCTCCTTTCAATAACGAGCGGGCCATAGTCAAGCCTTAGTCCATCAAGCTTACCAAGTTCGGGCAGACTGCACCTGTCTTTCGAAAACTTGCTAGGTTCTCTCAGACACGCAGGTTTCCTCACGACGTTTTCCTTCACCGTAAGACATAAAAGACGCAAAGTAGGACGTAAAGGGTTCAAGTTGGAAGTGATTCACACATGAAAATAACAGAGGTGTGAGACCCGGTATTTGAACCCGCTTTACTCGGCTTCCTAAGCGCGTTACCACTCAGTTCTTTATACAATATTAAAATTATTTTGACTTAAATCATACTAGGTAGATGGAAATAATAATAGAATAAACATAAACAGAACTAGAAATTAAGTCTAATCGTTGAAAGTAAAATAAAAAATCCTAGGACCCGTTGCATCGTCACATACGGATTGCGGTTGTCAATCTAAGAAATCCAGAAACCCATTGAAATACACACAAAAAATTTCACCAACATTGGTCCAGCCATTTAGGAGGAGTTCAGTGACGTATATACATACAGAAGAATTATATATGTATATAAAGATTGATCTGATAGAGTCTATTGAAACAATATTCATTGTTTTTGATCCGTACGTAATTATACGATTGCCCCCTGTACTATTAGTTCACATGGTTAACGGAGCGTTGCGGGTTTGATGCCCAACTTGCTTCATATTATTAATGAGTTAGATAAGGAATTTGCGAGAAATGAAATATATTCTTAAAAATTGCTATAAGAAATAATGTTGTAGTCAAATGCTGACACTTTTTATTACTTTTCGTTAAAATATAGTAAAATCCCGCGGAAATTGTCTAATGAATCGGAATGAAAAGTGGAACAGGCCATTTACATTAATTACTCTATCATGATTGGTCCAGGCGTTAAGATCCAAAAAATAAACGCGCATATGTTAAATTAAATATATCTCTCGACTTAGTTATCCTAAACTAAAGAGAAATTTATAATACTATAAATAACTTAATTTAAGCTATATACTAGCTTTATATCTAAAATTTATATATGTACCTATAGGTAAAAAATACTTTGTTTTTTTTAAGTAAAAAGTGTATTTTATATCGATATAATTGAAATTTAAATTTCAATAATCTTGTATTAAAAACTCTTTCGTTTGGCCAAATAAGAACTGAGACGGCGATTTGTAATTTATGTAAAATTTATAATAGTAGGTACATTCTTGAAGGCTTGTATTATAAAAAATCTATTCACTACATTGTAAGTCGTGTTCCTATATCATAACCTGTCAAATGGATACCCTAATAACGTTTCAAACTGCCACCTGCAGTATATTGGTTTGTATTGAAATTTATTTTTCAATACTTTTATCAATATTATTATATTACGCAACTAACGGCTTACTCTCGCTTCACTCGGATGCATTCTAGGTACGTTTTATTTATTTTTTTGACAAAACCCTAATTACTTTTCTAAAATAAAAGTAGCTTAAGTTACTCCCATATAAAATCAGCTATCTGCCAGTGAAATTCAAAATCAGACATGCCGTTTCGGAGATTAGCCAGAACAAACAGACACACAGATAGGCAGACATACGGACAGACAGACAGCCAAAAACTTTCAATATTGTCTTTTAATATAATATAATTTAAAAAATAAATGAGTTATAAGTTAAAAAAATAAAGATTTCTTTTAATATTTTTATTCAGCAAGTACCTACTATAGTTAACATTTTATCTAATATCTTTCTTTAAAAAAAGTTGAATAAATTATATTTTATCTTTCTCTATTTAAAAACTGAATAAATGTTTTTTATATTAAATTGTAAGCCGGAACTGTAAATTTATCTCCAATTTAGTTACTTTAACGTTCCTCTACAGTTAAATGACTGGATACGAAAGCTGGATATTAACTGACTAACTGTTGTTCTAGTAAACACAAAAACATATTACAAATGCCATTCATAATTTAAATCGTTATGAAACAATTACATAACAAACATGCAAACATACATTTAATTGAGATATTTCATTGTTATACTTTTTTTGAACCACTTACTAGGTTCGAAAGCAGGCATTTTTTACCCCACTCGCCCCTATACAGGGCTATGTCATTAAAGTCGCATAAATAAAAGAGCATCTGTTGCTATCGACATGTTGCTTGGATAAATAAACTTTTTGAATTGACCTTTTTATTACCCGACTTCATCAAAAGAAGGGTAATGTTTTGTAACTAACATAATTTTTTTTATTAATTAAGTACTTATTAAGCCAGTCAATCATCATATCTGATAGGTACTCTATTAAAAAATATTTAAACATGAGTAGTAATATACATATTCTTAAAATTCAATTCAATTCTCAATAATTAATATTTGTAAAATTAAAAAAAGTATATAATACGCTTATGATTTACTATAATATATGAACTACCTGACTGCAAGCTTTTTTATCCTTTATGAGGTAGATAGAGAGAACAGAAAGAAATAGAGTGCCAAACGCTGCCATCTCTACATAATTCTTTCTCTTATTCCATCGTTATATTCTCTTCGTGCACTCATTTCTTACTCACTTTTAGCATGATTTTGTTAAGTATGACACAATTGGTCATAAAAAGTCCTTCGATGTATTCTCCTAAACGCCTTCCATTCAATCTTCCACAATATATATTTTAAGCCATTATTTCATCATACATTCTTTACATATGCCCAAAACCACTTTAGCATGTTTTTTTTCTTAATATATCTTCATTTTAAAGCAGTTTCAATTTTGTGAATCTGTCAAATAACATCATGTAATTAATATACAAATTGGTTAAACATTTCACTCTCCACCTCGTAGCTTCAATAGAGCAACATGATGGTTCTTCTATCAAATACATATGTTTTAATATAATTTTTTTGCTCAAATATTTAACTACCAACTAACTGCCTAACAAAAATTTATGTGTCACTCACTATATGTGTATTAAATTTCATCCAAATCCGTTCAGCCGTTTTAGCGTGAAGGAGTAACAAACATACATACATTTTCGCATCTATAATAGAAGACCGATGTGTGAATTGGAAGCTATTATAATATTATTATGTGTATAGAATAAAATAGCATAACTACTAGTTTTAAATAATATAAATAATTGGACGTAAAGTCTCTAAAAGATACAATTGTAGAGCCAATAACTACAAAATGTGTATGTAGAGACAACAGGCAATTGAAATAAGGCTAAATTATGAACTCTATAACCTTGTTACTGTAATCATAATGTCATTAATATTTTATTATTTTCGCTTAGTAACTGACTAGTTATATATCGTTTTTGGATATATATTAAAATCGATGTTATTAACATACATTTATTAGGCAGAGACAAACCAGTTCAGTACCTTTTTCTCCTATATTTATTAGCCGTTTTTGTTTTGTGTTTGCTTAGTAGCTATGAACGAGTTGTAGCCGTTGTCTCAATTTTGCATAATGTACACAAAAAAATCTGATTTATTTTTTCCCCCTCCAGGCCATAGTCCACCACGCTGGCTAAGTGCGGGTTGGCGGGCGTTACATGTCTTTCGGGAACTTGCTAGGTCCTCTCAGACACGCAGGTTTCTTCACGATGTTTTCCTTCACCGTAAGACAAGTGGTAATCATGTTGGAAATGAAACGAATATGAAAATATCAGAGGCGTGAGACCCGGGATTTAAGCCCGCTTCACTCAGTTTCCCAAGCGAGCGCGTTACTACTAGGCTAATATGTATGTATTAGTGATGTAACGAATGTTCGATTTTTCACATCCACGAATGCGAATGCGAATGTGAATATTCATCTCCAATATTCGCGAATGCGAATGTGAATGCGAATGCGAATGTTGACTTTTCTTAATTTTATTTACAAATAGTTTAGTTAATCATCTCCCTGCCCATTTCCCAATTAATTGGGGTCGGCGCAGTACATCTTCTGTACTGCTGATAGGATTCGGCAAAAGTTTTACGACCGGCCGCCTGCCTGACATCAACCCTCCTTGGGAAAAATAGTTTAGTTAAGTATTAATTATTTTGTTTTTTTGAGTATATATTTCATTATCTTTAATTAATAGAAAAATATATAGTGGAATGGAAAAATATATAATTGAAACCAAAGTATAACATTTACGATATTAGAAGTTTAATTTTGGTTCATATAATTTTTTTATTTTAGGTGAAAATAAATTGTAAACTCTATTTAAAAATAGTAGTTATAATCTGCTAAAGAAGTACAAACCTTACATAATTGTAACATGACTTATTAGACCTAGACATTATCATTAATTTGATTACACCTCTAAAGTTCTTTTTTCATAATACTCGAAGATATTACTTATAATTTAGAATTTGGACTTTCTAAAATGTAAGGAAGGACGTTCATTTCTTTAGTTCAGTTGTGATTTTTTCTATATTTTAATTAGACTAAGAAAAACAAAAGAGCAAATATTTCTAATTTTGTTGCCTACCTCAAAACTGTTCCATAATTATGTTTTTTTTATATGAATCTTATCATTTGTATAGTACAAATGATACAATTCCATATTCATCCATTCTATATAAATAGGTACATATAATTTCATTTTTGTTTATCATATACATACATTCGCCAAACATTCGCATCGTTTCTTGCGAATACGAATGCGGATACGAATGTCAAAAGATATGCGAATATTCGCGAACGCGAATATTCGTTACATCACTAGTATGGATGATAAAAATACATCAGATATTTTCATCACCCATATTTTAGCCATTATTCGAATCCCACTGTTTTGGGCTTCCCTTTATACCAATCAATATCCGGCCATACATAGTAGCCACCACGCTGGGTAAACGCGATGCTAACAAGGGACTTCTTAGTCTCTCGAAAACGATCCTCTTAATGATTTTTTTTCTTTCACCGTATCAGCAAACGGTATCTATATTAAAAATGATTCGCACGTTGAAAACTCAGAATTGTGAAACCCGGATATTTGAACCCCCTTCCCTCGGTTATTCAAGCGAGCGTATAACCACTGGGCTACTACTATACAGGCCTTGTGAGGGCGGAAAATATTTGTTTTTTTTTTCTACAAAGCATAATAGATTTAGCACAAAAGGAAAAAACGCCATTGACAAACGGACAGACGGAGTGAACATCAATTATTATTTTAAAAATAACAGTTTTGTCCATACAAAATAAATTTACGCACTGTTGCGCTCAGTATATGTGGATATAGGATGTTCTTAATGATTGATTAATTGCAGCGTTTTCGTTTACTTTCTAAAACCTGTGTATATATAGGTTGTGAAGTGTTCAGAATTGAGAATTTAGATACTTTTAAAAAAAATGTAAGTATGTATGTCACTATAAAATTAAGAAACATTTAACATATAAAAGTATAGATATTTGTATTTTATTAACGTTTATGAAAAATGTATGAATCGAGAATAAGTTGTTAATATCAAGAATAAAGAACTTGCATTATTTTAAAATATCCTAAGTTTTTGACTTTTAATGATATTTAGTTAGTTCAAATTTGAACTCTAAATATGATACGATTTTTTTTAATTATAAATAAAAATAAATATATTTCTTTATCTGTACAAAAAATATAATTAAATAACTTAAAAGATCTTCAAAGACAATGTAGGTAGTACTTACAAGAAAGCACACTACAGCGCAATACCTAGATTCAAATCCCGTTCAAGTAAAAAAATAACAAAAATAACCGTCCTACAATCTTAGCAAATTAACATTTGCTCCATATTAAAAAATCAACAATAATATAAAACACTCAATACATAATAAATAATACTAATTACTCATTATAACTAAAATATCAAATTTGACATCAGCCTGTATAACCCGGCGTGTACATGTACATCAATTATAAAAGCACTGTGCGGAACAGTCGAGGGCGATTCGGAGGTCAAGTCTTACTAACGAGCGGACATTCTATAAAAACAGAAAAAACCAACGGCTTGCGAAATTTTTCACTCGCTTTTAATTGCGACAAAATTGTTGACAACAGATTTTTGTTATATTATACTTTACTTACTCTGAATCGTGGTTTTACATGTTTTTGAATGGGACTTAGAAAAGAAGTAAGAGCTGAGGTTCCTAATCTATACTAATATATGAAGCTAAAAAGTTTCATTTTCATATATTTCTTTGAATATCTTAATTTCTGGAACTACAGAATAAATTTCGATTTTTTTTGTATTTTATGTTAGCAGTACCCGTGGCTTCGATCGCGTTCAAAATTCCAATTGTTACCAAACTTCACAGGATCACTCGCTGGGCTAATCTGAAGATTGCCTGAAAATTTTGTCAGAATCACTCCAGCTGTTTTGGAGTTCATATGGAACATACATACATATATCGATTTTTATATGTATATAGATTTTATATATTTATTATTTTTATAATTTTTTATATTTGATTTATTTAGATTTTATATATTTATATAAAAAAATATGGATTTAATACTTTCTTAGAAAGCCTAGATTCTTGCAAAATTGACATAAAGAATTGTCTAGAACTATCCTTGAAGAAAATCCTTTTCATTGAATAAGCGTAGTGTAAACAAAAACGTAGACTTTATAACTTTTTTAATGAGTACATTCCACTTATTATATAAGAGTTACGCTTTGTTTGAAAACCTTTATCTATAGGTGTTAAATTATATATTTAGTTAGCTGAAGTTTTTTCTTATAAAGGAACCTAAAACAATGGCAACGATGACTCTGCAAAACTACGTAGAAAATATGAAGTTCCGCCCTAGAAACTACATTATGTACAAATATGATAGTACATTTTGTATATAATGTAAAGTTGGAGACAGTGGTAGCCCAGTGGTAACGCGCTTGCTTGGGAAACCGAGTGAAGCGGGTTCAAATCCCAGGTCTCGCACCTCTGATATTTTCATGTGCGAATCATTTCTAACATGGTGATGATCACTTGCCTTACGGTGAAGGAAAACATCGTGAGGAAACCTGCATGTCTGAGAGAACCTAGCAAGTTTTCGAAAGACAAGTGAAGTCCACCAATCCGCACTTGGCCAGCAAGGTGGACTATGGCCTAATCCCACTCGCGTTGAATCTGTCCAGTTTTTATTTGTTCACGATACACACTCCTCCGTTGAAAACTTCAAAAGAATAATATTCTTATATTTTATTTAAAATAATCACACTAAATAGATAAAACATAAAAAAATATTTATTGAAATCATTATCTATAGATTATCCAAGTACTTTAATTTATCGTTTCTATAATCTGTATTGTACCGTGACACATTAATGCTGTAAAAAAATTATATCTGTCACCATATATAAAAAAAAACAATAAAACTACAGACTAATCTATTACACGGGTCGTTAGTTATGCAAAATTTTGTATAAACACATAATAATCAACAATTACAACAATTACGCATCCACTAACAACTGATATAATCTATACTTTAATCGTTTTATTTAGGAGATTTTATTATCTGTTAATTTAAATTTAGTATCTGTGCGATATAGTTTTGTTATTCATACTCTATGGTAGTGTTTTTAACTTTTTTATAATTTATAACCACGATATCGTTTAAAAAGCCATTTCAACATTAAATTAATTTAAATTTAAAGCAAATTTAAATAAAATATATCTAGCAAACTGTAATGTATGAAATGAAAGACGGACTATCGCTGAATGATTTATTGGTAAAACAAATAGGCGTTGGCTTGTATCGTATCTACCCGTTTGTTTGTTTTATATCTACCTACATGACACAAACATGGCAGTTATTTTAATAAAATTTATTCTATTGTATACGGTTTTTAGATTACTTACCTGTATTTAATATTATTAAATAATACTTTCTTAGATTTACGCGAATATTTGACATTTTAAATAAAACTATCTTTTCGGATTATTTCGCGGATTTATTTTTATTTTTGGTTCCCGACGTTTCAAATGCTTTACAGCAATCATGGTCGCGGGAGAGACTAAGGTTATAGACGTCTCAAAGGCATTATACACTTTTTACAGACAGTACCTACCCACTATTTCACAAAAATGATTTCAGAAATTCAAAAATGGCACCAAAGTACTCGTAGCTTACATTATTTGTTGATTCTTATTTCTAAACATATAAACAAAAAATTATTATAATTAATTATTATATATAATTTGCTATATTTAAATGTAGCAATATTTTATATGTTTTATATTTGTTTATATACGCTAGTCTTTGAGATTATCATTGTCATTGTATACCCACATAAAGGAAGTTTCCTCTTCAGACGTAAACCGCTGAACAGATTTCGATGAAACTTAGCAAGGGTATAGATTGCATGTGTGACATTAGTTATCTTTTATTACAAAAAATCTCTGAATGAAAGCTATTAATTATTATAGATTTGATTAAAAGTACTGATACTTTAGGATATAACATACTTCTATCTGCTCTTAGTTTTTTCTTTCTTTAAGACTTCTCATAAATTATTATCTACGTACAAAAATCTTTCTTATATAATTTGACATGATTATATAGATTGCATAATTTTTTCCCTTTTAATGTTTTATCATCTCACTTGTAATATAAGCAAAGCTGTGTACAACAAGTTGTAAATACATATAACAAGTGCAATTCTATACCGTTAGGATATTAAGTTGGTATTGATTGGTTGTCGGTTCCATCGTAACTTCCCTGTACATAACTAAAGTCTTATTTACAACCTATCTTGTTTATATAATTTATAGCTATGCAAATAACATGTTCCATAAATGAAAATCACGATGGTTTCCTTAATAATGGTTGCGTAACCATGTTAGATAACCATTTTATATTGTTGTTTTAAATTATGAAAAACACCATTTTCCTTTATTTAAAAGTTTTATGTTTATTTCTACATCCGGTTCTGTCAGGTTTATTTTATAATAATTGTATTCGTTTTTTTTTAATTGTTTTACAAGGCAACTCTGGAACAAAATAAGACTTTATAATTACTAAATAAATTATATATATAAAAGTTTTTAATTAACGAAAAAGTTCGATTATATTTTTTTAACTGTAGTACCTACATTCTTACATAAGTATGCACAAAATCAATAACATTCGAATTATAAATAAAAGTGGGTACAAACCATGTACGCTGTAAAGCGTTCGAAACCGCATCGGGAACCAAAAATCAAAATAAATCCGCGAAATAAACCTAAAAGATAGTTTTATTTAAAACTAGAATACTTGGGGGTAATACCTTAAGGGGGTAAAAATGGGGATGAAATTTTGCATCAATCAAACTAGGGACAAACCCAAGCGAAGCGAGAGTGAGTCGCTAGTATAATATAATCGAAATTACACATTGCAGAATATATGAAAAATAAGTAATAATAACTGTATATTTCGAGTGATGTAATTTTATTGTACCTACCAACTAGCGATTTACCCTAGCTTTGCTTGATTGCGTGCGCTAGGTGCCTTTTATATATATATATATATATATATATATATATATATATATATATATATATATATATATATATAATATTATATAAGTATGTACAGACTCAGTTTGTAGAGTACTTACCATGCCAGCGGTCGCGGGTTCGAGACCCGCTGGGGGCATTCATTTGTGTGATGAGCACGAATGTTTGTACTCCAGTCATGGATGTTTATATTTATATTATACATGTATTTAAAGTTATATATGTGTAGTGTGTCAACTATCTGGTATCCATAACACAAGCTTCGTAACTTACCATAGAACTAGACGGTGCTGTGCGTTAATGTCCCAACATATTTATTATTATTATTACAGGTAGAGCCACCTTTTGGTTAATTTTATAACTAGCAGTAGCATATGTGTCACTCCAGATTATAGTCTATCAGTGCACTAAATTTCATCCAAACCATGGATTTCATCCAAACCCATCCGATCATTAGTAACCTGATAAAAACTGCACTAAAACTAAATTAAACATAAGATATAGTACCATACAAATTAATTAAATCATTTTAAAAAGTATTTTGAGCTCCCTTTCCTACGTGCTTTCATATCAACGAGAGTCATATTTATTAATAAGAAGCTAATAAAAAAAATATACAGCGCAAAATCGAACCTATTACCCATTACAGTATAAACAGAAACTATAAATAATTTAATTAAATAAACAACGTATGTGGTCGCAAAATTAAAGCGCGTTACCATCACTCATAATCTTGAAGAACTAGTTTCTCGCACACATATGCACCTTTGTATGTGTGAGAGAGATGTGTGTACACATACACAGATCATATAAAGATGTAACGGGATTGCGAGAATATGCTCTACTTATGATCAAAAATATATATTAATTTCAAAATTAAGTCTGTCTGTCCGTATGAGATAATTAAATATAATAAATACATATTAATTTTATATGAAATGAAAGTGACTCTATCTGTTAACTTTTCACGCAAAAACCGCTAAACAAATTTTGATAAAATTTGGCAAGGACGTAGATACTTACTGGTATTGTATATAGGATACCCTTGACGGGCGGTGCTTATAACGCGAGTGAAGCCACTAGCAAAAATTTGCTGCTTTATCCTTGTCTAACACTTTTTTTTATTCAGGCCTTTTTAAAGCCCCACTGCTGGTTACAGGCCTTCTTTCAATATGTGGGGGATCAGGACTCACCACACTGGCCAAGTGCGGGTTGGTGGACGAATAATTTTTCCATAGAACATATCCCAGTAGTTTCACTTGAAACAAAAGATTTTACCATCCTTTAAGGTGTTTGTTTTTTAATGTATATAATATAATCCTATTAATTAAATAATAGGTTATAAAAATCGATTGATATTTGGCGAAGATCGCGATACTTACAAAATACAGATTAATCGTTTTCTTTTTCTTTTTAAAGACGATCAAAAATATAACTGTGTATTATAAGCATATAATATTCATTCATAAAAAACATAAAATTGAAAAATAAAGGAATATTTTATTATAATATTAAGATCTAACAATAACTCTAATACTAAAAAGTCAATTCTATAAAAATAATATTTCTAAATATTAATTCAATAAAGGCAGGAAAAGCCGTGAACTTTAGTTTGTGAAATTCAAACACACACAAAGGAAAAATTGATATGCATCGACCTACCAAGTAATTATATGTTTACAAATACTCCGCCATATATTTAGCTATAACATAGTGTTGAGCGTGACGACTATCGAGTCGATCATTTTTTAAATTTTATCTTACGCAATAAACATATTATTTTTTTTATTTTGTATGTTAAATAAAGATAATCTCTAACAGTACAAAATAGGGTTGAAAAATAAAATTCTCTGAAAGAAACCTGCTACTGGTTTAAATAAAATTATTTACTATCGATACTGAGCTAAAATGTAGGGTATAATATAATTCTATGGTGATTTTCGGCCCATAAAGTCTCTATACAAAAATCATTCTTATGTGATTAGATATGAATTGGACTAAAAAGGATTAAAAAACAAACCTTTACATTTTTAAAGTCCGTAGAGACATTAAAATAAATACGATATAAAATATAGTAATTTAAATTTTTAATATCATTTTTTATTGAAATTTTTACAAAGGTTCTATTAAATTCGCGTATTGCGTGTTGACTTACTTTAAAATATGAAAATGTAACTTCAATATTTTAAATGAGATTTATTTTTTTTAAATAGATGAAATATTAGCTTCGTCTAAAAATTGTTTTTGAGCAATAACTACCTAGGTTTTTTGGTTACTTCTAATTGTTAAATGTGGTTTTAATTATATATCTCTAGCATAGCTTTTTGACATAATCATATGCTATTATATAGACAAAATTTTATCAAATAGTACTTAAAAAGATTAAATCAGTCCAAAAACTGGTCAGCTTAAATCAGGGATACCTAAGAGTCATAGCAAGGGAATTTGAACATGTATTAAATATTTTATTTAAATAATATTTTTATATATCGATAAACACCACTAAACTATGTACAGTTCTCGCACGTACAGACCGACAGTGTTATCAGAATAATGACAGATCTCAAGTCGAGGCACTACGTGAGTACCGCAATGCCGTGCTACAAAGTGACAATTATAATTTATTCCAAATTCAACCTTGAATCCATAATGGTAAGATTGAAAAACATAAAAGATGAACTAGAAATTTTACTTATTAAATGATGAAATTGCCCCAAATTTATCGATATTTTTTATATCTGTACCTACCTGGTTTTTTTTATTTTTTATCACTAGTTTAACCTCTTGTTTTGCTTACATACATCCTTTTTAGTCACCATGGTCTGTAAGGCTTTATGTTAGATGAGTGGAATTTAGATAATAAGTAACACCTAAGTATTTCTCTCTTGTTTCTTTATTCTATAATTTTTTATTCATTTTGGTCATAATAATACAAATTCTATGACAGCGTACGCTTATTACTATTGTTCCAAGTACAAAAGTAACTAAAAAAAAGTACTTAAAAATGCAGATCAATCCCTGAGTCTCATATATTTGACCAACGTTAAAAAGACTGAAATTTAAGAGAACTATTTCCAAAAAATTTTTGATATCACTAAAGCGTGTCAACAGCTACTAAACAAAAAAAAGAAAATCGATTAACAAACTGAGGAGAAAAAGGTACTGTACTGTTATGTCTTTGCCTATTTATGTATTTATATATTGCTTATTTATAATTTAAACGAAATCGATCCCTAAAAGTGGAATAGTTAATATTAAATAATTTCAAAGTCGGTGTATTCCTTTTTAGTTAAAACAGTTTTTAGTTAATCTATTCTAATATTACAAAGACGAAAAATTTGTTTTTTTGTTTGTTTGTTCGTATCGAATAGGCACTGAAACTACTGAACCGATTTAGATGAGATCTGATAAGAAGATAGTTTGAGACTTTTGAAAGGACATAGGAAAGTTTTTATTCCGGAAATCATCCCTTAAAGGGGTGAAAATGAGGGTGAAAGTTTGTATGGGGAAGCAGTCCCTTTTTTTAATATTTTATTTTATTTAATATAAATACAAAGTAGCGTCTTCATAAATAAATTAATTTAACATATTATTTTTGCACTATTTTTGGAATAGGAGGACAACACTACGCTTAGTAACTATGGAAGTAATTTTTTCACCGAAACACGATTTTATCTCTGAAGTATTGTAAGCAGACGCTATACGTAAAGTAAGAAAAAACTAGATTCTAAGAACTGATAACAAAAGTCATAAATCAAATTTTATGTTATTTATTAAACAGAATAACGTAACTAGACTAATTATGTGTCACGGATTTGGCTACATCTAAAAACTAATGTTAGTTTAAATTTTCATTTTATTTAGATATTTCGTTATAAAATGTTATAAATAGGCAAAGACCAAATGATTTTCTCCTCTTTTTGTCAACGTATTTTAATTTTGACGAGCTTTTATTAGAGCTTTTTATTTTTTAGTGTTATCAATAAAAAAATGGCAACAGGTAATTTTTTTAATAACAATAGGTAAATTTTGTTCATCATCATATCAAGAATGGTTAAATAAAAATCATGCCTCAAACAGAACTCGAATCCGCTATTACTGAGAAGTATACGCTATCTGTCATATTAGAACTACTGGCATTTTAATTCTAAACTTATATTTTCCATGACATTTTTATGAATCATACATTAATAGCATATTGCCATTGTAAAAATGGATTAGTAATGCATATTACAAGAACATAGTGCGAAGTTGACACGTTTATAGATAAAAAAGATTTTGTTATAACATTTTCCATGCTTCTTAGAATAATAGCACAAGTATAGATTTCTACAAGAAATATTCACAAGCGAAACGAAGTTTATAAATATTTTAGGACATTAACACACAGCACCATCCAGTTCCATGGTAAGCTACGAGGCTTGTGTTATGGATACCGGATAGTTAATACACATATATAATTTAAATACATATATATCATAAATATAAGCACCCATGACTTGAGTACAAACATTCGTGCTCATCACATAAGCGAATTCCCCCAACGGCACTCGAATTTTCGACCGCTGGCACGGCAAGTAGGATCACTACAAAGTGAGCTAAACGTGTGAGCCAACATCAGAAAAATTCACGAAAAAAAAGGAAAAAATAAACTATTCCACACTATAAGCGTCAAAATGTACTTAAACACGAACCTGAGCGAATCGAGAGTGAGTCGCAAGTATCAAAATAACAGCTCTATAATAAATTATACATATGAAATTACAAACGGTTCTGTAAAAAATTTAGTCGAATATTCTTTTACTATTTTATTGAGCAAACCGATAGAGACTATGGTAAGGATAAAATCTCTCGAACAAACATTACATCTTACAATTAAGGCTGTTGCTATTCATACTGAAATAAGGACGAATGAAAAATAATTTATTCGTACTGTAATAGGACGAATAATACATAAATATTCATCCGATAATGGGATGAATAAAAAATATATTATTCGTCCGACTGTTGTCGGTTTCTATGAATATATGCCACTTTTGTTGATTTCTAATTTAAAATAAGTGATTTTTATGTACAATAGTATGCAAAAAAAATAACCTAATCGAGCTACTAATTCTACTTACTTATTAGTCTATTCGTCCTTCCTTATAATTTATATATTTTATAAAGGACGAATAATTATTTTTTATTCGTCGTATTAAAGGACAAATATACATTCCTGGTGTATTAAACTAAAGTTAACTGCATCTTGAACTAGAGCAAACCACTGAAATATGCAGCTGTAAAACTGCAGGGCTTGCTTAAGGGTCCACTTTATAGTTTCCCTAAATGAATACTGCATTGTGCAGGATATACTAATATTATAAAGAGGCATAATTTGATTCTTTGAACTCTCTAATCTCAAGTTTTTTTTTAGTAATTACTAATCCTAGTTTTTATTATTTTTGCATTAGACAGCCCGTTTATTGGGAAAGCTATAGGCTATATATCATATATAGTCTATCCGTTCCATACTAACCGTTAAAACGTAAGGACGAACCCGAGTGAACCAAGAGTGAGTCCTTACTATAGGATATGAGCTATCTCCATTCAGAATTTCATCCAAATATGTAAAGATGTTACAATGGGTGCAAATAATACACGAACATGATTCACAATTATAATATTTGTGGAATTAGTAGAATTGAAATGCTTGGCTCATATTTGAATGTTTATTTTATGTGTGTGTGTGTTTGTTACACGATATCTTCGCCAATTGTAAAGTTATTTACATTTTTTTAAAATAAATAAATTGTACTTTAATAGTCGCCTATATATAAATTTAATTAAAAAATCCAGTTCTGAAAGTGGAATAATAATAGTGACGTGTAAACATAAAATTGCTGTTTTAATTTTTTTTCATCTGAATGAATGAATCAATGATATCATTTTTTTTTTTTAACATTATTTATAATCTTATTCGACTTATTGAAGTAAAACTTTTTTTAGGCGTGATTGAGGGATAAGTCAATACAATGGATATGGATTGAAAAATTATTACGTTTATGTTTTTGTAATAGTTATTACTTATTTATTTTATTAAAAAGTTATTATAAATAATTTTATAAAAATATTATATTTATATTTTGAATTGTTTTAATGTAATTGCGATATCTGCAACAGTGCCAAGGAAGTTTTACTTTAACCGCGCGTAAAGGTTACACGACTCATATTTTTTTACAATTCAAATTTATTTGAATTAATTAGACCATCGCATCAAAATGGGTTTATCAGGTGTTTTAGGTACTCTGAAATTAAATATATGTATATAATAAATTAAATATATATATATATATAACACCGCATTCTAAGCTAGTTTCACAACAATCATAATTCTTTCAAGGAAAATCTGTAGATATTATCATTAATGCATTAGGTTCTAGCTGTCTTGGTGAAGAAAAACCCATGCAATAAATAAATAAGCATTAGTACTGAGGAATGGCCTTGGTTTCTCACGTTTTGTAGTAAATTAGGTCCTGTCGAGGCCATATCTTAGGTTAGCTGACAAACAAGGCTTATTTATATACTGTACAGATGTACTCGTATATGATGTTTTGTAATTGGATTTGTATAATAATTTGATTTTGTGACTGGGTAAAACGACACAGGTTCGTTTTCTGTGCAGAGTAATTTGTATAGAAATATTAGTCGCTTCATTCGTATACCATAGTCCACCACGCTGGCCAAGTGCGGGTTGGCGGACTTCACATGTCTTTTGAAAACTTGCTAGGTTCTCTCAGACATGCAGGTTTCCTAACCGTAAAACAATCGGTATTCACGTGGGAAATTATTCATACATACAAATATCAGAGGTGCAAGACAGGGATATGAATCCACTTCACTTGTTTTCCATGCGAGCACGTTACCACTGTGTACACTATGACACTTTTTAGGGTATAATTACATAGTATAAAACAAAGTCACTTCCCGTTGTCTGTCTATCCCTATGTATGCTTAGATCTTTAAAACTACGTGACGGATTTTGATGCGGTTTTTTTCAATAGATAGAGTGATTCAAGAGGAAGGTATATGTATATAAAACATACATTTAACTGCCTCGGTGGTGTCGTGGCTAGCAAGTACGGCTGCACACCCGGAGGTCCTGGGTTCGAGTCCCGGGTCGGGCCAAATTTAATTATTGAGTCTTTCTGTAAAGCCTCAGTAACAGCCCGGAGTTGGGAAGTTGGCGGTGTTTCACCCCCGTGCCTCGGAGAGCACGTAAAGCCGACGGTCCTGCGCCTTAACTCTCACTGGTCGTGTCGAGTGGTCGAACCCACCAGAATATGAGAGTGACAGGAATAGAGAGTGCACCTGTGTCTGCGCGTACACTTGTGCACTATAATATCTCCTGCGCAGTTGGCTAGTCTCAATGAGATTGGCCGCCGTGGCCGGAAACGGTCGGGAGAACATCATAAAACATGCATATTATAGTACAGAAAGGCCAAGAAATTCAAAGATTTGTATTCCATACTATCCGTTAAAACGTACCTACGGACGAACCCGAGCAAAGCGAGGGTGAGTCGCTAGTTTATTAGTAAATAACTATAAAAATCGGTTCACATCTGACGATTATAATACCTCATTTTCGAAGTCGATCAAAAAATAAAAGAACATTTAGTGTGCTGTATATTTTTTCTTCATACCGTTTAAAAGTAATATGAAAGTATTTTTTTATACACCCTGATGACTTCATTCATTCTAAAAATAACAGTTATAATGAAACAGAGTTTTAGAAAAGATCAAAATTGTCGTAATTTTCTACTAGGCTGGGTTTCTCACGGCCCAACGACAAAGTAGACAACCCCGAAATCTTAAAAATTGTGACTAATTCGAAAATAATTATGAAACCGACTTCCGTCTTATAAGAAAAACCACAATTGCTTGGTTGCGTGCTACACAAGCTATGAAATTAAAAAATATATAGAGACTCCAATTTTATATATTTTAAGCCGTATTCGCGTGGCGTAGAGACGATATTATAATAAATATTTTTAGTTTATACTTATGTAAAACTTATACTAAAGTGACGTTTCTCACGCCATTTTTATTTTTTTATATTTTTTTTTTTTGTTGTAAGAACTAAAATTTATACTTAAACAGATATGTAGTGCCGTAAATTTTTATAATTTAATACTTTGATAGAGCATTGTTTGTTGTAGTACCTACTTTGATGCATTTATAATTAATAAATTCTACAAAATGGCTTTTTATTCAGACTTATTATCATTTTTATTAAGATCTAGATTAAAAAATAGCAGGTATTTAAAATGTACTGAATTTGAAATGGAAAAATATTATTAATTTACAGAATATGTTTAGAGTTATAGAATTACCTGGATTTTTATTTGAAAAACACTAATTTTCACTCGCAAATACACTGGCAGTGAAAAATATTTCAAAATTAATTCCAAAATTAAAAACATTCAAATGAAAGAGATACCTACTTATTTATAAAATAATATGTGTGTATTTAAAGTTATATATATTCCCAAGGAGGGTTGATGTCAGGCAGGCGGCCGGTCATAAAACTTTTGCCAAATCCTATCAGCAGTCCTATCTTCTGGATGTACTGCGCCGACCCCAAGTGATTGGGAAATGGGCAGGGAGAAGAAGAAAAAGATTTAAAATTATATATGTGTAGTGTATCAACTATCTGGTATCCATAACACAAGCCTCGTAGCTTACCATGGAACTAGATGGCGCTGTGTGTTAATGTATGTAATATTAGTTATCTCGATATTAATCTCTTTCAAAGAGTCAAAACGCCAGCCAAGATACTTGATAGCACAACTGCCTCTACATTTCATTCCATAATTTTCAAATACAAGTTATTTATTAGCCCTTCGAACTATTAAAGATTCGGATATCAAAATAACGAGGTCTCGAACCTCAAAATCTACCCTCGAAAGATGAAACTCAAATGGGATGGAGATAGCAATAATTAATTGTTTATACTATGTTCTAAGATAATAAATTGTAGTTATTAATTGTAATAAATATTTTAAATGGCGAAGAAAATTGCATGTTTTTGTAAATCTATACTAATATTATAAAGAGGTAAAGTTTGTGAGATTGTGACGTTGTAGGGGGTAATCTCTGGATCTATTGAACTGATTTAGATGAAATTTGGTAAAAAGGTAGTATGAGACCCTGAGAAGGAAATAGGATACTTTTTATCCCGGAAATCGTCCCTTAAAGGGTTGAAAATGGGGATGAAAGTTTGTATGGGGAATGTGAGTCGCTAGTAACAAATACTTTCTGCCCGCGGCTTCACTCGCGTAATTTATACTGAAATATTGTAGGATGTTAGATAGCCTTTTTCAATAAACAGACTATAAAATTCTTTAAAATGCTCATTTTCTTTACGCGTTCAAACAAACAAAAAATAATGTCTTGGTAAAAATATTTTCGATGTGAAAAAGATCATCAATTTATATTGTTTACGATTACCAGTTTTGTATCTTGGTGTTGTTCTTCTATAGATAGTTTATCCATACTAATTTTATAAATGTGAAAGTGTGTTTGTTTGTTTGTCCTTCATTCACGTCGAAACAGAGTGACAGATTGGCGTGATTTTTTGTGCGGAGATAGTTAGAGAGCTGGAGAGTGATATAGGCTACTTGTTACTGCGGGAGAATATCTAAATCCCACGGGACAACACGTTATAATACAATCCAAAAAATATGATCAGAATTACTCGAAACTTGGTACTAATACACTTCAATAAAATTAAATAAACACGTGTTTTGAGCATTTTTCGAAATTCAACCTATAAGGGAGTATAATAGGGGATGAAAGTTTGTATGAAACTACCTTTTTAGAGATTTTTTGTAGTTTTAGCGCGAGCGAAGCCGTGGCGTCTGTTAGTTAGTGTATAACTTTATACTAATAATATGTGGTTAGTATTCTATAATAATTATGAAATGTTGCTCCGAAGGAACTCATTTCTAAATATCCTTCATTAATTCTCCCTTAAAGATACCCAAAAATGCCCCCTAAATTCAAGTCTCTAGCCCATTGGTTTGGGCTGAATTTTGCTCGTGTACTTATTACAATATAATACAAAAATACATCAAAATACTTATATAATGCAGACTGCATTATAAAAAATATAGAAAAAACTTGCTTCCTGTACAATGAAAAACAAGGAAAAATCAAATAAAATTATTTCTCTAACAAAACTACTAAATTAAAAATATCGATAAATATTTTTAATAGATAAATATAACAATTCATATTGTCTTAGTTATTATTTTTATTTACGATTTATTTGTTTGATTTATATGTAAATTAAATCAGTTCATATTTTTTATGTACAAAGATCACTATGCTAATGAAGTTTTTACAACGCATAATAAAAGTACATACAGTATTTATATGGTAATTCCCCGTAATAATTAGGTTAACCTCTAAAGAGTATCAATTTATTAAACACAACACTTGTAGCGCAATAATTGTGTTTGATTCGAATTGTTTTCTTTGCTGATGGTCGGAGGTTCGATTTCTTCTTAGGTCGACCATAATTTTGTGAATTGGCTGGTTTCAAAATCTTTAATAAGCTAAAAAAATTAAATATAATGATCATAATGCGATAGAAGCTTTGAAACTAAAATCTATTTCCTACACCTTAAACAGTTAACGAATCGCATTCATAATAAACAAAAAATAAAATATTACATTCATCCCTTCATATAACGAGCACGATTATGCACTTGCCAAATCATAAAATCATCCCCAAATTTTGAACATATGCCGAGATTAGCCCCCACTGTGTGCCGTTGGCAACACCCTAAGAGCAAATCACAGTTGTCAACCCACCAATTACAATTAGCGCTATTATGTAATTTTGTTTGATCAATCATGTCTTTATTGTTCTAATTATGAATAAATTTTGGTTATACGTCATATTTAAAAGGAATTAGCCTGCAGCTTATTGTGTATCAAAAGTAAGGTATATAAATTAGCGTACGCTTTCGTAATAAACACTTCACCCACTCAGATCACCAATGTCAAGTAACGTGCCCAGAGGCATGCACTTAGACTATCGTTTAGTAGTGTAACAACTGAGTTTTGATGCGTATAGATAAAGGCAGTGTTCACTATGATAGGCTAAATGCTAGATCAATAGATCCTTAGATCAAAACAACCAAAAATCCTTATTAGGTAATATAAAAAAACAAATGATATAAAGCCAAAAGTTTCACATTAATTCCTTGCAAGGAAAAAATGCTAAGTCACTTACATATATTATAACAAACAGAAGAAAATACACAGCAAAAATTTTTACCATTTAAAGTAAACTTAAGGGCTGCATTCTGATGAACAAAAAATTTCGACACGCTTTTTATTGAGACCGTGTCTCAATGAATTAACTTTATAATTATGACATTTCCATGGTAATAATCCGAAAAGTATATACTATTAAGCAAACGAATACCATAAATGGTTTAAATTGATGTTTTGGCGAGAAATTCTATCAAACACATAACCATCATTCCGAAAATCGGTGATATCTTATAGCAAGAAATGTATTGAATTATTCATTCATTGCCTGCTTGAGCCCTCCGTGTCAACTCAGATGCTGTAAAAAAGCGAATATTTCAGAATATCTTAACCACTGTTAAATTCGATTTCGCATCCCATAAATATTCATAGGCTTCCTTCGATAAAGCTACAGTAGTTCATTTGTTGTGGGCAACTTTGTAACATTTATCAATTTTTAAATATTTAAATATTTAGGGTTCCGTAAGGTTGATGTGAAATGAAACCCTTATGTAATCAGTTGGAACACACTCACTCAACTCACTAAATAAAAAAAAAATAATTGTAAGTGCTATAGCTTCCTAGCGATGTAAAAATATTTTAATTTCTTCAATACTTCCAAATATTATCCTCTAAATACATACAATGTATGTACCTAATAACAAGAGCTTACACCTCGTAGAGGAGCCCTTACAACTATTTGTAACGCATATTGTATAAGTCAATGAAAAAAAAAAAATTTCTTTGTATTCAGCCATTTTTAACATCCCATTGCTGGGAGTGGGCCTTTGTTCATTACGAGGGGGGATCAGGCAATAGCCCACCACGCTGACCAAATGCGGTTTGGCGGATTTACACACATTCAAATAAATAAACATAGCTGTCTATAATAATATAACCAGAAATGTTAGAATAATTTGGGCTTCAAATAACAAAGCACGTTGCTTAATAGCACATTGCGACAGATGGTGTGACGTGAGACGGCGTATATTTAACATCAGGTAGACTGTCTGTTGGTCTGTCACTTAAGAGAACTGAAATATCCGTTTTTCTAACTAACAGCCTTTTGTTATCCGTAGTTTCAACAATGCTAACGTAACTATATTTTAAAGTGCTCGTAATAATAGATAAGTGTTTTGTAAACAGGTTTCGTATTTTTGAACCAAAATTTTTTATAAACAAACATATATTCCAAAGTTGAATAAAATAAAGAAATTTTGCATATAATTATAATATTAAAATTTTTTGACCCATTGTAATAAAATTATGTTTACTCGTCAAAACAAAGCTATATTTTCGGTTTTTTTCGCATATTTATTTTTGGTCGCCGATGTTTCGAATGTTTTAAATAAAGCATTCATGGAGAGACAGTCTCTTAGAAATCAGAATATAGGTATGTAGATACCTAGTTTTATTTAAAGTGACAAATATTCGCTTAAATCTAAGAAAATATTGTTATCAAAACGAATCATATAAGACAAAACTCAAAGGCTTTAACCAAGGGAGAGTACTGAGATGGTATCTAATTATTGTTATGTGAAATATTTTCCATACTTTATTTCATATTGACCCATCAATTAGAAGATTAAATTAAATTATTTATTTATTTATTAAGGATCACCAACAGAAATACATATATTCGTACAAAAAATACAAGCAGACAGTATTTAAAATTAACCCTTAATTACTGGAGAACCCAACATGCACTAAAACAGTGTTGATATTATTAGTTATAAGTAAATCTAGAAAAAGTATTTTAATAAGACACTTAGGTAAAGATAAAACTTAGAAATTCGATTAACGTTAACTAGCGACTCATCCTTGCTTCGCTCAGGTTCGTCCTTATGTACGTTTTGACGGTAAGTATAGAATAGACTATATATATACATGCATAGGTATATTATGTAAGTATTCCCTGAGAAACGATCGATTCTCCATGCTAACTTCCACCCCCCATTTCAACACCTTAAGGGATCCTATGTTCTTCCCAGGGTCTCAAACTAACACCATTACAAACTTCATCTAAATCGATTCAGCTGTTTAGTCGTGAAAAGGTAACAAATAAACAAACAAACAAACAGTTACATTCGCATTTATAATTTTAAGTGTAGATGCTTTTATAAATATTTAACAACAATATTATTTAGGACTTTGTGTCCAATGAGTCTTTACAATAAAAATACAATTAATAAAAAAAACCGGTAAAGTGTGAGATGGATTCAAATATAACAAAAAGTTCTATTTTACTATATAACATACAGTTACATACAAAAACACGTTATAGATAGACAGTGGTAGCCCAGCGGTAGCGCGCTCGCTTAGACGCCGAATCAAACGGGTTCAAGTCCCTGATCTCGAAAAAGTCCTGAATACGTGTAAAATTCAAACGCATATTATCTAATGGTACAGAACCCTCAATACGCAAATCCGACTCGCACTTGTTCTATATTTATTAATATATTATGATTAAAAAATAACTATAAAAGTCTGCAGCGAAGTAAACAACATCAGGCACTCTCATATTAAAGAACGTTCTACTAGTAACCGGTATGTAAACGAGTATACAGTAGCTATATTATATACACCGTCTATCTGTTACACAAAGTAACATAAACGTTTTTAAGGAAATTATTTGGGCCTTTTGCATATAAAACATACATAATAACTTTTTATCTAATATGGTAGTGATTTCAAATGATAATATCTATACTAATATTATAAAGAGGTTAAAGTTTGTGAGTTGTGAGTTTGTGACATTGTAGCCGGTAATCTCTGGATCTACTAAACCGATTTAGATGAAATTTGGTAAAAAGATATTTTGAGACACGGGAAAGGACATAGGCATTTTTTATCCCGGAAATCATCCCTTAAGGGGGTGAAAATGGGGATAAAAGTTTGTATGGGGAACCAAGCTAGGGACGAACCCGAGCGAAGCGATTGCGAGTCGCTAGTCTACTCGTATATATAAATAGGCAAAGACAAAACAGATCAGTACCTTTTACTCCTCTGTTTGTCAATCGATTTTCTTTTTTGTTTAGTAGCTATTGACGAGCTAGAGTGCTAACAATAGACATTTCCAAAATAGTAACTTTTTAGGGTTCCGTATGCGAAGATTGCCAATGAAAGCTATCACTTAGCTTACCGTGCAATATCGAAACTCGTGATAATAAAGTTGTATGTTTGTTTGAGTTTCTTTAACGTAAGAACCAGAAAAGCAATGTGATTTTTTTACCACGATAGTTACAGAATCAAATTAGTCACTTTTTGGCTAACTTCAAAAAGAAGATAGTTATTCAATCCGACTGTAACTCTTTTATGTCTTACTGCGATTTTTAAAATTCCTATTTCTCAACGATTGTAAAATGATATTTTGTCTAAGCTCCATCATTTGTTGTAAAGCCAAAGGTATGTTTAATGTTTGTGGATGAAAAATAAATGCATATAAGTAAATTAGTAGGAAAAACATAGTACATATCCTCTTTTATGGGTAGGGAGTATTGCCCACAATACCCCTTTTGTGGAGGTAAGGTCTTAGAATTTCTTCCAAGGCGTACTGGTTCTGCATGGTTTTTATTTACCGTTGCTCATGACGTGAATATTGATTGCGAAATATTTAAATTCAATCGACGTATAACTACGTCTGTCATGGTAAAAAGGGACGTGACTCACACTATCCACTTCGCCGGAGGTCGTGACTTCGATTATCCCATAGGATGAATGTTTGTATGAGACATACATATGATACGCATACGACCTAAATCACTCTACTAATAATTATAGATAATCCTTAACGGACGGATTTGGATGAAATTAAAGTACACAAATAGATTTTGACTTGGAGTAGTTATAAAAATTGTCAAATAATAGCGGTGCCTGTATATAATACTAGCGACTCACCCTCGCTTCGCTCGGGTTCGACCCTGACTTGCTTCCCAATACAAACTTTCATTCCCATTTTCACCCTCTTTAGGGATGATTTACGGGATAAAAAATATCCTATGTCCTTTCCAGGGTCCCAAACTATCTTCATACCAAATTTAATCTAAATCGGTTCAGTACATCTAGAGATTACCCCCTACAACGTCAAAACTCATAATTCACAAACTCACAAACTTTACCTTTTTATAATATTCGTATAGATTATACACTTCCAAACGAAGCAAGATTAACTCGCTAGTACGTTATATAGTGGTAATTAGCAGTAGATAAAAGTGGCGGCAGTCACTGTTCCAAAAAATATAATATTTATAAACAGAGTATTTTAAAAAAGTAACAATCTCGTTTCGCTATTGACATAAAGCTAATGTGTGAAGAAATAAATCAAAAATCAATTCAATTATTAATTCATCTTTGTCTCCAACAGAAACATATCTGTCAACACTATGACAAAAGCATTAATAATGAATTAGTGACGTCCAAACAAGTTTTTTTTGTTCATCGATAGAAGATAGCTATACAATCTGACAGATAAAAAATAAAATGCCCGCGCGTCAGTAATAAAACTGTGTCGGCAAAGATAAAGACATTTTGTGAAAGACCCGCGAGCTTTCACTTATACACGCAAAAAGTTTCGTTACTTTTTACAAGAACTGACTACAGCTTAAAATGGCAAGGCCTAAAGTGTACCAACGTAAGATAATAAACAATTATTATTATAAGCAAAATTGCATTTAATTTATGAGAAATAATCGTTTTGACGTGATATAAAGTGAAAATAATGAAGAAAATTCATAGTAAATAGTGATGTATTAAATCCATCAACTCATCATCAATCTTATCATCAGAAAGATGGTCTTGTCAAATACGCAACAGATAGCGTGAAACTGTAATCTGTAATGAAAATTCTCTCGATATGCTATAAGAATATTAACTCCCTATATGTCTCAACAAAGTACCGCCATAAATCGTCATTGCGCAAACCATTAGTGACGGTCGTGAATCGATAAAAAGTGTTAGTCGACATCGATACACCATAAACTCTATTAACAATCAATAAGGTATATATGAAAGATTTTAATCATTACAAATTTGTTTTACGCGAAACGCATGTATTAATAATTTATTTGTTCGCGGTATAAAGATTTTTTGCTTATTTCTTTAAATGGAAAACAAAGAATGTTTGGTTTAAAGTTTATTATTTTAGTGCCTCCATTTGTTATGTCAAAGAAATATTTAGTAATTACTGTTTTCCCTATTATGAATATTTTAATAATTACGCTTTAGCGTTTTAACGCTTTTAATAAATTATTAATAAATATAATTATATTGTATTTATTATAAAAATTATTTATTAATGGTTATTTTCCATAACTGCATCTCGCTCACTCTCTTTAAGATACTTGAAACAAGTACAAAATCTCTTTCAAACATTAATTTGTACGTAAAGACACACATATATTTGCAAATTATTAAAAAAAAAACTTAATTATTATATTGTTTTTAAAATTCTGTGTAATAAAATAACGTCAATAGTCAATCCTGAGTTTTATTTTTGCAATCGAAAGACAAATTCAACTGGAAGCGGCAAACGATGTGACCGCGACGATGACCACTTGACGTATTTGTGCCAAACGACTATCGGAAACTATGGAGATTGTGTTAACATGACATAAATTTTATTGCCTTTTTATATCTATATATAATAGAACATTAGCTGACTGTAACATTTAGTATTTTCGTTTCTAAGTTATACATTATATTTTAAATATAACTCCTATATTCTTCTTATATATTATATTTTTTTCGGACTTTATTTTGATTTTCCGTGACCATGGTTGCTGTAAAGCATTCGAAACGTCGAGAACCAAAAATCAAAATAAATCCGCGAAAAAATCCGAAAAGATAGCTTTAAAATGTCAAATATTCGCGTAAATCTAATAAAGTATTATACCTACATTAGACATAATAAAGTCTGTTTTTATTTCTAAAATAATGTATCATTCGTATTCGTTAAATTAATATCGATATGGAAGTGCTAATGACATCACTTTAGGAAAATTAATTGCCAATCAGAAATGGTGTGATAGCTTACTTCAACGCTTCAGAAATAAATTGAGTGACAGTATTTTTTTTAAGTTTATAAGGGTCTGAGATAATATCTTTTTATATTAGTACTACTTTATAATTTAAAAATTTAGTTTTCTTTCATTGCGGTATTATAATATGCAACAACAGATTACAAAAATATAATAATATTTTTTTATTTTGCAGATATATATTATATAAAATAAAATAAATTACATCCTGGCAGTCTTTGGCCAATTAAAAAATAGTATCATAACGATCTGGATAAGTCTCCTTAAACTCATTGGAGGTCCCATTAAAATCGCATCGAAATCATTTCCGCCTAATTTTAAGAAAAGGTGAAAAACCAATTGTTGACCATCCGACGACATCATTGTGAGTTAATTTAATTAAAGACGCTTCCATCTTGGATGTTAAACGGTATGCCCTTTTAAAACATTTAGTGCCAATCGACTTCACTCAATATGTGGAACTTAGGCAGTTAATAAATTATTACAAAACCAAAATACTATAATAAATTTAAATCTTTTATATCAACTTATTTAACTACCTATTTTTATTATTATTTTATTTAAAAAAAATTAAAGTTATTTTATCTGTACTCACGTTAATATTGTTATTATTGTAATCTTATTGAATATATTTTAAAAAGTTTTTGGAATTAGCAGCAAAATATAATTTTACGCATTAGTAATATTATACTAAAATTTTATTAATACAAGACTTTGGTATTTTATTAATACATAAATTAATTCAAAAATTGATTTATATTTCGTTCTAATGCATATACCGTAATCGAATTGACGTCAGCTGTCATAACTTTATTGTCAATCTCAAATCCATTGAGCCGCGAAGGTCAACATTAATAAATTATTTTTTAATAGATTAACATCGTACAATTAGTGAATTAAAATTGCATGCTTATAAATCATTTTGTATCGTGCTAGAGTTATATTATTTATGGGTCAGTAAAAAATCGTCTTTTATCGTTTTTTGAATTTGTTAAAAGAATTGTTTATATGTACATTTTTTTTAAATTTTAAGAGAAGTTAAAGCTATAGGTATATCTATACGACCTTACATTTAATAAAGTTAAGTAAATTTATTACATTTCAACAAAAATACTTTATTTCTCTTTACATCTAAAAATAACTTGCATATATGCAAACAAAATTCGCAAAAAAACGCGCATAGTCGAGCACAATTTACAAAAAAAACCACAGAATAGCATCCTTGATAAAAGAAAGACAATTTCAAAAGGAACGCGTCTCCACGTCATTCAGTGTCCGGCCGCGGCATGCAGTTTTATACCCGCTACCGTTTTTTTTCAAAAAAAAAGTAAAGAACAGTGTCATGCGCGATCGGACAATGCATAAATATTAATAACTTTTTAATTATTTATATGTACTGGATATGTATGTAATTCGCAAATTGAGTCGTTCTTGTAATTGATGCGATTTGTAAATAAGATAATTGCTTAATAGAACGTCTTGTAGCCATCCTATATGGAGTGAGCAAAGTTTCATCAAGATGTGTTAAGTTATATATCAGACACTTTGTGATTTTATTAGTTGAAGACCTATTTTTTTTTATTTACAGCAATATAAGTAAACAATGCTAAAACAACAATGTAAGTATAGCAGAAGATAAATTTTCTTCGTATTGGCCAATCATTAAATGTACCATTTATTTACCCCTTTATTTTATATATTTAAATAAATTTATATTTATAATATATACTTAATACTATTAGTTTTTTTAAAGTGAATGTTTGTCAGTTTGTTTGTGTTTTTTGGTTTTCTCTTATGCAATATGAAATGCAATAAAGCAATAGATCGGCCAATTTTTTGTAAAAAATATATTATATACAGTGAATCGTCGATATCGAATATAAATACTCTGTCTTAGCGAAAGAACTTGATTGTTTTCATAGGAATAGTGTATTTAGAATAATTTTGAAGGGCATAATAATTACATAATATACATCAGCATACGCGTTATCGAAGAAAATGCTGAACCTTAAAGATAGATATCCTATAAATTTTACATTGACATCATAAGCTTTTGCATAAGCACATTCAAAAAAATAAAGTAACAAATGACCATAACTGAAGCAAATTTAAATTTCATTTACTCGCAAAGTTCTTACTATAAACAATTCCCATTAATCCAAAGAAACTATCCTCACAATTTCATTATTCTCTAAAAACCCATAGATTATAGAAAGTTCTTCTGATTTATTAACAAAACTACAAGATATTTCCATTTGCAGATTGACAAATACGCATAATACCGTCCATTCAAGTGGTAGAATAGCTGTACCAGCACCAAGTTCTTAGTGCTATGCGGTCTATGTCCGATATTCCTTTGAATTCGCCGCCGTATGTTGGATGCCAAGGTATGGCCGTGCATACCGCGGCAACAAAATGTCGGAAAAACCGGGTAAATTCGTGGAGATATGAACGTATTTTTGATATTGTTTGCTTAATTGTTACCAATTTTAGTTAAATCTTAACTAGATTCTATAGAGCTTTAAAACAATTATCACATCACAGTTATATAAGGGAAAGTTACATAAGTATGTAGCCATCAGCGGCGAAGGGTAAGCCGTTCCTAAAATACACAATTTTTATATACGTATTAATGCAGAAGGAAATAAAACTATTATTGATATATGTATATATTTCCAAAAGAACATTTAAAAATTTAATGTTTGTAAATACTTTCTTAGATTTACGCGAATGTTTGACATTTTTAAATAAAACTATCTTTTCGGATTATTTCGCGGATTTATTTTGATTTTTGGTTCCCGACAATTTCCCGTTAATTGTGGGTAGGCTGTCTGTAACAACTATATCTTTAAGACATGTAACACCTCAGTCTCTCCCGTGACCATGGATGCTGTAAAGCATTCGAAACGTCGGGAACCAAAAATCAAAATAAATCCGCGAAATAATCCGAAAAGATAGTTTTATTTAATGTTTGTAAAATTATAGCAAAATAATTTTAAGGTAAGGCGTCTTGTATAGACATTTCGCCCCTGCTTCGCTCGGGTTCACCTCTTGAAAAACAATAACAAATCTATCCCTCGGGAACCGTGTATTTTTCCGGGATAAAAAGTAGGCTATATGTTATTCTGATTTATAGTGTATAATTTATATCTGTGCGAAATTTCATTCAGATCCGTTCAGCCGTTCTGGCCTGAAAGAGTAACAAACATCGATACATACTCACAAACTTTCATATTTATAATATTTATACAGATTAATTTAAAAAATGAAGTCCTCTCTTCAATTTTCTTCTTATTAGAGTTGCAGTAGCCATACAAAAATTTGTATGGCTGGATGTACAAAGTACAAAGATAGATTATGATTTGGAATAGCATATAGCCTACTATTGGCAACATTTGCCTATAGGTAGCTTTCTCTAAAGAAACGCACCAAAATATTTCCGATCCGCACAAAATCAAAAGTTTTTAAGGATCATCATCATTGAATGTTATTGCGGGTTTGATTCTCTTGGACATATTTTTTTTAATTCTTACGTAATTAATATAGACACAAGTAGAAATAGACGGGAAAATAAAATAATGTAAAATTTAGATTTATTGTCATGGTCTGACTCTGACATATACAAGAAAGGACCACTCTATTGATGAA
Source organism: Brenthis ino (assembly GCA_921882275.1). Taxonomy (NCBI): domain Eukaryota; kingdom Metazoa; phylum Arthropoda; class Insecta; order Lepidoptera; family Nymphalidae; genus Brenthis; species Brenthis ino. The sequence continues at coordinate 21,592,719 of OV170231.1, forward strand.
TGTCAACGCAAAACATTTTAATTGTAGTAAATGGTGGCTTATTACTCCATTGCGTTTGTCTTATTGGTTTAAAAGCTTACTTATACGGCAGAACAAGAGGTTAGATTCGAGTCCCACGTCAAGAAAAAAATTAAGTTTATGTCTAAAAATCCTTTGAAAGGTTTGATCTCGTCGTAGATTTAAACTGTGAAATTAATAGAAAAGGCTGAGTCTGTCGTATTTAAAGCACCGTAATATGTACTCCTATTACAATACTTGCCATCACCAAAAATCGTGTAAGAAAATATTGCATTATAAAACAATATTAGTGTTTCTTTAAGTAAAAAGTAATTGATTGTCAGCTAATATAAAACATACTTTTATTTTTAAATTACTAGCGACACACTCTTGTACAAAAAGAAATCTATCCCATGGGAACCGTTCATTTTTCTGGTATAAATAGTAACTTAAGTGCTATTTCCGACTATAAATTATCTCTGTGCCAGATTTCACCCAGATCCGTTCAGTTGTTCTGGAAGAGTAACAAACATCCATCCATCCATCCATCCTTAGAAACTTTTACATTTATAATATTAGTATGGGTATATATATTAAATATTATATATATTAGATAATATGGTACATAATCTTGTATACCTATAGATAGATACATTTGATGATGTTTTGAATGAATATTTTCAAAACCAAGGAATATTTATTGGTTAAAAATATTAATTTAAACAATAGGTTTCTTACATTGATATTATAGTAAAAAATATTTAACAATACGTTTCCAGATTTTTTTAAATTAAATAACAATACAAAACTTTCCCATGTATTTAAACAATCTGTTGTAGGTACATGAAGGAAACCATATCATTGCGGTCGTCCATATGTTGCGGTGACGGCCATTTTGTTTTGAATTTTTAGGGCATTGTCATGCAAAGTGCGGTTTTATTCAGCCAACGTCGAATTTGTATTACAATTATTCAATTATTTTATTATAAATGCAATTATTTTTACAATAATATTGTGATTTAAATTCAGATATTTACAACAAACATAATATTTTTTAAGCGACATTAATATTTTTATAATAATTATTTTTCAGAAACATTCCTTCTTCTTAAAAATATTTTTAATCTGCATAGATAATAAAAAAATCCATACCAAGTAGGTACATGGTAAATACTTATACATATATGTAATTAAAGTTAAATTATTAATATACTGTTTTTAGTCTTTAAATTAAAAATCGTAGAAACTTTGAAAGGAAAATAGAAAAAAACAGCAAAAAGTATGACAAAGATATGAAGTAATTTCGATATAACCTTGCGAGGGAGTCAATTGGAGTGAATACCAATAGAATAGGTTAGGTATGAGGTTAAGCCGTGACTTGACCCAGCGAATACAGGGGTGGGGTTTAGTGAAGGCATTTATTTTATCGATAAACAAAAGGTTTTTTAACGTTTTTGAATTAACTTGTTTTTGAGTGAATAAAAATTGGCGTAATGGCCTCAATATTTATGCCGAAGGCTACAAGTTCGACTCTTTCTCGGAGCATATTGTATTTATTGTATTTAAATTGTTTTGTAATTGTGCCCATGTCATATGCATGTTTCAGAAATTCATATAATATCACGTTATATAACTAGTTTTATTCAAGTATAAATATTAAAAATAACAATAATGATTTATTAAATATGAACTATGAATTTCAAAGCTCGAAAGAGATAAATAAAGCATAGTTGAATGAATGACCTTGCATATCATTCGGTCCTTTTACTATCGAGTTATTTAGGCCTCGTTTCAATTACGCTGCCTCTCCAAAATATCTCATACACCTTTACTAAATTAAAGGTATCCTATTATTCATTATGGACAAGTTACATATCGTTGGTTTGCTCAGATGTCCCCTTAAGTGGCTAACAGCTTATGTGCTACTCCAGGCCATAATCTATGTATGTATCTGCGCACTAAACTCCATCAAAATACGTCCAGTCGTTTCAGCGTGAAAGTGGAGTTTGTATTAATTTATCTTTTATATATTTTATTATATATGTAGGTATATGGTACATATATCCATATTTTTAAACTCACTGGCTTACGTAATCAGATAGTAATCAGATAGATGAATTATAGTAATTATTTTTCTTGCAGCTTTCTCTGACTTAAACTAACAAGGTTCTAGGTTTCTATATTATATTCCATTATACTGTATATATTTTGTTAGAAACTATAGAAAACTATCCAAAAATCGAATCTGTGACCACAGCTAACGTAATTCTATTTTATTCCTATATTATTATATATATACATCCATATTTTTAAACCCACTGGCTTACATAATCAAGTGTTACATAAAATTAATATAAAACAAGATTATAGTGTCAATAAGCAATAACCTGTTGCTGTTAATAATTTGTTCTGATATATCGTTTAACAATAATGTCGCTGTCGCACTGCTTAAGATACAGTTCATTTAAAATATCGAATGGCTGACATGAGTTGTAATTATTGCATGAATCTCGACTAAGTATGATTTTTATCACATTTTTATGTCTATTTAAGGAGTATTAACATATAAGTGGGTATAATATCACCTTTTTGCTGTTACAGTATTCGTATTTCGATTAAACACTTAATTATGTTTGATTATATGTTACAAACCAGCAATTATAACTATTTTCATGAAAAGATTAATTGGTTTTTAATAAATAAATAACAATATTTAACGAATTGATTGGTTTAAATTAATTTTTGATACTGATTACTATATTTATTATGATAAATATACGATATTCGTCCAATTATGAGTATTTTTTTATTTTTTATTTATTGGTACCTATATAATTTGCATATATTTTGAATGTGAAGATGTTTGTCTGTATGTGTTTCTGAATTTGTTGACATAGCAACAGGTACATGTCACCTTCTTAGAGATACTTTTGGTTGTAGGATAATTTAGTCTACTTTATATCCTATAATAAGTGGTTTCTATTGGTTAATCATGTATTGCAAGCAACCTTAGGAATACTCTGTGATTGATCACTAGTTTTTTTATAAGTATTTGCATCAGATTGAATCAAACTCAGTACCACACCCGTATTAAGCCAATCACTGAGCCAAAGATGCAGTTATTAATATAACATAAGAGTTCACCTAATTGAAATCCTACCATAATCATAATTTAAAATTTAATACTAACATAATATGTATATTAATAGCTTTATCTATCTATAAAAACTCATTCCAAAATTTAACAGTTTTATTGATAACACTAAAGCATGTCAACGTTGTAGCCTCTAAAAAAAAAAAAGGAAATTAGTTGACAGAATAAAAAAAATTACTGAACTGTTTTAACTTGTTTTTTATAACCTAGAGTAATAAATAGACTAGAGTTAAGTAACCAATTTTATCTGTGTAAATTATAAATACAAAAGGCTTCTAAGGTCCGAGCAAAGCCAGAATAACTTGCTAGTTTATATTAGCGTGACAGCATATATTCTATTGTCGATGAAACTTACATCACTACACTAATGCTTGGTAACGGCTAGCTCGCCCTCGCTCCGCCCTCTCTCACGCAACCCTGTGCGTGTTTTGTTGAATTCTAAAAAAACGTTTGGTAAATTTGAATTTTATAGATTGATTGTGTATTCATAGAAGTATGGAATTATGTATAATATACCAATGGCATATAAGCGATCGAATAAACAGAGGTTTATTTATTTTATGGTGGTACTGAGTTTGATTCTAGCTTAGTACATTTATTTTAAATAAATAAGAAATCAACATTACATCGATAATTTAGAGATATAATTGCAAAATCCCACTAGTATTAAAATGCATTAGAACGTACATAATAATGTTTGTTACTTTAAATTAAGTGAAATTGTTAAATAGCTTACCTGCATTTTTAAATAATAATCCAATTCTAACTTGAAGATATAGTTATCTATAAAAGTACAAATTAATTGACTCTACAAATTTATAATATGTCATTTTACACATTTTTTCTTTAAAATTAGGTGAAATGAGAATAATAAAATATCAGCCTTAAGCATATTCTATAACATCTCGTCTTTTCCAGGTGAAGATCTGGTTCCAGAATCGTCGCAGTAAATACAAAAAGATGATGAAGGCTGCGCAGGTGGGCGCCGCTCCTCCCGGCCTGGGACTTCCCCCCGGCAGTCCGCCCAATAACAATCAACTTTTACATGGTAAGTAAATATAATCTACATAAATGTAGTAGCACTAGCTGAAAGCTGATTTTAAAGGACAAACTTAGCCTACTTTCATTATAGAGAAAAAAATTAGGGTTCCGCGCAACGAAATTTAAATCCATGAAATTTTGAACCAAATCCAGGTACGTAGGGAAGCACCCGAACCAAGCGAGGGCAAGTCGTCTAAATAGTATTAAATAAATCGATTGATAACGGTCACGATGTGTGAATGAATTAGTTTATTAGTTAATGAATTTCATTGAAAATGTTTGTGAAACCTGTAGGGGTGGAGTTTGTTACCACCCTTAAGGTAAAATTATTAAAATTGGCTCTCAATTGACAAAGATATCATCTTTATTCACCCTTATATGATTTCCCCTATCCCTTTTCTACGATTTCTGTCTAAGATTATTATAATATCAACTACTATTCAAACATAATAGATATTATATTATTATAAGGTATTTTCATCGGAAATTTTGAAATCTTGTCTACATATACAATATACATGTACATAGAAATTCTGGACCGATTAGGCTAATTTTTATTTAAAAATAATATCCATATTGGTCCTAGTAAGGTTTTTAAGAAATATAATTTAAAAATTTGCCCACAAAATTAAATAAAACTAAATGTGTTTTTTTTCTATGCATGCTGCTTATCTTGCAATGATTTTGTCGTCAAAGATTATAAATAAAATTGAAAATTTTGTCAACAGGTGGTGGAGGCAGTTCTAGCGGATCACAACACTCTCCATCAGCATACCAGAGTGGTCCGACTCAAGCACACTCGCCTACCCCAAGTTCTACACCGGTATCTGAGCTGTCTCCGGGACTATCGCCCACAGGCACCCCATGGGATGTGAAGCAGCCTCCGCAGCCATCTTGGGATGTAAAGGTTGGATATGTAAGAAATTTTATGAAATACTATATAATTTTCATTTATACATAGTTTCTCTATTTTTTTACTTTTTCACAATGAATAATTGAGTTTTTTTCATCTGCTAGAGCAAATAATCAAAAAAATATTTTATCCGATACTGACTTATATCGTCAAAACAGCGTATATTTTTGTGCAAATTAAAATCTGCGCCTTTAATAGTTTTAGTCAGTTCGATAAATTGAAGTAAAATTCTGTTTAACTTTCACCACTAATTACCTAAACCTAATTAAAGTCAAACAACTTTCTCAGAAGCAGACACTTGATGGGTGACCCTATAGCCTATTTTAACTTATCATTTTTGTTACAGCCTACAGCAGGCCGATCCCCGGATGGTACTTCGTGTGATGTAAAGCCACCACATCAACAATCGTGGGATCCAAGAGTTGGATATGTAAGTACAATTATGTATGAACTCTACGTTTTCGTCCTTTAGGAGAAAGCAGAAGGACTACCTTTCTCTCCCTCTCTCTTTTACTTTTCGTGTCTATACACAAAAAAAATGCACTGAAACTAAACTAGTGACTCCACATTTAGAAAGCTTGTTAGAGAATGCGCCTTTATGGGAAAAAAATGCTTTTTGCACCATCATTTTTCCTTACCCTAAGATGGAAATACTATCGATATAAATGGTGTATTTTAATAAAAAAAATTATACTCCCTTTCTGAACTTGTTGTTCAGTAGCTTTTAATTCAGTAATAAACTAATAATAATTATTAAAATTTAATCAAATAAAATGTCACCAACATTGCGTGTTAAAGTCAACACGTACACTATATACTCATATATAGATGGGCGTCATCCGCCACACCTAACATTTTACATAAATTGGAATGATTCTACTTTATTAGATTAACGTTGTTTGGAGCAATGGAAAGATATTATATACTATTTTACAGAAACAATAAAAAATTGGAAAATATTATAGTGGGGTAACCCAAGAGGGTATTTTGGGATTTACCCAAATTACGTTAAGAGTTTATGGACGACTTTTGTTTTTTTCGGTTTGTGGAAATCGGTTGATGAATTGCACACTTTTCAGCATGTAATTTAAGTATTTCTCACCACATTAAAATATTTTTTTAATATTTCGGATGACTGCCCTAGACGCGCGACCTTATTACAGAGGACTTATAAAATGGTGGAGGTTCTCAGCAGAATGTAAGATATCGCCCCTTAGGTTAATATACCGCGCTTGGCCTCCTCTTAAGCTCCCCTAGTATAAAAAGATTTTCTAATAACTAAGCATGGTATTGATCATGGGATTTATAAAAGACTAGCGACTCACCCTCGCTTCGCTCGGGTTCGTCCCTAGGTACGTTTTAAATTAAAATGGATATAGTATGTTATCCTTAAGAGATAGACATATGCCATCGCGGACTTTTCTGTAGACCTATACAAGATACACAATTCCACCATACATTATTTTGTTATATCTCAAAGGGTTTAGACAGCGTTTTCGTTGAAAGCTCCCAGACGTCTCATTTTTTCCGACACCTCCAACAAATATCGTTATATTTTAGCCAATGTATACAAAAACTTAACAAATTATATACTACAACCTTCCTCTTGAATCACTCTATCTATTAAAAAAACCGCATCAAAATCCGATGCTTAGTTTTAAAGATTTAAGCATACATAGGGATATAGGGACAGAGAAAGCGACTTTGTTTTATACTATGTAGTGATGTTGTTAGTGCTCTATATCTATCCTATAGAAAAATAAGAATATAGAAGTAAAAATAGTACTTTTAAATATTATAATGTAAAATTCTAAAATATTATGTCGTAAATATATTTATGATTTATATAGAGTAAGTCAAAATTGACTTTGATTCGATAATATTTAATTATATCGTTAAATACAAATGGTATCAATGAAAGTGTGTCATAACATTTTTAGAAAATTTAAATATTCTCTTGTTAAGTTTCAAAAATCTTAGCAATATATGGAATATGTACTCGTAAAATATTGCGTTCATTTGTTATCAGGTACATGACAATGAGTGAGAAATTTTATTTATTTGGAAAATATTTTAGACTAGCGACTTACCGTCGCTTAGCTCGGGTTCGTACCTCAGTTGCTTTCCCATACAGCTTTCATCCTCATTTTCACCCCTTTAAGGGATGATTTCCGGGATAAAAACTATTATATATTCTTTCCAGTGTCTCAAAATATCTTCTTACCAAATTTCATATAAATCGGCCTATTCGGTACAAACAAACAAATAAACAAAAAATTAAATTTTTCCTACTTATAATATTAGTATAGATAGCTAGAGGTACTATAGCAGACCCGGCCACGTGTTTCTATGGTACACTTATGATTCGTCCAAGTAGCTTAGGGCAGCCGCTTTTCCGGATATGAAATTCGTTAATATTGCATTTAAAAAAGGAAATAGTTTGGCTAAATACTATGCTATCTTTTAAGTTGGAAAAAATCACATATTTTGATAAAAAATACATTAAGATCGGATAAACAGTTTCGGAGTTCAACGTGGACGAACATCGTGACATGGGAATATTATATATTGAAATTTTTTTTAGTCTTACCCACAAATAAATCATAAGCTATTTATAATTTTATTCCTTACTTAATAAAAAGATTTTTGTTTTAAACAGGGATAAAATATTAATTTATTAGAATAGAAAAATTGACGAGTTAAATTATTATATAAAAATCAACATATTTATAAACTTTACATATTAAAAACATGTAATGAAGACGAAGTAGCTAATTAGTACTTACCACATATAAACGAAAAGAGAAAAGTATTACTCCAGGCCGCGCCCTCAGGCCAACACTCTATATCCTATGCCTATACAGTGATACACTATATCTATAACATAAACTTAACTAACATTAACTGCCTCGATGGTGTAGTGGCTAGCATGTACGGCTGCACACTCGGAGGTCCTGGGTTTGAGTCCCGGGTCGGGCCAAGTTTAGTTATCGAGTCTTTCTGTATAGTAATTCTCAGTAACAGCCTGGAGTTGGGAAGTTGGCGGTGTCTCACCCCCGTACCTCGGAGAGCACGTAAAGCCGTCGGTCCTGCGCCTTAACTCTTACTGGTCATGTCGAGCAGTCGTCCCATCGCAGTATGAGAGTGACAGGAATAGAGAGTGCACTTGTGTCTGCGCGTACACTTGTGCACTATAATATCTCCTGCGCAGTTGGCTAGTCTCATTAAGATTGGCCGCCATAGCTGGAATCGGCCAGGAGAAAATTATATATATAAAAAGGTCCCATAACTGTAGCAAACATGCACAAACGCACAAAAAATATGATTGACTCATTAATTACCAAGCGTGAAGCCTTAGCTAATTAATTTAAGCTATTTACTTACTTAACTTTTTTCTAAGAAACTAACCCACTCTTCTCCCCTAGGGCGCGCCCCCTGGACCCTGGGACATGAAAGGCCACCACGCCCTACACCAGGGCGCTCCGCAACCACATCCGCCATACGTGCCCCAATATTCATGGTATCAAGCGGATGCAAATCCTGGACTTCTGACGTGAGTATAACTGTTATATAGAAAATAAAATTGAATTGGAAATGTTTTCTGATAATTATGATAAAATTAAAGTAGATAAAATATGATAAAATAGAGAATGAAAAAAATATATAATAAATTATATTTTTTAAATAATTATCATAAAATTAAAACTTGATAAAAATAAGTTTGAAAAAAAGATTTTTTAAAATGTTTACATTATAAAGTATTATTAAGTTGCTTAGAACAACTTCTTACAAACTCCTAGAGTCAAAGATGTTTCTTTACAAGTCATACAAAAAATATTTTTTAACAAAGTACAGTACTTTTTGAAATGAAAACTTCTATAGGCAGGTTTGGATGGGGCGTAAGTTCGTGTAAGTCGTCATCGACATGGTCACGTGATAAACGTAAACAGTTTTAATCTACAAATTTTAATTTAAGATAAAAAATTAATTTAAATATCCAAAAATGACAACTGTTTGTTTATAGCTTTAAGTTTTCACTTCTGTCGGCAGTACTCATGATTAGTTTTTTTTTATTCCGTGAATTTAGGTCAATTTATATAAATAATATATAAAACAAAAATATTATTTGCAGTGATAACGGCCTAGCTTTATTCCATCGCATGGGTTTGAGGAGTCAGTTTCTGGGGAACGATCAAAATAACTATGACAGCTGAAGACTTTGAGCGCATTGAATGGCTTAGAAAGTAGATAGATTTAATGTTAATACAATGGCTGAGGTACTTTGAAAAACTATATTTGCCTCGCATTTTTTTGGTTTAAACCAGGTTTTTTTCGTTATTAGCAAAAAGAGTTTTAATTTTGGAGGTTTATCAAAATGTCTCAGCCATTTCGTTTTTTGGATGTACGTATATTTCACCAAGCATAATAAATTTAATGGCATACACTAACATTTCAATCGTATCCAAATATTTTTTTTGTATAAGAGAGGGCGTAATTTGTTTTTAGTTATTTTTTTTCATAAGCACGATAATATAGGGAACAAAATTTAAAATTACGTCCTTTCTAGATATATTTGGCTCTACATTATTAATAATAGAAAATTGTTTGTCTACAGGGTCTGGCCGGCCGTGTAAAGATCGACGGACAAACTGAAAAAAAAGTTAAATATATTCAAAACATTTTTTTCACTTAACGCAAAACAAAATGGCGTAGCGCATAAAATGGTGGATTTACACAACCAACATAAATAAGATAAGAATATTATCTAAAATAATAAAATCACTGTAAATGTCTAATAAATAGATTTAAATGTTTATAATTATTGTAAATTTAATATTAATGAAGTATATTTAACCATCGGTGGCCACGACGACAATTTTTTATTTTTTTAACCCGTATAGTTCTGTGTGGTGTATGCCATTAAAATTTTACCCTAATAGCATAAGCAAAACCGATTTTGACTGATGTACATAATAATGTCAAAATACATATATATTATAGTAATTTAACATTCTGTATATATTTTAACAATCTTAAATGTAAATGTCACTATTAATAAATTGTGCAATAATTTGTATTTTTTTTTTCTTATTTTTTTGTGCTTCTTTTGAATAATTTAAAAATATCTGAATGCATCGTGTGGTCACCGAATTATGTAAACTGTTAAAATTTTGAATTTATATTCGTTGCCAACGATAATTTTAGAACAAACTTGCTTCATACATGATAAAAAGTTTTTTTTATAAAAAGAAAACTTTGAAGTAATAGATTTTAAGCGTCATATTTCGATTTTTTTATTTAATAGTTGGCACTATAGGATTGGACCCACACTTTTTCATTATCGTAGATCACCTGACAACTGTCAAAAATAGACTATAAGGTTTATTTCTCGTTTTTTTATTAATATTAATTTGTATGTGTATAAAAGTTCCAAACAGCATAAAACTGGTGCTGATTTTTTTTTAATTTTTGTAATTATAATGGCTGACAAATTTGCTACCATTAAAAATATTGAATAAGCTTTAAAGATGATTTTTATTTATTTAGAAAGTATTAAACAAAAAACAAACGGGAACACAAACCAGTCTGTTGTGATACATAATTTTAAGTTTCAACATGGCGTCTTATTAGCAAATGCTAAATATATTTTATATTTTTTAACTCTAGTTTGCCAAAAAAATTAAAAAATATATTTTTTTTTGTTAATAAGACGTGCATTTTTCGGTGAACTATTAAAATGTATTTATTACAAAAAAGAAAGTTTGTTCAAAAACGTGTTCTGCATGCAAGATATTTAAGCTGTTGTTATTTTTAAAGCAATCTGAATTTATTTGTAATATTACAGCCTATTTAAAGTACAAAAAAACCTTTTTTTTGGCACATCCGTGAAAAAACAAAAAAAATGGACGAAAAACCTGTATTTTCATTAGGTGAATTGCAAAAACATACATATACTGTTAGAAAAATCTTTGATTATAGGTTTTTTTACTATAAATAAGCTGTAATACTTTAGAATGGGTCTTACGGGAGGTTTGTACATACGTTTTGTATTATATAGAGAGTATATACATATAAATTTAGCTTAGATAGTATAATTACTTTATAACTATGTAATATAAGGAAAACGGAAACAAAAAAACAGTGAATTAATTTCTTTTGTCGAATAAAAATTGAAAAAGATTTCATTTGGGGTTTTTATTTCATTTCAATCCTACTCTTACAATTGTTCCCTTAAAAATACTGATAAAAAATCGATAAGTAGTTTTCAACCGCGACTCCACTATGTGGTAAGTCGATAGATATAAATATTAGTTCAGGACGTTAGCTATTTATACTCTGAATTACATCTCAAGCTGTTCCGCCGTTATAACCTGAAGAAGTAAGAAACAAAAACACATAAATAGAATTCGCTTATATTTCGACAACTTTTCCATTTTAGGCGATTTTGGTAAAGAAGAATTTGCATTTAACGTTTTATAATTGTTTCTAATAAGTGATCAAATTTTTTTTGGACAACACTCCTAATAGAAATAACTTGACATATAAAAAATGCGAATTTGTTTGCTTCTTGGTTATTCCTCACGCCTGACTATCATAAGGGTATTTCTCCGAGATTGCGTTCTTCGTTTGATTTATCTGGCCAAAAATTATTTTCATTTTTGGCTCTATTCAACATACTCTTATGATTAAAGACATACCAAATAATATTTGGATCATACGATCATAATCAGACGAAGATCGCAATCTCGAAGAAATACCCATGAACAAAACAAAAGTAGCTAAAAGCAATTTTTTCATATTTATAAGTGAAATTATCGCATTATCTTTGACGCACCAAGAAAATTGACGCCCAAAACAGGGACGAGTAACTAATTTATACTACTTATTAAACATAAAAATAGCACCATCTTAAAACAATCATCTTATTTTTGTGATTATAAGTAGTCTATAAAATTACTAGCATAACCCGCGGCTTCGCTCGCGCTAAAACTACAAAAAAAACTCTAAAATGGTAGGTTTCATACAAACTTTCATCCGCTATTTTTCCACCTTATGGTTGGGTCGAAATCTAAATAATCGAAAAAAGTATATAATTTATTATATTGAAGAGCATTAATACCAAGTTTCAAGTAATTCTGATCATAAATATTAATTTGGATTGTATAATAACGTGTTTTCCCATGGGAATGAGATAATCTCCTGCGGTAAAAAGTACAAGTACAAACAAACACACTTTCACACTTATAATATTAGTATGGATAGTGTGTACATCCTTTACTTACAGCTCCTTGATATTGTCAAAATAATTTACACTACCAGGAAAAGTAATAGCATGAAAATATTAAACCCCACCAGACTAAATTCAGTCAAAGTATCCTCATTGACTATAGACTATAGACTAGCCATACAATAGTTATTATAGTGCAGGCATGTATAATACGAGTACACTCTTTCTTTTAACTCTTATATTCCGTTGGGGTAATCTGACAAAATTGGTAAAATATCTGATGCAGTACCGACGGCTATTTACTCTACCTGAGTAAGAGTTAATAGCCTAACTTCTAATTTCTGGCGGCCACTACAAATTTTTTTACAATAAAACCCAATATATTCTTGATCCAACCTGAAAATTGAACCCGGGACCTCAGGATCTGCAGGCAAGAAAGGTAGAATAATAGTAAGGAAAATTAAAACTATAAAGATAATACATTGCTAGTTAGAGAACCGAAAACAAAAAGGGCTTAAGTGCCAAAGAGCTTGAAAATTAGTAATAGTGATTGTATTGTATATATATGTATGTATTCAACCCTTTTCAACATCCCACTGCTGGGTACGAGCCTCCCTTAAATAGAAGGTTAACCACTTCACATGTCTTTAGAAAACTTGCTAAGTTCTTTCAGACATACAGGTTTCCTCACGATGTTTGCTATCACCGTAAGTAAGGTAAATTATAATTTGTGTAATCATATTTAAAATAATTTATACATGAGTATATCAAAAGTGCAGGACCCGGGATTTGAACCCGCTTCACTTGATTTTGCAAGCAAGCTGACAATAAGTACAGGTGTTGTCTAAGAAAATACAAAAAGCTTGCAAAGACGGTTTTATTGCTTAAATCAATCTGTACCACAAAACCTTTGGTGAGAAGATTTGAAAAAAAAGGAAGACAGTCAATATAATATAAATATAATATATATTTATAATAAAATATAAAACAATATACACATAAACGTAAAAAAATACAATATATAAAATGTATTCCTTTGCCTGGTTGGATAGTTTGCTGTTCAAATAGCAATTATTATTATTATACATCAAAAATATTTTTTTTATAAATACTTGGGCTTAGACCAGTTTGCACTGACAGTCTCTATATAATTTATTACTGCCTTTAATTTTTAATAGACCGCAAAAATTCCAACAAACCAACATACATAAATAGGTTATGCAAAAACATGACATCTTACTCACTAAGCGCTACTAGAACAGATGTCCTACAAAAAATTCCCTTACAAATACTTTTTGTATCAAAAACACGTTCTCAATAAAGGACTTATTATTTTTTAAAAGGGTTCCGTGGGCGTTAACTTCCGCTGCATTCAGTTATTTGGGGTTCTATTTTTTTTATTTTTTTGTCAAAATGTGACACTTTATACCGTGTGGGCGGTTCGTACATATGCCATTTTTTAGATCGTTATAAAACCTATTGTTTTTATGGGGTGGACTGAAATAATGTTATCGCTATTTCATTTTAAATAACGTTTACAAATATTTATCTCAAGCTCCATCTTTAAAAAATATATATTTTAATACTTATTTATTTACTAGCATTGCCCGCGGCTCCGTCCGCGTTCAGATGACCAAAAATCAAATTCTTAGGTTTTACATATTAGTATGTATACTCTTACATTACAGTTTTTGTATTTTTTCTAATAGATAATGAAAGATATGAACAGTTCCACTATGCCCTACCTCCAACATTATCAGCTCGATAGAGAAAAAATAAAAAAAAATATTGCAAATGACATTAAGATTTCACCAAATTACATATTTAAAATCGATTTCCAAATTTAGATTTTATAGATAACTAGCGGACCCGACAGACGTTGTCCTGTGTACACGTCTTTAATTTGAAAATTTCAAACTTTTTTTAATAATTTTTTTGATGAAAATTATTATTCAAATTGTGAATCTAAACCATTCCCAGATCCCCTTGAACACACACAAAAAATTTCATCAAAATCGGTCCAGTTGTTTGAGAGAAGTTCAGTGACATACACACTCACAGAAGAATTATATATATAAAGATGTAGCTAATAAAGTGAACTAACCGGTAACTTAGATATGTATCAATAGGATAGGGAAATAATCTTATATAATTAGTAAGCTTCCTTCCTATTATAATTATGGGTGACCGTCCTCAAGCGTCCTTCGATAAAAATGTCTATAAAATTAGAATCTATATATAAATAGGCAAAGACAAAAGAGTTCAGTGCCTTTTTCTCCTCTGTTTGTCAACTGATTTTTTTTCTGTTTAGCTATTATTCATGAGATTTAGTGTTATACCATTAAACAATTGGCACCAAACATTATTAGGTGATAGGCCTAGAATATACTAGTTTTGTTCGTGACTCCTCTTACATAAAATAGTCGGTATTCCAGAAGAAGCTAAGGGGAGAAAACCTTAATAATTTTTTATACGTCATCAAGGCAGTTACGATACTCAGCAAACATCGTATATAACAGGCTTTTTCTAAGTGAAGCAGTGTAGTTCTAGGAGATGAGATAGGATTTGACTGATTTTAGGGAGTAAGAGTGTTACTCTCTATAGCCCAATGATTGCTTGCAAGGGTTTCACCAACTCATCAAAATAATTGTGATTATGTTAAAAGCCAAACATCATGCAGATGTATTTAGCCCTTTATATGATCCCATTGCTAAGCACGGGCCTCCTTTCAATTCTAGGGACACCAAACCATAGTCGATCACGCTGACCAAATGTGGGCGGACTTCACATGTCTTTCAAAGAAAACTAGCTAGACTCTCACATATGAGAGAAGGCAGTGATGAAGAACCACAATTAAAATAGTGTAAGCTAAAGACCAAACAAAACATATGCAGGTGAAGACGCAGACAGTATATAGTTAATAAGCTTATTAGTTTTTTTTTATCACCCCAGCTGATAATCCTATTAAGTAACACCAACAAAACAACATAATATTTCTATATACGTACTACTACCCTTTACGTGCCATACCTTTAAATGAAAATTCAGAACCTCGAGTACATCACTCGTTCAATAGTGACACAGTCATTAATAGGGACGTGATAAAATTATTAATAACTGGCTATACACCTCTTTAACTTTATTAAAAAAGTAGGTTTTAAAACGCGGCTTCGCTTGAATTGTTTTTTTTATTCTTGAGCTGCGGCCATCTTTAAATTTAGAATTAATATTTAAAAAAAAGAATTACTTGAGTAAATAATAGCCCACATGTCCCCTATCCCCCTTAAACAAGAGTTTATATAATTAATATCGCTAAACATATGTGCATACTCGTATATGGAAATAATTTATTATAAGTTTATGACAACTTTGAGTTTTCTATTAGCGATTGTAGATTGTCCTTTGTCTAAGCTTGCAGGTTTCATTGAAGTCTTTTGAATATACATATAAAGCAGATTAGTCATCATTAAAAAAATGTGCTTAACGTAAATTTAAGCTTTTTTTTAACATTGGGAAATGCATACCATGTGAGTACATACAGGTGTTTATATGGTACTCACTGGCTAAAAAAGCCAGGACTACCCACTAAAACCCAACGGAACTATGCCCGTCTTAATGGGGCAGGATCGCTCATGCACTCAATCCCAATATCCCGACGGTTGATGTCCAGAGGCAGATAACAACAATCAAAGGGTTGCTCCCGCGATCCACTCTGCTATCAAAGAAGTACCAGAAGCAACCCGCATTGTACACCGCCCAATGAAAAGAGCTGCTTCCCAAGTGCGTTTCTCAGTCTTCTTCGAAGCTTGAGGTTGTAGCGCTGCCAACTTCTCAACTTTGAAGCTACTGAAAATTGCAGACAAACCCCAATGTATACATGGTCCGACTCACATTTCGAATCTAGTATTTCTGGATCTAAAGCCCACAGACACATGCAAGTTACTTGATCAGCGAATCACTTATATGTATGTATGTTCCATAACAGAACATATAGACAGTTTAAAGTACGCGTATTATAAATGTGCTGTTCTGAGAATAGATTTGATAAACAATAGTTCATCTACCATTCTGTTGATGCACACAACCATTTGCTACTTTGATATCAGTAATTATAAGTGCTGAAAGTTTTGCTGATTCTTTCAGATCGGCACATGCATAACGATCATAATATGACCTATTTTACCCAGTTATTTTTAACTAAAATAATAGGCCTTCTCCAAAATTACTTAAAATGATATTATTAAAAACTTATGCGATATCAAAAACAATAAAAACCGATTTCAAAAAAAACACTAAAAATAACTGATTCGTAGTTTTCATTTACTATAGATACCTAATCAGATATTTTCAAAGTCGGTGCCAGCCGATACAAATCAAAGCACACCGACTTTTTCGTAAGTTTTTATTTTTCCTTTAAAAAAAATATTCGTGTCGAATTAAGAACCTCCTCTTTTTTTCGTGGGTTAAAAATGAAAGATTGTTTGATTATTCATAATACAAAAAAAAAAAGATTTTTTATAGATTTTTATGTGTATAAAAGTTTTATTAAAATTTGTTTTGTGGGAAGATAAAAATAAAAATAAGCGTTTGGTAAACTTTTAATTAAATTAATAATCCAAATTTACTACCAATAAACTACCGTTTTATTACTGCTATTAAATGTGATGGAATTATTGTATTTTTACCCGACTTGCCAAGTAAGGGTTATGTTTTTCGCGCGTATCTTGTATGTTTATAAATTTCTTTTTAACCTCGTATCTTCCAAACGACTTGATGGACTGCGACAGTTCAGGTATCGTTAGATTCGTCTCAAAACCCAAGTGTGCTTAGATAGGAGCTTCAAAATAAATCAAAATGGCGGATTTTTGGCGCTAATTTGTGTCTTGAAAATTTTTTTTCGTACGAATAAATTGAGTGGAGTATCAAAATACAGGATTTTAAGAGGTGATTACAAAAATATAAACAAGTTATATGTTTAAAAGTAATTTGGGATAAGAAATCGTTAAATAAAACTAAAAGGTTTAAGTAAAAATTTTTTTATAAAAATAAAAAAAAAGCTAACTTACAAGATTAGAACAAGTTGACGAAGTAACATAGTATTATGAAGTCGGAGACACAAGTTTTATACTAACTGCAAGTCTTGCTACGTGTATGTCTCCGACTGCATAATACTATGTTCCTTTATTCTCATCATCGTTCAGTCATCTTCATTCAGTCGGGTTTTTTTTTATTTTTGTAAATTTTTTATATATATATATATAATGAAATGAAAATGCAAGAAGTATTATGTAAGACTTATGACTTTCAACGTTGTACAAAATTATAATAATGTCTTTAGTAAAGTTATTCTTTTATTAGTTTTGCGTCGTTATTGGTTGGTTAGTTTTAACCGACTTCAAAAACCAGAGGTTATATAATTTTATGTGTATATTACGCAGATCTACGCAAATTGTGAATCATTTTCCATTTTTTCTTTAACGACTAAATTATAACTGAACAGTGATCTCGTATAAAATAATTAATATTTGAATTTTTACATTTAATAAATCATTTATATAAGTTACTGTACCTTTTTTATTACAAAAATATGTTATTTTTTCTGTAGCACATTTTTGTTATACACAAAGTCGAACCGATTACTAATTTATATGTACAGATAGTTCACACTCCACTCATCAGGCGGAGTCACATCATATCGTTACTCCATATATTGCTTATGGCTACTCTTATAAAAACCAAGATATCCCTTTGCAAAGGCCGCACAGTAAAAAAATATCCATAGCCGGTACATTTCAATAAGCCCACGTAGGCTACCCATCGTCATTTTAATTACACACACATTCGTATGAGATGGCCGGTTTATACCTTAGCACCCGACTTTGCTCGATTTCTTGACATATAATAAAATAATATAAACGTAAATGTGGTTTTAAAATAAAATAGGTTTTATTTCGATATACCAATTGTTGCGAGAGAGTTTAATACTTTCTTAGATCTACGCGACTATTTGATAACCATACTTCCATACTAATATTATAAATGTGAAAGTGAGTTTGTTTGTTTGTTTGTTTGTCCTTCTTTCACGTCAAAACAGGGTGACGCTTTGGTGTGATTTTTATATACAGATAGTTGGAGGGCTGGAAATAATATAGGCTACTTTTTTTCGCGAGAGTCTATCTCGTGAGATTCGCGAGATCTCATTCCTACGGGAAAACACGTTATAATACGACCCAAAACTTATTTATGATCAGAATTACTTGAAACTTGGTATATTAATACAGCATTAGCTCTTCAATATAATTAAATAAATACGTGTGCCATTTTTCGAAATTCATCTCATAAGGGGATAAAACAGGGCATAAAAGTTTGTATGAAACCTACCTTTCTAGAGTTTTTTTTGTAGATTTAGTGCCAGCGACGCAGAGGGTTCTGCTTGTTTTAAACGAAACTATCTTTTCGGATTATTTTGTGGATTTATTTTGATTTAAATATATATATATATATATATATATATATATATATATATATATATATATATATATATATATATATATATATAAATATATATATATATATATATATATATATTTAGTTGTCAAATCGCTTAAAATAAAAAAAATGAAATGTTACCGGAATATTGAAAAAACTGAAGTACTTATAAGTATGCCCAGAGGTTTTTAGCTTCATCTAAAGAAAACAAACAAAATTGTAATATGGTCAGTTAGTATTTAATATTTAATCTATTAGAATTCACCGTATTCAATTGAGTACAGCCATATTCCTAAGTCTAGATTATACGTCGCTAGTAATAATATATTTTATATTATTACTAGTGACTCGCCCTCACTCCGCTCGGGTTCATCTCTACTTACGTTTTAAGGTTTAGTATAGATTTCTCAGTAATGAGATATTTTCCCGCAGTAAAAAGTATTCTATACGTTGACCCGGATAACCAGCTATCATCAATCCAAATTGCATTGAAATCCCTCCAGTGGTTTTTCCGTGATGCGGTCACAGACAGACAGACAGACAAATATTCTAAAAACTATAGATTGGCCTCTGTATCGAAAATAATGTCTATTGCAATAAGATTTTCCAAAAGCTATTTAATGTACAGATTCGGCTTAGTTATTCTAAATATGTAGTTATTAATATTAATAATATTTAGAGTTAGTTACTCTAAATCTTATTGAATTAGGTATTTTCTATAGAATCTATAATTTTTAGAATTATTGTCTGTCTGTCTATCTGTGACCGCATCACGAGAAATCCACTGGACAGGTTTTGATGAAATTTGGGAGGATGATAGCTGGTTATCAGGGTCAACATATAAGATATATTTTACTGCGGGAAAATATCTCTGAGAAATCTATACTAAACGTTAAAACATAACTAGGGATGAACGCGAGCGGAGCTAGGGTGAGTCGCTAGTATTGAATAAATGAATAATTCTTGTTGCATGAGCAACGTTGGCTTACATATGTATGTATATTGTATAAATTTATTTTGTTTGTCGTAGAAACGGCTCTAACGATTTGGATCAAATTTTGTATTTAAATAAGGTTTCGCTTTTGAAGTTTGTCTATGTATATATAATTAGATTTCCCAAAAAATATTTTATGTGCAGATTCGGCTTAGTTAGAATTTTATTATATGTATAGATTATACAACTGGTGTACATGGGAAAGTTTATTTGTAAATGTGTATGTTGGTTACTCCTTCACTAAGCATACTGGACAGATTTGTATTAAATTTAGTACTCAGATAAGTAACATATAGGCTGACCGTAATTCGTTTTTTTTAAACATATAAAGATATCGAAAAGAACTTCGTTCCAATAGAGTGGCCCATGAGTGAAAGTAGAATCGAGTGCAAAAACTAGTATATAAATATATTTGCACAAAATATTTTACAAACAATCATAAAACACGTATTGATTTATTATTATATAGAAAGTTATAATAAACAATTAAATCTTCACGCTGATCGAAAAGGCAATGAAAAAAGGCGATTCCAAGATAAATTGTTAGGAATTTAGACTCTTGTTCCACCTCATTTGAATATGATAGTTAGGAACAGGCTACACTATACCCATTCAGACTTTTAAACTGTCAGCATAAAATTTTACATAGGCCTTAAATCTTAAAAGTAAGTAGATAGAATATAATAACTCTATTAATTTCTCTCCTTATCAAATTTCAAGCAACATATAAGTTTTAAATTTTCTTTGTTTGTATATTATTATTACAAGTATTTTTTTATTAAAAAGATTCTGTGTCAAAATTTCTTCACAAGAAAGATGCTCAAATTATTACCTTTATTTTGAAATCTAAAGCTAGATAAAGTAAAAGTAAGAAAAAACACATACAAATGAACCCTACAGACGAATAGGGCACCCGAAACAAACTAGGGTAAAACGCTAGTTTATAAAATAAAAAAAAATCTAATCACACATGTGTACCAAGCTTGAAGCCATCTTAAATAGCTGCAGGAATGACAAATTACTGATGCACGGTATGCAAAGTAGGATGGAGGAACAATGTTTTTTCTCTTTTAATTTGATTTGATACAACATTTCTCAGTTGTACCGAGTACGTGAGAATGCATCCCTTTTTATAGTACATGTTTAGTGATATATGACATAATTTCTATTGAACTTGTAAAAATGTAAGATTTTAAATAGATAAATCGTTTCTAAGTAATTAGAGGCAGGAAATTTGTTCTGAAACGTTTTTTAAGGTTCCGTTTAAATAAACATGGTTATTTATGGAAGTAAGTTATTTTAATTAGTCAGTTATTGTACTTATTTTAGTCAGTCAGTTATTGCAAAGAGTAAAAATAATAATTAAACTAGATTTTATTATATGGTTAGAGATAACACTAACTAAAACAGATCTAACTTTGACCCATTTTTTATTAAAACTATTTTAATTGCTCACAAAATTTGTGTTTTTAAAATAAGATAAGATTATTATTCTTAGAAATAATAATGAGAAGATATTCTTAGAAATAATAAAGAGGGAGAATTTTTTCTCTTTCTTTAGTTTTAACAACTTTCATTTTCGGACAAACATATTTTCCTTCTTATTGATATCACACAAACTTACCAACCTAAGTTACTAATGCGTAAAAAAATATGTAGAGATCTCACTAAATTCTTCGCTTTTTAAAGGAATCGAAACACTTTTTGTTATATGTTTGGAACCTACGTTTTATGTCAATCATCAATTAAGAAAAATAGCCGTATAGTCTCATACAGAAATCGAACCCACTACCTACATCGTATAATACAGTGCCAGATATTTAACCTAATTAACCACAACGGTCATCTTATTATGACAATTTCAACTCATTGAATTTAAATAAACAATTTTGCTGTACAATAAAATATAGAGACTATACAATATCTACGATGAAATTGTCACTATAAAATGCCAAATAAAATCTTACAATCACCCAATAAATTCGCTATAACCTTCAAAGTTCAAACAAAATCTTGCCCAAACACTAACTTAGATATTCCATCGTCCACCAGGAACTTGGCAGCTGCCATACAAACATCCATACAAAAAAACCCTGCCAAGTACGAATCGTAGCAATGTACAACACTCCGTATATTTCAAACGAATCAGGCAAAGAGTGCCGACATTTTTGACCCTAAAAAGAAGCTAACGAAATGACGAAGATTGTTGGGGTAGGGTCAAATTAAAGGTTTTTATATGAGTACACAGATCTCTGAAATAGCTGGCCGTTCCCTCTGGATAGCAAGAAAGAATTATTTTTGTGCAAAAAACTTAAGATATATAGAGAGGGACTTGTGCGGTAAACTCAAAGCGTGCTTGGAACAAAATGAACGATTAAGTTACGAAGCTCGTTCAATGGAGGAGGTATTTTGAGATGGTTTTAAAGACTATATTTTAATATATGTTTATGATATTGATTATATTCTGATATTGTATATGTTAAATAAGTAGTTCATATAATAGTTAGAAATAATTGTTGCACTTAAATAAGGAATTTATTACCATATGACTTTGTTTATAATATTTTTGTTAAGTAAAATTTTACAACTCAAATTTTTCGTTCGACCCATCAAGTAAAGGATTTATTGATGAATTTTAAATATCACATAAGAACTTAGAAGAGTTCGAATTTAAGATTAATATAATACGCGAGTGACGCTGCAGGCAACTAGTCCATACTAATATTATTATTATACTATTTATACGTGAAAGTAACTCTTTCTTGTACCTTTTTAACTTTGCCAGCGTGGTGGACTAAGGCCTGATTCCCCTAAAATTGAGGGGTTCCCGTGTCCTGCAGTGAGAAATTAGTTAAAAAAGGCTTGGAAATGAATGAAAAAAAACCTGTCTGGTTGTTATATTATCATACGTAAATCTTTGACCTTTGATTATACATGCGAATGTTTGAATGGGTGTGTGTAGCATACACAGTGATCTATAACCTGACGTAACATAGGCTACTGTTAGTCATCTAGGAGCGTACTTAGGCAAAGCAAGAGTAACTTGCTAGTAGGTATTTAATAATTGGATACAGCTAGAAAAGTAAGAATAAAATTAACTCCTACTATTACCACCTACAAAAATGCCTTCTCCATATTTCGTACTTCACAACGAGTACTAAAGTCGATATTTACGCGACAATAAATTTTATCTCTGGTCTTGCGCCCTAAAATTAACCACTGGGCCATTGATCACTTCTTACCCAAGAATGATATCCGACAGTACAAATGATGAGGGGTAATAGATATTGCATACTTTACGGTAGGTTCAACTAAAATGCCACTTTTGTCATGTGCTTGTTACTTATCGGCATAAGTTAAAAGTTCAAAGGAGTAATAGCGTATTTTAGCAGAATATTTCGAATGTTCTCGACAATTTGAGATTTCGAATTTCTGCATATATTTTAAGAATTCAAGTGAGAATACAAGGTACTGTTGAGCTGATCTGATGAGGGAAGCAGGAGTTGGATTGGAGAACTCTTCAATGGCTACGTGTAATCGCCTAGGTTGAGCATATTTTGATGAGTTCAATACGTTCTAATTGTTTATAAATGTCTTATGATGAAATATATAATGATATTAAATCAGACATTGGATAACACAAGTTCGAAGAAATTAAAAAGATCAAAAAAAGGTTTTTAACGATTATTACCACGACTGTTTGGCATTTAAAGAACATTTTACTAGTCAACAATCCCGTTAAATACTTATTTTTCATTCCAACCAGGACACCTCCGGACACAATCTGGTTCAAAAGCTAGTTTATGCGTTTTATTACACTCCCGTGGTGTTTCTCGATAGCTGTTAAAGAGCTTCAGTGACTTCCGTTCTTCTTTTGTTTTTGTTGTTTTACTTGCTTACTTTTTCCCGTGGTTTTATCTTTATATAATACTAGTGAGTGACCGTCGCTCCGCTCGGGTTGGCCTCTAGATATGTAACGGTTAATATAGATTTCTCAGAGATGAGATATTTTCCCGCAGTGAAAAGCATCCTATATTTTCATAATATCAAATTTCATCAAAATCTGTCCAGCGGTTTTCTCGTGATGCGTTCCCAGACAAATAGACAGACAGACGGACAGACAAAAATTCTAAAAACTATAGATTCTGCCTCTCTATCGATAATAATTAATTACTATTTCAATAAGATTTTCCAAAAATATTTAATGTACCGATTCGACTTAGAATTTTATTATATCTATAGACTAGTGACTTATCATTGCTTCGCTCGGGTGCGTCCATTTTACGACTTCATAAAAAAAAAAAAATAAAAAAAAAACTTCTTCAAAACATTTACTTTTATTGATATATGTATCTAATATCTATGCAATATATATTCCATACTTTTGGTAAATGATTAATGCCAACTTTTTTCTAATTTTTTTACTAACAGTAGATATGTTTAACTCCAAGTCATAGTCTATCTATATACTAAACATCCAAATTCGTCCAGCCGTTTAAGCGTGAAGTATAACACAGACACACACACACTTCCGTATTTATAATATAACTCATTAACGTGATATCAGTAACAGGTTTGAATTTGCCAATTAAAGGGTTCTTTATCTACACATTGTTTTAAATGAAAACGAAGTATAAACAGCATCTTTTATATTTTTACTAGTGGCTTACCGACGCTTCGCTCGGGTGCGTGCGAGTTACGACCCACACTCGCTTCGCTTGACGACTTGATGACAAAACACCGATTTTTCTTCACTTTCTAAAAATAAAACCGTATTAAAATCCGTTAGGTACGTACTTTAGAAGAACTAAGCACACAAAAGATTGCCACTAAATCGTATAAAATTGTGCCTTTCAAATAAGCATCGATTCTTCCATACTAATACATACTAATATTATGTTATTTATGGACGTTTAATACTATTTCTCAACCAGAACTGTTGAACGGATCGTATGAAATTTAGCACAGAGATAGATTATAGTCTGAAATAGCACATAAGTTACTTTTTATCCCGGAAAATGTACGGTTCCCGTGGGATAGATTTGTTTTTGTCTAGGGAAGTGAGTCGCTAGTATTATTTTAAAAGTATGTCTATGTCTGTCTGTTTGTTACCACTTCGCGCTTAAGCCACTGAATAGATTGAGATGAAATTTAGGCAGAAACATAGACTGCATCATAGCGAAGGACATACGCTACCATACAATTTTTTTTCTTTCCATACAGTCTAAGTTGTAGGTAAAAAACAAGTATTTTCAAAATATAATTCTAGAATAACTAATATATATTTACCAATAAATATATTATCATTTACTCAAAAAGACATATTCGCTTTCAAATTAAATTATTGAAGAATTAAATAAAGCTATTGTATAGATAATTAGCTATTTTATTGTGAGAGGGTAGAAGTAAATTGTAGTAATTTGTAACAGCGGGATGTTGCCACGCGACTGCATTTGAAGATAATAAATATGTATGTTTTGATTTAAATTAACTTATACTCACTCTCTTACTAATGTGAGATAGATAGAGAGAGATTCTTCTGGGAGATCTTTTTCTCTGCTTTTCTCCTCTTTCTACATCGGTCAAAAAATACTTTTTTCGATGTCTTTCGAGATGGGAATGAAAAGCGACCATTAATCATTTGTATGATTCATACAAAATTATTCTTACGATAATTTCATTTTGAATGCACAATATATACTCAGAATAAATTCCAAATATGATTTTATAATATTAAATTAGCAATTCTGTAAATATATAAATTTACTAGCAACTCACTCTCGCTTTGCTCGGGTTTAGTTTTACGTACGTTTAAACGGTTAGTAATTTCCATACAAAATAAACAGTTCTGAACTTTTCAATATTCCAGCTGTATTTTTTTTGGGTTTTCCCTATTTTTGTATACTTCAACCACCCCTCACACACCCCCAACAAAAAAAAACATATTATTTATTCAAATCGTTCCAGCCTTTTTTGAGTTTTACCGAGACCAACAAATAGCATTTGATTTTTATTTATTTATAAAGATTTGGTGTATATCGGCTCTAACCCGGATTTGTATTTAAAAACCTTTAAAATTTGAATTTTAATAGTTTTGCAATTATGGAACTAAGGACTAAGGAGTGCATTGTTTTGTTTTCGTCACTTTTTCAAATAAATATACATCTACATAAAAGGTAATCTAAATATAATAATAGGTAAGATAATCCATAGGTATATATAAAAATAAATTACCACCTGTATGTCGGAGCATTACTCGAGAACGGCTCGACTGATTTGGCTGTTTTCTTTTTCTCTATATGTGTCTTATTGTAATAGTCAGGTAAAAGTTTGAAAGAATGTTTATTTTTGGAAAATCCGCCGGAAAAGTTGAAAATTTGATATTTTTGTATGAAAATTTCAATACTTTAAAACGTGATATTCAGTTTTACAGTGTTGCGCTGCTGCATGTTTTCATAGCAACAAAAAGGCATTCAACATAAAAATGTTAAAAGCCGCGGTTAATGATAGTGGAGCATGAATACTACAAAGTATAAACTGTCCGCTAAAGAAAGGATTTTGATTCAACTCCTAAAGTGTAAAAAAGTAGTTTTGATTTTAGTTCTAAAATCTATTATTCTTTTTAAATTTACAGTGAACAAAATTTGAAATATTTCTGATTAAAATTTACAATATCCAAATTGTTCTCATTTCTAAGTTTTAAGCACTACATCCTCTGAAGATGAAGGAGATAATCTTAGGACTTGTGTGAAGAAAAAATATACTCGTGCAGAGAAGGGTGAAAATACGAGTATTTAAATAATATATAAATCGAATGACGACAGCAATCTGGTTCTTGATCAGAATCAAAATGAACAATGTAGAAGGAGGCTGTAATTTTCGTCTCATATTTGGCGCGTGTCGTCGCTTGTAATATTGGGGTATAGAATTTCCTGACGTTTGAACTTACGAGCTTATATTGTATAGTATTTGAGTGTGCCCCTCGTTTTATGGGACGCTTTCAATAATTAACACAAATTTCTATTGAATTATTATAAGTTTACTGATTTAACCTCGCTTTGCTTGAATCTAAATGCGTTTTGCGACTTGATTCAAAAACATCTACTTTTTTTTATCTGATTACTATTCTGAATATAAAAGCTTGTATGCGTGTATGTTTGTTTGCTACTCTTCACGATATAACGGCTGGACTAATTTTGATGAAATTTAATGACTAGATAGACTATGATTTGTATTTATATTATTACACATAATTAATTACAATAAAGGAAATTATAAATATATTTAATTATATATGCAAAACAAATGTACACTTAGTTATTACTGTACGAGTCATGTCCGTGTGGAATTGTGGCAAGAATGCTAGACGCAATCCCATGCTGGATGGCAATGCCGATTCTTTAGACAGAAAATGAGCCAGCTCTCCTGTTATCAGTAAAGGCGATAAAACGAGATCTTATGTCTTATAAGAAGTATTTAGCGCGTTTACTCCATGGGGTAAGAGTTTCTACAGCAAATGCTATAAAGACATACTTTTGACAAATGAGATTTACCAAAAGATGGCGCTAATATTATGTAAAAGTGTGTTTGTTTGTTTGTCCTTCTTTCACTTCGAAACGGAGTGACGGATTGGCGTGAATTTTTGTGTGGACATAGTTGGAGGGCTGGAGAGTAACATAAGCTTTTTATCGCAGGAGATTATTTTACTTCCACAGGAAAACACGCTATAATATAATCCAAAAAAAAAATTATTATCAGAATTATTTGAAACTTGGTATTAATGCTCTACAATAAAATTAGTTAAATACGCGTTTTTACATTTTTCGAAATTCATCATATAAGAGGCTAAAATAGGGGAAGAAAGTTTGTATGAAACCTACCTTTTTAGAGATTTTTTTGTAGTTTTATCGAGAGCGAAACCGCAGGTTCTGCTAGTACTTTCTAAATACAAAAGTCTCTTGGGGTCGCACCCGAGCAAACCGAGGTTATTTCGCTAGTTCATTATATATATATAAAATAAAACCGCTGGTTGTTATTCACAAAAGTCTCATGTCACATCTAAATAAAAAAATCTGCAAATATGTTTATAACACATTATTCTATTGAAATACCATACAATGTAAGTGAACACCCTACTTCCTAGTTTGGTAGGCGTGGTGGGGTTTTATTAAGCCGCTTTTGATAAAAGTTTGTATAGAGTGTTGGATTTTGGGGATAAGTACGGACTAATCTGGTTTTAATACAGATTTAAAATATATATTTTGTATTTATAATATGCCATCTCATAACAAAATTGAAATTGTCATCTGTAATTGCATATAATTACGAGATTTTTGGCACTTGTTAATTATTAAAAAAATATTGAATCCAAATAAAGCATTAAAAATAAACGTATATCTAAAATCTCAATACTTTAGAACGTGATGTTCAATTGTACAGTATTGTGCTGCTACATATTTTCATAACAATAAAAAACAATCAACATAAAATGTACAGATATGACCTCCCTATGATTTTATTAGTATTACTAGGGTACGTAGGCGAAGCCGCAGGAAATTCTAGTGGAGTATAAAAATTCGTCGATCTTTAAACTGCCTAAGCTAATTTTGATAGGACTTCATCATTACTGTTCTAGATCATAAACTTGAACTTAGACTTCAGTAGTGGGTAGAGTTACTGGCTAAGATCGAAAAAGATTATATTAAACCCTTGTTTTAATCGTATTTTGAAAACAACACAAGATGTGTTATAATTAGAATTTATTTTTATTATGGCAATAATATAGAACAAAATGTGAACTGAAAATCAAAAATCATAAGCTTTGAGTCATTTTCATATTTAAGATAACTGTTTACATTTATACTAACGGCTTGACCTCAGTTTGCTCGGTTGACACCCAAAAGTAGTACAACTAAGTATCAATCCAAATCATAATCTATCCATATATAAAAATTTATCCAAATCCATCCAGCTGTTTCAGCACGAAGGAATAATAAGCATACACACATTCAAATTTTCACACATATACTAATACTAGCAGAACCCGTGTTCAACCTACAAAAAAACTCTCTGGCTATAAAGCCAGTGAGGGTGAGTAGCTGTATAACATAAGTTATACAGCTACT
Source organism: Brenthis ino (assembly GCA_921882275.1). Taxonomy (NCBI): domain Eukaryota; kingdom Metazoa; phylum Arthropoda; class Insecta; order Lepidoptera; family Nymphalidae; genus Brenthis; species Brenthis ino. Next base: position 21,621,660 of record OV170231.1, read on the forward strand.
CACCCTCACTTCGCTCGAGTTTGTCGCTTTGTATTTGTATAACATTGTTCATACAAAAATACTAAAATTGCGATTAAAATATGGGGGGTGGGGGGTAGAAGGGTGAAAAATACTTTACGACCTATTCTCATACGTACCAAATATACAAAAAAAATATCATTAAAATCGGTCCAGCCATTTCGGAGGAGTGCGACCACAAACACCGTGACACGAGATTTTTATATTATACAAGCATTACCCGCGGCTCCGCCCGCGTTCAGATGACCAAAAACTAAATTCTTAGGTTTTACATATTAGTATACTCTTACGTTGCAGTTTTTGTATTTTTTCTCAGAAATCAGACATTTTCCCGCGGTAAAAAGTATTCTATATGTTGACCCGGATAACCAGGTACCACCATACCAAATTTCATCAAAATCCCTTCAGTGGTTTTTCTGTGATGCGGTAACAGACAGACAGACAGACAGACAAAAATTCTAAAAACTATACATTCGGTCTCTTTATCGATAATAATGTCTATTTCAATAAGATTTTCCAAAAAATATTTAATGTACAGATTCGGCTTAGTTACAATTTTATTATATGTATAGATTAGATGATTTTACAAATTGGAATTTGGTAAAATACGTCTTATATAATAAAAAGTAACCTTTTTTAATATTATAACGGCATTTTTCATGAATACATTTTGCATTGTATAGAGTAATGCGATCGCAGGAAGCTTACAACGTCCTTTTGTGCTTTTTTACTTTTTTAAAAGGCCACGCCCTTGCTCTTTTATTCCGGAAGTAAGGTGAGAGGTTAGACAAAAAATATTTAATATGAATGCTATGCGATAATAAAACACGAGTAGTCTAAGCGACTTACCTACACGTATGTCACGCGGAATTTTGTTTAGTTTTACATCTCAGGAAAAATGTTACAAACATAAAATTTGGGAGGTACTATTTCCTCATAGATAAATGCTAAATAAGTTTGTGGTTAACCGCTTAATATTTAAAAAAGGGGTTGGAAGCTTGTCTCTTGAACTCAACTTTGAATTGCAATGATCCAAATTAAAAATAATCTTATTGCTCATAGTCAAGTGAGTTAATTATTTATCTATAAATATAATTTAGTATACTGTGTAGATATTTAAACAATTTAGGCTAAGCCTAAATATTTATAAATCGATTTGCGCTCCGCTTATGTAATGTCCTCCCGATCGATTTAGGCCACGACGGCCAATCCTATTGATGACATATGACAACTGCGTAGGAGATATGATAGAGCACAAGTGTGGTGAGAGTTAAGGAGCAGGACCGACGGCTTTACGTCCTCTACGAGGCATGGGGGTAAAACACCGCCAACTTCACAATTCCGAGCTGTTACTGAATATTTATTGATAGAAATATTCATTAACTGAAGTTAGGCCAACCCGGGACTCAAACCCAGGACCTCCAGATCTGCGGTCGTACACGCTAGCCACTAGACCAACGAGGCAGTTAAATACCGCGGCTCATATAATTGAGTACTTCACAACACCAATCAACTAACATACTTTTTATGAACTAAAAACGCTATTACCCCATACATTCTGTATGGCAATAGTAACGTGGCGTCACTTTTTATTAACCAAATTTACTATTTTCCGATTTCAGAGCAACTCAACCTCTAAATAGTCTATTGAAAATTAACCGGTTTTTTTTTACTTTAGAACTTAGCGAAACCTAAAAACTTCCTTGAACCTATAAAATTTACTCTACAATAATCAAATCTACGACCAAAATCTATCTTAGTCAATAGAATAATTTCCTTCAATCAGTTATTATTATTATAATTTTATTTGACAAAGAATATATAAATAGGGGAATTAATAATCTGTTTTTTACATATAAATCCGGAATCGATGTTCCCATAATGTCATAACACCTTGACTCAGTGGGGTACCATACATTATTAGTGCCACTGTATTATAACAAAGTTGATGAAAAAGAACAACGTTGTAGTCCAATATGTAAGCGATAGCGATTAGCGTTAAAATGTACCTAAAAAGCTATAGCATCTTCAAAAATTAGATTGAAAGAAATATATCCTGGTTTGAAGGTAGATACTTTACCATTGATGATGTAATCCCATTAATATTATAAATACGAAATTTTGGATTCATGTTTGTTACTCAATCACACCAGAATGGCTGAACTGATTTGGATGAAATTTGACACAGAAATAGATTATAGGCTGGAATAGTATATACATTGCTTTTTATCTTGAAAAAATGTATGGTTCCCGTAGGATAGGTTTGTTTTTCACTGGAATGAACCCAAGCAAAGAGATGGAGAGTGGTTAGTTTGATTATAAAAAAGGTTTTAATGGAAAAAAGTAAGTGTGGGTGTGTAGGTGAGTTTGTTAGTTGAACATGCAACACAGTTCAATAAAGTCAAGTGAAATTCGAAATGGAGATAGCTTATATTCTTGATGAAGGCATTGACTTTTACCGACTATCGATCTTAAAGTATTTCCTCAAGAAAACCTCACAAATTTTATTGAATATTTTATATACTATCTCCTTACACAAGTTAGACTTCTACAAATGACTTTTCCGAAGAAAGAAAACTAAAAAATATACTATGGGAATGAAATGTTTTAGTCACGTCATATAAAGCTTAGATAAGTTTTCCATATATTTCTTTGTTTGAAATAATTTTCGCAGGAAGTCGTCTTTGCTAGACCCCTCGTTCTTATTCCGGATTTAAAATATCAATTACTTTATTTATTAGAGGGAAACAAACGGTACTTACACAATCAATTTATAATAAAAAATACACACATTTACCAATTAAGTTTACACAAATAAAAAACACATGATTAGAGTAGAAAACATTAAGTTAAATTAAGTAAAAAGTTGACAAATACATATACACATTGTTGTGCAGCGGTCGCGGGTTCGAGTCCCACTGGGGGCATTATTTGTGTGATGAGCACGAATGTTTGTACTTCAGTCATGGGTGTTTATATTTATAATATGTATGTATTTAAAGTTATATATGTGTAGTGTATCAACTATCTGGTATCCATAACACAAGCCTCGTAGCTTACCATGGAACTAGATGGTGCTGTGTGTTAATGTCAAAAAAAACATAAAAAAATTATGAAAACTATTAGGTTATTATAAATTTTATTTACATAACAGAACAATTCATTATATCAATATGGTTATGGGAGTATTATAATCACGACAGGACCTATGTAAGAACAGATTATAAGTAAATTTTGTAGTAAAAGTACATGAAATAGATCTCTTTTACGTATGTGGAAGCTTGGATATCCATACTAATATTATAAATGTGAAAGTGTGTTTATTTGTTTGTTTGTTTGTCTTTCTTTCACGTCGAAACGGAGTGGTGGATTGGCGTGATTTTTTTGTGTGGAGATAGTTGGAGAGCTGGAGAGTGAGTGACATAGGCTACTTTTTATCGCAGGAGATTATCTTACTCCCACAGGAAAACATGTTACAATACAACTAAAAGAAATACGTTTTATCAGAATTACTTGAAACTTGGTATTAATGCTCTTCAATGCAATTAAAGAAATATGTGTTGTAGCATTTTTCGAAATTCATTCATAAGGGGTAAAATATGGGATAAAAGTTTGTATGAGACCTACCTTTTTAGAGTTTTTTTTGTAGTTTTAGCGCGAGCGAAGTCGCGGGTTCAGCTAGTCTAAAATAAATACTACCCAAAAGATATGGAGAGTCGATTATATTACGTCATGTTATGTTATTTGCATTTTGAATATCAATTACAGGTACGTACCTAATAATATTTCTATATAAAACCGTCATAATATTTACCCTAACTGTTATAGTCGGTTAAAACAAATAGTATGATTTGCTAATGTTCTTTACACCACCCAATAAGCCCGTGTTCACACGTTAGTTAATATGGACACGTCCGGCGCCCCGCAGTCTCTCTTTGTGACCTCGGCCTAATCGCAGCTTGAATTTGCAAGGGCGTCTTTTTATTAGCAGTTAAGGGTTCCGTATAAAATATATAATAAATACACTTAGAACAACAATGGAGCTAACATATATTTAAAATATAGGAAAAGAATTAACAATGAGGTATTTAAGTGTCATTTTTCTACCTGTCTAGAGAAGGATGGAGAGTGTGCGCGTGTTTGTTTGTAGACAAATCTAAACAGATTTTTATAATAATTTTTGGAGTGAGATTTCTTTACGTGCATAAAAGTAAATTTTCAAGGCCGTGTCATGAGAAATCGTCACGAAAAACCATCATACCCGTGACGCTTGCATTAGGTTGCCATAGTAACCGTTGTTATTATTTAATAATATATATATATATATATATATATATATATATATATATATATAATTTTATTTCCGTTGCTATTTTTAAAGAGAACTTTTTTTTTCAAATATGCAAAATATTTATTACTAGCGGCTCACCTTCGCTTCGCTCGGGTTCGTCTTACCGGTTTTAGTAAGGATTACATATATATATATATAATATACATCTCAATGAAATTTCACTTCTAACACGTGTACTCTGTACACTCTACTTTTTATTTAAATGATCATATCCCAAGAGTAGGGTATGAAATGGATGGATATGTTAGTTCTTTGGTGGAAAATTACGCATAAGTGACAATGGGTTAGGTTAGACCATAAACAATTCTAAAATATAAGAGAACAATCGTAATAAGAAAGATGAAGAAATAGAACATTCAAGTTGTTTTCCTTTCGATTTTTTATTTTCGTTGTTTTTCATATTTTATACATTTATATATTTTGAATAATTTTAAACAGTTTTTTTTATTAAAATAAACTAGCTTAGAATTTCAAGTTGAATTCAAATTCTAAATTACCAATTTTCAATATTTTTGAGGACCCCCAGAAAACAAAAACCCAAAGCTTCTGTACTTCGCCGCGACTACATTAATTCTCTTGATGGATCCTCATATAAATGTATTTTTTGTGTGTCCATCTTTTCGTCTTTAGGCACGGAAAGTTACGGGTTTGTTCCACTTTGCAAGTTTCAGTATAATTTAAGCTACTATTAAAAATTTAATATGAATATATATACTTATGTGGAATTAATACATACATTTTTAGTAAAAGCTCTAAAATTCAAAACTTTTTTTGCTAAAAGAAATATTAGATCTTTCGATCTAAGCATTTAACCAACAGTGTCTAGCGACTTCTTCCTCTATTTTTTACAGACAAAATAAAAAAATAAGTCACTAGAAGTGACTATTTAGTGTTTTTTTTACCTCACAATTAAAATATTGCATTTCTTTTATCGAAATTTCTATACATTATGAAAACTTTTGCGAAATTAACTTCCATATTATTTTGGACTAAGCAAGTACTAAGTAAATTTTACTTAAAATTTGGACTAAGTAAATTCTCCATTATTACTAGATAGCTTAAATAATAATTAAGCTAAAGAAGTGAATAGGCCCAAGTGAAACGTACTTGAAAATATATTTTTTTATCTTTCAATATGACCGCACTAACAAAACAATACCATAACAAATGCTTCTAAGGATTCGTTGGGATTAACTGTTTTTAGATTCAATTCGTATTACCGGATATTAATTATTAAGTTTTACTCGATATTATTTACTTCTTCACATTGTTGTTTCCTGGTAGAAACACTAATATTATAAATTAGCAATACCTACAAGCCGTGGTTTCAGTATCAGTAGTATCAGTTTTTCAATAATGTTTGAAAGTCTGTCCGATTTGTTGACGTTTATGATTACTACTCCGCTCACTTGGGTAGTAGCATAATGATATAAAACCTATAGCCTTCCTCAATAAGCGGGTTATCTAATGCAAAAATAATTTTTCAAATCGGGTCACTAATTCCTGTGATTATCACGTTCAAACAAACAAACATACAAACTCTGCGTTTTTATAATATTAGTATAGATATGAAAGTTTGTGGGTGAGTATGTTTGTCACTTCTTCACCCTATGGCTCGACAGATTTGAGTGAAATTTTAAATAGAGATAGATTTTATGTTGGAATAACACATAGGCTTTAATTTATCGATGTATTAACCACCGAGCAAAACCACCAACCTCACAAGTTAGTTATGCATGCATCTAATAGTTTTAGATTTGCCTTTTTCACTCAGAAATGAAGAAACAATTTATGAATTCATGACAGCTTAAGGTCAATTTTTTAAACTTAGAACCATGGTATCAAATCTTAGAAGCATGTTTTAAACTGCTTCTAATAGTAATTTAAAACTTTAGTTAGTGTGATAAGAAATCTGGATAAAAATACAGCAACTTGATACCATCGAACCAAACTGATGATGGAGTCAGAAGCTAAAGAGTTTAACTCTTCAATGGTTATTAGTAAAATAGGAAAGGATGAAATAATTTGTTTACATTCGTCGTTAGTATTTAGCCCGATTTGAAATCCCACAGCTGGGGGTGGGGGATCAGGCCATAAGGGAGATCAGGCCATAGTCCACCACGCTGACCAAGTGCGGTACGGACGTCACATCTACCGAAACTTGCTAATTTCTCAAGGTTTTATCACGATGTTTTCCTTCACCGTGAGAGAAGTGGTAATCATGTAGAAAATACTTGTCCGACATCTTTCGTTAGTTCCAAACGTTTTTACTCACTAACAAATACGAGGAAAGTTAGAATATACATTAGAAGTTACAGCAAATATTATACAAATGTTACCATATACAAAATATTATTCATAGTTTATTTAAAGTTTTTGTTACAACGTAACAAGTATGACAATACATATAAAACCCGGATGGCCTTTGATATTGTTTACAAAATATCTTCGTACAATGTTTTGAAATAATCGATTTACACGACGTGATTTTATATGGAAATGATGTATGTTTTTAATAAATTTTATTTAAGGCAGTGGTAGCCCAGTGGTAACGCGCTCGCTTGGGAAACCGAGTGAAGTGAGTTCAAATACCGGGTCTCGCACCTCTGATATTTTCAAGTGCAAATCATTTCCAACATGATTACCACTTGTCTTAACGGTGAAGGAAAACATCGTAAGGAAACCTGCATGTCTGAGAAAACAAATGAGAGCAAGAGATCAATGAGAAAAAAAAATAGCAAATTTTCAAAAGACGTGAAGTCCGCCAACCCGCACGTGGCCAGCGTGGTGGACTATGGCTTGATTCCCCTCATACTGAAGGGAGGCCCGCGCCTAGCAGTGGGACATTAAAAAAGGCTGAATACATACTCAAATTTTAACATTAACACACAGCACCATCTGGTTCCACGGTAAGCTATAGGTAAGGCCTGTGTCGCGGATGGCAGATAGACAGACATACATATTATAACTATAAACACTCAGGACTGAAGTACAGACATTCTTGCTCATTACACAAATTGCCCTCGAACTCGACTCGAACCCGCCACTGGCAAAGCAAGTAGGGCCACTACAAACTGAGCCAAGTCGTCGACATTTGTACATAAATAAAAAAGTAATAGAGAAACAATATTATAATAAATCGATACACTAGTGGACTGAAATTCTAAAAACTATAGATTCGGCCTCTGCATAGATGCAACAATATTACATGTACATACTATACATGACTATACTACTATACATGACTATTTCAATAAGATTTTCCAAAAAATATCTAATGTATAAATTCGACTCAGAATTTGATAGATGATACTCACCGCCATAAAAACATACAAAACAAACAAACAGACAGTCTTAAAATCATATTTCAAAATTCAAAATCCTAAATATTTATTGTATATTAGATTAAAATAAAATAGTATATCGAAAAATCTGTTTATTGTAGTATCTATAACTTATCGGATCGAAAGAAACCTTATATTTCACATAATACATATTATATATTTTTTAAATCAATTTCTGATTTAAGTACTAAATATATGTATTTATATTTATGCTGATAAATTTGGTCTTTTACAGGACCTTTCAACCCTAAAGATCGTTATATACTCGAAGTTATATATCTCCACATATAACGTTTACATTACTTTCTTTTAATAAAGTCGGATAACATACACGAATAACCACGTAATGTGTAACACAGGTTGCCAACAAAGGGAGTAGTGCTCACTCGAGCGACGTAAGCCTATTGTTGTATAATACTGGGTTATAGCGAAAAATCAGCGGGTGCTGGAGTCGTGGGTAGAAAAATGTATAATAACCGACCTCGAAAAAAGGAGGTGGGCTATACTGTGTGGTGGTGCCTGTGGCTATTATCAAAATGGTTTTCTCGAACTAATATAATCATTTAATAGCAAATATGCAGTAAAATTTGTTTATTTAAAAAATTATTAGAATATATTTCGTGTAGGTACTAAATATGAAAATAAAAGTGCGCATCTGCATCTATAGCATAATTTTGGGAATAGACATACCGAATTTACATACATATAAAAGCGATTTACCACTCACTAATCTCAGAAATCTCAGAATACTACAAACTTGTTTGACAGGTATATACCTACCTCATACGGAGAAGGTACCCTGCTAAGAGAATCAACCATTAAAGAGCTAAAAAAATTGACAGTTTGAATGAAAATCTATTACATTTTACGTGGGAGGAACGACAGGCAAATGCTAGTTAATTTACTAAAATTTCTTGAACTATATCTAAACACACACATATATATATATATATATATATATATATATATATATATATATATATATATATATATAATAAAATTCTAACATATAACATTCGTTTTGCACATATAATTAAGTATATTTGTATATTTATTGTAAATAAAGACTGTAATCGTTATATTACAAACTGAGTCGAATCTGTACGTTAAATATTTTTGGAAAATCTTATCGAAATAGTCATTATTATCGATACAGCGGCCGAATCTATAGTTTTTTGGAATTTCTGTCAGTCTGCCTGTCTGGGAACGCATGGAGATAACCACTCGACAGAATTTGATGAAATTTGGTGTGATGATAGTTATCCGGGTCAATATATACGATACTTATTACTGCGAGAAAATATATCATCTTTGAGAAATATATACTAAGCGTTAACACGACAGAAGGGACGAACCCTAGCGGTGACAATCGCTAGTACTTAATAAAACTCGTACACTGATTTTGACTGATAGATTTGACCTGACTGTAGTAAGTGTGTATGCAAAAGAATTCCTTATATAACAAAAATTATCAATAAATAAAAGAAAAATTTTCAAAACTCATCTCCAAAAAAAGTTTAATAGAGGATGGAAATATTTACGGAAGCTTTTTACTTTTGGAATTATAAAACAAATTGTTTTTTATTATTTACAGTAAGTAGTGCTCGACTATCTTTTTTTATTGATAGCACTACAGCTCGTAAACAGCTATTAAACAAAAATCGGTTGATATATAGAGAAGAAAAAGGTACTAAGCTGTAGTCTTTGTATATTTATTTAAATATACCTATACAAGTATAGATTTCTCAGAGATGAGATGTTTTTCCGCAGTAAAAAGTATCTTATACGTTGACCGGCCATATAACCATATATATATATATATATATATATATATATATATATATATATATATATATATATATATATATATATCTGTTCAGTGGTTTTCTTGTGATGCGGTCACAGACAGACCGACAGGCAAAAATTCAAAAAACTATAGATTCGGTCTCCGTATCAATAATAATGACTATTTCAATAAGCTTTTCCAAAAAATATTGTACAGACACGCCTCAATTAAAATTTTATTATATGTATAGATAACATTATATAGTAAAACATTTTCTATCAAAACTGTACAATATATATACTGTTATGGATAGATTATGACGGATTTCGATGAAATAAATAAAATCGCGCAGATATGTCCATTGTTGTGAACAATTAGGCAACCCTTGCATCACGCCCCACTGCTTACCTACAATACGTCTAACTAGTAATATTACGGTTTGTGGGTAAAATTTTTGGTAATCTATAATATCATAATTTACCTTTTAATCCACAGACCGTAAGTTTGATTCCCGAATGAGACACATATGTGGTAAAGTTAGTTTGTATGAAATTAGAAATTGTAGAATTTTACAATCTGTTAATGCTAGAAAATTTAACTTATTAAATAAATAATCTTTTCGGGTTTGTTAGCGGATTTATTTTGATTTTTGGTTCTCGATGTTTTGAATGCTTTACAGATATGGCCTCGAGAGAGAGAGAGAGAGAGAGAGTCGAATTTTTTCGCGGGCAGTTATCGAAAGATGCCAATGATAATTATTGAAAAATTATTGTAAATAATACTTAAGTATATATAAAAAAGCTCTTACCAATTTTTTTTTATTGAAAAGAGAAAATCGATTGACAAACAGAGGAGAAAAATGTACTGAACTGCTTTATCTTTGTCTATCTAATATATAAATATCGCGTGTCACGGTGTTTGTGGTTACACTCCTCCGAAATGGCTCGACCAATTTTAATGATTTTTTTTTATATTTGGTAGCTATGAGAATAGGTTATAGAGTATTTTTCACCCTCTTATTCCCCCATTTTTTAATCGCGAATTTATGATTTTATATGAAAAAAAAGACAGTTTTATTCTAAAATGATTAATTTTTTCAAGCATATGACATGAAACCATACGCACCTAAAATATACATACATTTATTATTAATGTATCTATCTATATACTACTACTATTTGAATCACTTTGCCCATTGAATCGGAATACCGATATTCATCTCAAGTGACAAGTCTTTGCTCTTTTGTACACAGCTTCTTTAACAGATTCTGATGTATCTGACCGTACTAATACTATTGTATATTTTTTGTTAGCATTGAAATCAACGAGCTATTATGTATCATTATCCCATACCTTTTGGTAACCCACCTCTCAAGTATGTGGGTTAGTGGGTAACGTCTCAAAACAAGCAATCTAAATTTTAAATAGATAGGTATATGTATCTAACGGTACATCTATATATATATATATATATATATATATATATATATATATATATATATATATATGTAAATAGGCAAAGACAACACAATTCAATACCTTTTTCTCCTCTGTTTGTCTTTAATGTAACCAATAAAAAAATTGGAAACAGTAAGTATATTTTTGAAGTTATACTCTTTTTGGTACGTTTAAAAAAAAAGGGAGTAAAATTTTTACGATGTGTGCGCACACCGACAGCCAAAAAGCGACATGATGAAGTTAGCTGCATTTCTTTTACAAACAGAGAGTTGTGACATACGGGATGAAATTTTTAGCTAATTTTGTTCTGTTACGCCAAAGAAGTACAACTTCTTACGTGCGTGCATACACACACGATACTTTCTTAGATTCAATCATGGTCACGGGAGAGACTATCTCACACAGCACCATTAATTCCATGGGAAGCTACGAGGCTTGTGTGATGGATATCAGATAGTTGATAGGTACACTGCACATATATAACTTTAAATACATAAATGTTATAAATATAAACACCCATGACTGGAGTACAAATATTCGTGCTCATCACACAAATGAATGCCTCCAGCGGAACTTGAACCCGCGACCGCTAGCACAGCAAGTAGGGTCACTACAAACTGAGCCAAACTTGCCGTCAGTGATATACATATAATCTTACACAACCGATTCTTCTGAGATGGTCGGATAAAAGCAAAAATTAATCATATTTTAATCCAATGTTACAAAAAGTATAAAGGATAGCTAAACACATACTAGTGAAGTCAAAGCATGTCATATATACAAAATCAATAAGAAATATATATTTAAATGTTTAAACTTTTTAAATAGATCAATTAATTTTGATAAAACTCTTTCCTTTCATTCTAAATCCTCGAAACTACCGCCAAGTATCGCTTCATTTATTAACAGTTTGTAAGTATACTTGAATGTACTAAAGGCTCTACATGTCACCGTTTCTAAGGTGACATATTTATTGAAATTTAAACCTTATTGTGGAAAATTAAAGTCTATATTCGGCTGCTTTACAACAATTATGACTGTATTATAAGCGATATGAGCTTTACAAATTTGAATCTTAAAATTAAAACAATAAGGTCGATTTAGACTATTATGTGAATATCACGTAAAGTACACTCAACTCAAGTAGTTCCTATACATCTCATGCATCTGTGATTTATATTAAAGTTATATCTTTTTGTGTTTAGTGGCTGTTATCGTATTTGGAGTGGTGTAGTGGTCAAATGTTGGTTAAGCAACAGTGAATAGAGACAGTGAGTGGATGGGGACGCGCGGTAATTTTACAAATGACTTATTTTTATATACATACTTACAATTATAGGCTTACTAGCGATCAATGATTCGCAAGTGGTATTGTTTTATTTAATTCTCTTTTATACTAGTGACGTATACACGCTTCGCTCGAGTGCGTCGCTAGGTACGTTTTAAATAGATATGAACAGTTATTGCGAGTGTATCTTAGAAGAAAGACTTATGCTATTGCAAATTTTTTTATAGGCCTTATTAAGACCTACAATTTTCTAGTACATTGTTTTGATGTATCTCTTAAGGTTTAGCCAGCGTTAGACATGAAAATATCCAACAACGGCTCGATAGAACCAGTTATTGTGGTTTCCCGTGGGATTTAAAGATTTTTCTGTAGTTAAAAGTATCCTAAATATTGACTCGAGTAATAAGTTATCACTAAACAAAGTTTAGTTAAAATCAGTTCAGTTCTTTTTGCGTTAAATGCATACAGATAGAGCGACAAACAGACAAACAAAACACATTTTAATAAACCTATGCATAGCTATTAGATATTCAACCATTTTAAGAATGTTATTAAAATAGAAGAAGAACGACCTACTTTCTTGCTCTGCTCTTAAAAGAAAAGGTTACAAATTAATGTCTTCCGCTGACTTTATGTTTGTTCCGCCTAATCTCAGAAACTACTGTACGGATTTTCATATGGATCATTTATAAATAAAGATATTCTACATATATATATACATATATATTATATATATATATATATATATATATATATATATATATATATATATATATAGATATATATATATATATATATATATATATATATATATATATATATATATATGCTATAGTGAAAGAAATTTGAGTGTTTCTAAAAGCTTCCATAATATTATATTTCCGAAGGATATTTAGGACCAGAGCGAAGCGAGGATAAGTATTATCAATATAAAGCGAAAGCTGCTGAACAGATTTTGATTAAATTTGGCGAGATTATATTAGAGACATAACTAAAAGGCAATAAAATCAAATTTCTAATCAGACTTGTTAGTATTAAATAGCGCATTCAAACAAACTGGAAAAGAAAATGCCCAAACAATTTAGCTTTATGAAGCTCCACTTGCTTATAAATATATCTCTATTCTCTATACATACATGTATTAACAAATTCACAGGCAGAAACTAGTAAACCAAATATTTTAAAACATCTAGGAAGTCTTAAAGTGTCGGCCTTCATTACAATATCGGGGCTCCCGAAAATCCCATTGTTTGTCTAATTCAACTGAATTGACAGTAATTGGATCTTCCTCTCAATTCGACTGCACTTGACTTAAAAACAATCTAAAATATACCCAATTTTAATATCCACAAAGCTTAAAATCTAATCAAACCGCATAACAGACTTAAGTCGTTTCGTCTTAAGAAGATTATCACTAGGATTGTTTATAACAATTGATTTTGAACTATATGTGTGAAGATTTAGAGCCTATATTAAGTTTTTTGTGTTTGAACCATTTGACCTCTACTGCAGGAAAAGGGGTGCAACATGGAGATAAATCAAATCAATTTGATTAATTTAAGATGATTCTAAAGGAGGTTGATAGTTGGGTTTGTGTGACACGCGACATTAATAGGCCCATACATCTGAAATACATACCTAAATCTTTTAGATTTACTCTCAGCAGAAGGATGTCTACTGGACATCCTTCCAAAAAAATTCTAATATTTCGCAGACTTCTATCAGATTTTAGTTCTGTCTCGTGGTCTACCCACAGTCTACCTACTGTCTACCAGTGGTCTACCTACAGTACGCGGCCGCCACTCGAGTCCTTTTTGACTTCATGTCAGTCTTTCCATCATATTGGGGCTACTGAATTCGCTTGTATATTTTTGTAATAACTTTTTTATATTCATATTTTTATCGCAAATAAGATTCGCAGATCTAGTAACAAGCATATCTATACATATAATAAAATTGTAACTAAGCCGAATCTGTACATTAGATATTTTTTATAAAATCTTATTGAAATAAACATTATTATCGGCTCCGCCCGCGTTCAGATGACCAAAAACCAAATTCTTAGGTTTTACATAATTACTCTTACATTGTTTTTGTATTCTTTCTCAGAAATGAGATATTTTCCTGCAGTAAAAGGTATCCTATATTTGTTGACACGGGTAACCAGCTATCACCATACCAAATTTCATCAAAATCCCTCCAGTGGTTTTTTGTGGTGCGGTAACAGACAGACAGACAAAAATTCTAAAAACTATAGATTCGGCCTATGTATCGATGATAATGTTTATTTCATGAAGATTTTCCAAAAATATTTAATGTACAGATTCGGCTTAGTTACAATTTTATTATACGAGTATGTATAGATTTCCCCACGGGAAAACACGTTATACTCGTAGTACAATCCAAAAAAATATTGATGTTCAGAATTACTTGAAACTTTATATTAAAGCTCTTCAATAAAATTACGTGTTTACGTGTTGTGTGTGTTTACGTGAATACGTGTTTTAGCATTTTTTGAAATTCATCCTATAAAGGGGTAAAATAGGGGATGAAAGTTTGTGTGAAACTACCTTTTTTGGGATTTTTTGCACTTTTAGCGCGAGCAAAGCCGCGAGTTCTGCTAGTTATAGTATATATCAAATATATATAGTACATATATATATATATATATATACATATATACTACATATATGTTTACTATTCATATATATTTCGATATAATGATCTATGTAATGGTCAAATTTCGTCCACCAGACAAACGCTAGTTATAGTTATTAGGTCATAGCTCAATCAAGTACTAGAATTGAGTTCATTCTACTTACTTCAAGGACTTAAAACGAGAGGATACTCAATTTAGGTGTGTGTATGTTTGTATGTGTTACACGTTGTTACGTGTTACAAAATGGTTATGCGTTACCATAATACCCGTCTTATTTAGATTATTTTGATAGAGATATTTAGATACAGATTGCGGAAGCCCAAAGATCATGTGTTATAAACGTAGCAAGACTCGCAGCAATAACAAAACATATATATACGTCTCCGACTGCTTAATACTATGTTCCTACATCGACTTGTTTTATTATTTAACTTTTCTTTTTACGCAATCAGGTTTTTTAGTAAAGCGAGAAATCATAGACCACCCGACCTCATATAAAAGGAATACCCCAATTTTTAAATGATTTTGAAAGTAATGAGAATTGTTAAACGCCTTAGACTATTCAGAAAAAAAAACAAAAGAAAACCAACTATATTTCTATATATATTATATATATATATATATATATATATATATATATATATATATATATATATATATATTAAAAATATACTTAAGCTTTAGATAATACTATATTGCTAACAGAAACTAAGCCATATATTTCTCTCATATTCCAGTGGGATAACAATTCTATGTGACCGATAGATCAGACATAGGAGGCGTTAAGCCGTCGGGACTTTACTTCCTCTCCAACACATAGGGTAAGAAAGGGACCTATCTTTATATATATAATTCTTCTGTGAGTGTGTATGTCACTGAACTTCTCTCAAACGACTGGACCGATTTTGATGAAATTTTTTGTGTGTGTTCAAGGGGATCTGGGAATGGTTTAGATTCACAATTTTTTTAATAGAAAATAATATATTAAAAAAAGTTTGAAATTTTCAAATTAAAGACGTGTAGACAGGACAACGTCTGTCGGGTTCGCTAGTATACATATATTATTCTACCAATGTGTTGGAAGGTACTCTGGTGCAATAAAAGTGTCAATTCAATTCTCTTGTTAATGGCTTTAAATCGTGCCATTTGAGCACAGATTCTATCGTCAATGTCACGTAGAATGGAGAAGACACGAAGGATATTGGTCGGTAAAATAAGATAATAAAAATATATTATACTAGTGACTCACCCTTACTCCGCTCGGGTTCGTCCCTAGTTATGTTATAACGTTTAGTATAGATTTCTCAGATATGTGATATTTTCCCGCAATAAAAAGTATCCTTTATGTTGACCCGGATAACCAGCTATCATCTTATCAAATTTCATCAAAATCCGTCCAGTGGTTTTATCGTGATGATTTCGCGTTCTCAGACAGACAGACACATATACAGAACAACTAATCTGATTTGAAAAGTTTTTTTTGCATTAGATAGCTCGATAATTGAAGAAGGCTATATAGGCTATATATCATCACGAAAAAATGTAAAATTCCCGTGGGATTTGTTTTTGTCCAGAGATGAATCTAAAGCGAAGCGAAGATGAGTCTCTAGTACTTGTATATAAAAGTTTTAATATATGTATTGTTAGTGTAATTTTCTAAATAAATAAATTTTGAATATTTCTAACTTATTTTTGCCAGGAGTTTTGAATATGACATGTAAAAATACTTGTATTTTTGATGGACTTCGAAAAGGTACTCAATGCTTATGTAATCTATAGTGTAGATGTTAAGTGTTACCTGCCTCGGTGGTGTAGTGGCTAGCATGTACGGCTGCACACCCGGAGGTCCTGGGTTCGAGTCCCGGGTCGGGCCAAGTTTAGTTATTGAGTCTTTCTGTATATTAAGCCTCAATAACAGCCCGGAGTTGGCAAGTTGGCGGTGTTTCACCCCCGTGCCTCGGAGAGCACGTAAAGCCGTCGGTCCTGCGCCTTAACTCTCACTGGTCGTGTCTCGTGTCGTCCCACCAGAGTATGAGAGTGACAGGAATAGAGAGTGCACTTGTGTCTGCGTGTACACTTGTGCACTATAATATCTCCTGCGCAGTTGGCTAGTCCCAATGAGATTGGCCGCCGTGGCCGGAATCGGTCAGGAGAACATCATCAGTGTAGATGTTACGAGATACCTTTGCAACTGATAGACGAACTTACTAATTAGTTTTTAAAGACCATATTTTATCTTGAAAGTCTCTAATGAATTTAAAAAAAAGCGTTCACTAAAGGTGTAATAATTACTTTTAAGCAACTTTGTAGTCGGTCATAGTGTTAATACTGTTTATAGAAAAAGTAAATAACCAGACAGGTGTTATTCGATAAACTAGTGACGTATACACGCTTCGCTCGGGTGCGTTTTAAATAGATATGAATAGTTATTGCGAGTGTACCTTAGGAGATAGATTTATACTATTGCAGACTTGTCCGTAAGCTTATTAAGACCTACAATTTTCTAGTACATTGTTTTGATGTATCTCTTTAGGTTTAGCCGGCGTTAGTTACATGTTTTCTAAGAACGATTCGATAGAACCAGTCATTGTGTTTTCCCGTGGGAATGAAAGATTTTCTTCTAGTAAGATCCTAAGTGTTGCCCCGAGTTATAAGTTATGACTAATTTAGTTAAAATCAAAATTTAGTTAAAATCGGTTCAGTACTTTTTGCGTGAAACGCGCACATCGATTTCTCTAAGTTTTATTATATGTATAGCACTGACGGCAAGTTTGGCTCAGTTTGTAGTGACCCTACTTGCTGTGCCAGCGGTCGCGGGTTCGAATCCCGCTGGGGGCATTCATTTGTGTGATGAGCACGAATATTTGTACTCCAGTCATGGGTGTTTATATTTATAATATGTATGTATTTAAAGTTATATATGTATGTATCAACTATCTAGTATCCATAACACAAGTCTTGTAGCTTACCATGGAACTAGACGGTGCTGTGTGTTAATGTCCTATTATATTAACATAATAACAATTAGATATCCATATCAATACTAATATTATAAATTTGAAAGTGTGTTTGTTTATTTGTTTTGTTCGTTTGTTTGTCCTTCTTTTGCGTTGAAACAGAGTGACGGAGTGGCGTGATTTATGTGGAGATAGTTGGTGGTCTGGAGAGTGACATGAGCTACTTTTTACCGCGGGAGATTATCTCATTCCCACGGGAAAGCACGTTATGGTACACCCACAACAACTCATCCTACTATCACCTATGTATATATGTAATAATATAGTGTATCTATTCCATACTAACCGCTAAAACGTACCGAGACAAAATATGCTAGGTAGAGGGGCGAACCCGAGCGAAGCTAGAGTGAGTCGCTACTCTATATAAATAGGCAAAGAAAACAGTTCAGGACCTATTTCTCTTGTATATCAACCAATTTTCATCAATAAAAAAAAATATTGTGCATAAAAAAAATTACACTAGTTAGGGGATTCTAGTATACATTCAAATTAAAAAAAAAATGAAGTCAAAATATTTTATTTAAAAAAACTTCTTTTAAACCGACTTCATTCGAAACAGTATTTCGAATCTCTATTAATAAAAAAAATTAAGCAACCAGTCCATTTTTTCAGTAAAATATAAGGGTTTCTATGGAATACGGTATAGAAAATAAAGAATAGCGAGCGACGTTAAGCGCACATTCACCGTCGGATAGACGATTCGAGTAAGAAAAAGGCTATTTTTATCGTCTTTAATATATACAGAGTCTCGGTTAAATGTTAGTTTTAAGCATTTTAATATTTCTAGTTTAATAATTAAATAATACATACGTCATGAGCGAAAATTATTGTCTGTAATGTTTGATTTTATAATTAAAATCAACTTAAATATTATTACAATTTCAAATGTCAATTTTTATACTTAACTAGCATTGCCTGCGGCTCCGCCCGCGTTCAGGTGATCAAAAATCAAATTCTTAGGTTTTACATATTAGTATACTCTTACATTGCAGTTTTTGTATGTTTTCTCAGAAATTAGATATTTCACCGCGGTAAAAAGTATCCTATATGTTGACCCGGATAACCAGCTATCATCATACCAAATTTCATTAAAATCTGTCCAGTGGTTGTCTCTTGATGTGGTAACAGACAGACAGACAAAAATTCTAAAAATTATATTTTACTAGATTCGGACTCCATATCGATAATCATGTCTATTTCAATTAGATTTCCCAAAAAATATTTAATATACAGATTCGACTTAGTTACAATTTTATTATATGTATAGATTAAATATCAGTAATGTAAGTCCGCCAAGCTACCGAGTTCCGTAGGCAGTTTTTAGTACAACTAAATAGAGTAGAAAAATTCTACAGTTGTTCTTTTAAATATAAAATTGCTCGTCCAGTGGTTGAAATTTAACTACAATCGTTATTAAAAAGAGGAAAACATAAACGAATAGAATGCACCTATCTATATAAAAAGATATTTATAATTTTTTGTATTGATAATACAAAAAAAAAATCACAAACAAGAGTAGAAAAAGGTACTGAACTGTTTTGTTTTTGCCTATTTATAATTTTATATATATATGTATACATATATATATATATATATATATATATATATATATATATATATATATATATATATATATAAATATATATAATATATATATATATATTTCTTTATAAAACTTCTAAAACATTAATTTTATCAACCATATACATATATATCTGCTAAGTATTTCGTATTTTGAAATAATATGCTGTGGTCGATAGAATATTTTTAATTTTTAATTTAAATTGTTATTAAAAACCTCAATAACTAAAATCATCAATTTATTCTCTTTAAACTTTTGTATACAGTTTTTCTACCGTATTTTTTCAATTCGTAAAAGCAAAAATTGACCCCCGCTTTGCGTAAATACTATTATATACTTGCTACTACTATTATATCATACTAGTTGATTCATTATAAACCTAAAAGTTCATATATATGTATGTCTGTCACTCTTATACGTCGAAACGGCTGGTCAGATTTGGATAAAGTTTAATACACAGATAAGTCTATAACCTAGAGTAACACATAGACTACTGGCAGGCATCTAGAGCGCAGAGAAGCTAACTTCAGTGACACATCAAATAAAAAGACCACTATAATATACTACGAATAAAACAATTTATTTTCACTTTTATATATATGTATAGTAAAAAAAAATTCCCGCTTCCATTAAAAAGAACATTAAGTAACCTTTATCGACTTTTTAAATATTTAACAATAAATTATCGTGTATAAGTATAAACATGTATATGTAAAGTTCCCATAAGACTAAAGGATTGCTAGCGCCATCTATTTGTCAGTAGCGGAACCATATCTTACTAAATCAATAATTCTTACAAGACATAATAAGAGTGACAATTTAACTTATTAAATAGCTTTATTCATTATTCCCACACATCTAGATTATTTAAGAACTAGCTCTTCCCCGCGGTTTTACTTCCTCAATAAAACTATACTTATTATTTTTATAAATGTGAAAGTAATTCTGTCTGTTACGTTATTACACTTAAACCACTAAACAGATTTCGATAAAATTTGGCAAGGGCATAGATTGCATCCTGAGGATGGAAATAGGCTACATTTTGATTCTCGCCCCAATTACTATGCGAGAGAAGTTGCGGGTAAAAATTAGTAGGTATCAAATGCTAGAAACATTTTTCAAATATGTCTGGCAGTTTCTGGGAATACCATGCTATAACAAACAAAGCCTTATAATGCACACAGGTATAAAAATTTTACATAACAAATACATATGTAACGAAATTATCGTATTCATTGGGACTATCTTATATTCTTATTTTATATACATATATATTTTTTATATACATATTATTATATGTGCTACTGTAAAGAAATCTAGTTTAAACCCCATTTCACCGGATCAGTAGTTTTTAAGAAAATTGCGGAATATACACGACACGTTTGGCTCAGTTTGTAGTGTACTTACTGTTACTCCTGACTGATTTTACTGTGCCAGCGGTCATGGGTTCGAGTCCCGCTGGGGACATTCATTTGTGTGATGAGCATGAATCTTTGTACTCCTGTCATGGGTGTCCAGTCAAACTTAAATACAGCAACATCGTGTATCAATTCCATTACGCTTATATGCTGATAGAACAGGCCCTTGACTGCTTGACCTGAAGACTTGGCTGGAGGAAGATGTCCTCCTGACTGATTTTAGCCAAGGTGGCCACTCTGAGGCTAGCTATTTGCGTAGGACATGTTATAGTGTACAAGTGTTTGCGCAAACACAAGTGCATTTTTATTCTTTTTTTTCTCAAAGTCCGATGAGACGATATTTATAGGATCGGTAAGAGTTTAGGTGCAGAACCGACAGTTTTACGTGTTTTCCATGGCACGGTTTTGTAAAACGGATAACTTTCCAACTTCGGGCTACTAATGAGAATTTCTTAAGAGAAAAACTTTGTAATTAAATTTGGTCCGACCGACCTGAGACTCGAACTCAGGACCTCCGGGTATCCAGGCATACATGCTAACCACTAGTTCGCTCGGGCAGTTACTGAGACTAAAACAGACTGGAGAGATATAAAGTATAAGACCGACGGCTTTTCCCTTAGAAGCATTTGGTAAAGATACCGATTTCCTATATCAAAGTTTAGTAAATTAGCCTTAAATTTAATACCTGCTTCTTGATATAAAAAATCAAAACATTTCAGCATCACGCTGGATTCGAACCCAGTATTATGCTACTTCGTTTTGATTAATAATTAATTTAAAAAAAAGAAAGCCTAATTAATAATAAACAGTGGGTTTAATATGTACGAATATATGGTTCTACATATATATGCAAATAACAGTGCCAAATTTTACGATCTCTACATACGTTTTTCTAACTAATCCTCGTGGTATATATGTACATACTTAATGGCACTCTTCTAAGTAGTTGCAGATTCGATTCTCATAAGAAGCTGAGTTGAATTTGCACCTAACATCGCTACTTGGTCCCTGTCTAAAAAGTCGAAGAGTGTTAATTATTTCTACTTAAGAGACAGTGTAGAAAAGCAGAAAATAAAGTATAGAGCCAATATATTTATTATGTTAAATGTTAATAAATTGTATAGATGAAGTCTGCCAAAATAAATATCAAAGTCAAAAATAGTAGCGTGATTTTGATGTTTATGTTTTCCCGATGTTGCCATCGATCGTTTACTTTCTTCATAGAATAATGGAAATTTCTTTATTTCTTAATGATTTAAAATTTTTGAGAAAATCTTAAAAATTGTTCTTAATATTTTTTTAATTAATTTTGAACTAAAATAATATATCATTAGTTGTAAAAAAATAAATAGTTAATACAAAAGTAAAAAAAATATATAAATTCAATTAAAAATAGTACTATTGCCCTCGTGACCGTTTTCTGCCACTTCGCCCAATCTCACTGTGACTAGCCAAATGCGCAGGAGAATTATAGTGTAGACACAACATGCACTCTCTATTCCTGTCACTCTCAAAATCCGATGGGACGATACTTCGACATCACCGATGAGAGTTAAGACGCAAAGCACGAATATATAGCGAATATCACTTTTTACCACAATTTTATTTATTAAAATTCTCCCTTAATCCGTGGTGAAAAAAGGTTTTAAAATAAAAGATTTGACTTAAAAAAAATTTAGAAATACCATAGCTTGTAAAGATAAAAATATTTTTAAATGAAAACGTTCTAGTATTTGAACTCCACATTCCTTTCATCATTTTTCAACTGCTTGAGTAAACCATGTTTGGTGGTCGCTGACGCCGGTAATTAATCACTAATTAAGATTAACTATAGTAAAAATGTCACCGCATGGTGTTTGTTCATCACACATATTATATGTAGAGATACATATAATATAGGTTTTTTAATCAAAAAATTAAATATACTTCATCTAAATAGCACTTTTAAATCGTCATTTTTAATAATACTTTCTTAGATTTAAGAGAATATATGACATTGTAAATAAAACTATCTTCTCGGAGTTTTTCGCAGATTTACTCGTATTTTGATTTTTGGTTCCCGACGTTTCGAATGCTTTACAGCAATCATGGCCACGGGATATGAATGATTAATTGAAAAGATAGTTATTTATTTAAAATCGCCATTTTTGCATTTTAAAAATTTAAATTAAATTTTAGTATGTAAGTCCTTGAGGAATTTACCATAGGCTCGGAACGTAGTTCTGCTGAGAAGAGTCGGCGAGAAACTCAACAGTTGCTCTTTTCAAACTTTTATCTTATTTATCAGTTTTGTTAATAGCGAGGGTTTTTAAAAGAATATTTAACTATTTATCCACGACTTAATCCATCAGGATTGATAATAAATAAATAAAGGAGGTAAATTCTGAAGGACTTGGTTTCATATGAAGACTTAGAAACTTAAAATTCATAAAATGACCAGTCATGGCAAAAAACGCGTCTCATTTATAGGAAATACCATTGCAAGGGAACTTTCAAGTCGACTTAATTATATATATATATATATATATATATATATATATATATATATATATTTGGTTGCATAACTAAAATCGTTTATAATATATTATAAGTTAAACCATTCTTAGTATGTATTACTAGACAGATATACAAACATTAATAAAATAATTCTTCAATTTCTACATATTTTTTGTAAAAACAATCATGTTTTACCACTTTATTATGTAAATGAATAAAATAACTGAATATCTCAATAAATACTAATATCCAACAATCCATCTTGAAAAATTCTTATACGTCAGTTTTTTCAATGCACGCAAAAGGAAAGAGAAAAAAACACTTCTGTCTCTGTCACGACATGGCGTGTGTCAAATAGTAACTCCCACGGTATTTACAACAGGGACGTACTCAACATTTTATTTTATTTTTTTATCTATGCCTAGCTTATATAGATATGAGGTCCTTGGTTTGAATCCAGCGTAGGTCCAAGAAATGTATAGAATATTTTTCTCAAAAAAAATCAGTAGATCAAAGCTACGAGTATGTTATAAAGTATTATTCTTACACACGCGTCTTGTTAGTTGTGATTACACGGCGACGGTCTTGCACCTGCTCTCTTTTGAGTTTCTATGAATTAATATAAAAATAAACAATATTATATGTCAGGATCGACTTTTTATCTTTCAGTCTTCTAATATAGAACTAACTAATATCCTATTATATACATTTATGGACAAATTTTGTAACCTGTCTACATAATGATTATTACTCTTACTAGATATGAATATGGGGCATAAGTTTTATAGTACTAATACCTAATATTTGTAATTTTGTTGTCTCCATTTTTAATTTTTCTTCAATTCCAGAACTAAAATATTATTTTAATAGTAACATTATTATATGAATTTCAGATTCGTTCAAATATTATTTGAATAAAAAGGATCTTTCCAAACTTTCATATAATATTAAATAGGATTATAAAGTCCACCTCTGTCTTCAGTCCGCACGACATTTGGCGTAGTGACATTCTTATATACTAACTCCGCCCGCCGGCTACACTTATTATTTGTAGACTTTGGAGTTAAAATGTGGCTGTCAATGCCTTCTATATCAGAGGTACTCGGTTCAATTCACGTAGATTTTTTTGAATGAACCATACAAAATTGTAAATATTTATAAAAAAATTATAAATAAGTACTCTCAGATATGCAGGTTTCCTAACGATGTTTTCCTTCACCGTAAGATATCATGTTGGAAATGATTCGCACATGAAAATAACAGAGGTACGAGACCGGAGATTCGAACCCGCTTCACTCGGTTTCCCACGCGAGCGCGTTACCACTGGGTTACCACTGCCTTATGAATAAAAACATACAGACATACAAGTTTTCGCATACATAACATAAATGTGATAAAAAATGTAAAACCATATTCGATGCTCATATTATATTCATATACATAGTATAAGATTTATTTAAAGTACAGGAAACAATGACATGACGTGACAGGTGACAATATGAATTACAATAATTAGGTGTTTTTAAAGTGAAAAATACATCGACTTCAGAATCAATTTGAAAGTTATTACTCCGCCCATGAACTAGAAATTTATTTAAAAAAATCATGAAAAATATTACAGCCGAATTTTCTCCTCCTCTTTGAGATGGGTCAAAAATTATTTTTTGGAGAAATTAATTTACGTTATAGCAATTATAATTACATATTTATAATATATATTCCAGGTAATGGTAGGTCAGTGGAACGCGCTTGGGAAACCAAGTGAAGTGGGTTCAAGTCCCGGATCTCACACTTCTGATATTTTCATGTCGATGCGAATCATTTCCAACATGATTACCACTTACCTTACGGCGAAGGAAAACACCTTGAGGAAACGTTCATCGAAGAGAACCTAGCAAGTTTTCTTATGATAAGTAAATTCCGCCAACCCGCACTTGGCCAGCCTGATGGACTATGGCCTGATCCCCTTCGTATTGTAGGGAGACCCATGCATGCTTACAACAATTATATAAAAAATGATACTTTGAGTGTCTCCCAAATTTTCCCTGTTATCCGGATAACATTTTCGAATTTCCGGAAGACATAATAACTTACCTTTAAAAAATTATTACGGAGTTATTACAAACAATTAGAAAAATAGCCAAATCGGTCCAGCCGTTCTCAAGTGATGCGTTTACCAATGAACAGAGTTTCATATTTATTTATATAGATATAATAATGCCCCTAAAATTATTCTCTCTGTCTTTTCTGTAAAAGAAAATAATTCAATAAAGCCTTCTATTATATCTTAAGATATATAGGTAACTATAATACTTGCGACTCACCCTCGAACCGCTCGGGTTCGTCTCTAACTACGTTTTAACGTTTAGCATAGATTTCTCAGAGATAAGATATTTTCCCGCAGTAAAAATTATCCTATATGTTGACCCGGATAACCAGCTATCAACATGCCAAATTTCATGAAAATGTGTTCAGTGGTCTTCTCGTGACGTGTTCCCAGACAGATAGCCAAAAAATTGAAAAAACTATAGATTCGACCTATGTATCAATAATAATGACTATTTCAATAAGATTTTCCAGCATATATATTAATGTGTATTATTTATTGCACATAAAAAAATACGTATTACAGAGAAAATTGAGGGCAAAGGTGGACTTATCTCTAATAGAAATCTTTTCCGGTTAACTTATGGGGGTGCGAAAGATTGTTAATTTAGCGGAGTGTAAAAGTGCAAGGTGATAAGAAAATAAAGTTTACAAAAAGAAAGAAATCCTTACTTATAATAAAATTATAACTGAGTCAAATCTGTACATCAAATGTTTTTTGGAAAATCTTATTGAAATAATCATTATTATTGATACAGAGGCCGAATCTATAGTTTTTAGAATTTTCGTCTATCTGTCTGTCTGTTTGGAAACGCATCAGGAGATAACCACTGGACGGCTTTTTATAAAATTTGGTACGATAATAGCTGTGTATCCAGGTCGACATATAGAATACTTTTTACTGCGGAAAACTATCTCATCACTCAGAAATCTATACCAAACCTAACTAGAGACGAATCCGAGAGGAGCGTCGGTGAGTCGCTAGTCAAAGTATATATAAAAATAACATACTACAATAATTAGAGTATAATAAATTACACAAACATACGAGTAAACAGTAACTATATTAATAATAATGCATAATATATTTTATACTATACAATATACATACGTACATAAATAATATATTTATTTTATTTATTTATAAGCCTCTTTGTTTCCATGACCAAGAATACGTTTAAATTATTTTATATTACATTATGATTGATGATTCTAATAATTTGATTCAATAAATATGATATATATATATACATATATATATATATATATATATATATATATATATATATATACCCGAACATGTTAAATAAGTCAAAACACAAAAAATTACGACAAGCAAAGATAATATATAAGTACTTTTGAACTTGTGTTACATTAAATTTATTATTTTATTAAATTATGATATTAAAATATTTCTTATATGTACCAAATACTACTATTTCTTTAAAGATAGTAATAAAAAACAAGATCTAGAGCGAAATCTATGTAATTTGATGTTAACTCCAATTTACTATTCGCCGATAGATGGCGCTAACAAATCAATAAGGTTCGTATCTAAATTGAATCATTGTAGAGAAATATTTTCTAAACAAAATATTTAAACTTAGCTATTGTTACAAGTACCTTTAATCACAGTAAATAAATATCATTTTCTTTTAAGCTGATAAATGTATTTTAATTAAAACTATCTTTTCGATTTTTTCCGCGGATAAATATATTATGATTTTTGGTTCCCGACGCGACGTTTCGAATGCTTTACATCAATCATGGTCACGAGAGAGAGAGAGAAAAAGAGAGAAATCCGAAAAGATAGTTGTATTTAAAATGTCAAATATTCGGGTAAATCTAAGAAAATAATAATTGTTAGATGTCATTTTGCATCGAAAGCTTGTGTATTGGAGAGTAACATTACGTCAAAGGTTCCTCTAGGACTTACAATATTAAAACCCACGCGCGCTTCGCTCGACTTTTTTTACTTAAATAAATATAAAATGTATAATATAAAAATTCCGTAAGAAATTTAATAAAGTATATTAAAAGACCGTGTCAAAGCTCTTTGCGTATACAAGAAGAACTAAAAGGGCGAATAGACAGATAAAAAAGCGACTTTATTTTATACTGTATAGAGTTTGTAAAAGTATTAATATTGAACAAGAAATTCAATTTCATTCTCGATTGTACTGTTTTAATAAAAATATTTAAAAAACAGCCTAAAGACATAATTTTTGTCTGTCTGTCTGTCTGTCTGTCTCTCTGCAGTATTTTAGTAAAGATTTGAATATCTTGCAGGTTCCAGGTTGGATGCTGCAGCACCAGACCTAGGTTACCGTATCGTTGTAATGTCATTGAAGTAACGGGAACCCAGTTTCTAATAGAGTGGAAGTTGCTGATATCCTTTTATCGTCTAGAAAAGAGCTGATAGCCTACAAACGGCTGAATGGATTTTCTTGATGTATAACTAAGGCACTATTGATCAAGTCACCTTTCAAACAAAATAAACGAATTTAAAATCGGTTCATCTGTTTGGTCGCTACAACATCACAGACATACACAGATACACACGCTAAACTTATAACACCCATCTTTTGCGTCGGGGGGTTGAAAAATGGCATGCGTGTCAATGAAAATTATCTATACATAAAATAAAATCTATACATATAATAAAATTGTAACTAAGCCGAATCTATACATTAAATATTTTTTGGAAAATCTTATTGAAATGAACATAATTATCGATACAGAGGCCGAATCTATAGTTTTTAGAATTTTTGTCTGTCTGTCTGTTACCGCATCACAGAAAAATCACTGAAGGGATTTTGATGAAATTTGGTAAGGTGATAGCTGGTTATTCGGGTCAACATATACTCGTAGGATACTTTTTACCGCGGGAAAATGTCTCATTTCTAAAAAAAAATACAAAAACTGCAGAGTATACTAATATGTAAAACCTAAGAATTTGGTTTTCGGCCATTAGAACGCGGGCGGAGCCGCGGGCAATTCTAGTATGAAATAAATTAATTGAGAAATCGCTCGAACCACCTTATATATAAAAAAGACAAACACACAACCTCCTTCTTTTTAAACTCGGTTAGTTAGAAATAAGTGAGATATAAAGAATAACAAAAGAAAAACACTAAGTGACGACGATTGTAATAATTTCATATTGATTCAATATATTTTCATGCGGTCGCACGCATATTTATATTTAATCTTCGGACTTATTATAAATGCTAAGGTTTATATGTGTGTATGTTTGTTACACCTTCATTTTAGTACATAGGTAGATAGACTATAGGGTATTAGGCAGTGGTAGCTCAGTGGTAACGCGCTCGCTTGGGAAATCGAGTGAAGACGGTTCACATCCCGTGTCTTGCACTTCATCTCGAATCATTTCTAACATGATTACCACTTGCCTTACGGTGAAGGAAAACATCGTAAGGAAACCTGCATATCTGAGAGAACCGGCAAGTTTTCGAAAGACATGTGAAGTCCGCCAACACGCATTTGGCCAGCGTGATGGACTATGCCCTGATCTTCCTCCTCCTCCTTGAAGGGAGGCCAGTAGTGGGACGTTATAAAGGGCTAAATGCAAGATATACTATGACCTGGAGTAACATAAGCTACTGTTAGATATCTAGGGACGCGCCCGAGCGAAGCAAGGATAAATCGCTAGCTACATTAAAAAAAAATATTAATTCGCTATCGCACTAACAGATACACAATACATAAACTAAACCGGAAGCATTCGCGCACTTGCAAATCACATAAGCACTCGCTCATAGAGAATTTCGCTCACATTTTATAAGCAATCAAATACTACATAGGATGTAATTAATTATATATTATATGATTTAATTATAATAAAACAATCTTATTTTAAAGAATCAAATATTTATTTTAAATATTCAACATTTATTATACTATGATTTTTAATAACAAATAGGAATTAAATTGCCACACGATACATGAACTTTCGCAAAACTAAAAAAAGTACGTACGTAAGAAGTTATACTTCTTTGGCGTAACAGAATAAAAATAGCTAAAGATGTCATCCCGTATGTCACAACTCTCTGTTTGTAAAAGGAATGCAGCTAACTTCATCATGTCGTTTTTGTCTGTCGACATGAGCGCGCATCGTAAAAATTTTACTCTCATATTTTTTTCCAAACGTTTTTCCAAAAGTATAACTTCAAAAATATAAAAAAAACAACACGTTATTAATCCTCATCGTATATATGCGCATAGATATGGACTTAGTACCACTTAGCTTGTTGCCCTTTGGCTTATATAACAAAGTCGATTCCCGAGTTGATTAGAACAAATCTCACCTTCGTCTTCCGTTGATGACTGTTCTGTGTAATCAATAATATCAGCCCTAAAAACGGCTCTAGAATTTCTTCGAAATTGTTGTCCTTTTGCAACGCTAAAATATGTCACTTTTCGCTATTCACCTGTAATAATGTTAAATTATATAAATAAACTGCCTACTGTAGTTATGACTGGGTAATGAAAGTCGGGTTAGTTACACCATTTACAACTCAAGAACGGCTGGATCGATTTTGATGATCTTTGATTTGTTGGATTTGTTTCCGCCTCGAATAGCAGAATAACTGTTAAATATTGGAAAATTCATCAAAAAAAATTAAAATTTACTTGGCTAACGCTGGCTGATAACTATTTATATCTATTTAAAACGTATCTAGGGATGCACCCGAGCGAAGCAAGGGTAAGTAGGTTGTTTAATATAACAGCAATCAACCTATTAAATTGGTATAATTGTTCATTTCAAGTAAAGAAACAATCTAAAAATATACATATTTTGATACTCGCGCGATAAGTAAAATACCGCGCAACGAGACTGGCTTGAACAAACCGACTGTACCCCAAATGACTGACGCCGAGCCAGTGAAACCATTATACGGGGAACGGGGGGATTATATAACTCAGCTAGAGGGCGAGTGAGATGTGTACGCACATTTTGGATGCAGCGCGTTTTTTTAAATTCACCGTGAGGGAAATGGCCAAAACGTGAAAGCTCGCGGGCTAAATTGCTTTAAAGAATGAAGTTTAGACACGCAATAAGATTTCGATCTGCTCAAAATTCATGAAGTTTACGAAAGACATGGGAAGTCCACTAACGCGCACTTGGACAGCGTGGTGGACTATGGCCTGATCCCCTTCGCATTGAAGGAAAGCCCACCCCTAGCAGTGGGACGTTGAAAAAAGTGTTGTACACATAAATATGTTTGAAATCGATACGAAAATTAAAAGTAAATTAAAATAAATTTATATACCTATATAACTGATAACCTCCTACATTTTGGGACGTCTCTAACCGTCATTTTTTAAGTAAAATTACAAAAAATGTTGATTTAGAAATAGCCTTTAGACAAATTAATTTTCTATTTATCACTCTCTATATAGATATCACTCTCTACAAGTAAAATAACAATAATATGGGAATCACATAATCTTAGTTTGTTATATAGCATTCAGATATCTATTCTATATTACGTTTTTAACTATTAGCGATAGCAATAATAGAATACTGTCTTGTCAAATATTTCACAAAATAAAACGTCAAATCTTCATCAAAAGTAGCTCAGTTACATATGTTAACAAACAAACAAACAAACAAACAAACAAACAAACAAACAAACAGACTTTCACGTTAATAACATTAGTAAGCACATACTCGTATACGTAATTATATAAAAACGTATAAATATTATTAAAACAATATTACTGTCATTATTATGCAATAAACACACCATTACATAGCTAGTATTATTATAGGTCATTATGTGAATCCGATCTCTACATACCGTCACTAATATTATAAAATCGCCTTTGCTCTACGTGTGTAGTGCATTAGCTTTTTACGTAAAAACCAATGAAATTTTAAAAAGATGTAGCAGTTCCTTGAGAAAGTTACATCAGAAACGATCTATCTGTTTTAGTAAACAAAAAAAATTATTATAGTCCAAAAAATTTTTATTATAAATGCGAAAAATATGTTTTTGTGTGTGTATGTTTGTTTGTTAGTACCTTCACGTTGAAACGGCTGAATGGGTTAGGATGAAATTTAGTAAATAAATAGCTCACGATATGGAATAACACATAGGCTACATTTGGCACATAAGGACATGCTCGAGTAACACCAGCGTAAGTTATAAGAAATTAATAATAATTACTTTTTAGTAAAAAAGCACAATATCATCATCATTATCGGCCCATCTTCGTCCACTGGAATAGACCTCCTAAGCACACCACTGAGCTCGATGTTCTGCTCAACGCACTCAACCGCTGCAAAACACTTTACCTATATATAATAGTAGCTCTACATAGCGTCTTGTAGGACGTTATTTAAAGTGGACTGAAGTGATTCTAAAGTGTAGGACGGAGTGTACTACATCCTATACATTGTAGTACTACGTCCTACACTTTAGAACACGTCTACTTCATCGACTATCAAATTTCCAACAAATGTAACTAGTGACTACCCACTGCTACTTCAACAAGTGCCATAATCTCTATATAGGGTCCAAATCTACCCTTGAGGGAATTTCTAGATACCCTACTCTAGCCTAGACCTACATACTGTCTAATTTTTCATGTTTTCATACAAAATAGCAGAATATATGAGTAACCATGAGTAACAATATTTCTTGACTCATCGAGCAGCTTATAAATTTTACCAGATGAAGAATGGCGAGAAGTTATTTAATTTTTTTAAGAATATATTTAATAAAAAAAATGGAAACATGAATGTTATAAAGGCTTGTATACAATTTAGTTTTTAATCACAGTCCGCAGACCATTTGGAGATACCTTCATTTTCCCATATCCTACGCAGAGTAACAATTTCCGATGCGATGTTACCGAAAATCTAAAGCTTTCGACCACTTAAAGCTTTGCAGCTAAGCTAAGTAATACTATAAAAGTTCCATAAATTATTGAAAAATATACAGAGTTCGCTAAAACTATGTAGGATTTCTACCTGGAAGTATATCAGTAGATATTTTAAATTTGTAATAAATACAAAAATCTCGGTATTATCGTCGTCAGAATACAATGAATTTATCTGATGAGCAAAGGCATAAAATTAGATATTTACTTTTACGATCAGATGTAATTATGGTAGCTACATGAAAATTTGATGCCTTAAAGGGTAGAAATTTGTTAGCCTGCAGTAGTTTTAGTCAGTTGTCATTAAAAAGGATTTTTGGAAATCCCCACCATGAGAAGCTGGAAAATAATGGCAATTTATGAATACAAAAATTGTTTAAAGAATTTGTTTTAAACACGTGCAATACTGAAATATATAACACAACAAAATTTTGAAGGATGAACGAACATACACACATACAAATTTCCACATCTATAATTGTATTTCGATTATATGTATTGCATACATAGGGGCCCATTGTAAGATGAAATCCGTTGAGAAATTAATTTATTTTATAGCTATGTATAGCATACACCTGCAGTGTTTCACATACCTAACCACCAAAACCGTATAATAGGTACGTCATGATTATCATTAAAACACGGCTAACCATGTCCGAGTATAGTGGATCGCTTTAATATTCATAATTTTAAAGCAAGATATATTATTATGTTTTTTGGTAACTAACTATAGTATATATAGCATTTATGTTGACATGATCATGTATAGAGCAATCAAATGACAGAGATTAAGTTATGTGGGTTCGAATCCCGATTGGGTAAAAACTAAATATCGAGTCAGTATCACCACTAATTACACTGTGTCTCTATTCTAGTGGTTGGAGAAAAAAGGGTTTTATATAAAGATGGTGTACATATAAAATAAGGAAGGTTTTTTTTTACATTTCCACCTATTTATCCCGTAAATTAAGCAAGGGATGAAAGTATTTGTAAAAATTTGTTTTTTTTAAGTTAAGTTTAAGTTAGAAATATAGAAATTGATTTTTAAACTTCTGTTTATATTGCCCATAGAAAACCCCATGACTTTAATTACTTGTTTTTAATGAAATACTCTCACCAAAGACCTGAAACCTTATAATAAGAAAATAGTAATATATGTAACAATAAAAAGACACACCGACGTCAAAATCAGTTTCAAAACTAAATATTCCCGATTTTTCTTAAATTATATATAAGCACCACTGAAACATATGCATTAAATTAATCTTATATATAAAATTTATTTATAAAATAAAAAATTCTGACTTCGTAAATTTCTAACTAAGATAATAAAAAAATGACCAAGTAACATAGTGTTATGGAGTCGAAGACATACACACATACGAGTATATATAACAAACATCCTCTTTTTAGGCTTCGCTGCAGTCAGGTAAAAATCAATCATACAAATCGTATGTACATACAAAAAAAAAACCGAAATGCATACCTCTCTTTCAAAAGTCGGTAAAAAATAATAGAGAAAAAAATATTAACAAAACTTTAAAGTCTCTACATAATACATTCTCTATACAAAATTATGTTAATTTTGGGCTAGTTTTGAGCTAATGTGGTATAGAATGATGATACGCATCTGTCCAATACCTTATTACCTTTGCATACATTAACCGATCCTGAGAAAACCTTATTCGTCACACAAAAAATATTTAAAACTGAAAATCAAATTAGTTTTTGAACTATAACTTAATAACATCAATATTGGTTTAGCAAAAAAAAATTTATACATTAACTAAATTACAAAATAAATGTTTTTTTTTAGTTTCTCTAAGTATAGAAATACTGTAGGTATATCAGCTTTTCGTAGAATCATAAAAATATCTATACATATAATAAAGGTGTAACTGATCGCTGTCTATGTATGGAAAATATTTGAGAAAAACTATTATTGAGGGTCTTTATTGACGCAATGGAACCCAAAACAATTATTTTTAGAATTTTTGTTAGTGTGTGTGCGTTTGAGTGCGCTAATCTCAAAAATGACTCAAACAGCGTTGCGTGCAGCTTTCAATTAAAAAATATTTGTTTCAGTTCAATTGGTTTATAAATAAAAAAGTTATGTCAATTTAAAGAATCACCTAGGGACGAACCCGAGCGAAGCGAGGGTGAATCGCTAGTTATTCATTTATTAAATAATTTAATTTTTTTAATGATAAATTTAAAAAAAACTACACTCGCTTCACTTAGTGTTTATTTTTTAAATAAGTTTTTTTTAAATGATGAATTTAAAAAAAACACTACACTCGCTTCACTCAGACTTAAATCTTTGTTTTCATAAATATAACATGCATGCATATAGGCATTTCCCAAAAAAAATAAAAAAAAATATGAAAATTTCACAAAAATGTTTAAGGTACTTTATCTATATATACATACATACACGAAGCGAGTAAAAAAAATTGGGGATTAAAAAAAAATACTCATATTCCGTTATTTCTAAAAAAAATAGATTACATGAACGAAAGGCTCATGCTTGTTCCAGACCTTTTAACGTTGGGAAATGAATTTACGCTTACCATCTGGATGAAACCATGGGATTCCTCCCATGGTCCACTCTGCTATCAAAGAAGTACCAGGACTAATCTTCATGGTACACCGCCACCGTAGTAGGCCACCTCCCATTGAGCGTCTTGGCTTCATGCCCGGCTGGATTGCCGAATGCGAATCCACAACCTAACGAGTTTAAATTAAAGGTAACGTCCCATTGTTTGGTGTCATCTCAATGCGAGGACATCGGGCCATAGCCCATCACGCTGGCCAAGTACGGGATGGACTTCAAATGTCTTTCAACAAGTTAGGTTCTCTCAAACAAGCAGATTTCCTCACAGTGTTTTCTTTCACCATATTGGCAAGTGGAAATCATGTTGAAAATTATTCGCACTATCATTTCTATTACTAAACAAACATTTATTGGACGAAATCGAATCCACTATCCCCGCTGCGATATACCATGACGTCGAACCACCATCAAACTTCGCCTATATTACAAAAAAATATAATCAAAAGTGGCAAATTATGCGAAATTCAATAACCCATTAAATTACTTGTTTCCTCGCAAGACATAAGTAATGGGTGCAAACCGAACCAATATCGATAGTTTATCATTACACGTCTACCGGGGCGGACCGAATCGCATAAAAATATGCTTAGGAAACTTAAAACAAGCTTTTTAACGGTTCCAATTTAACTTTCAGTGACAGTAAGAATTTACAGTTTTAGAAATTAAATTGTTCAGTGGGTTACATGGAGTGATTTGTTCAACTTTTATATAGAAATACCGGTGTGCGAGCTTTTATAAGTCTCCTCCTAAACGGCTTGACCGATTTTGATGAAATTGTTTTGTGTACTTGTAGGATCTTGGATGATTCTTAACTATATCCGGTAGGTGGCGCTGTTGTTAAGGTCCATTTTTATTTTTATTTTCCAACCAAAAACCGTCTATGACAGAACAACGTCTATCTAGGAGTCCTCTAGTTTAATTATTGAAAATAGATTTTTACAAGGAGTTTTAAATATTAATTATTACTTTAATTCGATTATGGAACACAGTTTTAAAGTGCAAAATTGCAGGTTTGAAAAATTTGAAATCAAATGAGAAGACATGATATTTATGCGACAAGTGTCATGAAACAAAATGGATAAACAAATCAAATATGTAGGTACTACTTATAATATTTTTTTTATGTTTATAAATCGTAACTATGATGTTACAAATATTATATAAAGAAAAATTGTTTTGTGTATGTTTGTTTGTAATGGATGAACTAAAAATTCGCGGAAACGATTTGGATGAAATTTGGTATAAACATAGTTTGAGACCGTGGAAAGGACATAGAATAAGCTTTTATCCCGAAAATCATCCCTTAAGCGACTGAAAAGGGGGATGAAAGTGTGTATGGGGAATCAATCATTTCTCAAATAAGATATAAAACTCATCATACCTGTATAACGAACGATTGATCGGATTCCAATGATTTTTTCAATGTACAAACAGTATTTTAAACTGAAAATATACCTATATAAAGATATAAGCAAGCCATGGGAAAACTAAACCATAAAATTATTTATTCAAACAAAAAACCAAAGCTTGATTAACATAATGACTCTTGGCGCCACGGAGTTATGTTAAACAGCATTTAAGTTATACTTTACATATTAATGTTCAGGCTTAAATGCTTAGAGCTTACACTGGTTAGGAAAAGTTAGAAAAAAATATACTTTTATCTACACTAATATATAAGGTAACCAGTGGTAACGGGCTCGCTTGGGAAACCAAGTGAAGCGGGTTCAAATCCTGTGTCTCGCAATTTTCGATAATTTCATGTACGAATTATTTCTAACATGATTACCACTTGTTTTAAGGCGATGAAAAATATCATAAGGATACCTGAGATGACTGGTATGTCTGAGAGAACCTAGCAAGTTTTCAAAAGACATGTGAAGTCCGCCAACCCGCACTTGGCCAGCGTGGTGGACTATGACCTGATCCCCCTCGTATTGAACGGAGGCCCACGTCCAGCAGTGGGACGTTAAAAGGACTCAATACATATTATGTATCTACATACAAAAGCAAAATACCACTAAATTATTAATTACGCAATCTAATACTACACTAAGAAAGCATTTTTGGAGCCTTTACCTAGCAGTGGGATGTTAGAAAGGGCTGAAAACGTTTGAGTTTGTATATAGCATTTAAACTCTAAAAATATTTAATTTTGAAAGTTTTTTCTATTTAAGCTATTTTTATGCCAGTATAACTTTTGCATCTGGCTTCACTCGCGTATTTTATTTACGTATAAATACTCTGCTTTTAATCATAATGGTCATAGCCTGATGTTAAACAGCCTATAACATTAACGTCTACGGTTCCACTAATCCTTTCACCAAAGATTATCTGTAAGAGATTCTCGTAGCAATAAGACCGTCTTTGCATGCCCTTTTGTTACCCTCTGTATTTTTCTTTAATGTGTGCAATAATTTAAATACTTTTAATATTTTAATATTTACTGAAACATTTATATATATATATATATATAATTCTTCTTTTCACATTAGACAGGTAGTTCTATAGTTTAGCGCGTTTAAGATATAAAAATAACTACAACTTTATATTAGATAAGTAGGTTAATATGGAATAAATAGACTATTTATATATATATATATACATATATATAGGTATCATACACATAGTTATGTTGAGTTGTTATGAGTTGTATTATAACGTGTTTTTCCGTGGGAATGAGATGATATCCCGCGGTAAAAAGTAGCCTATGTCACTTTCCAGCCCTTCAACTATCTCTACACAATGCTTTACAGCAATCAATCATAGCCATGTGAGAGACTGTGATTGCTGTAAAGCATTCAAAACGTCGGGAACCAAAAATCAAAATAAATCCGCGAAAAATTCCGAAAATATAGTTTTTTTTTAAATTTCAAATATTCGCGTAAATCTAAGAAAGTATTTTATAGTTATTTTCAAAATTTTCTTATTTAAGACTTTAGATATATAAAAATTATTAAACGTAAAGATAAAGATTTTTTAAGTTATACTTACTTCTTTTGATACGTTTGGAAAGAAATATGAGAGTTAAATTTTTACGATGCGATGCGAATTAAAAAGCGACATGTACAAACAGATAGTTGTGACATACGGGATGAAATCTTTAGTTATTTTTGTTCTGTTACGCCAAAGAAGTATAACTTCTTACGTGCGTACATAAGTACACACACACGTTTTTTTTATATCGTCCAGTAGGTACTACTAATATGTATTTTTAACATTTATAACCGTCGAACATTAGAGAACAAAAAATTTTATAATGAATATTAAAACATCGATTACAAGAAATCGAGTAAACGATCCTAAATTATCCGAAAAAAAAAATAACTTTTGTCTATGATCTGTTTTTAATGGCCAAGGATGCCATTACGTACCAATTTCAAATTCAAATTTGGAATGCGCAGGCGCCACACTGCTGTCTCGAAATGGCTGCGGTTTAGAAAAAAATATAGTCATTCGATTTATATAAATAAGGGTTGATGTTTTGAGGGGTGCAATTTGTCTTGCGGTTTTATAATAATTGTGATCGTGAATCGATTCAACTTTTTGATATTAATTATGTATAAATATTTATTGATCAAAAGAACAAAAATTTTCTATAGTTAAATTTTGATGATTTTAATACTTCCATTATGATTAAATCGAGACAATGCACCAAATATATTTTAAAATTATCATAGTTGCACAGATGAAAATTTTTACCGTCAATAAGATGAATACCGCAGATGGGTTCAATTAGTTTATTTTATATACACGTAAACAAAACACAAAAATGTTTGGTTGTGCGGAGGTTTCGGTGCCCGAGTCACTGTGCTGCGGCTAACTTTCTACATCGGTTACGAATAAAATTTTAAAAATTATATGGAAATGACAAACTTGTGCTTTATGTCAGAGAATCGGAATAAGAAGAAGTCTGCCCGTGACCACTATTGGTGCAACCCAGTCGATACGTCGGGAATAAAGTACATAGCTACTTACAAATTCACGCACTTAAGTCTCGTAGTGGATTTATTATATAACTAGCAACTAACCCTCGCTACGCTCGGGTTCGTCCCTACTTACGTTTTAACGTTAAGTGTCGATTTCTCAGAGATGGGATATTTTCCTGCAGTAAAAAGTATCCTATATGTTGACCCGGATAACCAGCTATCACCATACCAAATTTCATCAAAATCCCTCCAGTAGTTTTTCCGTGATGCAGTAACAGACAGACAGACAGACAAAAATTCTAAAAACTATAGATTCGGCCTCTGTATCGATAATAATGTTTATTTCAATAAGATTTTCCAAAAAATATTTAATGTACAGATTCGGCTTAGTTACAATTTTATTATATGTATACATTATGGAACGCGAATATTTAGAAAGTTACATATATCTTATTTTTTCTTATTCTTATTTCTAAGTTTATATGTGTACTTTTGTAAAATCCCATCTTATCTAGCCCCTAAGCACGCAATTACCCGTTTTTTAATTAATTACCTTAAGCTAAATCAATCTCATAATATATTCAGTGTCAAACAGAATCTATACAAAAATAGCAGATATATCTATACATACAATAAAATTGTAATTGATCGCTGTCTTTACGTGGAAGATATTTGAAAAAAACTATTATTTTGATTCTTTATTAACGCAATAGAACCTAAAACAATGATTTTTAAAAATTTTGTTTCACCTTTATCTGTCCAGCCGTTGAAGGAGTAACAAACATACACACAGAAAATTTTGCATACATAATAGTAGTGCGATGTAACGTAAAAACATTTTGTTTTCTAGTTTTTTTTATATTCTTTTGTATACAATCTATAATGTTTTTATAAATCTACCTATTATTATACAGCCAATTACTAAAACACCTTTAAACCAAACCATTTTTACATCTTTCAAACATAATAATCAAAGCAAACGTCTAATTCATATTTCTATATGAAAGTATATCTCATGCAATTACCAATTAAAATTTATTATTTTCTATACAATTTCAAATTATTAAGAACCGTAGTAATAAAAATAACAAAGGCTGTTAACAAGTAAATTATTCCAGTAGTTTAAACAGTAAAATTGTTGTAAGGACCAATCAGTGAGGCGGGTAGTTGGCGAATCAAAGCCATTGTCGAACGTCAGTCGAGCGTAAACCGTCACGGGGGTAAGACGTGGGGGTGATTTTGGGTTTCACTCATTTTGTAAAGGGCTGTAGCTCTATATACTTTATTTTATATATAAACGTAATTGGCATTGGTAAATAAATTCGTGAAGATTTTAGATACTGTTAAATGCACTCATAATAAAATAATAATAAGATTATGTATTAGAAAATATATATTAATATATAGCGATTAAAATCAATCACTCACCATTATAAATATTATAGCTACGTTATAAAAAACTAAAATGACCGATGACCGAGACCGACTCACCCTCGGTTCGCTTTGGATTTGATCCTAGACAAAAACAAATTATCCTACGGGAACCGTACATTTTTCCGGGATGAAAAGTAATCTATGTGCTATTCCAGACTATAATCTATCTTTGTGTCAAATTTCATTCAGACCCGTTCAGCCGTTCTGGCGTGAAAGAGTAGCATGCATCCAACCTCACAAACTTTCACATTAATAATATTAGTATGGATGATAAAAACATAAACAAACTTTTGAAGTCATAATATTTTTAAGGATTTTGAGACAAAGTATTTTTTTAATTATAAAAACTTTTAATAAAACTATGGAATTTTATCGCAGACTTTTTTGGCTTTTGGTTCCCGACCTATCGAACGCTTTACAGAAATCGTGGTCAAAGAAGCGACTATTCAAAAATATAGTTTTTTTTAAAACTAGCATTGCCCGCAGCTCCAGATGGTTCAGATGACCAAAGACCAAATTCTTAGGTTGCATTGCAGTTTTTGTATTATTTCTCAGAAATGAGATATTTTCCCGCGGTAAAAAGTATCCTATATGACTCGGATAACAGCTATCACCATACTAAATTTCATCAAAATCCCTCCATTGGTTTTTCTGTGATATGGTAATAGACAGACAGACGGACAAACAGACAGACAAAAATTCTACAAACTATAGATTCGGCCTCTGTATCGATAATAATGTTTATTTCAATAAGATTTTCCACAAAATATTTAATGTACAGATTCGGCTTAGTTAGAATTTTATTATATGTATAGATGTATTATATCGATTACATCGTTCAAAGCTATAAATAAATATGTTGGAACATTAACACACAGCACCATCTAGTTTCATGGTAAGTTACGAGCTTGTGTTATGGATACCAGATAGTTGATACACTACACTCTCTCTAAATTCCGCTTTCATCGATTAAGGCATTCAGAGGTTACAAGGTAATAAACAAACTCACATCGCTGTTCACAATCTATGAGATATTTTCAAATATGTATATTTATGAAGACTACTGAAGGAATATCCAAAATATAGGCACTTGTCGAATAGCGGTTACGTTAAAGGGTAGTTTTGTCAATCAAAGCGATTGTGAGGGTCGAGTCAAGCGTAAAATATGGGGTAAGCTATAAGGGTGTAATAAATTTTCTGACTACTTTTCGATAGAAAATATTAGATATAAATAAATAAAATAATATCGTGTTCTTTTGCGTATATTATATTAGAATATTGTATTTGTTCATATATTCACTTAAATGTAAATAATAACTAAACGGAAGGTTTCATTTAGAATAGATACCTAATCAGATATGTTCGAAGTCGGTGCCAGCGGACAATATTTTAATGTATGAATATGAGTATCAAAATATATTAGATTTCCTATGCGTCGGCTGGCACTGACTTCGAAAATATCTGATTAGGTAGGTATCTATTCTAAATGAAAACCCCCGTTTAGTTATATTTTACATTTTAGTGCCCGGAAGTCGGTTTTTTTTATTTTAACATTACTAACAGACACTTTAATTTGATTTATCTGTATAGATAAATGATAATATTTTCAACATAAATGTTAGGGGAAAGACCCCGTACTCTAGAATAAAGTACACATCCTACAGTATATTTTAGCTCATGCTAAATCTCTATGCAAAAAAGTCGCACGCGTATGAAGTACTCGTAAAAGTCTCAAACCAGACACCCATATATAGGCACCTCAAAGCATCTAACGAGTAAATGACTGCCTACTTAAAGCTTAATATTCTAGAACTTTCAAAGTTATATCGATATGATATAACTGTTAACTAACTGAAATGAGATAAAATCGATTTTCATTATTTGATAGCATAATGAATGTATGTCATACAAAAGGATATGTAATTGTTTGTCTAAGTGCTTTGGTCTTAAAAAAGCTTCAAAATTTGTTATCATTTTTTAAATTACTTGCTGGCGTTTACCATAAAAACTGTATTTATTTCGTATTCATATTTCGTAGTCGCCTTAGTGCTTATTTGTTCAAACTACAAATACTTGTTGTACTTTACAGTAGGAAGATATTTTACTATATTTTAAAAACAAAGCTTTATATCTAAGATATATACTAGCGACCCACCCTCGCTCCGCTCGGGTTCGTCTGTAGTTATATTTTAATATTTAGTATAGATTTCTCAGAGATCAGATATTTTCCTGCAGTAAAAAGTATTCTATATGTTGACCCGGATAACCAGCTATCATCACACCAAATTTTATTAAAATCTGTCCTGTGGTTTTCTCGTGGTGCGTTCCCAGAGAGACATACAGACAAAAATCTAAAAACTGTAGATTCGGCCTCTGTATCGATAATAATGACTACCCTAAAGATGCCAACGGAACACTATTACGAAGCCTCCGCTGTTTGTCCGTCCATCAGTCTGTCAGAGGGCTGTATCTCATAAACCGTAATAGTTAGCGAGTTGAAATTTTCACAGGGTGTGTATTTCTATTGCCGGTATAGAAACAAATAATAAAAAAAACTAAGATGGCGAATTTCAAAAAGGCTGACATGCAAATAAAAAAATCGATTATGGTACAGAACCCTTCTTGTGCGAGTTCGACTCTCCAAATGATTTTTCTAGGTTTTTTCTGACTAAACACTAACTTTTTCTAGCTTTCCGACGAAAAAAGAGACTCTAAATAAGAAGATATTTGCGTGACTGCCAAATCAGCATTATATATAGCTATCCTAGTTCGTTCACAAATTAACAGCGTATTACAACATATTTTTACGAAACCAACACTAATAAATCACTTGCCGCCATTAAAACAACATTTACATCTGTCAACTCAATGTAAATAAAATTTATTATCCGTCATATTTGTAGCCATGAAAAATTACTATTGCACACCAAACTCTATTTGACCCCTCCTCCCCTTAAAAATGCGTGGAGATTCTTTAGAAAACAGGACACGGACGGTTCAAATTACAATGGCTGCCACATAATGATTTTTAATGAACTGATGAAAATATCGTTGTCCCTTTCCATCAAATAGAACATCATAAGTGCGAGAGTGATAGCAATAGGGCGGATTGCATATCATTATAATTTAAGTAGAAATTGATAGAATAGTGCTGTCTCAGTCTAATATGGTTTGTCGTGGTATGTACGAAAGGGACGGATAGTGTGAAATATTAGTATGAAAATATTATTGCTTGAATACGTGCGTTGACTCGGATTTCATTGAAGTATAGAGTCGAATATATTTTTTATCGTAGAGGCGTAAACCTTTTTTTTTCATTTTTTTTTCATGTCTAAATTTTTATAATTTATTATGATTTAGGAAAAAGAAAATCTACGA
This sequence comes from Brenthis ino, assembly GCA_921882275.1. NCBI lineage: Eukaryota > Metazoa > Arthropoda > Insecta > Lepidoptera > Nymphalidae > Brenthis > Brenthis ino. The sequence goes on from OV170231.1 coordinate 21,665,447, forward strand.
AACATTTCTGTAAGTATTTAACATTTCTGTAATTTCAATAATATAAATTATAATAATCAAGACTTGTCTTTTTTAGAGTCGTATGCAAATAATTAAAAAAAAAACCTCCATTGATATCTGATAATTAGTATGGATATTTTCTGAATTAAAATTAAATTGAGTTATAACTTTGAGTAATTTAAAAAAATCTATTAATTCTTTTTATTTTATTTTAAATAAAGACAAGATTTTTTTTTAATTTCCATATCATTTCATCAATCAAAATCTAAAGTTTAGACATAAAATAGCATAAAAACTACCAGAAAATCAGCGTGCCTGTAAATTTATATAAAAAATACAAATTTAGGTAAAACTAAAAATAAAATCTTCATTAATTTTGACTTATTATTGAACTGATTGATTAATTAGTAGCTAGGTTACTTGTTATTGCAAAATGCTTATCTATACATACGTATAATAAAATTCTACATATAAAACATTAAATATTTTTTGAAAATCTTATTGAAATAGACATTATTATCGATACAGAGACCGAATCTATAGTTTTTAGAATTTTCGTCTGTCTGTCTGTTACCGCATCACAGAAAACCATTGGACGGATTTTAATGAAATTTGGTATGATGATAGCTGATTATCCGGGTCAACATATAGGATACTTTTTATTGCCAGAAAATATCTCATTTCTGAGAAATCTATACTAAACGTTAAAATGTAAGTAGGAACGAACCCGAGCGGAGTGAGGGTGAGTCGCTAGATTTTCTATAATTTAAAAACGTGAAATTTGAGTTAAATTTTGCAATCCATTTACAATTTTTGTAGTGACCTTACATTTTTTATCTTTACAAAAAAATTAAAAAAAATGCCGCAATACTAACTTCATAACGATGAAGATCGAAGAAAATAACTTAAAATGGAGTATAGAATTAAACTATAGATTCTTGTAGATAGATAGGTACTAAAGCCTTTAAGTTAACAAGTAAATCTGTCGTCTCAAACTAGTCCTTCTAAGATGAAAGCTCATACCATTTAACATCAGTAATGCCACAAACATTAAAAGGCACTCAACGTAATATAATAGCATATCTTAGTTCTACTTAGGAACTATAGAAAAAACACTTAACAGTAAGTACTGAGAAGATAAATTTTAATACTCATGTCATGTAAAAGATAGTTGACAAGCTTTTATATACATATATCTTTTATTGTGTAAGATTCATTTTTTTCTAATCTGTTGTACAGTTATGAAATTTGTTTGTTTGTATGTTAAAAGATAACTTTGAAACAACTGATCCTACCTTCTGCTATTCATCTTGTACATTGTAATAAAACAGATGATAAAGTACTGCCTGTAATACTATTGCTAATTATTTTATTTCTGACTAGTTCATACTTTCGGTTCTGCTCGTTATATCCACCAAAAGCCAATGCTATTCGTATATAATGTTAAAGGAGCTTTTGGTATGACTTTCTAATATCGGCTCAGAATTTCAAGGACCTGCAAAATACAAACACTTCTTTAGATTTGACACTAAACTTAATGAAATCAATACATATAATAAAATTGTAACTAAGCCGAATCTGTACATTAAATATTTTTTGGAAAATCTTATTGAAATAGACATTAGGTATTATCGATACAGAGGCCGAATCTATAGTTTTTAGAATTTTTGTCTGTCTGTCTGTTACCGCATTACAGAAAAACCACTGGAGGATTTTGATGAAATTTGGTATGGTTATAGATGGTTATCCGAGTCAACATATAGGATACTTTTTACCTCGGAAAAATGTCTCATTTCTGAGAAAAAATACAAAAACTGCAAAGTATACTAATATGTAAGACCTAAGAATTTGGTTTTTGGTCATCTGAACGCGAGCGGAGCCGCGGGCAATGCTAGTACATTATATTGTCGGACCATCCATTTGTGTGATGTGCACGAATGATTGTACTCCATGTATGTATTTAAAGTTATATATGTGTAGTGTATCAACTATCTGGTATCCATAATAAATAGGCCTCGTAGCTTACCATGGAGTAGTTGGAGTGTGTGTTAATGTACCAACATATTTATTTAATTACAAGCGGCTCACCCTCGCTTCAAACAGAAACAAACCTATCCCACGGAAACCATACATTTTTCCTGATTAATAAGTAGCTTTTGTGTTATTCCAGACTATAATCTATCTCTGTGCCAAATTTCATCCAGATCTGTTCAGCCGTTCTGGCCTGAAAGAGTAACAAACATCCATACTCACAAACTTTCACATTTATAATATTAGTACGGATTTAATGCGTATTATCTTATTTTAAAAAGAAAACCTTTAGCAAAATATTCTTTCACATAAGGTTTTGTACAAACAGAGATTCAAATATTATATTGATATCTTTATTATATAATATTTATAAGGGTTAAATCTATACATATAATAAAATTGTAATTAAGCTCAATCTGTACATTAAATATTTTTTTGGAAAATCCTATTGAAAGAGACTTTATTATAAATACAGAGGCCGAATCTATAGTTTTTAGAATTTTTGTCTGTCTGTCTGTTACTGCATCACGGGAAAGCCACTGGAGAACTGGAAATTTGGTATGGTGATAGCTGGTTATCCGGGTCAACATATAGGAAAATATCTCATTTTTTAAGAAAAAACACAAAACTGCAATGTAAGAGTATACTAATATGTAAAACCTAAGAATTTGGTTTTTGGTCATCTGAACGCGAGCGGAACCGCGGGCAATACTAGTTACATACTATAATCGGCACATACATTGTTATATTTTACTTACAGTTAAAAATATTTACCTATCTATTATGGGGCTTGGGCAAGACATCCTCCAAACAGAAAAATTAGAAAAATATATGGGAATTAATGTTTTCCAAATTTTTTTATTAACAACACTAAAGCTTGTCAATAACTACCAAACAAAAAAAAAGAAAATTGCTTGACAAACCAGTGACAAAAAAGTACCTACTGAACTGTCTTATCTTTACCTATTTATGTATGTATGTATTCTATACATATACATAATAAAATTCTGAGTCGAATCTGTACATTAAATATTTTGTAGAAAATCATGAGCAATTCTTGTATGCATGTAGAAATGACCCTATTTGGTTTTGATTTTTAAGTCTATAATATTGCTATATTCAATTTACTATATTACCATATTCTGTAACAAGTGTAAAACGCCTTTAAGACGTCTAAAACCTTAGTCTATGTGCGCTGCAAAGCATTCGAAACATCGGGAAAACCAAAAATCAAAATAAATCCGCGAAATAATCCGAAAATATAGTTTTATTTAAAATGTTAAATATTCGCGTAAATCTTAGAAAGTATTTATCAATATATGTAGATTGTAGGTGTCTTCCCCAAAAAATCCCCAGGTAACACTTAATATACCTATAAGAACAACTATATTCAGCTATTTCGGCATTGTAATGTTATGAACATATATGATAAAGTTAAATTTTCTATTCTAACCCAAATTAATAATACAACCTTGTTAAATGAAAAACTTAGACCTATAGGCTTACGTCAACTTGATTTAAACCATAAATACCACTTACCAAAAACTAACAACAAGTATGGAAAGAGAACTGATAACTACTTAATACCTGAATATGTTAACGAACTGCCCAGAGAACTGCAAGAAATGTATAAAAGTACCACGAAAATCAAATCACTTTTAAAAAAATTTTTTTTACAAAAACAAACCGAATAAACTGAATGACTCTCTGTACCCAGATAAACCCGCGAGGTTTTCGTGGTACTTAAATTGCAAATTATAATGTATTTGTTATGTATTGGCCAATAAATTGAAAAAAAAAATAGGTATATCAGAAAACAGCTGTACCTACTATTTTTTATGGACTTTATTTTAGGTTACAGTTCATATTGAATTAATTATTTAAATCCTAAAAATAGCTATAATATACAAATCTAGTGCTTGCTGTTGAAACAAATAGGGCGGATGTCAAAACCAGTAGACACAGTTAGTCTCACAACAAAGATAAACAAACCTAAAACACTCCACTAACATTTGTTTAATATCCTATATAAAATTATTATAATGTATATTTAAATGACATCTAACGTTATGCCAAAGCTAAAACTATATAACTACGCAATTCTTATCAAAATTAATTCATAATACGTCGTAGTTCTCAAGAGGACACTTGGCGTAATACAATCATGTAAGTTCAAGTAGGTACCAACTTCATACAAACAAAGCAAGTATACTTTGTCATATGGAATATAATGTTTTTTGTTATTATTTATAAACAGCGACTTAAGCACTAATATTTCGACTGCCATAAAAGCACTGGAAATTCACCGTGCAAAAATATTTTTCATCAAATATTATGGTGTTTTTATGGAGGGTTCCGCAGACAAAGATAGGACTTACAAGGAACTAAACGCGATTTTTCCTGCTTTCCATTTAAAAATTAACTATATTATAATAAAATGCTGTGTAGTACCTATATAATTTATTACTACAAATAGTTTTAAATACATATTAAGTATGTTTTACTTAAAGTAACATTCAGTTTAGCAAGGCGAAATTATATAATCAAAAAATGTCTGTTTTAATTTAAAACTATAACTAACTAGCGATTTAACCTCGCTTCGCTCGTATATGTCTCTATGTGTATCAGTGAGTTATATGTTACTCCAGGTCATGATCTAGGTATCTGTGTGCTAAACATCCAAAACAGTCCAGTCGTTTTAGAGTAAACGAGTAACAAACACACCCACATACAAACTTTTGCATTTTTAATAGTATTCTATATCTTGTGTTCTAGATAACTAGCGTTCACTCATGGTATACTTAATGTCGATAATATTATAACTGTAAAGATTATAAATCATAATAATATATGTGGACTAACAGAACCAAAGGATACGTCCGCGTTCAATCTACAAAAAAAATTCTTTGGCTTTATGTTATATGTACAGCGACTCACCCTCATTTCGCTCGGGTTCGTCGCTACGTATTTATATAATACTTGCGATTGATTCCTTATACAAACTTTCATCCCCATTTTCATTTTTCATTCCCCCTTAAGGGATTATTTCCACGATAAAAAGTATACTATGTACTTTCCAGAATCTCAAACGATCTTTTTACCAAATTTCATCTAAATCGGTTCAGTAGATCCAGAAATTACCACCCCTAACAATGTCACAAACTCACAAACTTTACCTCTTTATAATATTAGTATAGATTGTCCATATTAAAATTGCGATTTAAAATAGGGGGAGGGGAGGGGTTAAAAATACCTTACGACCTATTCTCATACCTATCAAATATACAAAAAAAATCATTAAAATCGGTCGAGCCGTTTTGGAGGAGTTCGACCACAAACATCGTGACACGAGATTTTTATATATTAGATAGTACCTACTTAATTCCAGTTTCTATCTCCTGACTCCATCCAGATCAGCTTGAAGGTTTCAAATTATTGAACTCAGATTTCACGATTAAGTTAGTTTAAACTAAGTTAGAAAAACTCGTATTAAAAGAAATTTTTATGACGTAAATCGGTGAGGTTTTCATCAAAAGCCTACAGAACCCAATACATGTAAACCGTTCTTCATTTGACTGGAGCGCCTTTATAATACTCTGAAACACAACTCTGTGTTAAGAAAGAAAATGACGTAAATGAAAAATTAGGAAAGATTTTTCCTATTTAAAAAAATGTTTTTACTATTTTCGTCGGCTGCAATAATAAATTTTATTTTTGTTACAAACTCAAATTTATTTTTGCACCCGTTTAGTACCGAAAATATCCCATATCTCAAGAATCTTCACGATATTTTTTTTTAAATTATTGTGGACGCTCCAATATCGTATTTTTTCAGAATTTTACACTCTATACTTTAAGTCGACGGAAGGGAGAAATGTTTAAGATTTTTGATTTGAATATTAATTTTTATTTTAGATTCAGATCTGTATGGATGAAATAAATTTCATCCACATAGTTCTAATCGCCTCTTTTTTAGAGACAAATATAACAAAAACTGTGACCATTGCTGTAAAGCATTCGAAACGTCGGGGACCAAAAATCAAAATAAATCCGCGAAAAAATCCGAAAATATATTTTTATTTAAAAAAATATTTTTATTTTTATATTATATTCCATTTTTGCCGTTAACCACGGAAACCTAAAAGAACGAAAAAGGCAACGATAATATAAAAAACAAGCTATGCTTATAGAATAAATGTGTACTAGTTATCATTAGACCAGGTCCATGAAACCATAGAATATTATTGTTATTGACGAATCAAAAGTACGTCTTGTAATAAATCTATTTGTATACTCGAATGGTAGGAATGGCCTCATTAGAATCGAATAAGTATTTGAAATATTTATAAACCAGATACATATCTACATTTTAAAACAAAAGATTCAGAAGCAAATTAAATCAAATCTTGCAAAAATAATAGAAATTTTCCGTAACTTTATTAAAGATATTTTACATACAAATTAATATGAATACGTGAATATCAAATATTATCCTTTTAAGTAATTATATACCTATAACGATAATAAAAGAAATGCTGAAAATTTGTTAGTGAGTGTTCTTGTTACTTCTTCGCGCCGCAACGGCTCAACATATTTGACTGAAACTTGGAATAGATATAGCTTAACAAATAAATATGTTGGGATATTAACACACAGCTCCATCTAGTTCCATGGTAAGCTACGAAGCCTGTGTTATGGATACCAGATAGTTGATACACTACACATACATAATTTTAAATTCATACATATTATAAATATAAACACCCATGACTGGAGTACAAACATTCGTGCTCATCACGACAATGAACGCCCCCAGCGAGTCTCGAACCCGCGACCGCTAGCACAGCACATAGAGTCACTACGAACTAAGCCAAACGTGTCATCAAAGATAACATTAGCTAAATTTTCCGACATACCTGTCACACGGGTGAAGCCCAAAATGAGAAAATCGATTCTAAAAACAAATCTTTTATTTATAATATTGGTATGAGATTAAAATTCTATAATATATATAATAGTCTATACACGATATAAACATAAATACTTACATATTTTATATACAATACTGTACACAATATTGTACTGTGTGTGACACCCTCATTTTATTGGGTGCTTCCCTAGCTGCCTAACAAGTAGTCTATGTATTTATCCAGGCATTTAGTCTGTCTGAGTACCTACTAAATGTCCATCCAAATCTGTACAGCCGTTTCAAGGAGTAACAAACATACAAACCTTCGCATTTATAATAGTAGACAAATTGACAGTTCTATTTTATATATGTATATATATAACTTTAAATAATTTATAAAACCGCAAACTAAAATTATATTCGTAAATAAGATTTCTCACGTTCAACCATTCCCCTTTAAATAGCCCGCCCCTGTCGGTCGCCATGGCAACGTCGCGTACATAGGGGTTAAATTATATAAGAATTTATTTTGTCAAGATATGTTGAAATAGGTTTTTGTTGAGGAAATTTAATTTTGGCTCTTTTTCTGTTTAATTCACTATATAAAACAAAAAGTTATCTGTCTGCGATATTGGGATGACTTTATATGTGTTTTGTGGCGTGTGCGTGTGAAAATGACACCGATTTTTAAACATTATTTATTTTATAACAATATAAATATGTTGTAAAATGAGTATATTCAAAATTCAAGCAATTAAAAATATTTTATTCAGCATTAAATAAATACAATGCTTTATTGAATGTCATGAATCTCTATCACTATTTTGTAAAGAAAAAGCCTCAGTTCTGATAAGAATTAGCCAAATTTGTAATTATTATTTATCATAATACTAGCGACTTACCCACGCTTCAGTTGGGTTCTTCCCTAGGTACGTTTTAACGGTTAATATTGAATAGATAGTCGATCCTTTGCTCTGTGAAAAACAAAAACAAATCTATCCCACGGGAACTGTACATTTCAGGATAAAAAGCCTACGTGCTCTTCCAGACTATAATCTACGTCTGTACCAAGTTTAATCCAGATCGGTTAAGCTGTTCTGGCGTGATTGAGTAACAAACATCTATCCATTCAACTTTCGCATTTATAATATCTGTATGGGATTATAATACTGACCTATGCTGTAGTCTAATACAATCTTGATATACTTAAATAATTAAACAAAAAAATCCCGTGTTTTATGAGTAGAAAATGTCAGTGGCGTCGGTCGGTATACATAAATAAAATTGAACTGTCAGTCTATAAATAATAATTTTATTAAAATATTTATTCCATTATTTGTACTATTTGTAAAAAATCTACGGAACCACAAAATTTTACTCTATCTACTTTATATTTGCAATACACGCTAGAACGAATGAAAAGAGTTTACTTTTTATTTAATTTTATTTTAATTCCACAAAAGCTTCCATTCCAAAGCTGCTAAATTTCAAAATTACCGCTCTATCTCAATCGTGTTCTTCTCACAAAACGTGCCACTAGCAGAATGTATTGCGTCTGTTAACACAGCTCTAAGCCATTAAAGAAAAAAAGGAGTTCACCAGTATTTCACTGATAGATAGATGCTTTATGATAATGACACATTATAACTTGTCATTTTCTATGCCGGGATAGTTCCCGTGGAATAGAGAATCGAAGAAGTCTAAATCAAGGGATCTCAATCAATTTTATGGGGATTCTTTGGTGAATACGGGATCGATTCTTATTTATTGGGATTTGTCCCAATCAATAAGAATCGATGACAGTTTTAATCGTTTGACAAGCGAGTGGAGACGCGGGTGAAACCTAGTCTCAGAAAATTAAAATAAATAATAAAAGTGACGTCAAAAAATTCTAAATATTGCTAATATTACAAGTTGTTGTATGTTTCAGTGCAATTTAAATAAATCGGTAGATATTTACTGTATACGAAGTTTTAACTAAGCGACGCAAAAAGAGGGGTGTTATAAGTTTGACCTCAATGCCTGTCTGTCTGTCTGTTTGTCTGTCTGTCTATCTGTCTGTCTGTGTGTGCCTATGTGTCTGTCTGTGGCATCGTAGCTCTTGAACGGATGGACCGATTTCGATGCGATTTTTTTCATTTGAAAGCCAGTTTCCTTGTGGTGGTTCTTAGCTATGTTTGGTTAATATCGGTCCAGTAGTGTAAGAGTATCAGCTCTTTTCCAAAATGATGTAAGGCATTTTGGCGTATGATTACTCGATTAAGTGCTTCACGCGTGCCAGTGTAATCGTTAAATGACAATTAACTTGCGTAGGGTTTTTTTTTTATTTTTAATTTATTTTATCTTATAAGACGATACCTCGTTTTAAAATATCAAATTTTTTATCAATCTAAAAAGTCAATACCGTTTATTAATTTTCATGTTTACACAATGACATGTTAATTTAAAAAAAAAGCATAGCCAAAGGCATTAAATAGAGTCATTTATATGAATTATAAAATGTAACGTGATCGGTATCGATGATCGATGGTGTTTTAACTATAATCGTTATCGATATTTCAACCACGCCAATTTGAGTACGATTAATCGTCCAATTACCTCAAATCCAAGAGTAAATATCGATTTTATTGGTGTAATTTAATGTTTGTAAACTTTATATTTGCAACACTAATGAAACGCCGTTTATCATACCTAGTTACTTAATTAATGTTTCGTTGTAACATTTTAACACATCTTTTAAACCATTATTATTTATTTTATCAATATGACTCACCATAAAGATCATGTTTAATTTTAATGCACTATCAAAATAAAATTATAAATGGGAAAGTTAGTTAGTACGTGTTTGTTTTAGTTATTTATGAAGTTTTCAGTCTTAAAGGACTAAGAAAATATGCTTTTGTATCAAATGCATCCAAATAAAAGAAATACTAAAAGCTATTTGGGTTGTCATTCGAATTTTATATATTAAAAGTTTCAAATCAATATGACCATTGGATTGAGATTATACGTTTTATTTACATATTTACCACTTACCAATAATGCTAATCATGAAAGTGATGTAAAAAGCTTATTTTCATATTAAAGTAAAATCTTAATGTGTGTTCAGACCTTTTTTTAACGTCCCACTACTGGGCTTGAGCCTCCCTTCAATACAAGGGGGATCAGGCCATAGTCCACCACGCTGGCCAAGTGCAGTTTGGCTGACTTCACATGTCTTTCGAAAACTTACTAGGTTCTCTCAAACATGCAAGTTTTTTCACGATGTTTTCCTTCACCGTAAGACAAGTGGTAATCATGTTAGAAATGATTCGCACATGAAAATTTTAAGAGGTGCGAGACCCGGGATTCGATCCCGCTTCACTCAGTTTCCCAAGCGAGCGGGTTACCACTGGGCTACCACTGCCTCCAATCGATCGCAAAATTCACTAAATGAACAGACACATAGACAAAGAGGATTTATAATTATGATACATAAATATTCAAATATATCAATTTCTTTTATTCGTTTCCATTTTATAATTAATTTTTCTTCCTTTTATCATATTCATTGACCGGGTATCGAACCCACGACTTCCAAGTACCTACAGACAATCCCGTCAATAAAAAGTAAAGCTATAATAAAATATGACAGATGGTATAATTAACTTGTAGCCACAATTGTAACAAAGATGGCGGTGAAAATTCGAAACAATGCGTAGAAACAAAGAGCACTCGAAAAGTACTCGTGCGCTTGAGTGCGAGTCGAGCGTACTTCAGCAATTTCATGGTTTTATCGATGTTGGATGGGGGAAAATGTTCTCGAGTATGTCTATTTTTATCGATTTCGTTTGAAAATTAAATTTAGTATATCGTTTATCACTTTTTTTTATAAAATAAAATTGAATATAATGAAATCACAGTAGGTTCTATTTTAAACGTTAAAGTTTGTGTATGTTTGTATGTATGTTCCTCCTTCACGCTGAAACGGCTATACGGCGATTTGGATAAAATTTAGTGCACGAATAGATCATGACCTTAAGTAACACAGGTTAGTGTTAGTAGTAAAATATAACACCTGAGAACGTTGTTGACACGCTTGGCTCAGTTTGTAGTGACCGTATTTACTGTGCCAGCGGTCGCGGGTTCGAGTTTCGCTGGGCGCATTCATTTGTGTAATGAACACGAATGTTTATACTCCAGTTTATATTTATAATATGTATGTATTTAATTAAAGTTATAAATGTGTTGTGTATCAACAATCTGGTATTCATAACACAAGCTTCGTAGCATACCATGGAGCTAGATGGTGCTGTGTGTTAATGTTCCAACATATTTATATATTTTTAACATACATAGCTCTGAGATTGCACTAGTATATTATATGTAGTACACATAATTTATAAAATCACGCAGAATTAAGAGCTGTAACAATATATATTTAGAATTATCCTTAGAATAAAACTGACTTTATTATATGCGATTATTACACGACATAAAATGAAACATTAAATTCCTTCTTGCCGTTTATAGTTATCCCTACACATATAGCAGTATTCGAGCGTCTGTCCTTCCGTCTGAAATCTCGGAAACTATTTTTACTCCAAACACAAAATTAGGAGTTCTATAAGTTTAACGTGTGTATCTGTATATCTGTCTGTGGCGTCGTAACATCCAAATGGATTGTTTGATTTTGATTTAGTTTATTTTGTTTGAAACGTGACTTGATCGAGAATGTTCTTAGCTATAAATCAGTGAAATTTGTTCAGCCCTTTTGCAGGCTATCACCTTTGTCATAGATGAAAGTATATGAGCAACTTCCACAGATCTAATCCATTCGAAACTTGGTATCCCGTTACTTAAAGGCATTTCAATGATATAGTAACCTTGGTCTGATGCTGCAGCGTCACCTGGAACCTGCAAGATACTCAACTTGTTATTAAAATACTGCAGAAATATCGTGTTTAGCCTCAATGTTTATTGTTTAATTTTCAGTTAAATTTCTTGTTCCGTTATGATCTGCATTGCTCCACAACAGTTTTAGTGTATTAAAAATTTCCTTAGCATATAGGAGTTAAGCGTTGAAGGTGGGGCGAGTCGGTAGAAAAATCGCTACTTAGTTGCTTTATCGATTGTTATAAACGATTATAAATTACAATAATATATGGCAAATATACCTCTAAGAGTTTTATATAAATCCCTGATACTTATTTAACTCTTGGGTATATTTTATAATGATTTTATGTGTAAAAAAAGGATTTTTAATCTATGTAATATTATGACGTCTGACGAATATTAATCGTTGTAAAAATAAATCATTTCATAGTTATAAGTTCTAAGTCTAATCTTTACATTAAATATTTTTTTGAAAATCTTATTGAAATAATCATTTTTACGTACATCAAAAGGTAAAAAAGGAACCCTTATAAGATCACTCTCTTGTCCGTCTGTCCATCTGTCTGTCTGTCTAGGAACACATTACGAGAAAACCACTGGACAGATTTTGATAAAATTTGCTATAATGATAGCTGGTTATCCGGGTCAACATGTAGTATACTTTTTACTGCAGGAAAATATCTCATGTCTGAGAAATCTATACTAAACGCTAAAACGAAACTAGGGGCGAACCCGAGCGGAGCGACGGTGGCGCTAGTTTGGTTATATAGTTCAGATAGGGTAATTAAAGATCCAATTTCCTTGGAAACTATTGCGAAAAACACGCCCTAGATATTCAAATAATTTAATATAACTTATTCAAACATATTATTTTATTATAATACTAGTTTTTATACGCAGTTTCACTCGAACGGTAGGTATTTTCGCCAATAAATAGTTGTTAGTATCTGCAGAAGCGAGCTTTGCTCTGCGTTATTTGAAGAAGATATAAAAATTGTGGTTTTTTTTCAGATAATAACTCCTATATAGATAAACTTAAAACCAACACTTATCTAAATACAAAATTTGCTCAAAATTGATAGAGCCGTTTCCATAATACACTAAATAGATTTATATATATATATATATATATATATATATATATATATATATATATTGTTCAATTAAGTTAGTAACCCGTATCAATTATCAAAGTCAAATTTGGATGATGGATAAATAAAAATGGATGATTTTATATATTCATTCATCCGATGGTGATAAAACCTTGGCTGAGATTTCAATACGCCCTTTCATCTTTCATCCTTACGGATGACCAAGCAAAGTAAGGGTAAGCCGCCAGTGTTTAATAAATATATACATATATAATAAAACAGCAACTTAGCGAGATCGATGTGCGCGTTTCACGAAAATTACTGAACCAATTAAAATTAAACTTTGTGTAGTGATAGCTTATTATTCGAGTCAACATATAGGATACCTTTTACTAAATCTTTCATTCCCACGGGAAATCGCAATGACTGGTTCTATCGAGTCGTTCGTAGGAATTTACATGACGTCTAACGTTGGCTAAACCTTAAGAGATACATCAAAACAATGTACTAGAAAATTGTAGGTCTTAATAAGGTCTATAGAAGAATCTGCAATAACATAAGTCTTTCTCCTAAAGAGCACTCGTAATAACTATTCATATCTACTTAAAACGTACCCGACGAGCGAAGCGAGTGTAAGTCAGTAGTTTTTACATATAATAAAATTGTAACTAAGTCGAATCTGTACATTAAATATTTTTGAAAAATCTAATTGAAATAGACATTATTATCGATACAGAGTTCGAATCTACAGTTTTTAGAATTTTTGAATGTCTGTCTGTCTGTCTGTTACCGCATCACGAGAAAACCACTGGACAGATATTGATGAAATTCGGTACGATGATAGCTGGTTATCCGGGTGGGGAAAATATCTCATTTCTGAGAAAAAATACAAAAACTGCATTGTAAGATAATACTAATATGTACCTAAGAATTTGGTTTTTGTTGATCTGAACGCGGGCGGAGTGGCAGGCAATGCTAGTTTTAAATAAATCTTAGTGTTATTATTTGGCATATCGCATGTACAGCTTCACATATATTGGGTTTATTATTTTGTACCTTTGCCTTTAAAAGTATAACTCTTCATGTCATTACATCACACTAATATGTTCAAAAACCTAACCGTCTAAAAAAAACAAATCGTAAAAAACAAAACTTCAGTTAAAACCATTAATAATTTGGCAGTTAAAAGTGTCCTTTATAATTTTTTGATAGTTAGACCCTCGTAAGGATATCCCAAACAATTTTCAGTATACCTAGACTATATTATTACGATGAATTCAAAGGTTACCGCCTAATCGTCGAGGTGATTTTTTGCCGATTTTTCGGTTCTAAATGACACGCACGAGGTCCGAAAACTCTCAAAATTGCTCTACGGTCCCGCCATATATAATTTAGGACTATAATTCTGGGACTTTTTGTTTGTTTGTGCGTAATTACGTTTTGTTCGGACGTCGTCGGATCTTTCCGGTGTCTTTTTTTTGATTTCCCGTTCACTTCGATCGGTCGCAACACGCGATGTGGCCATCTCAAAAATTCATGTCGTCATGTCAATGGGTATAATGGTTTCGATTCCGCGTGCACTCTCTATGTGCTTTACATTTTTTTATAGCAAACATGAAGATTTTTTAATGATGGTATTTTCAATGACTCAAATGTAAAGCAACATCTATACATATAATAAAATTGTAACTAAGTCGAATTTGTACATTAAATATTTTTTGGAAAATCTAATTGAAATAGACATTATTATCGATACAGAGTCCGAATCTATAGACTTTAGAATTTTTGTCTGTCTGTCTGTCTGTTACCGCATTACGAGAAAACCACTGGACAGATTGACAGGTTCACCAGGATAACCAACTATCATCATAGCAAATTTCATCAAAATATGTCCAGTGGTTTTCTCGCGATGCGTTCACAGACAGACAATAATTCTAAAAACTATATATTAGGCGTCTATTTCGATAATAATGACTCTATCGATAAGATTTTCCAAAAAATATTTAATGTACGGATTCGACTCAGAATTTTGTTATATGTATAGATGATTCTCCCATTACAAGTCAAATGGGAGTAGTTCTAGTTTCCAAACATGAATAAAATAATTTAACGAATTGAGTTAAAATGGATATTCAGTTTGACCGGTTTAACTGAGTTTAAATTTCTCCCCTTGCCTTTAGCACATACACAGATATATCATGGCCTGGAGTAACACATAGACTATTGTTAGGATTCTAGTATTATTAAAGAACTATAATTTTAAAAATCGTAAAGGTTTCTACTTACCTAAATATTATAATTAACCGCAATTTTTTTTCGAAGTGAATCTTCTTTAGAATCGTTGTGATTTTAAACTCGATGAAACGAAAATGCGTCACGATAAACAGACAAACACACAATATAGGATTAAGCCGGCAAGAGAATGAGATAGAATACATTACACACGAAATAAAAAATAAAAAATAATACTGAACAATATGTTACTTAAAATGTAAAATAATTTTTAAACTTGGTAACACTATTATTAAAAATAAAACAAATAAACCTTATAAATATCGTACGAGCCTGATATTCTATTTTAATTTCATACTTTCGTAGGTTGCTTTTCTGAAGTTTCTACCATGTGTGAATTGCACATATGCACATTTTTTTTTAATTGAATTGAATTACATACTTGGTTTTTTAGCAATAAATAAAGCTAATAGAGTGTTAATGTAAACGAATTATTTTATTTCACTTAGCGATGTCGAATATATTAGGGCTGATTACAAAACGTCCCACGAGACGCGGTGATATGTTGTAATCCTATTATAGTTTTGGATATCTTAGATATGAGAAAACATGGATATGGCAAATTCTATTATTTTTATAATAAAATTTGACATATTATTACTTGTTATAAAATTTAGATTAGAAAACTAAGACACTCGCTTCAATGATGAACCAAACTAAAAAATAAAATATTTGGTTTAAACTATGATTTATTTGCCATTTTTTAGTTTGATGCTATAATCGCGTGATTTTTAAGTTTTTTAAATTATATTTTTTTTAATAAATTATTATATTGTCATCGGTCTTTGTTAAATGTGTAAGGTTTCAGTTCAATCTGAAGTTTTGAAGTGGTTTAAAATCGCATACAAAAACTCCTTTACGTAGATAAAGGTGGAGCTAATAAATGTGACATAGATTTTTCGAGGACAATGTAAAGGTTAAAAAAAAGTCCAGATTAGTTTAGTTAGTAGTATCAGTTTTTACAAATAAACAAATCTGTCCCTTTTATAATCCTATTAATATTATAAATGCGAAATGCGAAAGTTTGTGAGGATTTATGGATGTCTGGATGTGTAGATGTATGGATCTTTGTTACTGTATCATGCAAAAAGTACAAAATGGTTTGAAGTGAAACTACGATAATACATCAGAATAACACGTAGACTACTTTGTATCCCGGAAAAATGTACGGTTCCCGTGGGATAGATTTGTTCTTGTTGTTTTAGAGGCAAATCCGGGCGAAGCTAAGGTGAGCCACTGGTATACATGTTCAACAGCCTAAGCCGATAGGCCTAAAGTCTAAGCTCTTTATTTTACAAAATAAAAATAAAACCTTAACAAAAGTACCACATCCATAAACTCTAATCATCACTTCGGTAATCATCAAAAGGCCATAACTATCGCGCCCTAACAAAATATTTTGACTCAATAGATTGACCCCCGCAGAGCAAATCTAAAGCAGCGTGTGCTACTAATTACTGTATTGTGATTCATCTTAACATCTTTATAAGCACTAATTTTCACTCAGTGGTCAAAATTTGAACAATTTTAAAAATTTGAAGAAAACATTTAAGGTACGAATTTAGGTTTTTTCTTTGTTGATAAAACTAATCGTCAATGGCTAGTAAACAAAACAGAAGAGAAAACGTGTTGAACATTTTGTTTTTGCCTATTTATATATAGATATTTCATACAGCAGAGTGGACCTTGGAAGCAACTCCTTGGTAGTCCTTGGAAGCAACTGCTTCGGCAGACCTGCCGTCGACGCCCCATTACGACAAAGGATTAAAAAAATGTAGAACAATATTTTTAATTAATTCGAGTGTCTTTAAATGAGTTAAAGGTTGAAATTTCAACGACTGAACGAACACTAGTTAATTATAACTAAAGTAAAGAAATATTATCTTGTTCCCATAATTCTATGTTATCTTAAGCTAAGTCCACCGTACGTGCGAGCTTCAACAAAATGACATTCTATATCGCTATTAAAATGACAAATTAAAGCGTTATCATTTTATCATAATATGTCTATTTTTATTTTGATTTCTCTTCGTAGATAGTAGAATTCCATCTTGAGTAAACCCTCTGATCTCTCATCTGAAGCAGTACCGACGGCTTTACGTGCTTTTGTAACAAAAATCGAACCCAAGACAGAATATCTGCATCCTAATGAACTAGACACTAAAGCACCCAAATAATAGTTTTTAATTCTACAGTAGCGTTTTTATTCCGGAATAAGACTCTAATTGTCTTTTATGTTAACATTACCCCCTATTATGGTCACGTGGCAGGCTTATTCCGATCGAATGGATGTGAACCGGGGATAAAGTGTGAACAGACGGACGATTCTATTATTATTAAGGGGATGTTTTGATTGTTCAGTAAGCATATTGATGTCTAAGTCATAAATCGTTATCTCATTATATATTTGGTATAAATGTCTCTCTTTCTGATAAAATTGTTATTTTTAAAGTCACAATACATATTTTTTTACGACACGTTATAAATGGGACATTAACACACAGCACCATCTAGTTGCATGGTAAGCTACGAGGCTTGTGTTATGGATACTAGATAGTTGATACACTACACATATAATATAACTTTAAATACATATATGTCATAAATATAAACACCTATGACTGGAGTATAAACATTCGTGCTCATCACACAAATGAATGCCTCCAGTGAGACTCAAACCCACGACCGCTAGCACAGTAAGTAGTGTCACTACAAACTGAGCCAAACGTGTCATATGCATATAGAATATGAAAATTATACCTTTTAGTTCGGATTTACCTACTATATAATCAAGTTTTAGTGTTAAGCTTGCGATTTGAAATGTCGAAAGTTGTAACTACTTTTAAACTAAAAATGTACACCGACTTCAAACTTAAACACTCCTTAGGGTGTACGTTTTATAATTATTTGAAAATGATGAAAATAATCACGGCGTGGTTATTTAAAGGTTAGAAGTACTTAGAGTTTGAGCAAAGCCAGAACAGTGGTTTAAGATCATATTTATCGTAGTTAAAAGTTAGCTAAGCTAGACGTAACGGACATACATACTCGTATATCTGCAAAAATCTATACATTAATATGTAAAGTTAAAAAAAGCTTTATATGTTCTTAGAAAATAAATTAGTATGTATATCAGTTACTTCGTCACGCTGCAATAACTCAACAACTTGAACACACTGTCATAAACTTTTATACTTACACATACATATCTATCTATCTATACTTATTATAAAAATAAGTCCCCCGGCCGCGTCTTTCTGTCCTCCTGTCTGTCCTCCTGTCTGTCTGTACGCGATAAACTCGAAAACTACTGAACGGATTTTTATACGGTTTTCAACAATAGAAAGAGTAATTCTTGAGGAAGGTTTAGGTATATAATTTATTATGCTTTTATGTAAATTAGCTGAAATACGGCGACAAATGTTGAAGAGGTCGCAAAAAATCTCGCCAAATGGGAACTTTCCACGCGAACGCCGCGTAAACTAGCAAAGATACAGTTAAGTAATGTACTAGAGAATTCAAAATCTATAAAAATGCTACAAAAAAGTCCGCGATAGCATATCTCTATCTCTTACGGTTGACTTACAATAACCACTTTTATGTTAACATTTTTAATTAAAAACATTACGTTATTTTCAAAGTTATTTTCTTTAGTTCGGTATTAATCCTTATCCAAATGAATATTTTAGTTAGCTTAGTCATTTAATGCAGATTAAAATTGCTCTTTACACTAAATCAATCAGATGAATAGTTTTTGAGATATCGTTGTTAGAAGTAATTAGTAGCGAAACATTTTTAATGCTTGGCGAGCATTGAGATGCCTACGGCGAGTCCATCCCCTCTGCCCCGCATCGCTCGACCGCCTGCTCAAGCTATATAAACCGGGCGATGTAGCGCGCGATCCTAGGATACTTTTTACCGCGGGAAAATATCTTATTTCTGAGGAAAAATACAAAAACTGCAATGTAAGAGTATACTAATATGTAACACCTAAGAATTTAGTTTTTGGTCATCTGAACGCGGGCGGAGCCGCGGGCAATGCTAGTATATGTATAATAATAAATTTGTACGTATTAAATAATTACGTACATAAATTTGTACGTATGTATGTACTATCAGTTTTTTTGATACAAACAGTATTTAAAACACTTGGAGAAAATACGTAAAAGATATCAAAGGCACATCTCACTTCTTACTAATATTATAAATGTGAAAGTTTAGATTACGCAAGAACGGCTGAACAGATCTAGACGAAATTTACCACAGAGATAAATTATAGACTGAAATAGTTTATAGGCTATTTTTTATCCCGGCAAAATGTATGGTTCCCGTGGGATAGATTTGTACACCAATAAAGTTTCCACTAATATACATATCATGCCAATGAGAAGTCAAAAAAGAGGAAAAAGCAACAAAAAATGGTGTTGTAATCTCAGGAAATCGTAATAAAATCAATTTTTCTTCAACCAAAATAATCAAGCGACAATGAACGCCGAGTTACTCTTGGAATCGTGTGCAAAAACCGCGGTACGTTTGTGAGAGAGAGACGGCGTGATAGAGATAGCGACTTGCGCGGTCACTAAGTGACGCTTTGGGACATAGATTAGTTGATGAAGTGAAGTGGCGTGAAAAAAGTTTTGTGCCTACACGGTAGAGTGGTTTGAGAGGCGTTAGTTAAATAGATGAGATGGTGTTAGTTATATTTTTGATTACGTTAGAATTTATTTTCATAAATGTATGTGTTTTAAATTTACATGTGTTTTCAATGCTGCATCTCGATTTTAAGTGATTATATTATTCCAGTTAAGAACTATGGGTTCTGTGTGTGAAAAATCATTATTATACTGATTTATAAAATACTGAACATTATTTTATACCGTAATTGCTTAATTATGTAATACATAAGAACTATCTATATTAATATTATTAAAAGTAACTCTGTCCGTTTGTTTGTTACATTTTACGCTTAAATTGATTTACAGGTTTTCTTTATCCCCATGCCAATTTCCATGCCAAGCCAAAGGCAAATACTTGTTACAAAAAATTACCATTAACATATAATACTGTATAAAATATAAAAAAATATATATTTTCAGATATATGCCACATCTGGGACAAAATCTTCTTTGACATCAAAGTAGCTCGCCGCAATTCCCTTTCGCCGCAACAAAAACACCGTACAACATAGCCCTAGATTTCATTAAACGGACCTTAACTTCGTATATTGTGGAAACTAGTTACTATACGATCACATTATTGTATGAAGAAATATTACTATAAGAAACAACGTCACTTTTACTAAGCCAATCCTACTTTTAACCGATTTCAAAAATGTTGTAAGCTCTCTAACAGAGTATTCTTAATGGCTTCACCCTTTAAGGACCAATATCGTCAAAATATAAAATAATTACTTATTAATGAGTATTTATATTAGCACTAAATATTTTATTTATTCAAAAATGTACTTACAAATATTTATAAGTTAATCATCATATATACACAAGTATATGGGATCTGCAATCAATCCATATACATAATTATGTATGTACATAATGAAAGATGAGATGGATGAAAGATGAGATGGATGAAGATAGAATGAGAAAGGAAAGACTATATAGTCTTTCCCGTATCTTTCCACGTACTTATATAGAGTTAAAAAAATTTGTATTTTTGTTTATTTCAACGCAGAAGCTCTAATTTTGAGTCCTACCTATTTGAAAATTCTATATGCATTTTATTTTATTTCTTATGGAATCAAACATCACGCTACCGCTCTTAGAAGTTAAACTCACTACCAGATTATTTAATAATCCCCAAAAACTTTGGCACTTTTCGAAAGGAACTTAATCAAGGCTAAAGTGCTAAATTTGATGAATTTTAGCATAGAGATAAATTGGATTTTGGATACCATAGATTTGGATATTATAGATCGAGACTACACGTTTACGGATCATGAAAACTGGTCAGAAGATAGTTTGTGTAGAAATAAAGGTGCTTGTTCTTATTCTTGCTTTTCGTTGAGGAAATACAGGAGATATATAAAATAAAAAACTGTAACTAAGCCGAATCTGTACATTAAATATTTTTTGGAAAATCTTATTGAAATAAACATTATTATCGATACAGAGGCCGAATCTATAGTTTTTAGAATTTTTGTCTGTCTGTTACCGTATCACAGAAAAACCACTGGAGGGATTTTGATGAATTTTAGTATGGTGATAGCTGGTGATCAGGGTCAACATATAGGATACTTTTTACAGCGGGAAAATATCTCATTTCTGTGAAAAAATACAAAAACTGCAATGTAAGGGTATACTAATATGTAAAACCTAAGAATTTGGTTTTTGCTCATCTGAACGCGGGCGGAGCCGCGGGCGATGTTGTTATTTATAAAAATACTTTTTAAGGGGTGAAAGGGGGGTTGAACTTTATGTGGAACGGAATACATATTATTCTTTTGATCCGACCAGTCGGCCACCGCGGTCAATCTCACTGGGTCTGCGCAGGAGATATTATAGTATACCTATTCTTTCTACTCTAACACTGATGGAATGATAATTCAACAGACACGATGAGAAATCAGGCGCAAGACTGACGGCTTTACGTCCTATTTAAGATACGGGGGTGAAACAACGCCAAGTTTCTAGCTCCGGACTGCTACTGAGAATTTCTTGGCCTTTCATTCTCGGCGGATTCGAACCCAGTACCTCCGGATCTGAAGTTCGATGTACATTGTAGCTACTAGATCAACAAGTCAGTGGAATGCAGAAATAAAACTAATTAAAAAAAAATCGATGACAGGTTTGACTCAGTTTGTAGTGACCCTGCTTGCTGTGCCAGCGGTCGCGGGTTTGAGTCCCGCTGGGAGCATTCATTTATGTGATGAGCACGAATGTTTGTACTCCAATTATGGGTGTTTATATTTATAATATGTATTTAAAGCTATATAAATGTAGTGTATCAACTATCTGGTATCCATAACACAAGCCTCGTAGCTTATCATGGAACTAGATGGTGCTGCGTGTTGATGTACCAACATATTTATTTATAAGCTATGTGAACAGCCGCAAGCGAAAGTCTGTATACCCCATACACTTGTATGATCCATACATCGATTAAGATGAGAATTGTGACCGCCACCTTAATAATTAACACCAGTCACAAAACATATACGAAACAATAATTATAACATAATTATAATTAAATAATTACTAAATATGTCTGCAAATGCGAGTTTGTTTTTTTTTTTGCGCGCGCGCATCTAGTTTATTAAGATCCTAACTGTCATATTAACCTTTTATACCCCCTTATTGTGTTACGATAGAAAAAAATTAATTGCTATAATTGTTCAACCATTCTTACTTCCCTTGATCTACATCATTGTATATAATACAGTATATTTCGTACGTTTGTATGTCATTTATTATTGATGGGCCGATTTTGATTGAGTTTTTGCACGTGCTTTAGATAATTATTAGACAATTACAAACAAATGAACGTACTCAAATTTTGTGTTTTTAGTGCATCTTCGAAAGAGGATTTATTTTTTAAGTTTTTTTTTTTAAATTATAGAATTTTATTAATATTCATTCCTGAAGAAGGTTATCCACCGCTAATAATAATAAAAATAATAAAGTGAAGTTGAAAACAGTGTTTTACGTAGAAATATATTGTACTGTAGGGTCGTAGGTTCAATCTTGATCCGGGCAATTTATTTTGATCATGTAGATGGCGATGATGTAAAGAAGCATAATATAACTTGTTCATCTTATATGTTTCTTTATAAATTCTATTTGTGCTTTTCTAAAACATTGCCATTAACTAAAATAAATGTGACATTAGAATACTATAAGCCAAAGTTTTTCGGACTTTAAGTTTTTTCTCTGTTCAGAAGATTACAGCCATCTTATAAAACTTATAAAATCGCAAAATTTCTATAAACAAAATATTTGTATAGGTATGACTATTTCTTTACAGGTAGAGTGCTATTTTTTTTATTTATTATTATTCTTTTATTCCCAAACAAATATTCGCCTATCCCCTAACTTTTGAAGTTTGGAGTCAATCTCTTTCGTTAGTTAAAATCTTATTATATTATAATATTAAATGAGCAATTCTTGTGTATTTATTTATAAATGTATCCCACAGGAACCGTAAATTTTTACAGGATAAAAACTATCTTTGTACCAAGTTTCATACAGATCTGTTCAGTCGTTCTGGTGTGATTAAGTAACAAACATCCAAACGTCTAACCTTTCATATTTATAATATTAATTAATATACATTTCGTGTATCTCGGAAACGGCTGTTACGATTTAGATCTAATTTTGTATTTAGATAAGGTTTTGTTTATTATATAGGTGTCTGTTCTGAAAAAACTCAATTTTATACCTTTCCCAAAAACGCCGAGCAAAGCTCAGTCGTCTATCTACTTTATAATTAAAATAGACAATATTTTTGTTTTCTAATCCTACTTCCTACTAATATTATAAACGCGAAAGTTTATAAGAATATATGGATGTATGTTTGTTATTCTTTCACGCCAGAACGACTGATGAATTTGGCACAGAGATAGATTATAGTCTGGAATAACACA
This sequence comes from Brenthis ino, assembly GCA_921882275.1. Classification (NCBI taxonomy): domain Eukaryota; kingdom Metazoa; phylum Arthropoda; class Insecta; order Lepidoptera; family Nymphalidae; genus Brenthis; species Brenthis ino. The sequence goes on from OV170231.1 coordinate 21,689,241, forward strand.
TAGTCTAGTTTTTATCCCGGAAAAATATACGGATCCCGTGGGATAGGTTTGATTTTGTTTTTCTAGTCTAACATATAGCTTTGTAAACAGGAAATAAATAATAATTTGAAAAAATGCTTTTATTTATATAATCCAGTTAATATATAGTTAAAGATTTGTCACAGTCATTTTACGGCTCTATTATAAAGCCAGTTTCGTAGACACTACTTTTATATTGATATATATATATATATATATATATATATATATTGTTACATATTTACCTATGTAGATTATTGTTTTGCCATCAAAATTCTATAGGTATGTCAAATTTTACTTGAATTATGTACATTGTTCAATAACGAGTGCTTACAAATGAATTATATATTAGGAAACGAAGAGACAAACAAACTCAGCAAGTTAATAGAAGCAAGCCAAAAAATTAGATTGTCTTCTCCAGTCTACGTGACATCGGCGATGTAATCTGTGCTCAACTGCTACGCTTTGAAGCCAATTAACACGATAATTGAATTAAATTCATTGCTGTTTAAAAATTTTGTATAAAACTTTTGATGCACTGTATGAGACTAATCGAAACGAATTAAATGAGCCTAAGTTCAAATACTTAGTAGAAGCTATTGAAAATATTTTCTATACACAGCCTCCGACATCTCGATCAGATCATCTCGATAGTAACAAGATATTATACTCTTCTTCTGTCACTCGGATTCACATGCAAAGCCTCAAATCGATACGACAAATATAAGTTTTATATCAAATTCCCAATCAATTTATATCATTCGTTAGTTAATACTTTCCTAGATTTACGAAAATATTTGTCATTTTTAATAAAACTATCTTTTCGGATTTTTTCGCTGATTTATTTTGATTTTTGGTTCCCGACGTTTCGATTGCTTTACAGCAATCATGGTCACGGGTGAGACTGAGGTTTTAGACGTCTCAAGCGTTCATTTTGTTATTTTATGGGTAGGCTGTCTGTAACAACTATACAATGCCTTGGAGACATCTAAAACACTGGTTTCTCGCGTGACCACGATTGCTGTAAAGCATTCGAAACATCAGGAATCAAAAATCAAAATAAATCCGCGAAAAACTCCGAAAAGATAGTTCTATTTAAAATAGTTATTAAGTTACAAATCAAGATCACAAACTCTCTTCAACCAAGTATTGGAGCTTAATATTACTACAAAATTAAAGTATCTACAAGTGAAACAAAGTCGCGGGCGGTAGCTAATACATAATAACTTAATATAATGGCATTTTTGCCGCATTATTCACTAACAAAAACTGATTGACCGCTAAAACATTCGCATAAGCCAATTTAAAATGCATTTAAACGTAATTAAAATGATTATTGAGGGAGGACGAAGAAATGTACAAATAGCGCCATCTATCGGCGAGTAGTGCGAACTATAGAATTTAAAGCTAGTGGTTGTAATTAAATTATTGTATTGTATAGACAAGATATTAACTCTGTAATACCGTCTTAGATTTACGCGAATACTTGATAGTTTAGACAAAACTATTTTTTCATATTTTTGAGGGTGAGAAGAAAATTGAGAACGGCCGGACTAATGACCCGAATAAAGTTAGAAATTAATTAAAAATATTTTTTATAATAATATATCGTAATATATTATTTTTATTTAAAAGTATTTTAATTTCAAACTGAATTTCCATATATATGTTTTAATTAAATAATCACTAAATATTTCACCCACTTAGTACTACAATTCCTTAGAATGAAGAGTTAAGGCTTTATTTTTATATCTATCAGCCAATTTTGACGTATATGTATATACATATATTTTATTTAACAAGTGTTTGAAATTCGACCATAATCGTTATTGAAAATTTGAGGAAAACACATATTAATAGAATTTACCTATCTATATAAAAAAAATGATTCCAAAAATGTTTTTTATTGATAACACTAAATCTCGTCAATAGCTAATAAATAAAAAAAAGTCTATTGTTTGTCGAACGATTTGTTTTTTTTTTATAACATCACATTTTCTGCTCTGTAAAGAGGAGTCAAAGGAGGAGTGAATAAAAAAAAAGACTGAACTTTCTTGTCTTTATCTATTTGCGTACACACTTAAGTCAATTAAAGAAATCTAAATCCATACTAATATTATAAATGTGAAAATGTGTGTTTGTTTGTCCTTCTTTCACGTCAAACAGAGTTGACGGATTGGTGTTATTTTTTTGTGTGGAGATAGTTAGAAGGCTGGAGAGTGACATTTACCGCGGGATATTATCTCATTCCAACGGGGGAAAACACGTTATAATACAACCCAAAAAAATATTTATGATCAGAATTACTTGAAACTTGGTATTAATGCTCTTTAAAACAATGAAAAAAATATGTGTTTTAGCATTTTCCGAAATTCATCCCATAAGGGGGTAAAATAGGGGATGAAAGTTTGTGTAAAACCTACCTTTAGATATTTTTTGTAGTTTTAGCGCGAGCGAAGCCGCAAGTTCTGTTAGGAATAAATAGAATATTACTCAGCAGTATTGAACAATATATCTACCTATAATTTATTAGTGTCTAATTAAAGAAAGTTACGTTGGTATGATATTTTATTATGAATGATTTATTACTAATGGACGTATTAAACCTAATAACAGGCCCTCTGTATGTTCACTAATTACTTCGTATATCTTGATTAGATAAACTTTAGCATATTTTTAAATGAAGATATTTTAATTTTAGTATTTACTAGCGGCTTACGACCCTATCTGTCAGTGAGAGTTCCGTCAAAACTAGTTCAGCCGTTTCGTAGATTAGCTGGAACAAACAGACAGACCAAAATTTTAAAAATTGTGTTTTCCTCATATAATTTGAAATTCGTTTAGTAAAAACTTTTATATTGACATTACAAACAGACAGTTCAATTTTATTTATCTGTATAGATGAATGAAGGTAGTGGTAACCCGATGGTAACACGCTCGCTTGAAATATCAACCGAAGCGGGTTCCAAGCCTGAGTCTCGCTCGTTTAATATTTTCATGTGCACATCATTTTCAACATGATTACTAAAAGATTATGATTAAAATTAATGTGTTCTATTGTGTTCCGGTAAATGTAAATAAATGACAGTACAGAAAAATCAGTAGTGTTTGGGCGCAGAAAAAATATACTAGCGATTAATCTCGCTAGATTTGAATATTTGTCTCATTAAATTGGACATCCCTTTTAATTTGTTTAATATGTTTGTATTTATGTGTTTTTTTTTAATATTTATATTTTTTATGTCTTATATAGTATACTCATGAGCTAACTTCTAACAAATTCTTTCTTCCGATGCGTCTGTAGATGCCTATCTACTGTGCTAAATTTCATCCAAATTCTTTGCGTTTCGACGCAAAGGAGTAACAAGCATACACACACATTTCAGCTGTATGATTAATGCCATGTAAATAGAAGTTGAAATATATATAAGAAAACGACAGAAGCTTTGAGTAAGGTTTTACCGGTTATCTGCACTGATCTAAAATCGGAGTGAGTATGAATGTACCTAATGTTTATATATCTTCTGCCATCGAGTCGGTTCTATCGTATTTTCTCTCACTCCATCAGTAAAACAAAATAGTGTGCATCTTTACTAATATTATATATATGTAAGTTTGTGGATGGTATAGATGTTTGTTACTCAATCACGCCAGAACGACTGAACGGATCTGGATGAAATTTGGTACAGAGATAGATTATAGTTAGGAATAGCACATAGGATTTTTGTCCCGGAAAAATGTACGGTTCCCGTGGGATAGGTTTGTGTTTGTCTAGGGACCCGAAACAAAGCGTAGGCGAGTCGCTAGTATGTACCTACATATCAGATTGATTGTTTTAATAGTAAAATTAACAAAACAACTTATAATAAGTGAATTATTCATACTTAGTATCAGTAATTATAATTAATTATCTAACATAAATATGATATATGTATAGAGTAAATATATAAATAAGAGAAGCCAAATGGACATGCTTAGCATATAATATATTAATATTGCCTCCCCCAGTCGCATTACTGTCAACGTACACCCTGTTCCGCTGAGGTGTGGCCGGCGCCATGTTGCGGTGACACAGAGTGTGGAAAAATTGGAATATTCCCATTTCATTTAATTTAATTGAACTATTACTGTTTTATGCGAAAGTTTCTACGTGTGTATGTTTGTTACTATATTACGGTAAAACACTTTGTACTGCCTCGGTGGTGTAGTGGCTAGCATGTACGGCTGCACACTCGGAGGTCTTGGGTTCGAGTCCCGGGTCGGGCCAAGTTTAGTTATTGAGTCTTTCTGTATAGTAAGTCTCAGTAACAGCCCGGAGTTGGGAAGTTGGCGGTGTTTCACCCCCGTGCCTCGGAGAGCATGTAAAACCGTCGGTCCTGCGCCTTAACTCTTACCGGTCGTGTCGAGTGGTCGTCCCACCGGAGTATGAGAGTGATAGGAATAGAGAGTGCACGTTGTGTCTGCGCGTACACTTGTGCACTATAATATCTCCTGCGCAGTTGCCTAATCTAAATGAGATTGGCCGCCGTAGCCGAAATCGACTAGGAGAATATCATCACGCTAAAACTGAACGAATCTGAACGAATTTGGATGATATTTTGGTATTGAGATAGTTAATGATCTGGAGTAACACATAGGCCAGATCTAGATATTTAGGGAAGCACCTGATTGAAATAAGGTAAAGCACTAGTTTATCTATAAAAAATCACATATTAATGAATAGTTACAATAGATATAAAGTCTGTGAAGTAAGAGGTAGAGAAAGAAGGGTAAACGAAGGCAGAGAAATTTAGATACTTTTATTAGTATCGGCAATCTAATATAACAATAATTTAGTGATAATAACACAAAATAACTCTCTCTCCATCTAGCAAACTACTCACAATAATCTATACAATAAGGTCATTTCAACGAACCCAAACACGGTGTCTCTGCAGTACTTTAGTGAAGAGTTGGTTTTTTGGGTTTCTCGCAGATTCAGGAGACTCCAGGTGACGCTGCAGCATCACGCCTAGCTACCATATCATTGCAATGTCATTGACACGAATGAATTATATATGTGGAAGTTGCTCATATCTTCTTACCGTTTAAAAAGAGCTGATGGCTTACAAAAGACTGAATGGTAGTAGACTCATGATGTTCAGTAAACAATTGTAATAATTTAATGCTGAATAAAATATTTTGAATTTGAATGGATTTTTTTGATTTATAGCTAAGAACACTCTCGATCAAGCCACCTTTCAATCCAAATAACTAAAATTATATATATATATATATATATAATAAGACGCTACGATGCCACAAACAGATACATACCCTTATACAACCCCTTTTTTACGTCTGGGGTTAAAAACATAAACTAACAATTCTATCTGATTCCTAACTCTATATCACTTTATATTATTTTGTGACAAACAAAAATTATAAAATCAAACCTGGGGAAGGTTCTTCGTTTTGGAAACGTATAATTCTTTTAATAACATGATAATGTAGTAGGTAGCAAAATGAAAATTGAACATGTATATATTTTATATGTAAATAGGTGCAGGTGACACGCTCTCTTCAAAAACGTTATTAAATATTATATTTTACTTAGCTTTGTTTGTGTTTTGGAACTGTTAAGGAAAAATCAAGATAAAACTTTTTTTATACATATTTAATCAAAATGGCTTCTATTTTATTCCATCTTATTATATTAAATGAGCAATTCTTGTATACTTACATATATATAAATTTATTAAGTGTATCTCGGAAACGGCTGTAATGATTTGGATCAAATTTTCTATTTAGATAGGTTTTTGCTTTAAGGTTTATATGTATAGGCGTGTTTTCTGAAAAAATGTAATTTTTCATTAAAAAAATATTATATAGTGCCATCTCGTAAATTTTAATGATACTTGCATTGCCAATGGATGACAACCTATTGAACGAGTACCTACACTGAGCAAATCTCGGTCACCCAAGTACTACATTTGTAACAAATAAATTGTATTGAACCGACTTCAAAAAGGAGGAGGTTCTCAATTCGACTGTATGTTTTTTTTTTTTTTATGTTTGTTACCTCAGAACTCCGTCATTTATTAACCGATTTGGACAATTTTTGTTTTGTTTGAAATAAATATCATTTTCTTTTAAGCTGATAAATGTATTTTAAATAAAACTATCTTTTCGAATTTTTCCGCGGATAAGTATATTATGATTTTTGGTTCCCGACGCGACGTTTCGAATGCTTTACATCAATCATGGTCACGAGAGAGAGAGATAAAAAGAGAGAAATCCGAAAAGATAGTTGTATTTAAAATGTCACATATTCGCGTAAATCTAAGAAAGTATTAAATAAATTGTACTGACATCCTGTCGATTGAACTTCAATCTTATACCAATCTTAGATGCTTAAGGGCCGACCCACACTATAGTGCTAGTTGCAGTACGTTCTCGATCTCATATCTACCTTACTGATAGTGAGAATGTACTTAAAGTTTCGTGTATAAAATACTTTACCAGACCGATATCAGACCGAGAACGAACTGTGATAGGCACTATGTATATCTGTCCTAATACTATACATTAGGCGAGCAACGCAAGGATAACTCACTAGTTTATGTATAATTGCTCCGAAAGAGACCTGAAGTTATGAGTAGATAGACCTATAGATAATAAATTGTTTATCAAATCATATTCTTAATTCTTTCATTGTTAAAACACTTAAAATGTACCTAAATATAGCATTTTCAGCTGTGGTTTTAATGCGAAAGTTGATGCGAAAGTTTTTGTATGTATGTATGTTACACTTTCACATTGAGACATCCAGACGGATAGAGCATAACTTAGCATAACTAGCCATCTGCGCAGGAGATATTATAGTGCACAAGTGTACGCGCAGACACAAGTGCACTCTCTATTCCTGTCACTCTCATACTCCGGTGGTACGACTACTCGACACGACCAGTGAGAGTTAAGGCACAGGACCGACGGCTTTACGAGAATTTCTTGACAGAAATACTCAATAACTAAACTTGACCCGATCCGGGTCTCGAACCCAGGACGCCCAGGCACAGCCATCAAATATTGTTATATCCTTTAATTAATTAATATTCTATTAGACATAACACCTGCCAAGAACTTTACAACTCTATCAATAATTTTTAACGTCTCATAAACTATTAGAGCCAAATCATGTGCCATAAAGAACTATTTATATAATAAAATTGATTGATATTGTAACGCTTGTAAAGTTAGTGTAAATAAAATTAACGTATAATAGGAAATATAAAACACATATAATAGTCTAACATGTTGTAATTTTCGATCCAAGTTTCATCAAAATCGTGTCAGCCACTTGCCTGATTTAACATCCTTAATACCTATTTTTACTAAAGATTAGATATTGAACCATAATATGCAGATAAACAAAACTATTTTGACCGACTTCAAAAGAAAAGAAGTACTATTTGTTTTCTTTTTCGTATGTTCCCTGATATTTCACTAATTGTGAAGTTTTATAATACATTTTTTATCTACCTCGATGGTCTAGTTGCCAGTATATATTGCAGAAGATCCAGAGATCCTAAGTTTGAGTCCCTATGTTCCTGATGATGGAACCTATGTTCTATTCCAGACTATAATCTATCTCTGTGCCAAATTTCATCCAAATCCGTTCAGCTGTTCTGGCGTGATTGAGTAACAAACAAACGAAACTATCGCATTTACAATTTATCTATTCATCATTTTTCACGCGGCCACTGGGAAATATGATTCTTTGTGTAGAAATAGTAAATTACAATAATATTTTTTTATGTATATTAAGCAAAGACCGCAGTTTTGAGTGGTTTTATTATTTCGTTTGTAGTAATTTCTTTTGTGTTAAAGTTATCGTTCAGTTTAGTCTATGCATTTTATGGTGACTCATCGTCACGTTTTACTAAAAACATGTTAAATAAATGATAATAAATAAATATCTTGGGACATTAACACACAGCACCATCTAATTCCATGGTAAGCTACGAGGCTTGTGTTATGGATACCAGATAGTTGATACACTACACCTATATAACTTTTTAAATACATACATATTATAAATATAAGCACCCATGAATGGAGTACAAAATATATTCGTGCTCATCACACAAATTAATGCCCCCAGCGGGTCTTGAACCCGCGAGCTCTGGCACCGCAAGTATTGTCACTACAAACTGAGCCAAACGTATCGTCAAAATATTTTTTTTTTAATTATTTTTATTTCACCTGACTCGTTGGTCTAGTAGCTACCATGTACGGATCGAACTTCAGATCTGAATCGAAATTCAGAACTGGGTTTGAATCCGATGAGGAAATGAACGAATCCGATGTGAAAATTTCATTAATAATCTATTTCATTAATAATCTATACATATAATAAAATGTCCGTCTGTTACCGCATCACGGAAAAACAACTGGAGGGATTTTGATAAAATTTGGTATGATGATAGCTGCTTATCCAGGTCGACATATAGCATACTTTTTACCGCGGGAAAATATCTCATTTCTGAGAAAAAAAATACAAAAACTGCAATGTAAGAGTATACTAATATGTAAAACCTAAGAATTTGGTTTTGGTCATCTGAACGCGGGCGGAGCCGCGGGCAATGCTAGTGTATTATAAATTGTTGAATATTAACTACTAGGCAAACACAAGTTATTTTAAAATGTGCTAAGACAAAAACATGTAAAGTCGGGATATATTAAGGTTAGTATTTTTTCTCTCCCTGCTATCTGTGTAGCATCTAATCACGGTAGCAAACAAAGACTGCTTCCCCGAAAGGTCTTGTAATTATACAGTATGATACGAAGGCCTAAGGCGAAAACTTATATACAGGTTGTCTTATTTAGTATTTGTATTGGAAAGTATTATTATATACTGGAGTTTACTAGTTTGATAAGACTAAAGCTCATCAATAGCTTTTAAATTAAAAAAGAGCCGACAAACAGAAGAGAAAAAGGTACTGGACTGTTTTGTCTGTGACTATATATATATATATATATATATATATATATATATATATATATATATATATATATATATATGAAAGTTTTTATTTGTATGTATGTTTGTTAATTCTTCGCGATGAAAAGGCTGAATGATTTTTAATGAAATTTAGTACACAAATAGGCCATAACTTGGAGTAGCACATATTGTAAGTAATGATAAATTGCCAGAAGATAGCGCTGCTTGAATATGTATTTTACTATGTACGAGTATTCATGAAATTAATACAAAAGGCATCGAGGAACTTACCTAAGTGAAAAGAGAGTAAGTTGTAACTAATTAAGGAGAAGCTTCAATATCAATATCCATATTTCTAACTTTAAAAATAATACTTTCATCGCGTATTTAGTACTTATAAGGTAATTTTTTTTTTGTAATTTAACCTCAGTGCTCACATTTGTTTTATAAGGAACTCTTACACCATTTTTTTTATATCTTTAAAATTAATTTAAAATTTTGTCAAAATGCTTTATTCAACAACGTGCAATTATTTATTTTATTTGGGTGCCTTCCATTTTCTCTGTAATTGAATAATAAATATATAGTTATTATGTGAAATAGACACCGTCTGTAATAAAATTGATTTTCGAGACGTAAAACCCTAGGCTCTCCCGTTACCATGTTTGCTTAGCATTCAAAATTCTTATTGATATAGTCATTATTATAGATACAGAGGCCGAATCTATAATTTTTAGAAATTTTGTCTATCTGCCTGTCTGTCTGGGAACGCATCATGAGAAAACACCTTAACAGATTTTGATGAAATTAAATATGATGATACCTGGTTATCTGGGTCAACATATACTCATATTTCTCTCTGTCTCTCTCTCTCTCTGTCTCTTGCGAGGTTAAATGAATAAAGTTTTATTTCGAAAACTTAGTTCACATTCATATTCCAATTTTGAACAACCTGTATAAGAAAATTCCAGAAGTTTACTGTATGGTAACCCACTCGCTTTTGGCCTGAAATATATTATAATGATATATCGTGCGCTCATTTGTTGAATATTTAATAACTCGGTAACGTAACATTTAGTATGTTTGATTTTTCTAATGCCGACATAATAAAAGAACACCACTGTTTTTTGGAATGGCGTATTTTTATTATTATCTATACATATAATAAAATTGTAACTAAACCGAATCTGTACATTAAATATTTTTTGTAAAATCTTATTGAAATAGACATTATCATCGATACAGACCGAATCTATAGTATTTAGAATTTTTGTCGGTCTGTCTGTCTGTGAACGCATCACGAAAAAAGCACTAGACAGATTTTTGTGAAATTTAGTATGATGATAGCTGGTTATCCGGGTCAACATTTAGGATGCTTTTTACTGCGGAAAAATATCTCATCTCTGAGCTAAATCTTAAAACGTAAATAGGGAAGAACCCGAGCGGAGCGAGGGTATGTCGCTAGTGTACCATAAATAAATTTATCTTAGGTATATAATATTTATTTCTATTTCAAGTGGTATCGGAGACCACATGGTTATTGCTCTAGACAGTAGCTACAAGGCAATTATGTTATACTAGCGACTCACCCTCGCTTCGCTCGAGTTCGCCTCCAGAAAAGCATAATCAGATCTATCCCACGGGAACCGTTCATTTTTCCAGAGATAAAAAGTAACCTGTTGTTTGACAATATAAGGTATCAACATGTCAAATTTTACTAAATTAGGTGCATAAGTTGTTGTGTACTAAGCTGTATAAGTTACTACAGTTTTTTAACTATCCCACGGGAACTCTTTAATTTTCCAGGATGAAAAGTGTCTAAAATATTGACCGGGGATATAAAGTACCACCATGAAAAATTTCATTTAAATCGGTCTAACAGTTTCGGAGATTAACCCGTACTAACTGACAAACAGACAGACAACAAAACAAAAAATTTGAAGAAATCTGGATTTATTCTATTTCTCTTCTTACATCCCCCTGACTCGGTTTTTAGCATTTTTTTCTATGTACAGACATTCGACCTATACAGTTTTATTATATATGTATATAGATGTGATGACTACAATTAAATGCATAACTCACTAATACGTAATTAATTGTTAATGCTTTTTAAAAGTGCCAGTTTATTACAATTTACTTTATCAATGTCACGTTGAATGGAAATGGTAATTCAATTCAATTATTCAATATATGACATTTGAATGAGCGACTCTATTATTATTTCCTCTGTTATTGTTTTTTTTTAATTTAAATAATATGATTTACGTTTATATAATACTACCAAAACCCGCGGCTTCGCTCGCGCTAAAACTACAAAAAATCTCTAAAAAGATAGTTTCATACAAACTTTTATCCCCTATTTTACCTCCTTATAGCATAAATTTCGAAAAATGCTAAAACACGTATTTATTTAATTATATTGAAGCGCATTAATACCAACTTTCAAGTAATTCTGATCATAAATATTTTTTTGAGTTGTATAACATGTTTCCTGTGGGAATTAGATAATCTCCCGCGGTAAAAAGTAGCCAATGTCACTCTTAATCTTCTCTTCTCTCTCTCTCTCTCTCTCTCTCTCTCTCTCTCTCTCTCTTAATCTTTTCTTCACACATAAAATCACGCCAATCCGTCACTTCGTTTCGACGTGAAATTAGGACTAACAAACAAACAAACAAACAAACAAACAAACAAACAAACAAACAAACAAACAAACAAACACACTTTCACATTTATAATATTAGTATGGATATGGATATAGGTACTCTTATTACCAAGATCAAGTATGTATAGGATTTCTCGGCAAACCAAAGACGCTCAATTTCTTAGAAGTTTCTTTCCGAATGTCTTTATTGGCTTTTGACTCTATCACCGGATCAACTCGATGGTATCAAATTATTGTAATGTCAACCAAACTACACAAGACACAAAATTATTAAAATTTCTATTAGAAAATTAAGAATTGATTGTAATTATTTTTCCAGATTTGTTTACATTGGTATTTTTTTTCATTTGTAAGGTATCTAATCTATATGTATGTATAGAATAAATAGATAATACTAGAAATAAATGAGTATTAAAAATTATCTCTATTATTATTATAAAAAGTCAGAGTTTGTTTGTTTGTTTGAGCGCGCTAACCTCAGGAACCATAAATCCGATTTGAAAAATTCTTTTTGCATTATATATAGCGATTCTTTTTGCATTATATTGTATAGTATTGAGTAAGGCTGTAGGCTATAAATCTTACCGGAAAAATGTACCTACAGTTGCCGTGGCATAGATTTGTTTTTGTCTAGGGATGAACTCGAGGGGAATCGTTAGTTAAAGATAACGATTTCAACAATCATGTATTATCCAAATACTTACATAATTTTGAAAGAATTGAACGAGTCGGGTGATATGATGGTTAAAACATAACATTAATAAACTATTTTTAGTGTTAATTTTGAATGAAATATAAAAAAAAATCATGGGAATATATTTTAAAAAATATGCATGCGAGAATATACGAAAATTGGTTACTAACAATGCACTCCCTCGCCTCACATTTTTGATAGTACTAAACCAAAATAATTATAAATTAAAAATTTAAAATTCCCCCTACGCAAATAAATTGTCATTTAACGATTACACTGACACTTGTGAAGCACATAATCGAGTATCTAATCATATGCCGAAATGCCTTACATCATTTTGGAAAAGAGCTGGTACTCTTACACTGCTGAACCGATATTAACCAAACATGGCTAAGAACCACCGCAAGGAAACTGGCTTTCAAATGAAAAAAACCGCATCGAAGTCGGTCCATCCGTTTGAGAGCTACTATGCCACAGACAGACACACACACACAGACAGACATCGATGCCAAACTTATAACACCCCTCTTTTTGCGTGGGGTATTAATAAAAGAAATAAGGCTTCACTAAAAAAATAAGTTTAATAAAACAAAATTGTATTTTAAAAGAGTCCAACTCACACTTAACTAAATTTTAAACACATAATCCAAAAACATGATTCCAAAAACAGTTAGTGTTATCATGAACCACTTATCTAAGTTAAATCTCTTTGACATTTACATATTATTCATCACATAAAACAACTTTACGATTCAACGGTCTTCTAGGTCTATTACACAACGTAAAAAAAATAAAAAAAAAGTCTAGCGGTCGTAGCAAAAAATATGAAACATGCACCCTTCAATAATTCATACATAAAACGCTCCAGGCGGGGTTCGAACCTACACCTCTGAGTAGTCAGTATGTTAACTTGACGAATAATAATAAAGAAATTAACAAAAACCATCCTTATTTTAAAAGAAATAAAGACGAAGAAAAAGATATTTTTTAACTTATGACTTTTTGTTTCCAACTACGTTGAACGATACGAATGATAAGAGACTCCAATGAAATTTATTTCAACCATTCAAACATTTCATTTTATACTTTAATCAAATATCATTAGAGTTTAGTTTAAATTGTTAAAAAAATGGAGATATTGACTTATTTTTTAAAAGAATGATTTATGTCCTGTCTTTGACCGCACGTTATTTTCAAGCTAAAACGTCATAAGTCACAAAATGCAATTTCCAAGTAATATGCTTTTGTAAGCTTGTTATGTTTTATGTATACAGTTTTAACACGAATGGAGTCATTTTCATATATTTATACGAGTAGATAAAGTGTTGTAGTAGAAATACTTAATGATAGTATTGCTTTAAACTGTTAGTAAGACGACTTAGTAATTATAAGTAGCTTCATTGTACATAATAATAAAACCTTGTTTTACAAATACGACTTCTGTCAGCGCTAGCGCTAGTTTAGATCTTAGGATTAATTTTAATATGCAAAGGTACAACCGATTACATAAGAATGGGAGTTGGATAAAATAAAATATATTTTATCGAATGAAAATCAATTTTTATATATATATATATATATATATATATATATATATATATATATATATAAATTGATTTCCTGGGATTTTTGTAACAAAGTATTATTATATATAATAATACTTTGTTACAAAAATCCCAGGATAATTTAGCCAAATACTTTAAATAGATTTTATTACTGGCGACTTACCCTCGCTTTGCTCGGGTTTGTTACTAGACCTTTTGTAATCATATACTAATATATAGACACCACTATTTTTAGGCAAATGCTACAAACAGTCTGTCTGTGTACTTAATTTTATATAAATCCATCCAGCCGTTTTAGTATAAAAGAGTAAAAAACGTACAGACATACAATACAAATTAAAACAGATAGACAGACAGACACTTGTCCGTTACGACCATAAAAAGTCAGTAGTCTATGTCACTCTCATCAAAATTACTCCGAAAGCCGCAGGTACTAACAGACAAAAAGAAAGATGTGTCTCAAAAGATAGGAGTTTAGTAAGCTTTTTAGAATGAAGTAGAGTGAGACCAGCGAAGTAATGATACAACACACTTCACTAGTCGTAATATATGCGTAAAATATTAATAATTAATAGCTTTACATAACATTTCCTTCATTATATAACTTTTCAGCTTTCATTGATGTTTGAATAACGAATTTTTAACACATTTTTATTAAACACTACCATTGCCCGCGGCTCCGCCCGCGTTCAGATGACCAAAAACCAAATTCTTAGGTTATACATATTAGTATACTCTTAGATTGCTGTTTTTGTATTTTTTCTCAGAAATTAGACATTTTCCAGCGGTAAAAAATATTCTACACGTTGACCCGGATAACCAGCTATCACCATACCAAATTTAATTTAACAGACAGTCAGACAGACAGTCAAAAATTCTAAAATCTAAAGATCTGTATCGATAATAATGTTTATTTTACTAAGTTTTTCCAAAAAATATTTAATGTACAGATTCGGCTTTGTTACTATTTTATTATATGTACTATTGAAGAAAAATTATTTTAAAAAATGTACAAGTACATATATTACATACATACGTTATCTAGTATTTATGCATTAAATAGAAACATGCACTATATTAAATAAAAAATTATGATAACTTATCGATGACGTGCTCACTTGGACAATTACGTGAATATGGTTTACACACTGAAACTACTTACCACACCATGATGGCCACTTGCTGTAACCTAGAAAACCTCGCACGGAAACCTGAAAAATTTGTATAAAATATGTACGAACTTTATTAGAAACTATTATATTTATAGTTTCAAGCAGAACCAGGTCACTATACTGGTCAAATCTTCGGAAGCCTGTCCGATTTTGATGCATCCAGATCGATTAATGCGATAAATGCACGTCCTAACCCACAATTATAAATTTATCGACACTAAATAATCTTTGTAGATTTTTTTTTTATTTTCGGTTAAAATATTAGAGATCATCGAGAGCTCGAATTTATAGCTTTATACTAAGTTTTCGATCAGACTTTACATGAACGTATTGCTTTTTTCTTAGTCATAGTATAGATTAGATTTTTTGACGGAGTGAATGAGTGAGATGGTGAATGAATGAGAAAGTGAGTAAGAGAATGAGTGAATGTATTTCTTACATCTTTACGATGAAACGGCTCATCGGATTTGAGTAAAATTAAAATAATTATACTACTTCTCAATGTATCAAACAAAAGAGCGACGCCACTTGCAAATATATGTTATGTTTGCAGGAAATGATAATTTCATAATGTTTTAGTTTTTTAGATTTACGCGAATATTTAACATTTTATATAAAAATATCTTTTCGGTTTATTTCGCGGATTTACTTTGATTTTTGGTTCCCGACGTTTCGAATGCTTTACAGCAATCATGGTCACGGAAGAGATTGATTCAATCCCATGAACGAAAAATCAAAATAAATCCGTGAAATAATCCGAAATAATAGTTTTATTCATAAAATTTTGTTCTGTTTCTCTACTCTAAAGTTAAAAAGATGGTTATAACATGTTTATTAATGATTTACTAAAACGATTTATACTCCTACTATTGAGACTTGAATAATGCATCATATTCTTCATTATTCATATTTCTAGTAATATTATAAAATAGCGGCTCACCTACCCTCGTTTGTTACCTCACGTTGAAACAGACAGACAGATTTAAATGAAATTTAGTACACAGATGGACTATGACTTGGAGTAACATAGGTTACTGTTAGGCGCCTATGGAGGCACCCCATCGAAGCGAAATAAGCCACAAATTAAAGATATAGTATAGAAGTTTTTGCCCAATATGCAAATAAATTGTATTGTATTCAGCCCTTTCTTAAAATTCCACTGCTGGGAACGGGCCTCCCTTCAATACGAGGAGGATCAGGCCATAGTCCACCACGCTGGCCAAGTGCGGGCGGACTGAGCATGTCTTTCGAAAACTTGCTAGGTTCTCTCTGGTTTATTCCCGATGATTTTCTTCGCCGTAAGGCAAGTGGTAATCATGTTAGAAATGATTCGCACATGAAAATATCAGAGGTTCAAGACCCGGGATTTGAACACGCTTCACTCGGTTTCCCAAGCGAGCACGTTACCACTGGGCTACCACTGCCTTGCCATGCAAACAAATATAGTAAAGTAATAATTTTATCACTTTACCAGTATTTAACAAGTATTCAAACTAAAATGATTTTTTAAAGAGGCGAAAAATATTATTTATGAGAAAACAGTAGCAATGCTGTTATTACAAATTTTGAAAATTATTATAATCGTGACTTGAACAAAATCCCGTAACAACACTGTACTGGCAGGTAGCGACAGCAAGAAAATAAATTTAAAAAAATTATATTTCTTTTTAAGAAAAGTTACACCGACAATATTAATTAAGTGTAAGTTATTACACTCTTACGAGTGTTTTTTTTTTTTTTTTTTAAAAAAAACAATTCTGAAAACATTTTCTTAAAAAAAGATCAAAATTCACAGGAATTCATCCAAAATCTACTTTGTTTTGAATAAAGTAAAAAATAATTTAAAAGTTAAAATATAAAAGCATTTCTGAGCTGCTAAATTTAAATTTACATCAAGATCGTAGTACGAGTATGTACTCGTACTACCATCAATTCAAATTTAACTCAAAATTAACTATTTATCAACTTTTTTTTTTTTTTATTGTCGCTCGACAAGATGACTCCATGACGCCTGATGGAAAGCATCAGTGGAATCCAGAATGAGATCCATCGGTTCCGGGACTTGATCTCGATTCCGATCAACCTCACCTCGTCGGCCTGCAAATGTGCTTTTTCACGCTCCGTTTAAACGACCCAGGATTATAGGAAGAGTTTACTACAACACTAGTATAGTATTATATGATCTGTGCTACAACTAAATAAAGAAGGTAAATATAATTTGACACAATTTTTTTCTTTATTATTATAAAAAATTTAAATGTGTATTTATTAAATGTTTAATATTTTTTAAATGTGTTTTTATTAAATGAATATAATTTATTAAAAACCACTGAGATTTATGTAATGCTAAATGAAATATCTAAAAAGCCGGACCTATATAGTGAAATTTTATTTCCTTTCCATTCTTACATTTCCTTATTATTTTAAAAATCGTTAAAATAAAACAATATCCTACTAATATTATAAATGCGAAAGTTTGTGAGGATTTATGGATGTTTGTTATTCTTTCACGCAAAAACTACTGAATGGCTTTAATGAAACTTTACAATAATATATCTCATATATTAGGATAACACATAAACTTTTAAAAAGAAAATTAAATGTAGTATGTAATTAGATATTTAAAGAGAATGTTATTTAAACAGCTTACAAATATTCTGTCTGTACTTTCAGAACTGTTGCCGGCGGCCATTTTCTGAACGTGATTTAAAAAAATTCGGTCGGTCTGCTTAGAGGCGCTGGTTTTTTTTTGTTTCCGCCAGATTTTTTATTAATATAAATTTCTTGTTAAGCTCAGTATCTTTAACCTTTCCTTATTCTTGTAATTTAACTTAAAAATATTAATATAAATTATATTTATTAATATTTAGGTAAGAATATTTAAATTATGAATAAAGTCAAAAACGCGTGTATATCGCATAAACTATCAAAAATACTTCAAAGGTTGAATTTTTTTCTTTCTATTAAAGTGGGATGATACTAGAGAAGTCTATTCAATACGAAAATATCTATCAAGATCGATTCACGCCACCTATCGGCAAAAATTCAAAACATAATATTAAAAAACACCTAAATTGAGAAGTTTTTCCTATTTTGAAATCGCTAATACAATCTTTATATATATAATTCTTCTGTGAGTGTGTATGTCACTGAACTTCTCTCAAACGACTGGACCGATTTTGATGAAATTTTTTGTGTGTGTTCAAGGGGATCTGGAACTGGTTTAGATTCACAATTTGAATAATAATTTTCATCAAAATGGTCCAGAATGTTTTAGCTTATTAAAAAATGTTTGAAATTTTCAAATTAAAGACGTGTAAACAGGACAACCTCTGTCGGGTCCGCTAGTATACGTTATATTTACCGATAATAGAATACGAAAATATCTATGGAAATGACATATACATACTAATCGTATGACTTACGCTTAGATATCTCACTTCCAATAAATTCTTCAGTTTTCTATTATCGATAATGATTATAGAATAGAATAAGCTTTATCGCTTCTTAAGCCCTATAGAAAAGTAAAAAATATGTAGAAAATGGCATATTGTGACCGCGTAATTTAACACTTAAGTACTTATTTTCTTACTTTTTTCATTTTATTAGCGATGGCGGTAAAAGTCTAATCAGATATCGATCGGTTTCTTTATTTCGGATTATTTAAATAGGATGTAGATGATAGATAAATCAAATCCACTTCTAGGGATGGCATAATTATTAATTAGATACTTTGTAAATAATTTTGAGCACGTTGTAAGCAAGCTTTTCTACGTGCCGTGAACAGCTAATAGAACAAATAAATCCGTTCTTGCCGTATTAAATTCTAAAATTCTCTCTACTCCTTTCACTTTCAAATTCTAATGAAATTACAATTTAACGCGAAAGGTGAGAAATCAGGCGCAGGACGGATGCGACACGTGCTCTGCAAGACATCCAATACTTCCCAATAAATCCTCAATACTTGGCCTGACTCGGGACTTGAACCCAGTACCTTCGAATCTGCAGCTGTACACGCTAACCACTAGACCAACATACAAAATCGTATCAAATATTAAAAATACTCAAAATTCGTTAATATTTATCAGGATGACGTGATGATGAAGATTCTAAAGAACCAATAAATTTAGTATCCATCACGTCAGCCGCTCGAGGCATTAAATCAGTCGGATTCTGTTATATTCTGTATATTTCGAAAAATAAGAGTGAGGGAAACGAGCAATTAAAATATTAATACAGAAAACTGTAGAGAGGACTGTGAATATGGTTTTTTTACAGCTCGTGATTTTACTATAATGTTTTACATAAAATACACATTTAAATAAAAAATAATAGTATTATTATTAAGAATTTTTCTTGAAATTTGTATAAGGGTGATTGAATTTTCATTGAAAAAATCTGTTTACCATAAACAGACAAGCGAAATGAACATCTCCCATTTTTTGAGGTTGGTCAAAGAGAAGGAGCTATATTATACTTCTTCTTCTTCTTCTCCCTGCCCATTTCCCAATCACTTGGGGTCGGCGCAGTACATCTTCTGTACTGCTGAATGCTGATAGGATTTGGCAAAAGTTTTACGACCGGCCGCCTGCCCGACGTCAACCCTCCTTGGGAATGCTATTCTCTCTTTGTCTGAATGGTGTTGCGGAAGTCTTGTAATTATTATGCACTTTCAATTTTGTTGTCTTTTAAAACATTTTTTATACTATAACATAAATTTTAAATGTTATTTTCGGATATATTTTAATTAATTTTTGGAGCTATATTATACATGGTGTATAATTATATAATCAAATAACCTTATTGCATAATGTCTTTCTCGTTACCGATTTGGGTCATGATTAGGGATGGCAGCCAATCTCACTGAGACTAGCCATCTGCGCAGGAGATATTATAGTGTACAAGTGTTCGCGCAGATACAAGTGCACTCTCTATTTCTTTTTACTCTCAAAGTCCGACGGGATGATACTACCGGTGAGATATCAAGCGAAGAACCGATGGCTGTCCGTGCTCTCCAAGGCATAGGGGTGAAACACCCCCGAATTCTCAACTCTGGGATGCTACTGAAGATGTGTTAACAGAAAAATTGAGCAGTTCAACTTAGCCCGACTGGGACTTGATCCCAGAAACTCCAGATCTACGTGCATACTAGCCACAAGTTCGCCTAGGCAGTATACAAACGTCTTATGTATTAAATATCATATATTTTTAATAGGTACATTAATATATATTGACATTAATAATAAAAGTTGTAGGTATACTGTTTGATTATGACTTTTTGGCTAAAAAAAATTATTTTAATGACATTTATCATAGGAATAATATAATATTTATCTAATTTTCTTTTTTTTTATTTTCACTTATCAAAATATTTATTAAATTACTTTTATTGGGAAAAAAAAATTCAAAAGTCTATCAATAAAATAATATTATTAATCTTTTCAACTCCATATCACTTTTAGTCCAAAATGTATTGATCACCGATCAGCGATCAATCAAGGATGGTAATAAATCCAATATTTTAGTGCAGCGTATGATTACGAATGATCGCTAACCGACAATTAATCTATTGATCTATATCGATCGTTTCCCTTTTATTTGGTATTGTTTTTTATATTAGTCATGTATTGTATATGTAGGTAACGTATACCGTTGGTCTAGTGGCTAGCATGTATGGCTACTTGCAGATCCTAAAGTCTTATGTTCGAATCCGGGGTCGGGCCAAGTGTAGTTATTGAGATCTCTTTCAAATATATTTTTTAAAACTAACACTCACATTTAACTTGCAACTACATATACAATGAAGTCTTGTAAATCGATTTTAATCTACTTCCGATAATCATCAATCGATTCCGATCGATTAGTACTCCAAACTTCGTAAATAAACATATGAAATACTGCATATACTATGTTCCTTCGTCAACTTGCTATCATTTTTTTAGTTACTTATTTTTGTGTCATAATTACCTATGTCATAATTGACATAATAAGCTTTTGTCAAATCAATTCTCTTATTAAAGCTTCAAAGCGTGACAGTTAAGCACAGATTACTTCGCTATTGTCACGTAGAATGGAGAAGACACGAATAAAAACCTTTAAACACTTGTATGAATCTGGAACGAGCTCGCGTCAGACGCGTTATATGACATCTCTTGAATGACTTGACCTCAATTCACTTCATGGGATCCAAGTTCAAAGTAACCGAGAGAATGGCACACTTACAAATAATTACTTTAATAGCAACAAAAAAGCTATAAATCCTAAAACCCTATATAAAACAAAACAAATTTATTTCAATTATTTGTTTTACCGATATGTTTACATTCATATTAGCGACGCCATCGGTTCTCTCGAGTGCTTAGCACTAATATATTATGTGCTACTCCAGTTCATAATCTATCTGTGTAGTTCATCCAAACCCGCCCAGCCGTTTCAACGTGAACAAAGACAAACATACATATTATGAAAACTTTTACATATATGTATAACTAGCGACTCACCCTCGCTTCGTTTCGGATTCGTCCCTAAACAAAAACAAATCTATCCCACGTGAACCGTACATTTTTCCTTAATAAAAAGTAGCCTATGTGCTATTCCATACTATAATCTATCTCTATGCCAAATTTCATCCAGATCTGTTCAGCCGTTCTTGCGTGAAAGAGTAACAAACATCCATACTCACAAACTTTCATATTTATAATATTAGTAGGATATTAGTAGTCCGATTATACCTATAGGTACACTAAAATGTCATCAAAGAGTCATAGTCCTAGAAACATGACACATTTTTAGTATCTTCTAACAAAATCTAAATAATTTTCGCATAAAATGGAAAACCTCCATCTTGCGTTTAGTTGTTGCGTGGTTGCGTGCGTCCGCGCAATTATCCTCACATTCCATGTATATTTTATCTTGTATTCTTTTACTTGGCTTTTGTTTTTGTTTAATCTGTTCTCTGTTACGTTTGCTGTTAGAAATGTTTTTTTTTTTTATTTTTGTAATTTCATACTTACATCTACATTAGATATACATACTGCATAATACTTGTACAATGTTTAAATTAACAAATCTCTTCTGCTCGTATTTATGTATGTACATATATATATATATATATATATATATATATATATACCTATATATATATAAATATATATATATATATAAGTAGGCAAAGACAAAACAGTTAATTATCTCTTTCTTCTCTGTTTATCAAATGATTTTCTTTTATTTTAGAAGCTATTGACGATTAGTATCTATATAATAATATAAAAATCAAAATTTCAATAAAAAAGAATTGAAACTTCTTAACAATTCTTCTTATATATGTTTTCCTTAAATTTTCAATATTGATTTTGATCGAACTTCGACCACTGGACGAACACTAGCAACATAAAATACTTGTAGCAACTAACAAAGCACTCGTAACTACATGAAACGTGCAGCTTTGTTTCTTTTTTTAACACCAATTTTCATGTCTAACGCTAGGTTAAACATCATGTTAAAACAACACTTCCAAGATAAAAATCGCTATCAACTATCAAGGCAAAGAAATCTATACATATAATAAAATTGTAACTAAGCTGAATCTGTACATTAGATATTTTTTGGAAAATATTATTGAAATACTAACATTGCCCGCGGCTCCGCTCGCGTTCAGATGACAAAAAACCAAATTCTTAGGTTCTACATATTAGTGTACTCTTACAGAGCAGTTTTTGTATTTTTTCTCAGAAATGAGATAATTCCCGCGTTAAAAAGTATCTATCTATATGTTGACCCGGATAACCAGCTATCACAATACATCAAAATCCCTCTAGTGGTTTTATATGTGATGCGGTAAGACAATAACTTTCGATATGGTTCCACGAGATTCCCACCCTTCTAAGGTCCGCCTCAATAGACCTCCTCCAGGTGTTAGTTGGTCGACCAGGTCTTCTTCTATCGGCAGGCTGCCATTAGAATGCTATGCTATTATAATGGAATGAAGAAAAATAATAACTCCTCTTTATTTGAAGTTGGTCTAATAATTAAATCCATATTCAAGCCTTAAGATTTTTAACTATACCGTAGTCCGTAACTGTCTTTTGCTCACTAATGTCTGGAAACTAAAGCTGGCGTTGATGCCGGAAAAGAAATAAAATTTTCACAGGATAGAAAATAAAAAAAAATCCTAACCCGCTTTCATAATATTTTTAGTAATGGATAATTTTACTAGGCTGTCAACATGCAAGCGGAGCAACGGGTGAAAGTTAGTTTTAGATAATTGCACTTTGATTTTAATATAATTATACAATATTTTTGAGCGAGTTAAAAAGGTAGAGGGTTCTCAATTGCAATAAATGTCAATTGTGAACCGAATTTGATGATGCTTTTTTCATTTAATAGATTTCATCCCGAGGATGATTCTACTTTCTGTTCGCTTATAATAAGGTCAGCAATCTATATATGTATATATAAAAAAATAATTGCCGTTCGTTAGTCTTGCTAAAACTCAAAAACGGCTAGACCGATTTCAATAATTCTTTTTTTGTTTTGTTAGGCGTGGATCAGGGGTGGTGTAAGTATAAAAAAATATAGGAAAACCCCAAAAAAATTGTTAGTAAATCGAAAAGCTCTGATGTGTTTCTTTTGTATCTATGTATCCATATCCATACTAACATTATAAATATGAATGTGTGTTTGTTTATCCTTCTTTCACGTTGAAACGGAATAACTGATTGGCGTGTTTTTTTTGTGAAAATAGTATAGAAGGCTGGAGAGTGACATAGGCCACTTTTTAACGGGAGAGATTATCTCATTCCCACGGGAAAACACATTATAAGACAACCAAAAAAAATATTTATGATCAGAATTACTTGAAACTTACTATTAATGCTCTTTAATACAATTAAATAAATATGTGTTTTAGCATTTTTCGAAATTCATCGCATAAGGGGATAAAATAGGGGATGAAGGTTTGTTTATAGAGTTTTTTTGTAGCTTCAAACTGAAGCCGCGGGTTCTGCTAGATATAATTTGTAGTCGATCTATTCCATACTAACCGTTAAAACGTACCTATATACGTAAGAATGAACCCAAGCGAAGCGAGCTTAAATCGCTAGTTTACAATAAATACTTCCTGTTTAAAGTTGCCTTTTAATTCATGTAATGTATGTGTGTATGTATTCAGCCCTTTTTAACGTTTTTAACTGAGCACGGGCTTCCCTTCAGTACGAGGGGGATCAGGCCATAGTCCAACACGCTGGCCAAGTGCGGGTTGGCCTACTTCACATGTCTTTTGAAAACATGCTAGGTTCTCTCAGACATGCAGGTTTCCTCACAATGCTTTCCTTCACCGTTAAGACAAGTGGTAATCATGTTGGAAATGATTCGCACATGAAAATGTCAGAGGTGCGAGACTCGGGATTTGAACCCGCTTCACTCGGTTTCCCAAGCGAGCGCGTTACCACTGGGCTACCACTGCCTCTGAATTCATGTAATAAATACATCATTTAATTCATGTTAATATTTTATTATATACTTTTATTGTTTCAGGCAATCCTATTTAGAAAAAACAATTCACACAACTTTAGATAACAAAAAAAAACTATATATTCGTTTTTTTTTGCAGTTTTATTTTGCTTTTGCCTTCCGATATTTGGAAGGTTTTACAGCAAACAAAAAAGTAAAAAACGTATAAGTAGTTACATTTAAAATGTTATGTTGATTATTCAAGTAAATTTAAAAAAAGTTTATAAAAAATCATAAAGTACATAACAATACGGCACACACCACTCTTAATACAATAAATCACAGCGGTCTACAGGTTCGAATCCGGGTAATCGTAGCCCGAAGGCATGAATTAGCTCCAATTAAGCGAATTTCCACATACCTTAAATTATTTTTTAGACCTTTCTACGTTTGAAAATTACTCTTCTGAAGTTGATGTATTGGTTAATAGATGATATTTAATGGTTTCATAATTACACTCATGTAGTTCAATTTTTACAATTTTTTTCTAAATATACTTTATTTTTTAACACGCTTTTATTACCTTCACTAAACACTTGGAACATTAAAATCGAAAATCTTAAAAGTCGGTTTTATTCTACTTATAGCATAGGTTTTATATCGATTAGAAATTTTATAATAAGGTCGTACAAGATATTGATATAATCGATGATCTAATGGTGGAACCAAGGTGAATAGTAGAACTCGTCAATTACTATATAACTAATAATAAATCTAAAATCTTTGAAATTGGGTCTATTTCATTCATTTTATGAATAGTTAGTCTTTAAAAGTACTCGTATAATCATGATACCTACTACGTTAAAAATGAAAATTTGCCAGAATAGATAGATATATGAAGGTATGTTTGTTATTCCTTTACGCAAAAACAGGACGAATTTTGATGAAATTTACAGTATTATATAGGCACTATAATTTAGAAATACTATAATTTATAAAAACATTTAAGTAATACGTAAGTGAATTATAAAGGTTGAATATACCAAAGCCATAGGTTCTCAAGTGATGCACCAATAAACTTTCTTAGATTTATATTTGACATTTTGTCATTGTTAAGTGGCATTTTAAGGGAGATACTCCCGTGACCATGACTGCTGTAAAGCATTCGAAACATCGGGAACCAAAAATCAAAATAAAACCGCGACAAAATAGTTTTATTTAAAATGATGCACCATCAGTAAATAGATCGAAAGAAAAATCTAAATTCAGATGGTAAGTATAAGTTCCTCAAATATAAAGAAATTATTTAATCTACAATTTTTTTTTAATTTATTAGGTATTTATTTTATAATATTATATGAGTAATTCTTGTACATATATGCATGTATGTAAATTTATTTCGCGTATCTCGAAAACAGCTCTAACGATTTGGATCCAATTTTGTATTTAGAATAGTTTTTGCTTTTTAAATTTGTACAGATCTCAAATCAATATAGGTGTATTTTCTGAAAAAAAAACACGATTTTACAAAAAAAAGCTGTTTCTTTTTAAATACTTACGTACGTATGTATATATATTTCAAATAGCAATGAATACGATACAATCGTCTAACAAAGACGGACAGCTATCTACATAAAAGAGCAATGTCAAACTGTCCGTATTTAATTACCGCAGTACATACGCGTATACGTGTGTCCAGCACTAATTGCGGTGCGATTGGTTGATTATAGGGGGTTCGATTCCGCGCAGTTCTCACGCGCCTTGATGTATTGGGGTGAATGTGTAGGTGATAGGGTAAGTATGATCTGTGATTGAAATAAGGATATTTTTGTTATAATATATAGTTTGGTATGACTATTTGGTATAGCAGTCAAATAACCTAGATGAGAGCCATAAAAGCGTTCTTTTTAACACACTTTATAATGTATTATTTTTATTGTTCTGTTAATTTACCCACAATGCAGAGCTTGTGAACAAAATGAATTTAAGGCAGCTTTGCTAGCTGTAGAGAATAGAGTGCCGAAATCTACAATCTCTACATACGCACTTTGGCTGTTAAGTGAGCTTTTAAAGTTCAAAGCTTGAAAGACTTGGCTTAGCTTGGCTTTGTTTTGTTTCATCCACATCGTATTCAGCTATTTCTATCGTCCCACTGCTGGGCACAGGCCTCTCTTTATTACGAGAGGGATCAGGACATAGTCCACTACGCTGGCCAAGTACGGTTTGTCAAACTTCACATCTTTCGATTAGGTTTCTCAAACATGCAGGTTCCCTCACGCTGTTTTCCTTCATCGTAAGACAAATGGTAGTAGAAATATATCGCATAGAAAATATCAGAGATGCGAAAACCGGGATTTGAACCCGCTTTACTCGGTTTCCTTAGAGAGCATGTGACCTCTGGACTACCACTTGTTCTCCAATCGTTCTTTCAGAAATATAACTTTTTACTTTAAGTAAAATCTAAACTAGTAATGCTTTGGTCACCCTACTTCATCTGGTAGACCGCAAAGGCAACAATTTGAATTGTATGTTATTTTAGAATCGTGAAAATCTCTTCATAATAAATCGAGAAAAAGAATTTGATAATATTGATAGTAGTTATTTATTGTAGGTAATGAACAGTACAGTGGGGTGAAACTGAAATTAGAAGAATGTGGTTCGTATGCTATGATAGCGAGTTCGATATCCTTTGAAGCAAATCTTTTATTAGTGAAATAAGCATTTTTTATGGTTTATCAGATAATGGCTGTGATCGCTCTTCCCATATATGTACTGTACTAATAAATAAATAATAGTAAATATGTTTTGACATTAACACACAGCACCATCTAGTTCCACGGTAAGCTAGGTATGAGATTTGTCTTATTGATACCAGATAGTTGGTACACTACACATATATAACTTTAAATACATAAATATTATAAATATAAATACCCATAACTGGAGTACAAACATTCGTGCTCATAACACAAATGAGTCCCCAGCGGGACTCGAACCCGCAATGGCTGGCACAGCATGTAGGGTCATTACAAACTGAATCAAACGTGTCGTCATAACTAATATACTATACTCATGAACGAATTAGCCACAATTCGTTCATGACTAATCAAAGTCCAACTAATAATAGTGGAGATATAGACAGAAAATTTTATCATTTGCAGTTAGACTAGAAGAGGAGTTAGTGTGGGATACAAAAACTTATCCCGCCTACAGAAAAAAACTACTAAAAAAGTGTTCAAAGTAAAGTTGTTCCAAATTCCAGGTCTCATATTTCTGACATTTTCACGTAAAAATCTCATTTTCAATAATGACCACTCGCTAATGTGGTGAAGGAAATTGTTGTGAGAAAATGTATGTTTGAGAGAACTTATTTTACTTTCAAAATACGTATGAAGTCTGCCTAAGTTGGGAAGTTGGTGGTGTTACACCACCGTGTCTCGGAGAGCACGTAAAGCCGTCGGTCCTGCGCCTTAACTCTCACTGGTCGTGTCGAGCAGTCGTCCCACCGGAGTATGAGAGTGACAGGAATAGAGAGTGCACGTTGTGTTTGCGCGAACACTTGTGCACTATAATATCTCCTGCGCAGTTGGCTAGTCTCAATAGATTGGTTGCGGCCAGAATCAAAAAAATAAAGCAGATTTTCTTAAACATCGAGAAAAGTCAGTAGTAAAAACTAATCTTTACGAAACACCCACTACAATGACTTAACTTTATTAAATGTATTTTTAATGATAGGTATCTTATATAATTCGTATTTAATAACAGCTTCTAATATATTTAATTGTAATCACTACTGAGGAAGGTAATTGAAAGCTGTAACTTCTCTATCCATATTTCACCTTCAAAATAATCCATTTAAACAATATTTGGATTATAATAGCGGCTTTACGTTTTGACCGGCTTCAAAAAAAGATATGATGTTATTGAGTATTAATAATTTTTTATGAGCAGTTTATACCTCAAAATTGATATGTTACTAAAAAAAATTATATTTTGGCTTCGTGCAAATGTAAATTCAAACACGTATTAATTATTATACCCATTACTCGTACAACCATTTTGTTAACTTTAATGCCATTAACAAACTATGCAATTAAATCGATTCGAAGTCGATTTTTAACCTACTTCTAAATAATGTATCGATTTGTTGTTAGTTGTTTTAGCTGTTTAAGCTTATTATTTTGTATATACATATATATTTGTATAGACTAGTTTTTGTCTATGGCTTTGCTCCGTGACAACTGGGGCAGGGATTAAAGGTAGGTAAGCTATGAATATCTATCCCTAGGATGCAATGTCGTTACCAAATTTTATCGAAATCTGTGGCTTACCCTCGCCTCTCTCTCTCTCTCTCTCTCTCTCTCTCTCTCTCTCTCTCTTTCTCTCTCTAATCGTTGAGTGTTGCTTCCCTTGATCTTCATTATAAAATCACTCTTTATTTTCTACAACTATGATTTACCATAGTATAAACTAAAGTCACTTTTATGTTTCTAACAACAAAAACATTGGACTTTCATATTTCATACATTATACATATTTTCATTTCACCCCCTTAAAGTTTTATTTTCTAATATAATATATTATCAGTTGTATATATCCTTCTCAAGTCTCGAAAGTCCAGTCTAATTTTTTTTTAGGCGTGAAAACGTAACAAATAGACAGTTAGTTACTTTCGCATTTATAATATTACTGGCATTGCCCGCGGCTCCGTCCGCGTTTAGATGCCCAGAAACCGAATTCTTAGGTTTTACATATTAGTATACTCTTACATTGCAGCTTTTGTTTTTTCTCAGAAATGAGACATTTTCCCGCGGTAAAAAGTATCCATATATTGACCCGGATAACTAGCTACTATCATACCAAATTTCATCAAAATCCCTCCAGTGGTTTTCCCGTGACGCGGTAACAGACAGACAAAAAATCTAAAAACTATAGATTCGGCCTCTGTATCGATAATAATGTCTATTTCAATAAGATTTTCAAAAAAATATTTAATGTACAGATTCGGCTTAGTTACAATTTTATTATATGTACCTATAGAAGTATTGATGGTCTAGTGTGGATTTTTTTCAAAACTGACAAAAAAATAACACTCACGCCTAACAACTTAGGTAATTGTCTTCATAATTACTTTGAAACAAAACAATGCGGTTTAACGGACTCTTTATATGACATATGGTTTTGTTGTTAAATAATTGTTATTTTAAATTTACTTACGTAGGTACGCAGTAATGTTACTATTTGGACCGATTTCAAAAAATGAAGATGTGCGTAAATTGCCTGTATCATTTTTTTTGGGTATATACTTTTAATAGGTCATACCTACTAGAAGGATGGTTCTAATTAAATTTCACAAACGATGAAATAAATACTTTGATAGCAATTTTGAAACCTTTAAAGGGTTTCGTTTTAGTTATGAAATAATAATTATGTCAGAATAAACAAACATTATTTAAGAAAAATAAAAACTATGGTTTAAGTTTGAATGGTTTAGGAACGTGTAAAAAACAAACGTCCAAAAGAATTTTTTTGCGCCAGTACCTTCGCAAGCGTATACTGAATAACCCACCAGAGTTTCACCACAATCGGATCAACGGCTTAAAAACGCATAAAAGACAAACATATGAACATTCATTTTTATTTATATAGACAGATAAAGCTTAAAAAAGTATACCTATACTATATGGATCTGTATTTTCTAAACAACTATTCTAACTCATATATTATAATTTATTTAATATTAAAGTTATTTGTACGAGAACAAACCATTCAAATAACGATTTCGATAAAAAAAAGTCTAGAAAAAAAATTATCCTTTCAATTGAATTTCTTTTTGTAATCGGTCAAAAATTCCCAAACACATACCACAGGTTTAAACATACCTAATATATTCAAAATATCTTTGTTCAAATACATATATAGATAAATAATATATTATATAATCACATATCTAAATAGAATACGCATATGTACAACCCTTTATATGAAAAACGACCATACTGTTGCACCCATCGAGTCGTGACGGGCTCCGGGCTGCGCTCTTATTGGTTGATCGATATGCATCGATTTATTATGTTTATTTTCATTATTTATTGGAATGTATTGACGCAAAGGAATGGACGTGGTCTGACGTTATAATGTTGAAAAAATATTGCGTGGAATATTTTCTAATATTTTATTACACTTTTCTATATGACCTTTTTAATTGATAAAAATATATATTTAATTAATTTGTAACGATGTATGTATACAGGACTTATTTATGTGATCTTTGCCGATAGGAATATATTGAAAAAAAATAAAAAGTATGCCGATATTCTCTTGTTTTTACCGCGGTTTTAGAGATGTCTGTACCACCTTGTAATACTCTAAATAATAATTATCTATAATGTAACTTATTATTGAAGTTAAAACTTCTGTAGGCAGGTTTGGATGGGGAGTAACTTCATGTAAGTCGTCATCGACATGGTCACGTGACGTGTTAACGCTAACACTCGAGTGCCAATACTCATAGATGTCAAAACCATATAAATGTAAATAGTTTTAATTTAAGATCAAACAATTAATTTGAAAATCCAAAACAAAAACTGTTTGTTTAGTTTTAACTTTTCACTTCTGTCGGCAGTCCTCATGACGGCTATTTTTAAAAGTTGAGTTACTCACCGGTTCTTCTCAGCAGAACTGCTTTCCGAGCCGATGGTAGCTTCCACGCGGACAGACGTAGGTACTGTCTATTATAAAAGAATTAAGTTGATGTTGCAAAAATACTGAATATAAGAATATATACAAGAAATATCTCGAAGTTTAAATTATTTGTGGATTTTCATAAGAGGCATGGTGATTGGTCGCAATGCCGCTTTTATTTGGAACCAAACTGAAAGACCCGATTTTATACCACATAGGACAAAAAAAACCTGTTTTATAAAACAGAAGATATTGGATTCGAGTGCTGTTTGTTTTACGCGATAATCTTTTTTGAATTCAATTATAAAAATAATATTATTTAATTAAATCAATAGATGGCATCTTGAGTCTGGTCCATTTATAAGTTACATGAAACAAAATGAACAACAAACTGGAGAATAAATATTTTTGTTTTTGAGGTCGTCACCTATATTTTTTATTTAAAAGTGATGATATTTATGTGTATTAAAATAAAGCATTTTTTTTTTTCAGATTATTTTGAATGCTTTATAAGAAACATGATCGCGGGAGAGACTAAGGTTTTCGATATCTCAGAATTCATAGCTATTATAGACGATGTCAAACCACACTATAATTAGACAGTACCTAATCATTTAATAAGTACCTAATATATAAAAACAAAATAAATAATTGTTTTATTTAAGTTATAGGCAAATATTCGTGTAGATCTAATAAATTATTAAAAGATGCATAAACAAAATCCATGTAAAATAGCTAAGCATCAGTTATACTAAATCGAAGTTTTATTTTAATGTACAGTAAATCAATCAAAGCCAGGCCGTGATTACCAGACGTTTCCTCAGGGGATACAGTCATCAATCAGAGCTTCTATTTTTCCATTTCATTCTGTAATTTTACCCTCGAGCTTTATATTTTAGGAATCGAAGGTTTTGTGCTGGTATTAATGAATATTAAATAAATTTTATGTATAATTAAAATAAATAATATAATAAAGACCTAAATACTAACGAAAGTTCAGACAAATAAATAAAACAATATATTATAAAAATTAAAAAAAATCGAATACATATAAAAGCGAACTAAAAAGATAGTTTTTTTAGATTTTGGTTTTGATAATTAAGTTATTGGCGTTAACAATAATGTTTATTTGAGCTTTTTATATGTTATAGATCAAATAAAATTAAACCTAAACTAAATATGAGGTAAGTTTTTTTAAACGACAAAGAAATAGGTACGTAGATACAAAATAAAATTTTATTTATAGGAAAAAAAAGTAAAGCTGGTAGTGAATACACTATACATATATTAAAATATTTAATATCTTGTTGCATAAATGTCTGACGAAAGCTGTACAATTTGCATAGTAATTAAATTTTTTATCGTGCTTTTATAAAGTAATCAAAATTTTGTTCACTTATCAGTATGATAATGATCGTTGCCATGTTAGTAGGTATTTTTTTTAAATGAAAACATCTAAAGGTGTTATAAAATACACTAAAGAACGAGGCGACAGATTGATGCCATTCTTTATATAGGTAGACAGTTGCAGAGTTGAAAAGTGGCATATTATATATTTAGATACTTTATACCGCGTATATGATTCTTACGAGAAAACAAAATATAATATGACTCATGTACCTCCAGGAAATTTCGATTGATATGGTTTTCCAAGGAGAATCACAAGCCTTAAAGCCTCAAATTAAATGATAATCAAATTTTTCATTCTAAAATCTTTATATAGTTAACTAGTAGCGTTATTTATTTTTTATTTTCTCGCTCAAATTAAAAATAAAAAATTAAAGACGTAATGTCAGTATTACCTACTTAACAAAACCTCCTTACGTACTCCCTATAATTTAAATAAAGAGACAAAATGTCCGCCATATCAATTTCAAATCACAATATGGCGGCTTGTCAATTAATTATGCAGTCCCCAATCCAATTGAATTTCAAGTTTTACAGCAATTATATGAAACTAGTAATTTATAACATTAGCTTTCTTGTTATGTTATTACCTACTCGTTATGACATCTAGGTACATATTGTATGTAACCTATTAAAAGTGTTCTAGAATTATTGTTTTGTCTATACATATATAAATTGGCAAAGACAAAAGATTTTAATAGCTTTCGCCTCTATTTGTCTATAGATTTATTTTGTTTAGTAGCTTTTGACGGGCTTTAGTTGTTATCATTAAAAAAGGTTTGGGAACCGTTTTTTTTTATATTGATAGGTAAATTCTATTCATATATTATGTTTTCCTTAAATTTTCAACAATGATTATTGTCATATTTCGACCACAAGGCGAACGTAAGAATCAATAAAAAACTCTGTATAAATATTACAAATGTGAAAGTTTTTGACTATGTATGGATGTTTGTTACTCTTTCGCGCCAGAACGGCTGAACGAATCTGGATGAAATTTGGCACAGAGATAGATTATAGTCTAGAATAACACATAGGCTACTTTTTATCCGGGACAATATACGATTCCCGAGGGATATATTTGTTTTTTTTTTATTTGTAGAGGCGAACCCGGGCGAAGCGAGGGTATGCCGCTAATAAATAATAAATCAAAAAATAAGGGTCAATAATAGATCTTTCATTTAATTTCTTCCTTAATATTATTTTCACTGTCACAACACTGGTATGTAGTTGCAGGCTAGAGCTTATAATAATAAGTGTAGCGTATAAAGTATTCAAAACTTTGAAGCCTAATATAGCATGTTTCAGTTAAATTGTATAATGACATGAATGAAAGTATCTATTGTAATTTAAATACGTGCCATAGCAATATGAAAGGTAAAAATTATAGATAAGAATTTAATACCTGTAACTAATCAAAATCGAACTTATTAAAGCGTTTAATAGCTACCAGATTACATCTATACATAATAATAATAAAATTGTAACTAAGTCGAATCTGTACATTAAATATTTTTTGGAAAATCTAATTGAAATAGACATTATTATCGATACAGAGTCCAAATCTATAGTTTTTAGAATTTTGTCTGTCTGTTACCGCATCACGAGAAAACCACTGGACAAATTTTGATGAAATTTGGTATGATGATAGCTGGTTATCCGGGTCAACATATAAGATACTTTTTTCCGCGGGAAAATATCTCATTTTTGAGAAAAAATACAAAACTGCATTGTAAGAGTATACTAACATGTAAATCCTAAGAATTTGGTTTTTGGTCATCTGAACGCGGGCGGAGTCGCGGGCAATGCTTGTAATATATATAATTGATTACATAATGTGTACATATGAATATAATTATCCTACTAATATTATAAATGCAAAAATTTGTGAGGATGTATGGATGTCTGGATGTATAGATATATGGATGTTTGTTACTCTTTCACGCTAAAACTACTGAATGAATTTTAATGAAACTTTACAATAATATAGCTCATACGTCAGAATAACACATAGGCTACTTTTTATCTCGGAAAAATGTACGTTTCCCGAGGAATAGATTTTTTTTTGTTTTTTTGAAGCGAGTTTAAGCAGCTAGTCCATACTTATATTATACCTAAATGTGAAAATGTTTGTTTGTTTGTCCTTCTTGCACGTCGAAACGGAATGATGGATTGGCGTGATTTTTTGTGTGGAAATAGATGAAGGGCTGGAAAGTGACATAGGCTATTTTTTACCGCGGGAGAATGTCTAATTCCCACGGGAAAATACGCTATAATTCCATGTAAAAAATATTTATGATCTGAGTTACCTACTTGAAACTTAGTATTAATGCTCTTCAATAAAATAAAATAAATACGTGTTTGAGTATCTTTCGAAATTCATCCTATAAGGTGGTAAAACAGGGGATGAAAGTTAGTATGATACTACCCTTTTAGACTTTTTTGTAGTTTAAGCGCGAGCGAAGCCGCGGGTTCTGCTAGTATTATTTAAGAATTTAAGTTCATTAAAGTTTTGTGAGGTAATGAAAAAAATGAAATCATAATGTCAAACTAATATTTAAAATAAAATAAAAGATTTGAATGAGAGTATGTTGTGTTTTCCATTCAACAGACTTGAGCGACATTTGAATTTGAAAAAGAGAGACAGATTCATTGCAATTTTAACTTAAATAGACACAGATAAAAAAGTTTTCTAATTTTGTTTTTCTTGTAGCATCATTTAACAAAAATAAATATATTTTTCAACTTAGATTTTTTTACTGCGTAATATTATATTTAACGTGCTTTAACTCCTTCATAAAACCACTATTAAGTCTTTAACTCCTCAATTAAGCATACCTGCCACCGCAGACCAACTAACGTCTAACTTTCTACTAACGATATCGCTAATGGAAAACTTTTTATGACAATGACATATTTTGAGCGCGAGATAAAGTTTTTTTTAATGTTCTAATTACAATTGCAATTGAATAATAAGAAATCGAACATGTTATGTTAATTATAGATTACATATTACTATTAACTATAAATTCAGGATTAAAATATCCTAATTCTCTATTTATATGATTAATAAATAAATATGTTGGGACAATAACACATAGCACCATCTAGTTCCATAGTAAGCTACGAGGCTTCAGTTATGGATATCAGATAGTTAATACACTACACATATAGAACTTTAAATGTACATGTATTGTATTGTATTCAACCCTTTTTAACGTCCTACTGCTGGGCACGGGCCTCCCTTCGATAGGAGGGCGATCAGATAGATGTCATTGATGTGAAAAAAATAGCTAAAGATTTCATTCCGTATATCACAACTCTGTTGAAAAAAGGAATGATAAATTTGAATAAGAATAATTAAATAACGCATATTAGGAATATTACAATCATATGTTCATAGAATATCATTTAAGGAAAGAATATAACATTATATATCATTTGTCAGACAATAACAACGGTTACCATGGCAACAAATGTTCGCCCCGCCCGATCACACTTTTCGTAACGCTCTCGTCACGCATTCACCAGCTTACTCTCCAAGTCAAGCGTGCGTAAAGAAGCATTACTTCAAAAAAATCTATGATCATAGCTTTTATAAAAATAAAAATATCGCCATCTATGAGTACACAGTACAAACTTATTACCTGAAAGCTTATTTTGCAATCATTAGCAAAGTACAGGATTTTAAACGCAGTATTTTTTTATTTTTATTACTAAAAGTCAGTAACAACAATACATATAACGCCATCTATTAACATATACATAAATATTAATAGGTGGCGTTATATGTATTGTGAACTAATTGTGATAAATGTTAAAAAAATTCTCCCCATGAGACCCCATGATGTAAATAAAACAAAATAAGTTGTATAATTCATATAATAAAGTATATAAAGTTTAAAAATACAAAAAAAGTTTTTTAAAAATAGTATGTGTATAAAATATGCCTACACTTATTCTAACATGAGAATACAATAGTAGCAGTATAAGTTATTCTTATATTAATAATAATGGATAAATGCACAAAAATATTAATACATATTTGCTTTTAGACTGTATTTATTATAGAGACGACATAGAGAATAGTGATTTCTCCTATGAGTGTCAAAAACCGTAGACAATTTATCCATTTCAAAAAAGGAGGAGGTTTATATATTTTGTGTGTGTATTACACAATATTTCCGCTAACATTCAATCAATTTAAAAAAAATATCATAATATCTCTAGGACGTTCCAAATTAATTTAAAAACAAGACAACCTCATCCTTTTTTTTTCATTTAAAACTATGAAAATATAAAAATACACAATTTTTTTATACTTCTTATTATGCATAACATGATGTTAATATAATGATTAAATGATGCTTAAAAACAAAACTTATTATAAGGCAGTAAATCTCAGACTAAAACGTCATATCTCACTTTTGTTAAAAAAAGCTAAAACTCTTCGAAACAAATTTTAGTTTCTTTTTGAGTTAGGACATTTTTGCAGCGCGTATTATAATTTATAACTATTTTTTCATACATCACCAATGAAAAAGTGTAAGTCTTTTCGAATTCATTACAACCAAAAAATTTTTTTAGAGAAACGTATAAAATAATACTGATTTTCCTTATTAAAGCCAAATATTTCTTATCTATGGCACGGATCACAAAATAAAAAAAAATCGGTAAATGCGTATTATCATAAAAAAATATGAAGCCGTCAGTGCTAAAGAGATTGTGATAAAAAAGATATGTAAAAATTTAAATTGTATCAAAGTTATTAAATAAATAACGCTATTGATTAAAAAATGTATAATTAAATTATTTTTTATTCTATTATATATAGTTTTTTTTTATTAATTTAAAATTACCAGGTTATGCCAGTTTTAAGCACTGATTGTTGACACTTTTATATTAAATATTATGTTTATCTATCAATAATTTTTTTTAATTTTATTGTAATGGTTATCGTACCTAAGGCATTTTTTTAGAACCTAAATATCTAACTTGAGTATTAAAGACAAAAGATCTTTGATAAATGTGACTACAAATATATTGTAATTTTAAAGAAAATTGTATATAAAGTGGAAGCCATTATCAGTCTAAAGTAGTAATATTAAAATTTACTTTGACATTGTTACGGTCAATGATATGTAAGCACCGAATGTCGCAGTCAAATTGTGAAATCTAGTCATTTTCTAAATTGCCTAAATTAAGGAGTTTATAAAAAAATATAAACGATTTCTTTAAATACTTTAGTCTTTTCAAGTAATTTTCATAATTAATTTTAAGAAGTATGTATATATTTTTCTTAATTTTACGAAATATTTTTTATTACGCTTCATTTGTTTTTAAAAGCACGATTATATTATTATTATAATACATATTTGTAAGTAAAAAGTTTTTTACTTCATATTTTTTACCGTTTTCTTATTTAAATAAGTGAATTATCATGAGTTTCACAAAAAAATAAATCTTAACAATATTTTTTAAATAAAATAAATATTTAAAAAAATCACGGGCTATTTAAAAATATAGGATACAAAAAAAATGTATAAAAATACATTTTTTTCCATATGACGTCATCAATCGTAAATTTAATACTAGATTTGCAGGTAACATATTTTACGAACTGGTAATAAAAATGATTTGTTAAAATATAGATAGTTTAGGAATATTGGAGCACCTATTTTTCATTTATTAAATTATATATAATATGATAAAACAGATTAAAGAATTATATACACGGAGCACGCCAAAATAAATGTCAAAGTCAAAAATAGTTCCGTGATTTGCTGTTTATGCTACTATTCTAGATTTGTCTATAAAGATCATGTACTTTCTTTAAAGAATAAGGGAAATTTTATATACGTATTAGTTAAAATACAATTTTGGAGAATTAACTAGCACCGAAAACCAAATTCTTAGGTTTTACATATTAGTATACTCTTAAATTGCAGTTTTTGCATTTTTTCTCAGAAATTAGATATTTTCCCGCGGTAAAAAGTATCCTATATGTTGACCCGGATAACCAGCTATCACCATACCAAATTTCATAAAAATCCCTCCAGTGGTTTATTCAGTAACAGACAGACAGACAAAAATTCTAAAAACTATAGATTCGGCCTCTGTATCGATAATAATGTTTATTTCAATAACATTTTGCAAAAAATATCTAATGTACAGATTCGGCTTGGTTACAATTTTATATGTATAGATAATGAATAATGTTTTTTAAGCATTAATTCTCTTCCCCTTGAAAGAGAGATAGTATAATATATCCATCTTTATTTTAATAGCATCCGTTGGCTGCTTTTATTTAATAACATTTATTTACTTATCACTCAGTAAACGAATAGTCATTTGTAAACTATTACTTGTCTACAGTAATATTATAAAGAGTAAAGATTTGTGATATGTCTGTAACAAATAAACTCATAAAGTACTGGACCGATTTAGATGAAATTTGGTAAGACGATAGTTTGAGATCCTGGTAAGGACATAGGATATTTTTTATTCCGGATATCAACCGTTAAGAGGGTGAAAATGGGGATGAAAGTTCGTAATCAATCCAGGGACGAACCCGAGCGAAGCAAGGGTGAGTCACTAGTGTACTATTATAACATTATTGTTTGGCTTCATGTTTAGTTCTATGAAACTCTGTCTATATTATTCTTTAATCTGAAATGTAACATTAATAACATTATTCTTAATTATACTATATAATATTGAGTATATATGATTCAAATGCTCGCCATTAAAAAAAACATTGTCATAAATGAAATCGAGATTTGAGCTGAAAATTATCGCTTTATCTGTCTTTTTATTGAATAAAAAAATTTAAAACGGCTGTCAAAAAAATTAAACGAGGCATATCAATTGTTTCCCTTCGTCCATTTGAAATTGTACCTTATCCGAGTTAGCAGCTTTGTCCGCTGGCTTTGATAAAGCACTAGCAATAAACACTTGGGCTACGCCTGTTGCTGTCACGAAAAGGGCCCAACCTGTAAAATTATTATTAACTTAATCTATATATATATATATATATATATATATATATATATATATATATATATATATATATATATATATATATATACATATAAAAATCAATGTGTGTATGTATGTATGTTTTCCATGGACTTCAAAACGGCTGGAGCGATTTTGATGAAATTTTCAAGTAATCTTCATATTAGCACAGCGAATGATCCCGTGAAGTTTGGTAGCGAGTTCGAACGCGGGCGAAGCCGCGGGTTAAAAGAACAAAGGACTAACAATTTTGAATAAGAGGTTTTCACTTTCCTAGAAAAATGTGCTTGAGAAATATTTAAAACCATTTTTATATAGTATTCGAAAGGATTACTCGTATTGGTATCATGGACAGAGTATTCTATAAACAAAAAAAAATTACTCGCACACTGACTGTTCAATAGGATGAGACATTAAAATTGTGCTGTAAGACATTGTTTCTTGCCAAATTTCATGATTCTGGGTCATTCTGGGTCATTCTAGGTCACACACACATACAAACTTTAACATTCATAATAGTAACATATACTCACCAATAGAACATTCACCGGGTAGATAAGGCTCTGAATAGTCTCCGCACATGCGTTTCACCCGCGGAGCACCCCATCCCCATGGATAGAGTAGAAGCCCTAGGACTCCGAATAGACCTAAAAAATATATATTACCTATAATAATAAAGTCCTTGACCTTGGCCGATTTGAGCCAAGCCGGTCAACATCCCAACTCTGGGATACTACTTAGAATGTATGTATTCAACCCTTTTTAACGTCCCACGGGTGGGCGTGGGCATCCCTTCAGTATGAGGGGGATTTTTTTTGAAAACTTGCTAGGTTCTCTCAAACATGCAGGTTCAGTCACGATGTTTTCCTTCACCGTTAAGACAAGTGGCAATGATGTTGGAAATGATTCGCACATGAAAATATCAGAGGTGCGAGACCCGGGATTTGAACCCGCTTCACTCGGTTTCCCAAGCAAGCGTCTTACCATTGGGCTACCACTACCTTCGAATAATATTTGAGAATATCTTAAGAGAAAAATTCAGTATTTAAACTTGGTCCGCCCCGGGCCTCCAACCCGAGACCTCCGGATCTGCAGCCGCACATGCTAACCACTACATCACCAAAGCAATTCAGAAGTATGTGTTCAAACACAAGCGCACTCTCTATCCCTGTCACTCTCTCTACATTTAATTAGCCTTAGGATCAAATTTCTCTCACCTCCCAATGCCTGAGTAGCTCCAGCCAGAGAAATGACACTCTTCTTAAACACAGATTGGACACAACAGGCCATAACGCCGGCTAATACTGTCGAAAATTGTATCGCAGCACCTGGAATTATTAAAAAAAATATATTAAAAAAATTATGAAGTTCTATTACATGATTTCGATTGCGGTGATCGTGAACTAAAAAAAATTGTATACTAATAATGGCTGTACATTAATTTTGAGCGTTTTTTTTTTCCAGTAGACTAATAAAAAGGAGTTTTGATGTTGGGGGAAAAATAATTAAAGTATGTAAGTTACATTGCTTTCTGTATAACTATAAATAGGAACTAACGACCCTTATAATATTAGTTAGAAATTTAATTTATATAAGAAATATATGTAAAATACGTATTTTTTTAAATTAAACGGTTTTATTGAAAAGATGATAATAATGATGTAAATAAAGCAGTAAAAGCTAAAAAATAATTAGGTAGTCTTAGACTTCGAGGTACCTGTCATCACACCACCCTCCTCATCAATCTATGACATTGATCAGACTAAAAAATTAAATCGTGGGGCGTTGCATATTTACTCAGGTTACATTTACATATAGGATTTGGTTTTTTTGTCAATATGTATTCTAGTCAAGCCTTATCATTTGATACCCATATTGAGAGGGTTGTGAAAAAATATGTAATCCGCCATTTCGTGGCGGCGGCCATCTTAAATTTACACTGATAATGAAATTATTCAATACTATTATCATCAGAACTAAAGGTGTGTACCAAATGTCAGATCAATCTGTCAACAGTAAAGGGGTAAATTTCAATTACAAAATTTGACCCAAACATACAGGGCAAGCTAAATGAAGCCGTTTAAATATGCATCAAAGAGGGAAGGGTAATAATAATAATGTCCTCCAAACTGATGTTGGCCAGAGCGCTTAATCTCACTGAAACTATTTATATGCTCAGAACATATTGTAGTACACAAGTATGTATACAAACACAAGAGCACTCTCTATTCCTCTCACTTTTTAAAGTCCGATGGGATGAGAATCCAAAACTCATGGTAAGAGATAAAGCTCAGGACCTATACATGATGTACGAGGCATAAGGATGCAACACTACCATCATCCTAACTCAGTGCTGTATGTGTGCTCAGTGTCTAAATGATAATTTTTTAACAGAAACATTCATTGACTGTAATTAGCACTATACAGCCTATTAGGATATTTGTTGTTTGACCTTAACTGATTATACAGTGGAATCCGTGTATTGATACGGCTATATTGACCAATCGCTTAATATGACGTAATTACATTGCTAAGTTTGGCTTAAAAAAAATTATAACATAGTCGGATGTAATGATTTCGCTTATAATAACTTGTCGTTTATTATGACCTATTTTGAAGAAATTATGTTGTTATAGTGACAGAGAGTTTCATTCATTTTCGTGAGCTTCCCTACCCCTACCCCTGCGACGACGTTTGGTGCGTGCGAGGCACATGAGACATGTGTTTCTTTTTCTTTTTATATTAAATGGATATACATACAATTTGTAATTTTTCTCTCTTAATAGAGAGCTAATAGCTAACCTAATATGAAATTATTTATTTTCTAAGATTATTCTTTGTATGACGTCCGCTTAGTATGACATCCACTTAGTATGTGTCTTTATAAGCAGATTCTACTGTAATTGTAGTGTACAATAGATATTTTATTCAAGTAGGATGGCAAAATTCAAGCAAGACTGCATGTATTAAAAAATTCAGACTGCACTCAAGTTTTCGCAATATTATAATATTATGTATTCTTAATCTTTGTTCCATCAAACATTTTTATAATATGCATAATTTTTTTTTTAAATGATTATGAGGAACCTTTCTTTTTTTAAATAATAATGACATTTAATTCACAATGCATAATACACAAAAAATGTACAACAAATCGAGTACCAGGTAGTACTTTGCTTAAAAATGGTATAAAATTTAACTTGACTACTTACACAATGACAAGAAAAACAAAGCAGCTTTCCATGGTTTAGGGTAAACAGCAGAATCAGTGGCCAAACCATAAAGAGAGAATGGTGCACAGTTGTAATGATCATGCCTCATGCGAATACATCTGAAATGATTTGTGTCAGATATATTAAACAAAAGTGTTAACAAAATGTTTGACCTAGTGTTATGAATGAATGAATTTTTGAAGTGGCACATGGATATTTTGGTGAAGTGGAGCACAAAATTGTGTATATAAGAACAATAATGTATTAATTTAATCAATATTGCTTATGAGGTAATAGAAATTAGTATAATTGATCTCACATATAATAATAGTATTTCAATTAACAAACTTTCCTATAAATTCAAAACATAATTAATTAAGGTAATTTGAAAATACTACTTAAGTATGTATTTTTTTTTTTACAAGTATTTTTCATGTATAAATATACAAACCTATTGTATATGCCCACACTAGGCACATAAAATTTTGTTGTATTATTCTCATTTAATACAACTGGCTGACCTAAAAGCCATTTGGGCGTCATAATACCGGTTAATATTAGCATGAACGCCACCAAGCTTAACAACAACCATGCTAGACTTCGTCCGGTAATAATTACGTAGCACATTGTAGAATGTAGAGTATTGTTAGTAATATCAGCACCAGTTTCAGCCAGTTATGGTAATTATTTAGGCCTGTGAATATATTATTAAATGCACAACTGTGAACAAGTTATTTTAATATTTATTCATGTTGTTGTCAAATGTGACAATGTCAATTGTGAAATGTCAAATGTCATTCTGCAATTGGTGCGTTCCACTAAGTGCTCACGACGATCATGTTCACGACCCTCGAACAACAATACTACTAGATAACGTGTCACATACAAAATCCAAGCTAAATTCTGTCCGCGCAAATATGCAGTTATAAAGCTTCATTTGTATACTAACGAACCAAGACAATGTCTTATAATAACTTTATTTTCAATCTAATCAACACCATAGCACCTTGTAATTAAGTCACAAATCTTCAAATTATCATTATAAACTTACGATCATTTCGTAAGTTTTATATTCTTTATTGTAAAATCAACTTTTAATTTAAAACATGTAAAGCTCTTTTTCCCGTTATTTTTTGTTTCTATTTGCTTCTTTGATGTTGCGCATGCGTTGGCCGACCTTGGGTAACATTCTTAACGGATTTAAAATTGTTCAAAATTTCATTTTTATATTATTTCGTAGGTTAAAATATTGACTTAATGTACATGTACTTACCAAAAAAAAGACATTCTGTCCGAAAAAATTCTTCTTTGCGCAATATTTTTGCAACTTTTAAATACACATTGCGGCCTTGTAAACGTGCTTATGTTGGCAGTGTTTCAATAGAACTAATCGAAATATGCGCTCACTTTTCAAATGAGCTTATATTTACCGAGACGGATTTCTTACGCCTACCCGATATCTAGTAGTATTGTTGATCGAAGCTTATGACCACGGGTTTTCTGACGTTGGAATCCTAAATTCAAGTGGAATGGATTATGAAGTGTTTAGTTAAAAAAATCATGATAATAATATATTTTCATTAATAATGACCATTGTTTATACTTACAAAATATGATACTGAAAGTAGCCGATGTTTAATA
This sequence comes from Brenthis ino, assembly GCA_921882275.1. NCBI lineage: Eukaryota > Metazoa > Arthropoda > Insecta > Lepidoptera > Nymphalidae > Brenthis > Brenthis ino. The sequence goes on from OV170231.1 coordinate 21,733,749, forward strand.
ACATTTTTATTTTTTGAATGAATCAAATTGAAATTCAAACAAATTTGTTTGAAAATCACACTTATATTTTTTAAATGTTTTAAATGTGTTTTTTTTTATTTTTTTATTTTTTTTTAATCAGTAATTACTACGAATTGTCAAATGTCGGCTATATTGATTTTTATTTTTAAGACGATATTGACACTCAAAAGAAAATTTATAAATAATAATTATGAATTGCAATTATTTTTTGTAAGCTTGTTTTACATAATTATATTTACCAGTGGCAGCACGTTGAGCATCCGCTGCAGAAGCATTTACTTCTACTAAAATATCTTTTGTCGCATCAAATAATCAAATCTTTATTGCTTTGTTTTTAAAATCCTACTAATTCTCCCAACGCACACTTCGACCCATCTTTTGAGATGGATTGTCGTCAGCGCAACGTGAGCGTAAGCCATGACGTCATTAGTGACGTTTTCACCGAGTCTACGACGATCGTAGTCGCTATTTGGAACGGCCAAAAGAGTATTTTAGGCGACGCGAGCGCTTAGTCGAACGCACCCAATGTTATTTCAATAAAGAAATGATTCAATAAAAGTTATGCTACATTTACACGATTGCCGAGGCTTGGAAAACGTCTACAAGCTCCAAGCCTTTACAAACACTCGGATGCCATTTACATGCTTGTGAGTGCATTGGCGTATGTCGGATATGCAAGCTGTGCAGACTGGACGTTGAAGTTGTGTCGACTATTGCGTTTGTCTTGACATATTTGTAATTAAACATTATTATAATAAAACTGTAACTAACCTGAATCTGTACATTAAATATTTTTTGGAAAACCTTATTGAAATAGACATTATGAGTGTAAATGTAGCATTACACAACATAAAAGATCCGTAAAAAATCCGTTGTAGATATACACAAATAATATATTGATTTTTTATTTATATTTTTTTATTGAATATTTATCAAGTATACACAATATAAAAAACTGCTACCCAATTCTATGTAAATCTGTCTTAGAAATATCTGTCTTAGAAATATAAGCAGTACTATAAAATATTACATATCTTTTCACTTGTAATTTCTTATTTTGATTAAAAAATCTTAACATTTTAATAAATATGATAAGTAAGTTCTTTTTTCTATGTTTGAAGCTTTTTTATTGGATTATAAAATCTCTCACAAAAAAGTAATTAGTAAATACAAATTCGAAATAAATTAATTGGTTAACAGTACACAATATTTTATTAAATATTAACAGAAAGATTGATGTATAATTTACGTGTTGAATTATTATTAATAAATTATTAATTGGAATTTACTTTTTGTAAATGAACGCATCTAATGTAACTATTTCGAGCGTCACCTAGCGTCAATAAATCGCAATCAATATCGTTTTCTCACCAGTGCATGCTCTTACTCTTTCTTGTATTTCTTTTCATTTCATGATATGACTGCGTGAAATAGTTAATAGAATTAAGGCCTATTAAAACTTAATTTCACTGCGCATAAATGTTGCAAATTATGAAATAAATAACAGTATTTAATTTACTGAGTGATTTTAGCAAGTTTTTGTTTTGTGCAGTGTGATATTTAAAGTAAAAGGAGTGATCACTACGTAAGTATTACGTTACCAAATTGAGAATTTACGTCATATTTCAACTTTACTAAACATCTGGGACAACTTTTAATTTTGTAGGATAATAAAGCTGTCATTTGACAGAAATTCAGGTGTACAGTACATCTACACCTACAGTAATATTGAACACTTCGTTGAGGAATGAATCAGTGTTATTTCAACATTTCTTTTTTTATTAAATCGTTATTTTAATATAAACATTTGTATATAGTGTTCAAAACGGTGCCATGATCGAGTTTTGTTGAAGCATTTTTAAGGTACGTCACAGATGCGTGAGGAAGTGAAAAAAAAACACGATTTGGTTTGCCCTTGTTGATTGCAAAATCTCGATTCCTTTGTCAGATGTTCATACTTTTACTTTTCCTTATTTAAAAAAAATGTACGCAGATGAATGACAATAACTTTTCCCGCTATTTTACCTATTATTTTATGAACGTGGGTAGAAAGTTGATTGTTGGGCATATTCATTTTCATAGCAACTGTCGACAATATGTTAATAGGCCACACTTTACGCATGAGTAGCTCTTTAACTGTTGTTTGGTAAGTTTTTGTTAGAACCTGAAGTGCAGTTATGCTAGATTTTCTAGATTTGCTCCCATTTTGGACTTGTGTAACATATAAGTAATATGTAGTAACTAATGCAACATTTAGTATCTAATATTTTTTTATAATAACAATAGTATCTAAGTACATTATTATATATGTATCAAATAAATTAATTAAATCATAATAGTGTTGTAAAATGATTGCCAGTTTTGACAACATTCACCTTTTAGATATTAACAAATAAGATAACAATGAAGACCCAAAATATATAATTTTATAGGTAATTTTATAGGTAAAGGTTTTAGACTAACACAGGTTACAGCTTTTATTAAGCTGAACATAGTTATTTTCCTGTTAAATTTCATGAAATATATTTATATTTATTATACAGACATGAGTACTTACAGATTAAAAAAGTTCATAGAAATGACTCATGACAATTAATAAAAACACTGATACTTCATTGGATAATTATATAAATAACTCAAAGCTAAGATTAAAAATGCAATCTCAGTTGTATAATATATTCTTAAGTTTTTTTAATTGGTACCGTCCCCTCTTTGTTAAATCTTTGTATAAAGGTTAACCTTAGTTGTATTTTACACAATGTTTGTGTGCATTGTTTCTTGGCTTTCACTTTGGGTTTGATAATTTATTTTTCAAAATTTTATAATATGTTGGTAAATTAGTATTAGTAAATGAATTTCACATGATACCTTTAAATAGAAGGTAATCCCGAAACTGAGAGAAGTGAGGGTGAGCTGCAATTTTTGTTATAAGATCCATTCAGGTTTTAGGAATCAAGGAAGAGAATAAAAATAACCTTTTGTTATTGCCTAGTAATTAATATTATAGTTATTAATAATGACAGTCTATTTTAAATTGTGAGTTTGGTTTCCATAAAAGATGAATATTTTTGAAAACCATGTAGTTTTATCTATAAGAAAAACAATAACATTGGTGGAAATTACATAGTTTCACATTATATAAAGTGATTTTCAATATTTAAATAAAATTGTTCAAACATAAAGGTTTTGTATGTAATGGAGTTTTAAAGGAATTTAAAATTGTAGAGATTTTATTTTATTTGTTTGCTTGCATTTTATCTGTGTGTAATGCCAAATTTTGATACATTTTCTCAAATTTTGACTTTGTATTTGAAGACTCAAACATCAAATGATATCCTTATAATTAAATTTTAGTATGTTTATATTCTAAACTAGCAACTCACCCTCGCTTTGCTTGTGTTCAATCCTAGGTTGATTCCCCATATAAACTTTCAGCCCAGTTTTCACGCCCTTAAGGGATGATTTCCGCCATAAAAAGTATCCTATCTATCCTTCCCAGGGTCTCAAACTATCTTCTTACCAAATTTCATCTAAATTGGTTCAGTAGATCCAGAGATTACCACCTACAACCTCACAAACTCACAAACTTTACCTCTTAATAATATTAGTAGTTTTATTGCTTTAGACAAGAGTTTTTAAAATAATTACAATTAAATAATAATATTAGTTTAGATTCAATAGTTAACAATATTAATGTTTAGATTTTAATATGATACTTATATAACACAACTTTTTATTAATGTTCTTATTTATTTATTACATTACATAATATTGTGTGTGTCTATATTTCATATTATGGTATCATCATGGCCCATTGGTAAAGAAGAGGTTTCCCAAGTGGCTATTTTCGGAACTAATACTAATTATTTTGTTCAGGATACATTGATATAATATATTATATTTTAATATCAACTATCATGCATCAAATCAAAATATACTTTATTCGAATAGACTTTTACAAGCACTTTTGCAGCTTTATGTTTTTTTTTATTTATATGATAAGACCGGACCATCTTTGAAGGGCCCTATTTATTATATAAAGAATTATAAAAACCAATTTTCAAATGGGGATGATATTGTGTGACATAACCATAGAATAAAATCAAATTTAGATTGACACTCCTCCTTCTTGTGTTTGGTCCAAAAAGGCTACTTTTTCATTTGGTCAAATAGTGCTGCTACTACATTTTTAATTGTTTCTTTTTAATTCCTTGACTAGTAACATATTTAAAAATGACTCTTAAGTGCTAAATAGAAAAAGGTTTTATTTATCTAATTACATATTAATTTTTATAAATATTTCTTTAATGAGTACGACAATCAGTAGACGAGCAGGTTACATTTCAAAGATGGTCCTTAGTATGTAACTAAAAAAAAACACCCATAATGAATGAATAATTACTTTTAGGTGCTTTTAAAGAAATAGTAGAAAATTAGGCAATCAACCCATCTTTACAATTACTGAGCTTCACGGGATAATAATTAAGAACCAAAACTCTTCTCTTTTAATGTAGGGAATGTCTCTTCGAATCTGACTCACACTTGACTATTTTAAGTAATGGCTATATATATGTATGTATATAAGTATATGTTAGTTAATGTTATTTTTGCCATTGTTTCAGAATAAACATATAGTGCTGAATCAGAAGCAAACAAATTATGTTATTGTAAATACATGTGATCTCGTATTACCTAGTGTATGTTGTATTGTATGAGACGTGATCAATAGTTGAATCAGAATGAGTTCAATGAGCTCACACTCGAAGACGCAGATGCAATCGCGGAAAATTGATTTGGACCCGGTAAGTGTTATTTTAAGGTATTGTTTCTAAATGAAACTATTTTTTTAATATATTTTTTTCCCAACCTTGCCAATGGAGACACAGGACACAAGAAACCGTCTCTCCCGTGACCATGTTGGCTGTAAACGATACGTCGCGCAAAATATTTAAAAAATATGCTATAAATATTAGGCCCGATCCACACTATAAGTAGTTCATATATAAAATTACTCTACCAAAACGATATCGTGCCGAGAACACTAACTATACCTAACTAACGAATTCTTAGGGTACAATACCATCGAGCTGATTTTACCAGTATGTGGATAGTGAAGTCTAATGGCTACTTATATTTAAAACCCATATGATTATGGGTTCCTATGATTCGTTTTGTCATTCATGATCTCATAGTTGATTTAGTTTTTTTTTTAAACTTTAATTAATGACCTTATACTCCCTGTGAAATAGAACCCACACTTGGCAGTGTTGGTTTGATATAAAACAGACCTTTTTTTATTATACTGGTGTCCCCTATGGCCGAAATTCGACTAAAATTATAATTAAAAATTTTAAAAGAAAAATAAAACTAGTTGTTTAAAAATTTTTCAATGATAACACTAAAACTCGTTAATAGCTACTAAAAACATCAATTGACAAACAGAGAAGACAAAATGTACTGAATTTATATATAGATTTTGCGCAATTGGTATCTACATTATGGAATTTGATATTCAAATCCAATTATTCGTATAATAAGTCGTGTATCACGTAGATGGCTTCTCACGTAGGAATGGAGCGTGACGATAGCGGGTTTCGTTATTAATGTTAGTTTATAAATCTGTAAGTAAAACTCTTAGGTAACATTGTTATACTCTTATCCCCATCATTTGAATTTCTATTGCAACATCTAAAACTGATTTTAAAAATATAACGAATTATTTAAAACCACATAACAGTTAAAACTCATTTAAAAAAAGAACTCTCCAGAGGCCCAGTCTCGCTCTAGACCATGTTTGCTGTAAAGCATTCGAAACGTCAGGAACCAAAAATTAAAAAAAAAACAACAAAGAAATATCCGAAAATATATACTTTTATTAAAAAGGTAGTATTGTTCAGTATTGTGTGTGTATAAATGTCTGGACATTAACACACAACACCATCTAGTTGTATGGTAAGCTACGAGGCTTGTGTTATGGATAACAGATAGTTGAGACAAAATGTACTGAATTTATATGTATGATTACATATATATTATATAACTTTAAATACATACATATTATAAATATAAACACCCATGACTGGAGTACAAACATTCGTGCTCATCACACAAATGAATGCCCCCAGTGGGACTCGAATCCGCGACCGCTAGCGCAGCAAGTAGGGTCACTACAAACTGAACCAAACGTCTTCTGTTTCGTCGTGTCGTATGCTTATAATATGTTATTGATTCGACTCTGGTATTTTATAGTAAATAAAAAATGCCGTCACAAGTGATTAACCTAGTCTAAATATATAATATATATTTACATATGTATGTGTACTTAATATACAAATTTTACCAAATATATCGGTGCCCTCATAACGCTTCTTTTTCATTATAGTATTGTCAGGATTTATTGGAATTACTTTATAAATGCATCTGTTCTATACTAGAGTTCTATACTAATATTATAAAGAGGTAAAGTTTGTGAGTTTGTGACGTTGTAGGGGGTAATCTCTGTATCTACTGAACCGATTAAGATGAAATTTAGTAAGAAGATAGTTTGAGACATATACTTTTTATCCCGGAAATCATCCCTTAAGGGAGTGATAAGGGGAATGAAAGTTAGTATGGGGAAGCAAGCTTGGTATGAACCCGAGCGAAGCGAGAGTGAGTCGCTAGTATATAATATATATGTTTAATGGTAAAAATGTTCGTCTTTGTACATATTTTTCAAAAAAAATAATTGTGTTTGCATAAAAACATTGTTACAACACTACATAATTTTGTAGTTAAGCGCCATTTTGAAATATGTTTATTTACACTTAGTTTTTATCTGAATCTGGCAACATTAAATTAAGTGTCTGAAATCTTGATTAATACCTAATCGCAGACAGCTAATTAGTAGTTTTGTTAGAATGTTTTTTAAATGAAGATGATAACGTGTTACCGATAAGAAATTCATATCAGTCAAGCCATACTTGTTTGTTTTGATTAGGATATATTAGACTAAAATTTTGTGTTTCTCATCGTTATATTATACTTGGAAATTTCATTCAGATGTTGATATAACTTGTACGAAGAAACAAATCAAAAGATGTCTACATAATTTTTAATACGATCTTTTTAGACATACTCCTAAGTTATATGTACATATAACCTATGATTAACTATCTAGATGTAGTATTAAACAAGGTCGCCGTCTGTGTCTGTCGGTTTCACCGCTGACTTCTTCTAAACCAAGCAACAGATTTTGATACGGTTTTTACTAATAGAAACAGGGATAAACGAGAAAGGCTTATGTTTATAATATGTTTGTATTTTTTTACGAAATGCCTGAGCCTAGACGGTGTTTTGTCAAAAAAACGTACAAACGTTACGTATGACTATTTTTATCTATATAAAACGTACCCGCACCAGAGCGAAGCTAGGGTAAGTCGCTACTAATATATAAACTTTGAAAGTAGATTTTACCCTAAACTTTATTGTTATATTGGTCACACAAAACATAATTTTCAATCTATACTAATATTATAGAGGAAAGATTTTATTGTATGTTTGTAACGAATAAGCTCCGAAACTACTGGACCGATTTAGATGAAATTTTGGTAAGAATATAGTTTTTATCCCAGAAATCCCTTAGGGGGGGGGGGGGGGTGAAAATGGGGATGAAAGTTTGTATGGGGAATCAAGCTAGGGACGTATCCGCGCGAAGCGAGGGTGAGTCGCTAGTACGATCATATAGTCAACAGAATAGTGGAACTCTTCAATGGTTACTAGTGAAATTCGAGTAAACTTCAGAGTTTTGGCTCATTTGATTCTTTTTGACGTGTCTATAGACCGTAACAGGGGATCGGTCGGTAGTAGAAGACATACATACACAGGTACCTACAACTAATATGGGTAAAATATTTATGTCTCCGACTACATAATACTATGTTCCTTCGTCAACTTGTTCACATCTTTTAGTCGGCTTTTTTATTTTTTCTTGCTTGACTTGCACGTGTATTACATTAAAATGGAGCACAATAGTATGGTTGTTATATAAAGGTCCGAGTAAACGATATTGCCGAGTTTCTCTTCATTCGGTTAAGTTTTATAGTATAGTCCAGTAATCACTTGTAATACTGATATAGTTATGTTTATTTTTACGGTAAAACAGTAAAATGCCTTATATTTTTTTAAATCTAGAATTTGTTTGGAAGATAACCCTTTTGGAAATATACCAAAAACGTATACTCGAATAGGGAATATGGGTGTGATTTAAATAAAGGTGAAATATTTTTTTTTTTATATTCTCTATTGCTTTTGAATTAAGCCTATATTAATAGTTTTAAAGTAATTTCTTTTTGATTAATAAAATAATTATTAAAAAGTGCAAATATAGGTGTGAAATGCAAAGTAGTTGAAACGAACGCCATCTATCAGACCGAATATGACGTCAGAGTATATCATAACAGAGCGATTAGCGATTTTGTCGCTACAAATTGCGTCGTCATTTTTCTGTGTATGACATACTGTGACGTCACGCCAAGCGCGCGAAATGGCGGGTGTTTGAAGTATCTGTGTCGGTATGATATTTAAAAAAAAAGTAAGTTTTAGTTTTTTTTGAAGCTGGATAGTTTTTTACATTTGTATATTGATGTAAGCTATTGTATAAAAAATATAAAAAAAACACGCATATTCCTTATTGAGCACCACGTTTTTGTAGATAGTACGTAGCCCGTGCAACTCTTCCATCTAAAGAGTATCTCTATCTAGCTTTGTGATAGTGATGTAACGTATGTTTGATTTTTCATATTGGCGAATGCGAATGCGAATATTCATCTCCCAATATTCGCGAATGCGAATGAGAATATTCATCCTCTAATATTCACGAATGCGAATGCGAATGTTGACTTCACTAAACATAATTTTAAGTTAAATATGCATTTTTTTTAATTTATATTTTATTATTTTTAATTGTTAGATAAAAATATATAATGGAATAGAAAAATATATAATGGAATGAAGCCAAAGGTTATATATATATAATATAGCATTTTGGATATTAGAAGTTTAATTTTGGTTCAATATGTTTTCTGTAAAAAATAAAATGTAAACTATATTTTAAAATAGTTGTTGTAATCTGCTAAATAAGTACAAATCTTACATAATTGTAACATGACTTATTGGACCTAGATATTATCATTAAATTGTGTTACACCTCTCAATTTCTTTTTTCACAAGAGATATTATATTTTGAAATTGACTTTTTTTTAATGTAAGGAAGGACATTCTTTTTTTTAATATTTTTTTAAATATTTTAATTAAGTAGACTAACAAGAACAAAAGAGAAAGTATATCTAATTTAGATGCCTACCTCAAGACTGCTCCATAAGCTTTGTTTTTCTCAAATATTATAAGTAAATAAAAAAATATAAATTTTATCAGTTATATTATCATTCCATATACATATAATTTCCTTTTTGTTTGTAAATAAATACATTCGTCAAACATTTCTTTTTCTGGCGAATACGAATGCGAATGTCAAAAAATATGCAAATGCGAATGCCAATATTCGTTACATCATTAATTTGTGATTCGTTACGCAATAAAAAAAACAATCGTGAGGACTGCCGACAGATATGAAAACTTAAAACTATAAACAAACAGTTGTTATTTTTGGATATTGAAATTAATTGTTTGATCTTAAATTAAAACTGTTTACATTTATATGGTTTTGACATCTATTGGCACTCTGAGTGTTAGCGTTAACACGTCACGTGACCATGTCGATGACGACATACATGAATTTACTCCCAACTCAAACTTGCCTATAGAGGTTTTCACTTCAAACACAAACATAATTTCGTGTCTTTAAGCGATTTACCTTCGCTCGTGTGCGTTATGCACCTAACAACAGCCTATGTTACTCCAAGTGATAGCCTATCTATGTATTAAATTTCATCCAAATCAGTCCAGCCGTTTTAGCGTGAACGAGTAACAAACATACACACATACAAATATTTGCCATTACAACAGTAGTACTACATCATATTATCTACCGGAAGGCAAACTATTTAGTTTTGCGGTTTCAATATTTATTACGAGCATATATTTTTTCAACCACAACGTGTACATCGCAACGGCCTTATATAATATTATTTATTATGACAGACTATAACTTTCCCGTATACTCGGAGTACTTGTCAGATTTCATTGTAATTGGCTAACTCTGGAATATATAATTGTATTATAATTATTATAATTTTCAAAAAATTATAAACATATTTATGTTTTGAGCAACTTTTATATAATATATCAAATGAGCCCAAACTCGTCGGTTTTAGTAGTAGCTACTAAAGAGTTCCACTATCCACATCCTAACGTGTGCATACACTCGCCGGTTTATAAAATGGCGAAGGCAAATTGCAAAATGCTTATTACCTTAATTCATTAATTCATTCCGAAATATGTGACCATGATTTAAAATAAATAGTTATAGAGTCAACTATTTTACAAAGGCAGTAGCTATTAATCAAAACAGCTGTGCTATGTGACACACGCGGCCTTATTTTCGTTGTATTATGCGAAATTCAGTCGGTGATAGATCCCGCTAGAATTAAGGTAGATGAGAAACCCGTCTTAGCCTTCTAGTTAGGTTTTTCTTGAAGTCACAAACCCTTATTACTCAGTGCTTTAGGTATTTTACAATTTGCCTACGATATTTTATTGACACACGAGCGTTTGCAAAGCTTTGACACCCTTATAAACATATGAATAATACAATACGTCAGTGACATGATTTTTAGTTTGAGTGGGTTCCTGTAACTGACCTGACCCCGTAAGGTAGGGGCTGCAGTTGAGGTGTAAATTTTTTGTAAAAATCATATATAGAGTTTAGCGCGTTCAAACAAACATATAAACAAACTCTTTAGCTTTATATATAAGTATCGATGTCAGTGGCCAACAAAAAAGACTTTGAATCTCACCTATTAAACTGGCTGTAATTATTTAAAACTTGCGTTCCGCCTTCGCTTCCATCTACCCACGTTATGTGAGTAGGTATGTGCATCTGATGGGAATCCACACATTACTTAACTAGCACACCTTTATATGTAATCTTATAATATTAAATAAGAAATTCTTGTATATACATACATTTATTTCGTGTAACTTTGAAACGGCTTTAACGATTTGGATCAAATTTCGTAATTAGATAGGTTTTGCTCCTAGGTTCTATATATAGGTATAGGTAGGTATATTTATAATATATATTTATTTAAAGTTATATATGTTTAGTCTATCAACTATCTGGTATCCATAACACAAGCCTTGTAGCTTACCATGGGACTAGATAGTGTTGTGTGTTAATATCCCAACATATTTATTTATATAGATAAGTGTCTTTTTTGTGTGTGTTTATATATTTTATAATCTAAAGTTCTATTACTACTACAGCTCTGTACTATAGTGATATGGGTTTAAATATTTATTATTATTTGTTTTATATCATTGATAATACGACAGAGCTATTCGCCTATGACCCAGTTGCGAACAATTGCATATTATCTGTGTTGTTTCGCAAACGCCGCTAATCCACGTAACCGTTATTTCTTTGTTTCTTGTTATAATGTGAACAAAGTTAATCATGATTTTACAACTTTAAAGCTAAAACATGTCTGCCATTGCAATAAATGTCGTCTTTCTTATTATTATTGGAATTTAAGCAATATTAGATGTGTATTTTACGTAATCGGTAAAGCTTCTATCAGTGATCCCGTCGGAAAAAAAAATCGTAATATAGGTAAACATATCCCGAAGAAAATCCCGGGATACAGATGATTTGTGTAGTCTTGTTATTTAACAGCCTCACCTCGTTTAGTCTACTAGCGACTCATCCTCGCTTCGCTTCATATTCGTCCTTAGACAAAAACAAATCTATACCACGGGAACCGTACGTTTTCTGGGATAAAAAGTAACCTATGTCCTATACCAGACTATAATCTATCTCTGTGCCAAATTTCATCCAGATCCGTTCAGCCGTTCTGGCCTGAAAGAGTAACAAACATCCATCCTCACAAACTTTCACATTTATAATGGTAGTATCGATTAGTATAATATTAGTACGAATTATAAAGGTCAATTTCATTTATTATATACTTTTTATTTAACCGACTTCTAATTAGAAGTATGAATTTTTAAATGCAATTTCATAGGTTTAAATTTTTTTGAAATAAATATTTGTGGTGATTTATTAAATTGACATAACTTTTTTATTTATGGAGCGATTGAAATAAAACAAACACATAATGTTAAGTGGAGCTTACCACAATACGTTAGTGAAAACCGCACCCAAATCGGTGAAGCCGTTTGTGAGATTAGCGCGCACAAATACACAGACAAACCGACAAACAGACAAAAAATCTAAAAATCATTGTTTTGGGTTCCATTGCGATAATAAAGACCCTTATAGTAATAATATTTCTCTTAATATTTTCCATGTATAGACAGCGTCCAATTACACTTTTATTATACCAATGTATAGATTTCATATAATAAAAAGGTTTTACTTAAGGATCCTTCAATTAATTGAATCCGGTATTTTTTTTTCTATGTTATTATTTATTTATAGTACAAGGAAGTCGAGACCTAATATAACGTTGTATATTAGAAAACCAAAAAGTTTATTCTAATATTTTAATTTATTGATAATGCAAAGTGGGATATGCGGTCAATGTCACCCGTATGTATACGTAGCAGTCTGGATATTGAATCGCTGAGAAGCTCGAATTTAAAAAATTCTTATTGGGTCACATTAATCTTTAAAAATTGTAATAATCATAAAGCAAACAATTAAAATTAAATAAATTATATTTAATAATTCAATTATAAAACCTATTGAAATGATTAAAAGTTGTTTAAAATTAAAATTACCAAATATTAACAAATAGTTTGGTGCCATTTTTGTATTTTTGAAATTAATTGTATAATTTTGTCAGTAGATGCTGTCTGTAACGACTACATAATATATAATGACTTTTGACACGTTTAAAACTTAGTCTCTCCCGTGACCATGGTTGCTGTAAACCGTAAAGCGTTCGAAATGTCGACAACCAAAAATCTGAATAAATCTCAGAAAAAAACCCGAAAAGGTAGTTTTATTTAAAAAGACAGACAGACAGAGTTACCTTTTTTTATATTAGTATGGGCTCTCCTCGTAAAGTAGGTACGACAAAAAATCTTCGTAGTCCCATACCTATAAGTTCAGTATATAACCTACAAGCGACTCGCCCTCTCTTCGCTCCGGTGCGTCCCTACATGCCTTTTGTATTTATAATCTATACATATAATAAAATTCTGAGTCGAATCTGTAAATTTAATATTTTTTGGAAAATCTTATTGAAATAATCATTATTATCGATACACGTTTACACAAAGTTTACCTGAGTTTAAAGTATACTTTTTAAGTGTTGAAGAAAACCATCCAGCCTTTTTTTTTTATGAGGGAGAGGCCGTTAGTCAAAGGCAACACGTGCCGTCTACTGCGAATGCGTTAGCGAGACGGTTGTTTTGTTGATTTTTTTTAACATAAGACAACTGTTTTATATCACATTCATTCGGTACACAAATAACAAATTCTATGCTAGCTCTCTTACTTGTTCCTTGCACGTTCATATGTAGCGATTTAAGCCCCACTTCAATAGTAGCGAATAGAACCAAAAGCTGAAGCTAACTTTGAACCTATTTTTTTATTTTTATTTAAATAAGATTAATTTCAATTTATGTGCGATAAAACAGACGAAAATGTTAATCAAACTCTTTACATATCCTATTATTAAATAAGATTTTTTTTTTAAATTTAGTAATGTATATTTATTTTTTAATTTTGAATATGCCATAACAGGTCACAATGTTATGGGTAGAGTAGTAAGATTGTGTAGTTATTGAATGCGAGAGCCCAATGTCATCGGTTGAAAATAGATGGAAATCGATAAACATCGATTAATAGTGAGTGCTCTTCGATGAAATTGAGTGATAAATGTTTTTGTATGCTCTAGAAATAGTTTCTGCCTATCCTTCAAATGTTATGATTAACCGCTTTGTAAGTCAAGAGGTACACAACATTGAAAAGCATTTTAAAAGGTACTATTACAACCTTAGATGTGTTTTTTTTAAGTTATACTTGTTTTGGCACGTTTGGAAAAAATATGACAGTAAAATTTTTATTATGCGCACGTACATCGACAGCCAAATAGCAACATGTTGAAAAGTGAAGTTAGTTGAAAGCGACATGATGAAGTTAGCTGATTACTGTCTCTCCGGTTCCCGTGAAAACCCATGGCTATATTCAAAGTAGTTTTAGTTAGTGTTTATTTCTTCAGGTAGACCTATGCATTAATAAAAATAAAAAAAAAATTATCGGTGTCGCTTCACAATTGGATTGTCGACGGTTTTTGAAGTCTATATCAATAATGTAAAAAGAGCCTTAATTTTTTTGTATAGATATTTTGTTATTAGGAAGTTTTAGTACTTATTTTATTTTACAGATGTGAGCATGAATTGCGTAGTTAGCAATTTTATAAAATATTAAATAACGTAACATGTTTATTTGACCATTTTTGAGCTTTCGTGCTCGACAATTATTAAGTTGATTTAGATGATTCTTCTTTATCTAGACTAGATTTTTACGTTTTAAAGTAATAGTATACAAAAAAGATACTAAGGCAATCTAGGTAGAATATCACCCATAGACAATTTAAATTCATCTTTGGTTTAAAATGGCGGATATAAAACAATATAATGCAGACACATTATTTTCAATAACACTTAATTTATCACATATTATTCGAAAACATGCAAGGTTCTTTTTACATATTATTTTTTTACATAATTTTTCTCTCAAACTCGTAGGTTTTCTCATTACGTTTTCCATGATCATCATGTTGGAAATGATTCGCATATTAAAATATCAGAGGTGCGAGACCCGGGATTTGAACCCGTTTCACTCTGTTTCCCAAGCAAATGCGCCACTACTGGGCTACCACTGCCTTCAAAGTCTTTTCTATTATAAGTAAAAAGTGAAAACATAAGTACCTAATTAGATACGAACTTGTATTTATCGAACAAAAAACTTTTTAATTTCATAATATGAACTTGGGCACTTTTTTTACATAATTTTTCTTGAAGCATTACAACTTTGCCACGTAATCATGAGAAACAATGAAGGCAGTTCACCTGAGTTCTTAATATTACGTCCTTTAATTATTATTGTTATGTATGAGCTTTCTCTTTAGACTTGACGTGAAAACTTTAATACAAAAATAAAATATCTACTTACCTTTATAAATATTCTGTGTTTATAAATGTTTTAATTCTACTATCTTCGGGAATGAAACAATGGGGGGATGATAGTGCTGCCCTCTACATTTCTCGCACGGTCTTCATTAGCAAGTGTGCAATTGATAAGGCATTATCGACGCTGCCATTTTAGATTTGTTTCTGTATTGACGCAGGCTATTACAAGCTTTTGAATCGTCAATTTTTTATATATTTTTTTTACATTAAGTTACATTTCTTAACGAAAAATTTAACGAAAGCTCTTACAGTGTAATCTGTGTACACTACACAATCAAAACTTTTTAAAATTTACCATTTACGTACATTTGTGTAATATAAACAAATATAGATAGGTACATCGTTTCCCTAAATGTAAAAGACGGTTCTAGTATTTTTATAAAATTCCTGGCAACTTTTACTTTTTGGTTTAGGAACTTTCAAAGAAAAAGTCTTTTTATCTATATCGATATATATATATATTAAAGTTTCGTCATAATCTGATCAATGGCTTAGAAACTCATAGAGGACTAACAAACGATCATTCCTTTTTATTTACATAGAAGATATAAAAACAAAAAAGATTAAGACAAAACAGTGCCGTTCAGTATTTTTTTCTCCTAGGTATGTTTGTCTGGGTATCTGTTGTCGAGAGTGAGTCGCTAATATTATAAATGCGAAAGTTTGGAATCTGGAATAGCACATAGGTTAATTTTATCCCGGAAAAAAGTACGATTCCCGTGAGATGGATTAGTTTTTTGTTTAATTTGATTGTGTTTTTGATTTATGTATCCCGTGGGATAGATTAATTATTTTGCATATTAACTTAATTACATAAAATAATACTTAATTACTTACGAAAAAAAATATTTTAAGTCATTCAGTCAGCCATCTTCGAATTTCATCGAAATCTATTGACTCATGCATAAAAACATATAGACATATGTTCTCATTTGTAAGTAAAGATTTTATAACTGTACTGAGATCCTTGCGTTTATGAATGACAATACTAAATATAATAATCGCAATCTGGGTCGATACACGTTTTTTTTATTATTAAAATATTATTGGCGGGAGGCCAACGATGCTACTGCATTAAAAATATCACCACGTTCTTCTCAAATTGTAAATCTGCTACTTATAAAATACCAGTGACTTCGTTCGCTCGGTTGCGTCCCCAGGTGTCTAACAGGCCCCAGGTGGCCAATATGTTATTCCAGGTCATATATAACCTATGTATCTGTATACTAAGTTTCTTCCAAATCTGTCCAGCCGTTTCCTTCTAAAAGGCTAACAAACATCCACAGATGCACAAACTTTAATAGTAGTCCAATTACAAAGAAAATTTTATAGTAGTAACGGCTGCAATCGATCAAAATATCTTTAAAAGAGTTTCGTAACCGAATGGTGCCAACGGTGCCCTATTACTAAGCCTGAGCTGTCCATCCGTCCGTCTATTTGTCAGCGGGCTGTATCTCATGAACCGTAAAACCTTTAATATATCTAACAGGAAAAAAGAACTTTCACTTTTTCCACGATTTCTCATTGTTCCGGGAAATTCAATATTTTTTCTTTAGAAATCCTTAGAATATTATTTAGAAGAATAACATTGCCAAGTCGGTCTAGATATCACGCGACACGCTTACCAACAAACAGCATTGCATTTTTATATATATATATATATAGATAGTACGTGCTATAACAATAAATACGACGTAAGTTGCAATTCAATTAAAACTGTGTTGTTTTTAGATCGTTATGTAACGTTTTTATAACCGGAATTCGATGAGAAGTGAAGTATCTATTAGGTTACGTAAAGTAGCAAGTATTTTATACAAATACTAGCATTGCCCGCGGCTCCGCCCGCGTTCGATGACCAAAAACCAAATTCTTAGGTTTTACATAGTAGTATACTCTTACAATGCAGTTTTTGTATTTTTTCTCAGAAATGAGACATTTTCTCGCGATAAAAAGTATCCCATATGTTGACCCGGATAACCAACTATCGATCGCTCGAATACCTTACCAAATTTCATCAAAACCCCGCCAGTGGTTTTTCCGTGATGCGGTAACAGACATACAAACAGACAGACAAAAATCTAAAAACTATAGATTCGGCCTCTGTATCGACAATAGAATCTATTTCAATAAAATTTTCCAAAAAATATTCAATGTACAGATTCGGCTTAGTTACGATTTTATTATATGTACCTATAGATTATGTTATAGCATACCTATACGTGGATATAAAATTACATCCTAGTATTTCTAGGCACTTTCTCTTGAATCCCTAGGAAGAAAGTATATAGGCTCCACTACTTTGTGCTAAACTGTCGATAGAATAAAAAGTGGGGGAAAAGAACCTACCTTAAATATTGAAGATAGCAAGTTTCACTCAAATGAGATTTATTTAAATAACTGAATGTAAATATGGTTTTTAGCTTATCTTAGCTAAGCTTAGCTAAGTTCCGTTAATAAAACCGGCTAAAAATGAATTAATCGATATATTATACGGTAGGACTTCAACTGCCTCGATGGTCTAGTGACTAGCACGTACGGTCACAGATCCGGAGGTCCTGGGTTCGAGTCCCGGATCGGGTCAAGTTTAGTTATTGAGTATTTCTGTCAAGAAATTCTCGTAAAGCCGTCGGTCCTGTGCCTTAACTCTCACTGGTCGTGTCGAGTAGTCGTCCCACCGGAGTATGAGAGTGACAGGAATAGAGAATGCACTTGTGTCTGCGCGCATACTTGTGCACTATAATATCTCCTGCGCAGATGGCTAGTCTCAATGAGATAGGCCGCTGTGGACGAAATCGGGCGGGGTAATATTATTATTATATGGTAAGAATAAAATCTCTCGAACAAACTTTGTCTCTTATAATTACAGAAAACTAAGTATAGTTAAAATTCGTAAGTGTATGAATTGTAAGAGATCATCGTTTCCGATATGTACAATGTGCATATATGGATTTTATAAAAATCCTGATTCTCAAAATTTAAGATACTTTTCTTTCATGTCCCGTTCATTTGTTCCACCGTGGTCATCACTTTCCATAAAATGACGCAACGTTTTTATTAAACAACAAATATTTATAGTATAGTCACCGATGCACTTAACTGCATCGTGTGATCTAATGGCCGGCATGTGCAAATACAAAATCGAGGTCTTAGGTTCGAGTCCCAGTTCGGGCCAAACGGGTTTTTCTATTAAAAAGTCCCACACATCGTGCGTAAATGCATTTCCCAACGTTAAAAAAAAAGGTTATTTAAAGACATTTCATTGATTAATTTTTGTTTTTTTTTTTCAGATATGGGCCGACCTAAGAGAAGGAATCGAGCAAATGTATTCACGGCGCTCTATGGACAAACAAAGATACATGGTGTTATACACGTATCCTTTTTTTTTATATTGCAGCCTTCAGCCCGCGGTTTTATCCGCGTAAAAGATATAGTAAAAATTTTCTCCGTACACAAATATCCACGTTCACTAGAAATACCACTTAAAAACACTTAGGTTACACTTAACACTAGGTATGTTTGGGTATAAATATCAAAGCAATCGTTGAAAAGCTTCAGTTATAACCTTCGAAATTTGTATTTGTAATACATAATTTTTAATATAGATGTTAAATTTACTTTTGATTAAAAGGACTAGCGACTCACCCCCGATTCGCTCGGGTTCTTCCCAATACAAACTTTCGTCCCTATTTCCACAACCTTAAGGGATGATTGCCGGGATAACAACTTTCCTATGTCCTTCCCAGGATCTCAAACTCCTAATTCTTTTTCTAAAATAAAAGTAGCCTAAGTTACTCCTTATAAAATCAGCTATCTGCCAGTGAAAGTCGCGACAAAATCGGTTCAGTCATTTCGGAGATTAGCCTGAACAAACAGACAAACAAAAAATAAATATATTTTTTTTTTATTTTAAGAACCGTTCATACTTTCATATGTATGCATTTAATAATAAGCTGTTATTTTAACATTACAAACAGACACTCCGATTTTATTTATTTGTATTAAGTATTATTTGTATTGATGAACTCTAATAAATTCCTTAAATGTAAACAGTCACATATATAACTATTGTACATCAGTACATGAACAAAACATAAATAGTTTAAGATCGAGCACCAGTAGCAACCCGTCGCATGCAATGAAAAACTTTGGATATTCCAAGAAACCAGTAAGTTTTACTTTTCCGTTTTATTTAAAATTAATACATTTTCAATTACAATAGCCGTAATTTTCAACTGACTTAAAAAAGTAGGAGGTTCTGAATTCGGTATAAATCTATACTTCCAACTTGGTCCCATTTAAATTTAAGCTAAAAAAGGCTTTGAAAAATAGCTAAACAAAATTTCTACTTGTAATTGTGATATTGACTTGAAACTTTGCGAGTGTTTCTATTTCCGTTGATAGTGCAGTGGTTCCGTATCGTCTACCTGATCTAATGGTAAGGCCAGAAGGTGGATAGGTGGAACTCTTCAACGGCTAATAGTAGATAGTTTGAATTTGGGCTTATTTTGTTGGATTTGACAAGCCCAACACGTTAGATTTGGATTTTAGAGCAAGATTTTTTAGTGTTACTAATAAATGCGAATTGTAGTTCGTCAGTCTTCATATAAAAATTGGTATCAAACTAACTTAAACGGCTTAAGCGAATGTCTTATTAAAATTCCTTTTTTTTTACTTTGCTACTAATACGTATACACTAAAAATGGAAGAATAAAATTTTTGTAAAATAATATAAAATCCGACTTCAAAACACAAAAACTAAAAAGTAAAAAAGAACTGATTGGTAGTTTTTATTTACTATAGCTATCTAATCAGATATTTTCGAAGTCGGTGCCAGCCGATACAAATCAAATCGAGAAGTCGGTTTTTTTTTTTAGTTTTTAAACTGAGAATTATTTCCAATTTTGATTAACTGTCACATTAAAAATAATGAATGTCATAATATAAATTTTCAACCCCTTTTGTACCCCTTTAGTGTTGAATTTCCAAAAATTCTAGACATGTTCTCTCAGACATGCAGGCTTCCTCGCTATGCTTCCATCGCCGTAAGACAAGTGTTAATCATATTGGAAATGATACGCACATGAAAATATCAGTGGTGCAAGACCCGGTATTTGAACCTGCTTCAATCGGTTTCCCAAGCGTTACCACTGATCTACACTACCTTTTATAAATATAAATACTAAGTATATTGAATAGATTTTTCTCGTATTTTTCTTTGTCATGTCTTCATTCTACGTGACATTGGCGAACTTAACTGTTCTCAATTAATATGCTAAAAAGGAAAATTAAAATGTAATCGGAAGTTAAACGTGAAATGTTTTTTTTTATCTTTGAGGTCGTTTAGATTCGCGTATATAAATTTGCATTGCGCATGTTGACATTTAAATGTTAAAATAAGTGGATTTGCGAGATTAAATAAAAATCCAAAGAGTTTTTTATATATTTTGGTCTCTTTCTCTCTCCCTCTGCTGCTATTTCATTCTCTTTTTTATCACTAATTTTTTCTTTAAAATATAATGGATTTAACTATATCGATTAATGAAACGATCTAGATGTGTACTTAAAAACAACTAAACGGTAAACCAGATCAGAACCAGACCATTAGAAGGAAGAACATTTGGTTTCTCTAATCAATATTAAGGAAGTGATAAACAGACATACGTATATGTATATTGTATATGTTATTCCTTCAGGGAGGACAAGTGCACGGTGGTGCACAACTGGTCGGTCTTGAGCTCTACAAGAGGCTACGCGACTTCCTTATATATTATCTCATTAATTTACTTGAGGTGAGATTTTAATTGTTTTTTAATCATCGATCCAAAAAAATACTAAATACACAATCCCATGCAAAAGTTTTCTTAAAACTATCACCAATTGTGTTTAGATAATTATTCTACTCGAAATAAATATACAACAATGTAAATTGAACCTTAAATGCAATGCTTCAAGTTATTTTCACAAAATAAAATTTAAAAGCGCGCTCAAATGTTCAAACGAGCGTTCATTCGGTGAGGACATCTTTTTGTCGCTTATTGTGTATTTAATACTTTTTTGATCGATGTTTTTAATTATATTACTATGTGTTGTAAATGTGGAAGCTTGTATGTTTTTATGTTTGTTTCTCCGTCATGATAAAACGGCTGGACGAATTTGGATGGAATTTAGTATGCAGATAGATTATCATCTAGAATAACACATAGGTTAGGCATTACAGGTACCTGAGCGAAACGAGGGTAACTCGCTAATTAAGTATCTATATTTAGATTTTAATTAGCTGTAGAGTTGGAAGCCTTCGGGCTTTTTTAAATAATGTCAGTTTTATATTATTTAAAAAAGGCATGCAAATTAATATATATATAAAATTATAGCGTGTTTAGAATGTATGTATGATGCAATTCGAGCAACATTAAAACGATTTAGCCATTGTTTAGTGACGGACTTTCATAACCCATCACAAACTCACATTTACGTTGCCTTGTTGTCCAATGTTATGATATTTGGCTGCAAATCTTCATGTCCCGGGTTCGAATCCTGGGTCGGGACAAGTTTACTTATTGGGTTTTTCTGTCAATAAATTCTCAGTAACAGCACAAAGTTGGGAACTTGGCGGTGTTTCACTCCCGTGCCTGAGAGCACGTAAAGTCGGTGCTGAGTCTTATCTCTTACTGGTCGTGTCGAATTGTCGTCCCACCGACGTATGAGAGTGACAAGAATAGAGAGCGAGACTTGATTCTTATCATCGTCTCCATTTTCACAGCACGGAGTAGATCTAATGGGAGAAGATGTACTCGGTTTCTACACAACGCAGTGGGAAGAGTACCAGTTCTCTTCCCGAGTGCTAAACGGCGTATGTTCGTACCTCAATAGGCATTGGGTCAAGCGTGAATGCGAAGAAGGGAGAAAGGTAAGGTATCTTATATTAGTGTTGTTTCAATTATATACTTGAATTTTCGGCTGATTAGAATGTTTTTTTTTAAAAGCAGCAATATTGATGATATTTGAAGATATACTTCTTTTGGGACATTTGGAAAAAAATATTAGAGTAAAATTTATACCATGCACACGCACACCGACAGCCAAAAAGCAACATGATGAAGTTAGCTGCATTCCTTTTGCAGAGAATTGTGACATACGCTTATCCTTAGCTATTTATGTTCTGTTACGCCAAAGAAGTATAACTTCTTACGTGCGTACATAAGTACACACACACGTTTTTTTTTATTTAATCAAACTGTAATATTTTTAATATTAAGTATAAATTTTCAGGGTATATACGAGATCTACCAGCTGGCTTTAGTCACGTGGCGCGACCATTTGTTCCAGCGGTTGAATAAGCAGGTCACAAATGCTGTACTCAAATTGATTGAGAAAGAGAGGAATGGGGAGACGATCAACACTAGACTTGTGTCAGGGGTGAGTGGTTTTCGTTTGAACCGACTTTGAAAAGGAGGAGGTTATGTTAAGGGATGTCTTTGACAATTTTTCTTTAATTAATAGCTAATTTATTTTGCTCTAGGATTTACCATATGAGTTTTATGATATATTGATTGATTGATTGATTGATGTGTGATTTTATTTATATGACAATCCTTCGTTTTTTCTCCATTCTACGTGACATTGGCGAAGAAATTTGTGCTCAACTGACGTGAAAGCCATAAAACAAAAATTAATTCGACGACACTGACTCAGTTTGTAGTACCCTACTTGCTGTGCCAGCGGTCGCAGGTTCGAGTCCTGCTGGAGGTATTAATTTGTGTGATAAGCACGAATGTTTGTATTCCAGTCATGGGGGTTTATATCTATAATATGTATGTATTTAATGTTATCTATAACTCAAGCCTCGTAGCTTACCATGGAATTAGATGCTGCTATGTATTAATGTCGCAACATATTTATTTATTATAAAATTGAATTGAAAAATTCTTTAGTCTGAGTTTTACCATAATATGTACAGGTGATCAACTGCTATGTGGCTCTGGGCATGAACGATGAAGAACCGGCTGCAAGAGGGCAGAATCTAGTGATTTATAAAGATACATTTGAAGCAGTCTTCCTAGAAGATACCGAACGATTCTACACCAGAGAGAGTACGGAGTTCCTCAGGAACAACTCTGTTACAGAGTATATGATTAAGGTTGGTGTGGGTTTGATTATGTATTTTTTTTGTTAAACAAAGACCTATCAAGACGATACTCGGCGCGCTTAAATGATTTGTTTTTTTTTTTCAAATATATTTTTATTATTTTTCCTAATTTGACTGCAGAATTGTCCATTAAATTTCAGTCATTTAGCTCCTATAGACTCTGGCAAGCTTTGAAGCCATCAACATGAGAATTGAATTGAATTGCTAACATCCATTCATATTTCCAGGCTGAACAGAGACTCCAAGAAGAGCACAAGCGAGTTCAAGTGTACCTGCACGAGACGACCATGGAGAGACTCGCCAAGACCGCCGATAGGGTGCTCATTGAGAAGCATCTAGAACTGTTCCATTCGGAGTTTCAGGTTTGTATATATACATTTTTTCACTAATGTTATATTATAAAGAGGATAAAAATTTGTGGGTTTGGATGTAGGGTATAATCGCGTCACTCGGTTTCTCCAGCACGTTGCAACTGGGCTATAACTGCCCCTTTTCCTAATCGTCTACCCACTATTGAAGCAAATTTAAATACGTATTCCTATTGAAATTTAATAAATACCATCCCGTCTACGGTTGCACTAATACTTTCACCAAAGCTTGTCTGTAAGAGGTTGCTCATAGCAACAAGACCGCCTTTGCATGTGTGTGAAATAAGCTACATATTTATCTATCTTTATCTGTCTAGCTATCTCTATCAATATATCTATCTAAATATATTTTTACACCACCAGAAACTCCTCGATCTGGACAAGAACACGGACTTGGGTCGTATGTACGCGCTGGTGGCTCGCATCCCAGACGGGCTCGGGGAGCTGCGGCGTCTGCTCGAGCAGCACATACACGCGCAGGGGCTGCACGCTGTCGACAAGTGCGGGGACGCCGCGCATACTGTGAGTGTATCTATACTAATATTATGTATGACGACACGTTTGGCTCATTCTGTAGTGAAACCCTACTTGCTGTGCCAGCGGTCGCGGGTTCGAGTCCCGCTGGGGGCGTTCGTTTGTGTGATGGGTGCGAGTGTTTCGTTTTTACTCCAGTCGTGGGTGCACCGCGGTGCTTAGGGTTGGTGCGCACGCTCATAACTATGTCTCTCTGGCTGGTGCGGAACGATTATATTAGGTATTTGTTAGTGTTCGTCAGAGATAAAAATATATTTCGGATCGTGGGATGTGAGTTTATGATTTATTTGTCGCAGTGAAGGTGTTAAGGGTGTGAAAATGGGGACGAAAGTTTTTTAGTAATTAATAATTCTTTATATATTACAGGACCCGAAAGTGTATGTATCAACCATATTGGAGGTGCACAAGAAATACAACGCTCTAGTGTTGGTCGCTTTCAACAACGACTCTGGCTTCGTCATGGCTTTGGACAAAGCCTGTGGGAGATTTATTAACAGTAAGTGTGATTTAGTAGAGAGTTTGGTCTTTTTGACAGCCCTTGCATTTGACAGTTCCATTAAAATCAAAGGTGATAGCTCAGTGTATAGATTTTTATGTATTATTTCGGGAGATTTAGTCGCTTGAGTTGGTTATTTATTTAAAGAAAGTATTAATTTTTAAAGAATTACTAAAATATTTTCATTACTATAAAAAAAAAAACAATATTATTCCTTTCAGTAAAAAGCCTTAGTAATGGATATAATAGTTCAAAAATATAACTTGGAAATATAAAATTTGATATAAATACTAGTATTTATTAAAAATGTTAAAGTAACTCGCGTCTAAGGCCCGGCCACATATCATAAGATTTTATTCTGTCAGAAAATATCGGACGGCCGCCGGAAGGCACTCTGCTCGTATGTTTCGATCTAGACCGCGCATATTACCAGAATTATGACTAATGAGCACCGGATTACGCCGTTAGGAGGTCGGAATTTTTCTGATCTGAACGTCGAATATCGCGCTCTCTATACATTTTTTACTAGACTCCGTACACTTATTAGAAATCAGCATCAGTTCTCGAGCGGACTCCGCGAACTAAACTCATTGTCAGACTCGCTAGAGCGAAGTTTCTGATGGGTGTGCTGGGTAGTACCGGCGGGCGTCAGAAATTTTCTGATAGAAAAAAAAAATATTTAATATGCGACCGGCCTAAACTGCTGAACATATGTCGATGAAATTTGAAAAGTACATATATTATACAACATATGGATCGACATAGGTTACGTTTCATACTTCCACTCACTATGCAAACAGAGTCACGAGCAAAAACTAGCTATAATCTATACATTAAAACATTTCACCTGCCAACAGGTAACGCAGTGACAAAAGCAGCTAACTCCTCGTCTAAAAGCCCAGAACTTTTGGCCAAGTACTGCGATCTATTGCTGAAGAAGTCCAGCAAGAACCCGGAGGAGGCCGAGCTGGAGGATACCCTCAACCAAGTTGTGAGTGCTTGTTCGTTATTTATACTAATATTATAAAGGAGGCAGAGTTTGTTTGTTTATTAGAACGCGCTAATCTTAGGAAAATCCCGGAAAAATGTATTGTTCCCGTGGGATAGATTTGTTTTTGTCTAGGGACACCACAACATTTGTTTTTATGCTAGTGTTTTAATAAAAAATAATATATTATTATAGTCATAAATGAGGTAAAATAAGTATATTTTGGAAGTTAGGTTCTTTTGGCGCGTTATCTACACTAATATAATAAAGAGGAAAGATTTGTATTTTGGTATGTTCGTAAAGAATAAACTCAAAAACTGCTGGACCGATTTAGATAAAATTTGGCAAGAAGATAGTTTGAGATCCTGGGAAGGACAAAGAATATTTTTTATTCCGGAAATCATCCCTTAAGGGGGGTGGGGAATGGGGATGAATGTTTGTATGGGAAATCAACCTAGGAACGAACACGAGCGAAGCGAGGGTGAGTTAAAAAAATATAATTAAAATTACAAACTACTATGCTTCCCTATTTGAATCGGATTATGTTCACAATATGATGGGTTAAATAAGCACTAAGGCGGCGATTTATAACTTAACTAAAATATACTATATATATTTTATTCAAAATTAGTTAAAATGGTTATTAATATAATTTATTTGATCCAAAACAGATGGTGGTGTTCAAGTACATCGAAGACAAGGACGTTTTCCAGAAGTTCTACAGCAAAATGCTCGCCAAGCGCTTAGTCCAGCACATTTCCGCCAGTGACGATGCAGAGGTATTATAAATGTTTACATTTTGTATTCTATTTTTTTTAAATTATGATAAAATCTAGCCGCCTATATGGTAGTCTATTTTATAAACTATATCTATTTTGAATTTCACTCAAATTTGTTTAGTCGTTATAGTATAATATATCATCATTATCTCCCTGCCCATTTCCCAATCACTTGGGGTCGGTGCAGTACATCTTGCGTACTGCTGATAGGATTGCCTGACATCAACCCCCTTGGGAATGCTATTGTTTATGGCGGATGTCTTATATGCACGTTGGATATTTTTTTTCCCGTTAAAACATTTTTTATATTATTATTCAAAGTTTAAATAATAATTTGTCTCGTAAAGCATTAAGTGTCTAAAATAGTATTTTATTACAGGCCTCGATGATCTCAAAGTTGAAGCAAGCGTGCGGTTTCGAATATACCAGCAAGTTGCAGAGGATGTTCCAAGTAAGTGAGAAGTTAAAATATTATTTCTTTTAGTTAATTGATATTTGTTATCGGTAATCGATATTTTCTTCTATATTTATTGTACAAAATTTAATTAAACTTGCATCCAGTATTTTTGTTAACTTTACACACAGAATAGATAAATAGAAAGAAGGTGAAAAATAAAAAAAATGTCTATACTCTATATTGATACTTTTTTATTATAAGTTAATTTAATTTTCTAAAAATATTTCTTTACTTTGCAATTTTATTACAAATAGTATATATAATGTATTATATTATTTATAAACACAGACTATACTATATATTTTTTATTTATTAATTTTAATTTTCAGGATATAGGCGTGTCAAAGGACCTAAACGAGAACTTCCGTAAGCACATGGCGAATAGTTCCGAGCAACCGCTGCACATCGATTTTAGTATACAAGTGCTGTCTTCTGGATCCTGGCCCTTCCAGCAGTCTTCCAGCTTCCAACTGCCTACCGAGGTAATATATAATTACTGAGGTAATAAATAATAATTACCGAGGTAATACATAATGATAACTGAGGTAAAACAAGTAGCAACAACTATATAAATATAAATACTTCGGATTGTTGCTGGGATTTTCGTAACAGGGAGTCTCAATAACTAAAGTAACTTAAATTTAATTAAAATAAATTAAGTTTATAATGTACATATATATAATTTAAATTTGATTTTCAGTTGGAGCGTTCAGTGCACAGATTCACAACGTTCTATTCGTCTCAACACTCTGGAAGAAAGCTGAATTGGCTTTACAATATGAGCAAGGGCGAGCTTGTTACTAATTGCTTTAAAAACAGGTAAGTTATTATTTTATTTACTTACTAGGGATTTACCGGTTTAAAGAAACCGGTTAATTTCGGTAAAGTACTGGTTAATTCATCGCTCGTTAATTAATCGGTAAATAAAAACGGACGGTTTAGTGAACCGAAATAATAATGGTTATTTATATTATTATAATAGTAGTAAACGGTTATTCTTAGAGACAGAATTTTTTGACAGGTTTTGACATTGAAATGAACTGGTCAATTCCAGAAGCGTACATGTATATCCTTTTGCTAAGCAATAGGTAATAGGTGTGATAATTTTTATACTTACATACAAATAGCTTAAATCGTTATATAATTGTTAAAATAATATCTAGCTCCAAAAAAACTTTTAAAAAATATACCAACACCGCCATTTTGTCGCGTTTGATGTGACTTTCTAGTCTATGACCATATTGCAGTAAACAAGTCTAGATTGTTAGTAACAATCTCAAACACCAAACAACAGCGCTCTGTTATGATATACTCTGACGTCACATTCGGTCCCACCAATGGCGTTGCGTTTCAACTACTTTGAATTTCTCACTCATATTTGTACTTTTCAATAATTATTTTCTTAATCAAATATGAATTACATTAAAAATATTGATATTAACTTATTCAGAATTATTAAAGATGATGAATAAATATTTCAACTTTATTTAAATTACACGCATATTCCCAATTCCCTTTCTGTGTTAACCGGTTAATTTTCGATTATCAAAAACCGTTTTCCGGATTTTAACTGGTTCACAATATAACCGAAACCTAAAACTGTAAAACCTTTGGGTTTAAGGTCAATGACCCGCGCCAAGCAGTGGGCTGTTAAAAAAAACGTGTGTGTGTACTTATTTACGTATGCACGTAAGAAGTTATACTTCTTTGGAATAACAGAACAAATATAGCTAAAGATTTCATCCCGTATGTCACAACTCTCTGCTTGTAAAAGGAATACAGCTAACTTCATCATGTCGCTCTTTGGCTGTCGGTGTGCGCGAAAATTTTACTGTCGTAATTTTATCCAAACGTGCCAAAAGAAGTATAACTTCAAAAAAGGCTAAATGCAAAGTTTTCTTTCCAGATACACATTACAAGCGAGCACCTTCCAAATGGCGGTCCTGCTTCAGTATAATGACAACACGTCATGGTCGGTGCGTCAGCTCGAGCAACATACTGGCATCAAAGGAGATTTCCTTATACAGGTAATAATAATAATAACATCGTGTGGGGGACCCCCGTTTTATGGGTGCCTCGCTTAGTGGGGGCCCATCTAGTCTGATTTTTTTAACATCAAAGACTAAATTGACACATGCAAATGTCAAATTTACAAATAATGCTGCCAGCTCTTTTGTGCAGTGTTGTACCTACGATGCCGGTTTGTTGAAACGTAACTTTTCATCTTTATTAGACGATTTAATTCAAAGTTTTATATTTCAAAGTGTATCGTTAAAATTCACATTATTAATTTTGGCACACATCACTATTTAAAAATTGCAAAAAAAACTGCAATATATATCTGAGACTGTTGAACAGACGTGAGACGGACGTCCGGTAGTCTCATCCAATAGTCCAGTTTTAAATCCATCCAATCTCCATTCCATAAACGTATTTAGCTTTCCATATTCCTCGTAGGCTCGACGCATTATCTGGAGGTCATTTTTCGGAAATCCTAAGGGTTATTTGTCCAGTCTTCTCTTAGAACGTACTATTTGCTAGGTCTTTCCAAAGATTACCCCGGACAAACAGTAAGACAGACAAAAATATTAAAAACGGTTGTTTAGATACTATACTACTAACATATAAAATAACTGTTATGTATTTGAAAAATAAAAATATAAATATTTTAGAATCTCAGACAGACACTGCAATTTTATTTATTTGTATAGTTTTAAATTCATATCCGAACATTTTGCATACAGGTACTACAGATTTTGCTGAAAGCCAAGCTGTTGGTGTGTCAAGACGACGAGTCCGAGTTGTTGGAGTCGTCCATTGTTGAATTATATGTAGGATATAAAAAGTGAGTGCTCTATAGTTTTCTTTGTTTTCTATTCATATTTTAATACAAGTCTTATGCCCGATTACACCAACGTCACCTAAGTTTAAGGGATCCCCTAAGCATGGTTAGGGGGCTGTTAGGGGACAGTTT
This sequence comes from Brenthis ino, assembly GCA_921882275.1. NCBI lineage: Eukaryota > Metazoa > Arthropoda > Insecta > Lepidoptera > Nymphalidae > Brenthis > Brenthis ino. The sequence continues at coordinate 21,763,833 of OV170231.1, forward strand.
CTGTTTCACCGACAGTTAGGGGTCACCTAAATATTTAAAGGATCCCTAAATTTAGATGATCGAAATATGGGCTTAAAGACGATCGTAAAACGAAATTTAATTTAGGGGCTAGTTTAGGGGACTTTTAAGCTAGGGATCCCATACGTAGGTGGTAGCTTATGGGTTGTTGGTGAAATCGGGCATTACTCTAGCTTTGCTCAAATTCGTAACCTATGTACGTACAAATAGCGTTGCTACAGTCTAATAGATCTTTTTAAAAGATATATTTCCGTGATACATCCATGCTAATATTATAAATGTGAAAGTGTGTTTGTTTGTATTTCTTTCACGTCGAAACGGAATGACTAAATTTTTAGTTTTTTTTTGTAAGCGGGTTCTGCTAGTTGTTTTCATATAAATTTATTGGTTTACAGGCGCACGTGAATAGATATCCAATTAGACATTAATTTTAATTTTTAACTAAACCTGTAATTAACTTATACAGCTCTACTCTTTCTTGTAAGTCATTCCTTTGGTGAAAACCGTATGAAAATCCATTCAGTAGTTTTGAGTTTATCGCGTTCAGACAGACAGACAGTCGCGGCGATGGAACTTTGTTTTATAATATGGAGTTAGCTTATATACTTGCTCCCTTACATCTAACTCCCTGTCTTCATCAGATTATCTCGATGGTACCAAATTATTGTATTGACTTCTAAAACATTGCTTTGATACTTACAAGTGAATCTAATAAGAACATATTAAAAACTACCATAAATCTCGAAATAAAATCTTATCGGTTTTGGAAAGGACGGTAAAAATTATTTTAGCCACATTTGGTTTACAAACAGACAAACAAATGTATATTTTTTGTGTAATTTTTTTTTTAATTTGTTTTTTTTTTTATAGCAAAAAGCTTCGTGTAAACATAAATATACCATTGAAAACGGAGTTGAAGGTGGAGCAAGAGGCAACACACAAGCACATCGAGGAGGACCGTAAGATGCTCATACAGGTATGTAATCATTTTAATAATAATAATTAATATGTATAATAATTTCATCGTTTTATCTTTTTTTTATATTAAATTATTCTGTATGTGTCTATATGTGTGTATGTCACTGAACTTCTCTCCTAAATGGTTGGATTTATAATACTCTCCTAGATTTACACGAATATTTGACATTTTAAATGAAACTATCTTTTCGGATTATCCTTTGTTTGCTGTAAAGCAGTCGAAATGCCGGAAACCAAAAATCAAAATAAATCCGCGAAAAAATGCAATAAGATTGTTGGATTGATGTTGATGATTTTTGTGTGAGTGGGTGAGTATGAGTGTGCGTGTGTGTGTGTGTATTTGAGAGGCTTCCTAGATGGTTTAGATTGAAAACGGGACCGGATAGGTGGCGCTGCAGTCCGATTTTAGGATATTTTTTTAATTTTTCGGACAGGATAATGTCTGTTCAATCCGCTAGTATTATTCACGATTTCTATCTGTCCACAGGCCGCCATAGTGAGGATAATGAAGACCCGCAAGACTTTGAAGCACCAACATCTGGTAGTGGAAGTGCTCAACCAGCTCTCCTCACGTTTCAAACCACGAGTGCCTGTCATCAAGGTTTGGTTATCTATACATATGTCATTGAACTCCTCCTAAACGGCTGGACCGATTTTGATGATTTTTTTGAGTGTGTTTTAATGGGAAGGTTTAGATTTACAACCGGATCCAGTACATGGTGCTGCAATCGGGTTCTAGGATTTTTTTATTTTTTATTACTAGATACGACATACGTTATAATGTCGGAACATATAAATAATTCTTCTGTACGTGTATACTGAACTCTTAAACGCCTGGACCAATTTTAATGAAATTTTCTGTGTTTGTCTTATAGTATTTGTTTTATTATCGAAATCAGTTATGCCATCCAAACGAAAAGCTGACTTTTGGGCAGGATAACGTCCGTATAAGAGAATTGAATTAAAGTCAACGCGTTAACTCGACCCATACAATCGTTTTGCTTAAGGCCTTCGTTAGACGACTGTATATCTATATGATGTTGTATTCAGCCCTTTTTACTGTCCCACTGCTGGGGGTAGGCCTCCCTTCAATAAGAGGGGATCAGGTCATAGCCCACTGCGCTGGCCGAGTGTGGGCGGACTTCACATGTGTTTCGAAAACTTACTAGGTTCTCTCAGAGATGCAGGTTTCCTCACGATGTTCTCCTTCACCGTAAGACAAATGGTAACGCGTTGGAAACCAAGTGAAGCGGGTTCATATCCCGGGCATCTCTCTGATGAAGAATTAATTTTCTATGAATATTTTCCAGAAATGCATCGACATACTGATCGAGAAGGAGTACTTGGAGCGCACAGAGGGAGAGAAGGACACGTATAGCTATCTAGCGTGATCGCAATATACTAATAATATTATCTATACATGAGTTTTATTTTATTCCATTTCTTTTTCTTATTATTACTAGATACTAAGCTACGGGGCTTGTGTTTATGGATACCAGATAGTTGATACACTACACATATAACTTTAAATACATACATATTATAAATACAAATACCCATGACTAAAGTACAAATATTCGTGCTCATCACACAAATGAATGCCCCCAGCGGGACTCGACCCCGCGACCGCTGGCACACCAAGTAGATATGGACGTACATACATACGCCTTGTGCCTATACATTATTATGTATACTTAAGTACATATACAAATTATCCTCATGACCGATTCAGGCCGTGGCGGAAAAACTCATTGGATAATAGACCATTCGCCTTAAGAAAACAGTGAGTCATAAGTGTAACTGCAGGGTAAAGGTGTATTCACAGTGGAGTAAAAATTCAATTCAAACATATTTTATAAGATATGTATAATGGATATAAATTAATTTAAAGTACTTAAAAACATAAATTACTCGTCTTTCTCCGCTATGAATTATCGATGCACTTTTATTCCTACGAATAGGCGAGGTTTTCTTTTTTTTAATTTATTGTAAGTAACGCACAAAAGCACAAACTGTTTCCTAAGAAAGTCTGCCTTCAATACGAGTAGGTCATTGTTAATTTGACTTTATTCTTTTGTGCAACCTAATTTTCAGGAGATATTATAGTGCAAACACAAGTGCACTCTCTATTCCTGTCACTCCCATACTCCGGTGGGACGATACGAGACGCGACCAGTGAGAGAAGAGACGCAGGACCGACGACGTTTACGTGCTCTCCGAGGCACGGGGGTGCAACACCGCTAACTTCCCAACTCCGGGCTGTTATTGAGGCTTCCTTAACAAAAAGACTTAAACTAAATTTATCCCGACCCGGGACTCGAACACAGGACCTCCGGATGTACAGCAGTACAGGATAGCCGCTGCACCACCAAGGCAGTGTTATTATAAAATCAGAAATTAGGAAATGAGTTTGAACTCTGTATATATATGTAGATGGTAGTGTTTACATTTTTGAGTTTACTACAGTTAAATGGCGAGTCATTAAATGCAAAATGAATTTTGCTATATCTATACATATAATAAAATTCTGATTCGAATCTGTACATTAAATATTTTTTGGAAAATATTATTGAAATAGTCATTATTAACGATACAGAGGCCGAATCTATAGTTTTTAGAATTTTTGTCTGTCTGTCTGTCTGCCTGTCTGGGAACGCGTCGTGAGAACACCACTGGACAGACTATGATTAAATTTAGTATGAGATTGGTTATCCGGGTCAATATATAGAATACTTTTACTGCAGGAAAATATCTCATCTCTGAAAAATCTATACTAATCGTTATCTTTAAATAAAAATATTCGTTTTGACAGTGAAACTTTATACCTACAATTTACACTTTTTTTATTTGTTTACATATAAATAAGGGCAATGTACCACAAGAGCGTTTGAAGTTCAAATGAATTTCATGTTATCTTAAACTTAATTTATGATAAACTTGATTAATTGATAAAATATTTTGTATTTGAATATCAAAACAAACATTCATTGTTTGGATTTTTTTTTAATTTGCAAAAATTATTTTTAAGCTGTTTCATTCGACTACTGTGAAGACCAAAGGCGTTAAAGTTATGTGTTCGACCTGTATGTATATAATTACATATACATACGTGCGATCTTATGTTCCCTCGTACTTACTGAATGTCTCAACCGATTTTGATGATTTATATATCGTTAGATCTATTCGACATCTTGATAACGTGTGACTATAGGGTACCTATATGGCTATTATAAAAAAAAAATGGCGGATTTATAAGGGCCAATTTGTGTCTTGAAAAAAAAGAGCTCGGACGCACGACTGAAGTTTACTCCTACAAGAATAAGAATGTTTGATCATTTAAAATATTTTATATTATTATAAAAATTGAATTAATTGAAAAAATTTAAAATCATGTTTTCTTTCGTATCTTTTTCAGCAAACCCTTTCATTTAATATCCATATCATGGGGTGCATAAAAAAAACTTTCTGTCATCTTTGGGAATTCGCCATATTGGATTTACAATAACGTAAAACGTAAAGCTTTTGAGTTAATGTTTTAATTAATTTCATTCTTTGTAAAATTGACATATCGAGGACCTTATATGAAAATCGATTCTTAAGGAGTAATCGCCAAACATTTTTACTCCCCAACCAATCGAGTGGAGTATCAAAATGAAGGTTTTTCAGAGGCCATTACAAAATAATAAACAGGTACAACATGAAAATAATTTAAAGTAACAAATTGTTAAATACAAGGAAAATCGGAATAAAACAATATGTTTCATATAAACTTGAATAACACCTTTGTTTCGGTATTTTAAATTTGTTCAGTGCTCAAAAGTTTCAAATATTCTTATGTTTGTAGTCAATATCTCGCTGAGAATTGTACAGTTGTATCAAATACTAGCGACTCACCCTCGCTCCGCTCGAGTTCGTCCCTACTTACCTACATTTTAATATATAGTATGGATTTCTCAGAAATGAGATATTTTCTGGCAATAAAAAGTATCTTATATGTTGACCCGGATAACTAGCTAGCACCATACCAAATTTCATCAAAATCCGTCCAGTGGTTTTCCCGTGATGCGGTAAGAGACAGTCAGACAGACAAAAATTCTAAAAACTATAGATTCGGCCTCTGTATCGATAATAATGTCTATTTCAATAAGATTTTCCAAAAAATATTTAATCTATAAATTCTGCTCAGTTAGAATTTTATTTTATGTATAGATTTGTTTTATATCTAATGAAACATAACTATAAAGTTAGCCCGATAAGGTAATAAGAAATTATACTTTATTAGTATAATAACAGTGACAAGATAATATTATCTACATCAATAACATTTATTTACAAAAAAAAAATGGATAGGTACATACGAGAATAGTACTTATAATCTCGTAATTTGTAAAAAAAATATATAGCTATCTTTATTTTTTGTTTATCTGGTAGACGATGATTTTCTGCGTCTGTCACAATAAAAAGAAAATATATTGCTGCATTATTTAAAAGAAAAAAATATATAAAAATATTTAATTATTTATACACCTATTTTTTTTCTTTATTGCAAATACGGGAAAAAATTGAGTCCTCAGATCTGTTTAAATATAATATATTGTATACCTAACAACGAGTATAATTATTGTTTGCTATTAACCCCCCCCCTCTCCCCCTCCCCTTCCTTAGTAGTAATTTAAATTTAATATTTAATTATTTACGAAAATTAAAGCCACAGTTATTATATTTTGCAGAATAAAAATGCTAGCAATCAATAAAATTACATATCTTACTTAACATATAATACTTAATATATATAAACTGATCTATGGGATGTTATATTATTACAATGTTAATTGCTATGTTTATTGAATGTTGATGACAATTCACAATTGACAACGAGAGTGACGTCATCTTGAGAGGACTAATAACAAAAATAAACTTTGATCTATAGCGAAGCTGTGGCGTGTATGATAGCGTGTTTTTAAATTGTTTTTTTTTATAACTTTTTAGTGGTATAAAGATATTTAATATAAGTAGGAAGTTTGTGTATTTCACAAACATGTGGTGACATCTATTGGTAATTTTCTAAATAATCCAATAACAGTATTATATAGTATTAAACAATTATTTTACAATTTTTACGTCATTATTTTTCTTAAATTTATTTAATGGGGAAGAAATAAAATAAAAAAGAAATAAAGAATAATAGAAAAAGAATATTGTACATTCCTACATAATGGATAGATTTTTTGTATTTTTTTTTAAATTTAGCAGAACCCGCGGCTTCGCTCACGCTAAAACTACAAAATATCTCTAAAAAAGTACGTTTCATATAAACTTTCATCAACCCTTTTTTACCCCTTTATGGGATCTACAACCGTACATACTAGCCACTAGACTATCGAAGCATATGAATGAAAAATAAAAAGTAATCATAAATCGAACCCACACTCACCACACTTAGTCTAACACTACGTTACTACTGCACAATTTATTTACTGTTACGCTATAAATGGGGCCATGCAAGCATCTAGTATGAAGATAGCATCAGATCGTCAGAATATATTACACGTACTTATACAGAATACACATTTATAAAGCTAGAATAACTTTAGTCGCGTTGTAAATCGGACGTCATGATAAAACATCCTAAATATGTGTATGGTCCTAACGACCGCTGTGTGTCAGCTAACTTGAATTTTAGTGAATATCTCCTAAATAAATTGTGGAACAACAAAGAGAAAGTAGCTTTGGTGAGTACATATGAAACACCTTGAGCAGTTTGTCAACCGACTTCAAAAAGGAGGAGGTTCTCATTTCGACTGTATTTTTTTTTTCGACTTCGAAAATATTTGATTAGGTATGTATAGTAAATGAAAACTACCAATCAGTTATTTTTTACTTTTTAGCGCTTTTGTTTGAAGTCGGTTTTTATTTTTTTGTTATATATTACACTGTTCTTTACATTATGTATAACTATGTATATTATAGAAGTATATTATATACTTAATAATGTATGAATCAGAAGAGTTTTTACTGATATTTTTTATCGCGCTAATGTTTGAAACTATTATGCCGCGTAATAAAAATCCTTTTTACGTTGTATCTATTTGTTGAGGAAGATTTTAGCTCTAGATTGTACAACATCACGCGAAGATTTTTAGCGAAACAACACATAGATAAACAATGCGTGTGAAATCGCAGCTAGTAAATAGCTAGTGTATACTAATATTATAGAGGTAAAGTTTGTGAGTGTGTGACGTTGTGGGGGTAATCTCTGTATCTACTGAACTGATTTTGATGAAATTCGGTAAGAAGATAGTTTGAGACCCTGGGAAGGACATAGGATACTTTTTATCCCGGAAATTATCCCTTAAGGGAGTGAAAATGGGTGTGAAACTTTGTATGGGGAAGCAAGCTAGGGACGAAACCGAGCGAGGGTGATTCGCTAGTAAACTATATACCTACTGCAAAGTTACATCAAACCCCGCTCAGAAGTTTTTCTGTACAAGACTAACAAACATACATACATCCACACATGATTACAAACTTTTATTTTTATAATATACGTAGGTAGGATTATTTATCAAAGAGAAAAGGCGATTTTATAATAATAATTAATTCATAATAGGAAAATAAATAATATAAAATAAAACGTATTTATGTCTAAATTAGTAAAAAAAAACTCTCAAACCAAAATCTCAATGAGAAACAGAATTTGAATGTTACTATTGTAACGAACCAACCAAAATGCTATTAAAATAATTCCAAAGCAGATAACAGATAAACATAAAAGCTTGATTTCAGATAAATGGCTCTACACACGAAGAGTTGAAATACAATGAAATAGCCCAAGAAGCGTTAAATTTAGCAATCTCATTGACCCGTTTGGGTGTTAAAAAGGGGGACGTAATCGGTATCAGCTCTGAAAATCGCCGAGAATTTTGGAGCACCATCATAGGCATTTCTTGTACTGGCGCTGTTGTTACTACCATCAATATAGGGTACACTAACGGTAAGTGATGAAGGTTTAAAATAATTTGCTCATACGAGTATGTTGCTTTGCCGGCTTAGTAGTCGTATTCCGTAATCTTTTAATATAACTCGAAAGCTGAATCCGCGAATATACCGACTTCCTACAATTATTAACGCTATTATTATAGAGGAAATTTTTTTGCATGTTTGAATGTGCCTAAATCTGTATGAAAATCTGTAAAGCAGTTTCTGAGATTAGAAAGAACACACAACACAAGTAACCTACACTAATATTATAAGGACTCTTTGTATGTTGGTGGTATCTCTGAAACTAGCGATTTGATTCCGAAAATTCTTTCACTAATTAGTCCCATTACTAAGACTAATAGGACTATAGACTAAAAAGTCATCTAGACACGCACCCGAGTAAAGGAGGGACAGGGTGATGGTGGGGGGAGGGGGAGGGGATGGGGATGGGAAGGGGGAGAGGATGTTGGGTTTAAATCGCTAGCCTGAAGTATAACTGCGGATTCAACTGTAATTTTACACAAAAATACAGAATAAAAATATACAAGTATTATAGCTCAGGAACACTGACTGTATTTCGAGTTCAGTAATTGTAAAAGTAATTGAAATTGAATTAAGTAGGTACCTACATAGATATAAACTAAAATAAAGAATTCGAAAGTGGTTGATACAGTATAATAATCATATTGTAACTAGCACGTATTATGAATAATTGAGTATATTTGAATTCGTTTACAGTCGACGAAGATAGCGTTACATGCACACAATAGATCGAATTATATAACTCTTTTTCTTTGTGAAGTTTGACAAGCAGGATGAAATATGACAACGTTAGTATAGTTTTTAGATTGTTTGCTGTCTGTCTGTCTCGGAACGCATCACGAGAAAACCACTGAACAGATTTTGATGAAATTTGGTATGATGATAGCTGGTTATCCGGGTCAACATATAGGATACTTTTTACTGTGGGAAAATATATAATCTCTGAGAAATCGATACTAACTATTAAAACGTACTTCTAGGAATGAACCCGAGCGGATCGAGGGTGAATCAGTAGTAATCTATATTACGTCAGTTGTTACTCTAGATCATAGTCTATCTGTGTATAAATTTCACTCAAATCCGTTCAGCCGATTGAAAGTGAAGAAATAAAAAACACACACACACAGGCAAAATGTCACATTAAGAAAATATCTGACGCAAATCCAAATATTAAGAATCCAGTACTTTTTAATAGATTATCAGGAAATTGAAAAATACTACATTATGGTATTACTATTATTATTTATATTTCATTTCAAATCCAATGACGGGATAGATGCTGTCAGCAATGTACCGACGCTGGGTGGATATTGCCACCTAGTTTCTATTTGTAATTTATATTGTTTATATTATTTTATTTTTATTTGTATTGTATGTGTACTATGGATCAAGGGTCTGAAATAAAGAATTATTATTATTATTATTATTATAGAAAATAATTCAAAATGTAATAGAAATGTAGTTTCTAAGAAAATATAATAACATTCGATTATTAAACTAGCTCTGTTTATTATTTTGCTGATTTTGTTTACTGAGTATAGAGATAACGTTTTATCACGGTAATATGCATTACATTACCGTGGTTTTATCTTTCAAAAGCTAATAAGTATTTTACAATGTAACAACAGTGAAGGTACAATAAATATTAAAATACTCGTAGCTGTGATAAAATAAATAACCATTATAATAGGTACAGATACTGATATTATATTTAAAATACTTATACATATTTAAAAATATTCTTCTGTTTTTTTTGTTGTCTGTGTTCTCTGAAATTATTAGTGCAATTTGAAAAATATTCATTTTGCAGTTCACAAATACATAGGCTCAAATAACTAGCAAGAAAAAGTTTTAGGCCCCTTACACATCATCTTTTGTTTTCAACTCCAGTGGATGTGTACATACCTTAAAATATTCGGTTAGGCGAGATGAGACGCGATCCCACTCTCGTACTTATTTTATAAGATAGTCGGGAAACGGCTTTAGGATTGACAGTTGTAATTATAACTTACTTTTAAACCGTTTGCCATGAAATTAATATTTTGGACAACCTTTGCATTTCACAGCATTTCCATTTAATTTCATTAAAACCGATGGTTTACTGTGGTTGCTTCAGACTTTTTACGCTTCTCCTTCACCAAGATAAAACGTACTCTGGGAATATTACGAATTTGAACTGTCTCAGTTTCTAGTTGGTAGCATGAACGGCTGCTGATCCAGAGATTTTGGGTTCGAGTCCCGGGTCAGGCCAAGTACTACTGGGATTTTCTGTAAAGAATTCTGCAAAAGTGTAAGTTAATAGTACTAAACTATTCTAATTTTAATTTTCAGATGAACTTAAACACGTCATGAATATAGCGAAACCAAAATACCTATTCTGCTCACCATTCGCCTACAAAACTCATTTGAAAAATTATAAAAACTTTGGCTTCCTTAAAAAAATATTTTTATTTGGAGAAAACAGACCACATAATACTATTTTGTATAAAGATTTAGCTATAGCAAATGAGAAAATGAAAAATGTAAATTTCGAAGATTTTCGACCTGTGGATGTAGAAGGACAAAAAGATTTGTTATTTATATTGTATTCCTCTGGAACGACTGGCTTACCTAAGGGTGTGATGTTGACACATCACAGTGTTTTAACCCTATGTTCGTAAGTAAAAACATTCTTATAATAATAAATTTTATAGTTTTTATCATTCGGGTGCTTTCCAAGGTATATTTTAAAATAGTTTTGAAGTCTACTTATGCCTACAGTAATAGCATCATCTCTTATTCAACGGAAACGCTTTGTTTTGCCGACCTATTCTGTACCAAGTCCTCTTAAAGCTAGTTCAGATCCAAAATTAGAATTAAACGAACAGCCAGACAAAAAGTAAAAAAATGAGAATATTTATGTGTGATTTCCAGATCAAATATTGTCCTGCCACCGATGATAGGTCTGACCATCACTCCGTGGTACCATACAATGGGGCTAATCAGTACTCTGGCAAGCTTCAGCAAAGGATCAAAGTATGTGTACTTGCCGAAATTTGACGTAGAATTATATCTGAAGACGGTTGAGAAATATAAGGTAATAATGAAGTCAAAATTGTGAAAACTGTAACTAAGACGCCTATTTATGAGAAATATCCTTTAGTAATTTTTGGATAAATAAATATCTCATCTTTTGAACACTTGTGTCATCAAATCTTGGATATTGATTTTAACCTATCTCTAATTATTGTACTAAATTTTGTATGTAAAATTAATACAATTATTTAATCTCATCGAGCTGATCCGGTGATGGAGTTAGGAGGAGGATAGTGAAACTCTTCAATGGCTAAAGCTGTAATAAAACTTAGGCACATTTGATTAGCATTTACGAGTCTCACACTGTATACAGTTGAATGTAAAGAATTTTTTGCGGTTGTAAAGCACCAATAAACTAGAAACTGTAAATCAAGTATATAGCTGTCCCTTTTTAACTTATAAGAAATGAGTGAGAAGTCAATACATACTGCTTACTTCCAGATACAACAACTAACTGTAGTTCCAGCCGCCATTATTGCCTTGTGCAAGTCGAATCTGCAGTACGATACTAGTTCTGTACAAGTCGTATACTGCGGCGCCGCACCACTGTATGAAGAGACTGCTAAAACTGTGAAACAGAGGTAGAATAGAAAAAAATAACTTTTTGCTAAATAATAATAACTTATTCCACCTGAAGCGATGAAAGTGTGTTAATTATTCGATGTTTTTTTTAAATTGATAAACGAGTACTTGTTCCTTAATATATATATATATATATATATATATATATATATATATATATATATATATATATTATAATATTCTTTAGAAAAATATATTATAATTTACCTATTACCTATTAATCTATTACCATTCAAATAAGCAAGGAGATAACAAATAGCGGCTATCAGCCGTAGTTTAAGTATCAACGATAATAATGTTATAAAATTGAGGGTATAATTAAAATATAAAGTATGAGTTATGACGTAATATGGAAAAATAATTATGCCATATGTGTAATTAAAATAGCGATAATTATAAATAGCTCGTGTTATTTATACATATAATAAAATTGTAACTAAGCCGAATCTGTACATTAAATATTTTTTGGAAAATCTTATTGAAATAGACATCATTATTGATACAGAGGCCGAATCTATAGTTTTTAGAATTTTTGTCTGTCTGTCTGTCTGTTACCGCATCACAGAAAAATTACTGGACGGATTTTGATAAAATTTGGTATGTATTAGCTGATTATCCGGGTCAACATATAGAATACTTTTTACGGCGGGAAAGTATCTCATTTCTGAGAAAAAATGCAAAAACTGCAATGTAAAAGTATACTTATATGTAAAACCTAAGAATTTGGTTTTCAGTTATCTGAAAGGGGGCGGAGCCGCGGGAAATGCTTGTCTTTTATATACAGGTAGCGCCACTTTTTAGCAAAATTACTTAAGCGAATAGATTACAGTAACGTAGAGTGTTACTCCAGGTCATAGTTTATCAGCTTATAGTGTGTGTGTGTGGGGGGGCGATATTGCGTGTTCACTATATCTGTGTGTGCGGTGGGACTATGAAAGTTACGTGTATTTATTATATTCACTTTAAGTTAGCTACAAATATCCCTTGCACAAATACTTTTATAACAATACTAGCGACTCATCGTTACTCCGTTCGGATTCGTCCCTAGTTACGTTTTAACGTCTAGTATAGATTTCTCAGAGATAAGATATTTTCTCGGAGTAAAAAATATCCTATATGTTGACCCGGATAACCAGCTCTCATCATACCAAATTTTATTAAAAATCTGTCCTATGGTTTTTTCGTGATGCAGTCACAGACAGACAAACAGACAGACGGACAGACGGACAGACGGACGGACGGACGGACGGACGGACGGACAAAAATTCTAAAACTATAGATTCGTCCTTTTTGTCGATAACAATTACTATTTCAATAAGATTTTCCTAAACAAAAATTATATACAGATTCGACTCAGTTAGAATTTTATTATATGTATAGAAGATAAGCGATAAGCGAATCGGTTGGCGGTTACCGGACAACTGAGTTTCGTGGCGCACTGGCGCGATACAAATGTGTGCGTTAGAACTACCACTACAAGCTGTACACTAAACATCTAAATTCAGCTGTTTTAGTATGAGAGTAAAAACACAAACATAAAAATCTTTGGCATATCGTCCGTGAACTTCTCAGATCTTTTGTCTATTTCCAAACAAATTTTACAGGAAAAATATTAAACTAGTTTAAGTATTAATTAAAAAAAAAACAATCGTGGAGAAATTTGGTAAAACAAATAAGTATTTGGTTGGTTTTTATGTTTTTATGACATCGTAATTAACTGCAATTAGTTTTTTGTCGCTTTTGCCAAATGATGGCATTGAAATAAAGTTTTGCGCAAAAATGCTAGTTAGAAGATATCAGAAGTTAATGAGCGATATATTACTTATTGTAATAAATTATTCTGCTGTCCTTCATGGTATCTGAATATAATATCTACACTAATATTATAAAGAGGTAAAGTTTCTAAATTTGAGAATTTGTTTGTAATGGATAAACTAAAACCACTGAACCGATTTAGATGAAATTTGGTATAAAGATAGTCTCGGACCCTGGAAAGGACTTGGGATAGTTTTTATCCCGGAAAAGATCCCTTAAGAGGGTGAAAATGGGGGAAGAGAGTTTATATGGGGAATCAATCATTTCTCTAGTAAGGGATAATAAACTCATCTACTATGTATGTAATCTTATATATAAAATTTCCATGTCACAATGTTTGTTACCATACTCCTCCGAAACGGCTTTACCGATTTTTACCAAATTTTATATTCGTATTCAGTAGGTCTGAGAATCGGCTACTATCTATTTTTCATACCCCTAAGTGATAAGGATAAGGGTGGTCCTCCCAGACCCCACCCCAGGGACGAACTCGAGCGGAGCGAGGGTGAGTCGCTAGTATGTATATAATAGTATATAGTCTATCTATTCCATACTGGCAGTTAAAAGATCTTGCTAGTTTTGAATAATTTCAAAGGAAATGTTAAATATCGAAATTATTTAATAATATAATCGTGATTATTTTTTGCAATGTATATATAATCCGCCATTTGTAATCCCATACTTTACATGTACGAGTCATAACTGCTTACTCTCTTCCAGGTTCCCAAACGTAACGGCAGTGTTACAAGGCTATGGCATGACAGAGACCACGCTAGCTATTACCATAAATTTGAACCCTGATAAGATTGGCAGTGTGGGTACAGTTACATCTCATACTGTTGTTAAGGTGTGTTTAATTTTTGGCTTATATTCAAGCTAACGTGATATGTAATTTTTAGAGTTCCGTAGCATAAAGTTAAAAACGAATACCTTAAAATTCCTCTGTGCATCTGACCATTTGACCATAAGTCAGAACTATTTTACTCGAATTTCCAAAAATACTATCAACGAAAACCATTTTGAAGAAGATATGTTGTAGTTCAGTTTTTCAAGTATAGGATATTTTCAGTACACGTGTGCAGCTGCTAAAATGAATTTGTTTTTTATAGAAATACTATTAAGTACATTTTTATTTTAACAGTCAAAAAAAATAATATTAAATATGTTGGAACTTTAACACACAGCACCGTCTAGTTCCATGGTAAGCTACGAGGCTTGAGTTATGGATACCAGATAGTTGATACACTACACATATATAACTTTAAATACAAACATATTATAAATATAAGCACCCATTACTGAAATACAAACATTCATGCTCATTACACAAATAAATGCCCCCAGCGAGACTCGAACCCGCGACCGCTGGCACAGCAAGTAAGGTCACTACAAATTGATTTCTACGTGTCATCAATATATTATACTTGATTAGTATATGCAAAGAGTTTGCAAGATTAGTGCCTCTATAGTTCCTAATATATGACTTTAAAATTACAGGTTGAAAACCCAGAAACACGTGAAGTTCTTGGTCCAAACCAAGAAGGAGAGATCTGTGTTAAAAGCATTATGCTCATGAAAGGTTACATTGGTAAGGACAAAAAGGAAGATTTTGATCAAGAAGGCTTCTTCAGGACTGGAGATATAGGATATTATGACGAAGACGGCTACTTCTATATTGTGGATAGATTGAAGGAACTGATCAAGTATAAAGGCTATCAGGTTGGTTATCGAAGTTTTGATTTTAGAACATTAGGGATTGTAGTTTGATTCAATAAGTCGAACATTTGTATTAATCCTGCTGATATTATAAACGGGGTTGTTTGGATGTATGTTTGATACTCGTTCACGTAGAAACTACTAAACGGATTTTGATGAAACTTTACAGTAACATAAGTTATATATCTTAGTAACAAATAGACTATAATTTATAAAGATATAGTAAAAATAGTAATATATATTACATTACGGGCGCAACCGCGGGAAAAAACTAGTCATACTTACATTTATTGACGGTCTGTTTAAGACGCGAGGTCGTTCCCACACAATCCATACTAATATTATAAAACTAATAATATTATAAATGTTTGTTTGTTTGTCGTTCTTTCACGTCGAAATGGAAAGACGGCTTGATTTTTTGTGTGGAGATAGTTGAAGGGCTGGAGAGTGACATAGGTTACTTTTTACCGCGGGAGATTATCTCATTCCCACGGGAAAACACGTTATAACACAACCCAAAAAATATTTGTGATCAAAATCACTTGAAACTTGGTATTAATGTTATTCAATCCAATTAAATAAATACGTGTTTCAGGATTTTTCAAAATTCATCCCATAAAAGGCTACTGTTCTTTATAGAAAGAAACCTATAGATAGAAAGAATAGAATGATACACATATCTTCTTAGAATGAGAATGAGACGTAAAATAAAATATAAAGGCAACATTAATTGAATTTTCAGGTACCCCCAGCAGAAATTGAATCAGTGCTACTCAAACACCCAGGCATCAGGGAAGCGGGAGTGGTGGGTGTTCCACATCCCAGTGCTGGAGAAGTACCACTAGCGTTTGTAGCTTTACAACCAGACTACACTCTCACTGAGAAAGAAATATGTGACTTTGTGGCTGAGAGGGTGTGTAGTAAACTTTATAATATTAAATGAGCAATTATTAATATATATTACAAGGCGGAACCAATGAATGAATGGATGGGAGAAAAATACTTTAAATGTTAAAGTTTTCAAGTTTTACTCAATGGAAACATTCCTTTATATTTAAAAATTATAATAAGTGCATTTAATATATTTTTTTAATTTACCTGAGCTGGTAATCGAACCGAATGGTAAAATGCATCTTCACTATTTTATTGAACTTATCGATAGATTATTAAATATCGATAGAGTATATGGTAAAGATAAAACCTCTCGAGCAAACATTGGATCTTTCAAGATTTTTTTTGGGTTACGTGAGAGAAGGCTAAAAATGTATGAAAATAGCATGGCTAGCATGTGATCAGAATATTGTCATATTTTTCTATTAGCGATATCGTTTGTAGATTGTACACGCTGTTACATTTTTGCATGTATCTATACATATAATAAAAGTGTTTAACTGATCGCTGTCTATATATGGAAAACATTTGAGAAAAAGTATTATTTGATTCTTTACTAACGCAATAGAACCCTAAACAATGATTTTTAGCATTTTTGTCTGTTTGTCTGTGCTTTTGTGCGCGCTAATCTCAAAAACGGTTATTAATTTGGATGTGGCTTGCTCTTATGTATTGTGGTAAGCTTTACTTAACATGTAGTATTTGTTTTATTGGAATCGGATCATTAATTAAAAAAGTTATGCCAATTTAAAGAATCACCTAGGGGCGAACCCCGGTGACGTGAGGATGAGTCGCTAGTTTTTAATATATATATATATACCAGTATACTAAAACTTTCTTCGTAGCATTTATGAATTAAACCACTCAATATGTATTTCAGCTTTCAAACGCAAAGCATCTCCGCGGTGGAGTCAGATTTATAGAAGAAATACCAAAGAACCAAACTGGCAAGATTTTAAGAAGAGAGTTACGTAAAATGGCGAAAAGGAAAAGTAAACTTTAGTTTACACTAGAAAAACTAGATTTTTATCTATTTCTTATATTTTGGGATGGTATTTAAATTATGAAGCCTAATATTGTAAAAAAATGTTGTTTTAAAAAAAACAAATGCACAAAAATATTGTTTCATTTATACTGTAATATTTCTAACAAATTATAGTAATTTTAAATTTATTTGCTTAAGTAGCATACCGACTGTACGAATATGTACTCTTCTGTAACGGCTGTATACAAGTTTTAAGTACTCCTCAAAATCGAGGAGATCTCCTCAAGATCCTACGAAACAAATATTTTGGATCAAAAGCCCTCTCCGAAATTATTAATATAACAACACCATAAAAAATATTAATAACAAGCTGACTTTCGTATTTATTATTATAAATCTGCATAGCTGAATGTTCACATCGTCCTACAAAATAAAATGGTACGACTTCTTGCTCCTACGCTCGGAAATTACCGCCCGGTGATACTTTCTTACATTATCTTCTACTTTAAAAATATTATTTCATGCTTACTTACAATTTTGCTAATCCCACAGACATATATCTACACCATCCCACCCCCTTTTACCCTACTCACCACCCCTTTCTCCTCTTAGACTTCAGGAACGCCAGTAGTTTACGTGTAAATTAAATCTAAAGTTAAATCTTGAGCAAAGCGAACGTCTATTTATATATATATATATATATATATATATATATATATATATAAATAAGAGTGAATGTTGGTATGTTTGTCCTCTACGCGTTCCTAAACTATTGATCAGATTGTAACGATACTCTGGTGAATCATTGTCTATACGCCTGCAAATGTTCCAGACCCAGAAAAGAGATTTTTCTTTAGACGTTTGTGTTTTATGTGCTCCTAAACCATTGAAGCTAAGGGACGCACCCGAACGAAGCCAAAATAATTCGCTAGTATTACATAAATATATTACTGCTTATTTTACAATCTGATATTATGTTTACATAATATGATAAAAGGTGATAGCAATTAAAATATTTTGATAAAACGTCACGATGCGCTTCAAACTTAGGTATATCAAAGTAAAAAACCACTAATGTATGTATGTACATAATAATATGCACATAAATACATACATACATACATACATAAGTTTTTCTACATACTATATTTTTTCTTACTAATGTAATAAATGAGAAAATGTAATGGAAAATATACTTTGTCTTAGATTTACTGATATGGTATTAACCCTTATCTAAATAAATATGTTAGACAACTTAAGCACCTAATTTAGATTAAAACTGACCTATACACATTAAATTAGACTAGCGCATCATTCTCGCTTCCTCCCTAGGTTGTTTCCTCAAACAAACTTTCATCCCCACTTTCACCCCCTTAAGGCATGATTTCCGGGATAAAAACTTCTATATCCTTCCCAGGATCTGAAACTATCTTCTAACCAAATTTCATCTAAATCGGTTCAGTAGTTTCGGAGGCCATTCAGTACAAATAAACAAACCAAAAACCAAATCTTTGCTCTTTATAATATTAGCATAGATGAATATCTTAGAGGATATCACAAAATTAAAATAACTTGCGAAACGTAATAATAACTTATAGACGACGACGACAGCTGGGGCACTGGGGCAGTAGCAGATGGGTGCGAGGAGGGTCCTAACATGTCGCCCACGCGACCGTTGATACTTAATAATTGTAGGGCTACATATAGGGTATGTTTTATTAATAAAATATTTAGGTAAATCGAAAACCCTTAAAATTACTCAAGATTCGAATTAACATTTCATAAAAATTTTCAATAGAATTGTTATAAAAACAACGTATTACGGATAATTCCACACTTAGGGAACACTCGAGCGAACCGAGAGTAAATCGCCAGTATTATTTAAAATAAAAAAATATCGCATAAGTATATAGATTTGAGACTAAACGGTGCTCACATATTAAAAATAATAAATATGTTAAAGAGTCCAAATGGAAATTACATATTTAACAATTTAATGCGTAAAAATTAGAAAATTCCACCACATCATAAATATCTACTAAAGTACGCTCATAATTGATATTTTTATCTATTTAAAACGTACCTAGGGACGTACCTGAGCGAAGCGAGACTAAGCCGCTAGTCCTGCAATATTTTTTTCTTATTTTACCTTCACTACAGTCAGAAAATAATCTTCTAAAGCAAAGTCGCCAGCTCTAGCCTGTTCAGTTTTTGTTAGTAAACTGATAGCGTTATCAGTAACATAATGCGTTTATAATTATATTACTTCATAAGAACTCGCAGTGTTCTACAACATCGGTAGTTTTTGAATTTATTAATAGATTACCGCCGTCTATCTGAATTTTTATAGGCAATAAGTATTTGAAGTATACGTTTTGTTTTTCAACTTCCAGTAAAGCGAGTTTAACGTGTTCGAAGTTTAATTTCTTGTTGAATTCAAAAGTAATAAGTTTAAAATGTTAAGAAACCCACTGTACGTGTACGGAGAGGGTGAAGTCAATGTGCCAGCGCATTTGAATTTTGGACAATTTATGCTTGAAAAACTATGGAATAGCGAAGACAAAATAGCTATGGTAAGTAAATACAAATAATACTTTTTACTTATATTTCAACTAGCACTGCCCGCGGCTCCGCCTGCGTTCAGATGACCAAAAAGCAAATTATTAGGTTTTACATATTAGTATATAGACATTTTCCCGCGGTAAAAAGTATCCTATATGTTGACCCGGATAACCAGCTATCATCATACCAAATTTCATCAAAATCTGTCCAGTGGTTTTCTCGTGATGCGGTAACAGACAGACAGACAGACAGTACTGACTACGAAATTCATATAATTAACTCATCTACTCCTATATTTTTGCAGATAAATGGAAGTACCCATCAAAAAATTACATTCCGTGATATGGCAAAGAATTGTATAAATATTGCCCTATCTTTGACCCAAATAGGGGTTAAAAGAGGGGATACGATAGCTATATGTTCTGAGAACAGGCAGGAATTTTTAAGTCTGGTGATTGGTATTATTTGTTCTGGAGCCACTATTACTCCCACTAATTTGGCGTATACTAAAGGTATGTATTCCTTGATAGAAACTCTTATGCCCGATTTCACCAACAACCCATAAGCTACAACCTACGTATGGGATCCCTAGCTTAAAAGTCCCCTAAACTAGCCCCTAAATTAAATTTCGTTTTACGATCATCTTCAAGCCCAAATTTCGAGCACCTAAATTTAGGGGGCCTTTTAATATTTAGGTGACCCCTAACTGTCGGTGAAACAGAAACTGTCCCCTAACAGCCCCCTAACCATGCTTAGGGGATCCCTTAAACTTAGGTGACGTTGGTGAAATCGGGCTTTAATCTTTTTCTTTCATTCAAGGTCAAGAATTTTGAGTAGAAAATACTTAAGAATTTAAACTTTGATTTACAAATACGATCATGTCATCTAAAGTAAGCTTTTTGTGTGTTTGTGTGTCAACAATATATTAGCTAATTGGTAACTGATTTTCACGATTGTTGGTATTGCTTATACCTCTATATCAAATACCTCGTCCCATATCAAGTGTTATATTATAAAACCTCCTGAACCGTTTGACCGACTTCCAAGAAAGAAACGAGGTACCTAAGAGTACTACCTATGTGTGACACGTATATTTCTTACAAGTACATATACACATCGATTTCTCGGAGACAACCTGCTCAATTTTGTTAGTTTTGATTGCATTCAATTAAGATCCCAGCTCTGACTTTAAAAATATCTGATAACGGATCTATTGTAAATAAAAAACTCACATCAATAAGTAATTAGACTACATTTTTGACTCTATCAAGTCTGTCTATTCTTACAGATGAGCTTACCTACGTCCTCAGTATATCAAAACCAAAGATGATATTTTGTTCACCACTCGCATACAAAACACACCAACAAACTTTCAAAAACCTTAGATTTATGAAGATCGTTGTTTTTGGCAATGAGAGACTAAGGGGTACATTGATGTTCGAGGATATGGTCAAAGATCGTGGTATTAACTTCGATATGTTCGAATCAGTAAATGTTACTGGGCAAAAGGACACCGCCCTCATTTTATACTCATCAGGAACTACTGGCCTTCCCAAAGGCGTTATGTTGACACATCTCAATCTTTTGACGACATGTTCTGTGTAAGTACTAAGTTTAAAAGATATCAAAAAGAAGAAGGTTCTAAATTCGAAGCATGGTTGAGTAGCTAGTTTTTAATATTATATGATTTTTGTGTTCGAAATATCTATCATTACATAGTATAAAACAAAGTCACTTTCTCTGTCCCTATATCCCTATGTATATGCTTAAATATTTAAAACTACGCAAAGGATTTTGATGCGGTTTTTTAATAGATAGAGTGATTCAAGAGGAAGGTTTTAGATAGAAGGTTTGAGTCGCTAGTAAATAATATACTATTATATCATAAAAACTTAATTTCAGGGTACCGAAAACCGAATCATTTCCATCTTTCCCTTGTTTGTCTTACGTTTGTCCGTCGGTGTGTTTGTACATTTTTTTTTAATGCACATCCACAGAATATTCTTCACGCGAATTTAATTCAAACTTGCCTAATTTTTATATTCATAAGTCACAATATTTATTCCACAGTTCACCTTCAACGAATCCTAAAGAAATTGGCCTATTTATAGCACCGTGGTATCACACTATGGGCTTAGTGGGCATACTGCGTGTACTTTGTTCTGGTAGCACATCAATTTATTTACCTAAGTTTGGAGTCAATGAATATTTACAAACTATAGAGAAATACCGAGTAAGATTACGTTTTTACTTAATAAAAATAACATATTAGTTGTTCGCTATATAAACATAAAATTTTAATTTAGTCTATTTTATTTATTTATTTTTATTTATTTTAATAAGGTTTGCTAGTGGTTATTTACATGTTTTATAAGAAATAATTTAAGTTAAATAATTAAAATACAGCACAATTATGCATAATCGTTTAAAAGCAAACACAACTTGCATATCCTTGTGTTCGTTTTCACAATTATGAAGATTTTAAAAACATAGTAATTAATATTCTAGATTAATCATTAGCTTAAATAAATTAAATAAAAAAAATTAATTAATTTAATTTTAATTAAATATTAGTTTGCTGAGTTTATTTTATAATATTAAATAAGCAACTCTTGTATTTATTTTGTATATCTCGGAAACGGCTCTAATGATTTGGATCAAATTTTGTATTTAGATAAGGTTTTGCGTTTTAAATTTATTCATACAGGTGTGTTTTTTGAATAAACGCAATTTATCCCAAAAAAGTAAAAAAAACTTTTTTTGGAACTTGATCATTAGAGCCTTTTTCTATCTACTCTCATGCAATATCATATGGAGTCATCTCGTAAATTTTACCGGTACTTGCATTGTCTTTTATGGATGATGAGATAGTGAACGAACGCCTATTTCGAGCGAAGCTTGGTCGCCCAGGTACTGTTTCTAATAAAGCCCAATTTTTTTTAGGTACAACAAATTATAGTGCCACCACCAATTTTAGTGATTCTCAGCAAGACTGAATGTAATTACGACATAAGTAGTTTAAAATTGATAATATCAGGGGCAGCACCTTTACGAGAAGAAACTATAAAAGCTGTTAAAGCCAAGTAAGAATTTGCATTTTTTTTAAATAATCGTACATTTTATTTAGGCTTTCTTTTATTAAATTTAACTAGATATAAAAAAAAATATTATATTGTAATCTGACCGGGACAGTTATCCACTATTGATGCTGTGCCAGCTCTCGAGGCATTCATTTGTGTGATGAGCACGAATGTTACTACTCCAGTCGTGGGTGCTTATATTTATAATATGTATGTATTTAAAGTTATATATGTGTAGTGTTTCAACTATCTGGTATCATAATACAGATTATCACTTATTTTTGACTTGTTAACAAGAAATGAGGACTCATGGAGCTGTAAGCTTAAGAGACTCTGGTCAATACAAATTGCTTCCGCACTAAATACTTTATTTATAATATGTCACATACTGCAGTCAGGTCTGTCATGTGATGAATCAAAACATCTGGCGAAAATCGAAAAGAAAAATCTGACGGTCTAATTTTTAGGATGAATTATGAACGATAACATTACCGGAGGCGGATGTAGTAATATTGAAGTTTCTGAGCTTACGTTCAGTTAGATTTAGTGATTACAGACATACGGCATTGTGTTCTAGATGGTACAGAGTTGAACTTATAAGGTTTTCCGTGTCCAGGTGCGAGGTCTAGGAATAAAACTTTAAAATGCCTTTTTGCCATTAAATATAATAAATTTCCTACATTTGTTGTATGTTTAAGATTCCCAAATGTTAAAAATATATTGCAAGGCTATGGTATGACGGAATCAACGCTTGCTATCACCAGGGACACTTACGATAAAGCACACTCGGCTAAAGGAGTCGGTCAGGTTCTCACCGGGACCGTGATTAAGGTAACAAAATTATAACCCTAATATTTATTAATGATTTTTGAGTGTATGTTTGTGAATTATTAATAACAATCTTATTTAACCGACCAATCTTCCTCGTATCTTCTCCATTCTACTATATTGGTGCAGTAATCTGTGCTCTACTGGCACGTTTTCGAGTCATTAACAAGATAATAGAATTATATAATTCAACAAATTGACATAAAATTTGAATTGTTTATTATGCGATGATGTTACAAATGAATTAATTATGTTTTCTGTTCATTCCTTTCTTTCAAATCCTAGCAACCTTTTTGTACTACAAGCCTCACTGCATCGGTCGTGCCAAAAACTCATTCGATCCTTAGGGAGCTCTTAGCTTTTTATCCTAATAGTGACTTACCTTACGAATATACCTAAAACCTATAATCTAATTCTTTTCTAGAATAGAAGAAGCTTATATTCTTTTAGACGGATCCATTATTCGCTTGTATATGCTTTAAACTTTTCTATGAAATATCTAGCTTCTGTTCAACAGGTAGTAGATATAGAAACCAGGAAACCTCTCGGAGCAAACAAGCCAGGAGAGATATGTGTCAAAGGGCCCACTGTAATGAAAGGGTACATTGGAAAGGACAAGAAAGACGATTTCGATGAAGAAGGATTCTTCAAAACTGGTGATATCGGTTACTATGATGAGGACGAGTACTTCTTTATTGTGGATAGGTTAAAGGAACTTATAAAGTACAAGGGTTATCAGGTAACTCTATCTTCTCTTTTTTTTTCATAAAAATAGTAAAAAATTACGAGGCCTGTTGATAAACAGTTATGATTTGCTTGCCACACCAGATTTTTGCGTGAGATCATCGATTAAAAAAGTACTATATACACAATCCCATGAAAATATTCTCTTAAAACTATAACCTTAAACGCCATGCTTAAAGTTGTTTTTACAAAAAAAAAAATTAAAAGTGCGCTCAAATGGTGAAATGAGCGCTAATTCGATGAGAACATTTTTTGTCGCTGCTTGTTATCTAATACTTTTTATCGATGCCTTAGATGCAATGAGATTGAGAGAGAGTATGGAGGGTTAGACAAGAAATAGAATTGTAAGAACTTACAGAAGGAAAAGCAGAAGGTAGTTCTCTCCCTGTAGATCTTACTTAACTACCTTAAAAAAATTCTTACCATTTAGGAAGTATCTTAAGAGTCACATGTTATAGAATCTTTGTATTTTATATAATGAATACTTAAAAGAATTTGAACAGTTGTAAATATATTTGAAGGTAGCGCCGGCCGAAATAGAAGCGGTACTATTGCAGCATCCTTCAATACGAGATGCAGGTGTAGTGGGGGTTCCCCATGAGAGTGGCGGAGAAGCACCTCGGGCATATGTAGTTATTCAGTCTGCAGCTAATGTTACTGAAGAAGAAGTGAAGAGCTTTGTAGCAGAAAAGGTAAGTTAATATGGAAGATGATATAGAAATTATATTTTTGCAAAGAATTTTAGGCTTGACGAATGAATTGTTATTATTTTGTTCTCGTTTCATATGTTTTGAAGAATTATTTAATGGGTGAGCACATTTTAGAGTTATTTTAAACATTTAAAAACCATCTTTAGGCTTTAGTATAAAACTGTCAAGGCCGTTTAGAAAAAAGTGCCAGTTTCAGTTTCAGTAAAAGTTCTTATTAATTTTCAGCGAGAGTGGTAATCGAAGGTGGTCATTTTCAAAACTTTGCCAGTACTGAATTTGATGAATTTTGAGCTCTACTAAAAGAATTATTATATCATTGAAACAATCCTACTAATATTAAAAACGCGAAAGTTTGTAAGAATGTTTGTATGGATGTTACTCTTTCACGCAAAAACTACTAAATGGATTTTGATGAAACTTTACAATAACATACATCATAATAACACATATACTACTTTTTATTCCGGAAAAATATATGGTTCCCGTGGGATAGATTTGTTGTGTTTGTCTAGAGGCGAACCTGAGCGAAGCGAGGGTGAGCCGCTAGTATTTAATACGACTTGGTAGTAAAAAGAATAAGATAATTAATAGATAGCTACTAAATAAAATAAATAACATAGGTTGACAAACACAGGAGAAAAAGGGACTGTTTTGTCCTCCTTGTGGACTATTTATATATAGATAAACACACAGTATTCCATGAAAATGAGAACTGTGAAAAAGATGACAGATTAATTTGATGCCATTTTGATAATTCCAGAAATACCTAGTTATTGTATCTTAAATAAATACAACTTTGTTACAGCTTTCAAACCCAAAGCATCTTCGCGGCGGCGTGCGATTTGTGAGTGAAATACCAAAGAACCCTAGTGGCAAAATTTTAAGAAGACAACTTAAAGGGATGGCTAAATTGACAAGCAAATTATAAAATTGTTACCAAAAATAATATACTCTGTATTTACATATGGAGACTTAAGTCTATTTATTACATAGTTGTTGAATTATTTATCAATGTCGAATTACATATGTATCTATATAATACAAAATTATCATCAAAATATGTTTTATTTTTATACTGCTATATATTATAATCAATTGGGGGGTTATTACCATTATGCGATATAATATTTCGATAAATATTGAGAAAGGTGTTCAATTTGGAAAAGTGGTTATGTGATTGACATGTTGCTGAGAGTTCGATTCCAGCTATAAGTGAATTTATGTTATTTTATATTTATTATACAGATTTAGTCCAGTCTATTTTTACGTCTAAACAAAACGCATCTTTTTGATAAATATATAATACTAGCGAATCACCCTCACTCCGCTCGGGTTCATCCCTTGATATCTTTTGTCGTTTAGTATAGATTTCTCAGAGATAAGATATTTTCCCGCAGAAAAAAATATCTTTCATGTTGACCCGGATAACCAGCTATGGCGAGGATGGACCGCGAGATGCAGGCCGACCGCAGGGGTGTTGTAGTGAATGCGCAAACGATCCTGCAACGCCCCATTGCACTGCGACGACAGGTTCCGTTGAGGGTTTTAGTGAGTAGGAGTCTCAAGTCTCACAGTACCTTGTCCGTTATGACGGTGGGCAGGGTCCCCATGATGGGTTTCCCCAGCGTCAACAAAAAGAAAAATAACCAGCTATCATCATACTAAATTTTATTAAAATCAGTGCAGTGGTTATTTTTGCGTTCCTAAACAAACAGACAAAAAAACATCAAAGGAACTATAGATTTGGCCTCTAAATCGATAATAATGACTATTTCAGTAAGATTTTCCAAACAATATTTAATGTACAGATTAGACTCAGAATTTTATTATGTATATAGATGTTAAAGATAAAAGAGACGATCATATATTATTGTTTTCTCAGATGGTCGACGTCTAACGAATGGACATGATTTTTGCGTAGAACTGGTATAGCGACTTTTAGGACATAAGATCTCTTTCCGTATTTTACTCCAATCTCTTGATTTATAACATTGTGAGCAAGTACCAATAACAAACACACAGACTCGCAATCATTTACAGTTATTATGTTATTTGTGTATAAGTGCTCAATATCAGTTGTTATAAATATTCCATTGGTACGATTTATAAAAGAAGATTTAGTATTAAAATATTGTACAAAGCTCCCCACGGTTTTTTTCACACTAACATACATTTTCTCGTTAACCATTTTATTCTTATACTATTTTTTTGTACTTCTTAGTTCGGCTCATCATGAAAGCGTGTTTTTTTTACTATTTTAAACTATAATTTATTTAAATAAATGTAGCCTAAGTTACTCCTTATAACATTAGATATCTGCCAGTGAAAGTCCCGTCAAAATTGATCCAGTCGTTTGGGAGATTAGCCGGAACAAACAAACAGACAAAAAATTTAAAAACGTATTGTGTTTTTCTAAATA
Source organism: Brenthis ino (assembly GCA_921882275.1). Taxonomy (NCBI): domain Eukaryota; kingdom Metazoa; phylum Arthropoda; class Insecta; order Lepidoptera; family Nymphalidae; genus Brenthis; species Brenthis ino. The sequence goes on from OV170231.1 coordinate 21,791,259, forward strand.
CTGTACATACCTTCTTTCTTATGCATTTAGTAAAAACCTGTAATTTTAATCTTACAAACAGACACTTTAATTTTATTTATTTGTATAGATAACTATGGCAAGGAATGGATTGATACATAAAAGTAGTAATTTCTTTAACTATATCAATTGTTCAACCTACTTTTGTTAAGTTTTCTCTTAAACATTAAAATTACTCGCTGTCACTAATTAGTAGCTCATAATTACAAAATTATAACGTTCTATAGATATTTTATTACCACCGATTTGTTATTATACTGTTGCGAAAAATATTTATGAACTATATATCGACTTACAATTCGTTTTAATTTTTTTGAGCATAACCCTAATTCTTATTCTAAATAAAAAGTAGCCAAAATTACTCCTTATAACATTAGCTAACTGCCAGTGAGAGTCCTGTCAAAATCAGTCCAGACGTTTCGGAGATTAGCTGGAACAAACGGACAGACAGACAAACAAATAAATTTATTAAAAATTGTTTATTTTCTTATAAGTACCATATATAATTTCATATGCATTTAGTAAAAAGCTGTTATTTTGACAAACAGACACTAGATATAGATTAAGTAGGTATTTATCTTACATTGCTGATAAATATTTGGATACTTTATAAATTAAATATTTTAAAATCATTAGTTTTAATGGCAAACTTAACAAGTCTTTCAAAATCTAAATAGGTTCTCGCAGACATGTAGGTTTTCTCATGATATTTTTGTTTACAGTATTCCCAAGTGGTTTTGAGGTTTAAAATAATTTACACAGGAATCCAAAACGCCTAATAAACTCACTATATGGATATTATAAGAAAGTTGTTATCTTGATGAAATCTATTTGATTCTACTATTAAATATGATATAGGCAATAATCATTAAACCCAGGGCTCTAACCTGTTACGTAATACACGAATAACGGGTAATAGAATTGGGTGCATGTATGTTTCTCAATGCTTATAATTGTAAAGAATTTTTGTATGTATTCTTTCATTTTGAGAATCTATAATTTAAGTCAGATTTTTTAGTAACGTTAAACTTTTACTTTTAAATACTAAGCAGCTTTCTCCTATCTGATATCAGTAATAGTGGTAAGTAAAAAACTTAAGAGTATTATTATAATAATTAACTTTTTGGGATAAGTATAGATTTCTCAGAGATGAGATATTATCTCGCAGTAAAATATATCCTATATGTTGACCCTGATAACCAGCTTTCATCATTCCAAATTTCATCCAAATTTGTCAAGTGGTTTTCTCGTGATGCGTTCACAGATAGACATACAAACAGACAGAAGAGAAAAATTCTAAAAACTATAAGTCAGCCTCTATATCCGTTTTGCAAAAAATATTTAATGTACAGATTCGACTCAGTATTTTATTATACGTATAGATTTACAATATTACAAAATCCCAAAAACCCCACCGAGTCACGTCCAAAAACTTTTGTGTTGCCGACATTTCGATTATTGGTCAATACCATTATGCTCTATGAAGCCTAAAAGCAGTTATGTAAACACTTCTCAAAACTTGCCTCAAACCGATTTTTCGTCACAACCACGTCGTCTCCACGCGAGACCACTTTCGCTTTTGGTAAAGTTTAATTTACAAGTGATTTGTGACAATTCGGTGAAATTTAAAGTGGACTGTTGCCTTTAGTTATTATAATATAGTTAATGTTAAAAACTTATTTAGTTTAACTGTGCCAAGTGAAAATAGTATCCCTTGATATTTGAGTTGGTATTATAATAGACTAGCCATTGTTATAAACTTATGTGAGATTGTGAGAAAATTTCTACAAAAGCATATATAATTACATTTTAATATGCATCAAAATTTGTTTATTATTGTTGTATTTCTTCAAAGTGGCTATTTATGTGAGGAAAATTTGAATGAAAATGTTCACAATTTTAAGAATTTCATCAACGATAAAACTTCTTCTTTGAAACGATTAATTGATGAACATAATTATAACAAGGAAATGGTTAAAAGTATTGGAAAAGACGAAGATGCGGTGAATTCTTATGAAGATATTACAATTTTGGATGACGATGGACAGTTAAAAAATTTAAAATTTAAATCTGCGCGGTTAAAAATACCTCTTGAACTCAATAATTTGATAAGCCATAGTGACAAAGTGAGTGATAGTGAGAGTGGACAGAACAGCGACAAAGACTATACTCAACAATCTAAATTCTTCGACGAGCTTGGGTGTAAGTAAATATTTTTACTCTATTTCTTTTGATTATTGCAAATATTCTTCTTATTGTCTTTCTTATGCGAAGGCTGGTTAACTGCTGTTTTTTTTAAATATATGTAAATTTTTAATATTTTTTAACATCACGGCTTAGAATTATTACGTAGTATAATCCTACTAATATTATAATTAATGCGAAATTTTGTGAGGATGTACTATGGATATTTGGATGTATAGATGTATGGATGTTTGTTATTCTTTCACGCAAAAATTACTGAATGGATTTTAATGAAACTTTAAAATAATATATCCCATACATTAGGATAACACATAGGCTACTTTTTATCCCCGAAAAATGTACGTTTCCCGTGGGATAGATTTATTTTTGTTTTTCTAGAGGCTTACCCGAGCGAAGCGAAAGTGAGCCGCTAGTATATACATATATGTATATTATTTATAATTAAATATATATACTACTATGATTAATATATATATATACATATGTACATGAAATTAATATACAAAATAAGAAAAATAAACATTTATAACTAAACAACAAAAACTAACATTCTTTAGTGTTAGAAGCGGTCAAAGTCATCGGTAATAGTTCTTAAAATTCTTACCACGCACTATGTGATGAAATTTTATAAGCAAAGCGTATATTTATGATTCAACTCTGTACGACGAAGCATTCCTTGATAAAAGTAGCCTCTATGCATTATAATTTCTATAGGAAAATTGCAGAGGACTTTATGGTGTACATTGACTATGTCCCATAAAAATATGGTTCACTGTTTGTATAATTTTGTTGAAAAAGATTATTATAGTATTTTTTTTATATTATAATAGTAATCTATACTAATATTATAAAGAGGTAAAGTTTGTGAGTTTGTGAAGTTGTAGGGGGAAATCTCTGGATTTACAGAACCGATTTAGATGAAATTTGGTAAGAAGATAGTTTAAGACCCTGGGAAGAACATAGGATACTTTTTATCCCGAATATCATACCTTAAGGGGGTGAAAATTGGGATGAAAATTTGTATTGGGAAGTAAGCTAGGGACGAACCCGAGCAAAGCGAGGGTGAGTCGCTAGTATTTTGTAAAGGACGAATAAATACTTTGAAAATATGAATTATTTTAAAAGATTTTTAATGAATTATTTGCATACTGTACTAGTTTATTTATCTTCATATTGTATTTGTAATATACAACTAATTATAATACGATTTTAAGCTTCAGTTACCACTACGTAAACGTTCCGCCTATCTTATACTTATAGTACATACTTTCTTAGATTTACACGTATATTTGATATTTTAAATACATCTTTCGATTTTTTCGCTTGCGATGCTTTACAGCCAACAAGATCATGGGAGAGACTAAGATTTAGATGTCTCAAATATATATATATATATATATATATATATATATATATATATATATATATATATATATATATATATATATATATATATATATCGTTTTCAGGACAAAAAAGTGTTAAAAATCATATTTTCCATACAATTTGTGTAGGAAAACTTAAAGTTCGATGGAGAACCTCTTAGAATTGGAATTTTGAGCTCCGCTTTTAATAGGAGCTTTGTTGGGACATTTTCTAAGATATTTTGGGGTGAGAGTGAAGAAAAAAAATATCGTCATTTTTTGGCACACACTAATATACGTAGTTGTTACAGAAGGTATCTAGTATCCACATACAAAATTAAACAATAATTTGATTGGATTAGTAAAATGGCACGCTTAGCTGTTTCATTTCAAACGTTTTGTAGCTATTATGGGTTTATAGCTTTTTACCTTACTATACTACTACTACTGTATGGAATTCGGTATGAGACTGATAACATATATATGTGTATATATGACATATAATTTTAAAATATAAAGTAATCTTACTTCTTATTCTTACTAATATTATAAATTTGAAAGTTTAGATGTTTGGATGATTGTTTCTCAATCGCCAGAACATTTACAACAAAATTTGGCACAGAAATAGATTATACTTTTTATCCAGAAAAAATGTACATTTCCCCTGGGATAGATTTATTTTTGTTTTTCTAAAGGTGAACCCGAAGCGAGGGTGAGTCGCTAGTAAGTAATAAATAATATTAATTATTTCACACAGTTGTTTTTTTAATGTTAATTAAATAATGAGTCATCACCCACAAGGGAAAGTTAGTGAAGATTAAATTACAAGTGTTTTGCTTTGAAACTACTTTTCAAATGTCTTAAACGTGCAAAGAAGTACATAAATAAGTTATCACGAAAAACCTACTTTGAGACGTGACGATAATATCTCAAAGAGATACTAACCTCTTTCAACGAATTCTATAAAGTTTATAAATCCTTTTTTAACTTTGGGAAGTATATTTAAGCATACCACCTGCATATATATGTACATTGTACAGTTGGATATGTGGGACTCATTAGCTAGAAAAGCCAGTACTACCCACTAAAACCCAACAAAATCTTCCCCCCTCTTAATGGAGCGTCGCAAGATCGCTTACGCTTTAAACCACGACGCCCCGACGGCAGGTCTGCCGAAGCAGACCACACAACCAAGGGGTTGCTCCCACAGTCCACTCTGCTGACAGAGAAGTGCCGCCCACCAAGTGAGCTTCCTGCCAGTTTTACTTGGCTTCACGCCCTGATTTTATCACTTTATATAGAAGCATAGACTTTTAAAAGTCAATATTTCTTTATTAAAAACTCTTTCGGATCGGAGATGACGAAATCTATACATAGAATAAAATTGTAACGAAACAGAGGCTGAATCTATAGTTTTTAGAATTTTTGTCTGTCTGTGATCGCATCACGGAAAAACCACCGGAGGGATTTTAATGAAATTTGATATGATGATAGCTGGTTATCCGAGTCAACGTATAGGATACTTTTTACTACGAGAAAATATCTCTGCTGTAGTCTATCACGACTACTCTTTACTGTATGATACTATATTTCTACGACAACTTGTTTTTACTTTTTTAGTTTTTTATGCAGTCAGTTTAATTTTTGGAAATTACATATTTTATATATATTATTTATATATATATATATATATATATATGTAAAACAGGCAAATATCCTTTGAAAACATTTTTTGACTGCACCACTTAACAATTTATCGAAGCCATTAACTACTTTCTACAAAGTTACGATAACAAACATAATGTTAATCGTTAATAGTGTTGTAATCTTACGACATGGAGAAAGTTGGATCCGTGAAGTCTTAGTCATCGTGTGACTTAACCGACCTTTTCATTAAAGGAGGTAATGTGTTTGTCGGTATGGCGTAATGAAATGTATGACTGACATTGCTATCTAGGATAAAAATCACCAGTTCTATTCCAATATGGGGTTTCCTTACCTATAACATTAATATAACACTTTTATAATACTTTCTTATTATAATAAATATTATTTTGTTTTACGCAAATATTTGACATTTTGAGTAAAACTATCATTTTGGAGTTTTTCGCAGATTTTTTTTAATTTTAGTTTGCCGATGTTTCGACTTCTTTACAGCAAACATGGTTACTGGAGAGATGACTCTCGCTTTTTAAAATAACATTTTTATGTTACACAATAAAATAACAAGTTATTAAAAATCCTACTAATTCGATTTTTTTAATATGATTTCGGTAGAGGCTTGTTAGGTGATTATATAGCTTTCTATCTTTTTAATATGACTATAACAATTTATATGACGCCTTTTTAGATCTACGTAAATATATTTTTATCGTTTTAAATAACAGCATCTGGACGACCGAGCTTTACTCGTGTTTTTTCAGGAAAGTATAGTTATAAAGTTTATATCGGTAAAGAATTATTTATGATCAGAATTACTTGAAACTTGATATTAATGCTCTTTAATAAAATTAAATAAATACATGCTTTAGCATTTTTCGAAATTCAATTCGGGTTAAAATGGGGGATGAAAGTTTGTTTGAAACTCTGTAAATAATATGTGAAAAACTACAAAATTAAAATACAAAAATCCACTTGTAGACGATTTAAGAGTTTTAGAATCACTTTCTGCAAAATCATGTCCATATAGCCTTAAATAGTGTGATTTCGCCAATTTTGGTCGTCATATTGCTTTAGCCCAGAATTTATTCAGTTTTGTCTTTTGAGAACAAATTAAATCCATATTCTTTGCATACTGGCACTTCATAATTTGTCATGTTAATTTAATCTATATATTAACATCTCCAGCTAAATTTCTAAGAAATTAATTAAATTTCTAAGAAATCTATTGTTAACTGACACGCCGGCGTGTCCGCGGTCGTGGAGGGATTAATACGTGAAGCAAAAACTTTGAACCCCTTTTTAAGCATAGGTATTGCATGTACGGAGGAGGATGAGCTTCGGCATAGTTAAAGTTTATACAGAGAAGGACTGCACAAAATTTATTGACTTTCTTTTACCCGCGAATCCGCTCGCGCATTTTATTTATATATAATTACTTCACTGCGTAAAGATATAGCATGATATTAAATAACCCTCATCAATATTATACGAGTACTAACATAATATAAATATGAAAAGTTTGTATATCTGTACGTGCAAATCTCTGAATACGTCGTTTCAAATTCTTTTGGATTTTATAGGCTATCTATATAACTTTCAAAGAAAGAACCTCAATATCGATCAAACTTATTGAATTATGGTTGATTTTCAACCACGGGGCGATTACTAGTTTTAAATAAAATGAAAAAAATTCCATCCAGACTATAGCGCTTTACAATAATATACTGAGGATTATAGTGATTGCGACATCTGGCGGAAAGGAAGGCAAAATTCTTCCCCATTGGGATGATATAGTTAAACAATTTAAAATTATTTATTTTAGGTTGCTATTATTATGATCCTTACAATTTTAAATGAACGTTTTTGATCAAAAAAATGAATAACTGTAAGTAAAAATGTTATTGAAAAGAGAAAATTATTTCAGGTACAGGAAAAGAGATCATAGACAATAAAATTATAATAACCATATCTGTATCCATCTAAATAGAAGATCTATTACAAAATTTTTTAACAAAAAAGATACAACAATTTCAAAACCATTTAAAAGTGATTACTCCTTATAGATGTATTTGTTTTTAAATATACCAGGAATCTGAATCCTTCTTTATTCATAAAAAAATAATAATTGGCGAAGATATCGTTAACTTTTTTTTATAAAATGTGGTTTTATTTAAATTTCATACAAAGGAAAGGAAGGGATAGTAACATTTATCTAAAACAAGTGATTTTGAAATAGGTAAACCTTTTTTGTAAAAGGTAAATATATAACATTTTATTAAGTCGGTTAAACTTAGACCATGTTTTTAGATAAAACAGTTCATCTAAAATGGTATTGGCGTCCTAACATACAAATCTAGATCGGAAGTTGTTCTTGATTGTAAATTAAAAAGTAAAACCGGCAGCTTTCGAGCTCTCGCTAGGCACCTCTCTCTGGCGCCGGCAGTGGTTCGTAGCATTTGGTTCTTAAGTTCTATGAATTTTAAATTTATAATAGTGATGTAACGAATGTTCGATTTTTATAACCGCGAATGCGAATGAGAATATTCACCTCTAATGTTCGCGAATGCAAATGCGAATGTTGACTTATGTTAATTTTATTTACAAACAGTTTAGTTCAGTGTTTATTATTATTTTTGAGTTTATATTTTATTATCTTTAAGTATTAGAAAAAAATCTATAGTGGAATGTGAAAAATATATAATGGAATTAAGCCGAAGGTTATATAATATTTTAGATATTAGAATTTTAATTTTAGTTCGAATATTTTTTTGTTTTCTATAAAAGAAAATAGTAAACTTTATTTAAAAATAGTATTTATAATCTGCTAAATAAGTATAAACCTTACATAAGTGTAACAAGACTTATTAGACCTAGATATTATTATTAATTTGATTATACTTAATTTAGAATTTGGACTTTTTAAAATGTAAAGAATTCATTCATTTTTTTAGTTTACTTGTGATTTTTTTTAATATTTTGAAGAATGAGAAGAAGAAAAAACATAGTATTTCTTATTTAGTTGCCTACCTCAAGATTATTCTATAATCATTTTTTTTCAAATATGATAAGTAATAAAAAATATTAATCTTATCATTTGTATTATCATTCAATTCCATATTTGTCCATTCCCTATAGGTACACATAATTTCCTTTTTTTTTGTCAAATACATTCGCAAAACATTCGCATTATTACTTGCGAATACGAATGCAAATGCGAATGTTAAAAAATATGCAAATATTTGAAATATGCAAATATTTGGAAATGCGAATGTGAATATTCGTTACATCACTAGCTTGTAACATTTTTTATGTTTCGTTCATCATTATATATTATAATATCACTTGTATGGATTACAGATAACGTTTAAAAAAATTCTATTGGCAGGATCTAAAAAAGTGTGTAAATTTATAATTTTTGACATTAATCTCTCTCGTGACTATGTTGTAAAACATTCGAAATTTAGCTTTAACTTGAAAATTAATTTGAGTGACTTTTTAATAAACACATTTGGCAGTAGATTTGGATTACATTTTAATATTCAATTAATGTTAGAAAAACTACTTAAGCTATCAATACTATTGTGCGTAGAAATATAAGAGTTAATAATTATTATCTGTATCTACTCTCCGAAGGAAAAAAATAAGTTTTAGAAGAAAATATAAAGAAACGAAATATGCATTGTACATGATAATATATTCTTTCAGATATTTTTGTTTTATAAGCGTATTACATTAGCTTCACTCAGATGTCTCAATTTTATTCAAATATTTCCAGCAGCTACAGCCTAAAGAAGTAGCAAACAAACTCACATCCATAATTTTAATTAACGTTTTTATAATATTATTCCGATTTAAATTACCTTGTATTCGTATTCAGCCCGTTTTAAGGTCCTACTGCTGAGCACGGGCTTTCCTGCAATGAGAGGGGGATCAGGCCATAGTCCACCACGCTGGCCAAATGCGGGTTAGTGGACTTCACATGTCTTTCGGAAACTTGCTAGGTTTTCTCAGACAAACAGATTTCCTCACGATGTTTTCCTTCACTGTAAAGCAAGAAATTATCTTATCGATTAGAAAAGGCTTGATATAAAAAAGTATTCCTAGATAGAATTTCCTATATTAATTTTAAATATAATAAAAAGGTTGCGTACCCCGAACTACTACTGTATCGTCTCACACACGACAGTGTCGCGGCCGATCTAAATAATACCACACGCGCACAAACATTCAAATTTAATAAATAAATATATAAAAATAATTAATAATAAACATGTATATATTTAATCCTGAGTAAATGACGTAGTTGGAATATTGTTTTTTTTTATTTGTATGTTGGTAAGTCTGAAAAATTAAGCATGTGATTCTTTTCTATACTTTATTTAACTCACCGTTTACTGATGTTTTGGGCATGAAGCATAAAAAAAAACAATAAGAGCCCAATATTTAAAAAAAATACAATAAAAATAATACTTTAACCATATAAAACCTCTCAATTTAAAAATTATTAAAGAATCTATTCCGAAAAAAAGAAAAAGCCTTAAAGTATATAATATGAACCTTCAATAAAAACACAGAAATAAAATGGAATAGTTAGAATAAACCCAAAGAAATAAATTAATCATTACATTAAACAAAATAATCAAATAAAATAAATTAAATGCTTATAATTCAATACCAAACAATATTTATAATGCCTTTGATCTCAATAAATATATATGTACTTATTACTACTGACTCGTCCTCGATTCACTCCAGTCCAAACATTAACCCAGTATCATTAGTTCTGAGTCTATGGTTTAGGATATTTTTGACCGACTTTAAATAGAAAGAGGTACTCAATTTGTATGTATGTCTTTTGTATGTGTTTTTCAATATCTTTGGTGATTGTTAAGCGATATCTCGGACTAAGAAATAATATAGACAGGGTGTCATAGAACTCTGAACATCAAGCCAAACAATAATGTTTTAGACATATATTAATATATTACTCATTACTGTAATAAGTAAATAAATGTAAATAAATAAAATAGCTAACGAATTTTATTATAATAATATTTTACGTTTATATTTTTAACGCTATATACCTATTGTACGTATTAACTGTTAGTATAGATTTCTCAAAAACAAGATATTTTTCCGCAGTAAAAAATATTTTATACGTATGTGTCGACCCGGATAACCAGCTATCATCATACCAAGTTTCATCAAAATCTGTCCAGTAGTTTTCTCATGATGCATTTCTAGACAGACAGGCAAAAATTCTAATATTGAAATATGGTATGGTGATAGCTTGGTGATCCGGGTCAACATAGGACACTTTTTACTGCGGGAAAATATCTCACTTCTGAGAAAAAATACAAAAACTGCAATGTAAGAGTATACTAATATGTAAAACCTAAGAATTTGGTTTTTTGTCATCTGAACGCAGGCGGAGCCGCGGGTAATGCTAGTATTTTATATATGGATAATAGTATAATCTATAAATGGCATTGAAAGTTTATTCAAATTCGTTTTAGTGCTCCCTGAAATGAATACTGACAAGGAGTTAGCCATCTTGCGATTTAAGGTATCGTTTCGCTTTTGTTTTAACCTAGCAACTTAATGAAGATGAACTTTTAATAGGATTTTATCTCAAGAGTGGTCTCATCTCATGTATAGTTTTAAAGAAAACATGCCACTTACACTTTATGATAAAGTTTGACTTTTAGCAAAAGAAATGCTTTAGAGTATTACAACCTTTTCAGATGCCATTAAATTATTTTCTAAGGAGCAGATTTATCTAAATTATTCAAATTATTTTTCTTATTATTTTTCTCCTATTATTAGATTTATTTTATCTTTAGTAATTTGAATAGTGATTCCTTATATTTTTAATATGATTATATTTAATGTGTGTTAATGTCCCAACATATTTATTATTATTATTATAGATTTGATAAGCGCTTACATTACTTTAGAAAACCGTACTTTGCTTATAAATATTATATTACACCATCCCCCACTTCCTTCGATTGACTGGAAGAAATCTCTTCTAGGGATAAGTAAATAAATAATAAATATGTTGGGACAGTAACACACAGCACCATCTAGTCCCATGGTAAGCTACAAAGCTTGTGTTATGGATACCAGATAGTAGAGTACACAATACACATACCTATATAACTTTATATAAATACACCCATGACTGGAATATAAACATTCGTGCTCATCACACGAAGGAATGCCCCCAGCGGGACTCAAACCCGCGACCGCTGGTACACTAATTAGGGTCACTACCAACTGAGCCAAGTGAACCTTCACCTATATAATTTAACATGCAATATCTATATCGTTTTACAAAAGTACAATAAAAATAGAATATAAAAACAGCGTAGACTTAACCATAGGGTTCTATCTGGAACCTTTAAGTACGGAACCCTAGTAACGGTGTTCTCTAACAGATTTGTCTTAAGATTTCGAATTTCCGCATAGGTCCTACCATGTGAATCAGCACGTGACATTATGCATATGTCTCTCGTCTTGCCGTAACTATTGCAGAAGCGTTTTTGCATACCGGATGTTACACTTTTGTGTTACAATACTAAAAATTATCCATCTTCTGACCGAGTTCAGAAATAGTGAGAACTTTTGTCAGTTATTTTATGTTACGATATAAATTTGGCAATTATGGACCAATTTTCATGATGTTCCTTTTTGATATTATACGTGCTTTTTTGTGTGGAGATAGTTGGAGAGCTAGATAGTGGCATAGACTACTTTTTACTGCGGGACATTATCTAATTCCCACGGGAAATACACACGTTATAATACAATCCAAAAAAATAATTATGATCAGATAATTACTTGAAACTTGGCATTAATATATATTGGCATAATACTCTTCAAAAAAAATACGTGTTTTATTTAATTTTATTGAATTGCGTGTTCATTTTTCGAAATTCATTCTTTAAGGGGGTAAAATAGGGGATAAAAGTTTGTTTGAAACTACCTCTTTAATGCGAGCAGAGCCGCGGGTTCTGCTAGTCTATACATATAATAAAATTGTAACTAAGCCGAATCTGTACATTAAATATTTTTTGGAAAATCTTATTAAAATAGACATTATTATCGATAAATCGATAGAGGCTGAATCTATAGTTTTTAGAATTTTTGTATGAATGTCTGTCTGTCTGTCTTTCTGTTACCGCATCACGGAAAACCCACTGAAAGGATTTTGATGAAATTTGGTATGATGATAGCTGGTTATCCGGGTCAACATATAGGATACTTTTTCATGCGGGAAAATATCTCATCTCTGAGAAATCTATACTAAACGTTAAAACGTAACAAGGAACGAACACGAGCGGAGCGAGAGTGAGTTGCTAGTAACTTATAAATTCTTGGTCTAATTCAAATGTCACGTGTGCCTATTGTTGTTTAACATTATTATGTCAATGTTTTTTTAAATGCTTTAATATAACAATAGCATAAGCTTAATTGAAACAGCCATTAAAATAGATTCTGTTTTTCCTTTTTATTAAATAAATATGCTTCAAAATAAAGAATAACTATAATACAATTAAAAATTTAAGTTTCACTGAGATTATGAAGAATGCTATAATTATTATTAATCTTGGAACAATCATCATATTTTCTGAAAATATCAATTTTTGACTTTGCTGTGTCCATATAAACTTTCAATAATCATCGTTTTACAAACTACATTTATAATATAATTAACAAAAGTTTCAGCCAAATCAACTGAACAGTATTTTATAGCATTCTTTAAGTTATACGTCTTTTGGCGTGTTATGAAAAATGGATGCTGAGAGTGAGTTTTTTATGATACGACAGATTTAGAGTACAGTATGAAGTTAGTGGTTATTGACTACAGCGTGAAGTTAGTCGTTAAATCTCCATTTAGTATAGTGAGATGTCTATATTCAAGATATATATTCCGGTATTTCTATATACACCATACATGTTTTACATCGATAAATATAAAAAATATTACAAGCTTTGATTTAGTTTCACCTGTCTCGGTGTTTGTCTGTAATCAAATCTTACAACCTAAATTTGATCCCCTTCCAATTGTCCGATTGAGCTGAAATTTGGCTCACACGTTTGACTCTCATGACTGCACGATTTCCTAATGCTGCCATTTTTAATCCAATACGACGGACGGACGTTACAAAATGGCGATTTATTATTTCCATAGCTACCCATATGATATGGGTATCAAATAAAATGGCTTGATATGAGCGAAACATAATAAGCAAAGTGACGTCATAAAATTTAATATGGCGGATTGTTTATTTTGCACACCCTTGATATTGTATATCAAATGAAAGGGTTTGCTGAGAAAGACACGAAAAAAAGTAAGAAACATTAAAAAAAGTTAAAACATTTAAAAAAACCAAGCTTTTATTTAAATGCTCTAAAAAAACAAAGTAGTATGTATAACTTAGCACGTGCGTACATAAGTATACACAACGTTTTTCCAATAAAAGTTTCTTGTGTTTTTTTATTAAATTAACATAACTTTTTTTATTTATGAACCGCTTGAAATAAAGCCAATACTAAATGACATTAAGTTAAGCTTACCATAAAATACATTCGAGAAAACTGCATCCAAATCAGTTAAGCCGTTTCTGAGATTAGCGCGCTCAAACGCATAGACACACAGACAAAAATTCTAAAAATCATTGTTTTGGGTTCTATCGCGTTAATAAATGCCCTCCAATAATAGTTTTTCTCAAATATCTCCCATGTACAGACAGCGACCAGTTACAATTTATTATATGTATAGATATGGACATAGATTATTTTTCGTCACCTACGTTTGGCTCTTTCAAAACAATAACATGTCCAATACGAGCTCGCAGGCCAGTACACGAGCGCTAAACTAGATTCGATAATCTTCGGAAGTCGTTGGCGCGGCAGCGAGTGGCTGGCGAGCGTGGAGCTCACTGCTCGCTTGCTACTCTAGCGTGTTGTATGAATACAAGTTGACCGGGCGCGCAGCGCAATTTTTTTATAAGTTAATACATAATATATTGTAAAGTAATTCGTAACACTCGTAACCTGACTCAAACATAACTTTATCGACAACGTAGGTACGTAGACATACACGATCCAGGGGCGGGGGGCAGCTGCCCCCCCCCTGCCCCTACCTGGGTACATATTACATCAGTATCATATATTATCGTATAGTATCATATATTACCATATAGTATCATATATTACATCAGTAGGCAAAGTTTATTTAAATATCAGTCAAAATCTAAAATTCCTGTAAAAAATAATTGGTGAAGATATCGCATAAAAACACACACACAAAAATACATACCTTCTTTTTACAGTCGGTCAAAAATAGGAAACACTTTACATTTATGAAATTATATCGCTATTATATGAAAAGATATTATACAACTGCTATCCCACCTGCTAAGATTACCTTTAAGAAAGCAGTCCTTTACTTACCTTCAAATTAATTTAAATCTTAATGATATACACTTTACGGTCAATTTCGCAATATCTGCTTACAACCTGTTAATATATGATTATCTGAAACAAAGAAATTTGAACTTTAAATGATAGGTATAGAGTCTATTTTGCTATGTATAGTAATGTGATTTAAGTTATTTTATATTTAGTTAAAGTGATGTTTTGGAAAGCTAAAGCGAAAGTAGAGGTTGCTTGAAGTGTGACTGCACAGTCTTGATACTTATCTTGAATTATAATTTTGTCATCCTTTTTATCATTTTTTATCATATAATTTTTTATTTTATAATTAAAGAAAATTTATAATTTATCTAACATTCACTATATACGTACGTGTGATATATAAACTTAAATGAATAAATTATTATTTTTTCCTTTAAAAGTGTACAAAATGCTATTTCAAGATGATTTTTTATACGTATTTTTGATTCAAGTCATAGCATTTTCATAACTAGTTAGGACAAACATTTGTATAATATTTTTACTATTATGACAAATTTCTTATTTCTTGATTTCACCTCTTTTTAAGCTGCAAAAAATAAATCTTAATTTTTTTTCTAAACATATTTTTGTTCCGGCACATTAAATAGTTTCTGTGGGATAGACATACGAATAAAATCGAGACCGCTATTTCAAAATAATCCAATGCAAAATAATAAATAATGAATAAGTTGGTATAACAAATTCTAACTTGACAAATAATTTAACATGTGGTGTATATACTTAATGCTCAAGACCTATCAAAATTCAGAATCAATATTTAAAATGTAGGTATACTAGAATCCTATAATGTCAACAGCACGATCTGACGGCTAGGTACCACTTGTTAATTAGAAAATCCTAGGTTTCTTCACGGAAGTAGGTAAAAGCATGACTTTTTTTAATGTAATTTACTTAATAATTAATAAAAAAAATATGGTATTTTTTGTAATAAAGTTTTAATGAGTAATTAAATTAAATTAATTAAAAATTTAATTACCAAATTAAAACAAAAATACAGTTTTATTGACTAACCCATCACAATTTTAGCTTATTTTATGTCTAAAAAATAATTATTAAATACGAAAACGAATAAAATTTTTCGGCATATCTCATTATGATGCAAAGCTATAAAATAACAAAGGCATCTTATCATTTAATTACGAAATCTGACATCATTAATCTGTATTCAGTGCACATGCTATTAACATAAATAAATATATCTGTCCTAAACACGTAACTTAGTGAAAATGTTACTAACGAAAGTGAAAAACGCGTGACTCTCGCACGTAACGCTTACTTCCGAATACTGACTTCCCGCGTACAGACGTCTTGCACAGATTAAATAGAACATGTGAAAAAATTATCAAGCAAAGGTATACTGGTCTCAGCAAAGTACACAAAAATATTTAAATTAAACTAAAATTTAATTATTAATTAGCTCTTTAATAAAAATAAAATAAGAAGTGTGTAGAAAAATAAAATGAAACAAGTGCTAAAAAAATAAAATATCTAATTTCGATCAAATAAAAAAGTGCAACAAATAGTGCAAGTATAATAAATTATAAAAAGTATATAAAAAAATGGTAATCCATTTTTAGTCTATCATGTGCAAAAAGTGTTGAGAAATATCGATTATGACAACAAACGTGATGGCGGGAAAACTAAATTTCAAAGTCAGGAGACGATTAATAATATTTTTTTTAATTACGATAAATGTGACATTGTGTTCTGAAATCGAAAACGACGTATTGACTTTACAAGATAATTTGGATATAAGTGATGAAGTGTCAGATAGAAGAAGACCAGTGAACGGGCAGGAAAAGGAAATTCTGCTATTAGATGCTTTTGGGAGGCGGAAAGGGTACCAATCTAGCAGTTCACAGGAAGATGACTCTATTATGGATTTATTAGGCAAAAGTAAGTAGAGATATATAGATAAAATTTGTTTTTTTTAATTACATTTCTTGGCATCGATGCTTTGTTACGTAGTCTATTTCTATAGTTGTAAATTTTACTAAAAAAATACAAACAAAAAAAAGAAACAAAAAAAGAAGTAAAAAATTTATAGGTACACTAGTTTTAAAAATATTTAAAAGGTAGTTATTTTATCTAGAGCTGTTTTATTTCTAATCGAATGCGATTTTTTTTAAGTATTTATAATAAAGTATCAATACATCCAGGGGCACTGGGAGGTTGATTGAAATCCTTATTTAAATTTAAATATCTGTGAAAAAAAAAATTATAAATAAGATTTGAATAAAAATTATAAAGTTAGGGGCTATTGCACAAGCAGGTGCACACCCTGGAAATAAGTAATTTTGCATAGGCCCATGTTATACATCATCCGTCCATTCGGTCTTCCAGCTGTTACATCTATCCATTTAGATGAAACATCCAATCCATACACAGATAGACCATCATGACATGGAGCAATACATAACCTACCATTAAATTTTCCAAAAGATGTAATATATGAATGAGGTATGATCAGAATGGGTAAAATAATACTTTTTTACCTATCCTTATGTTGACACGTGAGTATCAACTAGAATTCATCCCATTTTGTTATCCCTGTTAAATATTCGAATATAAGTTAGCTATACCTAATAATAGAACTCATTGCATTATAAAAGAAATTTATATTATCGCCTTTATTAAAATTCCGAACGCATTCTGACTCGAACTCTCCTTTAGTAAGATCTATTGCTTACGTCTACGTTAAAGAGGTTATATAATACAAGACAAAACAGCTCAGTACCTTTTTCTCTTCTGTTTGTCAACTGATTTTCTTTTTGTTTCGTAGCTATTGACGAGCTTTAGTGTTGTCAATAAAAAAAAATTATGATCGAATTTCGACCACTCAGTCAATACTAGCATTAAATATACATATATATATATATTTATATATATATATATATATATATATATATATATATATATACTCGTACTTTCTATTCATTACAATATTTGTATACTTTTATTAATAGTGAAATTAAAGGTTCTTATGATATATTGACTAGCGATATACCCACGCCTCGGTCAGGTACATCCTTAGGTGCCTTTCGTATTTATACTATTATATACTAGTGACGCAACGAATGTTCGATTTTTCACATTCGCGAACGCGAATGCGAATATTCGTCTCCAATATTTCTGAATGCGAATGTCAATGCGAATTTTCATCTTCAATATTTGCGAATGCGAATTCGAATGCGATTGTTGGCTTTCAAATAAAGAGCGCGCAAAATGTTAAACAGACAGGTTTGACATTTCGTCAGCCATGTTTGTTGGTCAAATACATTCGCCAAATATTCGCATCATTTCTTGCGAATATGAATGCGAATGCGAATGACAAAAAATATGCGAATATTCGCGAATACGAATGCGAATAGATTATAAAGTTTGTATATCTAAATACGTCTCTTTCTAATATAATTATAAATAAAAAATTAAAAAAACCTCAACGCAAATTAATTGTAATTTAACGATTACACTGGCACGCGTGAAGCACTTAATCGAGTTATCATACGCCAAAATGCCTTACATCATTTTGGAAAAAAGAGCTGATACTTTTACACTGCTGGACCGATATTAACCAAACGTAGCTGAGAACCACCGCAAGGAAACTGGCTTTCAAATGAAAAAAACCGTATCGAAATCGTTCCATCTGTTTGAGAGCTACGATGCCACAGACATACACACACAGACAGACATCGACGTCAAACTTATAACAGCCCTCTTTTTGCGTCAGGGGGTTAAAAATAAAATGGTCGGTGCAAAAAAATAAATTAATTACAAGATCTATAACACGCTAACTTAAAAAGGTGCATACAATAAAGATGCTCCTTTAAGTAACTCCAGTTCATAATCTATCTGTGCACAAAATTTCATCACTTAGGACACTTTATTATCAAAATCGTCGATAAAAGAGTATAAGAATCAAAATCTAATTAATTAATCTAATTTTTGTTATTTTTAGAAAGAGAGCTACTGTCTAGGCTTAGAAGAAACATAACTCCCGATATCTTGTCCAATTTTGAACCGATTTTCATGATGAAAACCACTTTACTTTTACTCTACTTTTGGGTCATATTTTTTTATATATGTACATCTACGAGTATCTGTTTCTCATATTTTGATATTACATTCGCAATATGTGTACATTAGTACACAATTTACAAGCTTTTAGCGATAAGGCCGCCTGCTGTACATTTATTCTTTGTTACTTGTGTATTATCTTCGTTATGTTTGTATGTTTGTTTGTTTTATAAGGTGTACAATAAAGCCATGTTCATATATGCGACTATTTATAATGGCCAAATACTTTGAAAATCGCCTAATGTATTATGAAAAATTGTAACAATGCAAGCAAAGTTTTTATTATTAATACTCACACTTATAATAAATAAGTATACAAGTAAGTTTATTTGTTTTAATCGATGGCACAAAAACAAGGGAGTTAAAGTTTAACGTGTGTGTTTGTGTATCTGTTACCTGTCTGTTGCTTAAAGCGCCCAAACAGATGAACCAATTTTATTTTTTTTTTGATTAAAAAACTATGGTGACTTGATCGAGAATGTTCTTAGCTAAAAGTCTAGAAAATTCCGTTCAGTCCCTTGAAGACCATAAGCTCTTCTAGACTAATTAAAGGGATATGAGCAACTTCCACAGATCCTGATCGATTCCAAACTTGGTACCACGTTACTTCAATGATATGGTAATATTGGACTGATGCTGCTGCATGATGCTCAGTTCTATACTAGCATACTGCAGAGATATCGTTTTTAGACTCATTGAAATGGTCTCAATGAATAGGTTCTTGTAATCTTGTATGTTTTATTTATTTAATAATTATTATTGTTTTTTTCATCATTTTGTGTTAATTTTTTAAAATTTCATTAAAGAATTAGTTAATTTTGATAAAAAGGTCCTTATACTATACGGTGCCTTGCAAATGTAAGCTCAGGGATAGATTCAAACCCAATAATATCCTTTCATGTTGCAAACCTTACGAGAGGACTAAGATATTATTATTATTTTTCTATACATGTAGCATGAAAATTTAGTCATAGATTTAGTTTAAAAAAAAAAAGAAAAGTGTTTGATGAACATGCGTGATAAGTAGTGTTAGTATCGTAATGAGGGCTTTATATCATCATTTGTATACTAGATCAACATAATATGGCTATATCGATTTTTCATGTACAATCAATCATCTGCGATTATCATGCGATTTATAATCGACCAGCGGCTCACCGTCGCTCGGGCTCGATCCTACGTACGTTTTAACGATTAGTGTAGAATACATAGACTATATATCCATATCTATACTAATATTATAAATGCGAAAGTGTGTTTGTTTATCTTTCAGGTCGAAACGGCTTGTCGGTTTGGCGTGTTTTTTTGTGTTGAGATAGTTGGAGGGCTGAAGAGTGACATAGGCTACTTTTTACCACGGGAGATTATCTCTTTCCCACGGGAAAACACGTTTCCACATAAATAATAACGCCAATCCGGTACTCTGTTTTGACGTGAAGGACAAACAAACAAACAAACACATTTTTACATTAAATTTTGTACGGATATTCAAATATCTAAGGATTTTGCATTAAACTTTAACAGAAAACGTAATTTTTACATCCTTTCCCAAAAAAACACGAATATAAGAAATCTCAAGCGTAGCTCGGTAGCTCAGGTACTGTGGTCTTTAAAATTACAAATACAAAAAACACCTACAGACGCAACTAACCGGAGCAAGGCTAATTCGCTAGTTATATCATAAGAAAACAACATTTTGAAAGTTAAGATCAAAATGTCAAACCATGCTTTCTATTTCTAATGGTGTATATTTCGTGAAAGTCGATTGGAGTACCAAATTGCTTCCTGAATTATGGGATATTATTATCGCTCTAAGATTATTAACTTGTTTTTATATAATTTGTTAGACGATTTGCTAATAAGTAGTATTATAAAATAATTTCCGACTGAATAACTGTTATTAGTAAGGTAATAGCTTTGTATGCACATTTGTAGGTTTTTGGTGAATCAAAATATTGAGAGTTTTTCCTTGTTTTAACAGATTGATTGTCGTCGTCCAAACCTTTCTTTAATCACAGATCACATATTAATGTACTACTACTTTTCAAAATTTAGAGAGTCTAAAAGTTTACTAAACTATACATATAGATAAAATTGAAGTGTCTGTCTGTGATACAAAATTACTATGTTTTCCCATTTATATGATATCAGTACCCAAACAGCCCTCTTTGAAATTATGTCTGTCTGTGTTTATGTTTGTCTGAGAAAATCTTTGGAACCACTTAGCCGATTGTAATAGGACTTTCACTGAAAGGTAGAGGAATTCATAGGGCTATACATAGGGTATATTTTATTCCGAAAATATTGAGGGTTTCAACGCAAAATTCGAATTTTGGTTTCTAAACCGCTAGGGACGCACCCGAGCGAAGCGAGGATAACTCGCTTGTAAGTAAACAATTCTGCACCTTTGCTTATTGTTCATAGATGTAATATTAATCTAAGTTAAAATATAAATTTAAAATATAACTTTAAAATACTATCTTTGTATTAAAAGTTCAAAACCTTAACCCGAATTTTGAAACTATTTTTAATATTGATAAAGAAGTTTATGTTGCTGTAATTTTAAAGTTGACAAACAGAGCAGAAAAAGGAACTACTGAACTGTTGCGTCTTTGCCTATTTATATATGTTATGTTAAGAAATAATTAAAACTAACATAAACTTAAAATTATTCTATGTACCAACAATTTTCTTAACTAAATTATTTATATACCACATTTCTTTCATTCATCTCGCAATAAATTGTTTTGCTATTGCTGCTAATCTTTACCTCATATTAATCTTACTAGCGACTCACCCTCGGTTACTACGTATACAAACTTTCATCCCCATTTTTTACCAATTTAAGGAATGATTTCCTGGATAAAAAGTATTCTATGTCCCTCCCAGGGCCTCAAACTATCTTCTTACAAAATTTCATCTAAATCGGCTTAGTAGATCCAGAGATTACCCCCTACAACGTCACAAACTCACAAACTAACAAACTTTACCTCTTTATAATATTAGTATATATTAAAATTTATGTATAGTACAAGTTATGTAATCGTATCATCGGTCGGTGAATGCCCGCAATCGATCAGTTTCACTGCACTTTTACTCTCTTCCAATACGTTTGTTTATAATTATAAACACGCGATGTTTACTTTTTTATATTAAAATTAAGTGATTTATTAACATTTATATGATCATAAATAGTCATAGTTTCATTGAAAAATATTACAGTTTTGTATTAATTTACGATAATAGCATCAATAAATGTGTTTTTTTTTTTTTTACTTCTGATGAAAAGTTACCATGAAATAGTCTGTTCCGCCTTTGAAGCATTTCAATTCATTCTTGTATGTTTGGATGATTTCTTGGGCTATTACAAGTTTCCCTAAATTTACTATATGGATAACCTTTTCACATAAATATAAGCTATAGAAATCACATTTTAATGCAACCTACAATTCAAGAAAAACTCTCTTCTTTCAAGCTCTTAGGTCCATTAAGTATATGAAATAGAGATTATAATACACACACGTTTTTTCCGTAAAATTAGTCCAAGAAACACTACACTACAACTTATATGTAGGTATGTATAGTACAAACAAGCATACTTGTATAAGAGCGATGAGGGGATGCTAGAAGCCCAAGATGGTCTGAATCTGGTTTTCAGATATTATAGTGATGTGATCTAGAATATGGATAATGTAAATTTGGTCTGAATACAGTTGGAAAGTTACTGCAAGTCAGTAAAAACTACTTCGAGAAAGAAGCTCAAAGAATAATACAGCTAGGCTGGGCAGCATTCAATAAACTTCGTTCAGTCTTTTCGTCGCCAATACCGCAAAGCTTAAAAACAAAGTTCTTTAACGAGTGCGTCCTACCTGTTATGACATACGGAGCCGAGGCGTGGACACTGACCGTGCAACTGATCCTCCAGTTTAAGGTCGAGAGGGCTATGCTCGAAGTTTCTCTGAAGGATCGGTTTTGAAGTGAAGAGATCCGACAGAGAACCAAAGCTATCGACATAGCCCAAAGAATTAGCAAGCTGAAGTGGCGGTGGGCTGGTCACATTTGTTGCTAACCTATAACCGATGGAGTAGACGGATTCTAGAGTGTAGACCACGGCTCGACAAACGTAGTGTAGGACGCCCTCCAACTAGGTGGAGCGATGATATACGTAAAGTGGCTGGCAGACGCTGGATGGGTAGCGCTGAAATTCGAGCTCAGTGGCGTGCCATAGAAGAAGCCTATGTCCAGCAGTGGACGACAGCAGGTTGAATATGATGATAATGATAGTTGAGTTTGAGATTTGGGTCTGAAGTTGTGTCATCTATATAAATATACTGATTTACTATATACACATATTAGTATTTTCTTTTATTTTATTATGTTCCTATAGATTTTGTTAATTTGTTTAAGCTAATTTTCTCTAACTTTTCTTTCCAGTGATCCCTCAAAGCTGTCGATATAGGGGTGCTAGATACTCCTGTGGCTTGAGTATAACCTGCGCGTTAGGGGGTGGCAAACCCCTTGATCTTTGCTCCGGTGGTATGATATGGGCTTGTTGTATCAAACAGGATACAACTGAAAGACCCAGTGAGATTGCACCAGTTGTTCATAATGCTAGTAAGTAGTTTTTTTTTAATTTTATTAATAACTAATAAAAATGTCAATAATTTTAATGTCATATATGTATGTATAATTTAGATACCTTGAACAGTTTGAAAATGTAGTTTAGCGAAAACATAGTAATCATTTTGAAACCATTACCTGAAGACTTTATTATTTTTTACTTTTTATTTCTTATTTTTTTATAAATTAAACATAACTAAGGAAATATATGGTAAGGTCCATAAAAAAATAAAATTTAAACTTGTCAGAATCGAACCTGTAACCCTATGCAGTAAGCGCAGTCAGGTGTGATCAATAACTAAGATACTTCTTCAGAATGATTATCAGAGATGTAGATATTTTGGAGATATATTTTTTAATGAAAACTTAAAACTAATGGCGCGCCCCTACGTTGCTTAAGCCTATAAGTACCTTTTTACAGTACCTAATATTTTTTAAATTAGTAAAAAATAAAATATTTAATACATATTATATAATTAAAAGATCGTTTAAATTTGCCTTAGAGTTGAAAGGGTGAGTAAATATTTTAATAAAAGCAATTCTACATGAAAATAACCAATTTCTGCTTAAGCCTTCGTTAATAATACATTTAAACAATAAATTGTGCTAAAATAATTAACTATATCTCATTTTATATACAGTATAATATTTTCGTCTAGAATATTATTTATGTCCAAAATACTTGTATTGCAAAACGGACCCAAATTTGAACCAAACAAAAGGTTTGCCAAATACTTATTATATTTAGAAGACAATTATGAAATGTTAACTGTGAAGACAATAGGCTCTCTCTCTTACATTACATCTGATGTAGAGAATTGTAATGGCTTCTGTCATAGAATAAAGTTGAATACTGATATATGCCTATTTGCAGTTTTGTGCGTATGATGAGTTCTAGTGTTAGCCCAGTAGTCGTAATTTCATAAAAATTATATAAAAAAACTGTTTCCAAATTTTTTTGATGTGAAACATCTATAGGCACGCCTTCGCAGTAAAACGCTCTACTACTTCTTTGCCACTGCTCCCAACTCCATTGTACTCGTATATGCGCGCACGTATACTATACACTTTGTTGCTTCTCTGTGTTTACCGCTTGTATCCACGCTTTGTATTTTTTAAATGAGGATTATTTTGTTTTAAAAAATCTAATTATTTTGTCATTAATTATGTCATATTTACTGCCTTTAAAAACCATCCTGTCATGCATATTTTCTACACAAAATAGTTTCGATGTTTCACATCTGCCAGACACAACAGATAAAACAATAAACTGAACTACTGAACGTTATTCTGACATTATTTTTTTATTCATAAGACGAAAGCTCTTCAATAGATAATTAGAAACGAAATATAAGAAAATGAGTTGACAAACAGAGGAGAAAAAGGTATTGAACTGTTTTGTCTTTGCCTATTTATATATACCTATACATAGATTTAACTGCCTCGGTGGTATAGTGGCTAGCATGTACGGCTGCACACTTGGAGGTCCTGGGTTCGAGTCCCGGGTCGGGACAAGTTTAGTGATTGAGTCTTTCTGTATAGTAATTCTCAGTAACAGCCCGGAGTTGGGAAGTTGGCGGTGTTTCACCCCCGTGCCTCGGAAAGCACGTAAAGCTGTCGGTCCTGCGCCTTCCTTAACTCTCACTGCTCGTGTCGAGCAGTCGTCCCACCGGAGTATAAGAGTGACAGGAATAGAGAGTGCACTTGTGTCTGCGCGTACACTTGTGCACTATAATATCTCCTGCGCAGTTGGCTAGTCTCAATAAGATTGGCCGCCGTGGCCGGGATCGGCCAGGAGTATATCATACATAGATAATATAATACCACTCACTGATTACTCAATAAATATCAGGAAGTATAAATACTACAAACTATAAACTTGGCAGGATTTCTAATAGGGAGAAGAAAGAATTTTTAAGATACTCTAGTATCTCTCTCTCTCTCTCTCACTTTATAAAATAGTATAAAATTACTAGATATTGGTATAACGATTATTTATTACTAATAGTTCTATATTAGGCGCGATTTAGAATCAAATTCTGCATCGCGCTTTTCTATATGACTTCGAACTAGTAGTGTAAATAAGAAAGTTTGTAAATATGTATATTTGTTACTCATTCACGCTGAAACTGCTGGACGAATTTTGATGAAATTTATATACTTGGAGTAACAGAAAGGCTTTTGTTAGGCAACCAGAGTATTGCTTTTAAATAAATCAATACGTATCCCCTTTACCTATCATAACTAAATATTTTTTTAAATCTGTTTTTTTTGTTCTTGTGATAATACTAATAAAAAATAATAATAAATAAATTATATAAATACCACGGACGTTTCGTCCTTGCATTTCTCTCATTTATTTATTTATAAAGCATTTTTTTATCTATGCAGATAAATAATTTTGTAGTGTCTGTTTGTAATGTGAAAATATCAGCTTTTTACTAATATGATATTATAAACGATACTTATAAGAAAATCACAATTTTTATTTATTTTTTCTGTCTGTATGTTAGTTCCGGCTAATTTCCGAAACAACTGAACTGATTTTGACGGGACTTTCACTGGTAGATAGCTAATGTTATAAGTAGTAACTTAGGCTATTTTTATTTTAGAAAAAGAATTAGGGTTCCGCTCAAAAAAATATAACATGCCTAGGGACGCACCCGAGCGAAGCGAAAGTAAGTCGCTAATATGTTCATAAATATGACTACTTATAGTACTTATATTTGATAGATTTTTGACTGAAAGTTTGAAAAACTGGAGCAGTAGTCCTCTTCAAAAGAGCCTCATTCGCTTTGCAATCACTCTAAAACCCAGTTTGTCTATATAACATTTCTTCAATATACCTATTAAAAATAACATTTCTTCAATTTTTCTAACATAATTTAATTTCACTGTCGTCCATAACATATTTTTTACGCACTGATTCTTCAAACCGCAAATTAGCGGACCAATTATTTCCGGAAGTACATTTTTACGTTTCATTTTCTTCTCAACGGGTTTCATAATGTGTTATTATGTTTACTTTCTCGACTATAGAAACGATTGTATTTACGTTACGCAACGGCCTCGAACTATAAAAGTTGCGTAAACCAAAACCGGGTTTTAATAAAATAGTTTTGTATATTATCATACAAATTAAATGCTTTTGAATTTTTACGTGAGATTTATGTTAATTATTTAAAGATAAGACATTCTTCTTACTCTACTATTTATAAATACACTTAGGCAAGTATTGTTTTATTTATTTATTTTTATATACGTATACACTATGTAGGCTTTCGTTCGGCGTTTTTCTTGTAACATCGTGTTTTCTCGGAAAAGAAACAAAAAATACGTTTTTTTTTCAAAAAAGACACTTATATATAACTTAAAAAGCAAAAACTTATTTTAATAGAAAATTTCATCAAAATCACTTTGGAGTCCATAGGAAACATACATGCACAGATCGATTTTTATATATGTAATAGAGATCATTCTCGCTTCGCTCAGGTTCGATATTTTACCGCAGTAAAAAATCCCCGGATAACCAAATATCATCATACCAAATTTCATCAAAATCTGTAAGAGTATCCTAATATGTAAAACTTAAGAATTTGGTTTTGGTCATCTGAACGCGGGCGGAGCCGCGGGCAATGCTAGTAATATTATAAGACTATATCTATCTGGTATAGAGAAACTTAATTATTAATAAAAGGAAACTAAATAATACAAATTAACAAATAACACGCCATTAAATTATTATTTAATTTTCTGGTCAAAGACGCTCGAGGTTTTAGAGAAAACCAGTGAAAGTCGAGGCATGATATCTATTGAAGCGTTAAGACAATAGTTAAAAGACTAAAAGTAAATGTACATCCGGCGAAGATTATCTAAATTCGAAAGTAAGCCTAATGTACATACATACATAATTGTATGGAATTACGTTAAACATTTTAGAATAACACTCTCGTGTTATAATATATATTTGATTACATCGAGTTTTTTTTTATTTACAGTCATTGTAAATGCCAGATATTTTCCAAAAAGTTTCTATTGCAAGATTTAAATACGAGTAATTTTATAATGTTGTTATTTCATAGTATTAAATGAGCAATTCTTGTGTATAAGTAGGTATTTATATAAATTTATTTTGCGTTTCGGAAACGGCTCTATCGGTTTGGATCAAATTTTGTTTTTAGATAAGGTTTAGGTTTTTTTAGTTTATGTTAGGTGTCTTTTCTGAAAAAACGCAATTATTATATCTCTTCTAAAAAATCGTCGAGCGAAGCTCGATCGTCTTTGTACTATTTATTTCTAATAATATGAAAAATCAATTGAAGCAAATCAAATGAGCAAAAACTCGAAGGTCTTCATAATACTTTCATATGTTACGCGATTATTTGACATTTTATATTTAAAAAAATCATTGCTGTAAATCATTTGACACGTCGGAAATTAAAAAACAAAATATATCCGCGAAAAAATTCGAAGGATCTACTTGTAGCCATTAGTCTAACTTCTTAATAAGAAGTTTCACTACCCACCAACTTTCTCCCCTCAAATTTCAACCTAAATTATAATCAAATTATTGTGTGTCAAAAAAATTTCACAAAGTTTTAAATGGATTAAGAGTAGGTTATAATCGACTTCCATATTGCAAAGTTACAAGTGACTCTAATATTCGTTGGCTCACTATTACAAGATTCTATGTTACAATTTTAGTACTTATTTAGTTATTAATGCTACAAGGTTCTATGTGTCATTAGCTACAGTTTTGCAAAAACAAACCACTAGATAGCGGCACTATAACTACAAAATATTCAATTTTACATAGTTCTATGTTGTTTTTTTACGATAACAAAATAACGAAGTTCTATGTAAAAATTACTAAACTTCATTAAAATTAACATAGAACCTTGTAATAGTAAGCCAACAAATTATGTATCTTAAAATGCTAGTATCATCTGTTTAAATAGCTATAGTTAGTTATATTTTTTTTTAATTTATCCTCATCCACGGGCAGGAGGATTGTATTGATCGAGCAACCCTGTCGGCAATTTGCAAAACTAACTTCGATCGAAATCCTTTATTTATATATTCAAGCTTTCAAAAGGCGAATGGGTTTTAAGGGAGTAAAATATATAAGAAAATCCCATAGCCGCTCGTTTGTTACTTAGACAATTTAAATCAAAAATATATACTAAGTCAAATCAAGAATTCTAAGTCAAGAACATTTAACAGATGAACGTGTGAGACTATATCAAGTTGATACTTATGAAGGATAAGCGTGACATTATTATATAATTTTTAAAGAGCCTCACTTGACTTTCTCACCGATTTTTCTCCGCAGAACTGTGTCAGAAGCTGGACTTCCGTGACACTGATCTATACATATAATAAAATTGTAACTAAGTCGAATCTGTACATTAAATATTTTTTGGAAAATTTAATTGATATAGACATTATTATCGATACATAGTCCGAATCTATAGTTTTTAGAATTTTTGTCTGTCTGTCTGTCTGTTACCGCATCACGAGAAAACCACTGGACAGATTTTGATGAAATTTGGTATGATGATAGCTGGTCATCCGGGTCAACTTATAGGATACTTTTTACCGCGGGAAAATATTTCATTTCTGAGAAAAAATACAAAAACTGCATTGTAAGAGTATAATAATATGTAAAACCTAAGATATTGGTTTTTGGTCATCTGAACGCGGGCGGAGCCGCGGGCACTGCTAGTATATTATAATTTCATTCAAAATGTAAATATTTTATATTTTAAGTTGGTTTCATTTTCACAAAAGTTTAGTTCAAGTATTTGCAGACGAAAAAGTAGTTAGAATTGTTACTATTAGTGTGTCTTATACTATAAATCTAGTCCTCACCTCAAATATACATACATATATCGCTTTGGAAAAATATCAGGCCAACAAATGAGTGAAAATAATAATGTTCGGAACGGTTTCCGTCACGGCAGTCAATTTCATTAAGATTAAACGACATCTGCGTAAGAGAATATAGTGCAACAATAAGCACTGTCTATTTCTGTCACTCTAAAACTCCAGATCGACGAAATTTCACCACGATCGGTGAGAGGACAGGCGGTAAAACACCGCCAACTTCCTAACTCCTCGCTGTTACTGAGAATTTAAGATAAAAGCTCAATAACTAACATCGGCCGTCCTGGGCTCGAACCCAGGACCTCCAATTCAGCAGCTATAAATGATAGCCACTAGATCACTGAGACGAAAATTAATTCACACAAACCACTATTGCCCTAATAACGAATTATGTTATTTTTTTAATTTCGAATGTAATTGCTAGCATAAGCGCTTATATAATGAATGTTCTAGAAACAAGTTGTGAAGGAAATAAAAATATTAAAGAAAAAAAGCTAATCGTAATAAGAACAGGAAGTGGATATTATATAACTCATTATACTTTTGTAGGTTGAATAACTATAGATGAATGACGTTAGTTAGACGTTAATACTTCAGGGGTTTTGTGTTGCGTAAACTATTAGTTCATTGTGAGGCTTAAATTGCGTAAAATTAATTTAAAAGCAAAATTTTATTATACATTATTCATCCATTTACTTATATATGTATATATGGGATGGTAAATATTATTTTAAACTGGCATTTTCCTGTAGCTTCGCATGAGTATTCTATTATATACTATTATAAATTTGAGTTACTCTGATGTATAAGCTATATTACTGTAAAGTTTCATCAAAATTCGTTCAGTAGTAGTAAAAAGTAACAAACGTACATCCATTCTCACAAACTCTAGTCAATGTTTTACAAGTAGCCATTGAAGAATAATACTATCTTAAATTTAGCAAATATTTGATATTTTAAATAAAACAACAGGAACACTTATAACAATTATTGTTATTTCAAATATTATATGAATTATTTAGATTATTTCTTGGTTGATACAAAATTTTGTTAATATTTTATAGCAATAATCAAAAAATGTGTTTATAAATTATATTATTTTGGAAAGTGGGACTCATTAGCTGAATTATTTTTAACAAAATCTTAATCTACATTCTTACATAAT
Organism: Brenthis ino; assembly: GCA_921882275.1. Classification (NCBI taxonomy): domain Eukaryota; kingdom Metazoa; phylum Arthropoda; class Insecta; order Lepidoptera; family Nymphalidae; genus Brenthis; species Brenthis ino. The sequence continues at coordinate 21,821,742 of OV170231.1, forward strand.
TATAGTTCTCATGCTAAAATGTATAGATAAATTGTATTAAAACTAGAACGTAGCAAAGTTCTTTTTAGTCTAGACCACACGTAGTAAAAGAGATATTCCACAACAGGTGACCTAGTACAGCTCATCGGCACATTCCCACACGAAACCTTCGAATACCAAACAAACACACAGTTCGAGGATCCCATCATCATTTACACGGATACAAACCACGTGAAACCGCATTACAACCGCCCAAAACCGGTCACAGACCGGCCGGAAGCGGACCAAACCGGTTTGAACCGACCAAAACCGGATTGGAACATCCAAAACTACGATCAGAACCACTATTACTATGTAAAACCATCATATCATGAAAGTACAACACAATTACCGGATTTCTACCCGGATATAGGTTCAAATAACCCGGACGGTGATGATGATTATGTGCCGGTACACACGAACGGTCATAAACCACCGAGACCTAGCTACCCGGGTGAGATGTGTTTTATAAAAAGTGATAATTTTAAACTTAAGAAAACTCAAGAATTTTTAAAGTTATTTTTATAAACATCATAAATAAAAAGTAAATGAATTTTATCTTTACTAATGACGTTTTAATGATTTTACAGATACCAATCTATTTGTAGAAGTCGTAAAGTTTTATATTTCCAACTTTAACAGCTTCCATAACGGCATTTAGCCTTTTGTACCAAGACTATTTACTTAAATATTTTTAAATAAAAGAAAAAGTTTATATGAACTATAATATTTTTGTATGAACCATTCAATTTTAATAAAATTCTTGAATTTTCTCTATGGCCGTTTTCCTTCCTGCTTTAAATGTTGCACAGCGTTTCCATAATCATCACGCACCCTCTGTTGTATAGCACATGCTTTGTATGGCTTTTTCACATTAGTGGATGAAGCAATTTCTAAGATTATAATTTATAACTGAAAGCTGACTTCAAAAATTTGCCTGGCTGTACCTTAGAGAGTAAAATTTTAATAAAAATAATAAATTTAATAATAATAAATTTTAATCAAATAAGAATTATTAAATCAGTGTGCATTAGAATATATCACTAAAATATGAAGATATACGCCTAATTTGCAAATCTTCTATTTTTGAAGTCGGTTAGTAAGTATACCTAGAATACTTATTAATGTAATGTAGAGTTTGAGATAGAAATTAAGAGTTGCTAGTGTTTTTGTATATGTATTTGTATAGAAGCTTTAGAAATGTGTCTTAAAAGCACTGATATACAAAAACTCAAGATACTTACACAATTAGCGTCTCAAAAATGTCCTCAAAAGAGGTGCACAATTTTTCAAACCTCTTTTGTTCATTGCTTTTCCGATGACATTATTTCGTTTAAAAAAACTACTTTATGTCATGTGCGTGAGTTCAAATTTGTGTTCAGACAATTAGAACTTTCGATTTTTTAATTTTATTCTACGGTTTGACTTAACGTCACATATCGATGCCATTTTTTGAAGAGATATTTGTAAGGAAATGTGTATCTGTATTTTTATATTTCAATGCTTAAAAGCCTAATATTGTATGTAGTAAAAGAGCTCAGAAGGGTTTTCCAGGAAGACAAATATTTGACAATTAACAATTATATTTCTCGCTTTTTCTGTATACTCATTTTACATTTATATTTTATATTAGGAATATAAATATAATCCGAATCACCGACTGTCCACTTGACATATCAAAAATCTATTGTCAAAATCTACAAACTGGCTCATAAAAATAACTGAATGTTACAGTAGTAAAATAATATTGCTACTGTCTACTGCCCGAAATAGAGAACTTTAGGTTTTATTTTTTAACTACTGTCTGCCCGTGGCTTTGTTCGCATGATAAGCAGGGGTTCAAGGGTAGCCTTTGCTTGATCCCAGAAAGCAATCTATGAGCTTGCCAAATTTCATCAAAATGTGTTCAATTTAAGCTTGAAACGTAACAGATAGACCTACTTTCACATTCATAATATTTGTTTAGATTTAAATATCTCTATCTCCATCTAGATTAACTAAAACGCAGAGATGGTATTGTTAAATGTTAAGTACTATGTATTTTAACACTTTTTTGTACAATAAAAATGGTACAAGAAAAAAATGCATATATAGAAATGTGCAAAGGCGGCCTTATCTCATAAGTGATGTTTTATAGGCAAATGATAGAGAAGGATACAATAAATGAAAATGGCGGAAAGGTGCATATAGTTCAAGTTACTACTACTATTTCTTTTGGTATTTTACCAATTATATGTGGTACTGGAAAGAGCGAGCGGAGTTCATAATATAATATACTTTACCTAAGGCTTTATGAAAAGAAAATTAAAATATCCAAGTCCGACTCTACATTCTTTTATATAGAAATGTCTAATGTAGAAAGCTCTTTTAGAAGATAAAAAGAAGAGAAGAACGACTCTATTTTCTTACTTTACTGACTGATTTGTTAACAAGAAAAAACAGAGCAAGAAGACACTATACACTCTCTTTCACTCTTTATAAGGAGTGCTATCATTGGCAACTCCATAGTTTCGTTGATTGGATTTGGATTTTTTTTTAAATGTTTGTACACAAGTAGTTCGCACATTAGAATTTATGTATTAGATGTAGTTAGTCCGCATGTTTGGGTGTCAGTAGATTTATTATATTTAGTGGTAAAATGGTAATTTCTATAAATTAAGACATTTTCATGATGTTTGTTAAAACACAGTTATATTACGCTTAATTCTAAGCATAAATAATTCTTTCCTTGCAAATAAAATAGCTGATGATAAAAATATACATATCGTCTTGTTGTAAGGAATGTGTTTGTTTTGTTGCGATCATTTTTATTTGGATTATATTTCACAAAAAAAAATGATTTGAAATTAAAAAAAAATTGAACTTTCGAGTTTGATTATTGAAAAATATGAATATTTTGACGAATAGTATTAAAGACTGCTAACTTTGGGCTCAATATATGCTCAGTTTATTTTCTCTTGCGGAGTAGATTGCGAAAACGATTCAACTCTCCTTTTTCCTTTCTCCGCTATAGTATTAGATACTATGCCGAATGTCCTACATATACATATATATGGATAATATATTAAAATAATTGTCCTGTACCAATGAACTTTTGACTGTGAAAATTTTAACGTTATCTTTTTTAATTTTACAGGCTGTGGCGAGCTCTACACACGCTCCAATCGTATCGTAGGTGGTCACTCCACTGGCTTTGGCTCTCACCCCTGGCAGGCAGCCCTTATAAAATCTGGTTTCTTAAGCAAAAAACTTGCGTGTGGAGGTGCTTTAATATCAGATAGATGGGTTATCACCGCAGCCCACTGTGTCGCTACGTGAGTATAATATTTTAATAATAACTTTGCAACAGAGTTATCCCAAGGGGTTGATCTTTTTTACTGGGATAAATAGGTGGCCTAGACTAACTCTCGGTCCGTAAACTATTTATTCTCTAAGTGAGAATTCACATTCATTTATTATTCCATTTTAGCGTTATTTCTATTCCTGTTTTTGCTTGTGAACAAACCAACAAAAACTATAAAATATTAAGTGTAAGCAAGATTTTCGTATCTTAGAAGGCTGTCAAATGGATCTGGTATAGTAGGGTTTCTCAAACATACGGTCCCACGTATTGATATTGAGATATGGTCTTGTAAACCTCTTTCCTTAAAAACTTTGTAGTTTTTTTAACACGTGCATCTGGATCTGAGGATCAGTATAGTTATGCCTATTAATGCATCATTTTAAAGTACCTTATAATTTTTTCCACCACTAATTACATGGTTGCAAAGGTGTTTAAAAAAGTGTGTAAAGTTGTATAATTACTACAACATACCCAACAATTCTTTTAAGACCCTCACACTTTTCCACCATCAAATTTCAGATCTATAGTACGAATAGTCTTCGAGTAAAATAGTTATGACAAACAGACACAGACAAATTATGGATTTTTAATTTCTGCCTTTTGGCTACGAAACCGTAAAACATTAACATATAACCCAATACATGGTCTATCTGTGTACCAAATATTTTAAGACTTTTTTCAGAGACAAACTTTTAGAAAAATTTCCCAATATTTAATATTAGTCAGAATTAAACGTATGAAACGAAAGTAATTAGAATACAATACATACAATCTTCATATAAAATATACATTCTAGTACACCAAACTCACAACTCCGGGTGCGTCTCGGTGAATGGGACGTTAGAGATGCTGGAGAAAGATACTCCCATGAAGAGTTTTCAGTGCAGAGGAAAGAGGTCCACCCATCTTACGAGCCCTCTGACTTCAGGAATGACGTGGCTTTGGTCCAGCTTGACCATAATGTAGTGTTTAAACAGCATATATTACCGGTAAGTATACTATTTGATTACCGAAGATTTTTAGATAACGTGAAATCTACTTAATAAAATCTTGCATTCTGTTACTATCTCATTAACAGAAAATGCGTAGCTTAACTTCTGGGTTTATCTATATAAGGGTTCTACTATAAAGAATTTCTTATATAAAGAAAGAAAACTAAAGAAGGAAGTTTTAGATACATAAATATTATATTTATAGCAACTGTTGAGTTTCTCGCCAGCTCTTCTCAGCAGAACTGCTTTCCGAAGCCGTGGTAGACTCTTCTGACTGAATAAACTGGCATTGAATTTAAAATGTAAATTGACGATTCCAAGTACTTGTATAAGTCTATTTGAAAAGAAGTAATTTATTTTGATTTGATTTGATTTAATGGGTTAAGGAGATGGAAGTCTTTATGAAATTTCGTTTTAATTTTTGTGCTTAGACACCGTCTGGTAATATCTACGAGTTTTGAGATGTTTGAACCTTAGTTCCTCCCATGATCATGTTGCTTAGTAAAAATAACACCATAAAAATATCGTTTTTTTTTAAACATTAAATATGACGTATTACATGTAATACTAGCATTGCCCGCGGCTCCGCCCGCGTTCAGATGACCAAAAACAAAATTCTTAGGTTTTACATATTAGTATAGTCTTATATTGAAGTTTTTGTATTTTTTCTCAAAAATAAGATATTTTCCCCCGCGGTAAAAAGTATCCTATATGTTGACCCGGATAATCAGCTATCACCATACCAATTTTATCAAAATCTCTCTAGTGGTTTTTCTGTGATGCGGTAACAGACAGACAGACAAAAATTCTAAAAACAATAGATTCGGCCTCTGTATCGATAATGATGTTTACTTCAATAAGATTTTCCAAAAAATATCTAATGTCCAGATTCGGCTTAGTTACAATTTTATTATATGTATAGATTTTAATAGAAATGTGATATGAAGAATGCCAAAATTTTTCTTCTTATAAGTTGTTTTCATCTACAAAGTGTTTTATATTCCATTCTATATGCATTACTGTGTATTTTTTAATTTAGTGATTTTAGTAAAAACTGAGTTACTAAGTTAGCCTTACTTAACCGTTTATACTTAGAGGCATAAAAAGTTGAGAAAATCCATATTGACAATAAAATAAGCCTTAGTAATAAATTATGTACCTTATAATTCCAGGTATGTCTTCCACAAAAGCAAATGAAATTGGCTGGAAAGATGGCAACAGTAGCTGGATGGGGACGGACGAGACATGGACAAAGCACAGTCCCTTCTGTTTTACAGGTAAATATTCTATCAATTAACCTTAACGTATCCATTACAAATGGATAATATACATATAAAATTACTTGTGTCGATCGATTCATCAAAGCCCAGGCTTAACCAGATCTAAAGGGTTCAAAAATTTTATTATTAGCAATGTAATAGCTGCTAAAATTAAAAAATAACAATATTGGTATATTTAATTATATAAAATACTTATTAAAAAAAATTGAAATGGTTAGAATTAAATTCAGCAAATATTGTAAGGTACTTTGGTGCTATTTTTGGATTTTTGAAATCATTTTGTAAAATTGTAGGTAGGCACTGCACAACTGTAACTGCTGTAACAACTATATAGTGACCTTTGAGACATTTACCTTAGTCTCTCCCGTGACCATGATTGTTGTAAAGCACTCGAAGCGCCGGAAACTAAAAACTGTTCCTGAAACTTTCTTTACAAAGAATACTTTGCAAATCCGAGACTTGAACCCAGGAACTCCGCTCGCTCCGCTCTTTAGCGCTGTGGAAGTTACCGCAATTAAATTAAAACAAATATAAATATATATGTATTTTTTATAAAATTATTAGTAATAAACATTCATTTTTATTAGTAACTAGCGACGAACCCGAGCGAATCCAAAAAAACAAATATCATAAAAATAGATCCATTCGTTCTTGAGTTATAAATAACACGACTTTGTTATATATATAGGTAATTATATTATTAAATTATTAATAATGAATAAATATTCTATAAATAATAATTATTATAAAAATATGTGTGTATTCAGCCCTTTTTAATGTCCCACTGCTGGGCACGGGCCTCCCTTCAATACGAGGGGGATCAGGCCATAGTCCACCACGCTGGCCAAGTGCGGGTTGGCGGACTTCACATGTCTTTCGAAAACTTGCTAGGTTCTCTCAGACATGCAGGTTTCCTCACGATGTTTTCCTTCACCGTAAGGCAAGTGGTAATCATGTTAGAAATGATTCGCACATGAAAATATCAGAGGTGCGAGACCTTTGAACCCGCTTCACTCGGTGTCCCAAGCGAGCGTGTTACCACTGGGCTACCACTGCCATATAAAAAAAAAAAAAAAAAAAAAATTATATATATACATTTCAAGATTAATTAACAATAAAGACTCTCACTCCCGCGACACTCATGTTTCCAATGTATTGACACCACTCAGTCACGCTTAAAGAAGTTTTACTTCAATAATACATTTATTACAGGAAGTGGAAGTAGAAGTGATACCAAACGAGCGTTGCCAGCGTTGGTTCAGAGCGGCGGGGCGGAGAGAGACTATACATGATGTGTTCCTTTGTGCTGGATATAAAGAGGTAAGTTTTATAAAGACAAGTGACTTTTTCTCACCTCGCTCGCTAGATATAAATGATAAGTTAATATGTTGGAACATTTACACACAGCACTATCTAGTTCCATGGTAAGCTACGAGGCATGTGTTGTGGATACCAGATAGTTCATACACTACACATATATAACTTAAAATACTATTACACATATATTATATATACTATAAATATGATGACCCATGACTGGAGTACAAACATTCGTGCTCATCCCACAAATGAATGCCCCCAGCACATCTACAAACTGAGCCAAACGTGTCGTCAAAATGTCCATCATATTGACAATAAAAAATTCTATTATGCAGGGAGGTAGGGATTCCTGTCAAGGGGACTCTGGAGGGCCCCTCACTATGAAGTATGAGGGTCGAAGCACCCTTATTGGTCTCGTCTCATGGGGCATTGGTTGTGGTAGAGAACATCTACCCGGCGTGTATACAAACATACAGAAGTTCGTGCCGTGGGTAGACAAACTTGTTAGTACGTAATATGTTATTTACCTTTACCCAAATTAGGGTAACTATTGATAAATGTCAAGTCAAACTGTTTTTTTTATTTTGAATATATATATTTTATAGCATTTAAATCAGATAAACGAACAGATATTCTTAGAAGTGTATTTATACTATCAGTAAATATTATATTATGCATGTCATAGTTACTCTACTTTATTTCAACTGTTATTGAATTTGTTATTTACCTTTACCCAAAGGTAAAATATGAGGTTTCAAATTTTTATAGTAAATATAAATGCAAAATTTTACCTCCTGTGATAATTTTAAGAGTATTGTTTTTACAAAAAAAATATTTTATAATATAAAAAAATAAATTCGTGTATTTTGTTTATCAAAATAAAGATCTCCCGTTGATTTTTGTTTATATGTTGTAAATAGGTGCTAAAATTATTTATTTTTAAGTAAAATTTATAATTATTTTATGAAATTAAAATGTTTCATTATAAATATTTTCTTAAAAAATAATATGTATGTCATAAAAAATAATAATATATTTTATTTTGCTTATTTTTAATTATTTTTGTAGTATTTTTTTGTTAATAATGTTAAAATAAAAATCCTAAATTAGGATGCGTGACTATGTGGTCTTAATTATTATATTTTGTAATAAATCTATTTATTTTTAGAATTAATAGTTTTATGGCTTTTATATTTTTGTAAATTAAAAGAATATATAATTCTATGAAGTTTTGTATTATTATTTACGATTATTTTACACCTTTTTTGTAATTTTATTAAAACTTAGTATAGGTTTTATTTTTTCTATACAAAATAAAAGTAAATCATAAATTAAAAATATACTAATTACAGTTATGGAATGTAAAAAAATTTTCGACTTTTCTGTTTAATTTAAAATTTAATGAAGTTCATTTAAAATAGCAAGTAGATCAATGAGATGGGAATTCTGTACAATCCCTTGTAAATCAAGAAAAATAGTTTAAATAAATGTCAATAGATGGCGTAGTATCCATGGATTTGCTATTGATCTATATGTTCTATACATATAATAATATATAATTGTAACGGAGTCGAATCTGTGCATTAAATATTTTTTTAGGAAAATCTTATTGAAATAGTCATTATTATCGATATAGTGGCCGAATTTGTAGTTTTAGAATTTTGTCTGTCGGTCTGTCTGGGAACGCGTCACGAGAAAACCACTAGACAGATTTTGATGTAAATTGGTACCTCTGAGACATCTATACCACACGCTAAATAAAATTTATATAAAACTAGGAAAAGAAGAAATAATACATAAGTTTAAAATTCTATTCTTTTAAATCATATATATTTTTTTTCAAATCTCCAGTCATTTTAATATTGAATGTATTAAAATTATGAAACATTCAACATTAGATATTTTTTTCACCTCTAATTAAAAACTTTCACTATAACCGCAGTTTTTTTTTATTTTATTTTTTTCATCCCAAAAATTCAAGATATTATGCATATTTTCTTTAATATTTGTACACAGTATATAATATACATATATTGTATACAGTATGTAAATTACTTTAATCTATATGAAAATATATTTCTCTTATCTATCAAAAGCGCCATCTATCTGTTAATGCACGAAATAAGGCAACACTTGCCCTTCATTATAAAATCTATACTTTTACCTCATTACGATAATAGATGGCGTTGATAAAACTATCTTCTCATGATCCATCCTATTAAACTTTTCTAAATATATAAATCAATTGCAGTTCGTTAGTCTCGCAAAGATTCAAAAACGGCTGGATCGATTTGAATAGTCCTTTTTTTTGTTGGGGGTGTGTCAGGGGTGGTTTAAGTATAAAAAAAATAAGGATCATCCGTCAGAACAGCTGGAAAATCATAAAAGTTCAGAACTGATTATTTTGTATGGCAAACATTACTTCAGATCACTATCAATAGATGGTGTTAGTGGTGGATCTATTAGAAATATATATATATATATATATATATCACATACATACTTAAAGTCTATCTATTCCTATAGTACTATATGATCTGTGTCTATACTAACCAAAACATACCTAGGGATGAACTCGATCAAAGCGAGGGCGAGTCGCTGGTACCTAGTACATATATAATATACAGATGTATATTGTACGTATGTAATGCATATATTATTTCTATATTGTATTTCTTAAAAATGTATCCGAATAGGTTTTCGATATAGCACATAACATATTATTTGTAGAGTTCTTTCGAGTACATCACTTACAGCATAAACTGTAAATAATTTAGGTAAATGAACAAAATGATAAATTTAAAATATCTATAAATTATATATAAATTGATGAATTTGACATACTATTACCACCAGACCAGACTAATCTAAATAAATAAAACCTTGGCAGCGTGGCTTAATAATAACATGAATAAATAATCAATAAAAACTCTTTTTTTATTTAATCACTAGTCCCTTGGTTAGACCTTCGTAGTAAAAAAACGGAATATTTATTTTGATATTTTATGGTACAATCCTTGCGATATTTATTCATTATAAAACGGGTTATGAAAATTAATTCATAATTAGTGGAGATATGGTATAACGTAACACAAAAAAATACCACCTCCATTGAGTCAGTCGAAAAATAAATATTTATGATAAAACAAACACGTCAGACCACACCTGGCCTTGACGCTTACACTCGTTGAAGTCTTTTATATGCGTAAAATTTACAAAAACAACGAATTATGTAATAATTATACATTGCTTTCGTTAAATTTATAGAATTTATAGTTTATTTAAGAATTTTAAGTAGAAGCTTCTACTTTTTAAGATTTACGTGAATATTTATTATCTTTTCAGATTTTCGTGGATTTATTAACTAAATGTAATAATTTTTGAGGCCTCTGAAACGTTCATTTCTCTCGTGACTAAAGATTGCTCTAAAGGATTCGATACGTCGGGAACCAAAAATCAAAATAAGTTGTTTTTAATTTATTGATATAAAATTTTAATCCTTCTGTTGGGTTGTTTTTCTCAAATATGAACTCGTATAATTTTGTATTAAAATTTGCATAGTTGTATAAAACTAGTGGTTATTTAGCAGAGGACATAAAAAGGTTATTCTATGTATAAAAACTCAACTGATTCATACAAAGCAAAAATTGTACTCAAAAATACACTTTAATTTAATTCGGCCAATAATCTATACATATAATAAAATTGTAACATTAATTGTAAAATTATAAATATTTTATGATCAAAATTAGCCAAATTAGTCTTTCATTTTTATTTATATAGATTTTTAATTATCTAGTACAATATTAGTATACAGTGGTCATAGTTTGACCATAATCATGAATTTGAAGAAAACGTATTTATACATCATATAATATCATCATACAATATACATTTTTCTAACTTTTTTACTCTTTAACATTCGTTCATTGTACTTATATATTTGAAAATCCTGGTCGGTTGATAAATAAAGGAAAAAAGGTACTGAACTATTTTGACTTTGCCTACTTAATATCTACAGATAATAAATATGTTGGGACATTAACACACAGCACCATCTAGTTCCATGGTAAGCTACGAGGCTTGAGTTATGGATAACTTTAAATGCATACATATTGTAAATATGTATGTACTCATGACTAAGTACAAACATTCGTGCTCATCACACATTAAATGAATGCCCCAAACGAGACTCAAACCCGCGACTGCTGGCACAGCAAGTAGTGTCACTACAAACTAAGCCAAACGTGTCGTCAACTTTATAACATTGCAATTACGGCTCATATTATGGTCATTGAAACCACAGCCGTACCATTTCTTGTTTATTGCCCTATAGTTTATTTACATAAATATCTCCAAAATGGATTGTTCTTTGTATATTCAATAATTTCCGAAGTATCTCAACCAATTCAATTGCTTCAATATACAATTCAATTCTTATCAGAGTGTTTGTTATTCACGTCATAACTCCTCAATAAGTTTGAGAGATATTCGGTCTGGAGATTGCTTATTTCCTATAGTAACACAATCACAGGCTATTTTTATCGTCATACCCACCAAGCGAGTGGAGCTGCTCGAAAGCTTTAGCACAATAAAAAGATAATGAAGTCAACTATAAGCGTAAATGCTCCTCGAACATTGTTCTCTTTGCAAAACTGGTTCCACCTTATGAGAAGATACTTTGCAGTGAGGTTGTTCCTCGAAGACGCGTCAGTGGATTACGTACTCTACCAAAGCAAATTGAATTATTCTATACTATCGACTTACCCTCGCTTTACTTGGGTTCGTTTTTAATTATAAGCATTATTTTCATATACATGTAGCGGTTTGGCCACCGCAGGCTTTAAAGTGGTTATTTAGCGCATTTTACTCTGACTTGATTTGCAAATATTAAGATTTAAAATTGAAAACTTTCTTAAATCATAATAAAATAAAGCCTATATCTGTAAAGAAAAGTGCAGTTTAATATAAGTGAAAGAACTTTTGGAACTTTTGGACTGAGTTCAGTAGTTTCAGAGATTACACCTACATACAAACAAAGTTTACCTCTTTATTATATTAGTATAAAAGTATGGATTAACGACTTAAGTAAGTCCTTGGTTCTGTTTTCATTAACGAGTATTCTCACTGTAGGCACAAATATATACACACACATCCATTTTATACTTTTCTATTTTTGAAGTAATTATAATAAATAAAATGCGCGGGTAAATGAAAGTCAATTTTTGGCTTTCTACAGTCCTTCTCTATATAAACTTTAACTATACCAAAGCTCATACTCCTCCATACATGCTATATGCTTAAAAAGGGGCTTAAAGTTTTCTCTTCACGTAATAATATATAGAGTGTGTTTGAAATAATTTTTAAAAACACTTTTGACTTATCAATTTTCAGTTTTAATTCAGTATGAATTATAAACCCGTAAGAGTATATTATTCTACGTGAATTTGGTGAAGTCATCTGTGCTCAACTTGCAGGATTTGAAGCCATTAACAAGAGAACTAAATTGAACCCATAAAATCAACTAGTTTAACGACATTTTTCTTGGAGATTTATTTTTTGTTTTGTTTACGCACTGCTTGTTTTACGCGTTTCCATATAGAGTGGTATGTTAATTACCTTTTAAGTACATACAAAAAGCCATTAAGACAAAGCCATAAGAAAATATAAAAAGAAAAATAACAGTGTGTTAATACTTTTTTGATTTACGAGAAATTTTGTTTTTTTTTTAAATAAAACTATTTTTTCAGATTTTGGTTCCTGACGTTTTGAGTGCTTTATAGCAAATATGGTTACGGAAAAAGCTAATGGAGGATCCAAAAGGCCTGAAGATATAGTTTTGTCCTGTTATTTTTTTATTATCTATCAAATAAAAATGGCTATAGAAAAAGCACTTTCAGCATTAATCGGATTAATAAACAAAATTTTCTTATTTTGTTTTTTTTTAAACCTTATTTGGGTTATTACGAATGTTCCAAAATTATAATTTAGCCAAATCAGTCTAGCCGTACTCAAGTGATCAATTTAACAACGAACCGCATATCACTTTCCGGACTCCATAGGCAACAGGGAACCCTTACAGTTTGGCCATGTACGTCTGTCTGTTCGCAGCTTAGCTCAGAAATTCTTAGTACTAGAAAGTTGTAATTTGGCATAAATATACATATTAGTCACATCGACAAAGGGGTAAAACAAAATCTTGAAAAAGAAATGGGCAACTACAGAACCCTTTTTTTTAACTACAGAACCCTACATTGCGCATGACCGGACTCGCACTTGGCCGGATTTGTTATTTAAACAATTAGTACATAGCTTAATATTACTATTTTTTTACTAATATTATAAATGATTATCTCCGTCTGTCTATTTCTTATCTTTCCACGATAAAACGCTGAACAGATTTCAATGAACTTTGGTAGAAAGTATATTTCTTCTTGTGTGCTACGAGATATTTTTATCAAACTTAATTCGATTTACACGTTTTTTTCTAAGAAATACATGTTTGTAGCTGTATTCAGCCCTTTTTAACGTTCCACTGCTGGGAGGTTTGAAACTCGATGAAACGAAAATACGACACGAGAAAGGGATAGACATATAAATATATTATATGACTAGCATTGCCCGCGGTTCCGCCCGCGTTCCGATGACCAAAAACCAAATTCTTAGGTTTTATATATTAGTATACTCTTACATTGCAGTTTTTGTATTCTATCTAGAAATGAAATATTTTCCCGCGGTAAAAAGTATCCTATATGTTGACCCGGATAACCAGCTATCATCATACCAAATTTCAACAAAATCTGTCCTGTGGTTTTCTTGTGATGCGGTAATAGACAGACAGACAGACAGACAAAAATTCTTAAAACTATAGATTCGGACATCATGATTATAATATCGACAATAATGTTTATTTCAATTAGATTTTCCGAAAAATATTTAATGTACAGATTCCACTTAGTTACAATTTTATTATATGTATAGATTAAGCCGGCGAGAGAATGAAATAGAATACATTACACGCTATTTTGACTACTTGTTGCAATGGTTAACCGTTGTTATTGTCTGACAAACGATATATATTATTATATTCTTTCCGTATATAATAAATATATGATTTTATAGAAATAAATATAATCATATTATGATTGTAATATGCCTAACATGACTCATTTAACTATTTACTTGTTTTAATATAATTGCGATATTTGCTAGAGAAGTTTTACTTCTGCCGTGAGTAAATTGCATACACACACTTTTTATTATAAGTATAAGGTATAGATCGATTTCAAGAATTGGCTAAATCCAAGGGTGAGTGTGTAATGGCCGACATATCCCGACCATTGAGTCGTATTGGTCTTATTTTGTATTTCAAATTTAAAACGTCCTATCTGTAAGTTTTTATATACAATTTTCAACTTTATTGCCATTGATATAAATACTATAATACCTTAAAGAAACATGCAATAATATTGATATTCTCTTGGATCGTCCTTTCATTGGTAAAAGTCATAACTCCAAATCTTTATATACAAATCCAAACCTTATTCCATTGACATAAAGCTGAAATTGTAAAAAAACATAAAAACATTACAATTTTTCGACTCGCAGTGCTTAAACTTGATTTTCAAGAACTAAAAATAATATTTGCATTGCAAAAAAACGTCGGGGAAATTTGCTTTTGCAGACGGTCTTTATTACACCGCCTTTTAAAAGGAATAACTAATAATGTAGCATTAAGCTAAGTTATATTCAACAAAGTCTCTTTATTAAACTGCTAAGTGTATTTCTGCATATATATATATATATATATATATATATATATATATATATATGCAGAATATATATATATATATGAATATACATATAGAAAATGTCATATATTTAAATTTGTTCTTATTAGCTTCGCTCATTATGCAGTAACATTTTCAAAGTCGATTTTATGATCATAATAGTTTTATACGAATCTGTACATTAAATATTATTTGAAGAAGAGGCCGAATCTATAGTTTTTTGAATTTTTGTCTGTCTGTCTGTGAACGCATGACGAGAAAACCACTGGACAGTTTTGATGAAATTTAGTATAGTGACTTTTTACTGCGGGAAAATATCTCATCTCTAAGAAATCTACACTAACCATCAAACATGAAAAAAATACATACAGATAAACTTAAAAAGCCCCTTTTACCTTATACATAATTTAACCCAAATCGTTAAAATCGTTTTCGAGATACGCTAAATTTTATATACATATATACAAGAATGGCTCAATATTATAAGACAACACCAAACATGTAAAATCACAGGCAGAAACTAGTGCATAATCTGTGTCATCACAAAACATCCAGTACATGGTAATTACATTTTAAACTTAATTGAAAGTGTTTCATCACGTAATGATGCTATGTTGTAACATATACCCCTACGATAATATGTGTAGTAAAGGTACTTTACTATTCTATAACTACTAACGTAGTGACGATTTAATTTAAAAGTTTGCTTGTTATACTAACCTTTTTCTAGGAAAGCCCGCGGCTTCGCTCGCGCTAAAACTACAAAAATATCTCTTAAAAGATAGGTTTCATAAAAACTTTCATTCGATATTTAACCTCCTTATGGGATGAATTTCGAAAAATGTTAAAACATGTATTTCTTTAATAATATTGAAGAGCATTAATATCAACTTTCAAGTAATTCTGATCATAAATAATATTTTGGGTTGTATTATAACGTGTTGTCCCGTGGGAATGAGATAATCTTCCGCAATAAAAATAAAAGGAGCCCATATCACTCTCCTTACATATTATTCAGCATTATTTTTATTATTTTCAACTTGCTGTGTAATGTATTCTATCTCATTCTTTTGCCGGCTTAATTTATACTAATATTATAAAAAGGTAAAGTTTATAAATTGTGAGTTTGTGACGTTGTAGGGGGGTAATCTCTGGATCTACTAAATGGATTTAGATGAAATTTAGTAATAAGATAGTTTGAGACCCTGAAAAGGACATAGGATACTTTTTATCCCGGAAATCATCCCTTAAGGGGGCGAAAATGGTGATGAAAGTTTGTATGGGGAACCAAGCTAGGGATGAACCCGAGTGAAGCGAGGGTGAGTCGCTAGTCTTATATACTTATGTGTTTGTCTCTTTGTCGTGACGCATTTTCTAAAAAATAGAAATAGAATAAACAAAATATTTTATTTTTTAACAATATTAGATATCGAAAGAAAATGAATAAATAGACAATTTTCAAAGCATAATATACAAGACTTTTGTACTATTTGGTTTTGAACCAAGAAATATTATATATTCAGCCCATTTTACGTCCTACTGCTGGGCACGAGCCTCCATTCAATACAAGGGAGATCAGACCGTAGTCCACCACGCTGGCGAAGTGCCAGTTGACTTGACTACACATGTCTTTCGAAAATTTACTAGATTCTCTCAGACATGCTGGTTTCCTCACGTTGTTTTCCTTCACCATGATGATGATGATGATGTTCTCCCGACTGATTCCGGCCACGGCAGCCAATCTCATTGAGACTAGCCAACTGCGCAGGAGATAACACCTTCACCATAAAGCATATTGGAAATGATTCGCACATGAAATATCAGAGGTGTGAGATCCGGGATCTGAACCCGCTTCACTCAGTTTCCCAAGCAACCGCCACTTGGCTGCCACTGTCTTTTCAAGAAATATTAATGTTTATAAATTAAATACTGTCTGATTTTTAAAAAGTTAACGTCTGACCTCTTGACCTCCACTAGAGCATGTAATACCAGTTACTTCACAATTTAGCAGTAAAGATAAAAAATAAGTACAATTATGAAACTTATACTTAATTTTTATTAATAAATCTTGTAGTAGGGGATTTAAAATGGAGGCTAAGTGAGGAAAAACTTACAGATATTCGATGCAATTAGCTCCTTTTGGAAGTCAAGTTTTTATATAACCCTATTACTAGCTACAATTTTTTTTTTTTTTGAAGTGAAAACTTCTATATCATTTGACGACATGTTTGGCTCAGTTTGTAGTGAGATCGAGTCCCGCTTGGGGATTTATTTGTGTGATGAGCCTGAATGTTTGTACTCCATCATGGTTGTTCATATTTATAGTATGTATGTATTTAAAGTTATATGTGTACCTAGTGTATCAACTATCTGGTATCCATGATTCAAGCCTCGCAGCTTACCATGGAACTAGAAGGTGCTGTGTGTTAATGTCCTAAAATATATTATTATAACATATAGACGGGTTTGGATGGCGACTAAATTCATGTAAATCGTCATCGACATGGTCACGTGACGTGTTAACGTCGTTAAGTTTAACGTTAAGTTTTAATTTACAAATTTTAATTTAAGATCAAACAATTAATTTCAATATCCAAAAATAACAATTGTTTGTCGGCAGTCATGCTTTTTTTATTCTTTCTTTAGTGGCCTAGAACTCTACAACAGACGCAATATATTCTGCCAGTGTCATGTATTGTTAGAAAGACACGAATGAGTTTGAGCAGAAATTACTAATATTTCATGTCTTAGTGATTTTTGGACATTTATTTCATTTGACATTTATTACAAGAAAAAAAAACATTTTATAAAAAAATAATCTGAAAAAGGCAAAACGTTCGTAATGTTTGATGTACTCATTTAAAAAAAAATGCATACGCACCCACATCCTATATAAGGGAATTGGACAGCCCAAATCTAGACATTTATCAAACTATCCAGATTGAAACCATTTACAACCATGGTAAAAAAATCATAAAATGTAAACAGCCCCATCTATGAATATGTAGTATAACCTTATAAGTTATTTCTTAATTACCATTTTTATATCATCGGTAATAACGCAAAGTTGATTTAAGTACGAATTCATTTACCGAAATCGTATTTGACGAGAAGTAAAAACCGGTGAACTCGTCACCTCTGTTTTAAACTGTCAGTTTAAATAAAACTCAAAAATTCTAATATTTCCTATTAATAATACGTTTTGACGCCGTTAACAAGAATTGAATTGCATTGAACTCCTGTGAAGCCTTTCTTCTATAAGGTATAAAACGAAACCTGTTTTATTAATTATCAAATCAAAACTGTTTTGCCTTATTTATATCTTTTAAGTTCTAGCATTTATATATCGTAATCTTTTTTTTTCTTCAAAAAATATACTTTTTTTCTAGTACTAATTAGCTTTATTTATATACGATCACTAGCGGACTGGATTGGTTGACATATCTATCCACAGATAAAAAATTTTATACGGAAAGGAAAAAACTAATCTAGATCTTAACAACAACGCCACCTTTCAAGTTTTTTTTGTATTTATGGGGTCACCTGGATGGTACTTAGCCAGTTATTTAGTCTTTCTGTTTAGTAAGCCTAAATAACAGCCAGGAGTTGGGAAATTGGCGGTGTTCCACCCCCGTGCCTCGGAGAGCATGTTAAGCCGACGGTCCTGCGCCTTAACTCTCACCAGTCGTCGTCGTCAAATCGGAGTATGAGAGTGACAGGAATAGAGAATGCACGTTGTGTCTGCGCGTACACTTGTGCACTATAATATCTCCTGCGCAGATGGCTAGTCTCAATGAGATTGGCTGCCGTGGTCGAAATCAATCGGGAGAACTTTATTATTATTATAACTGTAGCTGGACTCAGTGGTCCATCTACAGCTAAAAACCATCCAGGTGACCCCATAAATATATAAAAAAATCTTCAAAATCGTTCAAGCCCGTTAGGAGGAAATGAATTACGGACACACACACCGGAATTTTGTATATAAAGATGATTCTTGTGTCATCTATATATACTGAATAGCAGCTTGAAAAGTGAATGCCTCAGAATAACTAGCAAAGGAAACTCATAATATAACAAAAACATACATCATAATATATCATTCATAAGTAAGAATTTCCTTATAAAATGTTTATAATTTAAACTCGAATAAGACTAATATATTACGTCTTCAGCCACATTGAGATGTCATTAAATAGAAATACATTTGCAAAGATAGAAACGGCAATGAGTAAAGTATTCTTAGTGCCACAAAGTATACTTATTTTCAATTGAATAAAATGAATTGAGCACTATAGAAGACGTTGCAAAATATAGCATTCAAAGTTCAAACCTACGAATAAATAATAAGTTTATTTATTCAAAGATTCTAACCGTATTTCGTATAGTTCGAGTTTTTTTCCTGAAATATTTTATTGTAGTCTGAGGGAACCTAACAAAATTTGGAAAGACGTGTGATGCCCACGAACTAGCATTTTACCATCGTGATGGATGATAACAGCCTACTTCTAATATTAAAACCCTGCTCGAGACCAACT
Source organism: Brenthis ino (assembly GCA_921882275.1). NCBI lineage: Eukaryota > Metazoa > Arthropoda > Insecta > Lepidoptera > Nymphalidae > Brenthis > Brenthis ino. Next base: position 21,841,023 of record OV170231.1, read on the forward strand.
ATGGAACTTTAAAGTGGTTAGATTAATCTTACTAATATTATAAATGTCAAAGCTTAGATGGATGTTTGGATGTTTGTTACTTAATCACGACAGAACAGCTGAACGAATCTGGATAAAATTTGGCACAGAGACAGATTATAGCCTGGAATAGCACATAAGCTATTTTTATCCCGGAAAAATGTACAGTTCATGTGGGATGGATTTGTTTCTGTTTTCCGCTAGTATATTATATACAGAAATATTCCGCCTAATCTATTTTAAATAAACAAACTTGTGTAGCCTATGTCTTATCCCTGGATGAGATCTATGTCCTTGCCAAATTTTATCAAAAATTGTTTAGCCGCTTAAGCGTGAAAAGGACAGAGTTGCTTTCACATTTAAAATTATAATGGCTATGATATTTCTGTCTTCTAAAAGTTTGCATGACAGTATCAGAGAGTGTAAATTATAGTAAAAACTACCTTTAATCCATATCTATATATTAATATTATCAAGAGACAGAGTTTGTTTGAACGGGCTAATATAAAGAACTACTAATCCAATTTGATTTGTTTTGCATTAGATAGCCCGTTTATTGTATAAGGCAGGGTATATATTATCCCGGAAATTTATGGTTCCCGTGGGATAGATATGTTTTTGTCTAGGGACGAATCCAAAGCAAAACGAGGGTATGTTGCAAGTATAAAATAAGGACTAACTAGAATTATACATCTCTACTATAAAGATACGAGTGACTCACCCTCGCTTCGTTCGAGTGCGTCCTTATGTGTCTAACAGTTTCCTACATGTTACTCCAGGACAAGATCTATCTGTTTAATAAATTTCATCTAAATCCGTCCAGCCGTTTCAACGTGAAGGAGTAACAGACAAACACACACACACACTTTCGTATTTATAGTCGTTTTTTTTATATGTAAGACATTATATGTCTAAATCCGCTAAGTCATTAGAAGGTTCATTGACCCAAGTTTATTTCTGATTTAGGTCATCTACTAATTATTATCTAACTGGTTTTGACCAATTAAAGGATTTCATTTGGTGTTTTGGTAATAAATAATAGAATTAATGTTTTAAAAGATTTTATAGGGAAATTTTATGTTTTTAAAAGAAATAGTCTATGAGGTATAACTATACCCTATATACTAGTTGCTATACGCGGCTTCGCTCACCTAGTACATAAAATATAATGCTTGTTGACAGAAAATTGGGGCACTTTGGACATCCAATTAATTTATACTAGCCACTCACTTTAGCTTCGCTCAGTTTCGTCGCTAGGTACGTTTTGACGCTTAGTATGGAATAGATTTTTTTTTTCGTGATTTTTTCGACGTTTTTCTAAAGTTCAGCTGCATACGAGAAGTGAGTTACATGTGCAAATAAACGTATGCATATTACATAATTATTCTTATAGCTTCAATATCATCCCAATGTTGTCATGTCATGTTAAGATATACTCTTACTTTAAAATATATTCATGTTTAACATTAAAGGTGGTGACTGACTGACTCCAAAAATAACTTTATCCAAACTCTAAAAACGATATTATTTCTTAAAACGTATGGGATATACATACATACAAAACCTTGAAGATGGTCAAAAATACAATTTTTCAACTAGCAATATGTTAGATTATACGAGTAATAATAATAATTACACATTAAATATTGCCTTCGATCAACTCAACAAGTAATTCCCGTTACGGCAACAACTTTAAATCCTGACATCATCGATTTTTGTGTAGCAAAAAATATATCATACGACCTTTTTGTTGATTGGGACCGGTTCTCAGTTCACTATCCGACTCACGCGCGCGCGGTCGCAATGCGAGGAAAACTAACGACGTAAACGAAAAACGAACAAAAAATTAAATAAAATACAATTGAAAACTTAAAAAAACATAAATTTTTGAAGATTTTTACGTTTCTGACTCTATTTTTGGTCAAAATCTAGAGCTATTTTAAGCATATGGTTCCAAGGATGTGTTCTTACGTTCTTGAATAAATGTGGTCTTAAAGTGAATGCAGTAAGGTAGAGTGTTGTGTGTGTTGTGCCTAAAATAATTTTTAAAAGGTAAGGCTTTGTTTTAATACTTAGTTTCTGACCGTGCGCATGTTATGCGTTCGTTTTTCATACTCTTGCAAATCCTTTAAAAAATATGTGATCGTATTTAACTTAAATCTCATATATTTTTCTTAAGAACAAACATATTCTAATAAGAAAAATATTTTTATTATAGTAATATTTGTAAGGTTTAAGCTATTAAAAGTCCTGTTATACTAAAATATTGACTTATAGAACCTCATCGTTCTTCATAAACTGTTTGTTAAAAATTGGAATATTTGTATATCGAAATATTCTAGACCAAAATACTATATATAATTACCAACTTTTGCCCTAGGATTTGCTTGTGTATCTATAATATGTTCCTCAAAACTTAATTAACGTGTTTAAATAAACAAAAAATTGTTTCTTATATACATCTTGTAGAATAAATGTAATTTAGCCGGTAAAGATCTCTACTTTATATATTTATTAGAAGATTTGTTCTTATTAATGCTTAAAAAACTTAATTAATTATTCTACATTCATAAAACCAAGAGTAACAATAATTACTTGAAGGTAAAGCAAAAAAGTGGAAGCACTGATGGTAGATTTTCCTTATTGTATTGTTGAACATTTTATTTTAATACATATAACAGATGGACTTGATTACTTTTAGCAGAACAAATCACAATATTTAATTTTATTTTCATAATAACAATCTAAGTATAGTGTAATCTAAGTCTAGACTGGACTGTAGTATAAAACGGACCTTTCATTCCTCGAACCCCATGATATATCGGGATAAAATATAAGCTATGACACTTTTTAGTTCATAAACTACTCGTATAAGCTAAAAATCATGTCAGTCCATAAAAAGACCAAAACTACTAACAATTAGTATACTATAATAAAATTCTAACCGAGTCGAATCTGTTACATTAAATATTTTTTGGAAAATCTATACATAGTTTTTAGAATTTTTGTCTGCCTCATCACGAGAGAACGACTGGATAGAATTTGATGAAATTTTGTATGATGATAGCTGGCTATCCGGGTCAACATATAGGATATATCTCTGAGAAACCTATACTAAGCGTTAAATCGTAACTAGGGACGAACCCGATCGGAACGAGAGTGAGTCGTTAGTAGTATATATAAATAGGATAAGACATAAGAGTACAGTATCTTTTTTTCCTCTGTTTGTCTGATTTTCTTTCTTTTCAATAGCTATTGACAAACTCTACCTTACTTTAAATTTAAAGCACAATTACCGAAAAACAATTAATCTTTGCTACTCGTTATTACTTTATGATAAAAAAATTAAGTTTTTCATCAAAATTATTTCAAATAATATTATTCCATGTTCTTGAGAAAAAACTTTTTTGATAAATATCAAAATGTAATGTAAAATTACACATTAAAAAAGCTATGGTGTAACACAGAGAAACACATACAATCGAATTGAAATCAGTTCCTCAATTTTTGAAAATCGGTCGAATTTAAAAAAAAATGTTCTCAAGAATATAATTTGAGTCATAACACTTAATAATAAAAAGCCAAGGTATTGCAAAACCCGGACAAATCTCAAGATACAGTCATAGATCAATTACATCAGTGTTATGTTAGCTACTTGAAAGTTACCGAAGGCTAAGAAACTGTCCGCTTAACTCTATGGTCGATTCCTACAAACTTGGTTGAACTCTTGGTATCTATACATGTAATAAAATTATAACTAAGCCAAATTTGTAAATTAGATATTTTTTGGAAAAACTTATTGAACTAAATATTATTGTGGATACAGAGGCCGAATCTATATATCTATCTATATATTTTAAAATTTTTGTCTGTCTATCTGTCTGTTACCGCATCACAGAAAAACCACCGGAGGGATTTTGTTATCCGGGTAAACACATAGGATACTATTTACCGCGGGAAAATATCTTATTTTTGAGAAAAAATACATAAACTGCAATGTAAGAGTATACTAAAGTGTAAAACCTTAGAATTTGGTTTTTGGTCATTTGAACGCGAGTGGAGCCGCGGGCAATGCTAATTGTAAAATGTCTTTGTTAACTTTCTTAGATTTACACGTATATTTGACAATTAAAAATAAAACTATTTATTAGGGTTTTTTCGCGTATTTATTTTGGTTTTTGATTCCCGACGTTTCGAATACTTTACATCAATCATGGTCACGGTATTCGAAACTTCGAGAACCAAAAATCTAAATTAAGAAAACCAAAAACATGGTTTTATTTTAAACTAGCGACTTTCCCTCGCTTCGCTCTGGTGCGACTCTAGGTACATTTTATTTTTTTTGAGCGGAACCCTAATCCTTTTTCTAAAATAAAAGTAGCCTAAGTTACTTCTTACATAAAGAAAATAGCCGGAAGTAAATGGCACCTTATAGCTCAGGATAGAGAGAAATGGCAAGCTTTGGAAGAGGCCTTCACCTGAGAGGGGTTCCTGCAATTATAAATATATATGTATGTACTACCTAAAATTAACCTATAAGATTGTAAGCAGGAAATAAAAGGCTTTTTTATTTTTATTTAAGTTACTTCTTATAACATCAGCTATCTGCCAGTTCAATTCTCGTCAAAAACAATCCAGTCATTTCGGAGATTAACCGGAGTTTACAGACGGATAAAATGTTAAAAAATGTTTTTTTCTTATAAGTACCGTATATAATTTCATATGAATTTAGTAAAAAGCTTTTCGATATTACAAACAAACACCTCAAATTTATTTATCGGTATAGATTTGTTAACTAAACGACTTATATTGATTGCGATTTTAATTAAATATACCTTTGAGATATCAAAATATTTCAATGATTTTGGAAAGCTGTTATCTCTTTCAAAACAAAAGTATGTATTTAAACACTATAATTATGTAATAACTTAACTTCTAGTGGCTTACTTTGTATAATGAATTGAAAGTTACTGGTTTGATTACAGTGAGGAGCAATTTTTCTTTTAATTTTCAAACATCATGATTAGTAATATAATAACTATTACTATAATATGATAGTTGTTAAGTTTTTGACTAATAAGTTAAATTTTAAATAGCAACAAAATTAATTATAATCCATCGATCGATACGAAAATGTAGCTTTTTTTAAGATAAATATAACCTACTTTTAATAATACATGATTGAGTGTAAGATTTGCGCATGTCCATGATTAAAGGCCGATAACGCCGCTCTCCTTACGAGTTACACAATATATCTGAAATACGATGTAATATACCTATCTACATACATATAAAAATTGATGATTCATTTTTAATTAAAAAAAAAGATGTATGTATGTACGTCCCCTATGAACTCCAAAACGACTGGAGCGATTTTGATGAAACTTTCAGGCATGTTCATATTAGCCCTGCGAGTGATCCTGTGAATTTTGATAGCTTTCGGAAGCTTAGACGCGGACAAAGTCGCGGGTACTGCTAATATTAAATTTATTTAGAGTTAAACAAAACAAAAAGGACGCAAAAAAATCTTATTTTTCTTACATCTCATGCGTCATGTAGCTTAGTATAATGTTAATAATATGAATAATTACATATGCTTTAAATCAACGTCTGTTAGTTTTATTGAAATTAGAATTTTAAAGTATAATTTGAAAAAAACATGAAGTTGTCAATAATAAAGATACGTACACATAGATGATCTATACATATAATAAAATTGTACGAAAGTCGAATCTGTAGGTACATTAAATATTTTTTTGGAAAATCTTATTGAAATAGTCATTATTATCGATATAGAGGCCGAATCTATAATTTTTGGAAATTTTGTCTGTCTGGGAACGTATCACAAGAAAATCACTGGACAGATTTTACTGAAATTTGGTATTATTATAGCTGGGTTATCTTGGTCAACATAAAGGATACTTTTTACTGCGAGAAAATATCTCATCTCTGAGAAATCTATACTAAACGTTAAAACGTAACTAGGGAAGCACCCAGAGCGGAGCGAGAGAGATTCGCTATTCTATATATAAATAGACAAAGACAAAATAGTTATTGTACCGTCGACTTGCCCTCACATTAATCAATAATGATGAAAACTACATTTTAAGTTATGTAAAGCTCGATGTACCTAAGTTTTAACTTAAAAAATATTTTTTGTGGTTTAGTTTTATGAGCTTTTGTAACAATTGAAGCTTTTTTGAAATAATAGCATAAAATATGAATTTTACTTATGGGCATTATTTTGTGAAATTTTATGAAATTTTATGAAATGAGGCAATTCGAAAAAAGTGAAATGTATTACGTAAATTGTTTTAATATAAAAACGAATGGTCAATTAATCACTCATTGACCAAAGGAGATATCTCAAAACTACTACTTTATAATAAAGCTAAAATTTTGTAAGCCATTTGTTTACATATATCGATCAAAATATACCAAAAATGGTCTCAGAAACCCGCGACAAATAATACATATACTCGTAGTAGACGTTAGCTAGGAAAGATTTTTTATGATATCCTAAGTTTATAATAAATTCCAATATTTTGTCTGTTAGTAACATCAAATATTCTGCTTATATTTAAGTCAACAAGGTAGAGATGCGGGCGAGGGTATAACTATATAAGATTAATATTATTACGCTTTTATTTCTGACCAACGACTCACCCTCGCGTCGCTCGCAGTCGTCTTTAGGTACGTTTTGACGCTTAGTATGTAATAGATATAAAGGTATGATAAGTTTTATATCCTCTACTTGAAAAATGATTATTTCCTCATACCAACTTCCACCCTCTTTTTCACCCGCTTAAGGAATGATTTCCGGGATAAAAACTATCCATGCCCTTCCCAGGGACTCAAACTATCTCCATACCAAATTTTATCTAAATTGGTTGAGCGGATTAAGCGTGAAAAGATAACAGACAGACAGACGGATAGACAGACTTAGTTACTTTCATATTTATAATATTAGTATGGCTTATTGTGACTTCATCAATGTTTCATGTCGAGCCAGTTGAGTTCCGTCTGTGACGTCACCACGTGGGTCGTCTGTGGGTTTAAGCCTTGACTTATTATAAAATTCTTGTAATTAACTTTTGCTACTATATTTATACGAACTAGTATTCGCGCACTGGTCGAAGTTAGATTATAATCGTTATAGAGATTTGAGGAAAATATTATATTTATATATTACTATCGATTCATCCTCACTTCGCTCGGGTTCGTCCCTAGTTACGTTTTAAGGTTAGTATAGATTTCTCAGAGATGAGATATTTTCCTGCAGTAAAAAGCATCCTATATGTTGACCCGGATAACCAGCTATCATCATACCAAATTTCTTCAAAATCTGTCCAATTGTTTTTCGTCATACTTTCCCAGACAGACCGACAGACACAGACAGACCGATAGACAGACAGATTCGGTCTCTGTACAGATTTCAATAAGATTTTCCAAAAAATATTTTTGTACAGATTTGAATTTGTCAGACTTTTATTATATGTATAGATGAAAAAAATATCTTCTATTTTACATTTGTTCATTGTATATCTGAGAATATATACTTTTATATGTACTTAAAATATTAAACAATTCAGCATCCTTGTTTTTTACCTATCTATATCAATAAAATTGTTTCAAATTTTTTTATTGATTAAGCAAACAAAGGAAACACAACAATAAAAGGAAAAGGTAGTAACTGTTTTGTTGTCTTTTTAAATAGAACGTGATATATGATGAATATCGATTTTACTAGATTACATGTGTTTTTTAATATATTGTGACACAGCGTAATTAATTTTGTCTGTTCAATTATTTGTAATTAAGTCTTTAATTTAAAATTAAGTTTTCTTCAATAAAACCTCAAAATACCCAAATATATTAAGTAACATCAAAAAAATCTTAGATTTGTTATCTATTACAAAATCATGTGAAGCTGTGGCACATCATTAGTATTCACATATAGACAGCTAGACGTGCACATAAGGTCGCTAACATCAGTTAAGTATTTAAAATTTACATCACGTTACACTGCATTGCGTCGTGAGGGAACTTGCTCATTTATAATCTCATTTTAATATAAGTATATTTTGCTGTCTTTAACAAATATAGTTTTTTTTTCATTCGCAATATGTGACTTGGATTGTCGAAGAGGATTTAATGTGACTTCACCATGTGGCAGGATAGCACAATCCATCCGACCATATAACTAAAAAAAACTAGGATAGGCTTCAGGTACTTCTATGATATTTGATTGTTATGGTCTACTTCAGTAGACCAGCTGTCGTGGGTCAAATGGCGCGTCATGGTTAAGAGCGTAAATGATCCTGGGAAGCCTCGCTAAAACACATGGAAGATTCCGTTGGGTCTAAGTGGGTAGCAGTGGTTCTTCTAGTCCGTCCACGAGTCCACATAAAGAACTATGTGCATATAACATATGTATGTATACAAGTAGGAGTAAATGATTTTCATATGTTAAGTGAGTTTTAGTGATTAAGCATCTCACAGTCCTTTGCCCGTAGACGGTCCCATAACGGAATTCGCTAGCGTCATCAAAAAAATTGTCAAATGTGCTTCATATAATTCTATGTGTATATAAATAATTTTATTGTACGTCCGTCATTCTGTTACGGATTTTCGTATAGGGTGTCCCAAAAGTAACACATGAACTAGTATAATTGAAAAGACCATAGATTAATATCGTGTCTTTGATTATCTTTAGCAAAATGTTAGACAATGAATTTTGTTTTTACGAAAGCGATAGTGGCTAATAGAGCGTATAGGTGTAAAACATGTCGAATGGGAAAACACGCCATTCAAGTTGTAGGACAATGAAAAAATAGCCTTTAAACTAACCTTATCTCTTTTAGCTTCAATAACATCGATCAAAGATTTCTAGATACACAATCAGCGACAAAAAATGTCCTCACCTAATATGCGCTCATTTGAACATTTGAGCGTGTTTTTTTGTCAAAATATTTTTAATCTTTTAAGATTCAATTTACAATGTTGTATATATTTTATTTCAACTAGAATAATTATCTAAACACAATTGGTGACAGTTTTATGAGAACTTTTGTATGGGATTGTGTATCTAGTACTTTTTTGATCGATGTCAAATAATCTAAAATAGGTTATTCTTATAATACCTAGATAATATTTCCGGTAACAAAAAAAATATATTTCAACAATGAGACGCAACACCACGATCAATTTATCGACCTTCTCAGCTAATATGGCAGAACTACTATTACTTCATCGCGTGATACTACACGCGTGACGAGAATGTTTTTGCTTGATTTGACTATTATCTATGATTTTGTTCTTATACCCCTCGTGGGAAATGTTTAGATCATTTTTATTGAGCAGGTTTCAAAAGTTTTTCATTCGCTTATCTATATTGAGTTAGTGATGACGTGATTAGATATTTTATTTTTCCTATTCTGGCAGTATATAAGAAAATTGGAGTAAAAGTGTATTTTTCAAAGAGAAAGCTTTATTTGATACTTTACAGACATTTGTATTATTAAAACGTTTTTGTCGTTGTATTTCACCGACTTCAAAAGAAAGTGGTTAATATGGGTTTTTGTTTGGATGTGTACGCGATACAAATACAATACTAGCGAGTTACACTCACTTCGCTTAGTCTACGTCTAGGTACTTAAAAGTAAATTTTTGTACACATTAACCTAAGATAAAATAAAAAATTATACGTAAGAGAAAAGTTACAGCTATTTATATACGAGTACATACATACTTGAACTAAAAATCTAAATCTTTTAAGGATACATGACCTTACATCTTATATGGTTGGTCGACTCTTGCTTAATCCAATCCAAATGTAAGTTACGTGATAGTATTTATTATAAATTGTAACTAAAACAATATTATAAAATTAAATCGAACGCTTATTTATATAAATTAAAACTTAGAGTTTTCAAATATTTTCAAATAAATTTATCTCAGAATACAGTTGGGCTGAAAAACTCAGCAGAATGCTCCCTTTACAGGTTTATATAATTTTGAAATTATTTACTTTATATCATATAAAATTGTTTTATATTAGACTAGCGATTCACCCTCGCTTCGCTCGGGTTCATCATTGGGTTGATTCCCCATACAAACTTTCATCCCCATTTTCATCTCCTTAAGAGATGATTTCTGGAATAAAAATATCCTCTTTCCTTTCCAGGGTTTTAAGCTATTTTTTTACCAAATTTCATTTAAATCGGTCGGTAGTTTTTGAGTGTATTCGTTACAAATATACAAATCTTGTCTCTTTATAGTAGTAAGTAGTGTAGATGTAGTAATTTCATTCAAAACGAATATTAAATTAAAAATATGATTATTACATACATCTCTTTACTAATTTCCATTTTTTTTATTAAATTTATAATCAAATAGAAACGTTTTCGAAAAATATATTTCATAAATTACAGGCTCTATTTCTCGAACATAAACTACTAATCTAAAGTTGGGTAATATATAAAAAAAATCTAATTTTCAAAGCCAATTCAAAGTCTTAGATACTTTTTGTTCATTTTGCTTATTAAAATAGAATGTACACTCTCCATCAAACCTAAAGACTGACTGACTAACTGATTTAGTCTGTTGTGTACATATTTTTAAACATGTAATACAGTATTAAAAACCTATTATTGAGGGTATATACTCTCTTTTCGACCTAAAAACTGATCGAATGATTTACTTCATTTCATTCCAAACACACGTACAGAATAATTATATATATTAAGATATTTTTTTATAAGTAACATAATATGTATGTATATGTGATTATTATATCATGTATATGTATTACTTGCACTACTATTGAACTACGCTACTATTCCTTCTCTGGAAGAGATTTCTTTCAGAGATAAGTCCACCATTGTTAACTAAGTTTATTATTTTTAATTTTTTCTGTATTAGTTTTAAAGTGGCATAATATATATATATATATATACAAGAATTGCTCGTTTAAATATATTAGATAAAAGGCAAAAGTGATTGACTGATGTATCAACGCACAGGCCAAGCCCTGAAGGCTAGAAAATTGAAATTTTGCATACGTATTCCTCATACGACGAAGGCATCTACTAAGGAAGGATTTTTCAAAATCAACCCCCAATAGGGTGAAATGGGGGATAAAAGTTTTTATGAAACTTTTTATTCCTTGGACATATTTGCATGAAATTTCGTATGAATTGAGTATGGCAAAAATAATAAGTTACGTGTTTCAGCGTTTTCTAAAATTCAACCCCTAAGAGGGTAAAGAAGGTGTTAAATTTTTTATGAAACCCACTTTAGAGTTTTTTATAGGTTTTTGTAGTTTTAGCGCGAGCGCAGCCGCGAGTTCTGCTAGTTTAATATATATGAAATCTGGATGATAATATTATTATAATAATTAGATATCACCGAGTTGATCTGGTGATGGAGCCAGAAAGATAGTGGATCTCTTCGATGGCTATTAGTAGAATCTTCTCGTTTAAGAGTCATTTACTTCGTTTGGATATATCCCATACATTAGAGTTGGCCATAGCGATTTTTTTTTAAGGAATTCATAAAACTTGTCTCTGCTCAGTGCCCACTTGTAATTTTTTTTATAATATGTCAAAATAAATTTAAAATAACTTAAAATATAAGTAAGTCAAGCCCTATGTATAATAAATATATGTATATGTAAGCAAAACCATACTTACTGACTTTTAAAGGCTTTGTAAATAGTTAAGCGGTCTATTACTGTCTTAATAGTTATTAAGTTATATTACAACATTATTTCTAATAGTTACGCGTTTTGTAAGACACCCACTCTGTCCGAAGATGGCTTGCGATCGTAAACTTGCAAAATTGATTTTATAAATATGGGGATTATGTTAACATTTATTACTGAAATATTGTTTTTTAATACATATTGGAGGCAGTGGTAGCCCAGTGGTAACGCTCGCTTCAGTAACCGAGTGAAACGGGTTCAAATCTCTTACTCTTACAATGCAGTTTTTGTATTTTTTCTTAGAAATGAGATAATTTCCCGCGGTAAAAAGTATCCTATATGTTGACCCGAATAACCAGCTTCAATCATACCAAATTTCATCAAAATCCCTCCAGTGGTTTTCCCGTGATGCTGTAACAGACAGACAGGCAAAAGTTCTAAAAATTATTGATTCAGCCTCTGTATCGATAATAATGTCTATATCAATGAAATTTTCCAAAAAATATTTAATGTACAGATTCGGCTTAGTTATAATTTTATTATAGGTATAGATAAAAAATATGTATTTAAATGACATTTGGTGTACTATTTGACATATATCGAAGAATTATTATTTTATTCTATTTTACATTAAAATAAAATTCAAGTTCACGATTTAATCTCCATTTTATGACATATCTTTTTAAATCTCTGTCAAAACGTAATAAATCTAAATGGATTCAAAGGAGTTCTTTATTACAAATAAAAAATATAAAAAGTATACATATTTGTACCAACAATTTTTACTTGCATAAAGAATTCTAAAACGCCATATTTTATAAAACATGCCTTTTTTTAGATATTAATTTCAAAATCTAACACACCATTAATTTTTTTTTATTTCAATTTGTTAGTAATGTTTGTTTAAACCTTGGTTTACCAGTAGGCTGCCAAGGCGACGACGCCCGCGCACGCCCTTGCCTCCGTAACGGGTTCGATTATTGTCCTTGCCGTCTTCCACTCGAGTAGCTATTCGCAATATTGTGCAATGATACGTGATAATATTTTATATACATTATTAATGCAAGTAATAATTTATTTATAGATATAATCATAAAAAAATACAATATAACTATACCTTCTCCTTTTGAAATCTGTCAGAAATGATTATTTATGTCAGGAGTAGAGTAGAACGAGTACTTTTTATCTCGGTTTTTGGTCCATTCCCACGGGATACTAGTATATTAAAAAAAAGAAACACGTGATATATATCTACCTTATATATATATATATATATATATATATATATATATATATATATATATATATATATATATATATATATATATATGTATATATATATATAAGGTAGAGTCACAAGCAATTAACGCATAAAGGTTTTTTTTATGTTTTGTAATATCTTACAAAATCCTAATCGATTATATTACGAATTTAACAAATTCAGTGTACTATAACATACCTATATGTAGACTCCTACTTACTGCCCACACCCTCCGAATACAGCGCGAATGTGTCAATATGTATGAATCACTGATATTTGCATATAAAATTGTTTTTATGACCATTTATGATTGAAATATCATTAGATAATATAATTTCGCAACGAAAATATTTATTGGCACAAGTTTAGAATTGGGGACATGGCCCCTGGTGGAGTGGGTGGTATTTCTGGATAGGGGACGTGATAGGGAGTCGAAATGTTAAATAAAAAATTTTACGGAAACAAAAGAGTCAAAAGTTATTGAGACTTAAAGTTACAACATTTCCATACATTTTCATATATTTCTTTACCACCATTCGGAGTGGGTGGTATTTTTAGATAGGGGAGGTGACAGAGAGTCAAAATATATTAAAAATATTTGGAGGAAACGTACGAGTAAAAAGTTATTGAGACTTAAAGTTACAACATTTCCATACATTTTCATATATTTCTTTCCACCATTCGGAGTGGGTGGTATTTTTAGATATCGGAGGTGACAGAGAGTCAAAATATATTAAAAATATTTGGAGGAAACGTACGAGTAAAAAGTTATTGAGACTTAAAGTTATAACATATCTAGCACATTTCCATACATTTCTTTACCTAAATAAGTGATTACAACAGATAAACATACCTTTAACGAATAGTACGCATCCTTTTTTATGTTTTTAAGGCGGTATGTCAATTGTCTAATACAGATAAATAATGTGACATAAGGGCCGCCGTATATTGTAACTTTCTGTCGAGTTATGTTTAGTCGGGTTCTTAATTATAATGAAGGTGATGTAATTACAATGAAGGCGTATTTATTTTTAGGCGGAAATTCTTTAGTATGCGGGTGTTCTAATAATATACGTATAGTATTAGGTCCACTAGATTGATTCACTAAATTCTTTTTATTTTACGTATAAAGTGCGTGAAGTCTATATAAACAAAATACAAGTGTGGGTCTGTGTTAGCTTCATTCTTGATATAAGTCATATCCCACTTCTTTTAACATTGAGAAATGCATTTCGGCATCTGCATATGTACAGGTGGTTATGTGGGACTCACTGGCTTGAAAAGTCAGTATTACCCACTAAAACCCAACGGAACCTCCCTTGTCTTAATTGAGCGTCGCAGAATCACTTACGCACTCAACCACGACGTCCTGAGGTCATAGTCCACCAAGCCAACCACCACCAAGTCCACTGGTTGGCGGACTTTATGTCTAAACCTAGTAAGATTCTCATGTGAAAATTACAAAGCTATATCATCCGGGATTCGAACCCGTTTCACCCTGTTTTGAATACAATCGTGCTCGTTTGAACCAAACCATTGCTTGTGTGTATTCCTGAGCGATTCATCTAATTGCTATGAAATATTATTACTAAGATGTTCAATAAACACCGTCTAAGATTTCTAACAAAATAATTAAATCAATGTGTTGCGGACATATTTTTATTACTATTCATATTATGCAAAAATATTTCATACAACTTTTAAGTTTCTTGGAGGAGCTAAAAATCAGGTTTTATATTATTTAATTTAAATACTATTTTTATGATCTACTTCAGAATAAATAAATTTTTAATTCACGCTACACAGCTAGTACATCTATATGTATATAAATATAATAAAAATATTACTGATTGCTGTCTGTAAATGGAAGATATTTGGGAAAAACTATTATTTGGGGATCTTTATTAACGCAATCGAACCCAAAACAATTATTTTTTAGAATTTTTTGTCTGTTCGTCTGGTGCTTGCTAAACTCAGAAACGGCTTAACCGATTTGGATGGGGTTTTCTCTAGTATATTTTGGTAAGCTTCACTTAACAATTAGTATATGTTTTATTTCAAACAGTTCATAAATAAAAAGTTATGTCAATTTAAAGCATCACCTAGGGACGAACCCGAGCGAAGCGAGGGTGAGTCACTAGTTAAATCTTTATATATATAATTCTTCTGTGAGTGTGTATGTCACTGAACTTCTCTCAAACGACTGGACCGATTTTGATGAAATTTTTTGTGTGTGTTCAAGGGGATCTGGGAATGGTTTAGATTCACAATTTGAATAATAATTTTCATCAAAAAAATTATTAAAAAAAGTTTGAAATTTTCAAATTAAAGACGTGTAGACAGGACAACGTCTGTCGGATCCGCTAGTATGTATATATATTTTTAATTATGTACATTCATTTTTATTTTCTACATAAAATGCATAAAATGTCTATTAAAAGGATGAACATGTTCTATCCACAGATATTAAAAGTAGGAACAA
Organism: Brenthis ino; assembly: GCA_921882275.1. Classification (NCBI taxonomy): domain Eukaryota; kingdom Metazoa; phylum Arthropoda; class Insecta; order Lepidoptera; family Nymphalidae; genus Brenthis; species Brenthis ino. Next base: position 21,856,488 of record OV170231.1, read on the forward strand.
CATTCCTTTCAAATGTTCTCAGAAACGAGTTATATCATTTAAATTGTAAAATATGTAAGAGATATTGTCGCAAAGGCCACTTTACGTTGGAAGAGTTATAATTAATTGCATCAATATAAACTTTTAATAAAATGTTATATTTCAATTATGGCAATATAAAATTAAATTAGGAATTAAAATACCCACGATCATCTTGGACCGATTTTCATCAAATATAGCTAAGAACACTCCCGACTAATTCACCATATAAACAAAAAAAAGCAAAATCAAAATCGGTACATCCGTTCGGGAGCTACGATGCCACACACAGACACGTCAAACATATAACACCTCGTCGTTTTTGCGTCGGGGGTTAAAAATATCTTAAATAATAATATGAAAAAAAATATGCTTTATTTTCTCACAGATGGTATTGATAGGACCCTATTACTAACCCTACACCATCTGGTTTGCTTTTGAAGGCCTGTTTCTTGTAAACCATAATACGACTTTTTACTTTGTACTTACATAGTATGTTTTTACTATACATACCGTATGCCCTAACAATTTATAAAAATGTTTACAAGATTTTCTTGTAAGAAAGGTATTTTAAAGTTATTTTTGTTTTGCTTATAAATAAATTTAGGTGACTACTAACTCTAAAAAAACAATTAATATTAAATAAATATAATATAAATAAATATGTTGAGACATTAACACACAGCACCATCTAGTTATATGGTGAGCTGCGAGGCTTGTGTTGTGGATACCAAATAGTTGACACTTCACATACATACATACACTTTAAATACATACATATTATAAATATAAACACTCATGACTAGAGTACAAACATTCGTGCTCATCACTCAAATGAACCCCCAGCGGGATTCGAACCCGCGACAAGTAGGGCTCACTACAAACTGAGCAAAACATATCGTCAATGCGATAGATACATAGATAAAAACTTAAAAATTAAGTAACAAGCGGACCTTGTAAAGTTGAGATTTAAGTTAGTTGAGTTTAAGAGTTGTTAAGTTGAGTACCTCCTATTTTTCAAAGTTGGTTAAAGATATGAGCTAAAAGCTTGTCTGAAGTAATCTTCCTTTTCCAATTAAGTTCTTAAAAGGAATCATATTAATTCGATATAAGAAAAATAAAATATCGACTCTACACTTTACGCTACTAAATAACAGATAATCTATCTAAAAAAAAACCAGAATAAAACGTGAACAAATACAAAGCAAATTCGCATTTATTTGCATATCTCAAGGTTTATTTTCCAATACAATATTTAAATCGTTACTCTCGTTACAAAGTTAGTTTAATTGTGCTGTCATAGGATAATAGACCGTAAATATATTGAGATAAGGCACATGTATGTAGTAAATAATATTTGTTCACGCGTCCTCGGCCCGAGGTCGGTCGTAATCACCTGCGACTTCTGCCTCTGTAAAGATTGGTTCACACAATTTTATAATCTATATAAAATTGAATTGTCTGTCTGTGATTACGGAGTTTCGGAACATTTTTAGTTCTTTTTTACCGACTTGAAAAAGGGTTCATGTAAATATTAAGAAAAGTTTTACACTTAAGGGTGAAATAATTATTTTAATGCCATTTCGAAATTAATGTACTCTACTTTTTTAGTTATAATCTATAAAATCTTTATAGTATATTAAAATATTGTGTATGTTTGTCTGTCTACTGTCGTATACCTTTGAAACGTTGTAAGTATGTAAAGTCTGAATAACAATACAAAAACTTTGTACCGTTGAGCTGATCTGATAAAGAGATCAAGAAGTATTTATGGAACACTTCTTCTCTACTAATAAATCTTCTAGATTAAGTTTAATAGATTTTTTCATTGTAAATTTTTTTAATTACATTTTTTCCTTTGAGAACTGTGCACAAAATCTTGTTATTTAATTCTAAAATTTACCTTGACAATAAACTTTAATACGTAGTTTCTAAGAAATATTGATTGGTACGATACTTTATAAAAAATATACGCTTCACACGCTGTATTGGCTTATATACTCTTGTTTACATACACAAAACCCACGTATGTACATTCGTCATACAAACTTGTATTGGTAATACAAATATTTGTTCGAAGCCAGTCCATGGTCCTATTGAATTTGTTGTTGATTACTCTCAGATTTCATTTAAACACATTATTATAATATATAAGACTTGATAGAATAGTTCTAGATATACGTATTTACTGAAAAAAAAACAAGAAAAAAAATATTTTCAACCTTATAATATTAGTATAGATAAATAAATATTTTAACTTATCTTTTATATCGTGGAGCCAACATAATATCTTCTCCTTTCGGAATAAATGAACTCTAAATATTGATTGAAAATATCTATCATACTTCCATATAAGTAAAAACCAAAATATACTTAATACAAATAGACTTATTCTGTAAATAATTTTGGAACATTTTTACATGTAATTAAACTAGTATTTTTTTGATAACTTTAAAGCTTGTCAATAGAATTGAACAAAAAAGAAAATAGATCAACATACAGCATAGAAAATTGTACTGAACAGTTTTGACTTTCGGGTTCGCCTCTATGGAAACTAACAAACCTATCAATAAAAAGTAGTCTATGTGTTATTCCAGACTATAACCTATCTCTGTACCAAATTTCATCCAAATCCGTTCAGCCATTCTGGCGTGAAAGAGTAACAAACATCTATACTCACAAATTTTAACATTTATAATATTAATACAGATATCAATACTGTAAGTCTATCTGGAAGCTAACACTTCTTCAGAATACAGTTTATACTGAGATATACCTAAATTTTATTTCTTCAGCCACACAACTTTATTTCTGTACATTTAGGCCCTGAAGTCAATAAGAAATAATTCAATATTATAAATAATCAACATTTCCATCCGTTTTTCTCTTTTAATTCGGAACATATCGATCACACGAAAAAATGAGCAATAAATAAAATGTAGAGAATTGAATAATACAACTTTAGTCGATATGACATTTGTCTAAAAGTTGAAAACAGCGGAAATATTAGGGAAAAACGTTTCCCCTTTAAAATCAAGATGGCGGCTGACGCACCGCTGGAATTTGGTAGCGTTGTCTATTATGTAACCAGAATATTTGTTTACAAAACTCTAACAATCATTTTGTTAAAACATACGTATATCTATACTATATTACTATAATATTATAAAGAGGTAAAGTTTGTGAGTTGTGGATTTGTGATTTTGTGAGTTTGTGACGTTGTAGGGAGTAGTTTTTGGATCTACTGAACCGATTTAGATGAAATTTGGTAAGGAGATAGTTTGAGACCCTGGGAAGGACATAGAATACTTTTTATCTCGGAAATCATCCCTTAAGGTGGTGAAAATAAGGACGAAAGTTTGTCTTGAGAAGCAAGCTAGGGACGAACCCGAGCGAAGCGAGGGTGAATCGCTAGTATACAATAACTTTGTTCATAGCATACACCAACATTTTTAGCCTAGTAATATATTATGTAAGCATTACTCGATTTTCATACAACTTGAAGGCATATCCCGTTAGAACTTTTCTAATAACAGGATACATGGAATATAGATTCTGAGAAAATAAAATTATATTTATAATAAGTATTAAGATAGAGATAATAAGAATAAATTAGCATAAAGTGAGTCAAGTGTTAAACTCATAATTTTGAAGGTCAGTTGAGAGGCATCGTTACTTCATGATTTGACGGCATTGTACTTGCTATAAGATTTTTAATTTTTTATGATTTCTTGTTTCATATGTTTTGATTTACGTTAAAAATCTATTCGTTTAAATAAGGTATCTATAATTAATACCTCTATTGGATAGAGTATTATTATATTTCGCCATATTGTATTAACAATGGCGGCATTTAGTAACCGTGAATTGTATCGGGAACCAAACTAGTGTACCAAATTTCAGCTCAATCGGACACTAGGAAGTGGGTCAAATTTAACTTACAAGGTTCCATTACACACACTGGGATAGGTAAAACTAAATAAAAACTTATAAAAATAGACTAAACAAAGAAATCTCTACATAGAGAATGATGAGAAATATCTTTAAATTTTATATTATCAACTCTTCTTTCTTAGTACTTATAATTTGCCTACGTCCCATTTAAAAACGTCCTACTGCTGGGCACGGGATCAGACCAGAGTCCACCAAGCTAGCCAAATGCGGGTTGATGGACTTCACACATCAACAATTTGCTAGATTCAATCTGATATGTAGGTTTCTTTACGATGTTTTCCTTCACCGTAAGGCCTTTATTCTTAAGGTAATTTTAATTTATAAATATTATTTTTTTCCCTCTTAATGATGCCTGATAATATTCCACATTGTACCTTAACTGATTGACTTGAAATAAGATTCAAAAGAAAGTACTTTCCCGCCTGTAGTTTTACCACAAATCTAAAATACATCGTCATAAATATGGAGGAAAGAGAAGCCCAATCTCCCATTTTCTCTATACGTTACGATGTTATATTACAATTATTCTATTTCCAGCATAACGTGACCTTAGTATGATGTCACATATGTTAGTAATATGACGTCATTATTGCACATGTGGGCGGTAATGTCAACACACAAAGCACTTGATTATGTAGAACAGATAGAATGCTCCCAATACTTAAATAATAGTTTGTAGGTCAATATCTTTTATTGAAATTTTAAATGTCATCTTTTGGTTCTTTTATTACTAGACTAGGGAACTCAGTTAGTAGACGTTGTCTTGCCCCAGATCTTGGGGCTATATGTTTATTTTTGTAAGAAATCCAAAAAAAATATTGTCAAAAATCTCCTCTCGACAACAATACTAACCAGGTCCAACTATATTATAAGTACACAAAAGAAAATCATCTCAGTCTAGCCGTTTAGGAGAAGAAGAAGTACCAACACACGGGTATTTCTCCGAGATTGCGTCCTTCATTTGATTGATCTGGCCAAAAATTATTTTAATTTTTGGCTCTATTCAACATACCCTTATTATTAAAGACATACACACACACGCACGCACACACAGTATTTTATGTAAGCAAATAATTACATTTTTTCAAGTCACCGGTGGCTACGGCTCCAGGTTCAACAACTTCCTTATAATTTACATTGTATCAAGTAATTATTCCTGTAATATTTAGGTCTTAATCAAATAATTGAGAAAGAGCTCTTGATGTGTTTTGGCTCTTTCCTATTAAACAGTTAAATCATTAATCTCATTGATTAGGTCTGCTTAGATAATTTCTATTTCTCTTCTTTCACAAGTTTACCGTTATGTACAATAGACATCAACGACGCCCGGCGGTCTACTAGCACTTCATCTGGTCTATTATCAGTTATAAAGACTGACCATTGAAGAGCTAGGTATGATTATTTTTTAGCTTAATATAATATAATTAATTAATTACCATAAGAGAATAAATAAAATAAATAAATATGTTGGAACATTAACACACAGCACCATCTAGTCCACCATGAAACCACCATGAATACCAGATAGTTGATACACTACATATATAACTTTGAATACATACATATTATAAACATAAACACTCATAACTGAAGTACAAATATTCTTGCTCATCACACAAATGGATGCCCCCAGCGGGACTCGAACTTGCGACTGTTGACATAGAAAGTAGGGTCACTACCAACTGATCCAAACGTGTCGTCATATAATAAAATAATAAAGCAGGTGATAACAGGCCATCAGGGTCACAATTATTTAATACTCTGATTACTTCATAAGTAGTTGTTACTTTGCAGTTTGCAAGAAGAAATATCTTTGTTATTTATATTCATGACATAATTTTTATGTTAATGCGAAAGGAAAATTTTATTGAATAAAGAATTATGCTTTAAAGATTTCCAGTTCTATTCGCCTTGGCTATTGCAAGCAATTTATAGATGGTACATAAACTAATATGAATATACTAATGTTTGTATGGAACTAGTTCTTATCTGTGTCTATGGTTTTTTTTTAATATTTATTTAGCGCCTTACCCTTGCTTAACTTTGTTACTTCTAGAATTTTGTACTCAGGCAGTGCCACCGTTTGTAATTTAGGTTCAACTCCAGGTCTGAGCACTAAATTTTATTCCAATCCATCCAGCCGTAAAAATGTAATAAAAGAAATATATATATATGTAATAAACACACATACAAATTTGTATATAATATTTATTGGTACTCCTGTCGGTATATACGTATATGTATGTATGTATTAATGCATATATTGTATATATTGTTTGTTATATATTATATAGTAAAACTTCGTATTGTACCCGTGACTTTCTATCTGACCAAATATTTCTGGAGTCGTCACTACTTCTTCTTTAATATATATATATATATATATATATATATATATATATATATATATATATATATATATATATATAAATATACACTTTTTGTTGTGCAATAAAAAATATTTGATTTGATTTGAAACATGTGTATTTATAAAAGTAGTGTCATTGACTGAGGATAAATTACTTATGAATGCAGACACATTCAGGGTTGAAAGGCATAAATAAACTCATTTTCAAGTACTAAAATGGACTTCATATACATTCGCTAAACGTTACATAAGCTTATATAACAATTGACACATTCTAAGGTCGCAAACGCGAGGCTAATTTAAGGTCTATCCAGTTTTAGTGGCACCTTGACATTATACACTTTGCTTAGAATTATAGCTCTTCGAATACTGGTTGTAATGACAGGAGTTTACCTTGATAGTCTTCCTTATAATATGTTAGGAAATTTGAGGTTATTAGAGATGCTATACGAATTGTGAGTGAACGGAAACGGAAGTAATACATAAAATTATTGGATGGCTTCAAAAAAATATAGAATATATTTAAAAAAAAAATTCATTGACTTCAAATCACTTTAAATTATTTCAATGCTATGGATGGAATTTCTAATTGTTGTTTTGTAAGCCATACTATTTAAAAAAGGGCCATGAAAATTCATTCACAACTAACGAACATATCACGTAACATACGCTTTTGGAACACAGTCAAAATTTTACTGCTTATTGGCTCTAGATACAAGGTTCATTTATTAATTGTGGTAAAGATTTATAGATCAACTTATCGATCTTTTGGGTCTAATTTTATATGATTGTACATTGAAAATATACGTATTTAGTAATATTTTCCCTTGTTTTTACGAAAGCGATTATATTGCCTCTATACTTTAATCAATAATTTTGGAAAGTACCTCATTTATAGAGATCTCTACCCACCAGCTAATTCGCCACAAAATTAACAATAATTTGCCCAAAAAAAATAAAACTCATTTCTACTACAATATCTAAGAAAATATGACAATGTTGTAACGCCATAGACAAAGTACTGCATAGACGTTGTCACGTTCTGTATTACCTTTTCAAATTCAAGGCTAGTTAATTATAATAAGTTGTAATCAAAATGACTCTTAACTTTTTTTACACCTTTGTTTTTGTTTGTACAAAATATTAAATGAGGTCGCTTATATAATAATATTATGAATTTTTTGGTCTGATGGCGTATTCCATTTCTTCTATCAAACTCCTCGCCATCAGGTTGGATATCATTCATATATCCTACTAGCGATTCACCATCGCTCCACTCGGGTTTGTCCCTAGTTACGTTTTAATGTTCAGTATAGATTTCTCAGAGATGAGATATTTTCCTGCAGCAAAAAGTATCCTATATGTTGATCCGGATAAATAAAATTTTATCTTATTAAAATTAACATTATTATCGATACAAAGACCGAATTTATAGTTTTTAAATTTTTTGTCTGTCTGTCTGTCTGTCTGTCTGTCTGTCTGTCTGTCTGGAAACGCATCACGGGAAAACCACTGAACAGATTTTGATGAAATTCGGTATGATGATTGCTGGTTATCCGGGTCAACACATAAGATATATACACACATACGATAGGACTTTTTATTACCGGAAAATATCTCATCTCTGAGAAATCTGTATCAACCGTTAAAACTTACCAAGGGACGAACCTAAGCGGAGCGAGGGTTAGATAGATGCTAATTTAATATACTTAAGTGTCTTGAAAAGTCCACGTCTCTAAATATTAAGGCTAGCAATTATATAACAAATGAATCAAACTAAACAGTATCCACACGTTACAAAAGTGGGTCTTTCATAATTTTCCCAAACAACAAAGGCCTGTGCGAAACAACTGTCGTAAACGCAACGGCTAAACAAAAAAACATGAAATATTGCTCTTTATGCAGAGATCTATGCAATTTTAAGGTAAATAGTAGACTGTAGAATAATTACTTATAAAACGTGGTCAGGTGATTTGTACATATAAGGTGGTTGATACCTTGAAGGGCTTTTTAAGGCTACATTATATTGTTTTCCCGCGACTCCATCCGCTCAAATGTCATCAAAATTCGTTCAGTACTTTTTGCGTGAAAGACTTACATACATAACATAATCATACATTCTGACAAACTTTTACTTATAATGTTTGTAAGAAAACCTATGACCATTTCGATTAAAATATCAAAAACTCATGAAAGTAAAGAGAAAACATGGTGCCAAATTCGTCTTGCATCATGAAAATATTGTCAGTTATCATAAAACTTAGGCTTATACTCATCTATGATACTTGAAGGAGATCAAGCTGAAAATTTGAGGAGTCTGACGGCCCCCTGAGACAAGTGTGATCGAGAAGTATGCAACGACAAAGCGTTTGGCAGTTTATAACTATCCTCTCTGGCTACCTCGCACGGCTTATAAGCTTAATGATAAAGACATAATATAAATGAGATTAAGCTTCCAGTTTTTTTTAAATATTTATAATATGTATGTATATAAATGTATATATGTGTAGTGTATCAACTATCTGGTATCCATAACACAAGCCTCGTAGCTTACCGTGGAACTAGATGGTGTTGTGTTAATGTCCTAACATATTTATTTATTTAAGATTTGTTATTATGACGTTTGCACTCAATATGTAAAAAAACGCTATGCCTAAATAGATGTAGAATTGAACACCTCTTCGTATTTATAATAATAATAATATAATAATAAATCTCTAAAATTCGGAATACTTTTCCATAAAATAAAATTACAAACAAAATTAAATTAAATGATTTATAAACTACGCAGTACGTGGGTTTTGTTCAGAATTTCATGGGTTTTATTTTATTTGCGCGGAACCCTAAATCTTTTTCTAAAATGAAAGTAGCCTTAGTTACTCGTTACAACATCAGCCATGTGCCAGTCCCGTCAAAATCAGTCGGAACAAACAGACAGTCAGACAAAAAAAAATTCTTATAAGTACCTTAACTTTCATAATATGTATTTAATAAAAACCTGTTATTTTGACATTACAAACAGACACTTTAATTTTATTCATCTGTATAGATGATAGCTCTTCTCCATTCAATCTAATCATGTAATTTAACTTTTCCACCAAAAACTTATTAAATAATTTTTGTATGTATGTATGTATGTGAACCAATAGGTATATCTAGAATAATTTTTTATATATAATTTTATTATTTTTTACTAATTGAATGTATAAATAATCAAAAGATATAAAAGCTAATTAATAAAATTATTAGGTCAATGTCTTTTTATTAGAAATTAACAAATCGATGCATTCATTAGTAAAAACTGGGGCAATCGATAGAAATCAAAGTTTAATTAAGATATTTTTGTATTCCTAGATGCTACTAAAAACCTTTTTATAAAGACGTATAATAAAATGGTAATTAAATATACATATATGTTATATATTATGTTTATCTATTACAATAATATTTGTGATTTTCTCCGACTTTGCTTTATGTACTCTTTTAAAGGTGCATCTTTATTATTTTTTCCATAATATGCTCTTTACTGTATATTATATGTTCATCTCGGATGTTCATTACGGAGAGATAAAATACAGACCAAGTGAACAAAATTCTAGTAATTTTTACTAGAACCATTTTTCTATATTAACAAGCGACTTACTCAAGCTTCACTCGGGTTCGTCCCTACTCCCTTGGTAAGCGGATTTTGTTTACATTTTCGTGGATATAATTTTTTTTGCGCATTCCCCTAATTCTTTTTCTAAAAAGTCACTCCTTATATATAACCTCAGCAATCTGCCAGTGAAAGCCCCGACAAAATCCGCTCAGCCGTTTCGAAGATTAACCGGAATAAATAGACTGACAAAAAAGCGAGTTTTCTCTACTAATATTATAAAGAAGTCATGTTTGTGAGTTTGTGACGTTGTAGGGGGTAATCTCTGGATCTAGTAAACCGATTTAGATGAAATTTGCTAAGAACATAGTTTGAGACCCTGGGAAGGACATAGGATACTTTTATCTCGGAAATCATCCCTTAAAGGAGTGAAAATGGGAATGAAAGTTTGTATGAGAAATCAAGCTAGGGACGGACCCGAGCGAAGCGAGGGTGAGTCGCTAGTGTTACATAAATCTAGTGATAGGCTGCGCACACGCACTGTCACTGATGCGGATCGGTATTGACCTTCTTTGTTACATATTACATGACAAGCGTGCAAATTACTTTCCGTGACTGACTGTTGTTCGTGAAAAAAAATCAATGTTTTGATGGATTGCAACTAAAATATTCACGTTAAATTTTACGACTGCCCCATTGGCATAGTGGCTAGCATTTACTGCTGCACATGTTAAGGTCCTGGGTTCGAGGCCTGAGTCGAGCCAAGCTAGTGGCTTTTTCTTAGTAGATTCCCGGAGTTGGAAAGTTACAAGTGTGTAAACCCCCGTGCCTCGGAGAGCACGTTTAGTCAGTTATGCGCTTTATCTCTCACTGTTCGTATTCCACTGGAATATGGGAGTTGAAGGAATATTGGGACATTAACACACAGCACCATCTAGTCCCATGGTAAGCTAAGGGGCTTGTGTTATGGATACCAGATAGTTCATACAATACACATATACCAATAACTTTAAATATATACATACTATAAATATAAACACCCGTGACGAGAGTACAAACATTCATGCTCATCAAATAAATGAATGCCCCCAGCGGGACTCAAACCAGCGACCGCTGGCTCAGCAGGTGCGGTCACTACAAACTCAGCCAAACGTGTCTGGCTAGTCTTAGTTACATTAGACAAAATATGATTGAGAGCCATATCTATATCATAGATTTTTTGTCAGACTGTTTGTTCAATCGCATATTGCTTGAAAACGGCTAGTCGGATTTTAATGCGATTTTTCTTGTTAGATAAATAATATTAGCTAACTAATCCATTTATTTGCATTTCTATTGTTCGATAAAAATATTAGATATAAAATCTTCCAGTTCTACGTAATCCCAAAAAAAACAAATTAAGAGGAAAATCGCTTTTATTTAATATCTGATTTTAAATGTAAAAGATAAAATATTCTATTTTAAAGTCGGTTAAAACAAATACCATTTGTTTCTTAACAAATGTTTCTTAATCTTATACTACATTCTACTTGTTGATATTGAAATTATGTACTCTTATGTAAGTTCGCTGCATTTAAAGTCCACTTTTGGCTACTATTGTAGACTGACCTTTAAAAAAGTTATTGTGAACGGCGGCCGTATAATAAGTTAAATAAAACAGTCAAATAGGCGTTTGACACGAAGTGGTTCTAGCAGAACCAAAACAATATTATTTTAGAAATGATTTACTGATATATATAACTAGCTTTCTCAGAGTTGAGATATTTTCCTGCAGTAAAAAGTATCTTAACATTGACCCGGATACCCAGCTATTATCGTACCAAATATCATCAAAATCTGTCCAGTGGTTTTCTCGTGGTGCGTTCCCAGACAAACAGATAGATAGATAAAAATTCTAAAAACTATAGATTCGGTCTCTGTATCGATAATAATGACTATTGTAACGCGGGGTTTTTACAAACAACGGTGATCGCGGGGTATCGTGTCGGAACATGTACGATCCTGTAGGGCCGTGTTTCGTGCGATCGTATAGTTTAGGCGCCCGCGCCCCCCCGTCTCCCGCGAACGCGTGAGCGACGGCGTGGCTCGACCAGGCAGAGAGCCGCGAGCGCCGAACGCGTAAACATCTATATCATAACGATCCTCCACGACTCTCATTTTCGCGCAGTTGTAAGATTTTATGTAATTTTTGTGTAACTTCTATAACCATAAGTTTTCTTGTCAAACCTCAAGTGAAATAAATATATTTTAATAGACTGTTGTATATCTATTAAACTATTTCAATAAGATTTTCTAATAAATATTTAATAACAGATTCGACTCAGAATTTTATTATATGTAATAATAATATCCTCACGACCGGTTTCGGCCACGGCGGCCAATCATTAAGACCAGCTATCTGCGCTGGAGATATAGTGCACAAATTTTGATTGTTTGGTGTACTTAATAAAGGTGAATTCACCTTAGCTATAGTTAGGCCCGATAGATGGCGCTGTTATCAAAATACAGTTTTTTTTTAAATTCTCCGACCAAACAAGGTCTACGGCCCGACAACGTCTGCCTATTTACACACTAAAATAATTAATTATCTATACTAATATTATAAAGAGGTAAAGTCTGTGAGGTTTTAGAGGGTTATCTCTGGATCTATTAAACCGATTTAGATGAAATTTGGTAAAAAGATAGTTTAAGACCCTGAGTAGGACATAGGATACTTTTTATCCCGGAAATCTTCACATAAAGGGGTCATAATGGGGATGAAAGTTAGTATTGGGAAGCACGCTAGTATATTATATGAATATGTATGTACATTAACATATCTAAAGGTACACCATAATACTTACAGTTCTACAAATCAGGTCACATTGTTTCACAAAAAGTTTCGTTTAAATCAATATTTCGTAAGTAGGTATAGGAAAGCAAAACGTCAATGCCACGGAGTGATAGCAGAAAGAACGTACCTACAGTGCATTCTCTTAGTATTTCTGGTACAGTTGTAAAACAAAGTGTTATTTTTTTTTAAATTGACCTTTTGTAAGCGATTTTATTTAGTTTTACAAACAATTATAAAATTATTTTAGAATTTCAAAGCACAGAAACGGTGTAACTTTGAATATCGGGAAAATTACATAGTAAGGAATAATAAATATAAATTCTATTTAATTAGCAGAATGAGCAGAAGGTATATATAAATAAAATAGAGTTAAGTAAAGCTTATCACAATATATATATATATATATATATATATATATATATATATATATATATATACACACATATGGACCACGTTATATATATACATTATCATTTGTTATATTTTAACATAACATTATACCTCATAAGTAATTCTCACTCAAATGTACCGGTCTGGTTGCACAAGGCGGATTTACGTCACTTTCAGTCCGAGTTAAGTGATCAGATATTTTGAGTTCCGTTAGAAGCTAAGACTATTTTGTCTTTTTTTGTTGCTCTCTTCATAGTGCTAACAAACATTTCATTGAAAATATTATGTCCAAGTTGAGACGTATTTAAAGGTACTTATTTTAGAACTTAATGTAAATAAAAAAATATAATATTATGTGACGAAATTCATATATTTATTACTTAAAATAGGCCAATAATACTTAAGTCTTACTTTGTATGTAAAGTGTTGAACAGAAGTTATAGCTAAGTAATAGCTAAGTTATTTTAGGTACGGTCTGTATAATTACATACGTCTGTTGTTATAATCGTTATATTACATATAATAAAAAAAGTTACACTGACTTAAAAATCTTTGAAAATGTATATATCAAGTTTCATGTTGTTAATATCATATTTAATGTAATGAAATTATAATATAGATCATCTACATCCGCTGTCTGTTCACTTAGATCTTTTAAACTACTCAACGGATTTTAATGCAGTTTTCAGTAATAGAGTGATTCAAGAGGGAAGATTATATGTATAACACATACATATTATAGTACAGAAACACCGATAAATTTAAAGATTTGTATTTTATACTAACCGTTAAAACGTATCTAGGGACAACCCGGATCTAAGCGAGGGTGATTCGCTAGTAACTAATAAATCAATGAAAAATATTTGAAATCTATCAATAAATAACTGAGAAATTAATATAAATGTCAGTCGTTCAGGTTGTGTGACGTCACGGAGTTATTCTTATAAGCGCAACTTTAAAGTTTCATAACTTTTTCATTTGTTGGGATATTTTAAAAATCCTTTCATCATTTTGTAATATTTTACTTAATTTTTTATAATTACTACATAAATTAAAATAAAATTGAAAACTTCTCCATTAGAGAAAGATAAAAAGAAGTGAAAAGGGTTTGTAACAAATAGGTCAATGTACCGAACCAAAACTAACTTCTTCCACCTATCCCGCTGACACTGAAAATATTCTTGATACTAGATAATTATTTTGAAATGACAGACAGACACCAATTTTATATAAAAGGAGTTCATAATATATAACCTCTTTTTTCATTAGCAATAACTCCTTTTAAAAATGATGACGAAGATGAAAAAAACCCTTCATTAAGACTAAGGCCACGTATCAAAATGCCGACACAAAAAAGGGTATAATATTTAAGATGGCCACGAATGTGAAAGTGAAACGGTTATATAAGGGCAAGGAAGGACTACGTTTCACTAAAAAAAAAAATATTTTATGCAGAACTCAAAAAATCATTGATCATAATAATTATGGTAAAGTAAACTTTTACTATCTACATTTTATTTTAATTTATTATAATATCTTATGATTAAATGTTTCTAGTTACGTTTTAACATTTAGTATAGATTTCTCAGAGATGAGATAGATATTTTCCCGCAGTAAAAATTATTCTATATGTTGACCCGGATAACACGCTATCATCATTCCAAATTTTATCAAAATCTATCTAGTGATTTTCTCGTGATGCGTCCCCACAGATAAAATTTTAAAAACTTTAGATTCAGCCTCTGTATTGATAATATTAATTATTTCAATAAGATTTTCCAAAAAAATATTTAATGTACAGGTTCGACTCAGTTAGAATTTTATTATATATGTACAGATTTAGTTGGATCCAATAATTTCTAAGACGTATTGATGAAATACATTTAAGAACCATTACGTTCCGCTTAAGATTTTACTGCGTTTCAAATTACATACATTCTAATATATATTATTACCCACATTATAAATATGCACGTACTTGAGTACATCTCATCTATATAACGATTTAATTAAGTTTCATTCACAAGTATTCATCCTGAAATCTTTATTTAAGAATTATTTTTTGACAATAACATAATTTTCTAATAGCTTTTTATTTACTTATGAGTAACTACAAATTAAAAGTTTTGACGAAACGTTTCGCTCAGTTTGTGTCTGTCAGGTAACTACTTGCTGTGTTAGCGGTCGCGGTTTCGAGTCCCGCTAGGAGCATTCATTTGTGATGACCACGAATGTTTGTATGTACTCCAGTCATGAGTGTTTATATTTATAATATTTATGTATTTAAAGTTTTATATGTGTAGTGTATCAACTACCTGGTATCCATAACATAAGCCTCGTAACTTACCATGGAAGTAGATAATGTCCCAACATATTTATTTATATATTACTAGCGGCTCACCCTCGCTTCGCTCGGGTTCAACCCTCGCTACGAATATGTTCTCACGGTTAGTATGCAATAGATAGACTATATATTATATAACGTGTTTCCCGTGGGAATGAGATATTCTCCCGCGTAAAAAGTAGCCTATGTCACTCTCCAGCCCTCCAACTATCTCCACACAAAAAATCACGCCATTCCGTTTCGATGTGAAAGAAGGACAAACAAACAAACAAACAAACAAACAAACAAACAAACAAACAAACAAACAAACAAACAAACAAACAAACAAACAAACAAACAAACAAACAAACAAACAAACACACTTTCACATTTCTAATATTAGTATGGTTTTAAAGTACTTACATCAAAACATTCTTTATGAAATCTTGGCAGTCAATTTTATCTTACAAAAGCGTAGTTATGTAATCTGGATGATAGCAATCCATTTAATATCATGGAGCAGTCTGATGATGGACCTGGATAAGAATAATCTAACTTTTTAATGTCTACTTAGAACCTTTTAACTTAGGGTTTATTTGATTAGTTTTAACGAGCCCCATACATTACAACTGCTGTTAAAAACTTTTTTTTTACTTTATTATCTTCTCCATTCTACGTGACATTGACGAAGAAATCTGTGCTCAACTGGCATGCTTTGAAGTCATTAACAAGATTTAATTTAATTTTTTTTTTAATTAGTCCTTTAAAGGCATAAAACGGTAGCTCTATAGAATTTTTTGACATTCGTGTATCATCTTCTGTTACAGTCTAACAGTTTTCATTTTTCAAATCTATTGAATGAAATAAATTGATTAAATTCGATCGATGCGAGGATTCGATCACGATTACAATCTGGATTAAATAATAGAACTCTATCATGGAGACTTCTTTAACCTATCCTTTACAGTTATTTAACTGATTTTTAATGTGTAGGAGGTTCTGCATTCGTGTGTATGTTTGTTTGTCTATAATTTACGCAATGTTTTCTCAAATTTGTATATGTCAATCTCAATCCACGTGGGTTTTAATATACATGATATGAAAATATTCTGCTCATAAAGATCAATTTAAAGTAACTTTTCCATACAGCATTCCATCGTTGAATGTGCATTCCCAATAAAATTTCAGCTATAACTTAACATATAATATTCATGTTTGAATTTTTATAGAATTTATATACAAATAGTATTTTTTTAGAATTTGTATAAATTAAAAGCGTTGGAATTAAAATATATTATTTTTAATTTTTCTTCAAACTTATATTTAAAATAATAAACAAATTTAAAAATACATATCAGTAATATATAAAATTTAAAAAATGACCGTCGGTACGTCTAAACGCGGAAGAAGTCAGGCTTCGCGGAGCATGACACTCAGAGAAGATTTAATGGGTAAGACAAAAATAATTGTAGGTGTCAGTAATAACAGGATATGATATTTTACAAGTTTTTATTTAAAATGTCTATACATTCAGAAATCTACGTGGTAATTTTTAAAACCGTTAGAGCCAAATTTAACAAACATGCATCTTATTTTATTAGAAACTAACTGGATTGGGAAATATTTTTAGTGATTTGTGTAGATGGAAAGATCTTTTAGATTATCTCTTCTGTTCTACAGTATATAAAAAATATTGGTTTTTACTCGTAGTTTACCTAAGTTCTTTAAACACACATGATCTACCTATATATATATATATATATATATATATATATATATATATATATATATATATATATAAATCTATTTTTCGTGAAGGATTCATCATCTTCCAGACTGTGAAGTGTGAGTGATTCTATACAGCGAATAATGATATGAAATTTTTTGACAGCATATTCCTGTAATAACATAGATCGCTTAAGTATTTTTTTACTTCGGTCCCTAATGGAGTGAAAAATGACGATAGAATTATACTAATTGTCAAAAAAAAGTAAGCCCGTTGGCATAATTATGGTAAAAAATTTGAAACCACTGCGTTACATCACTAATTTTCCTATAAATACAAAAATGTGTGAAGGACTGCTCCAAATATTACAGATTCATTACCTTCTGTTAGAAAACTTGTATCTTCGTATATAGCATGTAGAATTTTTATTGACTTAAAGGCAATGGTAGCCCAGTGGTAATTCGCTCGCTTGGAAAATCGAGTGAAGCGGGTTCAAATCCCGGGTCTCTCTGTGATATTTTGTACGAATGTACGAATTATTTCAATTACCACTACTTGTCTTACGGTGAAGGAAATCATCGTGAGAAAAAGCTGCATTTTTTCATGCCAAGTCCGCCAACTTGGCCAGTGTACTGAAATAAAGCCTGATCATGTTGAAGGGAGGCCGTGCCCAGCAGAGGGACGATAAAAAGGGCTGAATACATGTTGGCATTTGATACTGTACAGCTGGTCTATGACCTGGAGTTACCCATGGGTTACTCTTGCACTTATATATGTATGTACCCAAGCAAAGCCAGTGTATGTATGTTAAACACACAAAAACAGAAATATCTTGAGTACCTCCTCTCTCTGAAGTAGGAAATTTTTTTTAACAATAAGCGTATACACTATACACGGTCCTTTAAATTGTATTAAAGTTTTAAATAAATATTTGAAGTTCCTAACATTATTGCTACACGTGCAAGTGAATGGACTCAAATATTGTGTAATATCGTACTCGATAAGCTTTCTCTCCTAGGCCAGCTAACTTCATACAAGTGTTTGGGTTTAAACAGCTCACCTTTCAATTTAAGCCTAATTACCTTTATATGTATGGAAAATAATTATATATTAATTTCTACTATCTATACATATAAATAAAGTTGAAGTGTCTGTAATAACAAAGTAACAGCTTTTTACTAAAAGCATATGAAATTATATACGGCACGGAAAAACAAAACTTTAAAAATGTTTGTCGGTCTGTCTTTTTGTTCCGGCTAATCTCCGAAACGACTGGAGTGATTTTAATAATAATGTTATAAGGAGTACGCTCCCGAGCGAAGCGAGGTTAGTCGCTAGTAACTAAGCTCGCTGATTAATCACGAAATGCCAGAGAATATAAATGATATACACTTGTTTGGCAGATAGATTTCTCATGGGATTTCAAAATTCAACCCTTAAATGGGTGAAAGAGGTTGGTTTGGTTTGTAAGTTTGTGTAAATATCGGAGCTTCGTGCAAAGCAATGATTCAACCACTAATATATGAATAAATATCTTATTATTGAAAGTAATATGTTATAAAGTAGTTGCCACTAAAGCGAGCAATAAGTACAAACTACAAGAAAACTATTGCATATCCTACAAGTAGTGCCATCCCACATATTAGTGCGATCAAACAGACAAAAAACAAAACAATTGAACGAACGGATGGACAGACAGACAGACATTCACATTCACAGATTTGGTACAGATAATAGTCTATATACAATCTTTAAACATGATTAAAATATAAGTAAATTTGCTCAACTGTATCAACCGAGAAGCACTTTGCCACATGTTACCTGCTTTACATACAAAAGAATGCCTCGGTATTACAACACTGTATATTTACCTAACATGGCCCACTTTGCTAGTTAGACGTATTTAAGTATAAATTAAGATAAATTAAGCTAAACTTAGTGATTTGTTGTGGTTAAAATTGCATTTACCTAGTTATTTTTTCTACGAGTATACATATTATAATATTTTTTTTGAAATAGTCATTATTAACGATATAGGGGCCGAATCTATAATTTTTAGAATTTTTGTCTGTCTGTCTGGAAACGCATCACGAGAAAACCACTGAATAGATTTTGATGAAATTTAGTACGATGAAAGCTGGTTAACCGGGTCAACATATAGGATACTTTTTGCTGCGAGAAAATATCTCATCTCTGAAAAATCTATACTTACCGTAAGAACTTACATAGGGACGACCCCGAGCGGGGCGAAGGTTAGTCGCTAATAATAATAAAAATTAAAAAAACCCGACAACGTAAAAAACGAACTAAAATAAGAAAAAAACCTGACCAAGAAACACTTTACAGTCCAAAACCTACATGTTTCCTCGGAGTTTTTTCAAAGTATTTTTTTTTACTTTTTTAGGATCAGCTTTCACGTCTTAATTTTTCAATTATTTTTTTTTTGTATTTTGCAAGTTGAGCGATATCAGGGTGGATCGCTAGTATATATAATATTTAGCAATTTTTCTTTTGTGATTGCGACCAATCTATATAGAGCCTTTATACAATCGAAATGAGAGTATAATCATAGGCCAAGGTCGAATTGTTGAATATCAGTCAATTACAGTATACATTTCTAAGTCAATATGACTTACTCGTACATATATATACTCAATTTTGTTTATAATTTTATGTTTATTTATAGCTTATTATGATATATTTATAAAATAATTATTTTTATGGCTGTATAATTTTTGGCCTACTACGTTAAAATATATGAAGGTACCCAATTCGAGTGATTTTTTATTTGTCTATCTATTATTTGTTATAATAGCACCTAGCAAGTTTTCGAAAGACATGCTCCGTCCGCCCGAACTTGGCCAGAGTGGTGGACTATGGCCTGATCCCTCTCGTGTTGAAGGGAGGCCCACCACCAGCAGTGGGACGTTAAAAAGGGCTGAATACATACATACAAATTAGTTGTATTCAAATAAATTGAAATTCTCATACTATTAACCTCTAAAAACTGTTACGAGCTTCCTTAGAAATATATTCGAGCCCCTTTAACCACAGTACAACCGTCAGTGTATTTAATTACAACCAGTTTTCTTTGAAGGACTACTTACTGTTAGATAATGATTGATACATTATGTAACTCATCTTTCTAATGATTGTGCAAATCGCATGTAATTTTATATCTATTTGATCTGATGATATAAGTACAGAGTAGCGTCCGCTTAAAAAGCCGGAGGACTGTCTTATGATTGTTGTTGTAGAGCCTTAATTAAGCTTTTTACTCTGACTGGCTAAGCCGGTTTTGATGGCATTTTTTTAATTGCTTAGATTTAATAGCCGCAGGACGTAGATTCGATATCCATACACTATAAAATGTATTAACCACGCAAATGTCATATGATTGTTATGGAATAGCCTTGCCTTTTACTGGTATAATATATGGATAAGCTGATTTTGATGGCATTCTCTTAATTGCTGTTAGTCGAAGTAATGATAAACAAGTTAATATGTAGTTGTGTAAGTCTAGAAGAGTTACTGCAGAAATAAGCGTAAATGTGTTGAAAGCACGCTTATTAAACTTTTATAACATTTCAAGTTAGTTTTATATATTGATACAAGTGACTACGTAGATACATTTTTTTTTTAAGCGGAACAGTAATTTTTTTTCTAAAATAAAAGAAGCCTAAGTATTCTTTATAAAATCAGCAGAGATTTTCATTTCGGAGAATAGCCGGATCAAACAGATCCAGAAAGACACACAAAAATGTTAAAAGTTGTATTTTTCTTATACATAAGTACCGTATATAATTTCATATGCATTCAGTAAGAAGCTGTTATTTTGATATTACAAACAGATAGTTCAATTTTATTTTTCTGTATAGATGTGCAGTTAGGATGACAATATAATGATTTCATAGAGCTGTTCTGATGATAGAGTCAGAAGGCCTTAATATTTAGACTTATTTGATTCATTTTGACGAATCTTATATTTTTGTGTTTTTTATTTAGTTTTTTTTTTAATTGATATTTTTTGTTACAGCAAAATGTGGAGCCTAGTGATGATGGCGACGCTGATCGCGACCGCGCGTACCAAACAGATTCCTTCTAATACCGGTAAGTACATATTTACCTTATAATAGTAAATAAGCAATTCTTGTATAATATATCTATATACATAATTCTTCAGTACTTTTGTATGTCACTGAACTCCTAAACGGCTGGACCGATTTTGATGTTTTTTTTGGTTGGGAGAGATTTCCTGGATGGTTTAGATTGATGACTGGACCCGGAAGATGACGCTGCAGTCGGGTTCTAGGTTTTATTTCTTCTTATCACTAGCAGACTCGACAGATATTGTTTTGTCCGAACATATAAATAACTCTTCGGTACGTGTGACTGTCACTGAACTCCTCCTAGGCTGGACCGATTTATAATTTAGATAAATAAAGTTATATATGTGTAGTGCATCAACTATCTAGTATCCATAGCACAAGCCTCTTGTAATTGTTTGAAAGTGTATACTTCCAATTTGATCACATTTAAAGAAAAATAATACCATCTCTAAGGGTGGAAAAATGGCAAATGAAAATTTAACCTACTACTGTAGAGACCTAATCAGATATTTTCGAAGTCGGTGCCAGCCGATACAAAGCAAAGCACACCGACTTCGTAAATTTTTGGTTAGGTATCTATAGTAAATGAAAACTAGGTACCAATCAGTTGTTTTTTACTTTTTAGTGTTTTTTAAATTCGGTTATTACTTTTTTGATTTGTTCATTTGAATTATGAGCTAAGATTCGAAAATTTTCTGGTAGACATTGAACAAATCATTATTAGATCAGCTAGATGGTATTAAGTTTGTATTGTATTGTCATCCAGAGATGAAATACATACTTAAAAATTTTGCAATCGATATATTAATAAGAAGTTGATTAAAATCGATTTCTTATTCCAGATATAATAAGTTACAATTGAAGCTAACAAAGTTGAGATATTTAAACTAATATTTCATATAATTTTTTAATATACTCATTTAAAAAACATTGATTTTAATAATCCCAATAAAATCGATTCCAATATAATCGCTATATCAACTTAGGTCCGGTCAATGTCCAAAAGAACAGCTACAGAGGGTCAACGTACTCGAGGCATCCTTACCGACGTATCCTTGCGATCGAAAGGATAGAAATATTTAGCATTCCTTAAAACTCGTATAATTTAAATATACTAATTATTTCTCCCGGCGTCGTCTGAAAGTATTAAATATAATGTATGATAAATATTGTTTTTTAAGCTTTTGATCGACTTCAAAAAAGCATAGAATTTTTAATTCCAATATATATTTTTTTGTTGATTTTATAAACTGTTGCTCAAAGAAGTGTATGTAATTTAAAAAAAAATGCACTACTACGAGCGTTATAATCAGTTTTAATGGTATTTTTAAGTTAGTACAATCCCTTAGTTAATAAACATGCTTTATAACAATCATGGTCACAGGAGGTTCTTCATGATGAAAATAAATCCACAACAGAGTCCACAAAGATAGTTTTATTTAAAAGTAATTACATATTTAATTATTATATATTTGGAATTAAAATATAACTTGATAATTCTCTTACAATATATGGTCAAGTACAACTCTGACTCAAGTTAGGCTTTTGAATGCATTTTATATGATTAAAATTTTCGCACTTTGCTCTTTCGTATTTTGGAAAGTAAACATAAGTCTAAAATTAAAAAATAGGAAAATATTGGACATTCTCTATAGTTCATCTATTCTGTAAAATTTGTCCAGAATAACTCTTATTGCTAACATTTTATTTTATAATAATTCAACCCTCTTTAACATCCCACTGCTGGGTCCGCCCTCCCCCAATGCGTGGACGTTCAGGCAGTAGTCCTTACACTGGTCAAATATGTACACATATAACACATTTACACGTTTTTCGATAACTGGTTAGGTTAGGTTTTAATCATTTACGATGATCTCACTCACCGCATAAGGAAATCTTACGACGAAAGAAAATATTGTGAGGAAACTTGCATGACTGGGAGAACTTGGCAAATTTTAGAAGCCATCTGAAGTCCGCCAACCCGTACTTGGCCAGCTTGGTGGACTGTGATCTGATCCCCCTCGTATTGAAGGGAAACCAACCCCTTGCAGGGCATTAAAAAAGGGCTGAATATAATTAGCAAGTAGCAATTATGTTGAACATGATTTGTCCATAAAATAATAAAAATTAAAGGTACGACACCCCGGATTTCAATCCGTTTCACTTGGTTTTCTAGGCGGACCTGTTTTCATTGGGCTACCATTTCTATTTTGCTTCACGTGATGCTCTATTTTTAAACCAAACAAGTACACAGTAAGAGTAAAATAACCCGATTGTAATTTAAAGCAAGTTTTGCAGTTGTCTTAATGCCTGCGTTATTTTTTTTAAGTCCACCGATTTCTTAGAGAATACTTGACTAATTCTGCTAGTTAAAGCAGTATTCTGTCTCTCTAAATAAATAACCGAAGAAATAAGATGAAGAAGAAGAAAGTCAGGAAAAAAGCCTCCTAATCTCTATTTTAAACTTTCTTTTATACTCATTTTAAAACTAAAGAATTGTATATACCCATATACGAGTATGTATGTCAATACGGATTTATATAAAATATAAGCGCCAGTGGAAATTAAAAAGCGAAAAAGACCAATTTCAAGTTTAGAAATAACTAATATATGCACAAATATATACACAGACATCCTATTAGTACTTTTCTATCTTTAATTAAGACCTTTTTTATATATATATTTTATAAGTAAATTACGTTTTTGGCAGATTTTGAAACGAGTAAAAAAGTGTGTGACATTAAAAAGGCGTATAATTATATGCACGACTAGCATTGCCCGCGGCTCCGCCCGCGTTCCGATGACCAAAAACTAAATTCTTAGGATTTACATATTACTATACTCTTACATTGCATTTTTTCTCAAAAAAGAAATATTTTCCCGCGGTTAAAAGTATCCTATATGTTGACCCGGATAACCAGCTATCACCATACCAAATTTCATCAAAATCCCTCCAGTAGTTTTTCTGTGAGACAGGCAGACAAACAGACAGACAAAAATTCTAAAAACTATAGATTCGACCTCTGTATCGATTATAATGAAAATTTCAATTAGATTTTCAAAAAAATATTTAATGTACAGATTCGGAATAGTTACAATTTTATTATATGTATAGATTTTTATTTCTATTTCAATAAAATGAATTGGAATAATCTAATATTGCTGTAAGATTCAGTCCTTCTTCTACATTTTGGTTAATTAAAGTTTAATAATTTTCAAATCACTTATTACATTGTATACTTACTTCTTGCACATTGAAGTCACACAGAGATTTACAATGTCTTGCTCCAATGCCCCAAAGGAAGTAAATTACAACGGGCCACATGAAAGGTATCGTCACGCATCTACACACGGTTCCGTGGTTTCTAATATAATAAGTATATAAGTTATATTAGAGGGGAAAACAGGAGAAAAATTAATAAATTAAATTATAGTTAAAAAAACGTGTGTGTGTATTATGAACACACATAAGAAGTTATACTTATTTGGCGTAACAGAACAAAAATAGCTAAAGATTTCATCCCGTATGTCACAAGTGTCTGTTTGTAAAAGGAATACAGCTTATTTCATCATGTCGCTTTTTGGCTGTCTTTGTGCGCGCGCATCGTACAAAAGTTACTCTCATATTTTTTTTAAACGTGCCAAAAGAATTGTAACTTTAAAAAAATAAGTTTTGACCAAGAATATTGTATAGAAGAAGTCGAAACCAATTAAATACATCTGAGTTCGAATATTTAATAGGGATGAAATAATTTCATAATTTGAGCTTTAGTTGAAGCTACCTCTAGTTTCACGCTTTAAAAACTTCACAGCTTCAACAATACATCATCAGAGCTTTAATCTTATCCTAGTTTTAGTAGCTTCAGTGCATTTTTAGATTTCATGATTAATCAGTCAGTAAGTCAGAGAGTTTTTCTAAAATATATAAGTATAGACTAAGTATTGTTTACAGATTTAGCTACATCATCAGTAGCAACGGCTACAGAACCCGTCACAGAGTGGCCAGAATCTCTCGCCCCTCTCGATACTCTCGCGGTCGCGTGCGAGAAGGACAACATGCATGTCACCATCTCCCTCGCACATGCCCAGTCACATCCTAACAGGTATATTACACTCATCATCTTAATTAATACCTTTAGTAAATTTAACTGGACCAATATTTGTACTGGATCAAGAGTTACAAAAATCATTAAAGTAATTTAATAAGTTAACTGTTTTGTTTGTCTCGTGGCTAGTATATAAGGCTGAGAATCCGAAGATCTGGGGTTCGAATCCCTCGTCGAGCTAAGTACAGTTGTTGGATATACCTATCAAGAAATTTACTTTAACAGGAGTTGGGAGGCTACCGGTGGTAATCCCCGTGCCTCGAAAAGCACGTAAAGCCTTCTGCGCCTAATCTTTTAACGATCGTGTCGAATTGTCGTCATAACTGATTTTAAGTTAAAGGAATAGAACGACCAAAGGAATAGGCGACCATGACTGAAAAAAAATCAGTGATTTAATGCTGAATAAAATATTTTAAATTTTGAATTTCTATATACAAACAGACGGACATGACCAAATTATAAATGTTCCAATTTTGTTTCGGCTATCGAACCCTAATAATTCGTTTAAGAGATATTTAAACACCAAACAAAGAACAAAACCAGAATGTTAATATTTCATTACTGTATATTGTAGACGAGGACATAAAAATAGAACGAAAAGTCTCGTATAACCAACATAGCTGTGGTCAGTTCACGTTTTAGTGGTCAAGGTACTTTTGATGCGTAAGATGCATACTTCTCTTTATAAGATTATTTCTCTTTTAAATTGGTTTCTTTGTTTTAGTAAATATAAGAGTTTAGTAAGATTACTCTCATTCTCTTCGATTGACTCATTATGACGAAGCTAAAAGGAAAATTATAACTTTAGTATACGAAAATCATCGTTTATCTCTACATAAACCCCAAAATATCTAGCAGTACGATATTGATATACATTTCTCAGATGAGATATTTTCCCGCTGTAAAAAGTATCCTATATGTTGACCTGGATAATTAGCTATCATCATACCAAATTTCGTCGAATTCTGTCTAGTGGTTTTCTTGTGATGTGCGGTCACAGACAGACAAACAAAAATTCTAAAAACTATAAATTCGGTCTCTGTATC
This sequence comes from Brenthis ino, assembly GCA_921882275.1. Classification (NCBI taxonomy): domain Eukaryota; kingdom Metazoa; phylum Arthropoda; class Insecta; order Lepidoptera; family Nymphalidae; genus Brenthis; species Brenthis ino. The sequence continues at coordinate 21,882,956 of OV170231.1, forward strand.
GATAATAATGACTATTTCAATAAGATTTTCCAAAAAAAAATTTTTATTGTACTGATTCGACTCAGAATTTTACTATACATACGTATTGATGAGCATCGCTACCAAACTTCACAAGATTAACCGCAAAGCTAATTGCCTAGGCTGATTGATTGTAAATTTCCTCAAAATCACTCCAGCCGTTTTGGAGTCCATTGGGAGCATACATACACACATCGATTATAATAATTTCACGTTTTCTTAAGACAAAATGGGACGCGAACTCAAGAAGGCAAATTTAATTGGATAATAAAATCCTAGAACATTCTTAATGAGGTTTGCATAAAAAAGTAGATGTCGAAACTTTACATGCTGTGAATGCGAAAAATATCCACATCACGTGCGTCATATACGGAAGTAAGCAAGCTTCCTAACGAAGGATGTAATTAGAATCGTAATTATGGGTAGTGGAAAAACTCAGAAATATTGTCTTGTAGTTTTTTTTTTATCTTTGCAAGGAGGTCCAGTTTTTATAATCAATATACATAGGTATACCTATTTCATACGCTTTTAACTTTTTTTTATACTATCGAGTATATCTGATGGAGCCACGAGGTTAAAATTGGAACTCTGAGTCAGGCTCATTTGGTTATTTTTTTAATATTTACTAGCGACTTAGCCTTACTTCGTGAGGTGTATCTCTAGGACTCTTTTGTATAATTTTACAGCAAATTTAAAGCGACAAAACCGGCCAAGTGCGGGTTAGACTCGCGCACGAAGGGTTCCGTACCATTATCTATAAAAACGGCAAAGAAATCATGTCTGTTCTATGGGAGCCCCCTTAAGCAGCCAGCATTATGCTACCCAAAATATGGTCCCTAACTTCGCACGCTCGGTCATAAGCATCGTGGTCAAATATATATTTTCATTATAATTGTATAAAAATCTTAGCTAAACATAATTTTTCAGTGTATATGACTCATTCAACGGGATAGTCTACCCCGCGGGACTCGGCAGCAACTCTTCTTGCCTACGCGAGTATGTCTCTGCGAGGGGCGACCTGCAGTACACGGTGCCATTGAAAGGATGCAACACTATGTCAATAGATAACGTAAGTAAACATATAAAACTAGCTACTCTTGTGACTTTTTCCGCGTTATATTAAAAAAAAATAAAAATGCGGTAATAATAGATACATCTTTGGTGGAATTTTCGTATAATTTTCCATACAAATGTATATTAATGGGTATATTATATGTATACTAAATATTCAGTTACTATCGAGGCAATTTTCAAAAATAAAATCAAACAGGATATATTTCATAACAAAGTTTTCAGTTTCACGTCATCCCTATTTCGTATTTAGACTAAGGGCAGTTCTCAATTCGTCCGTATTTTTGTTCATGTTCGTTACCTCTGAATTCCGTAATTTATTAACCAAATTGAACAATTTTTGTTTTGTTTAAAAGTGTATACTTCCAGATTGGTCCCATTTAAATTTGAAAACAAAAAGTTTAACCTACTTTGAATAATTGGCATGTTGACTTGAAACTCTGCAAGTGTGTTTCTATTGCCGTTGATAGTGCAGCGGTTCGGTATCCTCGACCTGATCTAATTCTAATAAAGAATTCGTCAACGGCTAATAGTAAATTTGATAAGCCACAAATACGTTAGAATTAGATTTTAGAGCCAGATTTTTTTAGTGTTACTAATAAAAGCGAATTTTATTTTGTCAGTCTTTATATAAAAATTGGCATCAAACTAACTTAAACGGCTTAAGCGAATGTTGTATTACAATACTTTTTTCTTACTTTGCTACTTCTAAAAAGGAAAAAATAAAAACTTAAAAAAATAAAATAAACCCCACCCCGACTTCAAAAAAATCCATAAAAAGTAAAAAATTACTTATTAGTAGTTTTTATTTACTACAGATACCTAATCAGACACCTTCGAAGTCGGTGTCAGCCGATACAAATCAAAGCATATCGACTTTAATTTTATTGAGTCGGTTTTTATTTTATTTTTTTAATTTTAAAAAAAGTTTTTATGGCAAATACTATCAATGCGAATTTACTAAATATAAGCTAATTATTGAAAAAGTAAAATTGCTTATCCAGCAAGAAATAATCACCTGTAGTTCTGGAAATATTTTTTCTATAGAACGAATAACTTTTAACCATATAATAAGTGTCCCATTACAATCCCCTCAGTCATAGAAGTTCAGACGAAAGTTTTAATGTTACAATTTTATTTAATGTCTAGAAAAAGGTATTTTATTCCACAAACATATATCTTGATTTGATGACGTTGGCTCAGTTTGTAGTGATCTACTTGCTGTGCCAGCGTTTGCGGGTTCGAGTCCCGCTGGAGGCATTCATATTTTGAGTGATGAACACGAATGTTTGTACTCCAATCATGGATGTTTATCTTTATAATATGTATGTATTCAAAGTTATATATGTGGGTTTGGTATCCATAAGGCAAGCCTCGTAGATTACCATGGAACTAGATGGTGCTGTGTGTTAATGTCCCAACATATTTATATTTATTTTATAGAAAACGAAGTAGGAAAGCCATTAGAGTGCATATTATCAGGCGCAATGCGAACATTCCTTACTGTCCATTGTTCAAGCATTTATATACATACAATTTCAAGTTTGTAAGGGGCGGCGCACACAGGCACTTTGTATTGCCTATTGAAATATTTGCACGAAGGGCTTACTATGTAAAGAAATGAATGACTCAACAACTAGAAATTTTAATTTAAAGGAGATATATCGAAATTATTTTATACTTACTGTTATTAAGCAGTGCGGCAGTTGTAGTCCACTGGTAACACACTCGCTTGGAAAAACAAAATTGGAGTGGGTTCAAATCCCGGATCTTGCGCCTTTGATGCATGTTTGAGAGAACCTAGCAAGTTTCGAGAGACATGTAAATTCCGTCAACTCGTACTCGGAAAGCGTGGTGGACTATGGTCTAACTGCCCTTGTAGTAAATAAAGGCCGGTGCTCAGCAATGGGGCTTTACAAACGGTTGAATACTCTATTAAGCAAAATATATCGGTGATATTGTCCGCGTTGAATTAAAATTTACATTTTTATAAGATTCCTATCTTTTCGGTTTTTTTTTACTTTACATTATTAGAGTAGTAGTAAACCCAATTTATATTGAAAGAGTAACAAACACATATACACACAAACAATCGAATTTATAATAGTATAATATAATATAGTATATTTTTTTTAATTCATGGCACAATTTTATGTAACATCCAAACTTGTCTCTAATAAGTACTCGACCCACATGGGAATCGAACCCACAGCATTTAGCACATATAATAACAAAAAAATTCAAATACGTAATATCTCATCCGTTACCAAATATTTGTTTTAATACTTTCACGACTGGAAGGCAATCAATTAACATCTTCTTCTCAAACAACACGATTTGGAAGTGTTAGAATATAGTATAGAGACAAAGTATAGGCATACTAGCATTTGCTTTCAGCTCCTGCTTCTGCGCATCATTACCCAAAAGATACTGTTTAACTTTGAATTATGTATATATACTCGTAATTAGCAGAACCCGCGGCTTCGCTCGCGCTAAAACTACAGAAAAAAACTCTAAAAAGTGGGTTTCATAAAAACTTTCATCCCCTATTTTACCCTCTTAGGGGTTGAATTTTGAAAAGTTCTTCCTTGAAGGATGCCTTTGTCATATGAGGAATACGTGTATATATATAACGTTATTTTTGTTAAACTTTATTGCATTGAAGGTTCAATTTACATTGCTATATATTTATTTTAACTAGAATAATTACCTAAACACAATTGGTGATAGTTTTAAGATAACTTTTGCATGGGATTGTGTATTTAGTACATTTGATCGATGCCTTTAGGGGTCGGATTTGCTAGAATATAAATATATTGATGCCTGCTTTTATATTTCAAATTTGGAGCATTTGTAATATTCGCGTTAAATCAGTAACACACTTGTTAGTTTTTTTTTTCAAATATTGGTTATTTTTTTCCAAAACCTATTAAAGAAACCGACTTCATTCTAGTAAGACAATGGTAACAAATGCACAAAGTCCTAACTCCTAAACGAAGCTAGTACCTCATATCAGAAGTACGTATTAAATTCTTATTTATATTTATGTATAGGTACATATAATAAAATTATAACCAAGTCGAATTTATGCATTAAATATTTTTTGGAAAATATTATTGAAATAGTCATTGTAATCGATACAGAAGCCGAATCCATAGTTTTAGTTTTTTTTTCTGTATGTCTGTCTGGGGACGCATCATGAGAAAACCACTGGACAGATTTTGATGAAATGATATTTTTATTACGGGAAATTATCTCTTCTCTGGGAAATCTATACTAAACTTTAAATAATAGTGTAAAATATATAAAACACAATATACCTACCATTTAAATTCTACGATTAGGCAAGATTTCTACGTAGCAAGTGATTTTTTTTTATTAATTATGCCAAGTTCTGGTCCGTCTGTTTCCTACCTCTCTATCCATAAATTCCACTAAACAGATTTCGATAAAAATTAAATAGGACATAGATTGCAAGAATAAGTTATTTATTTAATTATAAGCTTTATAATAACTTGCGTTCGTCCAGTGGTCGAAATTCGACGATGATCATTATTGAAAATTTCAGGAAAATATATAAATGGAATTTAGCTATCTATATAAAAAAAACAATTTCCAATTTTTTTTAATTATTAACACTAAAGCTCTTCAATAGCTACTAAACAAAAAAAAAGAAAATTGGTTGACAAACACAGGAGTAAAAGGTACTGAACCATCTTTGCCCTATACATATAATAAAAGTGTAACTATGCCGAATCTGTACTTTAAATATTTTTTGGAAAATCTTATTGAAATAGACATTATTATCGATACAGAGGCCGAATTATAGTTTTTAGAATTTTTGTCTGTCTGTCTGTTACCGCATCACACAAAAACCACTGGAGGGATTTTGATGAAATTTGGTATGGTGATAGCTAGTTAGCCGGGTCAACATATAGGATACTTTTTACCGCGGAAAAATATCTCATTTCTGAGAAAAAATACAAAAACTGCAATATAAGAGTATACTAATATGTGAAACCTAAAAATTTGGTTTTTGGTAATCTGAACGCGGGCGGAGCCGCGGGCAATGCTAGTTTAAATATATATTCAATAAGCCATTGTGCGCGACTCTTTACATTACGTAAGCTTAGGAAGCGCGTGATAGGAATGGACGTTTAGACGAGGAAATCCACGTCACTCTCCGGGTTAATGCACCTAAAGGTTTGGTACATATAGGTTTGTTGTAATTTTTACTTTTCAGAAATAAAATACAGAAAAGTGTTTATTTTTTGTTTTAAAAAAATGAAAACAAATTAAAATCAGTAAAAATAAGACAAAAACTCATAAAATTTATTTACTCCATAAAAAAATGAAATAGAAAAAAGCTTAAAGTAAAATCGACTTTATCTAGTTCTCATTTTATAACAAAATTGGGCTCGAAAATATGTAAAAATTCAAAATTAATGCCCCTAAATTGCGATTTTTTTTTAATTGCGAATTTAAATAACGACATTAAGTAATAATATTATATAAAAAAATGTATGTAAATAAATCAATACAGCAAATACCTTTTTAACGTTATTAAATTTTGAAATAACTTTGATTTATTGTCAGTAAAGGTCTAACGACGCCATCTACTTACTCGTTCCGTGCCATAATCGATTTTTGAAGTGAAACTTCTTTAGAATCGTTGTAATTTAAAACTCGATGAAACGAAAATGCGACACTAAAAAGAGACAAACACATAAATATATAGGATTAAGCCGGCGAGAGAATGAGATAGAATACATATTATGGTACATTGCCATGATAACCGTTGTTATTGTCTCACAAATATATGATATTATATTCTTTCCGTATATGATATTCTATAAATATATGATTCTAATACGCATAATATGCCTTATTAAATTATAGACTTGTTTTAATTTAATTACGATATTTGCCAAAGAAGTTTTATTTCAACCGCGCGTAAAAGTTACACGCACCCATTCTTTTTTTTTATTTGCATGGCAGCCTTTTTGAAATTTGCCATCCTGGTTTTCATTTGCCATGAAACTTGACATTAATGCTCTTCAATAAAATTAAATGAATACGTGTTTTAGGATTTTTCGATATCTATACATATAATAAAATTGTAACTAAGCCGAATCTGTACATTAAATATTTTTTGGAAAATCTTATTGAAATAAACATTATTATCGATACAGAGGCCGAAATTATAGTTTTTATAATTTTTGTCTGTCTGTCTGTTACCGCATCACAGAAAAACCACTGGAGAGATTTTGATGAAATTTGGTATGGTGACAGCTGGTTATCCGGGTCAACGTATAGGATACTTTTTACCGCGGGAAAATATCTTATTTCTGAGAAAAAATGCAAAAACTGCAATGCAAGAGTATACTAATCTGTAAACCTGCGAATTTGGTTTTTGGTCATTTGAACGCGGGCGGAGCCGCGGGTGATGCTAGTTCATTCTATAAGGGGGTAAAATTGGGGATGAAAGTTTGTATGAAACTACCTTTTTAGATATTTCTTTGTAGTTTTAGCGCGAGAGAAACCGCGGATTCAGCTAGTAATTTATATATGGATATTTTTTACGGATAATGTTACTCTTCAGTGGTTTCTAATAAAACCTTCGAGGTTGGGCCCATTGGAATAGCTCATTATAGTATGTTACATACCACGTATTTTTAATCAATAAAAAATATATTAAGCTAAAATGGAGGTATGTGCACTCTCTACATCTCACATCCCCATATATATACCTTACTAAAACGAACAGTTTCCTTATTAAGAAATGAAATAAATATTAATTTTGCAATATGGTTTTAAGAAATAAAAATTATATAATTAAATAAATGACTCAAACTCAAGTATGAATTAAGAACGTGAAGAACTCTTCAAGAGGGTCACGAGTATGACATCATAGGTACTGTCACTACCTTTTGAATTACGTCAGTTTAAGTATACCTCCTACCTATTAGCTACAGTTTGTTTAAGCGAACAGAAGTACAAAATTAAAAAAAAAAACTATATCAATCATAATTAACAATAATATAGTTAAATTGCTTTTTTATATTGGGAATAAAAAAATTACCTTCTTGCATACATACAGGAGGTAGGAAGGTGTGTACGGGTACTACTCAAAGAGTTTTAAGACCAGTACAACCTATTAGAATCCTTAATCTATACTAATAAATGGGAAGCCGATTTTTTTGTTCGGTTATACTGCGATAACTACTGAACCGATCGGAATAATACTCATACCATAAGATGCAGCGTGTTTCGGAGAAGGTCTTAGTATATGATATGTTGGTGATTATTGTACTATGCGGGCGAAGCCGCAGGAAAATGTTAGTAATTCATAAAACACTGAAGCGCTCAACCACGTCGCCCCGAATGCTGCCTGCCGAGACCGAGTATAAAAACCAAGGTGTTACTCCCACGGTCCATTCTGCTATCAGAAAATTTCCAGGAGCAACCCACATGGTACACCGTCCACGTGAAGTGGGTAACTTTCTAGTGCGTTTCTTAACTTCACACCTGGTTTGCACTACAACAAGGTGAAATACATTTCTCAATCCGAGGATGATATGATCTAACACGCTGACCAAAAATACAACTCAGATTTAGTCAGCGTGTTCAGCTTGTTTAGTTTGGATAGGTGTGAGTCTGATAGATATAATCTGTACCAACAAATATCAAATAATATATCCACTTACTTAATAATCCCTGATATTCATTTTATCGATAGCTAAAAATAAGTTTTTATTTCATAGTAGGTACATTTTTCTCAAATACTGTAAAATCTAATGCATAAATATCTCGTGTCAGATGTTTGTGGTCGCATTCCTCTGAAACGGCTCGACCGATTTTAATGATTTTTTATATATATTTGGTAAGTATGAGAATAGGTCCTAAAGTATTTTTCACCCTCTTACCCCGACCCCTCAATTTTTAATCGTGATTTTAGTATTTTTGTATGAACAATATCCAAATAAGTTTTTTGTAGATTGATCGCGAGCGAAGCCGTGGATTCTGCTAGTAATTTTGTCCAGAAAAGAGACATTTTCTCACGGTTAAAAGTATCCTATATGTTGACCCGGAAAATCAGCTATCACCATACCAAATTTCATCAAAATCTCTCCAATGGTTATTCTGTGATGCGGTAACAGACAGACAGACAGACAAACAAAAATTCTAAAAACTATAGATTCGGCCTCTGTATCGATAATAATGTCAATTTCAATAAGATCTTCCAATAAATATCTAATGTACAGATTCGCATTAGTTACAATTTTACTATAATAATGTATAGATAAGTATACAAAACATATTAGAATTTTTCACATAATCAAAAGGGTACCTGACGAAATTATAAGTTTTTCTCAAAACAGCATCCTTTAAACAAATGAAGCAAGCGAATAAGCAAAAAGTTTTTATTACAAAAGATAAGATGGACTTTTTATTCGTATCACTATATGTATATAGGACTTTAGCAATCATAACAAATTTAAATGCAATATTTATCTAAGATAGTCGACATTGTTAACAAAACTTGGTAAATAATGGGGGTTAGTGTTAATATTTAAACGGCTTTTTATTGCTTTTACGGCTATTGTTTGGAATATTTTATGTGTTGTTTGCAAACGTGTCGTTAAAATATATTACTTATAATAAATTTTATAGTTTGTATGTGTGCATGTTTGTTTCTCCTTAACGCTGAAAAAGCTGCTGATTTTTATGAAGTACGCAGATAGACGGTACAATTAATCTATACATATAATAAAATTCTGAGTCGAATCTGTACATAAAATATTTTGTTGGAAAATATAAGATATTTTTAGAAATAGTCATTATTATCGACACAAAGACCTAATCTATAGAATTTTAATCTGTCTATCTATCTGGGAACGCATCACGAGAAAACCACTGGACAGATTTTGATGAAATTTGGTATGATGATGGCTGTTTATCCAGATCAACATATAGGATACTTTTCACTGCGAGAAAATGTCTTACCTCTGAGAAATCTATACTAAACTTTATATATAGAGAAAAAATAAATATTTTTGTATCAAATCGCAAATACCACCTAGATACCAAAAATAAGGGTGCGTGCTAATAAAAAAAGCATAACTATTCTTATTAAAGTAAGAAAACGTCCTTGATATCTCATACCTGTCTATACAGGGTTTTATGTAGGCGCTAGACTCTTGCATAAATATTCTTAGTGCCTATGCTACTTGAGCAATAAAATAAAAAATGAATCAGAATAAAAACTATGAGTTATAACGGTAACTAGTTTTTGCCCGACGCTTCACTCGCGTCAAAAACGGGATGGGGATGAAGCGTAGCCTATATCCAATCCCAGTATGTAATCTATGTCTTTGCTAAATTTTATCGAAATCTGTTCAGCGGTTTAAGAGTAAAATTTAACAGACAGATATACTTTCACATTTATATTTGTGTGGATTTAGTATGAATTTGAACATTGTATTTTACTTCGAATTGAACTGCCTTTTTAGTGTTTGACAATTAATTAATTTTATAATCCACACAAGTACTTATACATATTATGTACCTATTATAGTTTTTTTTTTACTAGCGAATTCTATTCCTATATAAATAGGTAAAACGAAACAGTTCAGTATGTATCTTATTCTCCATCAACCGATTTTCTTTTGTTTAATATCCATTGACGAGCTTTAGCATTCTCAATAAAAACCAGTCAAGTGCGAGTCAGACTTACACACTAAGGATTCCGTATCATCGTACAAAATATAACACTATATACTACTTAATCATTTTCTTTTGCATGGCGGCCATTTTCAAATTCGCCATCTTGGTTTTTTTTATTTTTGTTGTTATAGCGGAAATAGAAATACACACTGAACATTTCAATTCTCTAACTATCACGGTTCATGAGATACAGCCCTCTGACAGATAGACAGACAGCGTAGGCTTAGTTAGGGAGCCGTTGGCACTCTTCGGTTACGGAGCCCTAAAAATGATAATGGTCGAAATTCGACCACTGGGCGGATACTAGTTTCATTAATATACATAATAATATGTAACCTTAGTTTAAAAGGTAGTGAATAATCTTATCTTTCTTTTTAAATAAATTTATCTTTTTGGATTGTTTCGCGCGGATTTATTTTGATTTTTGGTTCCATTTTTGGAAACATCGGAAACCAAATTTCTAAATAAATCGCGATGAAATCTAAAAAAAAGATAGTTTTATTGAAAATGTCAAATATTCGCTTAAATCTACCAAAGTCTTATGTTTCTGTGTAAATATTTTCAATTGTAACTTGGTTTGAAATAAATTCTCTTGCAAGAATTTCCGATTGCTGGCGGTAACAGACAACAGTCCTTTTTAGGTAGCCATCTTACACTGACTATAAATAAAGCGGTATTTCTGCATAAGTAATGACTTTAAGACCTAAGAAGCATTCTTGTAGAAACACGAGGTGAATATAAATGTATGGAATACAATTGCTTATTTTGAATTTATATATATATATATATATATATATATATATATTTATAAAATATATATATATATATATATATATATAGATTTCTTCGCCAATTTGACTCATACACGGAACAAGACAGTATAATTTACCAGTCTATAGTAAAGAATTGAGTAACATGTACTTGTTAATGTTTTAACCATGTAAAAACCTTATCTCCCCCCATTGTTTGACCATCAGCAATTACTTAGACCTAACTTAACCTACGTATAACTTTACTTAGATGTTTATCATCCATTCTACGTTGATTTTCAAAGGGTACTATTTATGAACCGCTGTTCAGTACCTTTTTCTCCACTGTTTGTTAACAAATTTTTTTTTGGTTTAGTAGCCATCGATCAGAAAAGTCAGCCATAAAATATGTTCTCGCCGAATGAGCGCTTTTTTGAACATTTGAGCGGGCTTTTAATTTTTTTGTAAAAACAACTTTAAGCATTGAATTTAAGGTTCAATTTACATAGTTTTATATTTATTTTTACTTAAGCACAATTGGTGACAGTTTTAAGAAAACTTTTGCATGGGATTGTGTATGTAGATTTTTTTGTATATATACATATATATATATATATATATATATATACATATATATATATATATACATATATATATATATATATACATATACATATATATATATATACATATAGATATATATAATTTTTAGAATTTTTGTCTGTCTGTCTGCGAAAGCATCACAAGAAAACCACTGGACAGATTTTGATGAAATTTGATATGATGGTAGCTAGTTATCCGGGTCAGTATTAACAGATTTTTTAGTGTGGGAAAATATCTCATCTCTGAGAAATTTAGGTATGCTAACCGTTAAAACGTACCTAGAGACGAACCCGAGCAGAGCGAAGCTTAGTCGCTAGTATGTAATATACTCGTATATTTACTTCGTGAGCTAAAATAATATTTCCAAATAGCTCTAAAACACAATTTTGATCTACTATAATGTACTATGGGGCTTATTTGACTACATTCTTTAAAACTCCTATTCATCCACTTGTAGAATATAGAATATCATTATATGAAAAGCCCGCGGATTTTTTTTATATATATAAAATTGTACACCACGGACGAATTTATCTATACTAATATTATAAAGAGGAAAGATTTTGTTTCTTTGTATGTTGTACCGAATAAGCTCCGAAACTACTGGACCGATTTAGATGAAATTTGATGAAAAGATAGTTTGAGACCCGGCGAAGGGCTTAAGATAGTTTTTATACCGAAAATTTCCCTTAAATGGGTGAAAATGGAGATGAAAGTTTGTATGTAGAATCAACCTAGCAAAGCGAGGGTGAGTCACTAGTTTATTTATAAAATAATTTTCTTTTAATAAATGTAGTTTCATAATGATACGCTGGACGGTTTGAAAAATATTTGGTTATTATTATTCGGTAGATTTTTGACTGAAAGCCCACACACAGATTAGCCCAAACTCGAAATCTATACTAAGAACCATATAAGATACAATTTTTTAAACTTTCATGGTCACTGACAATATTATTACGAATTACGATGTAAAACGAGATATTTATCATGACCCGTGACCATGGCGCTTGTAACAGTGCCGAAATATCGACAACTCTCAAAAGTAACAAACATGGTAAATATCCCGTTTTACATAATAATAATATAATCATATAAGAATTCCATTATCGAGCTGATTCCATGTTTATTCTTAACAAACAGACAGACAGACTTTAATTGTTGCTGTGGTCTACCTTAATAAAATATTATTTAAACTAACTAAATTTGTTTCCAAGAAATCTGTGAAGTGTGAACATACACAAGACACTCTTTTAAATCTTATTTAAGTAAACTAAAAAAGTATCAAGCCTTTACCCAAGTAAAGAGAAGGCGAGAAACACTAAATTGTCAAGTATATCGCCCACTTAGTCTTATATAAACCTGTCTTAAACCAGTCTCCCAACTGCAATAAATGTACATATTATACTGTTAACATAATATCTATTTTTATAAATTGTATAATTCGTCTGTCTTTCTGGTGTAAAACTATAATAGTAACACTTAATAAGATTTTAATTAATAAAGTTTTCTAAAAATAAAATGATAATTATAATAATAACAGCTAAAATTAAATAAATTATATCTCCAGTTCCATGTTCAATACAGGAAAGACTCATTAAAAGTATTCAAAAAAATCTTCTGACTCTCCCGTGATCATGATTGTTGTAAAGCATTCGAATCGTCAGGAACCAAAAATCAAAATAAATCCGCGAAAAAATCCGAAAAGATTTATTTTAAAATCCTATAAAACGTAGTCGTGATGACCCAATCTGGGCCATCTACGTATAACTTATAACCTTACTAGCGGCTCACCTCGCTTCGTTCTATCCCTCGGGAACCGTATATTTTTCCGGAATAAAAAGTAGCCTGTGTACTATTCCAGACTATAATCTATCTCTGTGCCAACTTTCATCAAGATCCGTTCAGCAGTTCTGGCATGAAAGAGTATCAAACATCCGCTCCCAAATTTTCACATCTATACATATAATAAAATTGTAACAAAGTCGAATCTGTACATTAAATATTTTTGAAAAATCTAATTGAAATAGACATTATTATCGATACAGAGTCCGAATCTATAGTTTTTACAATTTTTGTCTGTCTGTCTGTCTGTCTGTGACCGCATCACAGAAAAATCACTGGAGGGATGTTGAACAAATTTGGTATGGTAATAGCTGGTTATCCGGAACAACTAATATACTAATACGAGTATACTAATATATAAAACCTAAGAATTTGGTTTTGGTCATATGAACGCGGGCGAAGCCGCGGGCAATGCTAGTTTATTATATTAGTATAGATTTATAATAAGTAATAACAAAGCTAAATCATGAAGTGTACCATTTTTTAAAACAATGACCGTTACATATACAGACCCCAAACCAATACTTATTGAATTTTTGTCTGTTTGTCCGTAAACCTATTACTTTGTATTTTTACATGTAAGCCTATTTATTTGTATATCTGTGTGCATTTAATGAAATCCGCTGAACAGATTCCGATAAAATTTTGCATGATGTGTTACATCCTGGGATCATAAACATGCTATCTCTCTTGATCTCTACTACTACTCTATACATATAATAAAAGTCTGAGTCGAATCTGTACATTTTGTTTTGCATAGGCATACAGGCTGAATCTATAGTTTAAGAATGTTTGTCTGTCTTTCTGTCTGTTTATTTGTCTCTATCTGTCTGTGACCGCTTCGTAAAAACCACTGGACAGATTTTGATGTTTGGTATAATGATAACTCGCTATCCGAGTCAACATATAGGATACTTTTTACTGCGAGAAAATATCTCATCTCTGAGAAATCTATACTAAACGTTAAAACGTGAGTCGCTAGTATTAGTTATAAATTATAACAGGATCAAAGGTGTACATTAAATTTGAAATTTATACTTGAAGTTTTATCGGCTAAGGCCAATGTGTTTGGAGAAAGCTTAATTGATAAAACGGGTTATAATATTGAAACCCCTCGACCCATTTTACGATGGCCAGTAATAAATAATATTAGGCGTTTATTGGTCCGACTCCAAAAAGTACGAGGTATTCTATTCGGTTGAATATTTCGTGTGTTACACAATAGTACACAATTCTAATATAGAAAAAAAAAATTCAATAGAAAATTCACACGAAAGATATAAATTTCAATAGAAAATTCACTCCGGAGTCAGTAAAAATTTGTTTTATGTGTTTTTAAAGTTGGTGTACATACTTTTTTAATTAAAATCTAAGTATTATTCTAATTTAATTTTCATTACAAAGACATAAATATCATATTTTAATCTTTATACAAGTACTTTATATAATATCCTTAATAATTCTTTATCTATACTTAATATTATAAAGAGGAATGATTTTTTGTTTGCTAGTTTGTACCGCATAAACTCCGTAACTTTTAAACTGATTTAGATGAAATTTGGTAAGAAGATAGTTTGAGATCCTGGAATGGACATAGGATAGTTTTTATCCCGAAAACCATCCCTTAAGAGGGTGAAAATGGGGATGAAAGTTTGTATGGGATAGCAACCTAGGGACGAGTGAGTCGCCAGTAAAAAAATAAAGCAAACAGAAACTATCAATTTCACATTTAGATATTAATATGGATTTAATAATAATTTCTTTGATATAAGCTGTTTTTGGTGAGTAAATCTTTAAAGCAAGCGACCTTTTGTTGGCCTTGTCGTATGTAGGTGGTGAGGACCTCTTATGAATATTAACAGGCTACGCCTTACGTTTTACTTTTATTTAAATGTTGACATTTTTAAAATACAACTGGTTTTTTTTCGAAGAATGACACTAAGGTCTTCGACGAAAGTCTTCTATACATATAATTAAATTGTAACTAAGCCGAATCTGTACATTAAATATTTTTTGGAAAATCTTATTGAAATACACATTATTATCGATACAGAGGCCGAATCTATAGTTTTTAGAATTTTTGTTTATCTGTCTGTCTGTCTGTTACCGCATCACGGAAAAAACACTGGATGGATTTACATGAAATTTGGTATGGTGATAGCTGGTTATCCGGGTCAACATATAGGATACTTTTTACCGCGAGAAAATATCTCATTGCTGAGAAATAATACAAAAACTGCATTGTAAGAGTATACTAATATGTAAAACCTAAAAATTTGGTTTTTGGTAACCTGAACGCGGGCGGAGCCGCGGGCAATGCTAGTCTATAATAATTATAATTTAGTCTTGTTATTGAGTGATTTTAATACTTCTTATTTGCTTAAATTAACTCACTGTAGAATTCAAAATCAGGTCCATAGAAGAATTTTAAGAGTAATTAACGAAAAAAAAGGCTAATACATTTTTTAATTTTCAAGGGACTGTTTATTTGAAAGAATTTATTTAAATCTTATCGTACTATCATTATAAATGCAAAAATGTATGTGTGTGTTTTTGTTACGCCTCCTTCACGCTCGTTGAAACTGCTGGACGGATTTGGATGATATTTTATAAACAGATATATCATAGACTATGACCTGTAGTAACATATAGGCTACCGAAAGTCGCTAATTTAATCTATACTAATATTATAAAGAAGCAGGGTTTGTTTGAACGCGCTAAGCTCAGGAACTACTAAATTGAAAAATTCTTTTCGCATCAGATAACCCGTTTATTGAGGAAGGCTATTGGCCATATATCTTGTTATATATAGTCTATCTATTCAATACTAACCGTTAAAACGTTCCTAGGGACGAACCCGAGCGAAGCATGGGTGAGTCGCCAGATTAAATATGAAACATATAGGACGATTTTTGAACACCTACGGTTTCTTACTTTTCGATACTCACAAATAAAAAAAAGAGTTTAATTTTTAAGAAAGTTTTGTACTACAATACATATATAGACAATAGATATGGGTGCATATTATAAGCTCATAAAAACGCCATCCTTTTCGTACGCCTGTTTAAAACATCTGCAGTGGACAGCCGGAAACACGCTCAAAAAGCACCCTAATATTTAAAGTCTAACGGATATGAAGTTCGACACACAAAGAAGGTACGATGATGACGTTGGTAGTTCGATGCACATTTTTTTTTAATTTTGTTCCATTAAAATATGTATGTTATGATTTTAAATGAAATGTTCATACAATACGATAAATGAGTTTTATAAAAGTTGTTCCACACAGTTTTGTTTAGGTCGGTACGTCAATAAAATATTTAAATTTTCAGTGTTCAATTTATTGTTATATAAAAGCAGAAAATTACACTTGAAAAAATAAATCAATTACAAATATGTCTTTAATGTGTAGAATACCTACTTTTTATAGAAAAAAATATAATAATTTATATGTAGGAGCCGAGAAACGGGTGTCTATTCAGCCATTTTTAACGTCCCACTGCTAGATACGGGTATCCTTTCAATACGAGGCAATCAGGCCATGGTCCGCCACGTAGGACAAGTCCGGACGGGCTGAGTATGTCTTTCAAAAACTTGCTAGGTCTCAGTCATGCAGGTTTGCTCACGATGTTTTCCTTCACCGTAAGACAAGTGGTATTCATATTAGAAATGATCCGGACATGAATTTATCAGAGGTGCGAGACCCGAGATTTGAACCCGTTTCCCTCGGTTTCTCAAGCGAGCACGCTACCACTGGGCTACCACTGCCTTTATTTCTATTATCATAGATTATATTGGCATTGTAATATATTATTATTCACAACATATCACATCCTTTTCCTTCCGATAAAGACTGGAAGTGACGTCATTCCTTGTTACGTCCATTGATCATTTGTTGATTATTTAGAAGTGGCTTAGAATCTTTATAGTATTGCCGCCATTTTAATTTCGAAGAAATCCTAAAATGGCGCCCGTTAACTAATACCTATTTAAAATGAAAATGTTCAGTGTCAAAAAAATTTACAACAGATTATGAAGACGTTATTCTACATTTTTCGAAATATAAAATGTATTAATTATAACTTACTTAAAATATAAATAAAATGTATTAATTATAACTACTAGAATTGTATGTTGTAAGATTAGTCTCGATAATGAGGATTCAAATAATAATGTAATAGGATAGGTATATTGAAATTATTAAAAACCAAAATGGCGGAACTTTAGCTCCAATTACGGGGTCATATTTTTTCCTTCCAAACTAAGAGTGTGACTGTATAGAATTAAGCTTGACCCGACTTGAGACTCGAACCCAGGATTTCCGTATCTGCAGAAGAAAATACTAGCCACTAGACCAACAAGGCCAATACATACAATAACACCGTTGACACGATATTTTTGTAGATGATTTAATTAACATGACATTGCTAAGGTATACTCACGACTATTATGGTTTCTTATCGCTTTATATGTTAATTTAACTAGCTGCGTGATCAAACGGTTAGCTCATACGTGAGTTCCTAGGTTTGTGTCCCGGGTCGGAAAATTTTGTTGAAAAGTTAAAAAAAATGTCATAAAATAAGTACTAACTAATAATAATTAAGATAAAAATGAATACTAAATTATGAATAAGAGAGAATCAGTTTTTTTCTGCAGAATTTTTGTATGGTCTCAAGTCCACAAATAACTTTATCTCTTTTAAAGTTGGTTAACAATCATTTGTCCATTTTTTCAGGAGGACGGCACAGTCGAGTACTACAACAATATAATAGTCCAGCCGCACTTGCGGCTAGTGACGGGTCAAGGGCGTGGCTACCACGTACGGTGTCGGTACAGACGTCGAGACCTGAACCTGTACCACCTCCATAGGCCTCATGCAGACAGATTAACTAGCAATAGCAATTATAACAGGTAATTTGTTGTATATTATGACACATTATGAAGGTTATACGATACGAAAAATACTATTGTGTGTAAGGGATGTCTAATCCCTGATTCATTTCAGGGACTGGATGGCCTTTATTATTTTACATGAATAGATAATAGATGGCGCTTATCCGAGTTATTTTGTTTTATAAAAAAATATGTGAAATGTAGCTAAGTGAAAAACTTTAAAATAATTATTTATTTATGAACAGTGACTATAAACTATGTATATATAACCGGGGTGCATAGCTAATATTATAATCAGCGCCATCTATTATTACAGAGTAGAAAGTTTTAGCTTTTAAAATTATGGTTAGATTTTTTTAATCCATTAGTTCATATTTCTTTTGTTTGCTTTTTTTTTCTGCTCATGGATTTTTTTATAATTAACATAAGCACATTTAGATCCTATTACCTATATATTTTATTATTTAAAAGATCAATAACATTATCATCCAGATCACGCTATCTATTGACACTTTTAGGAACTAATTTTTATATCTTCCTTAGTGATGTAACGAATGTCAATTTTTAAGCATTCGCGAATGCAAATGCGAATGCGAATATCTGCCACCGATATTAGCGAATGCGAATGCGAATATTCAGTTTTTCTGACGCGTAAATCTTTATTTGCATTTGTTTTTTTTTAATACTAAATAGAGTTTCTCATTAATGGTAAAGTATGCCGATCCGACCCAACATAGATATTCTTTTACAAGTAAATCGATTCCTAAGCGTACATTTCATGGTCCACCTGATGATAGCAAAACAACGCAGGGCTCCTATATAATTAATGTAAACTAAAACCTGAGGCGTAAGCATTGAGTCAGTACATAAAATCAAAATTAAACCACAGATGACAGATGTAAGTATTGTTTTGGAGAGTGGAGACTTGTATTACAGTCTGTACAGAGTATCGTGTGATTAATGTATTCAGTTTTGTAGAAATTCAAATTCTAGTAATATATGGACTTATTTTACAAGTAACAAGGAATATTCGAGAAGAGGAAGAACTAAAACGTCTATTAGAAATCATATAAAGTCCATGCATAAAACTGAGTTTTCTGAATTATAAAAGTGCGAAAAGAGATAACAGAATGCAACATTTGCATTGGTATCGTCTTCCCACCTAAGTATTAAATCTGATATTAAACAGATGTCGCTTCAAGATTGTATCAAAAAAACGAAACAGTGGGATAACAAATCGTTTGGTGGCTGATGATATGATATGTGAAATGATTGCGATTGCAGACTTGCCATTTAGTGTGCCATATGGAATATTTTGACTTTGTAAGCCTTATGAAGCACCTGTGTTCATCCTATAATTTAAAGTCTTGTCAGTATTATACTTCATTTATCTGCGGTAAACTATATGGTAAAGTAAGCCAGAAAAATACTCAAATTTGTGAAGTCCATGAAAGAATATCATTTACTAATGACATCTGGTTCGATTCTTGTTCTGGAGTATCGCTACTCAGTTTAACTTGTCATGGGGATAAAGAACAATTAGAAATAAAAATGATAGTGTTAAAGACAGAGGTGTTCAATTAGAACAGCCAGACTGGAGAAAATATTGCTAATAAACTTAAAGGCATCTTGTCGTTATGAGAAATATGTAAAGAAAAAGTTAAATTTGTAGTTCGGGTTGCAGGCGCAAATATAAAAAAAGACGTTTCCTTATAAAATGTTCAACACATTGACTGTGATTCACATAAGATTCAAAATGGTTTAAAAGAAGGACTGAAAGGTTAAGAAACTATCTTAAACACCATAACAAAATGCAAAAAGATAGCAACATACTTTCATTATTCAATTACAGCTCAAAAAGAACTTGAAACTTTACAGAAAAAACTTAATCAAACGTCCCTCAAAATTATACAAGAGTGTGCTAGTAGGTGGAATAGCTCCTTTTATATATTGGAGCGTATTTTATTCAAAATATTGAACATCAAAGAGTCTTTATGTCTTTATGCAATGACAAATAATAAAATTCCCCAACTGACTTTCGAAAAGTGGATGATGATAGAAAAACTTATCTTATACTTAGACCTCTTGAAGAACTAACTAAAGAATTAAGCCAATGTTTCTGTATCATTAGTGATTCCTTTAATTGTGACTTAATTAAAACTTAACTTAATTCAATTGTGAGGTTAGGTTAAGTTGATTTTCTAATTAAGATTATAATAAAGTAATATTTTTGTTCTATTTATCTAATTTCATTATCATTTTTTCTGACATATGCGAATATTTTGCGGATGCGGATGTGAATGCGAATGCCAAGAGGCATGCGAATGTTTGCAAATATATGCAAATGCGAATATTCGTTACATCGCTAGACATCCTCATGAAACTTTATGTATCCATGTATTTTCATCAAAAACTTTAAGACCAAACGTACTTCAAAAATTCAGAAATACTTTTTTGACTTTAAAATTATACCATACTACTGTTCTTAGTGATACTGATAACATAAACTTTTATTTCTCTACATATTTTTATACTTGTGACTTACCTCGCTTAGCCCTGGTGCGGTTTTAAGCGGAACCCTAATTCTTTTTTCTAAACTAAAAGTTAAGTTACACCTTACAATATCAGCTATCTGCTATTGAAAATTCAGTCAAAATCAGCTCAGCCATTTCGGAGATTAGATGGAATAAACAGACTGACCGACTAAAATTGTGTTTTTTTATAAGTACCATATGTATATAATTTAATATACATTTAGTAAAATGCTGTTATTTTGACATAACAAACAGACACTTTAATTTTGTTTATGTATATAGGTTTACATATTCTGATATTTTTACGACTACATATAAACCTAGTTATATATGTATATTGTGTTACAGCGACGAATACGATGAAGACTCAGGGCTGTTACCGTCTGTCACTATGAAGATTTATAAGGGAGACCCTGAAGATAAAGAGGTAAAATCTAAACAATGGTGTAATAAAAAACTTTAACTTTATAGTAAGAAGTTTTAAGATTGTTGTCAGATTTTTAAAACTGTTAGGAATAATTGTTATCTAAATCTTTTATCAGCAATAATTAACAATAGTTGTACTAAGTGACCTCGATTACGTCGAATGATCACAACAACCTATATAATTTTACTTTTGTTGTTACGGGAATCAAACTCCTTACCTACCTGTTTTGGTTTTCAATTCAACTGTGGGTATATTAAATATTTTTTTATGATTAGGCATGAATAATATCGAAATATTCAAATGGCAACATTCTTTTTTTTATTTTATTGATTATATTTTATACGTCGAAGTAGTATGTAGATAGGCAACTCGACATCTAAAAACATATTTTATAGTGATGTAACGAATGGTCGATTTTGCACATTCGCGAATGCGTATGCGAATGCGAATATCATAATGCGAATGTTGACTTAACTTAATTTTATTTACAAATAGTGTAGTTAAGTATTCATTTTTTTTTTGAGTTTATATTTCATTATATTTCATTGTTAGAAATAAATATATAGTGGAATGGAAAAATATATAATTAAATGAAGGCAATGAATTTTGGATATTAGAAGTTTAATTTTGGTTCAAATATAATTTAGAATTTTATTTCTTTTATTTGAAATAAAAATGGTAATTAAAATTAAAAAATATATATATAAATAATATCAATCGTATTATCATTTCATATTCATCCATTCCATAAGTATACATATAATATGCTTTTTGTTTCTCAAATACATTAGCCAAACATTTGCATCGTTTCTTGCGAATACGAATGCGAATGCAAACGTCATAAAATGCGAATATTCGCGAATGCGATAGCGAATATTTGTTACATCCATTTTCATTTCCAATCATACGTATTTAAGGAATAAATACTTAAACTATCGAATTTGTAAATAAAGTATGCAACTATTTCAGGTGGCATCAAACGTGCGTATCGGTGACACCCTGACCCTCGTAGTGTCGTTAGAGAAACAGAGGCAGTACGGCCTTCTCGTCTCCGAATGTTCTGTGCGAGATGGCTTGGGTTGGGCTGAACAAAGTTTGATAGCTGATGATGGGTAAGTGAATATAGTCCGAGAGATGACTGTAAACATTATCGTAATAATAATAGTGACTCTTGGCCTAATCTGACCAAAGCTAAACATCTGTGCAGGAAATATATACATATATTCTTTATTGCATATTAACAATGTAACATAGATAATACAAGCAAAGGTGGACTTATCTCTAGAAGAGATCTCTTCCAGTCAACCTATGGAAGGAGAAAAAGTGTTATATGACGGGCCTGAAAGAGTGCAAATTATTTTATAGTGCACAAATGTGCACGAAAGCACAAGTGCACTGTACCTTTCGTTGTTCGAGTGAGGACAATTTAGTAAATGATAATTTAATAAATGAGCAATCTGACTTCGAATATTATAATTATTATATCAATATTTTGTTACATGTATTTTTTATCCTATTACACTGAAAACAACTTTCTTAAATGTTAGCATCACTAATAATTGTAATAATTTATAACAAAATCCACCAATTCATTTGTCTACAAATTAGATACTATAAAAGTAAATTACACACTTTTATTAGGTACAAGTACATCACTATTCGGACTTATCTAGTGACATTTAGCAAAACAGATAATGCTAATATAAAGCCTATGTCACTCCAACTAA
Organism: Brenthis ino; assembly: GCA_921882275.1. NCBI lineage: Eukaryota > Metazoa > Arthropoda > Insecta > Lepidoptera > Nymphalidae > Brenthis > Brenthis ino. Next base: position 21,905,550 of record OV170231.1, read on the forward strand.
TAGATTATAATAGCTAATATTTAATAAAGTTACCAAATTTCAAAATTACCGCTCAATCACATTCGTGTCTTCCTCACAAAACGTGACACGGGCAGAATGGATTGCGTCTGTTAACGCAATTATAAGCCATTAAAAAAAAATAGCTAATATTTTTTACATTCCTAGATGTCCTCTCGATGGCGAGATAATGGGTCTCTTCCAGTACTCAAAAGAGAAGCAAGAAGCCCGTGTCTCTTTCCCTGCCCATAAATTCCCTTACACTGCCAGCGTGTACTATACTTGCGAAGTGAAGCTGTGTGACTTGAACCATCCTACAGATTGCGTAAGAATCTTTTTAATTTTTTTTTATTTTTATCCGATAGCGGCGAAACAAATCAGTCATCGTCTCAGTACTTATATCTCGTACGACCAATATACCGAAAGAGTTTTTAATACAGCATTATAGACTTTTAAATGTGCATTCTATTGGTATAAAATACACATATTTACCTTAAAAAAAAACGGAAAACATGTATTTTTTTTCTATATATCTTAAAAACGAGGCTTTGTTTTTAAAATAGGAAAAAACTTTCTAGTGTTAAGAATAACAAGTATTACTACATTAAACAAATAAGCACTAAGGCGACGAAGTATCTTCGACTCAATACTATATTCCTATATCAACTTGTCCCCTACCTTTTAGTTGGTTTTTTACGCAGTGGCGGTTTTTATTTTTATAATCAATTTTTTTATCAATCTCATTAGCAACTACATAATCAAATCTTAGAAGTTGAAATTATCCTATTTCTAACTGTTGTATTAGTTTGAAAATAAAGGAACTTATATGTATACTTCATTCTATATATAAAACAAATGTACACTTAGTTATTACTGTACAAGTCATGTCCGCGTGGAATTGTGGCAAGAATGCTAGCCGCATTCCTCTACTGAATGGCAATGCCGATTCTTTAGGCAGAAAACGAGCCACCTCTCCTGTCTTCAGTAGAAGCTTTAAAACTAGGTGTTACGTCTCTTAAAATTGTCGTGTTTGAATGGTAATAAGTATGTAAAAGACGGATACAGATAATACAAATTTTTTAATTTTTTTTTTTTACTATCGAATGCCGAGCCGAATGATGATGAAACCACTGGAGGTGGATAGTTGGACTCATATAATAAAATTGTAACTAAGCCGAATCTGTACATTAAATAATTTTTGGAAAATCTTATTGAAATAAACATTATTATCGATACAGAGGCCGAATTGATAGTTTTTAGAATTTTTGTCTGTCTGTCTGTTATCGCATCACGGTAAAACCATTGGAAGGGATTTTGATGAAATTTGGTATGGTGATAGCTGGTTATCCGGGTCAACATATAGGATACTTTTTACCGCGGGAAAATATCACATTTCTGAGAAAAAATACATAAACTGCAGTATAAGACTATATTAATATGAAAAACCTAAGAATTTGGTTTTTCGTCATCTGAACGCGGGTGGAGCCGCGGGCAGTGCTAGTGGCTACTATAAATCGTTCAAGTTTAGACTCATAATATGTCCCTCATAGGTATTGCAATTCTCTATATATAACAAACGATGTATATATGTATGTTCCCTATGGACTCTTAAATCAGTTGAAACGATTTTGATGAAATTTTCAGTCAATTTTCAGATTATTCAAACGAGTGATCCTGTGAAGTTTGGTAGCGAACGAAAATTTAAATGCGGGCGAAGCCGCGGGAATTACTATTATAATAAGAACGAATTATAATTATTACATTATATTATATTAGTGCTACTAAAAACAACTTAGACTTCAAATTACTAGGAATATCTAAGCTTAATTATTAGACTATATATGTACATATAAAACCAATTGTCTACCAACGAAATATGTAATATTTTTTTTCTTAAAATAAATAAATAAAATGTAAATAACAATAAATTCCAGGAGCCATGTTCCCATAAGAAGAACCGCGTGCGTCGTCAATCAGATGAAGGCTCTCCCGCCACTGTAATGGTGTTCTCTGGCCTGTTCGTGAATGAGGCGGATTCGCTAGAAAACGATGAAGTTACTAGCGTTAAGGTTTGTTAATTCAGTTATTTTACTTATTTTTGGTGTATTGTTTTTTACTTTTGATGATTTTAATGGCAAGAAAACGGCATGGTCTGTTTGTATGCCAAGCTTCATTAAAATCTGTCCAACTGTCGTATTAAGTCACTTAAATTCAAACGTAAAATTATTTTTCACTCTAGAAAAATAAAAACAAATCTATCCCACGGGAATCGTACATTTCTCCGGGATAAAAAGTAGCCTATGTGTTATTCTGATGTATGAGCTATATGATCGTAAAGTTTCATTAAAGTTCATTCAATAGTTTTTGCGTGAAAAAGTAACAAACATCTATAGTACATATATCCAGACATCCATAAATCCTCACTAACTCTCGCATTGATAATATTAGTAGGATATTACATGCTCTAAAATCGATGTTGATATGCGCAGTTTGTATGCAACTGTCACGTGTTGTAGAAAAAATATCACGTATTATTAAAAAAAACCATAAATAAAAGAATAAATCCAAACTCAGTTTTGGTAAAAGTTTCAGATGAATTTAATTTTTCTTTAAACTTATTACAGAATGAAGACGAAATCTGCATCTCAAATCGAAATTTCGCAATCGGTGTTTGCATCGCGGGCGTCATTTTGATGATATGCGTCATTGCTGCTATCGCCTTCATCCTAGCGAGAAGGAGGAACCCTAAAACCTATTCAAGAACTGGTAGCTCCCTCTACAGTGGTCCCTATACTGACACTCGATACTCACATACAAGTTAAAAACTACCAGTAACAGGAGTATTTACCCTACGTGTGAAAAGGACACACGATATTTAGTACTAGTTAGACAAGGACAGAAGATAGGGTAAAGTAAACTATTTCGCCATTTAGGTGAGATTGGGAAACAACGAATTACAAAAAAATTTTGATTGTTCAGAGTGTACATAGGCGTGTCGGTTTGTGCGTGATCGGATGAGAGTATTTTAAAAAAACATTCCCCAATGACATATAATATGTATTTATAATCTATAGTATTTTTTATAGAATGTTGTGTTCAGAGATCGCAACAATTCAGTCATAGGTTTTACCAATAATTTTAATTTTTAGTCCACTTTTTTTAATAATTGTGATAATTCGTGCATTATGTATCCGTCCTCATAATTTTACTATAGTTTTATCGAAGGTTGCCTTACATTACGTAATAAATTACAACTGATAGAAAGAATAGCATTGCTTAATGCACTATTCGCTTATCAATATGTGATTATATTTTAGTTTTATTTTTAACTAAGACTCGCGCGAACTAACCTACTAAATTTCATTTCTTTCGCTAAAAATGAAGGAAACTTTTCGAAATTAACAATTATAATTGAATTGACTCGACACAAATCTTATTAAATTTTATTTAAATGAGATTTTTAATTAAAATATAACTTTAAAAAGTTTCCGTGAGTCTTTTTTTCGGTGGTGGAACAATCTATCTTGGGTAAGCCCTTAGAGATCCCTCTTGTACTATGTAAACATAACCGGTTTATTGATCACAGATTATAATAAAATGAATGATAAATAAAAAAAATTAAATCAAAATTTTATAGATTATATAAAATATTTTGTATTTCATTTACAATTTATATAGTCTGTGCTCATTTATCATTTAATATGTAATCTGTGTTTATTTTAATTTCATCACGTGGATGCCATATTTAATTATTAAATTTAGTAGCCAGTAATCCATCCGATATAGGTGCTATTATATTTTAGCTTTTTAATCGCTTTTGCTTCCTATAATGATGTAACAACGAACTTTGATACGCGTTTGATTACTCCATTGATTTTAGTTGACTAATTAGTTTTTTTTTAGTTGCAATGGGGTTCTGGAACCATATCGAAACGTTAAACTTTAAGCTTAATGTAAAACGTGTACGAATTTTTAACAAATATACTGACTTGAAAAATAATTTGTTTTTTTTTTATATTTCCTTTATTTTAACATATATATTGTCATAAATATTTTTGACAGACTTTGTAACTTATTATACATATATATATATATATATATATATATATATATATATAATAAGTAGTATATAGTATATATATATATATATATTATACATATGTTTATAAGTTTCAACAAAAAAACTCAATGAGGTGAATGTATTTATATATATACTAGCAGAACCCGCGGCTTCGCTCGCGTTCAAACTACTACAAAAACAAATTCTTTGGCTATATGTTATAACTAATAATAATTGACACACCGACTGCAGCGCCACCTACCGGGTCGAATTGTGTTTTGAAACTACCCAGGAATACACAAAATTTCATCCAAATCGGTCCAGCTGTTCAGGAGGTGACAAACACGCGTACAGAAGAATTATATATATTAAGATTAATATAGCCAGATACGATAATTAGTAAAATTTTATTTTTTATCTATGATTAGAATTACTGTCAAGAAATAAATGTTAACGTAATTAACGAATAACTTAATACGTTATTAAATTTCGTAAATTCCGAAAATATCCAGTATTTAAAATTTGGTATGGTGATAGCTGGTTATTACCGCAGCAAAATGTAAATGAATGAAAATGAAAAAAATATACAAAATCTGAAAGAGTATACTAATATGTAAAACCTATGAATTTGGATTTTGGTCATCTGAACGCAGGCGGAGCCGCGGGCAATGCTAGTATTTTATAAAGTAAAACAAGAAAAAACGATATTAAAATGTCTTTTATTACAACATACATATCATATTAAAATACATAAAAGATACATAATTTAACTTTAAACAAAGTATTGTCCAAAATATATATGTTTCATGTTGACAAAGAAGAATTCATATTTTGATATATAAACAGATATTTTATTATAAAAGTTAGCTCAGAATTAATGGAATAAACCCACGGAGGCATCGATCAAAAAAGTACTATAGTCCATTCGCGTTAAGAAAATATTGAGTCATCGTTGTCCACCGACCTAGCCACTTATGGTTCATATTATAAAATTCAAGTTCACAATGACCAGTTGAAGCCATACTTACATATATTATTATTAATAACTTAATTTTGATTTGAGATAATTATCTCAAATCAAAATAAAGTCATTATGATCTCAAATCGAGATTTGAGATAAGTGAGATAATTAAATAGATTTTTTCGAGAAGATAGAATTCGAGTTACGGGCGACAGGTACCGCTTTCCACCAGGTGGGCTGTCTGCTCGTTTGTCACTGAATACCATAAAAAAAAACACTTTTAACGCGAATGGACTATAGATACACAATCCCATGCAAAAATTCTCTTAAAACTATCACCAATTGTGTTTAAGTAATTATTCTAGTTGAAATAAATATACAACAATATATATTGAACCTTAAATGCAATGCTTAAAGTTGTTTACACAACAAAAGAGGCCCTCAAATGAGCGTCCTATTGTTGAAGCCATTTTTTGTCACTGATTCTATCGTGTATCTAGTACTTTTTTGACCGATGCATGGAAGATAAAAAACAAACGACATAGACAAACAAGTAAGCGTGGCGCGTTTGTTACAAGGAGGACTATCATTTCTGGCGGCACCAGTTGGCGCCACTGGCGAGTGAGGTTCTAAACGCTGTCGTTGAAAACTATTTGTTAGTGCGGCAGGGCTACAAATATAATATGATATTAATAACAATTGTCAGGCTCCAGTTCATCAGGATTCTTTTTCAAGTAATTAATATTAAATAACCAACTAGATAAAATATTGACTTTTTCTTAGCTTTCCTTTTAAAGCAGTAACAATTGTTGTTCCTTACCGTGTCTGCCATAATTAATCAGGAATGGCTCGGAAAAGATTCGCGAGGAAAAGTTCGCAAACAGTACGCATTTAGGGTCATTTGACATTTCTAGAGACCTCACTCTACACTAGCGCCTCTCGCGGCGATTTCAAACGCGGTTAGACCTCATTAAGCGAGATAATGCTTATGAGATGCCAGTAGTTAGTTTCCCGCAACTATGCCATTTACACCATCATTTTAAATTGCAAACATATAGTAAGTGGAAAAATCAGTAATTTTGAAAATAAATAAGTCAGTGCAAAAATGGCTTAATAAAAAAACGTCACAATTTCAAATTTCAATATCACGGATTGCTGGTTCATACATAGATATAGTTATTTGATTCTTTTATCATGCCTCTACTATTATCTTTTGTGGTCGTCATGTCATATAGCCTTAAAAATATAATAAAAATTATAAATTAATTCGAATGCTTTACAGCAATCATGGTCACGGAAGAGACTAAGGTGTTAGAGGTCTCAAAGGCATTATATACTTGTTACAGACATGCCCTACAAACAATTATATAATACAAAATTAAGTGACTAACGTGTTTAGTTTAACTAGAAGATAAGAACAGTGTGCGAAGAACAGAGGAAGGATTAATTAATATGAAAAAGACTTTTTTTTAGTTAGGCCTCTTTTGCACTATCAGTTTTAATAAGAAATATATAGAAAAAAATACACTTACATATAATTATATCACATATAAAAGCTTATAAGGCAAATTTCTTAGCTAAAGTCAGTCTTAGTCTACAGACACATATATACATTTATATATAAACTAGCAAACCCGGCCATGCGTTGCTGTGACATACATATGAAAATCGTTAGATTTGCATTAAAAAAAAGGAAATAATCGGGATAAAAACCTATCTTTTAAGTTGGAACAAAACACACATTAAAAAACATAACTTAAGGTCGGTTAAGTAGTTTCGGAGGTCATCGCGGACCAACAACGTGACACGGGAATTTTATATATTTATATATCTGTACTTATATTGTGAAACATTATCTAATAAAAATGCAGCAAAGCATTTTTTTTTAATTTACGATGGAAAATAAGAACGTATCAATTCCTTTACATTACAAAATTTGTATTATTAAAATTGATGTATGTTTTTTACATTTTAAGCCCTTTAATAAGTAACATTTATTATCAAAAAAAAATCAATTTTGAATATTACAATTAAAATCTTAAGTTTAAATAAATAGTACACTTTAAAATATAAGTACAAATTATATTTGCTATAACAACATTAAAAATTACTTTTTCTATACTAGATTTTACGTTTAAATAATCAATAAGTTTAAATTAATTCAAATAAAGACAATTCAAAGAACGTGAATCGTTTATGGATTGATATCAATAATAGAAAACTAAACAAATAACTAAATCGTCTTACATAAAAAAATTATAAGTAATTATTTCGCACTTAAAGATTAGAATATTTTCTTATAATTTATGACGACGCTGTCCTTGAGGTATAACCAATTTGTAAAAAAAAACATATAAATCGATAACATAGACAAAAAACATTTTTTTACAAATATATATGTTAATGACGTATACAAAATAATTGATTTAATAAATTTAAAAAAAATCAAAAAGAAATAAATATAATTAATAATATTTGTTTCTGTTAAATACAAATTTTAGGTGTTTTTTTAGTTATTAAAATAAAAAGTTTTAAGTTATGCCATTATTGCTCTAAAATTCGCTAAAATCTGAATTATATTATTCATGGCTCATAGAACTAAATATGTAGGACGTTTTTATATATTTTTAGTGTAATAATATATACATATAGTTTCGACACAACTTCTCTCTGTATAGAACTTCGTAAATTCGACTCTCATACAATTGATATACAAAACATTTTACTATAACCATTTTGATGTGAATACTATGTAATAAACAGAATATTTGACCAACTTTATAAAAACGATATTTTTATTGAAAAAACCTCAAAGATAGTTTTATTTAAATCCAAAGAAACATTCCTCCTTCAAAGATGGAAAAGTTACGTGTCTATTTATCTTGAAATCAGCATCATTAAAAAAATCTTTGTAATTTTTTTTTTTAATTTCCAATTTCAAATATTAATACGGCAACGAGTCGTCCATGTGTACAGTCATGAGTGAATCTTCAGGATGAATCTCCAATAAAGCTTGAGTTCCATCGTTGAAAGGAAAAGACACACTACCGTCCACTACTAAGCCTGTTAGGAAAAAAAAACAATATATTATTAATATGCACAGGATCTTCTTGGACAAGTGCGGGTTGATGGATCCATACACAGAGCTGCCATAATGAAAAAAAAATAAAAAAAAAACATACTTAACATACCACCCATCAGTACGTATTTCTGCACATACATCTGCCACAATAAAAAAAAAATATCCAACGGATACGCCTCAGTACAAATGTCTGTAAAAACACTTGCCAAAATAACAATAAATAAATTCTACATACCAATATCAGTATATACAGTTGCACCTATACCTATACCTGCCATAGTCTATACTAATATTATAAAGAGGTAAAGTTTGTGAGTTTGTGACGGTAATCTTTGGATCTACTGCACCGATTTAGATGAAATATGGTAAGAAGATAGTTTGAGACCCTGGGAAGGACATAGGATACCTAGGATGTTTATCCCGGAAATCATCCCTTAAGAGGGTGAAAATGGGGACGAAAGCTTGTATGGGGAATCAAGCTAGGGACGAACCCGAGCGAAGCGAGGGTGAGTCGCTAGTCAAAAATAAAATTAAAAAAAAAACTCATCCAACATACCGGCGTCAGTGCAGTGGCTGCGGACGCGCACGGCGGAGGCGCGGTCGCGCGCGCGCATACCACGCGGCGCCGGCCACTCCTCGAACGTGATGTACTCGCGCACTGAATACGCTAACTGCTCGCTGTCTGTGGATAGTACAGGAAGAGAGATAAGTAGGTAGGTATTCAGCCTTTTTTAACGTCCCCATATGCGGCACGGGTCTTCCTTCATGAGATACGTGGGGGATCGGGCCATAGTCCACTACACTGGACAGGACGGGTTGGCAGAACCACGTCATGCCTTTCAAAAACTTGTTAGGTTATCTCAGACATGCAGGTTTCCTCACAATGCTTCCTTCGCCGTAAGACAAGTTGTAATCATGTTAAAAATGCTTAGCACATGAAAATATCAGAGGTGCGAGACCCGGGATTTGAACAAGCATCACTCAGTTACCCAAGCGAGCGCGTCACCACTGAGCTACCACTGCGTCAAATAGAGATAATAATAATGATAATAATAAAATTCTTTATTTCTCACCACAAACCAAAATACAAATTAGTACACACATCAATATATATAATATGTATGTATTTAAAGTTACATATGTGTAGGATATGGGGATACCAATAAAAACATTTATAGTACACTAATTATTACTATTTATTCTTTATAAATCAGATAATATATAGTTCAAGGTTATCGTCGTGTCGTCATTATGACACAACATCCTTCTTTTCTCTTATTCATCTTTTTCATTCCATTCTTAAAATTCTAACATACGTCTCCTTTTATACTTAAAATATCATTTCAAACATACTCATCTTGCAAATCCCACATATGTGTAGCGTATCAACTATCTGGTATCCATAACACTAGCCTCGTAGGCCGTAGCTCACCATGGAACTAGATGGTGTTGTGTGTTAATGTCCCAACATATTTATATTTATATCAAACAAAATTCTTGGATTAGCTTAAGCTGGGTGATACAAAATTTGGTTGTGGGTCGCTGGTGCCTATGATAGGTAAAAACCCCTGTTACAGGACACTGGGATATTTATCCCCCTCTGGACATTTATATAATCTGCTTACATTATTCACGTTGCGCACAAGATAAATGGTACATAACAATGTAGTGAGTACAAGAATAAAGTAATATTTTTAGTAACTAGAAGATAGTAACTGGATATAGAAAATTGGATGTACAAAATTGAACTATTTTTTTATAAAGAATTGTTAAGGTTGTTTTAGTCCATTAATTCAACTAAAAAATTAAATCTCCACAACAAATTTCATCTAAATCGGTATAGCGAATTGAGCGTGAAAAGGTAACAGACAGACAAAGTTACTGTTGCATTTATAATATTGGCATGGATATTAGTGATGTAACGCATTCGTATTCGCGAATATTCGCATATTTTTTGACATTCGAATTCAACTTTGTGAAATTTCCAGCATTTGCAAGAAACAATGCGAATGTTTGGCGAATGTATTTGACAAACAAAAAGAAATTTATATATATATATATATATATATATATATATATATATATATATATATATATATATATATATATGGAATGAATGAATATGGAATGATAATACAACTGATAAGATTTATATTTTTTTTATTTACTTGTAATATTAGAATAATAAAATGATTATGGAACAGTCTTGAGGTAGGCGACAAAATTAGAAATACTTTTTCTTTTGTAATTTTTAGTCTAATTAAAATATTAAAAAATTCACAACTAAATAAAAACAAATCATATCCTTCCTTACATTTTAAAAAGTCCAAATTCGAAATTATAAATTATTATTAAAAGATATTTCTTTTGTGATAATAGAACTTGAGAGGTGTAACATTCGCGTTCGCATTCGCGGATGTAAAAAATCGAACATGCGTTACATCACTAATGGATATGTTATCTGTAATAGTGTTTGTTTGTACACTTTTTAGTACTAACCTGGTGGAAACATGAGTTTCTGATTATACCTCTCGGCTACTTCTCGTGCCTTCTCCAAACTGGTGTCCATATTAACATTGAAATCTTCTCCCAATATCTTCATCAGTTCCAGTACAGAGTGCGTTCTTAGACAGTTTATACTGAAACAAAATAGGTACATGAAACCTTTACGCGCGGTTGAAGTAAAACTTCTTTGGCAAATATCACAATTAAATTAAAACAAATCATAATTAAATAAAGCATATTATGCATATTAAAATCATATTATAATTATAGAATATCATATACGGAAAGAATATAATGTTATATATCGTTTGTCAGACAATAACAACGGTCACCATGGCAACAATAAGTTCGTAATATATGCACATTCATCCCACAGTAATAAATATTCATTTTTATTAGTAATAATTATTATAAAATTTTAATAATAAATATATATTTTTGTAAATAATAATTGGTATATGGAATATGTTGGTAAGCGCAAATCTCGAGAGCAGCTGAACCGATTTCGCTAGTTCTTTTTTTAGAATATTCTTTGAAGTACGAGGATGGTTCTTACGGAGAGAAAAATTTAAAAAATTGCCTGAAAAATGCTAAAAACAACACTTTTCTATACTCCCATATAAAAGATTCGTAATAATACTTAAAAGTCAATTTGAACTTTAATACCATACCATAAAGTTTAAGTGTTAGTGGAGAGGTTCCGGGAAGGCAAAACAATTGAGTGACGTTAGTATCGTATAAATATTAATGTCAATATTTGTCAATATTATTAATAAAAAAAAATTATATGGCTAACGCTGGCTATTGATTTAAAACGTACCTAGCGACGAACCCAAGCGAAGCGAGGGTGAGCCGCTAGTTAATAATAAATTTGACTCTCACTTCTGCGACAATTATTCTTCCAACGTATTGACATAAGCCGCGTGCGTTCACACGATCAAAGTCTACTTTGACAAAATAGTTTTGATGAATACTTTAACGTAAACCAGCAATCAAAGCGCACTTTGATGTGGACATTAATCAAAGTGGACTTGGACAGTGACTTATCTCAAAGCCTGCTTTGACAAAGTTGTTTTTTTTTTAATACTTTTATCGTGAGCAATCAAAGAGCAGTTTGACGTCAGCGTTCAATCAAAGTAGACTTTGTCAAAGAGAACTTCGTTTCAAAGCGTTTTGTCAAAGCTACTTTGTCAAATCAAACATTGAGCGTGTCAACAGGTATCCAAGTAAGCTTTAATCAAAGCTTCTTTTGTCAAAGCATAGCAGTGCATGTATGTAATATGGGTATGGGTATGGTATGGGTAATGTGCTATGGGTAAGAGACTAACATACTAGAACTTGTGTATTAAGAATGAATTTGAAATGTATTTGTGTGTTATGTTGTTGGTGTTCTTAATAAATTAAAAAAAAAGCTGACTTTGACTCAGTCACGTCTAAAGACCTTTTACAACAAAAATAAACCAATCAATTGAGTATTTTTGTAAACTTGAAAATATAATTACATGGTACATTTTTTTTTTAAATAAATCATTAAGTTAAATAAGACAAAACGAAAACAAATTAAAAAAACTCGTTATATTTTGTAATATACATTACAACAACATATTAATTAAAATGTTTACTTATCGAAAACACGATATTCCATTCAATTTTGAATTGTGCGCTCTTTGTTGAGGAAACTTTCGAGACGCTAATTTTGAATCTGAGTTTTTATATATCAATGATTTTCATAAATATTTGCTGCCATTAAGCCATTAATTAATTATTAGATAACTATACATAAAGGAATTGTTATATAGCATTCGCATTCGCAAATATTCGCATTTTTGCCATTCGCATTCGCAAGAAATGTTTGGCGAATTTATTTAAAAAATTATATATAAAATAGATGGATATGAAATGATAATCATATTTTTATATCACTTTCTAACTTTTGAATAGGTATCAGTTAAATTTGACAAATGCAATAATACTAAATTAACCTCAAATCACAATAAATCTTTTCGAATGAACTTTATGTGACTAACTTCGTTCATTCAATCTGTATCGGCTATGTTCGGTTTAAACATGGCCGACACGAAATGTCAAATCTGTCTAACATTTTTGTAAGTAAAAAGTTTTGAAAGTCAACATTCGCATCCGCGAATATTAGTTATGTATATTCGCATTCGCATTAGTATTCGCGAATGTGAAAAATCGAACATTCGTTACATCTCTAGTATAGACTAAAGACACTAATATAATAATACTATCGGCTCACACTCGCTTGGCTTGGGTTCGCCTCTAGAAAAACAAAAACAAACGTATCTCCCGGGAACCGTATATTTTTCCAAGATAAAAATGCTTATGTGTTATTCCAGACTATAATCTATCTCTGTGCCAAAATTCATCCAGATCCGTTCAGCCGTTCTGGCGTGAAAGAGCAGCAAACATCCATACTCACAAACTTTCACATTTATAATATTTTTATATACACGGACAAAAAAATAACGCCTTGTGGCTAGCAAATACGGCTAGTTATTCTCTTTGTCACTTCCCACTGCTGGACGTGGACATCCCTTTCAGATCATAACTTAAGTTTTAAATAATAAAGCATATAACAATACCTGTAATGCCAAGAAGTACTTCCAGTGCCTGTAGTGACACAGAGACCAGAGCTCTTGGTGTGCGTCCATTTGCCGTCGTCGACGCGCAGGCGCAGGAGAGACACTCGTGACGTCACACTCTCACCTATAAACACCTGAGGAAATAAATTATATTATTATATTATTGATTTCTCATACAAACTTTCATCCCCATTTTCACCCCCTTAAGGGATGATTTCCGGGATAAAAAAGTATCTTTTGTCCTTCCCAGGGTCTCAAACTATCTTCTTACCAAATTTTATCTAAATCGGTTCTGTAGATCCAGAGATTACCCCCCTACAACGTCACAAACTCACAAACTTTACCTCTTTATAATATTAGTATAGACTAGCAGAACCCGCTGCTTCGTTCGCGCTAAAACTACAAAAAAAACTCTTTGGATTTGTGCTATTAGTAATAAATAATAATGTATGGAAGTCTGCCCGATTTGTTGACATTTATGATTACAGATCCGCTCCCTTGGGTAGTAAGTAACATGATGATACATAGCCTTTCTCAATAAACGGGCTTTCCAATGCAAAAAGAATTTTTCTAATCGGATTAACAGTTCCTGAGATTAGCGCGTTCAAACAAACAAACTCTGCCTCTTTATAATATTAGTATAGAAAATATTTGTATGTTTGTCACTCTTTTATGATTTAACCAGGGCTCAGAACCGGTTAAAAAACCGGCAAATGTTTGTAATGCAATGGTTAACTCATCGCTCTTTCATTAACCGGTTAATAAAAACGAACGGTTCAATGAACCGAAGTAATAATGGTTAACGGTTATTCTTAGAGAAAGATTGGATTTCGGTTTTGATCCCGAAATAAACCGGTAAATTCATTCATAAGTAAGAAACGTACACGAGAAAAATCTCTCTAGCAGTAAAGTACAACAAGTATTGGTGGCATGATCAAATAAACACTAAGGCGACATTTTGCCAAATCCCTAAGATATAAGCTACTTTCCATTAAACAAACTAGTATGATTAATACTAATATTATAAAGAGGTAAAATTTGTGAGTTTGTGAGGTTGTAGGGGGTAATCTCCGGATCTACTGAACCGATTTAGATAAAATTTGGTAAGAAGATAGTTTGAGACCCTGGAAAGGACATAGGATACTTTTTATCCTGGAAATCACTTCTCAAGGGGGTGAAAACGGGGATGAAAGTTTGTATAGGGAAGCAAGCTAGGGACGAGCGAAGCGAGGGTGAGTCGTTAATATTATATATTCGACAACACGTGGCTCAGTTTGTAGTGACACTACCTGCTGTGCCAGCGGTCACGGGTTCGAGTCCCGCTGGGGACATTCATTTGTGTGATGAGCACAATATTTATAATATGTATGTATTTAAAATTATATACGTATAGTGTGTCAATTATCTGGTATCCATAACACGGGCCTCGTAACATACAATGGAACTAGATGATGCTGTGTGTTAAAAGTCCAACATATTTATTATTATTTATATAATTTAAATAAGACGATAGATTACCTCATTTAATGCCAAAAATGGTAGAACTTTTGTTGCCAGATTTTTATTGGAGTCGTCTGAAGTGAAATTTGTGTTTTTTATTTCTATACTGTCCAATGGATTCAATACTGGTGGGTATCTGCAAATATATGAATATTTTTGTGAATTATATTTCCACTATATATTTTCATTTATGTATAGACAAAATAAATGTTTCTTGAAGTTATACTTGTTTTGGAATTTTTGGGAAAAATTAGAGCAAAATTTTTACGATGCGCGCGCACCCCGACAGCCAATAAGCGACATGATGAAGCTAGCTGCATTCCTTTTACAAACAGAGAGTTGTGACATACGGGATGAAATCTTAGCTATTTTTGTTCTGTTATGCCAAAGAAATATAAAAATAAATATATAAATACAATAACTTTTTACGTGCGGTACATAAGTACTAGTGCCATGGTCACAACGTGTGTGTGTACTTATGTACACACACACGTTCCTTTCTTCTCTTTTTTTAATTTTTATCTTACCTTTACTTTATCTTTTTTAAGGAAATGTTGTTAGGAATTAAGATCATTTATTACCAACATAGATTTTGCATTCTACTTATCAGTTTGTATGTGCTTTAAAGCAAATAAACGATTTCATGGTTTTTGATTTTTGCCACTTAATTAATTATCAATTAATTTTATATATATATTACATAGAAGCTAATACCTATCCGCATCGAACTAATAAAATATATTTACGTTTTTTTTTTAATTTAAATACAGCCTTAATAAAAAAATAAAAAATAAAAACAATATTACCTGCAATAATGTAATGTGTGTAGGTCAACTGGTGTGATAGTCTCCAATAGTTTAGGCTCACTTGTGACTGTAGTCCTTATCCTTGACCTTCTCATCCATGTGAATCTGCCCTAAAATTATATTATGATATTATAAAATTACATTTTCACTAATAAGAACCTTTATTTTGATACACTACTCGATAGGCTTGGAAGAATATTTTTAAAGACACAAAAGTTGGCACCTGAGCTCTGCCATTATGAATTTTCATAATATTCATATATGTGTAATATTCATACGTAATACTCGTGTTATCAAGACGAATCGGGACATCGATATTTATACATAAATATAAACTACGCGAGCAAATTCACTTGCAAAAGCTAGTAAATGTCATAACATACCTCCTTTAATGCCTGAAACGCACCCTTGACATCATTAGAACACCATGTAGGTAAGCACAGGCGGCCTACAGATTTGTGCGGTGCGCTATTGAATCCTATCACGGGCTTACTGTAAAAAAAAGTACATTTATAAAAACTAGTGCTAGTGCTGCTGCCCAGTTGGCGAATTCCCACCAATTTTTTTTTTGCAATGACACAAAACAAAAAATAGATTGACAAGAGAGGTGAAAAAGATACTGAACTGTTCTGTAATTGCCTATTTTTACATACATAATATTTTTTTAAAAAAAAAGGACCTTCCTGTTTAATTTTATATGAATTTGTTCATATTTTGTGTATTAAATCGGGTGTATTATTTTTTGTTGTCTGTGCATTAAAAAGGAATGAATTAAATCGGCTCAGACGTTTTTTCTACTTCTTTTTTGAAGTTGGTTATGAAGATCCAATACATTTGAGTGACATAATGGAATACACTAATGTTACTGAAACTAAGATTTAAATAAAAACATATAACAAAAAAAACCGACTTCAAAAAAGCACTAAAAATTAAAAAATAACTGATTGGTAGTTTTCGTTTATTATACATACCTAATCAAATACTTTCGAAGTCGGTGTGCTTTGCTTTGTATCGGCTGGCACCGACTTCGAAAATAAAGGAAGTACGAGTATACTCTTTCAAACAAAACAAAAATTGTCCAAATCGGTTAATAAATGACGGAGTTCTGAAGTAACAAACATAAAAAAACATACAGCCGACTTGAGAGCCTACTCGTTTTTGAGGAAGTCGGTTGAAAAGGGGCAATGTGGTGCGGTGCGAATCTGACTTCCTTACAGAGGGTGTATGTTTCAATATATGTACTTAATTTCTTACGATTCAAATCCTCTCTCTTTCTCTTTCTCACTTTTTCTCTCTCTCATTTAAAAAGTCAAATATTCGCGTAAATCTGAGAAAGTATTATTACTATGAGAAACAAAATAACGACCGAAAACGTGAAATGGAAAATATCCCATATATCACAAACTAAGATATCAAGAGTGTAAAATCTTACTTTGCATCTCTGACTCTTGAAGCTGCCAAAAGAAATGTACCATCGCCTCCGCACGGGACCACTATATCGCACCAATTTATTAACTCATCGTTGTATGTCAATCTGTAACAAATAATTATAATCTATATTATGTGTCTTGATGATGTCCTCCTGAACGATTGGTCACGGCGGCCAATCTCACTGAGACTAGCCAGTTGTGCTAAGAGATATTATAGTGCACAACTGTGCGCTCAGACACAAGTGCACTCTCTATTCCTGTCACTCTCAAAATTTGTTGGGTTCAGGCACAAAACCGAAGGCTTTACGTGCCCTCCGGGGATGAAACCCCCGCAACTTCCCAACTTCGGGCTGTTACTGGGACTTCCTTAACAGAAAGACTCAATAACTAAACTTGTCCCAACCCGGAAGTCGAACCCAGAGGCTCCGGATGTGCAGCTGTACATGCTAGCTATTATTTAACTTACTAAACCTTCTATTATAAATGCGTAAATATATATATATATATATATATATATATATATATATATATATGTGTGTGTGTGTGTGTGTATTTTTGTTTTTCACAATATAACGGCTGGACCGATTAAGATGAAATTTAGTAAAAAGATAGATTATGACCTGGAGTAGCAAATAGAATTACTTACTGTTAGTAAAAAAATTTACACCTAAGACGCATAACTAACGTCTTACCATCGCTTCGCTTGGGTGCGACATATAGGATACTTTTTACCGCGGGAAAATATCTCATTTCTCAGAAAAAATACAAAAACTGCAATGTAAGAGTATACTAATATGTAAAACCTAAGGATTCGGTTTTTCGTCATCTGAACGCGGGCGGAGCCGCGGGCAATGCTAGTACTATATATTAATGATGTAACGAATCTTCGCATTCGCATCCGCATTCGCAAATATTCGCATGTTTCTTGACATTCGCATTAGCAAAATATATCAGTAAATATATCAGACTTCAAGTTCACGACATTAACCATCTTTTTTATGAAACAAAATATTGTAATAAGCAAACAAAAACTTAATTTTTCACTTAAACTTTTTTTAATTAGTTTTTTTAATTTTTTTAATTACAAATAAAAACATCAATCTTTTCTTAAACTCTATTTAGCCATTACTAATAATAAAGACAAATGCAAGCACGTCTGTTTTATAAATAAAATATCTTATCGCTGGCCCCAAATAACAAGTCACAAGTACAAAAACCATGATTGTAATATTAATAAGTTGTGTTTGTTGTAAGTTGAATGTGTTGAAGTACACGCTTCAGTATATTCTATACATATGTATAATAAAATTGTAACTAAGCCGAATCTGTACATTAAATATTTTTTAGAAAATCTTATTGAAATAGACTTTATTATGGATACAGAGGCCGAATCTATAGTTTTTAAAATTTTTGTCTGTCTGTTTGTCTGTCTGTTACCGCATCACAGAAAAACCACTGGAGGGATTTTGATGAAATTTGGTATGGTGATAGCTGGTTATCCGGGGCAACATATAGGATACTTTTTACCGCGGGAAAATATCTCATTTCTGAAAAAAAATACACAAACTGCAAAGTATACTCATGTGTAAATCTAAGAATTTGGTTTTTGGTCATGTGAACGCGGGCGGAGCCGCGGGCAATACTAGTTCTAAATAAATCTGAACCAGCAACGAACCTTCGCATTCAAGTGTAACAAAATGCTATTGTGATTATAATAAATATTAAATATTTAGGTCACAAATATTTTAAGCACACGATTCGATTCATAAAAAGGGATATATTAGATTAAATTGTTTTTCACAGAAATAAAAACTTTAGGATATATACGTAATAGAACGTGAAAGTATGTCCACAAAACACTTGTGGCTGATCGAGGCTTAATAAAGATAATCTAAAAGTAAAAATTAAATGTAAATAATTTGATTCGCATTTCATTTTTCGCAATAATTGGCAAGCGGAAACGAACTGTTTTTTTATCTATTTACCAAAATACTATAAAAAATTAGTAAAAAAAAAATATTTTTTGATGCAAAACAAAACATGAAGGCAAAAAAGAGGCACAAGATTTCGCACACAGGCGTCAATGAAGGTCGGCGCGGCCCTTGCAATGGCGTGCTTGCGAATCGCGCGGTCAGTTAGCTGTTAAAGTTGACAAAAAGACAAATGAGACTTACATTTTTACATTTACAACTACAAACAACAAATTAACGTTTACAAATGAGAATTATATTACATTGAATGAGAAATGAGATTTACACGTCAGAAAAACTGAAAATTCGCATTCGCATTAGCAAATATCGGCGGCAGATATTCGCATTCGCGAATGTCTATAAATTTACATTTGTTACATCACTACTATATATAAATATAATTATAGATGATATTCGCAAATTGCTATTATAAAAAACAAGTATTTGTTCTCATCAAGCACTATAAATAACACGCAAATTGTCTGTTGAGACAACAATCCCTCACATAATTTATTACTATCATTATGGAATAAAATGTTATGTAAATAAAAAATAATAAATATAATGTTAGGTCATAAAATAAATTAAACATAATCGACATGCATTTCCTACTAAAGGCTTAAAGGTAGCTTAGATTTTAGAACATACTTTACTAAGCCACCAGTAACCTCGATATATATGATTACGTATCGATTAAATAATAATTACTTTTTATGGAAAGGGCACAACGACATCTGTGTTTATATGTATGTAGCCCGCCCTTTTTAATGTCCCCCTGCTGGGCACGGGCCTCCCAATAGATTTAGAGATTAGGCCGTAGTCCACCACGCTGGTCAAGTGTGGGCGGACTTCACATGTTTTTTGAAAACTTGCTAGGTTCTCTCAGACATGCATGCCTATCCACCCCACGAGGTGGACTTTTTTAACATTTATATAGGACATTGAGATTTATTTAAAAACATATTCATTAAAAACTATTATGAAAATCGATACACAGTTAGTAAAAACATCGAGTAAAATATCTGCAAAAATTTAGAAAATTAAACTTTATTCAAATAGATTTTTACAATGACTTTTATTTAAAAGTGTTTTGATTTATAAGAATCCAATTTTCGCATTTTGGCTACGGTACCGAAAAAAATAAAAATGTCCAACAAATTCAGTCCAAAATTTTCACACCATATATGTTACTAATATTTAAAAAAACAACAAATACCTAACGCGGGCTGTGTTAGATTACTTCAGTGAATTGCCAATGTTTTTATTACAAAGCGTATGTTTTTAATAATATTTGCGAGTCCACGTTATCTCCTCAAAGGCCATCCTTGAAATTATAATAGCCTTAATCTCATTTGGCATATTTTTTTATTTACGTCGTAATAGTTTTATTTTTCTACTTTTTAAATAATGTTCTACTCATAAAACATTACAAACAAAAATATTTTGATTGACTTTCCAACGTATTAATTAAAAACAATTACTTCATACTCTGTTAGGTTATACATTAATGCCCGGCAATCCAGCCGGACGCGAAGGCGTAAACGCACAGGGAGGTGACCCACCTCGGTGGGCGGTGTACCATGCGGGTTGCTCCTGGTACTTCTCTGATAGCAGAGTGGACCTTGGAGCAACCCCGTGGTTGTTGTGGTCTGCTTCGGCAGACCCGCCGTCGGGGTGTCGTAGTTGAATGCGTAAGCGATCCTACGACGCCTCATTAAGACGGGGGAAGGTTTTGTTGTGTTTTAGTGGGTAGTACTGGCTTTGCCAGTGAGTCCTACACCTCGTGCGTAAATGCATTTCGCAAGGTTAAAAAAAAAGGTTATTAATTAATGTCATAATAATCTATATAAGATGTTTTTTTTTCTGAAAAAAAAATGCAATTTTTATATCTTTTCCGCAAAAAAAACATAGCAAACTAATTTGAGTGTATATGGAAACTGTTCAGGCGAACATTAACTTATTTGGCCATATTATATTAATTTTTATTTCATCACGTTTCTGAATAAAAACATTTAAGAGTAACCACATTAGTTTTTTCTTTTCAGTTTACTTTTATATTTAAAAAAAAAGTAATATTATTTAATACCAAATAGATTTTTTTAAATAGAATCTTTTAGACCTTAACCGTGCAACTGTAACCTAATTATTGTCGTACTTTAATAAAATATAAACTAGACTCCTAGTTAAACCAAAAATTGCAAATTAAGACAAATGATCTTACCTACTAGCCATCTCCACCTGCAACCCCATATCCTTTAAATTCTTCGCCACATTTTCCTCAAACGCCTTCTGCTCTCTATGAATACTGATCATAGAATCATAATCTGATCCCCTTTGCCGTAGTATTTTTTCCAGATCTGCATCTGGTATGTTGTCGTGACTATGTCTAAAATCAAAATGGTTAAGACATTTAGATGGTCTGAAATATGGTATGTCTAAATGGTCAAAAAAAATCGATGGTCTATAATATGGTTTGTCTGAAATCAAAATGGTCAAGAACTTTTTAAATGAATTAATTATTATTATATATTATTTTATATTAATTATTACATATTACAACCTTTTGTAAAGTATACAAAAAAAATCTTTTCGGATTATTTCGCGGATCTCTCCCGTGATCATGATTGCTGTAAAGCATTCGAAACGTCGGGAACCAAAAATCAAAATAAATCCGCGAAATAATCCGAAAAGATAATTTTATTTAACAATAATTGTTTTTTAAGAAATCTCTTTTTTATCGAAGATATTTTGTATGAGTTCTTGAACTAAAAAACAAAAAAAAAACAAATATATATATACAAAAACAATTTAAGAGGAATGGCTTTACGTGTTATTTTCAGGTATGGTGTTATATCACCTCTTCTGGGTTGTGTGTGCGTATTTAGCTTTTACCTAACCTCAAAAACTTTTACCAAAATCATATATTTTTTTCATCTGTAATTAATAAAATAGTTCATAAATTACTACTTACTTTTCATATTCATATCGTGTTACTTTGGATACGATGAGGCACTTCTGCATTTTCAATCGAGGCTCGGTCGAACCATGCTGCCGTCTCGACAGACCAGACACCCGTTCACATAATTCTTTACTCTGACGAAGACCTGGAACCAAAGATTGCAAATCATTTTCTTAGAATGTCATAATAGATAGTTAAATTTATATGAAAAATACTGTATTTCTACACAAATGATACACTTGTTTCGTCTTACAAAATTTCTTATATTCGATACCTTAACCAAAAATTGGGTCACAAAAATAGATATGTATATTACATAGATAGCTATTTCTTTATAAAAACCAGCCTTGAAAGCATAATATAATCACCTTCGCAAATGTTATCTTAAACAATATTACTCTGTTTTGACCTTCTCATAATATGTATGTACAAATGGATAAATATAAACTTTAATAGATTCGCCTTTTTTATACTTTTTTTGTTATATTTAAATATTGATATTTTATGTAAATTTTCCTCGATGCTCACAAATAAACGTAATTTGCCATTGTTCATTCTTAGTACCATTTCTCTGCTAACTATTATGAATGCACTTTTAGTACCTATGTTTGTTCCTACTTCACGCTAAAACAGCTGGACGGATTTGGCAAAATATTAGTACACAGATAAGACTATGGCCTTCTTTTTTTAATGTTAGGGAATGCCGGTGATTATGTGGGACTCACCAACTGGAAAAGCCAGTACTACTCACAAAAACCCAACAAAACCCAACAACGGGGGAGCCGTTGCCCGTTCCCCGTCTGGGGATCGCAGGGTCGTTTACGCACTCAACCACGAGGCCTTGACGGCAGGTCTGCCGAAGTAGACCACTAAAACCATGAGGTTACCCCAACAGTCTACTCTGCTATCAGAGAAGTAGCAGGAATAAGCAGCATGGTACACCACCCACCGAAGTGAGCGGCCTTCCAGTGCGTTTCTAGACTTCGCGCCTGGCTGAACCACCGGCCACCACGACAAGATGAACGCAATAAAGGATAGACAGACTGACTATGACATTTTTTTTTTGATAACGCTAGGGAAACCCATCATGGGGTGCCGGCCGTCAATAAGCAGGGTACTGTGAGAGACTCCTACTCACTAAAACCCACAGCGGAACCCGTCGTCGCAGTGTCGCACACACTACAACACTCCTAGACTGACTATGACCTGGAGTAACATTTAGACTACTTTTTTCTAATAATTTTTGCCAGGGAGGCAGGTAGGAGGCAGCCAGGGTCAGACACTATTACTTTATACTTCCTAATATATTTCTACCAAATAGTAACGAAAGTAACTTGTTCCAAGACTAGCAAAATACGTATGAAATATTTTAAAAATAAGCACTTGCTTATACTTAACATGGTGCATTGCACTATCCATCCACAAACATAGACGACCCTACAAATAAAACCATTAGCTAATTTAGTTTTAAACAAATCATATCACGAAAAGACATTTATATTTTATTTGCTTTCTTCTTATCGTACGGAAATTCTTGAGAAAAATAGTTCTTATGTTATCAGTGTTAATATATTTGTTATTGACACGACGTGTAATACGTTGCTACCATTATCATTCAATTCTGGATCGATCTGGACGTGAATAGACTTTATTTATAGAGTTATTTTCCTTACGTTGAATGAAATTATGATTAAAAAAAAAGAGTCATTATAAAAATAAATATGATAAATCATATTATATAGCTCCTCGAACTTTATTTTCTCTTGCATTTTTCCATAGCTTTTGACTGGTAAGTACTTTGTATGTATAATAATATATATATATATATATATATATATATATATACAAAATTATATCTTACAAGGTTTATTATTAGAAAATTTAGTAACTAGAATCTCGAAAAAAATTGGATGAATATGAAGAATATACAAGCCTAATATTAAAAATCTGAACCAAACGCTGAAGTTCTGAAGCCCTGAATAAAATAATACGTAAATAACTAACGCTCTCTAAGCACTAAACATGTGCGATAGCAAACCTAAGACGCAAATCGACATAAAGCAAATCGTCATCTACCCACAAACAAAAAGTCATGCAAAAACTTGATTTGTACATAAAAATAAATACTGCGCTTGAAACGATAAGATAAAGGAAGACCTAATAACCGAATGCTCTTATTATCTCTGTAGTTTTCCATAACGAGCTATTATTAGTCGGTCTGGTGAGAATTGGTTATTATGGACAGTGAGAGGGCAGAGGGTAACCGATAATGTCAGAATTGTTCAGAATGCAATACTAATGATAATTTTTGATGTAATAAGGGTCTTTGTTATTCATTTTGAACGAGGAAACAAACAGACACTCCGTACTCGATTTGAATTATTTAGAGCAAAATGTATGTAATATTTTTTGATATGATTTCCAAATATATTAGCTAATATAAAAAGATTTTTTCAAATCGTTAATCTGATTAGTTATTCCGATAGTTCCTGAGATTAGGGCGTTCAAACAAACAATCGCTGCCTCTTTATAATATTAGTATAGATAATTGGTCAAATGATATATCTAAAATTTTATGTAACAATAGCCTAACAAACTCATTGTAAAGAGCAAACGTTGCACTTTTATTCATGAAAATTTTAGAAATACCTATGGAATCTACCAACGAACTACCCGACAGACAAAAGGGCTCCTCTAGTCATTTTAGTGAATAAGTAAAGATCCCTCTCCAATGACGAGGAAGCTAATAAAAACATTTTAATTATATTCGAAAGACCAGATCAATATATATTTGTGCTGAAGATTCAAATCTGACTAAAAAAATGTGAAAGAAAGCACATATAGTGAAAGAATTTGCAAGATGAGTAATAGGATAATAACGGCTTCGCTAACAAAAGTGGAATTTAGGTGGATGTCAAATTCAATATGATAAATTAAACATTTCAAAAACCCCGACCATCTTGGGCCGATTTTCATCAAACATACTCCCGACTAATTCACCTTTCAAACAAAAAAAAATCAAAATCAAAATTGGTTCGTCCGTTCATGGCTCAAACACACACACAGACACGACAAACTTAAAACACCCCGTAGTTTTTGGGGGGTTAAGAAACAACCAAATTATATCAAAATCCCCCCAGTGGTTTTTCTGTGATGCGGTAACAGACAAACAGACAGACAGACAAAAATTTTAAAAACTATAGATTCGGCCTCTGTATCGATAATAATGTTTATTTCAATAAGATTTTTCCAAAAAAATATTTAATGTACAGATTCGGCTTAGTTATAATTTTATTATATGTACCTATAGATAAATTTTGTAATGTAATAAAATGGGTTTGACTAAATTTAAAATTTATTTTTTATGCATTTATTTAGTATTCATCTCAGCAAACCCTTCCATTTAATATCAATACCATGGGGGTGCATAAAAAAACATATTCCGCCATCATTGGGAGTCCGCCATTTTGGATTTAGAATGACGTCACTTACTTAACCACGCATTGTCATCTAAACTAAACGTGTATACAAAATTTCAGCTCAATCCGTTGAGGATAACTGCTTTGAAATTCAGTTAAAAAATTTTACTCGAACATACAAACAAATATTGCAAGTTAAATGTAAAAATAATAATATTTACACAATATGATTTCCTGTATGGCGTAAAAAAATAATAGATGGTGCTGTACTGAATTTGATTAAATTATTGTATTAATGAATGTATGCAGATAGAAGGACGTTGATTAAAATATGAATTAAATTGAACGGCCACATTACAGTGGCCATGACCTCTATTAGTATAGTCATTGGTCTCGAGTCATTACATCAGTAACGACACGTAGATAGCACTTTAGACTGATTCTGAACTAAATGATTCTCATCTAAGTATACATATAATAAAAAAATTACCGAAGTATATATTAAATATTTTTTTTAGAATTTTTATCTGTCTGTCTGTGATCGCATCATGATGAAACCACTGGACAGATTTTGATGAAATTTGGTATGATGATAGCTGGTTATCCGGGTCAACATATAGGATACTTTATACTTTTCAATTTCTTTCCAATACGAACTTTCATCCCTATTTTTACACCTTTAAGGGATGATTTCCGGGATAAAAAATAGCCTATCTCCTTCCCAGGGTTTTAAGGTATGTTCTTACCAAATTTCATTTAAATCATTCAGTAAATCCAGAGATTACACCCTACAACGTCACAAACTCACAAACTTTACCTCTTTATAATATTAGTATAGATGATTGTGATTCATTCACGATGATATGAATGGACGGATTTGAATGAAAATGTGTACTCACTACACAGATATGACCTATAGTAAGTGGCACATAGGATACTGATAGGCACCTAGGAACGCACCCGAGCGAAGCGAGGGTAAACCCTTGTCTATACATATAATAAAATTGTAACTAAGTGGAATCTGTACATTAAATATTCTTTGGAAAATCTAATTGAAATAGACATTATTATCGATACAGAGTCCGAAACTATAGTTTTTAGAATTTTTGTCTGTCTGTCTGTCTGTTACCGCATCACGAGAAAACCACTGGACAGATTTTGATGAAATTTGGTATGATCATAGCTGGTTATCCGGGTATATATAGGATACTTTTTACCGCGGAGAAATATCTCATTTCTGAGAAAAAATACAAAAACTGAATTGTAAGAGTATACTAATATGTAAAACCTAAGAATTTGGTTTTTGGTCATCTGAACGCGGGCGGAGCCGCGAGCAATGCTAGTGTTAAATAAAAACCGAAACTGCTTAACCTTGCCCTGAAAACAAATACCGGTTTTCATTTAAAATACCTAAATGTTATTGAATATGGGTGCTCCATTTGATAAGGTTGCAATTAAGGATATGCAATAAAAAAATTACATACATATTTTATACTTGCTTCGAGGCTGAAACGTGTAGGTATGCCTCCGACTGCATAATACTGTGTTCCATCGTCAACTTCTTTCCATCTTTTTAGATTGTTTTTTTACGTAGTCAGGTTGTTTTTGGTTTTATGATTTTATTTACAGCATTTTAGTTCTAGCCAGTTAGATGTTTGAAATTTTATTTAACATTTTTATCCTAGATTACTTTTGAACATAAGTTGTATCTATATATTTTTTTAAATCTTTAAAGACACAAATTGTCGCAAGGGAATCGCTATTTTGATTTTTTTAATAATATCCATATATCTTATGACACGCGTTATCAAGGCTTACGACGTATGAATCGTTAAAAACGGGTCAACTGTTTAGTAATTACGAGGAAACTTAGGATCAGACATATATGCAATATGCATACCTACAGGTCATACACATAACCCTCTTTTGCTTCCTCGCAGTCGGGTGAAAAGTGTATTATCAGTAATCGATATAGTTTATTTTCAGGTGACATTAACTAATATCTTCAATCCTTACAAACCAAAAAAATAAAATAAATTGTGCAGACGTGACCTGTGAAAACTGGCCAGATTAAAAAGTAGTTTAATAATAAATAATAATAAATAAATACGTTGCGTAATTAACACACAGCACCATCTAGTAACATGGTGAGCTACGCGACTTGTGTTATGGATACCATATAGTTGATACACTACACATATATAGCTTTTAAATACATACTCGTACATATTATAAATATAAACACCCATGACTGGAGTACAAACATTCGTCACACAAATGAATGCTCCCAGCGGGACTTGAACCCAAGACCGCTGGCACAGCAAGTACGGTCACTGCAAAACTGACCCAAACGTGTCATCGTTTATAGAAATAGTATATAGTTTATACCACTTTCCGCAACTTCTCTACTTCACCCATAATTTTCTATGCCATTTCTATTAAAGAATCATTTATTTATTTGCATAGAAATGGTGTCGATCATCGAACAAACGAAAACAAAGATTCTTAAAAATATGTGTTGGCTGCTG
This sequence comes from Brenthis ino, assembly GCA_921882275.1. Taxonomy (NCBI): domain Eukaryota; kingdom Metazoa; phylum Arthropoda; class Insecta; order Lepidoptera; family Nymphalidae; genus Brenthis; species Brenthis ino. The sequence goes on from OV170231.1 coordinate 21,933,373, forward strand.
GTTCGAAAGAATTACACTTTATGAAAGTCGTATGAGTACCTACCTATTAGCATCATGGCGAAGGTTACCATCATCGTAATACATGTTAGTTAATTTATTATTATCCAAATAATTAAACTAATTTTGAACTTTGTTGAGAATTATGAAGTGTAACAACAAATAAAAAAAACTGATCAAATATGTGTCGAACTCAAGCTATTCTCTAAGGAGCTAAGAAACCCCTGTACCGTCCAATTGTTTTACAGGAGACAGGACATAAAAGAGAAAATATTTATAGTTTCTGGTAAGCAATCGAATTTAAGTGGCTTTGGCTAGTAATAACGGGCCATAAAAACTCAAAATAAATATAAATTGTTTGTTTTTGACTGGTTAAAATTATTTGACTTGTTTTTATATCTTTATTTGTATGTATTCAAATCATATAAATTGATTAAAAATCTTATGAGGGAATTTGATGATATGGAGTTTATCTCATGATGAACCCATGGACAGTGGAACACTAACTATATTTATTTAACACTAGCGACTCATAGTCACTTCGCTCGGGTTCGTCCTAGCTTGCTTTCCAATACAAACTTTCATCCCCATTCTCACCCCCTTAAATGACTTCCAGGATAAAAACGATTTCACTCACTCACTTTTCATATCATGAGATAAAAAAAATCTTATTATAATAAGAATTTTTTCTTTTAATTTTATTCTATACAAAGCTTGACCTGATAATAACAAAAACAAAAAAAAAAGAATTATCCAACTTGGTGCAGTCGATCGGAAGTTATGCGCGTACATACATTTCGGTGATTCGCTTTTATTTATATAGATAGAAGATATAACAATACATATTAAGTTTCGATGACAGACAATTAACAGACTAAGTAGCAGACAAACCCAAATGTAATATTTATTTAAATAATCGATATATTAAAAAAAATCGATTCATTCTTAATAACTTATGGTACTTAAAGTTGTCCTTTACGTCTGTAAATATTTGAAGCAATACTATCTACTTAGCTACACTTCAGGTGGTCGTGTTATCTTATATCTAATCGTTTTGTTCGATTAAAACTTGGCCAATCTATTTCAGGATTAATTGAAAGAATGATAGAACGCACTGCACGCTCACGCGCAATTTTATGACACCTCGTTTGATGTTATTGTCGCTGCAATGTTGTCAAAGCCGTGTTATTATAATTGCACGGACTTTCGTCATCCATTTCTCACAATATCATGGGACAATATCGGTTATATTATAGTATAATTACACTACACATATTCACAGATTTTGTGAATTAATGAGATTTTGACAATTTCACTTGTTTGAATTGATCATAAATTTATACATTCAACAAAATTCTAACTAAGTCGAATCTGTGCATGGAATATTTTTTGGAAAATCTTATTGAAATAGACATTATTATCGATACTGAGGCCGAATCTATAGTTTTTAGAATTTTTGTCTGTCTGCCTGTTACCGCATCACAGAAAAACCACTGGAGGGATTTTGATGAAATTTGGTATGGTGATAGCTGGTTATCCGGGTCAACATATGTGATACTATTTACCGCGGGAAAATATCTCATTTTTGAACCCGAGCGAAGGAGAATGAGTCGCTAGTAATGAATAAAATGAGCCCATTATCGAAGTTTTGCTAGTATCTGGCTTCAAAATCACCGTTTGAAATCGATAAGACACGTAAAAGAAAGTTAAAATCTAAAGCTTCGGTCATAAGATATAAGAAAATATCATACGATAAAAGAAACTGCCTCGGTGGTGTAGTGGCTAGCATGTACGGCTGCACACTCAGAGGTCCTGGGCTCCAGTCCCGGGTCGGGCCAAGTTTAGTTATTAAGTCTTTCTGTATAGTAAGTCTCAGTAACAGTCCGGAGTTGGGAAGTTGGCGGTGTTTCACCCCCGTGCCTCGGAGAGCACGTAAAGCCGTCGGTCCTGCACCTTAACTCTCACTGGTCGTGTCTCGTGTCGTCCCACCGGAGTATGAGAGTGACAGGAATAGAGAGTGCACGTTGTGTCTGCGCGTACACTTGTGCACTATAATATCTCCTGCGCAGTTGGCTAGTCTCAATGAGATTGGCCGCCGTAGCCGGAATTAGTTAGGAGAACATCATAAGAAAATACTATATATATATATATATATATATATATATATATATATATATATATATATATATATATATAATAAAATACATAGTAATAAAGCGAAATCTATTCCAAGATTTTTTTTAACAACAATGACTGTTACGAATTGTGTACTGACTATAGACCCCATAACAACAGTTGGTGAAATTTTTGTATATTTGTCTGCATGTCTGTTTGTCAGTTTGCTTTTCACGCAAAAATACTAAACGTACTTTAAGTAAAATAATAAAATTTCTTTAGTACTTATTTATTACTCTGGTCAACATTTAGAATATCTTTTATTACAGGAAAATAGCTCATTTCCTCGGGAATAGCAATAACAGTTTCGGTCGAGTTGTTCTTAGAAATTTACTTGGTTAATGCTGGCTAAATTGTAAGACATACATCAAAACAACGTACTAAAAAAACGTGTGTATGTACTTATATACGCACGTAAGAAGTTATACTTTTTTGGCGTAACAGAACAAAAATGGCTTCATTTCAAATTTCAAGAGATTTCATCTCGTATGTCACAACTCTCTGTTTGTAAAAGGAATGCCGCTAACTTTATCATGTCGCTTTCAGCTAACTTCATCATGTCGCTTTTTGGCTGTCGGTGTTTTCACCGGTTTTACTTATATATTTTACTGTCATAATTTTTTCCAAACGTGCCAAAAGAAGTATAAATTCAAAAATTGTACATCTTAAGAAGGCCTACAGAAAAATCTGCAATAGTATATGTTAGGTACACATTCTTTACTTGACATCACTATATATATCTTCCTACCGTCACATCCTAAACTCCTTCGATATTCCTTACCTGGAGGTAGTACAAAAAAAAGCTTCAACGGCCGCGTACGGCGATGGGACGAGCTCCGCATTCTCCCCATCAAAATTTAAGACTACGCGTCAAAGTTATCGTGCGAAACGCAATAAACTATCTTATTTTATAATTACAAACTTTAAGCAAATCACCCGGTGTTGTGTGAAAGTGATTGGTGTACGAAACGCGACTTAAGAACCCACGCGGGACAACGGCGAACCAGGTAGTCCATCCACCCTTTCTATCTTTACCCAACATCCTTTTATGATCCTTCAGATCCTGGATATCCTTTAGTAATCAAACCTCATCTTAAATAAATCATCCTTATTTCCATCAAAAAACATTACATATATACCTACAATAATATACATCTAATTTTTACATTTCGCTTGACGCCATATTGCATACGTAAAATTAACAATTTCATATTGGCATCACTGTTTCATTCCGGATTGCGAATCGGTCAACCGTCAATGTCAAATAGTGTCTTGTCATTTGTCACTTGTTATTTGTCAGCTGTCCAATTGTCACATTTGTTTACATTTTGCATACTATCATAATATATTAGTAATTTGTATATTGTACAATACGTAATTAAAATATATAACGATCAACGATGTCTGACCTCAAAATGCATTTAGTAAAATATGAAATAGCACTAAATCATATAAAGCAGTTATATGATTTGGGTGGTAACATTATTAAAAAACCTTCTGTAAACGTGAAGGAAAAGCAACAGTTTCTTGTACGGTTTAAGGATACAGAAAGATACCGGCAGCAAATGGAGGAGTCTTTCTCATTTTTAATAGCAAATATGGATTCTTTTGGCGAAGATAAGCGTAGCGAAATTGAAAAGAATTATAATATTTCAAATGACATGTTTTACTCAATACAAGTGTATCATACTTCTTTATTCGAGTCAAAATCTAGTGCAAATTGTGATACACAAGTAATTCCAGTGCCTAGCTGCGAGTTTCATTTACCTAAAATATCATTAACTAGATTCTCAGGTGCTCATATTGAACGGCCAAATTTTATTTCTATTTTTAACAGTTTAATTCATAATAACAAAAAGTTAACTGAAATTGAAAAAATGCATTATTTACTGAGTGTATTAGACAAGGAGCCTTTATCTCTTATCAAAAACTTAACTATATCTAATGAAAACTATAATATTGCATACAAATTGTTGGCTGAGCGATATGAAAATAAAAGAGTCATAGCGGACAAGTATGTTGAGTCTATTCTTAACTTACCTAACCTTACACAAATACATTTTAAGTCTTTAAACAAATTTTTAAACACTATTAAAGAAAATACAAATGCTTTAACTGCTTTAGAGTTTAATGTAAAGTCATGGAGTTTCTTATTAGTACATATATTACTAAGAAAGATTCCTATTGAATTTAGAAGTAAATTTGAGTCACAAATTAATCCCATAAATATTCCCACATTTGATGATTTTGTACAATTTTTAGAAATTCAATTGAGAATATTAGAAAACATTTCAGGTTCAACTTCTCATACAAAAACTAATACACATAACTCATTAAATATTATTGAAGAGAAACCTAAATTAAATTATATTGCAAATTATTCTTGCCCTTGTTGCCAGAGTAAGCACAGCATATATAACTGTTTAAAATTTAACGCTATGACTCAGGAACAAAGAAAATCTTTTGTTATTCAACATAAACTTTGTTTTAACTGCTTGAGACCACATCATGTTTCAAAATGTACTTCTAGAAGTGTATGTCAGATATGTCATGGCCATCATCACACAAAATTGCACATTTCAAAGGCCACAGCTGATAATAATTATACTCAGCATGCATCAGCTCCTAATAGCAATGAAGCTGCTGTGTCGACTACTAGTTCCGCAGTCCAACTTCAAACTTTACATGGTGCCGATGGTGCATCCACTATGCTTCTTGGTACAGCCCTCGTAGGAATTTTAGATGTAAATGGTTATACTCACATTGCTCGCGCATTAATTGATTGTGGCTCTCAGGTGTCTATTATTACAGAAAATTTAGCTCAAAAATTGAAACTTCATCGAACTCAATCTTCATCAATTTTTGGTTTAGGTGCAGCATCCCCTCAGCAAACTCTAGGCAGGGTAACATGTCATATTAAGCCTCTGATAAATGCTTCTAAAACATTAACTTCCGATTTTATTGTTTTGAGGCGCATTACAAACAATCTGCCATCAGTTCAAGTTAACAAATCAGTTTTAAATCTATGTAGCAATTTAGTATTAGCAGACAAAAGTTTTATCATTCCTGGACAAGTCGATCTGCTCTTGGGCATTGACTTGTACGAACAGATCCTTGATGGTAGAAGGTTCAGTCTAGGTGACAACATGCCTACTGCCTACTCTTCTATCTTTGGATGGGTAATTATGGGCAAAGCTCCCGCAGCATCGTCACACGTTCAAGATGTGATGTCGATGGCCTGCACATTTGACCTCAATCTGGCACTTACAAGGTTCTGGGAAGCAGAAGAGTTCTCCAGTCAACCTATTCAAGATCCTGAGGATGTTCTATGTGAAAAACACTTTTGCGAAACGCATCGTAGAGACGACACTGGTCGTTTTCAAGTTCGTCTTCCCTTCAAGGTGAATCACAAGCCTTTGGGGGACACACGTATCAATGCCCTGAAACGCTTCTACAATTTGGAACGTAAGCTTATCAGGGATTCGCGCTTGCGTGAACTCTATGTAGAGTTTATGCGAGACTATCTTAGTTCGGGTCATATGCGTGAAGCTTCTTGCTCTGACGCAAGTGAGCGATACTACATTCCGCATCATGGTGTTCTGCGCGAATCTAGTAGCACGACTAAGCTTCGTGCAGTTTTTGACGCTTCGGCTTCCAGCTCAACCGGTGTTTCGTTAAATCAGGTCCTAATGACAGGGCCTAAATTGCAAAGAAATATTGAAGATATTATTATGCGCTTCAGGATTCACAAGATCGTCTTCACCTGTGACATCAAACAAATGTACCGTCAGGTGCGCATGGACGATGCTGACTGCAAATATCAAACCATATTCTGGCGCGAATCTCCTGACCAACCTCTCAAGGAATACGAGCTTACCACTGTTACCTACGGTGTTTCAAGCTCTGCCTTCCAAGCAATCCGTGTTATACACGAGCTTGCTTCTCTTAATTCAAATCAACATCCAGAAGCTTCTCAAGTGCTGCTAAACGACACTTTCGTCGATGATATCGGCAGCGGGTGTGATTCCGTGGAATCTGCTAGGAAATTACAGCAGGTACTGGTCAGTATCCTATCTCAGGGCGGTTTTCTCTTGCGTAAGTGGTCGAGTAACTGTAAGGAATTCATAAGCGACTTTCCTACTGATCATTGCGAGCAGCCCTATCTGTTTGAACACGACTGCGATAACATATTTAAAGTCTTAGGCATGGCTTGGAGTGCTTCTAATGATAGTTTTATTTATCGGGTTGCAGATATGAACAATACACTCACCATGCGAGGCATACTTTCTAATATAGCCCGACTTTATGACCCTTGTGGTTTTCTAGCACCTGTAACCTTCTATGCGAAACATGTTATGCAGAGGCTCTGGGTTCTCAAATGTGGTTGGGACGATTCTCTACCTTCTGATATTCAAAAGGCTTGGCTATCTTTTATGTCAAATTTTCATCATCTTAACAAAATTGTTATTCCACGCTGGGTACTCACTGATCAACTAAGCGATTGTGAACTCCACGGTTTCAGTGATGCTTCCGAACGCGGGTACGCAGCTTGCGTCTACCTGCGCGTCAAAAATTCTTATGGTAAAACTTCGGCCCAACTAATGTTGGCGAAGTCTCGAGTTGCTCCTCTCAAGCAAAAGCTCACGATTCCCAAATTGGAATTGTGCGGCGCACATCTTCTCGCTCGCTTACTTGAGCATATTATCACAACTCTAAAACATAAAATTAAAATCAGCAGCACAGTGGCCTGGTGTGATTCCAGCATCGTGCTCACATGGCTTAAATCTTCTCCTCATACTTTACAAACGTTTGAAGGAAATCGAGTGTCCCAAATTCAAGCTCTAATACCAAGAGCTATTTGGAGATACGTTCCATCATCACTAAATCCTGCTGATGCCGCTAGTCGAGGTCTCTACCCCTCTGAACTAGCTAAAACCATCTTGTGGTGGTCTCTACCTTGGCTTGAAGGTGATTCTTCGACATGGCCTGGAGACACACCTACGTTGAGCCAAGCGAATTTACCTGGTCTGAAATTACCATCCCCTATATCACACATTGCTAAGGTTAGCGTCGATTTACCTTTCTTGCACAAATTCAGTTCCCTTCGCAAGCTACAGGCTGTTGTAGCTTGGTGTAAGCGATTTTTGCATAATTCACGCAATCCAACTAAGCGACACACGGGATCACTATCTGTTTCCGAATTGAACGATAGTTTGAATACAATTATATCAACTGTACAGTCGGAAGAATTTTCTTCAACAATTTCGTTGTTGCGTAATGGGAAACCTCTCAAAGATAGCCTTCGACGTCTTAATCCATTTCTTGACTCTCAAAATTTGCTGAGAGTAGGTGGTCGGATTGTAAACTCATCTTTATCATTTAACGCTAAACATCCACTTTTGCTTCCGAAGGCACATCACGTTACTCGCTTGCTCATTGATCATTATCACCGGGCATTCCTACACCCTGGTGTCAATACTCTTTTAAATCTACTGCAACGTAAATTTTGGATTTTATCAGCACGCCGTGCAATCCGTCGGCAAATATTTCAATGTCAACATTGCTATAGATTACGTCCCAAGGCGACTGAACCTTTCATGAGTGATTTACCTCCTTCTCGAGTCACATCTTGCAGACCCTTTCAAAGAGTTGGAGTGGATTTTGCAGGTCCTTTTCTTCTGAAAATCTCGCGACTGCGCAACGCTCGATCTGTTAAGGCATATTTATGTTTATGGATTTGTTTCACCACCAAAGCTGTCCACTTGGAACTGGTTTCCGAGCTGTCGACAGACGCCTTTTTAGCTTGCTTTGATCGCTTCGTATCGCGAAGGGGTCTTCCCACCGATGTTTACAGTGACTGTGGTACCAACTTTGTTGGAGCTAACAACTACTTGAAACAAGTTACACAATTACTCAAAAACTCGCATGATGACATAAAACATTCATTAGCCAGTCGACAAATTGTATGGCATTTTAATCCTCCTGCCAGTCCACATATGGGCGGTTTATGGGAGAGCGCGATTAAATCTGCAAAACTTATTCTTCTTCGTGTTATAGGCGATCGCTCACTTCTCTTTGAAGAGCTCATCACTGTTTTTAGCAAAATAGAAGCCGCGTTGAATTCTCGACCGTTATATCCCCTAAGTAGCGATCCTAACGATCTAGAAGTCTTAACGCCCGGCCACTTCATCATCGGTCAGCCGCTATTGGCTTTACCTGAGCAAGACTTGGAGCAGATAAATTTTAATACTCTCAAACGATGGCAGCTTTTGCGCCAGATTACTCAGCACTTCTGGAGGCGTTGGCAAGCTGAGTACCTACATACTCTACAGCAGCGACCTAAATGGCTTGCCAAGATTTCAAATTTTCAAGTTGGTGATTTAGTTCTTATCAAGGATCCCAACTTGCCACCGCTTCACTGGAAGAAAGCTCGTGTGACTCGCATTTGCCCGGGTTCTGACGGCACTGTTCGCGTCGTAGAATTAAAAACTTCTACTGGCACTCTACTTAGACCAGTAGTCAAGCTTTGCCCTTTGCTGCCATCTTTCAATTAATAAAAACAATACTTATTTTTTTTTTCTTGTTTAGGTAGTAGTAATAGCTTTAGTTTTAGTAAGCAACATATTGTTTTTTTTTTTACTCTTTTGTTTACGTCAACCTTTTAGCAAATTTCAAACGGGTTCGTTCAAATGAAAGAGCTAAGCCGCTCTTTGGGGGGCGGTATGTTAGGTACACATTCTTTACTTGACATCACTATATATATCTTCCTACCGTCACATCCTAAACTCCTTCGATATTCCTTACCTGGAGGTAGTACAAAAAAAAGCTTCAACGGCCGCGTACGGCGATGGGACGAGCTCCGCATTCTCCCCATCAAATTTAAGACTACGCGTCAAAGTTATCGTGCGAAACGCAATAAACTATCTTATTTTATAATTACAAACTTTAAGCAAATCACCCGGTGTTGTGTGAAAGTGATTGGTGTACGAAACGCGACTTAAGAACCCACGCGGGACAACGGCGAACCAGGTAGTCCATCCACCCTTTCTATCTTTACCCAACAGTATAGTCTTGTACATTATTTCTATCTACTCAAAACGTATGATCAACGCAAGCGAAGCGAGGGTAAATCACTAGTTATTCATTAATGATGATGATGATGTTCTCCTGGCCGATTCCGGCTTCGGCGGCCAATCTCATTGAGACTAGCCAACTGCGCAGGAGATATTATAGTGCAGCGCGTGTGAGAGAGAGCACAGACACAACGTGCACCCTCTGTTCCTGTCACTCTCATACTCCGGTAGGACGACAACTTGACGCGGCCAGTGAGAGTTAAGGCGCAGGACCGACGGCTTTACATGCTCTCTGAGGCACGGGGGTGAAACACCGCCAACTTCCCCACTCCGGGCTGTAACTTACTATACAGAAAGACTCAATAACTAAACTTGGCCCGACCCGGGACTCGAACCCAGGACCTCCGAGTGTGCAGCCGTACATGCTAGTCACTACACCACCGAGGCAGTTAAATTACACATGTACATAACAAAAGAGATAATAATTATATTATGAATCCAATCGTCTTATCAATACTTTTTGCTGAATCTTTAATTACATATAATAATTTCGCGAGAGTTCCTTATTACGTAATATCGTGTAATTAACACGTGGTGTTCATTGCTGTTCGCTTAACATGGCGTGACCGTATCGTGATCATCACAGAACTTCTATTATAAATTTTAAGTTTGTATGAGTGTGAATGTTTAAATAAATAAAATATGTTGGGACATTAACACACAGCACCATCTAGTTCCATGGTAAGCTATGAGGCTTGTGTTATGGATACCAGATAGTTTAAACACTACACACATATAATTTTAAATACATACATAATATAAATATAAAAAGTAAACACCCATGACTGGAGTACAAACATTCGTGCTCATCACATCAATTAATGCCCCCGGTGGGACTCGAACCCGCGACCGCTGGCATAGCAAGTATGAGTCTGACAAACTTATCCAAGCGTGTCGTGTTTCTCCTTAATGGCTCGACAGATTTGGATGAAAAGTACACAGATAGATTATGGCAACTGTGAGGCATCTAGGTACCTGAGGGTGAGTCGCTATTATAAACTAGTTTACATATTATTTACAACTTTGTCACACAACAAAGTGTTTAAGCACTAATAAAAAGACGAGACTCGTGTTATCTCCGCAAACTGAAAGAATAAATGTAATTGTAATCTATACATATCATAAAATTCTGAGTCAAATCTGTACATTAAATAATTTTTGGAAAATCTTATTGAAATAGTCATTATTATAGATACAGAGGCCGGGTCTATAGTTTTTAGAATTACTGTCTATCTGTCTCTCTGGGGACGCACCAGGCATCACTGGACTGATTTTGATGAAATTTGGTATGATATTCGGGGTCAATATTTAAGATACTTTTTATTGCGGGAAAATATCTCATCTCTGAGAAATCTATACGTAAATGCGAGTGGAGTGAGAATGAGTGGCTAGTAAATATTAAACGCACGTGAAACTCAAAAAGACTTCAAAAGTATTTGTTTCATCCTGATCGTTGGATTTTTATTGAAATTTGTACAATTTATTGTCCATTTTTTTAGTTTGATTTGCTATATAATCGTATTTTGTTTAATTCGGTCCTTGTTAAACGTTCAACATTTCAGTTCTAGAAGTTTTGGAGTGTGTGAAAATCGCGTTCAAAGATTCACATAGATAGACAGGTGGATACAGGTGTTAAGAAGCGTGTTAAAAATAATCATAAAAACCAAAAAGGTACCAAAAAATATTAGTCATGTACCTTCTTCTTTATGGAATTGGGCAAGGAAATGCTATTTGAAGGTGAAACAGCAGATTTGATAATATCGAAAAATGAGCGAACACCAAATATATTATATATGTACACTATATATAAAATACTTTGCGCTGTAAACCTAGTTATATTAATAAAGTTTTTAATAATAGATGGCGCTGTGTGGATGTGGGTCACACTAGGGTTGCATTCTTGCCAAAAAATAAATAGGTATCATTACTATTATGTTACCGCTCCATATATTCAATAATAGAGGTCAGATGAGATGGATTAAAAATGATGATGTTGCGGGATATGAAATTTAAGTCATTTATAATATAAAAAAATAAAAAATGTAATTGTTATTTTTTTTTCGCAAAAAATATTGGCCTAAGAGCCTGTGGACGCCAGACCTTCGATATTTTATAAAAGCTGAAAGTTTGTCAGCGCATGCTCCCAACACAGATAAGAACGATGGACCATGATGAAGTTCTTATACTAGGGGACCATTTAATTGTGCTTGCATACATAAGCATAAGCAGCAGTAAAAGATCGATTATTACTCACAATTGTCTTAAATACTTAGTCCTGACAAAATTTACACAAAATTAAAAGTGGCTGTCAGCCATTTATATAATCGAGCTATAAAGAAAAAACCCGCAATATCCGACGTAGATGGTGGCAGCACTTACTCCGTACGATACACAAAATAATAAACAATTATTACGCAATTTATATGAATATTTGTTTATGTTATTGAAAATAAAACACGAATTACTTTACTGCTATCGAATTATCAGTTGCTAAGTTGATATTATGGAAAATATGTAAATAGATAATTCTACATATATACATATAATTATAAATCTGTATAAATATTATAAATGTGAAAGTTTGTGAGTATTTATGTTTGTTAGTCTTTCACGCCAGAATGGCTGAACGGATCTGAATAAGGCACAGAGATAGATTATAGTCTGGAATAACACATAGGCTACTTTTTATTTCGGAAAAATGTACGGTTCCTGTGGGATAGGTTTGTTTTTGTTTTCCTAAGAAAGAAAAGGGTTCCAGTATACAAATGTCTATCAAATGATAGAGGCAATCATAGAGGCATTCCCAGAAAAGAAATGGTTTCCTTCGGGAAATTTAATCGAAACTAAGATTGAAGTGAGGGCATATTACTAGTTACATTTGTGAAATCAAGGTAACCTACAGTTTTATTACTAATTAGCTCATATACCGTCTATAATTAACTAAACCTTAACCTAGGAATCCTAAACACATCTATAAATGATCATAATATTATTATAATTATTGATGACCACCGCGTTATCTTTATGCAACTAGATAAGACAAGTTTAACAAACAGGAAGCATCCTGATATTAATAAATACAGCTAAATATTTATTTTCTTACTTATATCATATTTTATAACTTTGATAATTACGACGGAACATGGCGTCGGACATACATACATACAGGTCAAACACATAACCCCCCTTTGGGTTTCACCGCAGTCGGGTAAAAAAATAAATGCTGAAGTTGATGTACCTTTTTTAACACTCTTTTATTAGCTTCGCCTGAGTCTATCCATCTAACGGTATCCTTGAACGTGATTTTTAACATATTCAAAACGTCAGATTAACTTTAAAAACACACTTATCAAGAAACAATGACAATACAATAATTTATAAAAAAAAATCATTTAATTTATTAAAAAAGAAAATATAATTAATAAAACTATTTTATAAGATCAAACTGAAAAATGGAAAAAAATTTAGTTGAAAAACTTAAAAAACACGGTTTGATGATGAACTGAACTAAAAAGTTTTTTTCTTCTAGGTAACAATAATAAAATATTGTAACCTAATATTATTATGATCTAACCAACAAGGCTAATGAGTAATTTAACTTTAACTTAGTTTTATAAAATAAAATATCTAAGAATGTGTCCAATGGCACTTTTCTTAAAGTCTCTAGTTAAGGCGAAGACACTTTGTTTTTGTGTTCTATATTGGCAGCACTATATTATTATTCCTTTAACTACATTACACTATTTTTTTAACGCTACACTAACTCAAAAGGTTTAGTTCTTTTGAGCCTTCTCACTATGTCTGTGTTGTCGAGGAGGATTGCCTCGATATTCACATGTTTATGAAGTCTTTGCTCGTGAGCTTCTGCATATTTTTTTATCACTTTATCGACAATCTCTACATTGAGGTCCCGATGGAGATCGTCATTTCTAACGTACCAGGGTGCATTAACTATTCCCCTGAGAACTTTATTTTGGAATCGTTGGATAATAAGAACATTACTCTTTTTGATACAACCCCACAGCTGTATACCATAGGCCCACACTGGCATCAGGAATTGTTTATATAATAATATTTTGTTGTGTACGGACAGAGAGGAATGTCTTCCCAACAGCCAATACATCTTTTTGTACCGGAATTTGAATTCTTCTTTTTTCTTCTTAACGTGAGCTTTCCAGCGTAGCCTCGCGTCAAGCGTCATTACTAAATACTTTGCTATATTTCATTTCATGTTATTGTTAATAAATATCGGATGGTAATCTTCTTTTTTGTTGGTGAAGTTTATATGAATCGATTTTGATTCATTTAACTTTATTCTCCATTGTAATGTCCAGTCATGAATTTTATGAACCGCTATTTGAACCTCTTCAGCTGCTTCTGCGTGAGAATTTCCAACCGCCATTATGGCAGTGTCATCAGCAAAGGTCGCGATGGTATTATTTTCTAATTCGGGGATATCACTGGTGTATAAAAGGTGGTATTGGTGGCTATTGGTGGTATTTGAGTAATCGGCTGTTTCATAATTTTAGTGGCCTTCCAGAGTGAGTAATCCGTGCAGCGATTACTTGTTAGGTTTTGGAGATAGGTTTCCGTCGAAGTATCAAGATAATTTTAGATTTGTCTTTTTAACAATTTTGTGAGATTATTCAACTTTTTCTGATCTTGTGGAGATCTGGATTGGTGCCATAGATTTCTTTGTTTTCTCTTTTCAGATATAAGTTGTGCGATCTCTTTAGGATAATTATTTTTTCTCGTAGCCCTTTTCTTAGTTTCGGGTGTGTTTTTCCAAGCTATCTGCTGTATTAATGTGATGAATTTTCCTAAGTCTATGTTTAGCTGTTCCGGAGTTTTAAGTGGTACTCTGAGATCTACATTCATATCTAGTTCTACTTTCCCAATCTGTATATTTGTTAACTAGTGAAATGGCAGGTTCTTTGTATAAGATTTTTCACTTATTTTTAGATATATTGCAGAGTGGTCTGAGTGCTGGGTGAATATAGCTGGACGATAGACCTTTGTATACAAAAAAGTCTATCGTATCAGGTATTTTTGTTGGATCAGTTGGCCAGTAAGTGGGTGACCTTGTTGATGCCACATCACATTTCATTTCTTGTATAGCACCCATAAGTTCTCTCTCTTCCTTTTGTGTTCGTTAATCTGGAGCCCCAATACACATTCTTGGCATTAAAGTCACCTCCTAAATAAATCTATTACCTAATGATCGAAAAAACACATGTAGTGTCTTTTCGTATCGTATATTGCGGTGGACAGTATAAAGATGCTATAGTAAGAGGATACCGCTTTGAGCTGACACAAATTGCAACAGATTGGATTTCAGGCTCTTCATATTTATTTAACTCATAATGTTTGATATTTTCTTGTACAATAATAGCACTGCCACCATTTCCTTTGTTAACCGGATGTAGTGCATGATAAACTTTATATCCTTTAAACTTAATGTGTGATTGTTTCGTAAAATGGGTTTCTGATATGAGACATATATCTATATTTTCTATATCTAGGACTACTTGTAATTCGTTGTAATGATTCTGTAGCCCATTACAATCCATTCCATAATTTTAAGTAAGTATATTAATCATTTTGGCGTCTTGGCATAGCCTTTTTACCGCTATTTTCCATTTTTTTAAGACGCTCATCAAATGACGTCATGAGCTTCAAAGTTTCATCTAGTTTATTATCACTAGATTTGGTGTGCTCTTTGCGTTGAGCAGTTGTAAAGCGTGAAGCAGCAACTTGAGCGTAAGAAATACTTTTGTTTGTGCTAAATAAGAACACGTCCGTTATGTATTGCGTTTATTTTACAACTGTCAGTACTACCTACATACAAAGCATACTAATACTTAACTCTTACTTATATACTATGTAATTACCCTCTTATAATATACAACACCTCCACCCTTAATTAACCCTACATACATACAGGTTATAATAAATAGTTTACACATCAATAAGTTCATTTAATCTATTTACAGATCTATACTTCTCACATTTCACCCCCTTCTTATATTATTATCCTATGTTTAATATATAATTAAAGTTAAGAAATTTAAATATTAAGCTAATATGACAACAACAAAAAACAAGCATACTAATACTTAACTCTTACTTATATACTATGTAATTACCCTCTTATAATATACAACAGTTGGCAATTGGAATAGTTCTAGAGGTAGGATTTTAGTAACATGTCGCATAACTAATGGTTTCTTGGCAGTCTTATTTCTTAGTTTTGAATTTCTTTGGCTATCATGCAGCCTCTATAATTATCTGGATGAGCTTCACCACAGTGCACTCATTTTGGTTTTCTGCACTCTTTCGTTAGGTGTTTGCCTGTGTATTTTACACACCTTGGCTCTTTGGCGAGTACTTTTGTGTATGTCCGTATGCCTGGCACCTCTTACACTGGGGTATAAGTTTTGCGGATCTAAGGGATTGTATCTCAACCATGCACCCGAGTATCAATTTAATATCGTATATTTTGCTTATATCTTTGTCGTTGTTAAAGGTAAGCATGAACATATTAAATGGCTCCTTGTTTTTCCAGCTTAATTTATTTACTGCATCCAGTATTTTGTAACCCTTAGTTTTTAGGTCCTCCATGATCTTTCCCGGATTGCAGGTGGAAGGTAATTTTTTAGCCATCACTCTTATTGGCCTTTCTTGTTTATTTTCGAAAGAATGCCAGAGACAGTTGTTATCAATGTTTTCGTAATTTCTCTATACGCTTCGTCATTACAGGCAGTAAACGCCTTTACGTTGACGCTGTTACCATTCAACATTTTTATCATGAAGGTTCCAGATGTTTTATTTTGTGTTAAAAAATCATAAAAATTTTTGTAGTTTTCCACGCCATCCACTATATAGGAGGTGGTGGAGGAACTTTTTTCTTTTTTTCTTTTTTCGTTGTTTCTTCCTTATTTTGAGGTGAGAGTGTGGGTGACGTGTGCAACTTTCTTTTTTTCTTTACCTTTGTTCTGATCCACTCTGTTTCTTTAGCGAGTTCTTCCTCATCAGTGCCATATTGTAGTTGTAGTTTTTGGTTCAACAGCGCATTTTAGCTGCTATTTAAGAGTTTCTATTTGATTTTTTAAGTCTTCTACGAGGCTTTGCGGTTTCTCCTGTTCTTCCCGTTCTTGTTTGTATCGTGTATTTATTAAACGATCATACAACATATGTTCCGTGTCAGTTTTTAGCTTTATTGTAATTTGTTTCGATGGCGTATCCATTGTTTAGGCAGGTGATAGCTTCGCCTTAATAATATAAGTCATCGCCAGTAAGCATGCCTTACGCAATGAATAACTGGGTCATTGCACTTCGGCCGTCGCGACGGCTTGTTGTGATGCGTTAGCACTTTGCACTGTTGGTACTCGCGGTCACGCGTAACACAACTGTTCTCAGCGAAAATTGAACGATCACTGAAGTGAGTGAGTGAGTGATCATTCAACTAAAAAGTAAAAAATATTTTTAGTTACATAAGAATAAAGTGATTAACAAGAAAATTAATGCTATTGTCAAAAAAGCGTGGGGTGCTCGATATCAGTTGTAATAAATATTCCATTGGTATATTTCCTAAAAGTAAGCAAGTTAGTAAGTAGTAGTAAGTAAGTTAGCATAAAAATATTATACAAAACAGCCCATGTTTTTTTCACGATAACATTAATTTCCTCATTAATCACTTTTGTGTTACACTAAAAGTTATTTTTTACTTTTTAATTCAGTTTATCATTGAAATTGTTTTATAGTTTTTTAAACCACAATTTATTGTTAAATAGTTATTGTATAAGTAAAACCAAGACCTCGTTAGTTTAGCATTGAATTAAAAAATAAGGTCTGGAACCTTATTAAATATATACATAATAAAAAATATATAATCATTAACATAAGGAACCATTTACCTTCAAACAAAGCATACCTATTTAGAAATATTTTCTGGAGTTCCTAGATAAAATAATGAACTGTACCAATTCTGTGTAAAAATGGTTTGGTTTACAAAAATAAACAAATAAAGTGGCTTATAATGACAAGGATAAAAAATGTTATTATCTTTTATTGATTTTAATCATTGTGAAATTCTGTCAATGAATCTGAGCCATTGGCAGATTTTCATGTACATTATATTATGTATAAATTTCATTATTTGTATTTCATTTGATTATAAACAAACAATAAGAAAGAAGAATACTTTATATATCTTTATTTAGACTGTTTATCTCAATATCTCATATAATCCACAGAACCTGTCTAAGTATTTACCATTGGAGATTGGAGTGAATGACCTAGTTAAATACTTAAACTATGAATACTCAAAACGATTTTTATACTTATTTTATAGATAAAGATCATTTCTGTATAAGTTTTATCTAAGTTTATGCACATAACATAATCTTAAATTCTAGAATGTTGTAGATAAATGAGTGCAAAAATTATGTGTTTTTATCGTTGTCGAGAGCAAAAAATATATTCTTTTTATTATATTTAATATTATTTACAAAAAGTACTCACGTCTAATTCCCTGCGCTATTGACACTGTGAAGTTGTTTAACACTGACATTCTTAAGACTTAATCGTAAATAATAAATATCAAAGTTTTCTTATCACAAGCACTACGTGTGCACGCCTACACAGCTGTGAATGAACTAACTTGAAAGTTGTCAATAACAGAGGCGTGACAATAGATAAAACTATTTATTAACGTATTAAAAATGATTAGTGATAATATAACATATCGAATAATAATAAAAATCTAAATTTCTTCGCACGACCTTGCGAAATTTGATACTATGATAGCGAATTTGTGATAGCGAATAGCGATAGAACTACATAGAACTTTGACTTTGACAGATGCTTTTCGTTCTAAAATACGATTATGGAGTCATGGATCAAGCATCTATTAGATGTGTGATTTCAAAAACCATTTTGATTATGTTATAGCCAAATTATTTTGATTATTTTAAACGTACATTATAGAAATCTATTATTCCAAAATTAAAACGTTTTTCACCTTTATTTCACACTGAGAATTGCCAGGGATAGGTTCTTATTTTAATATTATATTAATTTATATTATCTTTTATTTTAAAATGTTTCTCATCTGAAATATTATAATAATTAACCTTTGAGTTCTCTTTTATATAATATCACTTTCAAATAAGAAATTTGTCTGTGTGTTTAGTGAATTTAACCCAAGAACTGAAGTAACTTGGTAATTTGTCATTTTGAAAATAAAATATTTAATATTATAACCTGTGGGATGTGGAGTACAAATAAAAAACAACAACGCTGGGTACTTATATTTTATTATATTAGTTTTATTATAAAACAGCTAACCAACGATACAAGCAATAAATAACAAATTTAACAACACTTAATTTGACCTCTCAATACAAATTTACAACTGAGGAGCCTTCTGACAGCAACAATTTCATAATAACTTTTGTAAATGACAAATTTTCATCACATTTAAGCCAATCTATTAAAAAGCGTTTCGTGCTTTCTTAATAATTTCCAAAGCAGTATGGTGTTATTTTGGAATATAAAGGAATTATTGTCGTTGTCCATTATATATGAATAAAATTATTGGAATGAGAGTGTAATGTATGCCCAACATAAAATTAAATTATAGATTAATTCCATTACATAGATTTGATATTTTATGAAAAAATGGCGTGGATGCAATACTTAAATGATTAACATTTATTAATGTAAATGAAATTGTTGACATGTTATAACGAAGTCGTCTATTAGAATAAAAATATTTACTTTGAATTCAAAATATCTTTAAATTTATCATTCCATACTTAGGAAAAGTTTTTTTTTATCTGTATGTACCACCTTTAAGGCTTATGCATTAGAAAAAATATGAAAAACGATTGACAATTGGTAAAGTTATCGCGTTTATATCGCATTTAACTGTACCTCCTCTTTTTTGAAGTCAGTTAAAAAAATAATAAGCACAATACGCTTATATTTTCTTTTGTAAACATTGTTAGTAACGTTTTCTATTTATATTTTTAAATTATATTCACAAGTGAATCATAATAAAGGAATGTTTTAGGAAAATATTTAAAATAAATCAAATGCGTGTTTTGAATTTAAAGAAATTGACTAGATTTAGTTTTTGAGTATATAAAAATGTTAATAATATAAAATTGAAAATGTCCAAATTATAAAAGCAATTTAGTGATCAAGCAAAAAAAATGAAACAATTAAACTTTAATAGGAACAAAAAGTCTTTTATAAATAATACATACATACATGCATACATGAAAAATGAACATTTTTACTTTGTTGAATTAAAGGTAGCTAAAGATATGATTACGAGTTTGAAATAAAAAAATTATATATTTAAGAAACATCTTTGATCCTAACCAATTAATCATATTTTTGCTACTTCTAATGGGATAATATAAGAGTTATTTTAGTTTATTAATTTTAACATCGTCATTAAAACCATTTTATAAAGGTGCTTCCACACAGGAGTTAAAAAAAGGAATTCTCGTGTTAAAAAATGTTATGTAATGTTATCTAAAAAAAAATAACTGCTGCGTGGAAGCACCATAACGCCAATGAATATGATCAGTTTTATGAAAGATAAAATATATAATAATAGGTTAGTATATAAGTGCATGTATATAATGACATTTGAGAGCCAGAGAAAAAAAAAATGGATAAATGATCAGAAAATAATAGATAGATGATTCTTAGAAATAGAAAATAATTTATTAATCGAAAGAACAATACTACAATGATATAAAAATATATATTTCAATAGTAGGAGATCCAGATTTATATTGGACCCCTCACTCTTTCCAGGCGAATTTTTTTTTCAATCATGAAACATATTAACAAACACGACCCCCCCCCTGGCTTATTACCAAAAATTTGTTTCAGGCCTTTTTTAATTAATTTTTTTTTTGTTTTTTTTTTTTAAGTACAAGAACTCTTTTTCTGTGACAAATTAGTATCAATCCAAAGTAAGACTTATATAAAATGTCATCATATGGTTGGCGGACTTTTTCGAACACATTACCTGACATACCGGTATAACCAGATGAATTAAAGTAGTTAATTGCTCGTATCGTTTTCGAACAAACCTAGTATCAAATTGTAGATAATTTTATAACAAATTTTAATGATATATTTAGGGTTTTCATACCAAAATTTCACCGAACTAGAGGTTTTTCAGTAAAAAATAACCTGAAGCAAATTTGTGGTGACAACACAGGGGTGTTGTGTTTCTTAATATCTTTCATGGTTTAAAAAATATATTTCATCTGGAAAAAGAATAAGGGGCCCACCACATAGATCGGGATATTAGACTAAAAGTTTTAGTTGTCTATGGTAAGAAATAGTAATAGCTGTCAAATGTCATCTTTACGTCAAAAAAACTTAAGATTAAGTAGCGGGCCTGAAGAGCTATTGTGAAATGTTTACACTTTAATCTAGAGCTACGAAGATTCAAAATAACTTAGACTACTTAATAAATTATTATATAGCCTAAGAAACGCAACGTCATGGTGAAAATTAATAAAACTATAAGATTTTTTTTTAATTTTTCAACCAGTTACAGATAGCAAAGAAAATTGCGAGTAATTTCATTATTCATCATGTTTGAAAAAAAGTAAATAATTCTTTTCTAATTAACATGACTTAATATTAACAAAAATTGCTCACATTTACGATGCTTTGTATATGTTGGGGCTGTGGTTAAATTTAATATTTAATGAAATCAAACATCGTTGAGTTGCTGCGTTTCATACATACAATATACGTAAATTATAATATAATAAATAGTTAATAAAACAAACCTCATGGGAATTCCGAACTCCTAAACCTTTCAAACACCTTCCCTCCATGAAAAACAACCCTTTTCACACTTAAAATATGAATACAGGTAGATATTTTTTTTTATATATTTAGGCCGGCTGCATTTTATAAGATTTTTTCTGTCAGAAAATTTCTGACGCCCGTCGGAAGGCACTCTACTCATATGTTTTGGTCTAGACTCCGCGGATTATCAGAATTCTGACGTGTCTGATGTCCGCTTCTGATGAGTCGCGGATGCTGTCGATTGGACGTCAGAATTTTTCTGATCAGAACGTCAGGAGGGCGCGCTCTCTATACATTTTGTACTAGATTCCGCACACTTATCACAAATTCGCATCTGTTGTCGAACGGACTCCGCGAACTAAACTCATTGTCAGACTCGCTGGAGCGAGTTTCTGATAGATGTACGGGGTGGTAGCGGCGGGCGTCAGAAATTTTCTGACAGAAAAAATCTTATAATATGCTGCCGGCCTTAATTTGATATATTTTGACATTATAAAGAATAACTGCTGAGATAAATTAGTATGTCATGTCGGTACTGGAGCGTTAACATATTCAAAAACTATGATACATAATAAAAAAAAACAATTGGCAACTTTTATATAATATTGTTATAAACATTCGAAAAAACAAAGAAAAATTATTATTATTACAACCAATTCTTCAAATTTATATTTTATAAACCATGCATATTTTGTTTAATAAATTTATATGCCAACCATACTTACGAGCAGGGCAGCTTAAAAATCGAATGGGTTACCAAGCCCTGCTTACAATTGACAATCGAAAAGAATATTTTCTTGTATAAATCCAAATTTTTACTGAGTTTAATAAATTATTCATCTATAAATAAAGAAATTTATATTTGTATTGAAAATCTTTTAAATTGCATCGCTTATTTTATATAAAATATGAACACCATATTTAAAGCGAGCATTCTAAGCATTTTATTGTAAAATTACAAGTTTTTTAAAATTAAAACCTTATCAATAAACGTAGTATCAACTGACAAGTCAATAATAAAACACATGAATGCTAGATTATGACCGTACAATAACCACGTTTAATAATAAGGCAGTTGTGTATTTCAACATATATTCTTATTTTTTTATTAATCGACTTTAATTTTTACTTGTCGTGATTTTTAGTAAATTATATTTATTATTTTATTTTTTAAATAATTAACAATTCAACAAATCGCTCAGTCTTCTTTTTTCTCGTGTTCGGATTTCGTTTCCACCTCCATTGGGGAGGGGGGACGATCCGGTTCGCCATCTGAAATTAAAACTATATCTATATAGCTTGTGCAAATAAAGAATGGAATTAAAAATGGCCTCCCTCATATCACTACATAGTATAAAACAAAGTCGCTTCCCGCTGTCTGTCTGTCCCTATGTATGCTTAGATCTTTAGAACTACGCAACGGATTTTGATTCGGTTTTTTTTAATAGATAGAGTGATTTAAGAGGAAGGTTTATATGTATAATAGATGCATATTATAGTACAGAAAAGCTAGGAAATACAAAGATTTGTATTTCATACTAACCGTTAAACCGTTAGGAACGAACCCATACATAATAAAACTCTAACTTAGTCGAATCTGTACATTGAATTTTTTTTAGGAAAATCTTATTGAAATAGTCATTCTTATGGATACAGAGTCCGAATCTATAGTTTTTAGAATTTTTGTCTGTCTGTCTGGAAAAGCATCACAAGAAAACCACCAGAAGGATTTTGATAAAATTTGGTATGATGAAGTTATCCGGGTCAACATATAGGATACTTTATATTTGTATTGACTACGGGAAAATATCTCATCTCTGAGAAATCTATAGTAAACGTTAAAACGTATATTTCGCTGTTAAAACTGTCCGCGACTGTACTTACACCCGGTGGTATCAACCGCAAACAAGGCTTCACCCGCGTTCAGATGACCTAAAACCAAGGGAGGTTTTACATATTAGTATACTCTTACATTGCACTTTTTGTATTTTTTCTCAGCAATGAGACATTTTCCCGCGGTAAAAAGTATCCTATATATTGACCCGGATAATCATCTATCATCATACCAAATTTCATCAAAATCCCTCCAGTGGTTTTTCTGTGATGCGGTAAAAGAGAGACAAAAATGGTAAAAACCATAGGTTCGGCCTCTGTATCGATAATAATGTTTATTTTAATAAGATTTTCCAAAAAATATCTAATGTACAGATTCGGCTTAGTTACAATTTTATTATATGTATAGATTTTATTACTCGCAGACTAAAGAAGTATATAGACGGAACCCGCCAAAATAAATTTGAAAGTCAAAAATAGTAGCGTGATTTGCTGTTTATGCTACTATTCTCGAGTGTACCGCACAGATCGTTTAGTTTCTTTAAGGGTGGGAAAGTATGTCACAAAGGTAACAATAATATTAAGAAAACCAACTTTTAATATAACTAAGAAAATTAAAAATAAATGATTTATTTATTTATTTCTATATGCTAAAATAACGTGTTTCTGACTAAACGTTTAGACAAATAAATCACACGCAAAGCTATATGAGTCACGTATGTACGTCATACTTATAAAAAAAGTAATATAATCGATTGTTCGACGACACATTTGGCTCGGTTTGTAGTGACCCAACTTTCTGTGCTAGGGGTTGCGGGTTCGAGTCCCGCTGGGGGCATTCATTTGTGTTATGAGCACGAATGTTTGTACTCCAGTCATTGGTGTTTTGTATTTATAATATGTATGTATTTAAAGTTATATACGTGTAGTGTATCAACTATCTGGTATCCATAACACAAGCCTCGTAGCTTACCATGGAACTAGATAGTGATGTGTGTTAATGTCCTGACAGAGGGGGATCAGACCATAGTCCACCACGCCGGCCAAGTGCGGGCGGACTTTACATGTATTTCGAATACTTGCTAGGTTCTCTCAGAGATGCAGGTTTCCTCACGATGTTTTCTTTCACCTTAAGGCAAGTGGTGATCATGTTAGAAATGATTCGCACATGAAAATATCAGAGGTGCGAGACCCGGGATTTGAACCCGCTTCACTCGCGTTATCACCGCCCATGTTTTAATAAATAAATAAATAAATAATAAATAAATAAATAAATAAATAATAAATATACATAAAATAAAACAAAAATAACAACTCACCATCTGTATTAGTAGTAATGTTATCATCTTCGCTGTCACTTTCAGAACTGGCTTTGGAAGACTCATCTCCGCTAACTATGAAGCAAAAACAATATTTATAAAAAAAAATGGGTGCGTGCAACTTTTACACGCGGTCGAAGTAAAACTTCTTTGGCAAATATCGAAATTAAATTAAAACAAATCAATAATAATATATTTATAGAATATCATATACGAAAAGAATATAATATTATATATTTGTGAGACAATACCAACGGTCATCATGGCAAAGTGGCAATGTACCATAATATGTATTCTATCTCATTCTCTCGCCGGATTAATACTATATATTTCGTTTCATCGAGTTTCGAATTACAACGATTCTAAAGAAGTTTCACTTCAAAATAAAAATACGTATGCAGACTCTAGGTTCGAATCCGGCGATGGTCCAAGTTATATAGGGTTTTTTAGTCAAGCCTAGGCAAAGAACTGCGTCTTATCTCGTGTCTCGTGTCGTCCCACCGGAGTATCAGAGTGACAGGAATAGAGAGCCTGTGTATACGCATACACTACACTATATCACCATTTGCCCAGCTCTAGCAACAACTAAAAGTCATTCATACATCATATAGAAGTCCATAAAATGACTTCTACACACAATCTACTAGGATTAGTATATACTGATCCTAGTAGATTGTGTTATTTGTAGCTGCATGTCTGTATGTACATCTATACACATAAATAAAATTGAAATGCCTGTTTGTAATGTCAAAATAATAGCTTTAGCTATTAACTGAATGCATATGGAATTATAAATTGTCTGTCTGTCTGTTTGTTCCGGCTAATCTCCGAAACGGCGGATATATATATATATATATATATATATATATATATATATATATATATATAATTGTATGTGTGTTTGTCACTCACCATCCTTGATGAGGGGTGGGGGGAGAGCACGTGTCTCTAGCAAGGGGGCGATAGGGCGCTTCTTCCTTGCGGCATTCAGACGGCCGCAGTACGCGCACACGTATGAAACGTACTCGAACTCTTCTGCCATCGCCATACCTGAATATAATATTAAATAAATAATCCATATCTATCAGAGGTTAGTAGAAGGATGTTTGCTGCAATAAGTTGTTTGAGACGATGGAAAAATCTGTTGCCTATTAAAACTAAAACTGCACTAGCTCACTCACTACTGCTACCAATTTTGGATTATGCTGATTGCTGCTACCTCGATGCTTCAGAGGAACAGCTTAACAAGCTCGAACGCTTGCAGAATATGTGCATCAGATTTATATTTGGTTTACGTAAATTCGACCACATCTCCGAATACCATAAGCAATTAAAGTGGCTTCCGATTAGATTTAGATGCAGCTTGCACGTCCTTTCCATCCTTTTCTCCATCCTTTATAACCCAACTACTCCCTCTTACTTAAAAGAACGGTTTAATTTTCTAGGTTCGGACGTCTCTGGTTTGCAGCTTAGGTCTCAGAGCGACAACCGTTTGAAATTACCATCTTGCACCACCAATTACTATGGTAATTCTTTTACCGTAAAAGCTGCAAAGCTATGGAATATGCTCCCCCATGATGTTCGCTATTCAAAGTCACTAAATATTTTTAAACGTCGTCTAACTAATTATTATCTGTCTTGTTAGTTTTTGAGTATATATGTATATACTATGTATTCATATGTATGTATGTATGTATTTATGTATCTGTATACGTATATATTATATATGTATGTATATATTTTTGTCTTATGTATGTATTCATGTTCGTAAACGTAGTTCATCATGTCTGTATTTAGTGTTAATTGTACCGTCCCGTCTTCGATTCTTGTAATCCTTTCGCCAAAGGTTGTCTGTAAGAGATTGCTCGTAGCAAAAAGACCGCCTTTGCATGCCTCTTTGTTATTTATTTTTTTATTCTTATCTTCTGTACTCTTCTTTTGTGTGTGCAATAAAGAATTTATCTATCTATCTATCTATTAATACGTGAAGAGAAAACTTTGAACCCCTTTTTAAGCATATAGCATGTATGGAGGAGTATGAGCTTTGGTATAGTTAGTTATTTATACACAGAAGGACTACAGAAAGCAAAAATTGACTTTTTTTAACGGCGAATCTGCTCGCGCCTTTTTTTATATATATGTATTTACTTCACTGGTAAAAAATGTAACGTGATGTTAGAAAACATTCATCATTATTATACGAGTACTTGCATAATTTAAAGATGAAAAGTTTGTTTCTCTGTACGTGAAAATCTCTGAATCTATGGGCCCGTTTCAAAATTCGTTTGGATTTTATAGGCTATCTATATAACGTTGAAAAAAAGAACCTCAAAATCGATCAAACTTAATAATTTATCGTTGATTTTCAACCACGGGGCGATCACTAAATAATAATAAATATGTTGGGACATCAACACACAGCACCATCTAGTTTCATGGTATGCTACGAGGCTTGTGTTATGGATACCAGATAGTTGATACACTACACATATATAACTTTAAATACATACATACATACAGTATACATATTATAAATAAATATCAATCGAACATCAAACACTAATTGAACTTTTACATTCCTTCTTAGATTTACGCGACTCTTGGATTTATTTAAACTTTTAATTGCCGAATTTTCTCAATCTCCCCCGTGACCATCATCGCTTTATACCATTCGAAACGTCTCAAACCAAAAAATCAAAATAAATCCGCAGAGAAAAATCCGAAAAGATAGTTTCAGATAAAAATTAAAAGTAATAGGACTGTTAGTAATAAACTTAAGCAAAAGATGGCGCTGTCTGTATAAAATATTGTTAAGATACTAAGTTTTATTCAAATGCATTTGGTGACATCAGCAATACATCTATAAAATATATGATGACTTACAAGAGGGCAATATATATAATTAGCTTTATTTTAACCACCCACTTCTGGGCGTGGGCCTTTAGTAAGAGGGGGATCAGGCCATAGTCCACCACACTGGCCAAGTGCGGGCGGACTGAATATTATACTTTCGGAAACCAGGGTTCTCTTAGACTTACAGGTTCCCTCAAGATGTTTTCCTTCATCGTAAGACTAGTGGTAATCATGTTGGAAATGATTCAAACATGAAAATATCAGTGGTGCGCGACCCGGGATTTGAACCTGTTTCACTCGGTTTCCCAAGCGAGCGCGTTACCACTGGGCGCGGAATACTTTGAGGATGCAAATGTGTAGGATTACTATAAGTTGATATTCAAGTAGGAACATAATGTTATATTGGAATATTGTAAATTATATTTAAAAAGAGCAAGTGTTGACTTCCTCTCGGGCTCTACTCGCCAGCACTGCCTTGTATACTCCGAGCCTGAGGTAGATACTTCACAGTCTTACATATGGATATTTAATTGTAATTTAAAATATAAAATTTACGATTTAAAAGTAATTATAAAAAAAGTGCAAATAAAGATACAGAAGATAGATACAAAAGTAAGGTACGTTAAAGCGAGCGAAGCGAGAGTAAGTTGAAGCGAGCGAAGCGAAGTACAAGCTAGTAGTTATAATAAACATATTACATACCATTATGAGATTGGCATACTGAACATATGAGCGCCATGCGATGGTCGGGACCGTCTTTGAGCAGAAAGTCGACCACTTTGTCTAAGGCAGAGCGGTTTCTATCCACCAACGGGCGCGGAAGTTGATCCGACTGGGAAATAAATTATTATTATTATTTAAAAAAAAACATGACTTTCGCCAACTGTAATGAATGGGATTCGCCATAACGAATTAAATGAGCTCAAACTTAAAGGTTTAGAAAAAAATTGACAACGTCAAAACAAAATTTATTGTGTGTTCAAAATTTATTTCAAAATAGGTATATCCAAAAGTTACGTTAAAACTTTGAGTAATACTATAAGAAAATGACTTATTCTAAAAGAAAACAATATCGCATGCATATTAATATATTACAAGACTTCCGCGATAAACAATAGCATTCCCAAGGAGGGTTGACGTCAGGCAGGCGGCCGGTCGTAAAACTTTTGCCAAATACGGAAGATGTACTGAGCCGACCCCAAGTGATTGGGAAATGGCAGGGAGACATCAAACTTAAAGGTCCTTCTTTACCTTAGGATCGAAATCGCCTGCACCGACAAGAATACCTACACTTACATATTTACAAATATCTATACTACTTAATATCATAAAGATACAGAGTTTGTTTGATTGAACGGACTAATCTCAGGAACTACTAATCAGATTTGAAAAATTCTTTTTGCATTAAATAGCCCGTTTATGGCGGAGCCAAATTGTATATTAAATGTCAACAAATAGGGTGGAATTCCATACATTATTGTAAAACTGATGTTTATATCAGAAGTTTGAACGCGGGCGAAGCCGCGGTAGTACTGCTAGTAACAATATAAATTGGAAAATCAGATTATAACGATGTTTGAGATATAAGCCTACTAATTAAAAATAACAAAGATTAGTATTATTTTGACAAGAAATAGTCTTGAAATTATCAAATTAAAAAAAAAAAGAAAGAAAGTATTTTAATGCGAGAAAAGCCGGTGATTAAAAGTTAACTCACCCGCAATCTTGGTCCTCTGTATACAGCCGAAGTCGGAGTATTGAAGGGGACTATGTTGAGATTATTATTCGATGTAGGTGTCGACGTTGCCAACCTCGGGCGATATTGTACTGGGGTTCCTACAACTATAAACAAACAGTTGTTATTTTTAGATATTCAAATTAATTGTTCGATCTTAAATTAAAATTTGTTAATTAAAACTGTTTATATATATCTGGTTTTGACATCTATCGGCACTCTGAGTGTTAGCGTTAACACCATGACCATGTCGATGACGACTTACATGAGTTTACTCCCCATCCAAACCTGCCTATAGAAGTTTTCCCTTCAAAAAACCTAACACAATAACCTATTCATTGAGGCAATTTCAAAGAACCTAAACACTATCTCACAGTATTTTAGTTACAAATTGAATATCTTGGAGATTCCAGGTGACGCTGCATCGAAGATATGTCAAAGTTGCTCATATTCTTTTACTGTCTAGAAAAGAACCGATAGCCTGCAAACAGGTGAACAAATTTTCTTGTTTTATAGCTAAGAATACTCTCGAACAAATCGCCTTTCAGACAAAAAAACACTAAATTATAATCGGTTCACCTGTTCGGGCAGTACGATTGGCCACATACACACACACAGATACAGTATAACTTACAACTGACAGACTAACAGACACACGTGTTAAACATTATTATTATATAATTTATAATATAGTATTAATTCAAAAGCAATGAAGCTTATAATAAAAAATATTTCACCTTTATTAAAATCACACGCACATTCCCTATTGTGTTCTATTTAACTGACTTAATTTTTCTTTTTTTTTGTATAACATGTAGTAAGCACTAGCCAACCTTATAAAATAAATAAAAATAAAAACTATAATATATATAGAAAATAACTGTTCTCGTCATGACAATTTTGTAAAAATTATGAAAAGGCCAGAATTTCTGAAAGAGACTAACAAGTTTTCAAAGTGAATATTTTACCAACTACTCATAGCAATTATACGTCGCCTTAGTGCTTATTTGTTCAAACTATCAATACTTGTTGTACTTTACAATAGGTTTTTTTTTAAAACAAACCTCAATTCGGTTTTATTTTATTGAAATGTGTAAATACACATTTTAATAAAATTATACCACTGGGGTTGACATTTAAGGGTTAATAATGCTATATTAAAAACTCTTTCCGTAAATTGGTCATTTAAGTCAACGTAAGACAGCTCTACAAAATGAAACAACGCGAACGAAGACGCGAAAAAAACAAAAGTCTATACATATAATAATATTGTAACTAAGCCGATCTGTACATTAAATATTTTTTGGAAAATCTTATGGGAATGAACATTATTATCGATACAGAGGCCGAATCTATAGTTTTTAGAATTATCGTCTGTCTGTCTGTTACCGCATCACAGAAAAACCACTGGAGGGATTTTGATGAAATTTCGTATAGTGATAGCTGGTTATCCAGGTCAACATATAGGATACTTTTTACCGCGGGAAAATGTCTCATTTCTGAGAAAAAGTACAAAAACTGCAATGTAAGAATATCAAGATCGTAAGAATAAATCCTAAGAATTTGGTTTTTGGTCATCTGAACGCTGGCGGAGCCGCGGGCAATGCTAGTTATTATATAAAACATTTGAAATAGGCGGTTAGTTTTACAGATCCGTTTATAGAAATTCTTACTCTAATCGAAAGCATGATAATCTCGGGGCGACACGTCAAATCCGTTGGAATATTAATGTACATTTTGTAGAAGGTCAACAACATTTTAGCACAAGAAGGCACTACTTCGGCGGACTCTATATATCTTTCAAAATAAGTTTTCTCAGACGCACTGGTTTCCACACGATGTGTTCTTCACCGTGAGGTAAGGAATAATTATTTTAAAAATAATTCTCATACGAATATCTAAGAGGAACGAGAACCGAAGGTTTGAAATTGCTTCTGTTGAGTTTTCCATGTGTTTTTTGAAGTTATACTTCTTTTGGGACGTTTGGAAAAACATAAGAGAGTAAAATTTTTACGATGTTGCCTGTTTGTTGCCACGGTAACCGTTGTTATTGTCTGACAAATGATAATAATATTATATTCTTTCCTTAAATAATATTCTTTAAATAAATGATTGTAATATGCCTAATATGCCTTATTTAATTAAATTGATCATTAATTTTACAAACAGATAATTGTGACATACGGGATAAAATCTTTAGCTATTTTTTTCTGTTACGCCAAAGAAGTTCTTACATGCGTACATAAGTACACACACACACATACACACGCGCGTTTTTAAAAAAAATACCATTTGACATATTTTGAGTACTATAATATAGACTAAATGCCTACCGAGTAGTTTTCTAGAGCTTTCTTACAAAAAATGGTACTTTTTATTGACCTACAAACACATAGACGAACAATAAAGTAATTCTACAAGCGCCATTTTTACCAGAATATCACGAAATGTAGTGTAAAAATATTTAAAAACCACCTAAATCTTTCATTTAATAAACAGGTTTCATTAGAACGTAATCAAATAAATTAGTCGTTTCCTTAATATGTGATTTCATTAAAAACGTTGATAAGATGTTGGTATGAATGTCTATTTATAGAATCGAAGCAAAACTCCGAGTTAATAAAAACGTATGTAGAGTTTTATATCTTTGGTTCGGGGAATCCCCTTATAAACTACGACGTCGTTAGTCTTCAGTCCTAACATAAATAATATTCTTGGGTAAATGTATTATTTTTGGATGATTTTTTGATTATTTAAAAGAAATAATCATAATAAATATATTTTAAAATTAATGGGGTATTAATATAATTAAATATTGTCACGGTAAATCCCCGTTTCTATATAAACAAAGTATTTAATCTGTGGTTAGGTTGATTTAATTTAGAATTTCAATTTAAAAAATCACATCAGCCGTTTAATTGAATGCAAACTGTAGGATGAGGTTTCGAAATAAACTACAAATAGTAGAAAGTCTTAGAAAAATGTATTCAAATTTACAATTTCATATACAAATAATTAATCTATACATTATCAGGCTTATATTTATTTAGACAATTTTAAAAATCTCGCCGATTTTACTTAAGACTTAATAATTTGATTGGAAAAAATTAAAAAAATACAGCCTTCTAATAATATTTATTTCTAGCACCTTTGTTAGTTTAAAAGTCATTGTAACATTATTATAATATATGTATTTTTAAATCTCATATCATTTTTTCACAATATTCATTTAATAATATATAAAACTTACTTAATGTTCTTTTAGAAGATTTATAAAATCTCAAATAAAAATAAAAAATTTAGCAATAAACCACAGATAATTAATCAACACGTAGGCATTTTCACAAAGAGTTTCTAATTCTATTTTAAAATATTCTATTAAATATGGCTTAATATTTTTGAAATAATATTTAATAAAAATTAATCTTTTTAATAAAAAAATAATATCATGCTTTAAATATATTTTTAGATTAAACATAACCTAATAAAATTCTGATTATAACCATTTTAATACCTTTATTTTTAACTAATCATGTGCGTTCTTTACTATAAAAAAAACTATGACTGAGAGGGCATTAACAGTAAAAAATTACATAACTATATGGTTTTTTTAAATAAAATAAAAAAAACCTTTCTGCAATATATATGTATATTTTATGATTAATTCAGGACATAATCAAATTCTAAAAGAAAGTGACACCCACGTACATGTATAATTTGTCGTAGATACGCCACATGTTAAACTCAATAGAACCAAAATAAGAAGAGAAAAAAGGGAGAGTTTATATGGCATTAATATCTTATATTAGAGCTAAAAAATTAAAAAAAAAGACAATTTATACGATTTGATAACCATCGTATTTGGATTTAAAAAAATATCTGAATAAGTTAAAACTACCTGGAAGTGGTTTCGGCGTCCCGGGAGCTGTTAGAGGGGAGAACGGTTTCATCGCTTTTGACTGCTCTTCTTGGCCTCCATATTTGTCTAAAATTTCTTTTGCAACCTGAAAAATATATAATTATAAGCCTTTTTTATAAGGATCTTATTAATCACACTCGTAACACTATAATAAAACTAGCTTGCTTCCCAATACAAACTTTCATCCCCATTTTTACACCCTTAATGGATGATTTCCGAAATAAAAGTATCCTATGTCCTTCCCAGGGTCTCAAACTATCTTCTTGCCAAATTTCATCTAAATCAGTTCAGTAGATCCAGAGTCAAGTCAACTCACAAAATCACAAACTCACAAGCTTTACCTCTTTATAATATTAGTATAGATGTTAGAAATCAAGCTTTAAAACTTCATTAGTATGTAAAATTTAAGACGTGACAGTAAAATAATTTGATAATATTGTGCTGATCTGATAATGAGCCAGGAGGTGGATAGTGAAAATCTTCGATTACTACCAGTGAAGCATCAGAGTTGCAGAATTTAGTCTTATTAGATACGTTTTGACGAGTCCCACACAGATACACATATATTTTTCTAAATTAACGACCGATATCAAAACAGCATAAGTGGGTACTAGTTATATAACGAATATTCGCATTCGCGGATATTAACATATTTTTTAAAATTCGCATTAGCATTCTTATTCACGAATTTTCGCATATTTTTTAAATTCGTATTCGCGAATATTCGCATAATATTTTTTAACATTCGCATTCGCACACGTATTCGCAAGAAACAATGCGAATGTTTGGTGAATGTGTTTGACAAACAAAAGGCAAATTATATGTACCTATATGGAAGAGATGAAGATTAGAATTAAAAAAACAGTCTTGAGGTAAGCAACTAAATTAAAAATACTTTCTCTTTTGTTTTTTTTTAGTTTAATTAAAATATTTAAAAAATCACAACTAAACAAAAAATAATAATAACCTTTGTTGCATTTTATAAAGTCCAAATTGTAAATTATAAATAATATCTTTTGAGAAAAAAGAACTTAAGACTTGTAATCAAATGAATAATAATATCGTCTGATAAGTGTTGTTACAATTATGTAAAGTTTATACTTATTTAGCAAATTATAACTACCATTTTTAAATAAAGCTTACAATTTCTTAATATTTAAACCAAATTTAAACATCTAATATCTAAAATGTTATATATAACCTTTGGCTTCATTCCATTATATATTTTATCATTCCACTATAATTTTTTTATTAAAAATTAAAGATCATGAAATATAAGTTTAATAAAACAAAAAATTGAATACTTAACTGAACTATTTGTAAATAAAATTAAGAATAAGTCAACATTCGCACTCGTATTCGTGAATATTGGAGATGAATATTCGCATTCGCAGATATTGGAGATGAATATTCGCATTCGCATTTGCATTCGCGGATGTGAAAAACACGAACATTCATTATCACTAGTGGGTACACATAGAAAAATACATTTTCAAAAGAGATGGCCGCATTATGTTCATAATTGACAGAGTTCGCAGTTTCCGTTCCCGGACAAAGCAAAATCAAATAATAGACAAAGCAAATATGCAACTTTCTGTTATAAATATATCTAGCACTTTATCAACTTTAAAATGTTAAACATCCTCTTGTCTTTTGCTTATACATGCGTCATGTGTGTATAATAATAATATTCAAATATTAGTAATTTTTCAAATATTTCTATACCTCGGACAGGAGTCGGATTTAATTACCCACCTACCTAAGCAACTAAAACTAAGTCCAATATTTATACTTAAAATAACGATAACTTTGAATATAATTTTAATAACGAAGCACTACATTTTTTACACATGGCAATTTTTTTTTTAATTTTTTTATATTTTATTTAAACTTCATCAATAACAAAAAAAAACAAAAACAAATCTATCCCACGGGAATTGTGCATTTGTCCGGGACAAAAATGGCCTATATGTTATTCTGATGTATGAGCTATATTATTGTAAAGTTTCATTAAAATCCATTCAGTAGTTTTTACGTGAAAGAGTAACAAACATCCATACCTTTAAACATTCAAACATCCGTACAATCTTTAGCATTTATAATATTAGTAGGATTAATAGGATTATACCATTAAGAATTTACAGCATTTGCTTAAATTTAAGTCTGAAAATCTAGACCAAGAATTAAATTTTAAACAACATTTGGCTAAATTAAAGAAAAAAAAATTAACGTCACGTTTAACTCACCTTATAAGTTTCTGTATTCATTACATCTTCTAGAATCTTCTTCTTCTCCTGTTTCATTTTGATTAACTTCACTCTATTCTTATTTAGTGTCCAATTGTAGTACCACGATATTGAGTAACGAAGTAATATTACGCTAAAATAATAAATAAAAATTAAGTTTTATGAATACACTAGCGACTCACCCTCGCTCGGTTGATTCCCTATACAAAATTTCATCCCCATTTTCCTCCCTCTTAAGGGTAGATTTCCGGTATAAAAACTCGGTCCAGTAGTTTCGGAGCCTATTCAATACAAACAAAAAAGCAAAAAATCAAATCTTTCCTGTTTATAATATTAGTATAGATGATATCCCGGCCGTTTGCACATACTTTCCTATATAAATCCGCCGTGGAGATAACGGTCGTATCGTAATACCACAGACGACATATTCGTAATATTATATATATATATATATATATATATATATATATATATATATATATGTAATATTACGAATATAATAAATATAAAAGGATAATATAATATATCATACAAAAAATGGATTATCTCAATTCTATAAGAGGCTATTTTATGAGAACGTCTGTTTCATCAAAATACCCCTTATTTTAGTACAAAATACTATCGAGTGAACTTTATAAAATTGTGAAAAAAATAAACAAAACAAATGGTAGTAATAACAATTTTGATCGATTTGAGACATGAATATAGAACCTCCTCCTTTCTGGAAGTCGGTTAATAAATGATTCAGGAAATGTAAATAGCGCCATCTATGAATACGGAATACAAACTAATAAGCTACCACTAACTAAACAAATACAAATATTTGAAAACGACCATTTCATTTTGGCGAACTTAATTTGTAAAACGAAATAATTTTATAATCTACAAAATATGTATAAAAAAAATTGGCGATCTATTATTCCACGTAGGTAATTCCCCTGGAATTAATTATTATCTATATTGAAATTCCGAAAAAGCATGAGCAATACAAGAGCGAGTAGCTAGTTACGAAAAAACAATGAACGAGCAACACAATATGTTCATTACACACTAGTGTGTTATGAATACGTCTATACTGTATACATTTTTCTTTCAATGACTAAGTAGTCAATGAAACATTTATTTATATCTAAGAAAAATAACCTCATTGTTATTTGTTTTAGATATATATGAAAATACGTAAGAAATTTTATAAATGGCGACAATTTGTGTTGCCATCATTTCCTGTTCTAAATCTATACTAATATTATAAAGAGACAGTTTGTTTGTTTGTTTGAACGCGCTAATCTCGGGAAGTTTGAAAGCGGGCGAAGGCGTGTGTGTAGTGCTAGTGCAATTATAATATTATAGGTAAAAGCACTGAAATAATGTTAATTAACACTGAGATGAGCAAAACTTGGCTTAAAAATCAACGAGACTCTGGAGATATTAAATCAAAGAAAAAGTCTATAAAAACTATAAGTAATTTTCGCAACTGCTTTCTCTAGATTAAGTATCTATGCCAAGTGTGCATAATTATTATCCTTAACAATTGTTTCAAACGGGCATCAAACCCGCGACATTTAGAATTGAGAAAATGTTACATAACCAATACGAGATACCGCAAAAATAATTGCATTATTAAGAACAATAAACACCTTATCATATTCTTTCTTATTATTCTTTCTTTATTTCATATTCCCTCGAATATAAATTTTACATAGCTTTGAATAAGTTTAAACAAACATAACTATCAATTAGAAAAGATGTTAATCTAAAATAGTTGAAGAGTAGCAATATAAAACCCTTTAAGCCCCCTATTTTACGAATTTCATAGGATAGAAAAGCCATGGGACAAAACATCATGAGATTTCTTCCCCATACAAACCCATAAAGCTAGAAAGTTTTCACATACTCACAGAACAGGTATGAATAACAACGGCGAGGCGTATAACAGTGAGTGGAGCCAGTATTGACTTCTACCCACATACATATAATAATAGAGCACGGCGAACAAAACGTATAGACCGACTGAATACGCCATTACATAGCCAATAACACGTTTGTGCGCTTGTTCTTTATACTGGCCATCTTCTTCGATACATTTAATCTTCGTTTCTAAATTTTCTAATATTTCTATTGTTGTTTTCTTACGCTGAAACAAAAATAATTCATAATTTATTAAATTATTTATCCATACATATAATAAAATTCTGAGTCGAATCTGTACATTAAATATTTTTTGGAAAATATTAGTAATATAGCCATTATTATAGATACACAGGCCGAATTTATAGTTTTAAGAATTTTTGTCTGTCTGTCTGGGAACGCATCAGGAGAAAACCACTAGACAGATTTTGATGAAATTTGGTATGATTTTGATGATACTTCGTTATCCGGGTCAACACATATAGGACACTTTTTACTGCGGGAAAATATCTCATTTCTGAGAAATCTATACTAAACGTTAACTATAAAATAGTAGTTTTGCGAACAGGAGACAAACTGCATTTAGTGAAGCTATTCTGCTCATCACGCCGAAGATCTCTTCAGATCTTCACCAATTTTTTATGAGACCAACTAAAGTTACTAGCTTTCAAATAAAAAAAGAACCATTGAAATTGGATCTCATAAGGCGGAGATATCGTCAAAACAAAATTTATTGTATGGTCAAAATTTATTTAAAAATATATCCGAAAATTATATTAAAAGTTTGAGTAATAGCATAAAAAATGTTTTAAAAGAAAACAAAATCGAATATGCATATTACAAGTTTTCTGCGATAAACAATAGCATTCCCAAGGAGGGTTGACGTCAGGCAGGCGGCCGGTAGTAAAACATTTGTCAAATCCTATGAGCAGTACAGAAGCCCCAAAGTGATTGGGAAATGGGCAGGGAAAAGAATAAGAAGGCGTAGAGATTCAGTAAACCCCTTTCTGGCCCTTTTTGAATGAAGTACCCTCCATTCAAAAACCCCGACGACAAAAAACCTATATATGTATATAGTCGTAAAACCTATACTTATATCAAGTTTCGTCCAGATCGGTTCTAAAATACAACCTGTAGAAGAGTACCAACAAATTGACCGAGTAAAGCAAATTTTGCCAGATTTGAACTGATTTGAGACGCTTCGTTCCCTCAGTCAATTAATTTGAATTAATAATACCTACGGATATTAAATATGCGATTAATTGCGATGAGTTTGAAAGTGTATGTTTATTACCTCCTTTATAATAAACATTAAATAGAAAAAATAAAAATCATTATTTGTTTTTTTTTTTAAATCAAAAAAATCGGTCAGGAACAAAAAAAAATATGATTTTTATCAACCCTCATGTAAACTGTGAGAACTAAAGATAGATTAAGGATTATCTGTATCAAGTAACACTCTAGTCGTATAACTAAAACCGCAACACATAAACAATAACTAATGTATTGAAATTATTTACACTACTAGCAGAACCTGCGGCTTCGCTCGCGCTAAAATTACAAAAAAATCTCTAAAAGATTAGTTTTATACAAACTTTCATCCCCTATTTTACCCCCTTATAGGATGAATTTCGAAATATGCTAAAACACGTATTTTTTTAATTTTATTTAAAGCATTAATACCAACTTTCAAGTAATTCTGATCATCATTATTTTTTTTTTGGATTGTATTATAACGTGTTTTCCCGTGGGAATTAGATAATATCCCGCGGTAAAAAGTAGCTTATGTCACTCTCCAGCCCTTCAACATCCCCACACAAAAAATTACGCCGATCCGTCTCTCCGTTTTGACGTGAAAGAAGGACAAACAAACAAACAAAAAAACAAACAAACACACTCACATTTATAATATTAATATAGATAGTATAACTTCTTAGGTTTCGGGGCACGTTCTGCCCTAATACCGTCTAGACTTGAGACTATAGTGACATTTTAATTAATTATTTCGACATCCCTACTAATATTATGGAATGTGAAAGTGTGTTTGTTTGTTTGTCCTTCTTTCACCTCGAAACAGTGTGACGGATTTGCGTGATTTTTTGTTTGGAGACAGTTGGATGGCTGTAGAGTGACATAGGCTATTTTTTACCGTGGGAGATTATCTCATTCCCAAGGGAAAACGCGTTATAATACAACCCACAACCACTTACCATACCTATGTATTGTATGTATTCCATACAAACCGTTAATATCTACGTATCTAAGGGATGAATCCGAGCGAAGCGAGAGCGAGTCGCTAGTTATAAATATATTTAGCACTTATTATTATTAACTTGAATTTATTAAGTTTAACTAATTCTAATTCACGCCAATCGATACGAATCGATTTTAACCTTTGATATGTGAATGTGTAATTGGAAATTAAAACAGCACCTTCTTATCCAAGTTAATCACAATTATCTTAGTTTCTATTATTACGTACTATACTATATAGACTAGCATTGCCCGCGGCTTC
Source organism: Brenthis ino (assembly GCA_921882275.1). Taxonomy (NCBI): domain Eukaryota; kingdom Metazoa; phylum Arthropoda; class Insecta; order Lepidoptera; family Nymphalidae; genus Brenthis; species Brenthis ino. The sequence continues at coordinate 21,972,856 of OV170231.1, forward strand.
GCCCGCGTGCAGATGACTAAAAACCAAATTCTTAGGTTTTACATATTGGTAATTGTTATACTCTTAGATTGCAGTTTTTGTATTTTTTCTCAGAAATGAGACATTTTCCCGCGATAAAAAGTATCTTATATGTTGAACCGGATAACCAGCTATCACCATACCAAATTTCATCAAAATCCCTTCAGTGGTTTTTCTGTGATGCGGTAACAGACAGACAGACAGACACACAAGAAATCTAAAAACTATAGATTCGGCCTCTGTATTGATGATAATGTCTATTTCGATAAGATATTCCAAAAAATATTTAATGTACAGACTCGGCTTAGTTACAATTTTATTATATGTATAGATATTTAGAATATTAAATTGATAGACGATTATAGACAATCTTTAGGAGTAGTAATATTGTACATCGGTAATAGTTATTACATATTAAGGTACAAGTAACAAGTTCAATTCTTGTCTAGAACAAATGTTTGCCAAATTAATAAATAATTTCATATTCGTATAGAAAATTCCAGCTTTCTTTTGAAAGAATATTGCATGGCACTGGCATGTTTTCGTGATTCTTCTTCTGCCAATCGGCTTAACCGATTTTAATAAAATTTTAGGCATACTTATAGGATCAATTGCATGGTTTTAGTCTAACTTGTGTAGTTAGGTTAGGATAGGTGTTGTCAAGATACAATTAACTAAACAAGATCTTTCAGCGTTTGCCTACTGGGTCCGCCAGGGCTCAAAGTGCCAAATATCATTGACCGAATACAAAAGTGGAGGATACTTACACAACTCATGTGTATGGGTTTTTTGAAGTTATACTTCTTTTGACACGTTTAAAAAAATATAAGTGTAAAATTTTTACAATGCGCGCACCCCAACAGCCAAAAAGCGACATGATGAAGTTAGCTGCATTCCTTTTACAAACAGAGAGTTGTGACATACGGGATGAAATCTTTAGCTATTTTTGTTCTGTTACGCCAAAGAAGTATAACTTCTTACGTGCGTACATGAGTACACAAACACACTTTTTTTGTGAATATAATATCTTATGCCCTTGAGGTTTATCTATTTCATATTTGGATTTATACAATAATAATTAAAAATAAATAAATAATAATAAAAAATAGGACAATAAAAACTTTAAATAGAATATCCCATTTTTTAAATTAATTATTATAATTTATTTACTATACTTTAAAAAAAAAAGAAAGATTATTTTTTTTATATACATAAAAAAGTATTGGCAAAGATATCGCATATCAAACAAACGTATTTCTTATTAAAGTCGGTCAAAAAATATCCGAAACATTGTATAGCTCAATATTTTTCTGAAATGAAAGTAGTTGTTAGAGCGTGACCGCTCGCTGGTGGCTCTTAATACCAGCTTATACGGTTCATATTTCTGTGGTCTGCGGTGTTTCACTTTCAAATACAGTATGGTCGGGTTTCAAAAGTTTGAAAGTAAACGTCTAGAGTGGCTTTTGAATGCTGCACCAATTGTAGACTTTAGAAGAATCATAATATATAACTTCAATTTTATATTTTCGACCGATTTAAAAAAAAAAAAATCAAAGAAATTGTTAATTCCAACACGAATTTAATATGTAATTGAATATTGGCAGTCGAAAAGACTATTGTACGTAAATTTTATGCCTTTCAGTTTAGACCTTATATGTTTCGACTATTCCATATAAGAAATATTAAAGAAAAAAAAACTATTAAATAAAATTGCTGTAATAAATATTTAATGAACATAGAAATAATTGATTCGCCGGATAAATTTTCACTTCCCGAAGATTAAGGGAAGATTACGGGATAAAAACTATCCTATTTCTTGGGGCGGAGAAACCATAACCCTGATGGAGGAGGTTTTATTAGCCTCTCCGTCAAAGGTATCTAACCTGAGGGCTGAAGGGACCAATAAGAGACTCCGAAGGCTCCTGGCGGCTAATGTGAGGTTCGACGAAGCCCGCGCATTAGCCGTTAGGCCTTGGAAGGATATTCCGATCAAAAATATTCCGCCTGACCCGAAGGCCAAGAAAAGGCCTAGGTCGGAGGAAGAATCGCCGGGGATGCAAATCAAAAAGGCTCCCCGTGCGGAGGGAAAGGTAGCACAACCCAGCTTCAGTAAGGTTGTGGAGCAATCTCGCGTGGGAATTAAAAATCAAGTTCCCATGAGCGGAGATCAAATGAAGTTGGTGCACCGATCCCTGACCCTTGCGATGCTCAAGATCACTGACAAGGGTGAGGGACCCAGATTCACCGGCTTTACCCACAGGCCGGGGTATATAGTGATCACCTGTGAGGACCAGGATAGTCTCAAATGGCTGTCCGAGAAGGTCCCCACCCTAAAGCCCTGGAGCGAGGCGGTGCTCTCAATTATCCCTGAGAGCGAACTACCGAAGCCTGCAGTAGGGACTATATTTATCCCTAACTCTGAGGCGGAGTCGCTAGACGAGGCCACCCAGTTGTTAGGGATACAGAATAGAGGGCTCAACACGGAGCTCTGGAGAGTAGCGCACAGTAGGGCCGAGGGAAATGGACACATTGTGTCCTTCTTCCTAGACGACGCTTCTGTCGCAGCTCTCCGGGCTATGAACCTTGAGGTCGTTCTTGGTTTTAAGAAATTACTTTTTAAAATCAAGAGCGACCCAATGGCTGGCCCCACATGCCCAGAACCTGCTGAACGGATTCTGGAACCTCAGGCACCCTCATCCAGGGGCTCAGAGGGGCAAGACAGGACGAATCTCGGCTCACAACAAGCAGCCGGGATAACGTCCGAGTCCCAACCTCAGAGCGGAGGGAGCTATGTCACGGAGCCACAGCCCTCCACGTCAAGAGGTATACAAATACCTCCTGCTCAGGGTGGAAGGGTGGCAAATCCGAGAGCTGGTGCCGCCGGAAGGCCTCAGGAATCCTTACCAAGGCAAAGGGGAGGCCTAACAGGCACAGCTCATAGGGGTGGAAAAGGCGACGCTTGGCGTACGAGCAGGGGACGACCGCGTCCCAAGCTTGTGCGGACAAAGCAGGGGGGAAACGCCTAGGAGCTACTCAGGGGGGGGGTGAGGGTCCTGCAAGCAAACCTCCACCATGCTGCAGCAGCCACTGCGGTGATGGAGCAATGCTTTGCTGAGGACAAGGCAAGCCTTGCCTTAATTCAAGAACCTTGGGTAGCAAATACTCAGGTTCGGGGACTTAATAATGCCGGTAAGGTCCTAAGTAATAACACTGGTAAGAGACCCAGAGCTTGTATCCTATTTAATAAATGTGTTGATTTCTTGCCAATTTCAGAAGTTGGCAATGACGACTTGGCCGCAGCCTTTGTCAAACTCAAAGGGTGGGATGGTGCAAGGGTAATAATATGCTCAGCCTATCTGCCTGGAGAGAGAGACAATCCAACTGAAGACTTAGCAAGAGTGGTAGAGTATGCCGCACATCACAACGCCGAGCTTCTAATAGGATGTGATGCAAACGCACATCACCCATCGTGGGGAAGTAGTGACACGAATAAAAGAGGTGAGTTACTTTTTGACTTTCTAATTGCTAATAACCTTATAACGCTAAACTCAGGTTGCGAACCAACCTTTGTTACTCGGGTTAGACAGGAAGTCTTAGACATTACTATCTCCACACACAATCTAGCCAGGCATATAATGAACTGGCGTGTCAGCAATGAAAATGCAATGTCGGACCACCGACACCTAGCCTTTGAGGTTAAGGCGACGCTAAAAGCCGAAACCACAACCTATAGGGACCCTAGAGCAACCAACTGGATTGAATTCAAAGACCGGTTAAGGATGAACTTGGCTACCCTTCCTAAAACAGTTAGAACTATTGAGAGTCTAGACCTAGCGGTGGAAGGCCTCACAAAGGGCATTATTTCAGCCTTTGAGGAGAGCTGCCCTCTCAAAATAAAGACCTCAACTAGAAAAGCACCTTGGTGGAACTCAAAGCTGAAAAAGCTTAGAGATAAAACAAGGAAACTATTCAATAAAGCTAAAAAGACGCACGTCTGGGAGATCTATAGGAAAGCTCTATCAGACTACAACAAAGAGATTAGGAGGGCTAAAAGAGAATCGTGGAGGAAGTTCTGTGAGGAAATCAGAAGCCTTCCACAAGTAGCAAGACTCCACAAACTTCTCTCTAAAGCCAAACCTAATCCTATCGGACTTCTTAAGAAGGAAGATGGCTCCTTCACAACTACAGAGAAAGAGACCCTCGAGTTGCTGGCCACGGCACACTTCCCTGGGTGTCTCTTAGAAAACATCAATAATCAGCAGGCAGGCTATCATAGACCTCGCAGTGAGGACTGGTGCAAAGCTGCCAAGATCATAAGACCTAACCATGTTCGGTGGGCCGTAGACTCCTTTAAGCCCTACAAGGCGAGAGGGGAAGACGGGATACCACCAATCTTACTGCAGCAAGGGGTGAACATCCTCCTTCCTCACCTGATCAAAATCTTCAGAGCGAGCTTCGCCTGGGGATATGTACCAGACATATGGACCCTTGTTAGGGTCATATTTATACCTAAAACTGGTAAAAAAGACTATAGCCAACCAAAGTCTTTTAGACCAATAAGCCTCTCTTCATTCTTACTCAAAGCAATGGAGAAGGTACTGGATAGGTATATAAGAGATGAAATCTTGACTAAAAGCCCAATCCACTTTAATCAACATGCATATCGTAAAGGTAAATCAACAGAGACTGCCCTTACAAGTCTTATAGACCAAGTGGAAAAGGCGTTAGAAGACAAGGAAATAGCACTATGTGCATTTCTAGATATCGAAGGTGCTTTTGATAACTCTTCTACTTCGCTGTTGATAAATGGGTTGATAACTAAAAATGTTGATCCAACAACGGTAAAGTGGGTAAAATCTATGCTCACTAGCAGAAGAGCAAAACTAGCCCTCCACGACACAACTATCTATATATCCACAGCAAGAGGATGTCCGCAAGGGGGAGTTCTATCCCCACTACTGTGGACACTTGCTGTGGATGAATTACTACACAAACTGGCAGAACTCCGCATTGATGCGCAAGGCTATGCTGATGACTTGGTAATCATAGCAAGGGGCTTCTGCCAATCCACACTTTCAAGTATAATGCAGAAGGGTCTGAACATTGTCAGTGACTGGTGTGTTAGAAGTGACCTATCAGTCAACGCTGACAAAACTGTCATTGTGCCCTTTACAAACAAGCGAAGGTTAGACAAACTAGTCATGCCAAAGCTTAATGGCAAACAAATCGCATTTTCCACGCAAGTCAAATACTTGGGACTAACATTAGACCAAAAACTGACGTGGAACCCGCATCTAACTGCAGTCCTAAGTAAAGCCAAGATGGCATTGGGAATAAGTGGCCGCATGTTGGGTAAAAATTGGGGGTTAAATCCCAAAAACACACTTTGGACTTACACTGCTATTGTGAGGCCAATTATCACGTATGCATCGGTAGCCTGGTCCAATAAGGCCAAACAGACGACAGCCATTCAAAAACTAGACAGCCTACAAAGAACAGCCTGTCTAATGACCACAGGAGCCATGTCTACGTGCCCTGGTCAGGCACTAAATGCATTACTCGGGCTGCCACCTTTAGACCTTTTTATACAAAAGGAGGCAAAAGCCAGCATGCATAGAGCTAAAATCCAAGGCAGAACTCATTGGCTCTCACGAAAAATGAGGACCCTACAGGACTCATTACAAGAAATGCCGCTACTTGGTATGACGACTGATGCCATGTTAATTCGGCACTCATTTGTAAAGTATTATACAATTGAATTTCCGTCAAGGGAAGACTGGACTAAAAGCCAGGTAATCCATAAAAACGGATCTCTCATCTGGTTTACAGATGGCTCAAAAATAGAAGCAAAGGTTGGCTGTGGGATATATGGAGAGCGACCGAGGTTTAGCAAAAGCATACACCTCGGACAATTTGCCTCTATTTTCCAAGCAGAAGTCTATGCCATTCTAGAATGTGTAGAAGCTAATTTGTCTAAGCACTACACAAATCAAACTATCTATATAAATTCAGATAGTCAAGCTGCACTACTAGCGCTGGACTCAAACATAGTCTCATCAAAGTTAGTGGAGCAGTGCATGGACCGACTAAACCTCTTAGCAAGAAGTAACAAAGTAGTGCTAAGATGGGTACCGGGTCATGCAGGTGTAATTGGCAACGAGTGTGCCGATAAGCTCGCTAGAGGGGGAGCTCTTGGCATACAGCAGGGCCCTGAGCCCTTCTGTGGGATACCTAAGAGCCTAGTTCAAAGAACCCTAATGATAGCATGTCTTAAGACTGCAAACAAAACCTGGACTGAATCAAATGGAATGAATCACTCCAAGGCATTAATTAGAGCCTACGACAAAAGGTTTAACAATCTTATGCTAGGGCTAAACAGAAAAACCTTACGAATACTGGTAAGGGCCTTTACTGGACACTGCTGCTTAAATAAGCACATGTTCAACCTGGGGCTGAGCGAAACGCGAACCTGCAGAATTTGCAGGGAGGCAGACGAAACGCCACTGCATCTTCTGTGGGAATGTGGACCGCTCATGCACAAACGTAGTATTCATCTAGGTAAACAATTTCCAAGCCTAGATGAAATAAAAGAGTGTAACCCTAAGAAAATCCTGCAGTTCTTAACATCAGCAGGGTTTAGTGGTTCACTCTAGTACAATATGGCGGCGATCACAATAGACCAGAAATGGTCGCAGTGATATAAAAAGCCGCCAAACAGAAATAAAAAAAAAAAAAAAAAATCCTATTTCTTTACCAGGGTCTCAAACTATCTACATACCAAATTTTATCTAAATCGGTTCAGCCGTTTAGTCGTGAAAAGATAACAATCAAACATTTACTTTCGCATTTATAATCTATCTATCCCACGGGAAACCGTACATTTTCCGGGATAAAAAGTAACCAATGTGCTACTCCATACTATAATCTGTCTCTGTATCTATATCCGTTCTGGCGTGAAAGAGTAGCAAACATCCATATATCCATCTTCGCAAACTTTGACATCTATAATATTAGTATGGATTGTGTTACTCTAATGCGTAATCTATATTACTGTAAAGTTTTATCAAAATCCGTTTAGTAGTTTTAGCTTACGTATACAAATACATCCTCACAAAATTTCACGTTTTCAATATCAATACGATTCGTATAAAGGAATATTAATCGATATTAGCTATATTGTAGGTAATGTAATACATAATGTTAGCAGTTATAATAGAACAATGGCCTTTTACGTTATAAAATGCATACCTACTAGTATATAGTATATATGAACGGGTAGGGTTTCTACTGTGGCGTGTATAAAGCGAATAGGTCACAATAAATTATACATGATACTTTCATAACATTTCTAGTTTTGCAGCAACAAATAAAGTGGACAAAATTCCACTATTGGAAGTGGAATTGAGTATCTCATCCTTTTTCGAAATCGGTAAAAATATCAATTTTTAATTGATGACACCTTTTGGTCCGTTCGTAGTGATCCTACTTGCTGTGGTAGCGGTCGCGGGTTCGAGTTGCGCTGGAGGCATTCATTTATGTGATGAGCATGAATGTTTGTACTCCAGTCATGGGTGTTGATAATTTAATATGTATGTATTTATAGTTATATATGTGTAGTGTATCAACTGTCTGGTATCCTTATCAGAAGCTTCGTAGCTTACCATGGAACTAGGTGGTGCTGTGTGTTAATGTCCCAACATATTTATTTATTAAATTAAATCTCATTGAATATTGTGTGTGTATTTCTTACTTCTTCACCGAAACAGCTGGACCATTTTCAGTGAAATTTAGCATACAGATAGAATACATCTTGGAGTTAGGCATAGGGTTACTGTTTAGCGTCTATAGAAGCATCCGACCGATACGAAGATAAATCCTTCGTTTTGATAAGTACATGTGTGTCTTTTTAACAATATAATTGACTAACTAAATTCAAAATTCAAATTCAAAAAATTTTATTCAGCATTAAATTATTACAATTTTTTACTGAACGTCATGAGTCTACTACCAGTATAAAATCAAATCTCAGAATCGATCGAATCGATTCAATCAAGTCGATTTCAATGTGTTTCTTATATTATTAGAAAGTACCTATCTCTATTCAAGTTAACTTATGTACATGATATGTAACTTACAACAGAAATCTGATAATCTAACGATAACATATCGATATGAAATCTATACGTATTCTTATGAAATTACGTGCGCTTTAAACGTTTTCTATAAGCCTGTATAGTCGTAATACAAAAAAATACGAAAAAATCATTTGATTCGGTTTTAATTTTACTATCGTTACTAATATTACTGAAGAGATTTTTTGTTTATTGGAACGCACAGAACTCTGAAAATAGTGGCTTTTGAAGTTCTCTTTGCATTTTATAGCCTACTACTAACTGTGCCAGCAGGTTTCACCCCCCGTTAAATTTGTTTGATTATAAACATCACTTTTACGATGCATGGGTAGTACATGATGATATATAGCCTTCCTCAATAAACGGGCTATCTAATGTAAAAAGATATTTTAATTCAGATCACTAGTTCCTGAGATTAGCGCGTTCAAACGAACAATCAAACAAATAAACAAACAAACAAACAAACTGCCTCTTCATAACATTAGTAGGTATAGATTTATTGAGGCTATCTAACATCACATTACGACTCTTATGAGCGGAGCAATTATACATAAATAAGCTAGGAAAGTGGAGTCGCAGACAAGAGCTACTGATGCCTTCCTGATTAATTAGGACCACGGCGGCCATAACCCAACTGCGCAGGAGATATTATAGTGCACAAGTGTACGCGCAGACACAACGCGCAATAACTATTCCTGTCACTCTCATACTCCCTTGGGACAACAATTCGACACAACCTATGAAAGATCATATGGAGAACCGACGCGATATGTACTCTCCGAGGCACGGGGGTAAAACACCGCCAACTTCTCAACTCTTGGCTATTTTTTCTATTTTTATTTAAAGGAGCTTTATAACTACTGATTATGACGTCCCCGTAATATAAAAATACATATTTTATTACAATATTCTTAATTACACCATAAACCTACATACTTGAAGTTGCACTGCAAATAACAATGTATAAATCTTCTTTGCTTGAACAAATAAGATGTAATAATACAAGTTAAACACCAGTTTTACTTTAAAACCAAATTCTGATGTCAATAATTGACAGAATCAGAACAATCAATATGTTGAATATTACGTAGACATTAACACACAGCACCATCTAGTTATGAATACCAGATAGTTGATACACTACACATATTAATTTTAAATACATACACATTATACATATAAACAGCCATGACTGGAGTACAAGCATTCGTGCTCATCACACAAATGGATGCACCCAACGGGACTCGAACCCGCGACCTGCTGGTACAGCAAGTAGGGTCACTTCGAACTGAGCCAAACGTGTCGTCTGTATTACACATTCACTTATAACAAAAAAAAAACAAGGCCGCAGTTAGTTGATAGGTACCTACATAGAAAAAAAGATATCAGTAGCAATAGTAAAATGATACCTGCATCAATGTCGAAATAGATAAGTTATCTCGAAATATCTTTTCTAAATATTATGTAACAAAAAAAATATATTCATCTTAAGTTACACGCATTTTTTACCGACTACAAAATGAGAGGGTACTTAGGTTTTTTTTGTGCGTTAGTGGTATCTTTATCGATTCCTGTAATTCGATTTTTATAATTATTGTTTTTTAATGAATAAGTTATTAATATAAAGGCATTATTTAAAATCCACCAATAAGGGTGAAATAATTACTTTTAAGTGATGCTAAAGTCGATGTAACTTTTTATATTACTTAATAACAATATGTGTGGAAAATAGGGTAAAAAGTTAAAAATTTGAATTCTGCTGCTTTCACATAGTTCTTTTACTAAATTATTCCACTTCTAAGAGCTGCAGTGCGATGGTAGAGGTTGAGTTCGCTTGTTTGTATGTTTGTTTGAACACACTAACTGTGGGAATTATGAGTAAATTTCTTGGTTATACATACAACTATGGTAAAATAGGAATAATTTATCTAATAAACTCTTCAGTTTGTTGTTCCTTGTTTGCTGTAGGCAAGTAGACAGAGAGAATTTATAAAATAGTCGTGACGTACCCTCGCTTAGCTTTGGTGCATCTCTAACCTTGAATGTTTTAGAAACACATAAAACACAAATACCCAAAGAAAACTTCTTTTTTATTCACCAGGAACTTTTGCAGGTGATGCAATATAACCACCCCAACGTGCGTTCACCTTGTCGTGGTGGGGGGGCTCAGTAGTGCCCGGCAATCCAACCGGGCGCGAAGCTAAGAAACGCACAGGGAGGTTGCCCACTTCGGTGGGCGGTGGGAGGTGGCCCTCTTCGGGGGGCGGTGTGCCATGCGGGTTGCTCCTGGTACTTCTCTGATAGCAGAGTGGACTGTGGAGCAACCCCATGGTTGTGGTGGTCTGCTTCGGCAGACCTGCCGTCGGGGCGTCGTGGTTGAATGCGTAAGCGATCCTGCGACGCCCCATTAGGACGGGGGAAGGTTTTGTTGGGTTTTAGTGGGTAGTACTGGCTGTATTACGCCGGTGAGTCCCACACGTCGTGCGTAAATGCATTTCCCAACGTTAAAAAAAAAAAAAAAAAAAGGTGATGCAATATAACCTACCAGTTTCATCACAATTAGATCAATGAATTAGCAGCGTATAGAGAACAAATATAAGAACATAACATTCATTTTTATTTATATAAAAACTTTTTAACAAAAAAATAAAAACCGACTTCAAACAAAAGCACTAAAAAGTAAAAAATAACTGATTGGTAGTTTTCATTTATTATACATACCTAATCAAATATTTTCGAAGTCGGTGTGCTTTGGCTAAGTAATTAAAGCCTACCTATTAAATACATACCTAATCAAATATTTTCGAAATCGGTGCCAGCCCATACAAAGCAAAGCACACCGACTTCGAAAATATTTGATTAGGTATGTATAGTAAATGAAAACTACCAATCAGTTATTTTTTACTTTTTAGTGCTTTTGTTTGAAGTCGGTTTTTATTTTTTTGTTAAAAAGTTTTTATTTTTCCCTTTTTAGTGTAGACAGTAGTAGCAAAGTAAGGATTCTAACGTGATAGGCTTGTCAAATCAAACAAAATAAGCCCAAACTCAAAGTATCTACTATTAGCCGTTGAAGAGTTCCACCTATCCACCTTCTGGCCTTGCCATCAGATCAGGTCAACAACACCGAACCACTGTACTCTATCAACGGAAATAGAAATACTTGCAAAGTTTCAAGTCATTATGACAATTAGAAGTAGGTTAAATTCATCATTAGTTGTTTTTCCACCCTTAGGGGTGGTATTTTTTTTTTTGAAATTTAAATGGGACCAATCTGGAAGTATACCCTTTCAAACAAAACAAAAATTGTCCAAATCGGTTAATAAATGACGGAGTTCTGAGGTAACAAACATAAAAAAAAAAGAAAAAAAAACATACAGTCGAATTGAGAACCTCCTCCTTTTTGAAGTCGGTTGATAAAAAATTAGCGACTCACCAGGTTCGTTCCTAGGTTGCTTCCCCATACAAACTTTCACCCCCATTTTCACCCCCTTAAGTGACAATTTCTGGGATAACAACTATCCTATGTCCTTCCCAGGGTCTCAAACTATCTTCTTACCAAATTTTATCTAAATCGGGTCAGTAGTTTCGGAGCCTACTCAATACAAACAAACAATTTTTTTTTCTCTTATAATATTAGAATAGATTATTCATATCCATCTTCATTTGGCTATCCACTATCAAAAGGCTGGACAGTAAAAAGGCACCGGGTTACGCTCTGATAACTAAAGAAGTATTGCGGGAACTACCGAGAAAGGCTATTGTCTTCATCACGATCATTTTCAACGCCATACTACGAATAGGGTACTTCCCGAGTGCGTGGAAAGTCTCGGAAATTATCATGATTTACAAGGCTGAAAAATTAATGACCGAAAAAACATCTTATCGTCCAATCAGTCTGTTACCTACTCCATCCAAGGTACTGGAGAAGACAATACTTCGCAGAATTATGCCAAGTCTCTTGGAGCGCAAAGTGATACCAGATCACCAATTCGGCTTTAGAGAACACCATGGCACAGTGGAACAAGCCTACAGAGTATGTGACGCTATAAGAAAGTCCTTAGAACAAAGGGAATACTGCTAGACAGCGTTCTTGGATATCCAGCAGGCATTCGATAAGGTTTGGCACAAAGGTCTACCTATGTAAGATCAAGCAGAATATTTCCCACTCTTACTTTTCAATATTCAAATCTTACCTCGATGATCGCATATTTTATGTGAAAGAAGGCGACGCCACTTCCGAGTTCCAAGAAATTTACGCCGGGGTGCCACAAGGATCTGTTCTCGGCCCCATGCTCTACACGTTGTACACTGCTGACCTACCGCTAACGCCAGGGACAACCACAGCTACATTTGCAGACGACACCGCTATGTTAGCAAGTAATAAAGGTCCAAGACTGGCATCAGAGAACTTGCAGAAAGGCCTTAACGAAGTAAATGAGTGGCTACAAAAATGGAACTTAAAGGCTAGTACTGCAAAGTCAGTACAGGTGACATTTACCCTTAAAAAAAGGAGACAGCCCACCTGTAAAGTTGGGCCAACATACTTTACCGCACAGCGACCATGTAAGATATCTTGGCTTACATATTCATCGTAGACTAACCTGGAGGCAACACATCAAATGTAAAAAGTAGGAGCTTCAAATATAATACAACAGCCTATACTGGATGCCAGGAAGGAACTCGAGACTCTCTTTGGACAACAAACTACTGATATATAAAGTCATCCTAAAGCCCACTTGGACATATGGTCTGCAACTATGGGGCAGCGCAAGCGATTCCAACATAAATATATCCCAGCGCCAACACAACAAAATCCTAAGAACAATTGCAAAAGTACCATGGTACATAACCAACGATGAAGTTCACAAGCACCTTGAAATGAGAACAATCAAAGAGGAAATTCGGAGTTTAGCAGCTAAATACAAAGAACGGTTAATTCGCCACCCTAACGAACTTGCTCGCCAGCTCACCATGGACCACTATGTGAGACGAATAAAACGTCATCATATTCTAGAGCTAGAGGACCGACAGTATCTCTGGGCAGCAGATGAGTAGATGCTTCCAATAGAAAGTCGCTCCATATGACAGCATCACAGAACAGATTTGCTCATAGTCCTAGGGCTGATTGTAAATACACTCCAAGAAAAAAAATCTTCATTCGCATTATAACCTGTGCAGTGAATGCTACGCTGGTCAATTACATGACAATGTAAATTTAAGAAAGGACAACACATAAGTATCAATATGAATATTATAAACAACCATTTTATCCGTTAAACTATTTTCATTGTCCGACAAATATTTCAATTTTGTTTTAAATATATTATTGTTATAAATTCAACATGTAAACTACGTGATTTCTTTTAAACAAAAACTGACAAATCTTTTTTTCAAATCACCAAATGATAATGTTTACATGTCAATGTACCGAATGATAAAGAAACAACCTCATTTGTATAAGATATATAAGATAATTATAAAATCACAGTTACTGAATAATACCCAATAGCAACCCAGAGTTGGGAAGTTGGCAATAATTTAAGAAATTGTTTCATAATTGCCATTCTTAAAAACTTGAAATTTATTTTAAATTATTTTTGCTTATTAGCATTATAGATAAGAGCTCAAGTTAAAATTTACTCAATGAGCACCATACAAAATTACCTTAAGTGTAATAGAATATGGTGGTATACCTATCTATTAAAGAAAAAAATGTACTCTATAGATTATAGTGATTGATTATTATGATATTACATACACAAAAATACACTACTTTGTACAATACACTTTTCATTTATTGAAGTTGGCGAGCAATAATTTCATGTCCACTAAACAGCCATTTTCTGATTTTGAATTCATAAAACAGACAGACAAGAAAACAGGTATGATATGATTAATATACTTTGACTATTTGATTATAATGTCAGAAAAGAGAAAATGATTTTTATTATAAATTTGTAAATATAGGATAGGTGTGAACAATGTGTTAAATTAACATTTACATAGAATACAGTAAAGTTCTTGAAATATAATTAACCTTTTGAGGTGAACTTTAAGTTAGTCAAGTTTTATTGGAAAAATACTCAGTATTGAATGTAAAATAATATATAACTTTTAGTTTTCCTAATAAATAACAAGTTTTTAAAAAAAAAACAATTTTACTTTAAGAGTAAATCATGTTTAACAGGTAGAAACACAATTTAAACTATATTAATTATGTTTTAATTTTTATCACAATACAAATATTGAAATACAAACAGCATCAAAAATGTCAATTACCCACATATACATAAATTTAAGTAATATTTTTAATTAGACTTAAAAATCAATGCATTGCTTTCTAATTTATCAAGTTAATTAAAATAGCATCACTATCAGCTAGGATAATTGTAGGTCATTTGAATTCGCGCCAGAAAGACTTAAATGTTCTATCATCGAAATAGTTTTGGCTCCTGTACAAAACACGATGAATATCAATCAAAATACTTACGCGAAATCTCGATAAGATCAGACCCATTTTCTTTCCAGGCGGCTAATTTATGTATATAAATGCAAATTGTCCTCTTTACACACTTATTTAGGATTCTTTTTCCAAATCACGATCCAAAAATAACTTTTTCATAACACATACGTTATTTTGATGACGAATATGTAACCTACAACGCCGACTAATATAAGTTTTAAATAATTTTTACAATTTAATGCACCTTAGATGAACTATCAGATCACATTTCCGATATAAATATTATAAACTGAAACTAGAATTGTAATAAGAAATCATGAAACAAATAAGACGCGCGAAGCCTATCGCCTTAATAAAACAGAACTCGTTTATTCACCCTCAATAGTCAATTCTTTACAAAATATGTCATTCATGCTTCAAATAATTCTCAACCTTACCATAGACAACTATTTTACTTTTGTTTCTCTTAAAACGACTTAGGTACTGCACCGCACAGACATTTTTGTATAAAACTAGCTGTACACGTGCACTTTGTAGCATGTGTCTTGTCATCAATAGTATAGCTCATTTATAAATATTCTGTAAAATACGTATCCTCTATTTACTTGAGTGATAGTTTTTTATTCTGATAAAAATCTAACCAACATAAACATTTATACACATTAAAGTGAGAAAAGTATCGCATAATCGTGTTAATATATCCGAGCTAACATATTATCCGTCTTAATATATCCGGATTTCCATATCTGGGCTTACATTTCAGAATTTCACACATAGATAAAATCTCATCAGCCAATCTGACATTGTCGTCGTTGATGGTTTTACGCTGTATACTGGCCTGCCTCAAGGATTTTATCAGGAGCCTTTGTTGTTTAACATTTTCATCAACGACATCAGTACTACTAGTACTGATGTCGTTTAACAATTCTTAAACTTTCTTTGAGTTCGCTGATGATCTAAGCTTTTAGAAGATATGTAATTTTTTTCAGATTCTCATAAAAAGATAAAAGCATTACAGTAAAACTTTTTTAGGCTCTGGCACCTTTATGCTAATCATTTCTAAAATCATTACCACTTGTCTTACGGTGAAGTAAAACATTGAGAGGAAACCTGTATGTGTGAGAGAATCTAGGAAATTATCGAAAGACAGGTGAAATCCGCTAACGCCGCCGCCGCCAACGACCAATGACCAGCATGATGACATGATGGACTGTGGCTTGATCTCCCTCGTACTGAAGGGAAGTCCGTGCCCAGCAGTGAGACGTTAAAAAGGTGCTCAATAAAATCAAAGTTTGTTCGTAGAACAAACTAAATATATCTATACAAATTGTAAGGTTTTTTGGTGTTCTGTAATTGTAAGATAGAATATTTGTTCGAGAGATGTTATTTTTACCATAGATTAATTCCATAAAATAGTGACGGTGTATGTTTTTGTATTTTTGTTGGTTCGATTACCGGCTCTGGTAAGCTTTATAAAAAATATTTAAATGTTTTTATTAATGTTTTTTTAAAATAAGGGAATGTTTGCTTTGAGTGAAACTTGATAATTTCAATATTTGAAGTACTGTGTATTTAAAAAAAAGTCTTAGGGAGAACAATTAAATAAACTCTTTAAATATTATATTTATTAGCAATTTCTCCAATTAGCATTATGACAAGACAAGCGGGTAACATCTGTGTTCTCTTTTCCAATTTGGCGTCCATTTGAGTCGACACAGTAACACTGGCCACGACGACATTGTATGCTTCTAAAGTTACCATTTTTACAACACTGAGGGCTTTCGGTTGAAGAGTTCATCAAATTTGAGGTTATTGCACATTCTAAAAATAAATAAATTCCGTGTGAATTCTATCCATGTGAAAGGTAGGCTCTCTCGTAGGCAATTTATAGTCGCGATGATACATTTAAGAGCATTTCTCTCAAGAATTCTAACAATAATATGAAATAATATTAAAACAATTTTAAATTACTTACTACAATTCATATTGCTGTAAGAAGCAGTGTTTGGTTCTGCTGAAAAATCACCTATTTGTAGACCACGTTCGTTTATACATATTTTTCTGCAATATAATAATTATGTATATAAAATATCAAAGAAATTTTCTTATTTAGTTTACTTCTAGATTTAATTAATTCTTAAGTATTTATATTTAAAGATCATAGGTAAAATTATTATTTATATACTTGGTAAAATACGTACTGTCCATTGGAATTAATAGTCATCCTACTATGAGTTCCATCGGGCAAGCAGCTTATTGAACTAAAACCTGTAAAATAATCAACGTTGTACCCTTCTTCAATACTTTTTTGTATTAAATCTTCTCTCTCTTTAACACTGTTAAGACAAGGAGTTGTATACTCGTATGGGGGCTCAGCATCATCTCCTTGTGGAAATAGATCTAAGTCTGCATTATCTGAAAAAAATAGCACGTTGAATTTGTAGTAGTTTTTCTAGTTCATTATTTATATTTATTCCTATGACATTTACAATTATCTTTATATATTCCATTATAAAAAACGTTAAAAATATAAAAAATTATTATTAAAAAACTTATTTTCCGCTTTAACTGCAACATATTATTGTCTATGGTCTTTGGAATAATGTTTTACTCAGTTGTTCATGTTCGGTATGTAATTTTTTTCAAATAAATAAAAAATATTAGCAAAAGATAAATATCAAAATTAAAACTTACAGCACGGCAATCTAGAAATAGGCTGTTTATCTAAATCTATCGTGGTATCTCCACGGGCTTCACCAGTTATTACGTCCACACAATAACATTGTTTCCCTAAACATTGCACGGGGTTGAAATTACCATCGGAAGTACATCGTAGACCAAACACAGGGTACGGTACATCCCCTGCTATTAAATTTTGAATTTTGTGCGCCATGCGGGAACAAGCTGTTAATTATATAAAAACTTAATATTATATTATTAATATAAATATAATATTATATACTAAAAAATAAAAAAGAAAGCCCGATTGCGTAAAAAGCTTTGGTTCACTTTTAACACAAAAAATGGACATAACTACTCGCTTAGTCGCAATCGGACAAAAGAAATTATGGAGTATTTTTATTTTAAGACATTCAAACGGTATATTATATTAGTTTATGATGGTAGGTGAAACAAAACGATATTATAAGTATACATACAATATGGTTAGTCGGCGTTTAAATGGCACAATCATAGGTCGGACAACGGACTCGATGCTACATAAAATAGGTCTATGTTGAGTGCGGGGGATTGGAGTACATACGCTTTTTGAGCATTGGGAACTGATGCAGGAACTGACGAAGATTAGGTCAGGATTGTATCCACGTTTCCACCGACCACTATTAAAGGAAGTCGGTTGCTTGGGATTATGTAACAGACACAAATCGTTTGTCTCAGCCCATGTTTCGACTGCTTGTCCATCGGCATCAGAGTCAATATAGCCCCAGTTAGGGCTGCGGCTGTTGAAGTCACCGATTACAACTTTGACGGTTTGGTCGTTAAAATTTTCTGGAGGGTCAAATTGAAAACTGGTCCCAGGAGGTTTGTAGATTGATGTTATTGTACAATTGCCAATATCGATGGTGATAAGTTCAATGCCATTTTGGGTTGAACATTTGGTGGATAGGATGCTTACGCCGGGAGCAACAAACACTGCGTTACCGTGCTTCGGATGACAGATCTCGGCGATAAGCGTTAGTCCAGGAATGTGTGGCCGACTTTGGGTTTCATCTCGATGGGTCTCTTGGACGCAAAGGACATCGCATTGTGTTTTGCGGTATAGATCAGAAAGAATTTCTGATTTGCTTTCTGAGAACCCTTCGATGTTAATTGAGACTACACACAAAGTAGGTTTTGTGAGTGGACCTTGGATTGCCATCGTGGTGAAAGGATTAGCCAATCAGCGTTAATAGATTCTGATTGCCCAGGGTGCGCCGGACGTATAGGTTGTATACGTTGTATACGTCGCTCGGGGAGGCTCCTTTCGTGCACCCCCGATTCAATTATACTAAGGCTGACTGGGAGTCTTTTGCAAGTTCCGTTGACGACGCCCTCTTAAATCTTCTGCCAACCCCAGTAAATTACGACCAATTTGTCGAGACTGTACAATCCATATCCCGGAAATACATCCCAAGGGGCTGCAGGACGTCTTACATACCAGGATTGTCGACAGAGTCCATTGATCTGTTGAGCCGGTATGAATCACTTTACCAGACGGACCCATTTTCGGAGGCTACCACAGAGGCAGGAGAGCTGCTGCTATCTACAATTGGAGAAAATAGGCGAGAGAGATGGGTCAATACTGTCACTAGTATTGATATGACTCACAACAGTAAGAAGGCATGGAACACCTTGCGCAAGTTGACGAACGAGCCTTCTCGACCCTTTCCTCCAAGCCAAGTTACCGCCAATCAAGTAGCCCATCAGTTGCTTCTCAATGGCAAACCAGCAGTTCGCCCCGAAAAAGTTCCTAAACTAAAGACATGTGGCAATCCTTGTGACACTATCAGCAAGCCGCTCATCCTTGCTGATGTTGTGACAGCGATTAAAGGTCTTAAGTGCGGCAAAGCCTCTGGAGTGGATGAAATATCGGTTGAGTAGATCAAACATTTTGGCCCAGTTGCTGTGTCGTGGTTGCTGCAACTTTATAACAACTGTCTGAAATCCACTTCAATACCCCGGCTCTGGAGAAAATCTAGGATCATAGCTATTCTAAAACCAGGCAAGGCAGCAGATGACCCTAAGAACTATCGACCAATATCTCTTCTATGTCACACATATAAGCTTTTCGAGAGAATGCTGCTGAACCGACTTACGACTGCTATTGACCCTAGACTAATCCCGGAGCAAGCCGGTTTCAGGCCTATTAAGTCTTGCTGCAACCAGACCCTCAAACTCGTGCAATATATTGAGGATGGTTTCGAGGCAGGAATGGTCACAGGCGCTGTATTCGTCGACCTATCTTCAGCTTACGATACAGTTAACCTAAAACGTCTGCTGTGGAAGGTGGAGACCATGACAAATGACATGAATTTTGTCAAAATACTCCGAGAACTTCTTCACAACCGGCGTTTCCAAGTCCATCTCCTCTCAGAGAAAAGTCGTTGGAGATCACTAAAGAACGGACTACCCCAAGGTAGCGTCCTGGCTCCGCTTCTTTTTAATATATACACCAACGACCAACCATCTAGTTTAAACACGTCCCGCTTCCTCTATGCAGATGATCTTGCACTCACCTCCCAGGTCACCACTTTCGAAGAGGTCGAGGCGAACCTTTCAAATGCTCTCACTAACTTAGATCAGTATTACTCCGCAAACTCGCTGAAACCAAATCCGAGCAAAACTCAATCCTGCGCATTTCACCTTCGCAATAGAGAGGCAGGGCGAAAACTAAACATTGTCTGGGGTGAGGTGTCTATTGAACACAGTAACTTCCCCAAATACCTCGGCATTACTCTGGATAGGTCACTCACCTTTCGTAAAAACTGCGAGAACATCAAGCAGAAAGTCCATAGCCGGAATCAAATCCTGCGTCGCCTAGTCACTTCTAAGTGGGGTGCCTCGCCTGATGTTCTGCGAACTACTGGGTTGGCCGTTTCCTTCGCTGCTGGTGAATATGCGTGCCCCGTGTGGTGCCGCTCTTCCCACGCAAAACTAGTGGATACAGCACTAAACGAAACGTGTCGTATTATTACTGGCTGTTTGAAACCGACTCCGATACCAATGCTGTACCCACTGGCAGGAATTGCGCCTCCAAAAGTGCGCAGAGCAGTGGCGAGCTCCAGTGAAAGGACCAAAATGGAACAAGACACGCGACACCCCTTGCACGACAACATCCTGGTGCCACAAAGGCTAAAAAGCCGTAAAAGTTTTATGAAGTGTGTCTTACCACTTGGAGATGAACGACCACAGGCAAGATGCAGGATGTGGCGGGACAGTTATGGTCCTTTGCCAATCCCATTTGTTCCACCGTCTGAGAATCTTGCGCCTGGACATAGTTTGCCTTGGCAGACCTGGAAGTCTCTCAACAGACTCCGGACTCAGGTTGGCCGAAGCAAGGAAAACTTGTCCAGGTGGGGATTTTCAGCGGGCGGCCTGGAGTGTAGATGTGGTACTGTTCCACAAACGATGAGGCACTTACTGGCCTGCCCTGCTTGCCCTGTTACTTGCAGCTTACAGGAGCTTATGGACGCCACTGACAAAGCAACGATCGTGGCTGAGTTTTGGGCTGACTCCATTTAAAACTTGCCATCGACACGAAAAGAAGAAGAAGAAGAAGAAGATATGGTTAGTAATTTTATTTGGGATTGGGATATGGGAATTAATATAAGTCGTGGCAACCAATTTTCATGGAAGATACTGTGTGGACTATTACGTAGTGGCTACTTTATTATAAGCCCAACAATTACTTACTACATGACATATTTTGAAATATCCCTGTATACGGGACTTCTCCAAATATCCTTTCGCCATCTTCTGATTGACAAAAACAACTGAAAAATACAAAAAAAGTTTTAGAAAGCTGTATTTTGAGCTTCAAGGTATTATTTTTAGGGTTCCATAGCTACCCCCCTCCCAACTTGCGTTCACCTTGTCGTGGGGGGGGGGGGCTCAGGGTTCCATAGCTAAAGGCCCTTAGTATCTTTAAAAATAAGATAGATGTTTATTTTTAATTAAAACCAAAAATACGGAGTTGTGCGCTTCTATAGTTGTAAACATTGTGTGTCCTCTGGGAAAACTTGGTGACGAGTCAGACTCGCTCTTGTCCGCCTTAATTTAATTATTCTTACGTCTGAGAAGGAACACAGTCGAAGGTGGCATATTTTCCTTTATTGTCACAATTTGGTCTGGTTTCTAATGTTCCAGTTAGCCCTCTCGAGTGACGACTGTCATAGTCATCTTGAGCATCGTGGCATTCAGTTTTCACTGTAAAGAACGTTATTGATCGATATGTAATTGTAAAAACATACATGGAGTACAATTAATAAACAAATTCTTCATGTATAGTAAGCCTAATTGTAAATTAAGTAATTCATTTGAATCAAGAAACACGCTAAAGTAAGTACGAACCATGAGACCGTTACTTACTACGAAAAATGAATTTAAGTAATATATATATATATATATATATACATATATATATATATATATATATATATATATATATGTATATATATAGATGGTGATAACGCCACGGATCCATTTCTGATTATTGTGTGTGAAATAAATAAAAAATATTTTAAGTCTAGTTTCAAAAAAATACTTAAAATAAAGGACCGCAGCTGAAAATACTTAAAACTGTCTGAGTAACAAATCCGGTACTGCTAATAAATTTGTAATGTAACGTATTCAATATTAAAAGATGGACGCTGCATAGATTTTACTCGTATAAATTGCTTACAACGGTTACTAATAATTAAAGTTATTCTTTGTTTATTAAATGCAAAATTTTTGAACTAAAACTTCTTTAGGTGAGAGGAAAAAAAGGATTGTCGTTACGATTTTTATAACGGAAACGATTGTTACGGAAGTGAATAAATAGTTAATTAAAAATTATTTAAACTATTATATTATGAATATTTCAAACAATAAATAAAATAAAAATAGATATTTATAAAATAAGCTATGGGATCATATCAAATTAATATTGTTAAAAAAATATGTGCTTATAATTTTTTATACATTATATATATTTTAATACATTTAAAACAAAATGAAGTTTACTACATTTTACATATTTTAATACATAAATATTAACAAATAAAATAGCTCGACAGTTCTATGGATCAATAAAAACACGGATAATCTGTCTGTCTCCATACCGATGGTGTGATAGTGATAATTCTTTCTACCACCGTATGTATTGGGACTCGATATGCCATTCTCTTCAACGTTAAGTACCTTTAATAACATATTTATCCAGATCGTTTTTGCAAAATTTTTAATTGCTGACCAAATTTTACCAAACTATCAAGAAAATATCTGAAGGCGACTAAAGTTTGAAAATTATATCTAAAATTCTTACTCCTAATGCACGTTCGAGTGGAGTCATCACAGGTTAAGCCATGACTACATCTACCAATAGTAGTACCAGAGCCTGCCCCGCCTAAACTGCATGGTTGACCCAGACCTGAAATCAAATAAGGTCCATTAGAACTAAATAACGCGAGATTTAATATATTTTTCAATATATTGTTTCAATTTTCATGGCGATCAGTATAGATCATTTGTTACAGTGTAACAGTAAAAGCGCAGTGCAGTGCCATCTAGTGGCGAGTTACAGCAAAATGAATTATATCAACTTCATATAAAAACACTTATATATATCAACATTTCAGTATAATGGATAAAAGTTCGAATATTTGTGATTATGAACAAACAAACATTTATATTTTTTTATATATTAATTAAAGTTAAATAAAATATAAATTTGTTCTTACCGTATAATGGCAGACAGTGTGTACAACAATTGCAAATAGTTGGTGAGGGTAGATATATCCCTGAATGAGTCGCGTTGTTGTACTGACAGTCTGGTGCTTGCATAGGACATTCATGGTCAATTACATAGTTCTACAAAAAAAATAACAATAAAAGGACTTACACTGATTTGAAATATCCTAAAAATAATATTTCAACTTTAAAATAAATTTGTTTTAAAAATATGGAAAAATTCTTTATGTATAAATAAACTGTTAATTTAACTTCTTGTGGGCTAGTGGCTACTATGTACAGCTAAAAGATCCGAAGGTCGTGAGTTCGAGTCCAAGGTTTAGGCCAAGTTTAGTTTGAGTGTCTTTGTGTTTAGAAAATCTCATTAAATATTTTACAGGCTGAAAATAATTAATTATACCTACTAAATAGCTCACACTCAGTATGTTCCTATTAAAATACCTATTATTTATTAAGATACCTATCTAAATGACGACAATGTTGCATTTTTCTACTATGACTATATGACTATATATGATATAGTATATATATATATATATATATATATATATATATATATATATACTTATGACTCGCATTCGAAAGGTCGTAAACTGAAAAATTGTTGAATTCAAATTATAAAACTAATTTCTTTGTATCAAGATATTTTTATTTAAGTAAATCCATATAAAACTTACTGCACAAAAACCACTTTCACATATAATATCACCATTAACACAAATATAACAAAATGTTAAACAAAGGAGAAACAAAACATGTTTCGCGGCCATATTTAAGTGCGCACTGATTTGGCTGAGTTGCTTATCACTTTTATAATTATCTTTGAGATAATCAATAAATGATACACAATTTATAAGAATTGTATTAATTGAGAAAGATAAAAGTTAAAGTGTCGGGAAACTTGTAGAACATTAAAGTCGTATATCGAGTGTCGTTATTTATACTAATATTATAAAGAGGTAAAGTTTGTGAGTTTGTGACGTTGTAGGGGGTAATCTCTGGATCTACTGACTCGATTTGGATGAGATTTGGTAAGAAGATAGTTTGAGACCCTGGGAAGGACATAGGATAGTTTTTATCCCGGAAATCATTCCTTAAGAAGGTGAAAACGGGGATAAAAGTTTAAATGGAGAATCAACCTAGGGACGAACCCGAGTGAAGCGAGAGTGAGTCGCTAGTTTGTTGTAAAGAATAAGCGATATTATTGTTGTGTTTTCAAATAAATTGTATTTTAAATCGTTGTCGTTATACCTAAGTAGTTTCTGCGATGTGGAATATGCTTTATGCACGCTATATATAATCGTACATAGACTAAGCTAAAACTAGACGTCGTCTCAATGCTTGTTTGTCCAAACAACAAAGAGTTTTAATAAACAATTGGGTATAAAAAAAAAAGAAAGACAATGTTGACATTTAAATATTAATTCTATTCATATAAAACACATAAATATTTTTTTTAAAAGCCGAAAAAATGTATTTTATTTATATTTCTATATAAATCTTAGAAACTAAGCCTTTTTTTTAAATAGAAGAAAAACTCTATTGTAAGGTACATACAACGAGTATTGGTGGTTTAAACAAGTAAGCACTAAGGCGATGTATATAAAGTCTAAACTCTAGAGTCTATGACCATAAAAAAAGAAAAAAAAATGAGAGTTTCTAGAATTTTAAAAGCAAAAGGCACCCGAGCAAAGGGAGAGTGACCCATCCATCTCTCTACACCAGTTAAAATTTTAAAACCTTTTCAAAATTTAAACAACATTTTATAAAATTGGGAAACAAACAAAACGATTAGTTGATTGACTTCTGCAATACAGTTTGCATGAACACAGGAGCTGTATATTTTCCCTCGCTTTTGGATAATCGCCATCTATCGTCAGTAGGAGCGTTATAATTTTTTTTAATACAGAAATGGTAAAAAAACAATATAAATATACGTAAGTATTAAAATAAATATCAAACTGATATTACAACAAACTTTATTAACTACAACTTATTTAAGTATAGTTTTAGCATGATCCTTTTAAAGTTTTTAATGAATATTTTGAAAATCGTCTAAAAATATAAATAGAATTGTTTACTGGCACGCTTTGACGCCATTAACAATAAAAATTGAATTTAATGAAAATATTTATAGATAACTAGCGACTCACCATCCCTACGCTCGGGTTCATCCCTTGGTACGTTTTAAGGGATAGTATAGATTTCTCAGAGATGAGATACTTTTCTGCAGTAAAAGGTATCCTAAATGTTGACCCGGATAGTCAGCTATCATCACACTAAATTTCATCAAAATCTATCCAGTGGTTTTCTCGTGATGCATTCCCAGTCAGACAGACAGAAATTCTAAAAATTATAGTTTGGGCCTCTGTATCGATAATAATGACTCTTTCAATAAGATTTTACCAAAAATATTTAATGTACAGATTTGACTCAATAAAAAAATTAATATATGTATAGATAATTACATTTTTAATATCCGATAAATTATTGTCTAATATTTTAAATATATTGTTCATTGTAAACACTAATTAGTTATAGACTGATATGGAGGGTTGGCCCTTGACACCAAGAGAGGAAATGATGTCTGTTTTTGTCACTAGATGGCGCGATTTTTATTTCATACAAATCTGTACATAAATTAACGTTACCATAATGACATACATAATAACAAAAGCGGAGATAAGTAAAATAAATTTGGTTATACTTATATGTATCTTTTTACAAGATATTTATTAACGTGCAATGCTCATATGTAAGTAAGTTGTCCAATTCAATATTTGCCAAAAACCAATTTTCGACCACTTTCTGGTGTCCAATTGGGCTATTTGTTATATTTATGTAGTTTCGGTGATATAATATTATGGTACCATCCAGGCTTATGAGACGCTGGAGCCGGAATGAGGGACTAGAACGTGTTGATGGCGTATGGATAGTATAATTTATTAACAGTACGTTCCATTACATATGATGACGAAGTTCCGAAGATTGAGCTGGAAGAACTTGTTTTAGACATATTCTTGTTACTTTAATTTGGTTTGATATAAATAAAAAAGAAACAAAAATACCACAGATTACATAAATCTATACTAGTACAGATGCCTCGTCCCATACAAAGAAATTGGACAGCGCTAATTCGGGTTATTCTTCGGGTTATTTTTGTTTGCTTGAATACATCATAGATGTCGTTATATCACAAATAGTTAAACTGTTTAGTTTTATACATACATATTATGTGCAAACTAAAGTATAGTAAATATTGTACAATTCATCCTGCATTCGAATAACAATACCTAATTAAGTTTAATGATTATGGTACTTTTAGTAAAAAAAAAACTCTTTTAGATAATTAATTATTATTTTATTAAAAAAGAATTGTGAAAATACAGTCATTACAAACTGAGAATATCTTTAAAATAATTTGCGTTGTTTTTGTTTATAAATCATGTATAACTGAGCAATAATGTTAGTAATTAGTATATAATACTTTTATATAACTATATAAAAAACAAAAATATTTTTTTTACCAGTAACTACTTCTAAAAATTCCACCCTTAATTTTTTTTCGTATTTTAACTTCAATGTCTAGGCACAAATTGTCTTCAATATCTCATCTAACTGCTTGGCTACATGGTAACAATACACTTCGTAGAATGCCTAAAGAGAATGACAAATTATAAAGGTTCCGTATGATCTCTATAAAAATCCCATAATATATAACCCATAAAAAGCCATAATAGGCAATGGTAGCCCAGTGCTAACGCGATCGAACGGGAAACTGAGAACTGAGAGAAACGGGTTCAAATCCCGGGTCTCTCACCTCTGGGTATTTTCATATGCGAATCATTTCATGATGACTACATGATTACCATTTGCCTTACAGTGAAGGAAAGCATCGTAAAGAAACCTGCATGTCTGAGAAAACCTAGCAAATTTTCGAAAGATATGTGAAGTCCGCCAAACTTAAAAATACAAAAAGCCATAACCAAAATGTAGTACATAAAACTAATAGATAGGACGAAATATTATACAAGTGCTTCGTTCTCCTAAAATAGATTAAAATGAAATGTCACCTAGATCCTCAGCAACACTTGTTATCGGTTGTTATCTGATAGCGATATCATAGACGTTAGGTAACTGTTTGAGTTAGGCCGATGGAATATTTCTGAGATGAGAGGCATCCATTCTTTACAGATTTACGCTACAGTTGTTAAAGAACTACATTTATTTTCATAAAGTATAAAAATAATACAGCGTTCACGTATTTTTTCAGAGGACAAAATAGCACACTTCAAAAAAGTAAAAGTTTTTTTTATTATCTGTGTAATATGTTTTTATTTTTTAAAGTTAATGTGAGATTTTCTATTATGCCCTGAGTTTAAATGAGATTTAACGAGATTTTATTGAACCCGTTCTTCCTCATTTTGAGCTCACGTAATAGATGCCCCCTTTTGCCCACAATTTTAACAAAATTAGTATAAGTGTGTTATTATTTGGAACAGCCTTCCTCAAAGTGGATACTCGAACCTCTAGAGCTAGGACAAACTTTCGAAGTGTAATGACTGAGTTTCGTTAATATATTTATATAATAACATAAATATAATCGTTAAAAATAATAATAGGTGCGATGCAACTATTAAGTATATTATATAAGAAATAATCATTTTTATATCCCAAATATCTTAAAGTTCTGCAGTATTGAGAATATCAATTCCTTACAACAAATTAAATAAACCACTATATAATCCAATCAATGATACTTTTTGTATAAATCCCTATAGTAGCTATTTGAAAAATATGAATAGGGCTGCGTGCGGCTAAAAGTTTGACTGATTAATGTAATATTTTGCTCAGAACATAAGCTACTTATAGTCTAAGAGTCACCAAAAATAATATTTTATTGTTTTTTTTTAATAATAAAAAAAACAATAAAATATTATTTTTGGTGACAACTCCCTTGGGTCGTGTTTGTTTATGTTTTATAGTTTAAAAAATATATTTCACCTGGAAAAAGCGTGAGGGCTCTACCACATAGATCGGGATCTCCTACTATTATGGTACAATGGATACTAAAAAAACTCGTATGACATAAGTTTTTGAAGTAGAAGATGACCTGTCTTGGTGGTGTAGTGGCTAGCATGTGCGGCTGCACACCCGGACGTCCGGGGTCGAGTCCCGGGTTGGGCCAACTTTAGTTATTGAGTCTTTCTTTATAGTAAGCCTCAGTAACAGCCCGGAGCTGCGAAGTTGCCGGTGTTTCACCCCCGTGCGTCGGAGAGCACGTAAAGCCGTCGGTTCGGCGCCTTAACTCTCACTGGTCGTGTCGAGTGGTCGTCCCACCAGAGTATGAGAGTGACAAGAATAGAGAGTGCACTTGTGTCTGCGCGTACACTTGTGCACTATAATATCTCCTGCGCAGTTAGCTAGTCTCAATGAGATTGGCCGCCGCGGCCGGAATCGATCATCAGAACATCATTAAATGACCATAGAGGCTTGAACAAAGCAGGGGCACATAATTACTATTGAAAACAACATATTTTCGTGATACACTTATTTATCTATGTTTAAATAAATTCTATAAGAGACATTATCTCCAGTTTGTTCAAACAAATCTTCATAATTAAACAAAAGATACGAAGCTTAAGTTATTTGTGCAGGTGTATCTTATGATGTAAGGTAATAGATTGCGCTCGTAGCTCCATTAAAAATATACTATTTATAGATAGATACCCTACCGGTTATCCCCATAACTAATTTCGACCTATAAATTAATTTTCTCTCTCTTTCTCTTTCAGACCTTTTAACACTTTAGTATCGCGTAAGCCTGTATGGTTAAATCATATTAGCAACAATATGACATTTACTTACACAATACATATTTTTACTAGCAGACCCGGCCGGCGGAGCAGGTTTGGGGGTAGAATTAGCTTAGGGTAGCCATTTCTTAGGCTCTTGTCCGGAATCTTTCGCCGGATACGAATTTTTATACTTTAATTTTGCAATAAAAAAAGAAAATGATCGGGATAAAAACTATCCTATCTCTTAAGTAGGAACTAATCACATATTTTGAAAATATTAAGATAGGATAAGTAGTTTCGGAGTTCATGGCGAACCAACATGGTGACACAGGGATTTTATATATTAAGATTTCCTTTAAAGTCGCAAGTTAATAAACATTTAAAACTATTATTTTTTAACATACACCGCGTCCGCTCTAGTAGTAGTAAAACCGTCATGTTGATATGTTGGGACATTAACACACAGCACCATCTAAGTCCATGGTAAGCTACGATGCATGTGCTATAGATACCAGATAGCTGATACACGTATATAACTTTTAAATACATATTATAAATATAAACACCCATGACTGGAGTACAAATATTCGTGCTCATCACACAAATGAATGCCCCCAGCAGGACTTGAAACCGCGACAGCTAGCACAGCAAGTAGGATCACTACCAACTGAGCCAAACATATCGATTTTCTGCTCAAACAGCACAGCAAATCCAAAATCAGTTTTAAAATTACACAATAATAAGACATTTAATATATGGTACTTGTATTCTTTTGTAGTCGAAACTAGAGTCTAGTCTAATTAATCTATATGATTTAAAAAGCAATGCGTGTATGTATGTTCCCAATGTACTCCAAAACGGCTGGAGCGATTTCGATGAAATTTTCGGGCAATCTTCAGATTAGCCCAGTGGATGATTCTGTGAATTTTGATAGCGATCGTAAGTATGAAGACGCCAGAGGGAGGAAACTGCGAGTGCTGCTAGTAAAAAATAAAATATATTAAAATTGGGTTAACAAAGATTAACATTTAACAAAGACGTACACAAATGTATGTATGTGATATATATACAAAATTCTAAGTTACAAAATTATAAGAGGCTTCTTCTTTTTTCTGTTTAATTTCTTCCTATCCTTCTTCATATTCTTCTTCTTATATCAAGATCTTCTTTTTTCTTCTTACATGATGGCCCAGCATCCGTTCATAAAGAGAGCAACTCCATGACAGTGTTTAGTATCAATACTGTCGACGGATAGCTCTCTTCATTAGCAGATTATAGGTGCTTCTTAAAATTACGCAGAATATTTCTTTTGCTTATATCATTCTGAAAATAGAAAAATAAGAAAATTATAATTCACAACTCTGTGGAATACTTAGTTGTATCTGTTTCCTCACAATTACATCGTGTATCGTAAGCACAGTGCTGGATTTACACTAGGGGCACTCGGGGCTAGTGCCCAGGGCGGCAAATTTTTAGGGACGGCAAAATTCGGAGGGCAGAAAAAAAATCTTTTAACATAATCGAACACGCTTTCTTTATTTTCCAAAAAATGATTACTTAAAAAAAACTAGTACATTTTTCGAAAAATGAAATCATTTATAAATTATTTTTTTGCATTTTTCTAACAACTAATACTTTAAAAAGATCAAACTTCATCAAAATTTTACCCATTTCATGCAAAATTTCGATAGCATTTTTTAATATGCCCAGTGGCGGTGCTAAGGTTAAATCCGGCCCTGCGTTAGGCACATTGGTCCACTCATGCACCGCAGAAGTATCTATCTAGGGCAGCATATTATGTTAGGCACATTACGCAGAAGTGAAAATGAACTCGATTTGAGCCTTTGGTGCCAGACACATTTACTTACTACCATTTTCCATATTACTTACGCTATTTGTATATAAGATCTCCAGACTGAAAAAGCAAAAGAAAAACTACGGCTCTTCGACGGCGTTTTTAAATGATAAAATATATGTTTTTCCTTACTCGTTACTTAGCCCTTCCACTTCCCTCATACAAAAAATCACATGAATCCGCCGCTCCGCTTAGCATAAAAGGCAAATAAAAAACCAATGTGATTAATATTATCAATGCGAAAGTTTGTGTTTTTGTTTGTTACTTCTCCATGCTGAAACGACTGGACAGATTTGGATGAAATTTTGTATACAGATAGTTTATGACTTGGAATACCTAAACATAAGCTATTGTTAGGCATCCAGGGATAGACGGACCTAAGCGATGCGAGGATAAGTTGCTAGCAGCATTGCCTCCTTTTTTGAAGTCAGCTAAAACGAAGCAATTTTGAAGTTAGCTAGAAACAATATATTTCAAAAATTAACATTTATCTCCATATTTTCGTGTAAAAGAAAATATTATATTTAGACAATAATTACTTTGAAAACATAAATTATTATATTTAAAACATTTAACGCGCCACGACTTCACCAATACCGTATAATATGAAACGATGATTTTGCTTTTGCATTATAGCTCTTATTATTCACACAATAAGACCTATATAATAC
Organism: Brenthis ino; assembly: GCA_921882275.1. NCBI lineage: Eukaryota > Metazoa > Arthropoda > Insecta > Lepidoptera > Nymphalidae > Brenthis > Brenthis ino. Next base: position 22,004,241 of record OV170231.1, read on the forward strand.
ACTCAATATGTCCCACTTTTGTAGTGTAAATTGGTAGAGCACGCATATTTATTCAATTTGTAGGCGACTTAACGCTACCGTTCATTTTTTAAGGCGCCGCGGCTTTTGAAATAGAGATTTCTTTATTCCAGTTTTACTCGACTTGCCGGAAGGAAAGTAATGCTTTCGGTTATATGTATCTAGGTTTATTTTTCAACCATTTTTTGGATATTTCGGCAATAGTATGGATGATTTATGCAATATATAGGACCTGAGCGACTGAAACTTGCTCTACGACCGTAAATATCCGTGTAAAAATGTGTGACCGTATAAAAATGCGCTTTTTCATAAAAGACACATAAATAAACTTAAAAAACAAAACCTTATCTAAATGTAACTTGTCTGTCTGTCTGTCTGCCTGTCTGGGAACATATGACGAGGAAACCACTGGACAGATTCTGATGAAATTTGATATGATGATAGCTGGTTATCCGGGACAACCTATAGGATACTTTTTACTGCGGGAAAATATCTCATCTCTGAGAAATCTATTCTAAACGTTAAAACTTAACTTATATGTGTAAATATATAAGACGTTACCATTATTTTGAGATTTGTCTTCTCTTAAAAGATTGTTACAGATGTGATTATTACAAAACAATAATCTCTATCGAAAGCTTATATGAAAATATTTGTCTCAATTCCGGACTCGAACCCGTTACAACCGTTACAAAGTAGAAACCTATCTAGACGTTTGGCATTCATAAAACCACTTCCTACCATAAACAAACTAGCCATTGCCGTAATATGATTTAGTGAGAAAACACAATTGAATATAAATTCAACACGTAACGGCTGCTAAGATTTATAGTAAAGGCGAGCACGAACTATTCTAAAGATATATTCCAAGCCCTTTTAGCGCATTATAATAATTTGTTTCAATATTGCAAAGTAGTTTGATAAATAGATAAATACTTACGAAAGCAACTATATAATTCTTCTGAGACATCTTAAACCTTAGTCTCTCCTGTTAGCATGATTGCTGTAAAGCATTCGAAACGTCGGAAACAAAAAATCTAAATAAATTCGCGAAAAAATCCGAAAATATAGTTTTATTAAAAAAAAGAAAGATTACAAAAAGGCATGCATAGGCGGTCTCTTTGCCATGAACAATCTCTTACAGACGATTCTAGTAAAGTGGAAGCAGACAGAAAAACTATTTAAAAACATATTTTTGTTCTTATGATGTCAAAAAGAATATTAATGTTAAATATCCCGATTTATTTATATATTTTTCTGCAGTAAAAAGTATCTTATATGTAAAACCAAATAACCAGCTATCATCATATCAAATATTATCAAAATCTGTCGAGTGGTTTTATCGTGATGCGTTCCCAGACAGTCAGACAGACAAAAATTCTAAAAACATTCGTTACTGTATCGATAATAGTGAATATTTCAATGAGATTTGCCGAAAAACTTAATGTACAGATTCGACTTAGTTCGAATTTTATTATATGTATAGATATTGTCAATGGTCATGAATACTCAAAGACTTATGTATAATTTACTTCTACTACTTTTGTTCAAAAGCTCTATTCCTATTTTGATATATAGGTACATATAATACGTTTGGATATACAATAAAAACAAAGATTCTGGAGCTTCTAATTGAAAGCTCAAATAAGAAGTCTCGATACACAGCGTGAGTTTTAGTTAATTAATTCAGAACCTTATGCGAAGGAAAAGTTCATATTTTGATTAAATATTGTTTTAGGTGTAAAAAGATTCGTTCAACATTGATTTATTTAAAAAAAACATACAGTCGAATTGAGAACCTCCTCCTTTTTGAAGTCGGTTGAAAATTTTATATATCTCTGAATACATAATACGATGTTCCTTTATCAACTTGCCAGCCAATACTAATCAAAGCATGCCGACTACGAAAATATCTGTAGTGAATGAAAAGTACCAATCAGTTTTTTTTTTTCTTTTTAGCTTTTTTTTGAAGTCGGTTTTTAATTTTTTTTTTAAGTTTTTGTTTATTAGTGAAACGAAACATATTTTAATGTTAAAGTCTAGCTAACAAATAACAAAGTTATACCTAATTTTGTTAAGGCATCAGCTTTAAACATTGCTATGACATCTAACTTTTTGAGCATATATCGAATCTTGAAGCCCGTAACGGTAGGCTTGAGTAAACCGACAATCAAATTAGCCGTTCGTGAGAGACGAGTTTTCGTAGTTAGACGCACTCCGATAATTGGTCGGTATTCTGACCTCTTGTATATATTGACATTGACCGATTTAGTTTTGAGAATTGCAAATTTAAAATATCTATATATGTTACAATAAAACTATTTTTCTGTCAAAATTACTTTTGACTAAAGAGGTTGGTCAAAAGTAGTTTTGACTGCAGGCCTTGGTCGATAGCAGTTTTTTACAGGGGCGGTGCTAAGACTGAATCCGGCACTAGTGATATCGGTAAAAACTCTTAAAAAGTTAAGGTAATGTAGGTTGAAGGTTATTTGGAAGAAATCTTTCTTTTTTTTCTAGATTAGGTTATGTTAGAACATTGACGACAACGCTATGTCTAGAACTTTTAGAAAAAAATGCCTCCAAAACTACTTTTGACCAACCTCCTTAGTCAAAAGTAGTTTAGACTAAAAAATAGTTTGGACTGTAACATATACCTATACTGATATTTAAAGTAATACCGACCTAAAACTATTTTATTATTAGTTGAAAAATGTTAGATGTAGGAGATAAAATCTAAAACGTATGATCCAATATTGTTTATAAGGTAAAATATGTTAACAGAATCGCACTACTAATGTAAAAGTTTGTATGGTTTGTCACACCTTTAGCTAAGCCCTCTGGTACGATTTGGATGATAAACCTATAGATCATGAGCTGAAGTAAGGCACATTCTATACATATAATAAAATTCTAACTGAGTCGAATCTGTACATTAAATATTTTTTGGAAAATTTTATTAAAATTGTCATTATTATCTATAGAATTTTTATCTGTCTGTCTGTCTGCGAACGCATTACGAGAAACCCACTGGACAGATTTTGATGAAATTTGTTATGATGATAGCTGATCACCCGGGTCAACATATATGATACTTATTACTGCGTAATAAAAACTAAAAAAAATAAAAACCGACTTCCAGGCACTAAAATGTAGAAAATAACTAAACAGGGGTTTTCATTTAGAATAGATACCTAATCAGATATTTTCGAAGTCGGTGCCAGCTGACAATATTTAGTTTTTTTTTCTATTAAGCTCGAAATAAACCATATGCAAAGTCTCGAGAATATATTGAACCAATAACTATTCAGGAATTACGTGATTAAGATAAATACATACATAAATAAACAAAGTCGTGTCGTCTTCAAGGATGCTGAAGGCACATTTTCATGTTATGTAGATGAATTGTGGCGAGTGGTATTCAAACGCAAATGTCTTTGAAATACCGTTGAATTGTTCCAACTATATTTACATGTCTTTACTCTATTGTTTCCTCTTAAATAATTCTTCTCGTGATGCAACAGGTGACCCATTTAACGCTTCTACCATGCAAGTTATTATTTACGGCGTTTTTGAAGATTTTTGACCGACTTCAAAAACTACTGTAGGTACTATCAATATTTGTATGTTCGTATGTGCTTTTTGTGCGATATATTCGTTTATTTTAAATCGATTTTTAATAGATGATATACAATCCAAGAAATCCATCGTTAAGTGTATAATAATTTCATTTCAAGAGATTTCATGGTGTGAAAGACTGCCTCGATGATGTATTGGCTAGTATGTACGGCTCCACATGCGGAGATCCTGGCTTCGAGTCCCGGGTCGGGTCAAGCTTAGTTATTGAGTCTTTCTATTTAGTGAGCCTCAGTAACAGCCCTGAATTGGGATGTTGGCGGTGTTTCACACCCGTGTCTCAGAGAGCACGTAAAGCCCTCGCTCCTGCGCCTTAACTCTAGTCGTCCCACCGGAGTATGAGAGTGACAGGAATAGAGAGTGCACGTTGTGTCTGCGCGTACACTTGAGCACTATAATATCTCCTGCGCAGTTGGCTCGTCTCAATGAGATTGGCTGCTGTGGCCGAAATCGATCGGGAGAACATTATTATTAGCAAAGGGGGAAATTTCCGCCGATTTTTGGTAAATGATAAATATTTTTATATCGGTCTGTTTGAAAAGTGTTAATATAGCTCTCTACAATAAGCATTGTCTCCACAATGGAAACCGACAGGGTAAGTCACTAAACACCTCGATAAGCTTATTATATATTCACATGAATCTAAGTATGTCTAGATTCCTGAAAGCAACCTTGTCAATCCAGGTATAGACAGGTTAATTATCTGTATACAAAATTTCATCCAAAATTCTTCCGCCGTTTCATCGTGGAGGAGTAATAAACATACAAACATACAAACTAAAAAGACTATGTATGTATTGACGAAATAAATATAATATCTGAAATCATTTTAATTGGTTGGTCTGTCTGTCTATTTAAACGCTCATCACTCGAGAACAGCTGAAAAATGTTCTGTAAAACTTTGCTTACAGCACTCCAATAAAAGTGAAAGTTCGTGAGTTAGTGAGTATGTTTGTGACTTCTCGATGTAACGGTACAACGGATATGAGTAAAATTCACCTACATTTCACGTGAGTGGAGCCACAGGCAGAAACCAGTGCTAGATAATATATGAAGAGACTAAATATCTATATAATAAATAGGCAAAGACAAAACAGTACAGTGCCTTTTTATCCTCTATTTGTCGACCGTTTTCTTATTTTTTTTTGTTCAGTACCTATTGACAAGATTAAGATTTAACAATAAATTATTACTTTTTATAGGTAAACTCTCTCTCTCTCTCTCTCTCTCTCTGGGGCTCACTTTCGCTTCGCTCGAGTTCGTCGCTGGGTAAGTTTAAAATATCTGTAAATAGTTATTACCCAGCGTTATCCATACACATTTTAATATGGTTGTTAAGTATTCTTAAATAAATATTCTTAATTTTTTTTTCTTTCATAAGAACCTTCTCCTGACAATAACAAACAAAAAAATAGTTAAATCGGTCCAGCCGTTCACGCGTGGAGGCGTGACCAAGGGAAATAGGGATTCTTTTATATATATATATATATATATATATATATATATATATATATATATATATTATATATATATATATATTCCTTAAATTTTTATTAATAATTATCTTGAATTTCAACCACTGGGCCGAATACTAGGTAGTTTTGTAAAATATGCATAATTTCTTACGTATAGTACCTACCACTAGAACACATAATATGCACTCTATTTTATGCCTGTTCAAGTCACGCACGAGGGAATTATGAAAACAATGTTGCCACATACAAGGATATTAGAAAATACATAACAGCTAGAATTTTTTAATTGTTTTTTGATGGCAATCGTTAACATCTTCATTGGCTGTCTTACTTTGTAACTTATTCTAAAGACTTAAATTACAGCAGACTTTAAAGTAGCCAAAAAAATAATTCTTTAAACCTAAATGAAATATTAAAAATATGAAAAATACAAAAATAATGAAAATATTTCAAAACGTCTTTAAAAAAATTTTTTCATCACTACCTTTACTTTTAACGCATACAAAAAAAAACCAGACAAAAGTATTATAATTTAGCTATTCATACACTAATTTTATTCCCTAGGAATATTAGACATTCCATCCTGATTCATAAACAATTACTCAGAGTCAGCTGTATGGACAGACCGTCTACCAATAAGAATTTACTTAAATAATGCAATAAACTTTAGACCTTATCACTAATAGCTTAGAACTAGTTTTAAGTAACAATGAAAACAGCTGGGTAAATAATTAAGTAGTCAAAAAGCAAGCAGAATTTCGATGTAATTTAAAAAGTTTGTAAATTGACCTTTTTTTTGTTCAGAATATCTTAATAATTAATGTTTTTTTTTTAAATAGTTTAAATCTAAAGAGTTCAGACTTCAGAGTCCCTCTAGGGTAAGAATATATTCAATTTTTTTTATGGACCAACCTTGATACCAATTATAAAAACATAATAATAATATAATTAAGTCCATTTTGGAGTGGATTAGAAAAAGAAAATTTGTTAGTAGAGCCAGTTTTTACAAATTTCGTCTCTCCGTTTAAACTCTCCATATGACTGGCAAGTTTTCAGTAGGACTATTTTTATTGCTCGTTGAACTTATGAAGCAGAAATCCCATTGCAATTCTGCACCAGGTTATATAAGACCGAATAATTGCTTCAATGCCGAAATTACAAGAAACCGATCGCGAAACTAGCATGGAATTATATTATATCATTCTCTTAAGCTTCTAGAGTGGTTTTGTATAAATGCCAAAAAAATATAAGAAATACATAAGTAAGCGCAGTCGCGGATATTAACAAGTTTATAGTTACTATATTTTCGGTAAAATAGTTAAATAAATTATAGTGGAAGAATACCGACTCTTAGTCGGACTGCTTCGCAGACATCCTTAGCCATGATGTCCTTTTTATTTATATAAAAAGAAAACCTTGAAAATAACAAAAGTGACATACATAATATATGCGAAATGTGTAGTGAAGCAATTATAAGGTATACTCTAAGCAGGCTTGTGACGAAACGTCATTGTACGTATACCGTGTTCCATTATGCAATAGCTGAAAATTATGTTTCAGTAATAATTTTTATTATTTTACATGTTTCTTTGACATATATTATGCAATGTAAAATAAAATATTTTACTGTATTCTTTCATGACTCTTCAGTTTTGGCTCTTCGACAGACAATAAAAAAAATAAAAAAAAACTCGAAGATAGTTTTTTTTTTTTTATTTTAAGATTTAAATGTCACTTTGTCTTAGTCATTAATAAATTTAGTTTTAAGTAAGAATTTTTTTTATTAAAAACAATAGAATGTACCTACGTTTCTAAAATATAATTAAATATTTTTAGGGTGTTAAGGGTTAGTACCTATAGGTTTCTCAAAGATGAGATATCTTCCTACAGTAACACGTATCCTATATGTTAACCTGAATAGCAATCTATCATCATACCAAATTACATCAAAAACTGACCAGTGGCTTTCTTGTGATGTCTTCCCAGACAGACTGACAGACAGACAGACAAAAAATCTAAAAAACCATAGGCTTAATGTACATTTTCGATTCGATTCAGAATTTTATTATATGTATAGATAAATTACATAATATACAGCAATCTAACATAATTCATATATGTATTTTAATTCTATTATATATAATATGTTTTTTATTTCTATTGAGTACAAAAAGTTTTTTCATTAAAAAACAGTTTGCTACCCGTATACATTTTTAATTATCAAGGAAGTGACAATGATAAGACTCGGTCTTGGATACCATAGACTATACTAGAACTTCAGTTTAGTTACAATCTTTTAATAAAAAAAATTCAAGTCCTATTTATTGAAGTTCTTGGCTTGTACATTTTTAAATAGAAAAAAAAAGTACTTTAAAAAACTATTAACGGCATTGTAAATTAGATCAAAGAAATCTTATCCTCAATAATACCGACATGATAACAGATATTACTTGATAAGAATTAACTAAAATTAGAAAAGTAAAAACGTAGATGTCGCATATTATGTATGTACATATATTTTTCTCTTTGAATATCTTTTTTTATTTTCAATTGAATTCAATTCTTTGTTATATGGCTTTTATGCGTGCCAGTTTTGCACAGATCACTTCGTCAATGTCGTGTAGAATGGAGAAAACACGTTCTTTTATTTTAAAACTCACCCCATATCTATTACCACTCTACCATAGCTACAATACCCGCATTGGCAATGTTCAGGGAATTAAATTAAATTAACATTTTAAACAATATTCTTTTCGAATGGAAACTCTTTGGTTATTCTTAATTACAAATGAGAAAGTGTTTTCTGAAGATTTATTTCGCAGTCTACTCTAAAATAACAAAGAGACGAAAATTATAACTTTGGTGTTAAGAGGCAAACTCTAGAATTACTGATAGTAAAAAAATAACGTATTATACTTTTTTATATAAGTTGGCGCTACTTTATATCTCGTACAAATTATTCCTGTAATTCCTAAAAAGTATATATATGCTCCGGGTATAGGTAGAGTCTTAGCGAAACGAGGTCCAATAGTTAGTATAATAATAATTCTTATATTTTATTAAGGTAATATACCATAAACATATTAAATTCTCAATGAAACCATAAAACCCAACACAATAACCTGTAAATTCTAACCATAAGCCCTATTTCCCCTTATCAGCGTTTACTGCTTTAATCTAAGATATCGCATATTTACTCTGGCAATGTGACCGTATAAGATATTCCTAAAGTAAATATTTGCTAGCTAAGCCTGAGCTGTAATTAGGTCTGCATTTTAGGTGATAGTGATGTTTGAAAATGCTTAATTTGAAGGTTGTTTTATTAATGATAAAATTTAAGCCATCATTAAATGAAAAAAAGATTAATTTTAAATTGGCAATACTAGATTTACGTATCAGATTAAAATTTATCATGTGAAATGAAATTGTTGAACAATTTGTATTTTTTTTTATCAAGGTAAAATTTTTAATGCTATATCGCATAGCATTAAAAAAATTAAAAAAATTATCGCATAGTAAATAGAACTATGTTTTCGGATTATTTCGCTGATTCATTTAGATTTTTGGTTCCCGACGTTTCGAATGTTTTACAGAAATCATGGTCACGGGAGAGACTAAGGTTTAAGATGTTTCAAAGGCGTTATATACGCGTATACTTGTTACAGACGTATGAGATGTCTAATACCTTAGTCTCTCCCGTAACCATGATTACTGTAAAGCATTCGTAAAATCGGGAACCAAAAATCGAAATAAATCAGCGAAATAATCCGAAAAGATAGTTTTATTTAAAATATCAAATATTCGCGTAAATCTAAGAAAGAATTATATCGCATAGCATTAAAAAAATTATATCTTATTCTACACGTGGAATTATCTAATTTAAAAATTATATCCCTATACATTTTTAATGGCGCGTTATCAAAGAAATAAAATACTTGTAGTAAATAATTTAAAGTAATTTCTTTTAGACTGGTTACTTATCTATAACTAATTAAATTCTATTTTCAATTCTTATATATTACAGTAAAAAAAATCATTAAAAAGTTAAATTATAAGAGGTCTCACCATTAACAGCTCTACCGTAGTTTCCTCTATGAATTTTCTTCTGAAAATGTTCAGCCATTTTGAATCACGTTTATCTCATCATGGAGGGCATCATGTGACCAATCAGAGAAGAGACAAAATAAAACTATCTATAACCATAGATAATAGTTCCTCCAATCAAATCGTAGATACCTATCAAATTTTCCGATAAAACAATATACATTTTCCCGCCTAAATTTGACATTTTACTTGCCATTAAACGCCAAATTCACCTGTGTTTAAAATATAACAACTTCAAGATTGTGAGGATTTTTTCGTTTTTAAGGCGAGTAATAGGTGATAATTATGTTAAATATTCTTTCAACACGCTCCTAGTAAGGTTAAAGTTAAAATGGCGGCAGCGCTTACAAGTGAGGCATTTTATACAAAACCTACCTGTTACGTCACACCTGTATAAGCATTATTCATATTTTCTTATCGTTTTAAAGTGAAGTTGGAAAATCAATCTTACTCTATCGCCTTGGCCCAAGAACGCGATTACATTCGACGTACAAAGCAAATACGCGTATTCTAATTTAAATGACTGCATATATTTTGATAGAGTTTGTGTTATAGTATAACGAAGATTATTGATATAATTAATATTTATTACATTTTTGTATATACTTAATTATATGATTTCTTTATTAATTTTAGGTAATTTGTCGCTTAGTATTTTACTTGATTGGCAATTGTACGTTGGCCAGGCATTAAAGTTTAGTAGCTTTCAGTTTTCAACTATTGTTCCGTTTAAGTATGGCTAAGCTTCGAATCGAATGTGGTTACAGCAACCTGTTTTATTGTTTTAGAAATTTGTACGTTGTGATTTGTATATTACTTACAATGAGTTATAATATGCATTATATTTCCGGTAAATATTTTTAAACATTTATATATGGAGACATTTTATGTATGTATGTATAAATTTCTAACAATATTCATATTTTTCAATGCTTATTGATAAACTGTCTTCTTCATATAATCATAAACATTAAAAAATCCATTCGTTCGAACCGAACTTATACGAGTATGTACCCAGAGTTCAAGAGTTGCATACTTTGCTTGTTCTTTATATAATCTATACTAATATCACAAAAGAGGTAGATTTTGTTTGTTTGTTTGCTTGTTTGTTTGGACTACTCTCAGGAACTACTTAATATGATTTGAAAAATTCTTTTGCCAATAAATAGCTCGTTATATATATATATATATATATATATATATATATATATATATATATATATACATATAAAAATGAACCCCTATTTCTCCTTGTCACGCTGTAACTTGAGAACGGCTTTAACGATTTCATTCATCTTTTTTTAAATGCTTTCTAATACTTCGTAGAAGGTTCTTACATTAAAGAAAATTAAATTGGGCAAAAACTTAGAAAATTTTAGAAAAATGGGGATGAAATTTTGTGTGGGGTATCAACCTAGGGATGAACCCGAGCGAAGCGAGGGTGAGTCGCTAGTATCATATAACATATAGTCTATCTATTCCATACTAACCGTTAAAACGTACCTAGGGACAATATGACTTCTTATTAAATATCAGTGGAATTCCAATTAGCAAGTGTCCCGCTCAAACTTACCCATTGTTTTAATACTCATAATTATATCGTACGCCTCGGTTTTAATACATACAGTTTAAATATATATGTATGTAATTGTGACGTTTTTATCAAAAAAACTATTTTTCATTTACAATGGTCAATTTAATTCTTGCAATTTTTTTAACGTATCCATCGAAATCTGTGCCTTTAAAATTTTTGGCTACCTATAACTTATTATAGTTTAGTAGATAAAGCCATTTAAATGTACGAGAGACATACAAACAGATTGCGTAGACGAAACTAGGTCCCAACTCTCGTCTCCGGTGTACCAAATCCTAGAGTATTAAAATTCTGCTTATTATTTATTAATAACTTTATTAGTTGTGCTAAAAACCAAAAAGTTATTTAATAATTAGCGACACCTTCGCTCCGCTCGGGTTTGTCTCTAGGTAGGTTTTAACGGTTAGTATAGATTTCTCAGAGATGACATATTTTCCCGCAGTAAAAAGTACCTATTCCATATCTTGACCCGGATAACCAGCTATTATCATACCAAATTTCATCAAAATCTATCCAGTCTGTCAGTCAGTCTGTCTGTTTGTTGTGCTAATCTCCGAAACGACTGGACTGATTTTAACGGGACTTTTACTGGCAGATATCTGATGTTATAAGGAGAAGCTTAGGCATCTTTTATTTTAGAAAAAGAATTAGAGTCCTGCTCAAAAAAATTAAAACGTACCATAGAGCACCCGACTCGCTAGTTATTGTATAAAAAGTAAATTATTGTATGTAAAGCTTAAAACGTTATAAATAGGCGTAACATCATATTAATTCTACTTTTAATTAGCTTAGCATTCAAAATTTAATACCGCCCATCATTTTGAATTTCATCTCTATATCTCGTCCTCATTTATGAGATAGCGATAACGAGAGCAAACTGTGTGTGTACACACGCCGCTTGGTATGACGAAATGTTATTTATTATATATTTAAGACTTTTATGTATAACTAGCTACTTACCCAGGCTTTGCCAAGGTGTCAACTGACATACATAATGTCTTACATATATAGATATGTACACATACCTACATACGTACTCTTATGTATATGTTACATGTTACATAATTTTAAATAATCTAAATGACTTGTTGGCTGCGACTGTTGTGCTTAGACTCACGCACTACCTACTGTAATATTCTAAGATGCCAGAAACGTCAAATCTATATTATTTCAGGAAAGCTGAACTTTGAATAATAATGTCCATGAACAAGTGCTATCTTCTCCTACTTCGCATTGGGTTCGATTACCTGGACTAGAATTAGAGAAATCCTATACTAGAACCTGGAGTCGAACCCATGATCAATGTACCTAATAAAAAAATATACTAGCGACTCATCCTTTCTTCGCTCGGATTCGTCTATGCAATAGATAGACTATACATTGGTATGATAAGTTGTTGTGGATTATATTAAAACGTGTTTTCCCGTGGGAAAGAGATAATCTCCCGCGGTAAAAAGAATCCTATGTTATTCTCCAGACCTCCAACTATCTTCACGCAAACTTATCACGCCAATCCATCACTTTGTTTTAACATGAAAGAAGGATAAACAAACAAACAATAAACTAACACACTTTCACATATATAATTTTAGTATGGATAGTCCACCTATTTCATAATAATCGTTAAAACATATCTAGGAACGAACACGAGCGAAGCGAGGGTGTATCGTTAGTATATACAATTTAAACATCGACTCTATATAAAATAATTATATTATGGTACATCGACGAAAAGAAATTTTAAACAATATATACTCGTATAAGAAATTACAAATTAATGTATCAGATTGTTGTGCTTGTGAGAGGAAGTGAACAATTCAGGCTTGGTCCACAAATAGTGCCGATCATAGTTCATTCTCGGTCCGATGTCGATTTGTTATAGTATTTTTATACAACGAGCTTATTAACAAACAGAATTTCATTTTTATTATATAGATTAAAAGCATTTCCATAGTTTTTCATTTGTTGCCTCGATATTAGAAGTTTTCGTCCTATTTTAAAAGTTAGAGAGTGTGACACGATGTCACGATTTTATAAGCTTGTAACTATGCAACTATTGTCTAAAATGAGTTAAAAAAATCCCAAAAAAACATAATTACGTTAGATTTTTCAAATATTTAAATGGAAACCTACACTCAAGATGTTTTTCACCGAAGTTACATATATCGAGAAAATACAATAACTGGATCTATCGAGTCGATCTTTAGAGGTTTATATGGCTAAACCAGATACATCAAAACGTGCGAGCAAAGCGAGGGTGAATCGCTAGTTGTAATATAAAATCTAGTGTCTTCATTTTAGAATTCAGTTTAATATTTGTTTACCAAGTGTATATTTTCTAATCATTTTATTCTTAAAAAATATTATGTACTTACTCGTAGATAAGTTATTCAAATATAAGCGAACTCACTATCTTTACAACAAGTGGTTCTCTGCTCTACAAATATCCCTGATTTAAAAAAAAATAGATACTGCTTATTAAAGTTTCGGACCCTTAGAGTCTAACCCAATTACCACAGACTATAGGCAGATACTAGGTATCCTATAACTAAGCCTGTGCTGTCCGTCAATCAATCTGTCTGTCTGTATGTATTACTTCAAATTTTGCAGAAAAGCAGTATAATCATATGATGTAACAATTGCTATGCTCCGAAGCCGTTTCCCCACTCCCCTTGTGGGGGGTTTGACATCACCCACGATAAAACCTTAGTCTCTCCCGTGATCATGATTGCTATAAAGCATTCGAAACGTCAGGCGCCAAAAATCAAAATAAATCCATGAAAAAATCCGTAAAGATAATTTTATTTAAAACTAATGCACACAACAGCAAGCATTGACAAGCAAAAACAAATCTGTCCCACGAGAACCGTACATTTTTCCGAGATAAAAAGTAGCTTATTTGTTATTCTGATGTATGAACTATATTATTATAATCTTTCATTAACATTCTATCAGTACCTTTTGTATAAGTTACTATAGTTTTTTAACTATCCCACGGGAACTCTTTAATTATCCGGGATGAAAAGTATCTAAAATAATGACAAAATTTCATTTAAATCGGTCCAACAGTTATTATATTAGCCCGTACAAACGGACAAACATACAGAGAAACAAAAAATGAAAAAAAAAGAAAAAAAAAACTGGAATTGTTCTATTTCTCTTCTTACATCCCTTTGGCTCGATTTTTAGCATTTTTTTTTCTATGTTTAGATGTCAAATATTCGCGTAAATCTAAGAAAGTATTATAAAAATAAAACAGTTCTAAAAAATATCAATTCCTGGCTTATGTTTAACAAAACAAAAATATAAATCTCAAACAGATAATATGGTTTTATTAGTCTAAGTAAAGGAAAATGAAACTATGCACTTGAATCAAAGTCATATTTTGTTGATCATTGAAAAATCAACTTGGCTACTATACTATATGAGTACCTACTACCTACTGAGTAAATTACATATATTGTGAATTAACATCATAACGGTTTACCACGGTTAAAAAGGTTGTTGGTTGACTGTTTTTTTTTTTGAAGTTTAATACTTCTTTTGGCAATTTTGGAAAAAAATATGATGCGCGCACGCCGACAGCCAAAAAGCTACATGATTAAGTTAGCTGAAAGCGACATGATGAAGTTAGCTGCATTCCTTTTACAAACAGAGAGTTGTGGCATGGGATGAAATCTTTAGCTATTTTTGTTCTGTTACGACCTACGTGCGTACATAAGTGCACACACACGTTTTTGTTAATTATATACAGTTATATAATAAAAAAAACAGACTTGGTTTGAATCAGCCTCAGCATATTTAATAAAAGTTACTTTATGTATATGGTATTTTTACAAAGGCAAATGTAATGTTTTTTTTGCTGTTAACATAAATACAGATATTTAACCGGGTATATATAAGATAAATCATGAGTTAATAAATTCATAAATATATAAACTGAATCTTTATAAATTTAATTTTCCGACTTGAAAAAAACAAATAGTCTTTTACTAGTCATCCATTAGCTTACTAATTATAATTACTATAATAACGCCATCTATTAGCATACTCCATAACTATTTAAAACTTAGCACAGATATAAAAAAATACATGTATAGTAAATATCTGTAAATTTATTATTATACATATTAAAATGGCTATATTATAAATATTCATTTTATTAAAAAGTACTATTATTATTATAAAAAAATATTTAAGCATAAAGACTTTAATAAAAAAAACAAAATTAATTTTTAAATAATGGCAATACTACGCAGTATAGGAAACCTAACAATTTTGATAAAATAGGAAAAATTCGAGAGTGAATAGGGAGGAATATTCAATAAACTAGCAATACCTTTTGTTCATTCGCGGTGATCAGCGGGTGCATGTACGTGATTAATTTCTTATTTTTTCTTTTAATTTCTTTTAACAACTTGTTACTTTTTTATTTTACATTTGATTATAATAAATTAATATCACCGTTTCGATTTTCAAATTATAAATTTTCTAGAGATGTCTGTCAAATTCGCGAGTGACAAATCTATCATATTATAGGTTATGTAAAAAGTTTTGAAAATTAGTATTACAAGATTTTTCTAAGAATATAAGAGTAGTTTTTATAACTTTTACGTGGTTTTGAGTGTATTATTTCTTTTGCAGCTGATTAACGGACTCGGACATAATGAAAACGACCGAAGTTGCCCTGTACGCTCTGAGACTCACATATTCGCAGGTAAGACTTAAAAAGTTTTATTCTAACAATTTACAGGTTTTTAAAGGTATAGAAATAGTTATAAAATCTTTATCTAACTTATTTTAGCAATGTTAAAAAATATTTATTGCGTACATTATTTCAAGTATTGTTAATTGAATGTCACATGTTTCATCAAATTTGATTTAAATATATATATATATATATATATATATGCTCTAGATATAAATATATATATATATATAATATATATATATATATATATATATGCCGCTAGTTCCATATATATATATATATATATATGGAACTAGCGGACCCGACAGACGTTGTCCTGTCTACACGTCTTTAATTTGAAAATTTCAAACTTTTTTTAATAATTTATTTGATGAAAATTATTATTCAAATTGTGAATCTAAACCATTCCCAGATCCCCTTGAACACACACAAAAAGTTTCATCAAAATCGGTCCAGTCGTTTGAGAGAAGTTCAGTGACATACACACTCACAGAAGAATTATATATATAAAGATTATTATTTTAGTCTTCCTAGACTAGAGCGATTGAAAGCCTTTATCTGCTAAGATTTAGTGCAATGATATATGATTTTATTAGTTAAATGTATTTGAGAGGTAGTCTAATAGGAATTATATAATTATTAAACTGATTCTTTTTATTTGAATTTTGTTTCTTAAAAATGGTAACAGAAATAATGCTTTATATTCTAGATTTAAATGTTATGAATATTAAAGCATATCATATATTTTTGAATTCAGTGTCAGCCGATGCAAAACAAAGCAAATCGACTTCAAAAATATCTAATTACGTTTCTATAGTAAATGAAAACCACAGTAATTTTTTACTTTTTACTGGTTTTTTTTAGTTTGTTTTTATTATTATTTTTAAGTTTTTTCCTAAAATAAACTAGTGTTGTTTGTTTAATAATCTGTTTTCATTAAATAACTAAGTAGGTGGTAATGTAGTTGAATATGTTATATTATATTTATTTTCAATTATATCGAGGAAAAAATATATTTAACTTTATTTATTTCTGATTTTTGTGTATTTTGTAAGCTACCCTTATCTGTATATTTTTCAGTAAAATTAAAATCTCCATGTTCCAAAAGAGTTTCTACTTAATTATAAAGCTTATGGCTATTTGCTTTGGTACAAATCTAACTAATAAAGTTCTCTTTCTGGATGCATCAATACATAACATTGCCCAATTCCATACTTGGATCAACTCAATGACAATTAAAACTTACAAGTAGGTTAAAATCACTTGTAAGATTTCTTTACTAAGTTAATTATAAGTACAAAATAATATATTATGACAAAAATATTAAATTGAAGAAAATGTTTGACATGACACATCCATACTTATATTATAAATGTGAAAGTGTGTTTGTGTGTTCGTCCTTCTTTCACGTCGAAACAGTGTGACGTATTGGCGTGATTTTTTGTGTGGAGATAGTTGGAGGGCTGAAGAGTGACATAGGCTACTTGTAACCAACGGAGATTATCTCATTCCCACGGGAAAACTTAGTATATATAACCCAAAAAAAAATTATTATCAGAATTACTTGAAACTTAGTATTAATGCTCTTCAATAAAATTAAAGAGATACGTGTTTTAGCATTTTTCGAAATTCATTCCATAAGGAGTTAAAATAAAGGATGAAAGTTTGTATGAAACCTAGCTTTTTAGTTTTTTTTTTATAGTTTTAGAAGCCATATTGTGTTCTGCTAGTACAAAATAATTATATTATTATTTTTAGAAACAATATGTATTGATAAAAGGTTTTTGCTCGATACGCGAACTTCCTTCTATGCATGATTGTAAGAGACGTGACAGTAACTTCCTCATATTCGTATCATATTCGTTCCGGTTTGAGAATAATCAAGGTGCGTCGTAATTTTGTTATTTAAATATGTGTTTTTCTATGTGCAAATATTGTTTACATTCTAATACTATCATCTATATATACATATATAGGTATAAAGCAGAACCGGCGGCATCGCTCGCGCTAAAACTACAAAAAAAAACTCTAAAAAGGTAGGTTTCATACAAACTTTCATCCCGTTTTACCTTCTGCCTTTAAACTTTCATCCCATAGAATGAATTTTGAAAAATGCTAAAACACGTATTTATTTAATTGTATTTAAGAGTATAAATACCAAGTTTCAAGTAATTCTGATCATAAATAATTTTTTGGGTTGTATTATAACGTGTTTTCCCGTGGGAATGAGATAATCTCCCGCGGTATAAAGGCCTATGTCACTCTCCAGCCCTCCAACTATCTCCACACAAAAAATCACGCCAATACGTCACTCTGTTTTGACGTGAAAGAAGGACACACAAACTAACAAAAACACTTTCACATTAATTATAATATTAGTATGGATCAATATAAATTGATGATCGTATATCTCCTCTATGCATTTCTTAACCGTTGATCCTATTGATGATGAAACTCTGGTGGTTTCTGCATATGCCTGTGAAGGTTTCTGGCGTAGAATAAAAACTATTTACCAAAAAAATAAAAACCGACTTCAAACAAAAGCACTAAAAAGTAAAAAATAACTGATTGGTAGTTTTCATTTACTATACATACCTAATCAAATATATTCGAAGTCGGTGTGCTTTGCTTTATATGGCCTGGCAACGATTTCGAAAATATTTGATTAGGTATGTATAGTAAATGAAAACTACCAATCAGTTATTTTTTACTTTTTAGTGCTTTTGTTTGAAGTCGGTTTTTATTTTTTTGTTAAAAAGTTTTTATTTTTCCCTTTTTAGTGTAGACAGTAGTAGCAAAGTAAGAATTCAAACGTATTAGGCTTGTCAAATCAAACAAAACAAGCCCAAACTCAAAGTATCTACTATTAGCCGTTGAAGAGTTCCACCTATCCACCTTCTGGCCTTACCATCAGATCAGGTCAACAATACCGAACCACTGTACTATCAACGGAAATAGAAACACTTGCAAAGTTTCAAGTCAATATGACAATTAGAAGTAGGTTAAATTCATCATTAGCTATTTTTCCACCCTTAGGGGTGGTATTTTTTTTTGAAATTTAAATGGGACCAATCTGGAAGTATACTCTTTCAAACAACACAAAAATTGTTCAAATCGGTTAATAAATGACGGAGTTCTGAGGTAACAAACATAAAAAAAACATACAGTCGAATTGAGAACCTCCTCCTTTTTGAAGTCGGTTAAAAATAGATTTTTTTCTTTGGACGTAAGTCCGTTTCCTCTTCCTGAACCGTTCAAGCTCAGGGGCTCACCCGAGTGAAGCGAGAATAAGTCGCTAGTATTATAATATTTTAGAGAAGAGAAAAACTAAAAAGCTTTGGCCGTCTCCAAAAAAGAGAAGATATGTACATACATACGCCTTCGATAATTGCGAACCGATTTTCGTAATTCTTTTTTTTTTTGTTATTATAATGTTTTATCCCAAATGTGGTCTCGTGTTGATTTCAAAAAATATGGACTCCTATGTTAATAGTTACTTTTGTACAGATTTTGACGACACGTTTGGCTCAGTTTGTAGTGACACTACTTGCTGTGCCAGCGGTCGCGGGTTCGAGTCCCGCTGGGGGCATTCATTTGTGCGATGCGCAGGAATGTTTGTACTCCAGTCATGGGTGGTTTATATTTATAATATGTATGTATTTAAAGTTATATATGTGTAGTGTATCAACTATCTGGTATCCATAACAGAAGCCTCGTAGCTTACCATGGAACTAGATGGTGCTGTGTGTTAATGTCCCAACATATTTATTTATTACGAAAATAAGTAGGCCGACCGACACAGTAAAGATAGTCGGTTAAATGCAGCGACGCAATAAGCGCATCGCAGTTATCTTTATATATATAATTCTTCTGTGAGTGTGTATGTCACTGAACTTCTCTCAAACGACTGGACCGATTTTGATGAAATTTTTTGTGTGTGTTCAAGGGGATCTGGGAATGGTTTAGATTCACAATTTGAATAATAATTTTCATCAAAAAAATATTAAAAAAAGTTTGAAATTTTCAAATTAAAGACGTGTAGACAGGACAACGTCTGTCGGGTCCGCTAGTATGTATATAATCATCAAAGTACATATATACTATAATAGTCAATATTGTTTGTAGGAAACTAGTGCGCATGTATTTTCGAATGCAGGCTTTCTCGTTTTCACTCATGCTATGAGAGCTGGCGTTCGTTTAAAACATGGAACGATGTGAGATGTATTGTAAACGATATATAGTACTAGATCTTGCTGGTGGCTTTACTCGCGTTTCTTTGATTGGTTCATATCCACTGAGCATATATTAAAAATTGTAAAGTTTGTACGTTCGTCAGAGTAGACTAAATTAAGAACGTGTAAAATATGTTTTTCTTACGTCTATTATTATTGAGCGACTCACCCTCGTTTCGCTAGGATGCGTCCTTAGGTATGTTTTAATTTTTTTGAACGGAACCCTAATTTTTTTTCTAAAATAAAAGTAGCATATGTTACTCCCTATAACATCAGTTATCTTCCAGTGAAAGTCCCGTCAAAATCAGTCCAGCCGTTTCAGAGATTATCCGGATCAAAGGACAGACAAAAATTTTAAAAATTGTGTTTTACTTATAAGCACCGTATATTATTTCATATGCATTTAGTAGAACGCTGTTATTTTGATATTACAAACAGACACTTCAATTTTATTTATCTGTATAGAGATGCGAAAGTTTCTGTGTTAATTTCTTCACGCTAAAACAGGTAGACTCATTTTGATTGAATTTAAACAGACAGATTGTGGAATGGAGTAACATGCTACTGTTTTGTTTCAGCCGTTAATGTCCCACTGCTCTCACCTCTCTCTTCTTACGCTACCTACTGTTAATAAAATTTCCCAAAAGATGGCGATGTCTGTATCATAAATTCATAAAGCAGCTAGCGAGTAGGTAGCTCGCTAGTTTTAAAACTCATAATTGTTTATTAAACACGTAAATATTTACATCTATGTACCTATATCCGATAAAAAAAGCAGTGGTAGCCCAGTGGTAACGCGCTCACTTGGGAAACCGAGTGATGCGGGTTCAAATCCCGGGTTTCGCACCTCTGATATTTTCATGTGCGAATCATTTCTAACATGATTACCACTTGCTTTACGGTGAAGGAAAACATCGTGAGGTAACTTGCATGTCTGAGAGAACCTAACAAGTTTTCGAAAGACATGTGAAGTCCGCCAATCCACACTTCGCCAGCGTGGTGGACTATGACCTGATCCCCCTCATATCGAAGGGAGGCCCGTGCCCAGCAGTGGGACGTTAAAAAAAAGACGCTGAATACATACATACTCGTACATATCCGATAAAGACAACATAGTGACACCTAACCGATTTATCTCTTTGGCTTGTCTCTTTCATCGCAGCGTCTTAATGATTGCCAACACCGCGCCTACTTTTACTAAACAGAAATAATATATATGTGTAATATTTTATTTGTTCACTGGTTGACTTAGTTTTCTTTCCTTCGATTGTATTATGGCTATATTGTAATCCCATTAATATTATAAGACAATTTTCCAGTACATTGTTTCTATGTAGCCATGTAAATTTCTAATAATGACTCGACAGAGCCAGTTATTGTGTTTTCCTGTGGGAATGCTACATTTTCCTCCAGTAAAAAGTATCCTAAATGTTGACCCCAGTAATACGAGTAAGTTATTATTATAATTCTTTTTTATTAAAATCGGTTCACTACTTTTTTGAGTGAATGCACACAGATATACAGACAAACGGTCGAAAAGTTCAATAACTATTGTTTTGGGGTTCTTTCTACTCGTATATTGTGTACACAATACGTAACAGTCATTGTTTTAAAAAAATATTTCATGTACAGATTTACCTCAACGCTTAGTTACTATTTTATGATAAGTATTTATAGATATCAAATATGCGCGTAAAACTAAGAATGTGTTATGTAACAATATCCATACTAATATTGTAAATGTGATAGTGTGTTTGTTTGTTTGTCTATCTTTCTTTCGCGTCGAAACGGAGTGACGGATTGGCGTGATTTTTTGTGTGGAGATAGTTGGAGGGCTGAGAAGTGACATAGGCTACTTTTTACTGCGGGAGATTATCTAATTCCCACGGGAAAACACGTTATAATACAATCCAAAAAATGTTTACGATCAGAACTTACGATCAGAACTACTTGAAACTTGGTATTAATGCTCTTCAATAAAATTAAATAAATACGTGTTTTAGCATTTTTCGAAATTCGTCCTATAAGAGGGTGAAATAGGGGATGAAAGTTTGTATGAAATATTTGTCGTAGTTTTAGCGCGAGCGAAGCCGCGGGTTCTGCTAGTGATATTTATAAATATTATACGGTCATTACTAATAAATGTCAACTGTTAGAAACAATAATACCTAAGTCCTAAAGGGTATCTAACAAGGGTTACAAACGAAATTGACCTGCGCCTGCGTCTATTGAAATTAGAAATGTTACTACGTATTAGTTGCATAATCCATAGTATATGTATATCCATACTAATATGTAAGTATTATAAATGTGTGAGGATGGGTGGATGGATGCTTGTTACTTAATAACGCCAGAACGGGTGAACGGATCTGGATGATATTTGGCACAGAGATAGATTATAGTCTGGAATAGCAAATAGGTTACTTTTCATCCCGTAAAAATGTACGATTCCCGTGGGATAGACTTGTTTTTGTTTTTCACTAGGACAAACTCGAAGAAAAGCGAGAGTAAATAATAAAATTCTGATTCGATTTTGTACATTTTTGGAAAATCTTATTGAAATAGTAGGTACTACATTATTATTGATATAGAGGCCGAATTTATTGTTTTTAGATTTTTTTGTCTGTCTGTCTATCTGGGAACGCATCACGAGAAAACCACTTTACAGATTTTGATGAAATTTGGTGTGATGGTCAACATATAGGATACTTTTTACTGTGGGAAAATATCTCATCTCTGAGAAATCTATACTAAACGTTAAAACGTAACTAGGGACGAAACCGAGCGGAACCATGTTGAGTCGCTAGTAGTTATACATGTAAACATCGATCAAAAAAGTACTTTTTATCGATGTAAATAAGATATTAAAATCAAATTAAGAATTTTGATATATCAAAACGGATATTAGTCAATTTATTACGATTTATTTTTAACTTTCCCCTAAAAACGAAAAAGGTTAAACGACTTCGAATCACTTACATAAAGGTAAGACGTATACCGTATACTTAGAGGTAAAATTTTTTTTTAAATCAATATTGGCATCTCCTTTTTTCTTTTTAAAATCTATAAAATAGCTACTAACATTAGGTTCCAAATTAATTATTTCTCAATTTACATTGAATATCTCTCAAACTTGACAACAGGGGCTAGTGATCTTTCAACATTCCCACAACGACCTTGTAGAAATGTAAATTTTTTTTTCTCTACGACCACTGACATTTATAATTTTCTTTTATAATACGTAGATATATGTATTAATAGAATACCGCTAAAAGTATTACCTATCTGATTTTATTGGTGATTATTTAAATTGACATAACTTTTTTATTTATGTACCGATTGAAATAAAACAAATACCAAAGCTTTTAAGCTTATCACAGCGATTAAGCCGTTTCTGAGATTATTGTGCACAAACGCACAGATAAACGGACAAAAATTATATATATATATATATATATATATATATATATATATATATATACTACAACAATAGCTGCTAACTAACAAAAGATAAATAAATTTAGAAATATTTTATTCACAATGACTCGAGTATCAACTCCTATTTCATGTATGCAAGAATTGAATTTCAATACATTGAACGTCTCAAGGTTCTTCCGATTCTAATTGTAAACGAACTGAAATGATCTCTACGTAGCTTTGTTACACTGTTAATTTATACCGACCGTGTAAATAAATTTAATTGTGGTCTAGCGGCTGTAGGGCCGGAGGTCTTGGGTTCAAGTCCCAGGTCGGGCCAAGTTAAATGATTTAGTTTTTCTGTTAAAGATATTCTCAGTAGTAGCCCGGAGATAGGTAATTGGCGATGTTATAACCCCGTGCTTTGGAGAGCACGTGAAGTCGGTTCTATGCCATTACTCTCACCGGTCCTGTCAAAGTATCGTCCCATCTGGCTTCGTGAGTTAGAGGAAAAGAGAGAGTGCTTGTGTTTCCGCGCACACTTGTGCACTATAATATCTTCTGCGCAAGTAGCTAATCTCAGTGAGATTGGCCGCAGTGGCCGAAAGCGGTCTGACGGAAATCATCACATGTTCTGAATGAATTTCTGATGCTTGAATGTCCCTACAAAATCTGAGCAGCGTACGATCTAGTCTAGATTTTAACTTCAAATTAGCTAAAATCAAGCCAAAACATACAATCCCGCAGCCCGCGGGATATCTTTTGTAAAAAAAGTTACGAAGCAAAGAGGTGTGTTTTAATTGTAAATTATTATCATGGTTTCTAAAAGTATCTCGACCTTCATCCGTTGTTGTGGCGCTAGGCCAAACATTGGCGACAATATGCGTTTAAACGTTTAAAAATAGCACGAGTACTAAATATGTTACTAATTAACCTGATATATGACGTATTACGCGGATTTATAATAAAAACATTTTTGCACGCACTAGATACTAGTTGTTATATGAAAAAAAAAATAAGTCTTTATATAGGCAGAATAGCGTTACGGTTTTGTATTTTGCTTGTGTAATTATTTATAGATCGCCAGTGTGAAAATTGCTTTGACAATATTTACGAGTGTATGGAATATGTAATTAGTATAGATATTATGAAAAGTATAGAAAGCGATTGAGAAAAGATATTTATAACTTTTTGAATTTTAATGTTCCAAGTAAGCGCCACCGTGTTTTTTTTTATCTGCACTGTACTAAAACGAAGTGTGATCAAAATATCTCTATGTGGTGGACCCATCACTCTTTATACAGACGAAATATATATTTTTAATAAAACTTTTTAAAAAACACGACTCAGCTGGCTGTCACCAAAAAGCTCCAGGCTCACTCTTCAGTCTTTGTATGTATGTATATATGTTCCTATGTGGCGTTCAAAACACCAAACGCGTGGGCCGAACTATTTTATATATTTATTTAAAAAACAAAATTTCACTTGTTACAAGTATTTTTAGTATTATCAAATTTATTTTATCTTGTCGCGATACGCAAAGAATGCAGACGCCGGTTATAACATAGTATCTATAATTGATCCTTTCGAAATATTTCAAAAAATAATCATAATCAAGTCTATGTCGTCTATCTATCTATACTAGGTAAAGTTTGTGAGTTTGTGACGTTGTAGAGGGTAATCTCTGGATCTACGGAATTGATTTAGATGAAATTTGGTAAGAAGATAGTTTGAGGTCCTGGAAAGGACATTGAATACTTTTTAGCACCGAAATCATCCCTTAAGGGGGTGAAAATGGGGATGAAAATTTATATGGATAATCAAGCTAGGGACGAACCCGAGCGAAGCGAGTGTGAGTCGCTAGTTCTTATAATAAAAACGTAGGGACGAACCCGAGCGGACCGAGGATGAGTCGCTAGTAACACAATATGATAGAAAGAAAGTAAAAGAATATTTTCTTAGGTTTTAGTTATGCAGATTTTAATAAAGTATGTAAAGATAGTTTAATTGGTAAGAAATTAAATGTCTACAACAGAGACATCTAATGCTCACATTCAAATGAATCTTTTGTGTGGTAAATAGACTCTTTAATTAATTTATTTGGGGTTTCTTTTTCTATCATATCTGTTAAGGTATGTAGGAAGATTGTGTCTGATACAATACTTATCGGGCATTGAATAAATCATATCAAATTTTCGTAAGATTTCATTCTTTATTTTCTTTCTTATTGGCTGTAGCGTCGCCTAAGTTTGCAATTTACACACTAAATTAATAACCTATCTTTTGATTATTTAAATTACAAGATATAGAAATTTTTGAAATATCTAATAGTAGCATTACCCGCGGCTCCGTCCGCGTTCAGGTGACCAAAAACCAAATTCTTAGGTTTTACATATTAATATATTCTTACGTTGCAGTTTTTGTATTTTTTCTCAGAAATGAGATATTTTCGTGCGGTAAAAAGTATCCTATATGTTGACCCGGATAACCAGCTATCACCATACCAAATTTCATCAAAATCCCTCCAGTGGTTTTTCTGTGATGCGGTAACAGATAGACAAAAATTCTAAAAACTATACATTCGGATCGATTAAGATTTTCCAAAAAATATCTAATTTACAGATTCGGCTTAGTTACAATTTGATTATATGTATAGGTTATGAAGAATAAAGAGATGTGGATATTGTTATTTGAATTTGTTGGCATCAAATTCAGCCAACTCTCCAAGTCAACTGGGAGTGATAACTCACATTGATACAATGTGTTCAGACATCATTGGAGGTCGTGAGTTCAATGCTCGAACGTGGCAAATATTTGGTCTGACCCAACAGAATTTGGTTACAGATAAAAATAATAGATCCCAAACCAGTTTAAACCGATGAAATTCTGTATAAATGTATATTATATTTTTAATAAGATAAGGTTATTAAAAATTACCTTTTCACTATGTGCTGTTCCTTTTGTTAGATTTGTTGTTATTTTATTACGAACTTTTTTAATGAAAGTCAATATAGAAGATAAAGAGGGAAAAAGTTGCGTAAAGCCGCGTACAACAGCTAGTTTATTATCTATACATATAATAAAATTGTAACTAAGCCGAATCTGTACATTAAATATTTTTTGGAAAATCTTATTGAAATCTATGGTTTTTAGAATTTTAGTTTCTATAACTCTGGACAAAGAACATCACAACAATATACCAATATTATAAATATGAAAGTGTGTTTGCTTGTTAGTCCTTCTTTCACGTCGAAACGAGTGACGGATTGACGTGATTTTTCGTGTGGAGATAGTTGGAGGGCTGGAGAGTGACATAGGTTACTTTTTACCGCGTGAGATTATCTAATTCCCACGGGAAAACACGTTATAAGACAATCCAAAAAAATATTTATGATCAGAATTACTTGAAATTTGGTATTAATGTTCTTCAATACAATTAAAAAATACGTGTTTTAGCATTTTTCAAAATTCAATGGCATGAAAGTTTGTATGCAACCTACCTTTTTAGACATTGTTCTGTAGTTTTCGCGCGAGCGAAGCCGCGCGTTCTGCTAGTGATTTATAATTATGTAATCTCCTGCTTATTATTTATTTTTTAATCACAGATTTAAACACTATCTATTCATTATTAAAAGAAATATAACATAGATGCAGTGACTAATGTTTGGCCTTTTTCCAACCGACCAGTCGGTCCATCTGGGCCAGGCCGACTAAAAGTTTTGCCTTATCCGCAAAAAACTATCCTACTAATATTATAAACGCGAAAGTTTGTAAGAATGTATGTATGGATGTATGTTTGTTACTCTTTCACGCAAAAACTACTTAATGGATTTTGATAAAACTTTACAATAATATAGCTCATACATCAGAATAATACATAGACTAGTTCTTATCCCGGAAAAATGTACGGTTCCCGTGGGATAGATTTGTTTTGGTTTTCCTAGAGGCGAACCTGAGTAAAGCTAGGGTGAGCCGCTAGTATAGTATAGATATACTACGTATATTTATAGTCGCTTATATGTAGATCCTCGCCTCACATATACGAATATCGTAAGATTAAAGAAAAGTTGAGCTATGAAATAGGTGCCTACTGATAGTTCCATTATCGATTCCATTATCTAACAAGTTTAGCTCCTTTCCATGTTTATATGTCATTCTTGGTTCAAGCACTGTTGACCTACTAAGATTAGCTTTTCACTTCACTTGTAACTAATTACGATCAGATCTTCGAAAGCAAATTTAACCTATTTCTCATTTGTATATTATGCTGACATTTCTAAATGATATTTGAAGTAAAATCTTTTTATAATCGTTGTGATTTGAAACTCGATGAAACGGAAATGCGACACTAAAAAGAGACAAACACATAAATATATAGGATTAAGTCGGCGAGATAATGAGATAGAATACATTGCCATGTAGCCATGGTAACCGTTGTTATTTGAGATAGAATACATTACACGGGAGGTGAAAAATAATAAAATTAATGACTGAAAAATATGGAATGTATATTTATGTTAAATAAAATGTAAAATAACTTTTAAACTTGGTAAAAATGTTATAAAAAAATAAACTTTATCCTACTCCTGATACTCTATATTCATCTCATTCTCTCGTAGGTTACTTTTCTGAAGTTTCACTTGTGCCATATGTGAATTACACACACAAGCCCTTTTTTTTAAGTAAAACTTCTTTAGGCACGCTTCACTTGAGGAGTAAGGTGACGAATGCGTGACGAGAGCGTTATAAAAAGTGTGATCGGGCGAGACGAACGTTTGTTGCCATGGTAACCGTTGTTATTATCTGACAAATAATATATAATATTATATACTTTCCTTAAATGATATTCTATAAATATATGATTGTAATATGCCTAATGTGCGTTAATTAATTTTTTTTTTTAAATTTATCATTCCTTTTACAAACAGAGAGTAGTGACATACGGGATGAAACCTTTAGCTATTTTTGTTCTGTTACGCCAAAGAAGTATAACTTCTTACGTGCGTACATAAGTACACACACGCACGTTTTTTTTTTTCATTTAACTTTCTTCTCTTTTCGACGCAGTGGCCGGCTTTAGTGGCACACTTTGTCATGGCTGTAAAATACGTGTAACTTTGTTAATGTAAAAAATATTAATTTACATCAATAAAATACTCAATTGTGTAAAAAGCTAACTAAAAAGATAAAAACAATGTGATGACAAACGATTGCTTAAAATCTGTATTTTGATACACTCGATTGCTTCGGACGAAAAAAATTTTGCAAGACACAAATTGGCGTCTTAAATTCGCCATTTTTAATTCTACCTATCTATATTCTATGATGATGATGTTCTCAGCGGCTTTTACGTGCTCTCGGAGGCATGGGGGTGAAACCGCCAACTTCCCAACTTCGAGCTGTTACTGAAGCGTTAATATACAGAAAGACTCGATAACTGAACTTGGCCCGACCCGTGACTCGAACCCAGGACCTCCAGGTGTGCAGCCGTACATGTTAGCCACTACACCACCGAGGCAGTTAAATTTCTATATTCCATATACCCTGTGACACTCGCGTTATCAAGACAAATCGAATGACTGAATGAGTCATCAAAATCGGTTAGTAATTACTAAGGAACATAGGTCCGGACAAAGACATATTCATACACACGATTCGTACATACATACATACAGTTCAAACACATAACTCTCCTTAGAGCTTCACGCAGTCGGGAAAAAATTATCATATTTCATTATTTACTATATTATACCTACCATTTTACAGTTAACTTAATAATAAAATAAGATAACAAAGTAGGTCGTGTAACTTTATGTTATGTATAAACTTTTGTCATTGAACCTCCTTGGGCCATTAATATATTGCCCAAATAGTTAACTATATATTACTTATTTTACACTAGCAACTTACCCCCGCTTTGCTCGGGTGCATTCCTAGCTGCCAACTGCCAGGTCATGGTCTATTTGTGTACCTATTAAATTTCATTTCATCTAAAACCGTCCAGCCGTTTTGGCGTTAAGGAGTAATACACACATATATACACTTACAAACATCCGCAATTACAATAATAATCCAAAGTCCAATTAATATAAAAAAATTAAGTAATTTTCAATATGGCCACGGTTTTTGAAAGAACAATTCTTTTTAGAACGAAATAACATAAATAAAGCTTTTAAAGTCCTAAAAATGCAGACAGAACTAAAACCACCCCAAAAAGTTATTTTGAGATATTTATTTAAATATTTTGTTTTTGCGTATATATTTTAAGATGAAGTTTTTGCGAATATAATATTTGACGTATAAAACAAATTACGCAGTGCTGTAGCGTAATCTTATGTCAAGGTTGAAGACATTAATTTGAGTAGGTACAGTATTATTAGATAGGTTCCCATTTTTTTTTTAAATAATATCTCTTTCCGTTTGTTTTGAGATTTTTGTTTTGCGAATAATTATAAAATACTAACGATTCACCTCACTTCGTTCGGGTTCATCCCTAGGTTGCTTCGCCATACAATCTTCCATCCCAATTTTCACTCCCTTAAGCGATGATTTCGCGGTAAAAACTATCCTTTGTCCTTCCACGGGTCTTAAACTATCTTCTTACCAAATTTTATCTAAATCGGTTCAGTAGTTTCGGAGCTTATTCGGTATAAACAAACAAACAAAAAATCTTTCCTTTTTATAATATTAGTATATATAATATTAAGTAAGGATTTTTTAAAACAATAGAAATGGTACCAAATAATTTCAATAATTAATTTTAATTAATTTAGCAACTTTTTGAATTATTATATACATATTTTTTTTAAATATTAAATATTTGTACGTAAATCTTAGAAAGCATTCTCATAAGAGTATCATTGTCAACCATGCTCCTCGCATCTTATCAACAAAACATGTATTTAGAAATCGGTGCAATGAACTTACACGCCTTGTCGTAACCATTGATAAACTTGACATTACAAAGCATTTTATACTAGCGACTCACCCTAGCTTCGCTCGGGCTTGTCCGTAGCTTTATTCTCTATACAAACATTCATCCCCATTTTCATTCCCTTACAGGATGATTTCCGGGATAAAAAGTATCCTATGTCCTTTCCAGGGTCTCAAACTTTCTTCTTACCTAATCTCATCCAAATCGAGTCAGTAGATCCAGAGATTACCTCCTATAAAGTCACATACTCACAAACTTTACCTCTTAATAATATTAATATAGATTTATTTTTTAAAACTATGAAGTTTTACATGTGGATCAAATTACATTTGATTTATTTATTTTGAATCTATCGGTCATACACATTACAAAAATAGCCGGGAGAAATTTTTTTGGTGATAACCCCCCTTTCTTTTTTTTAACGTTGGGAAATGCATTTACGCACGAGGTGTGGGACTCACCGGCGTAATAAAGTCAGTACTACCCACTAAAACCCAACAAAACCTTCCCCGGTCTTAATGGGGCGTCGCAGGATCGCTTACGCATTCAACTACGACGCCCCGACAAGGTGATAACCCCCCTGGGTCGTGTTTGTTAATATGTTTTTGGTTTTAAAAAAAATCGTGTCTGTGTGATGTACGCACGTAAGAAGTTATACTTCTTTGGCGTAACTGAACAAAATTAGCTAAAGATTTCATCCCGTATGTCACAACTCTCTGTTTGTAAAAGGAATGGAGTTAACTTCATTATGTCGCTTTTAGCTAACTTCATCATGTCGCTTTTTGGCTGTCGGTGTGCGCGCGCATCGTAAAAATTTTGCTCTCATTTTTTTTCCAAACGTGCCAAAAATATAGTTCGTCTGGAAAAAGAGTGAGGTGTACACCACATAGATCAGGATCTCCTAATACAATGTTCGGTCATATGATTGTTTATGATCGACTTTGTTTGCCAAAAGCTTATATAACGAATATGGTGGAATGCTAAATGTTCTGCCAATAATTTTGTAACTTCTAGTATTATATTTACTATTATTATAAAACCACATGGCAATAAACTCTTTTGTTTTCGCTTAGTTATTTAATTTGACGACACGTTTGGCTCAGTTTGTAGTGACCCTACTTGTTGTGCCAGCGGTCGCGGGTTCGAGTCCCGCTGGAGGCATTTGTTTGTGTGATGAGCACGAACATTAGTACACCAGTCATGGGTGTTTATATTTATAATATGTATGTATTTAAAGTTATATCATGGCATTGCCCGCGGCTCGGCGGTAAAAAGTATCATATATGTTGATCCGGATAAGCAGCTATCACCATACCAAATATCATCAAAATCCCTCCAATGGTTTTTCTGTGATGCGGTAACAGACAGACAGGCAAAAATTCTAAAAACTATAAATTCGACCTCTGTATCGATAATAATGTCTATTTCAATATGATTTTACAAAAAATATTTAATGTACAGATTCGGCTTAGTTACAAATTTTTTTATTATATGTATTAGATTAAAAACTTTATATGTATATTATTTTAAAACATTGTTAGGCCTCATGTTTAGTTCTATGACACTCTGTGTGCATTATTTTTGTCCACAAAAACAAATCTATTAAAGTTTTAGTTTATGCAGACATTCGCGGCGTCAAATACGTAGGTACTTAGGTATGTATTGCGTAGTTCGTTAATCTCGAGAAAGCTCTTGGAACTATATATAAAATTGCATAGCTTTGTTGTTTTTAAAAGTAATTACTGAATTAAAAAAAAAAAATTAAATTAATGTTAATTAGAAACAGTATATATACCAGACAGACAGATACTTTTACATTTATAATATTAGTTTTGATTTATAATTTTTATTTGAAATTTTATCATTCTTAGAAATCCCTCAGAATAACCAGTCTAAAACATCCTTTAAATAGAAAGAAAACCTCCTATTCTCGGTCTCTCTCATATTGAAGAGAGGCCCGTGCCCAGCAGTGGGACGTTAAAAAGACCAAAATACAATTAGAAATTTCTTCGTGGCAATGTTTTGTGGTACAGGAATTTACTATATTGGCATAAAAATAAACTGAATACTACAAAATTAAACTAAAACAAATCTATCCCACGGGGACCGTACATTTATCCGGGATAAAAAGTAACCAAAGTTCTATTCCAGACTAACCTAAACTCTAAATTTCATCCAGATCCGTTCAGCCGTTCTGGCGTGATTGAGTAACAAACATCTAAACTTTCACATTTATAATATTAATGATGATGATGTTCTCCTAGCCGATTCCGGCCACGGCGGCCAATCTCAATGAGATTAGCCAACTGCGCAGGAGATATTATAGTGCTCAAGTGTACGCGCAGACACAACGTGCACTCTCTATTCCTATCACTCTCATACTCCAGTGGGAGGACTGCCCGACACGACCGGTGAGAGTTAAGGCGCAGGACCGACGGCTTTACGTGCTCTCCGAGGCACGGGGGTGAAACACCGCCAACTTCCCAACTCCGGGCTGTTACTGAGACTTACTATACAGGAAGACTCAATAACTAAACTTGGCCCGACCCGGGACTCGAACCCAGGACCTCCGGATGTGCAACCGTACATGCTAGCCACTACACCACCGAGGCAGTTAATATGCACTAAAATGTTTATAATATTAATAATATTATAACAACACTAAATAAGATTTTTTGAAATAAAAACTAAAAATGTTTTTCTTCTTTTACAGCCAGCGAGTCGTGAAAAAATGATGTCTAGATCAGCTGTAGCGCTGGCAGCCATCGGTCTCGGGCTTTCCACCTTCAGCGTCCGTCAGATGATTCTGAACCAAACTAGAAGAATCTAAAACTTTCAAGTCATTGCATGTATACACACACTTATTTAAAAAAAAAAAACTTAGTTTCCATCAAAATGTATTGAAAAGTTGTGAATCGATATACATTTGCTTCATACATATCGATGTTACAATATCGATTTTAATCGATTTTGAGCGCACAGATATGATGGTAGTAAGAGTGTCATATTTGTACAGTATTGTGGAACAATTGTAATTATGTAAATTTATTTATTTGTTTTCGCCGCTCTAGATGATAAATTGATAGTTTTAAGTGAAGAATGGGATGTTGTTGTGACAGAGTGGTATCTTGCTATTTGTGATGCAAACCAAATAAATATAGGCACTAAGTATATGTGGTTTTATTTTCACCTTTTTATTAATTGTACTTTTAAAATTATGAACTTATATATCACCTGTTTTGTGCTTTCAAAATAATGAATTGACTTAATGCTATTTTAAATATCCCATGAAAGGCAATTGGAGGGTTCAAATGAAGTTGTTTTGTCTGAATAAACAATAGATGGCGCTTACCCGATAGCATTAATAAATACACATGCACTAAAATGTTTACAATATACCATAGTTTGATGCAAACCAAATAAAGAAACTAAGTATAACTATGTGGTTTTATTTACCATTTTGAATCCAAATAACTAATAATTTTTAGTTTTTATTATACATTTAATATTATACAATGAAGTAACAGGCTTTGTTTACTGTATTTTGTTAATTTAAATAGACGATAGATGGTGTTGATCGCAAATTGAATTTTTTTTTCTTAAAAATACTAAGTTTTCCAACCGAAATTTACAACTCATGAAGAGACAGCGCCATCTGTTAATATTCCACTACAAGTCACAGATCACCTGATCATCTATACATTTTATTTATTTTATTTATTTAGGTACAGAAACAGAAAACAAATTAAAAAAAATTACATCTTCGTATTAAAAACTAAAAATATCATATTAAATTTGTTCTCCAATTATGTCTGTACACAACATTCAAATATAAACATATAATAATTATATAAAGAAACTTAACCAAAAAAGTGAATTAATACAGTATGAGTCTGTGCATTTAAAGTAACGAGTACATAGGAAATTAAATATAATAAAATTCTAAGCCGAATCTGTACATTAAATATTTTTTGGAAAATATATATGAATTATCGATACAAAGGCCGAATCTATAGTTTTTAGAATTTTTTGTCTGTATTTTTTGATTTTGATGATATGATGAGAGCTGGTTGTCCGGGTCAACATATAGGATACTTTTTTACTGCGGGAACATATCTCTGAGAAATCTATACTAAACGTTAAAACGTAATGAAAATTGGTGTAATACTTTTTAATTTTGCTGTGTAAAAATCTGCCGCTAGAAATAAGTTTGTACAACGTCTTGAATATTCATAGATGGCGCTGTTCAAATTCTATGAGCTATTTAGGAAGCGAAGAATCTATCCTAGATTGGAAATAAAACAATCATGATCAACTACAATTTATTAAATAATAATAAAAAGTACACTTAAAAGCTCACAAACCAACACTTGCACTAAATGCAAAAAAATACATAATTATTTCATTCATATAAACGGGTCTTACTGCTCCATATACTTGTTTTTAGTATTGAGACACTATATATCAGACCATCAGTGCAAGAACAGCCTAACCCAATTTTTTTTTGTTTTTCGACTTAAATACCACAAAGTATTCTAAATATGGAAAAGTTTAACTTACAGAAGACTTTCGTGCAGTTTTACTAATAAATAAAAATACTGCTAAAAAATTTGTTATGCATTTTAATTTTTTCAACTTTTTGTAAATGCAAACAGCCACTAAGCCACTGCTAATCCACTCAGTGTACCTACATGCATTGCCATTGCTGTCATGTGACTCAGGCTGAATATGATACGATCGTAGGCAATAAATAATGTATCGTGAATAAAATTTAGATTCATAATAACAGCGGGAGAAAAGTTACATGCGATTTGGCCTAACCGTCAAAATAAATTCAAAAAATTTTGATAAAATATGTATTTAAAATACAAAAACCCACATTTATTTTTGAAAAATAATTATTAGATCTCTATAACAAATTTTGTTCAAAAGAAAATAAGCTAAAAACACAAAAACACTTTTAAAACTCAAGTTGGTGCTAAATGAAAAACTATAAAAGAGTTTTAAAATATATGAAAATATTTAAAAGTCATCTTCTCCAAACTAGCTGTCAATGGGTTAGGCTACTTTTGCACTGACGGCCTCATTTCAGATTTCACATTTTTTTTCTGGATGCTCTTATTATTTTTAGTGTAACCTGAAGTTATCGTAAAACAAAAACCTTGTATTACGTAAAAATATTTGCCGTTTATATTAAAGTGAATATTATAATCAATCATAAGAATTAAAAAGTAAATTAAACAACATACCAAGTTGTACTTTCATTCAAATTAAGTAACAAAATGCACCATACGTAAGTTTTGTTTTGTAAAAATATGTTGATTTCTATATAGATTAGAAAGAAAGATATCAATGGGAAAATGTCAAATACAAAAAAGTATGTAAAGGGAACGAAAACACAGAAAAAAATTTATTAGTTTTAGAGAAATTATTCTTATTCATCAATGAAAAAAGTATTAAATACACAATCAGCGACAAAAATGTCCTTACCTAATGAGCGCTCATTTGAACATTTGAGCGCGCTTTTAATTCATTTTTTTGTGAAAACAACTTTGACCATTGTATTTAAGGTTCAATTTACATTGTTGTATATTTATTTCAACTAGAATAATTACCTTAACACAATTGGTGACAGTTTTAAGAGAACTTTTGCATGGGATTGTGTATCTTGTACTTTTTTGATCGATGACTACATACGCATTTTCAAACTCAAAGAAGGTAAATAAGTTCTACCTAACATCAAACATATTTCTTAATAATAACAATAGAGAAACGTCAAGTAAATTTAAATGAGAAAAAAGAACAAGCAAAGCAGTTAAACAAAACCTGTACAAGACAAATTCTCTCGACTACATACTATTAATTAGTAATTACGATATATAATATAATTTACTATTATAAATAAAATGTTCACATTATCTTCCTACATAAGTCATAAGTCTATAATCAATGAAATTTTAGCATTTGAATATATTTAGATAAATCACTTTAAATAAAACTATCTTTTCGGATTATTTCGCTGATTTATTTTGATTTTTGGCTCCCGACCGAATGCTTTACAGTAATCATGGTCACGGGAGAGACTAAGTTAGACGTCTCGAAAGCATTGTAAGTTAAAAAAAAATAGTTTTATTTAAATTGTCTAATATTCGCGTAATTCTAAGAAAGTATTACAAATATACACTATTATTAATAAAATATAGAAAGCAAAGGTATTAAACATAACAATATATTTCGCAGTTAAATTATTCTTCTACATAAATGATAAATAGGTAGCATACAGTTGTTTACATACAAAAACAGAAATTGTTATAACAGTTTGATGGTAATACAAGGTTTTATTTAATTTAATGGCGTTGATGACAGGTGATAAATTAATATTGTGACAACTGACATAAGGAATATCATAACAAAGTTTTTTTTTAAATAAAAAAAATATTAATTAAATAAATATTAAATATTAAAAAATAGTTAGTACAAAAATGTTTAATTTAAAAATAAATGTAACATCTTTCAGACGAAAACCGATATTTTTGTTCTTAAATATTTCTTATTAGACAATTATTGGCTTTACGTTATGTTACTTTTGCTTGGTTTAATGATATTTTTATGAGTCGATAATGCCATCTTATCCCAATAAAATGTATAGTGATTATTAGGCCGACCGCTTAAAATAACATTTTTTCTGTCAGAAAATTTCGGACGCGAAGGCACTCTGCTCATATGTTTTGTGCCTGACATCCGCTTCTGATGAGTCCTGGACGCCGCCGATCAGACATCAGAAATTTTGTGATCAGAACTTCGGAGATCGCACTCTCTATACATTTTGTACTAGACACACTTATCAGAAATTCGCATCAGTTATCAAGCGGACTCCGTGAACTAAACTCATTATCAAACTCGCTGAAACGAAGTTTCTGATGGGTGTGCTGGGTGGTACCGGCGGGCATCAGAAATTTTCTGACAGAAAAAATCTCACAATATGCGGCCGACCTGAACATGTTTTGATATAATACAAAAATATACGTACAAATACTCTTAGTGCTTAAATCTGTAGATATGTCCATAGGTATTTTACAATAATGTGTTTACATATTTTGTGCATATTTAAAAAGTGATGTTGAATTAAATACTGTAAAACAATAAGAAATTAAAGAAGAGTATATTTTATTACTGTCAAAAATTATCTTATACATATAATAAAAGTGTAACTGATCGCTGTCTGTACATGGAAGTTATTTGAGAAAAACTATTATTGGGGGCTTTATTAATGCAATAGAGCTACAAAACAATGATTTATAGCATTTTTGTCTGTTTGTCTGTGCGTTTGTGCGCGCTAATCTCAGAAACGGCTTAACCGAATTTGGTGCAATTTTCACTATGTATTGTGGTAAGCTTAACATTTGGTTGTTTTATTTCAATCGGTTCACAGATAAAAAAGTTATGTCAATCTAAAGAATCACCAAGGGACGAACCAGAGCGAAGCGAGGGTGAGTCGCTAGTATACTTAATATTTCTACAGTCGATATTTCTAGAAATAATTTTAATAATAATATGACATTTTTAAGATTAAGTTAGCTAACACAGCATGCAAATGGACACAGGAATTAGAATTAGATTTAATTTACAATATACATAAATATCTATGTAGATAAAAGGTATATATATACTTATAGAATTTTGTATCTAAATTATAAAAGAAGAATCTGTACCGAGGCCAAAATTGTGAAATTCAAGACTAAAAAAAAAACTTTCCATAGCCCTTCCTTACTATTGCATTTAAAGCCACTATTTCAACAAATAGCTAAGCAATACCCAATATGATCATTTCACTTTTATATTAAAACCTACCTCTAATAAGCACATGACCAAACAAACCACTTAAGTATTAAATATATATAAATAATACTGCCGTCATAAGAAAGATGGCCGTAACTTTGTTGTTTTCGAGTTGATTTCGAGATATTTGAGGTTTTTTCTTACTGCTACGTCAAAATGATTACTAGTTTGTTCGTAGTTACGATGAAAATGGTAATGGTATCTCCGGATTCATAAGACTTAGAGCTTTACGAGTAAGATTATCA
This sequence comes from Brenthis ino, assembly GCA_921882275.1. Classification (NCBI taxonomy): domain Eukaryota; kingdom Metazoa; phylum Arthropoda; class Insecta; order Lepidoptera; family Nymphalidae; genus Brenthis; species Brenthis ino. Next base: position 22,042,443 of record OV170231.1, read on the forward strand.
AGTAGCATTTTTTTGCTGATTGCGAATTTGCATTTGAGTCATTTTTGACCAAATTTTTAGTTAGGGCCTTCTTTATTATGACGGCAGAATAAGTTATGCACAAAATATTCATAGATGGTGTAGTGATGTGCTAAAATAAAACTGATTATTAAAGACAGTAGTGATGTTCTTAAAGTGACCTTTTAAATACTAACAACAAACTAATCATATTCCATAATAACGATAAACATAATATACTCTAAAAATAATGGTCGCACATTTATAAGCACAAAAAGTTTGAAAGTAGTCCCAATAAAGAAAAGGTTGTATGGGGTTTTAGGGAAAATTCAAGGACTCTTAAATGCGGTAGAGATGTCCTTGAAAACCTCACGCTATGGCCGTTTAAAGTATTGCTCGTCGATTCGCTTAGCGAGTGCGACTAAAGTGTCGTATCGCCGAACAGTCTCAGCCAGCTTGCGACAAGGCAGTCGCGTCGTGATTATTGTGAACACATGACCGAATACTAGGGCGTCGAGCTCCGTGGGACTGTTGGGAAAATAATTTAGAAATTAGCCATACACAAAAAAACTTATGTTAGGCACGACTATATAAATGCGGAAATGTTATAGTGAAGCGCGTGTGAGGGAAAGCACAGACACAACGTGCACTCTCTATTCCTGTCACTCTCATACTCCGGTGGGACGACACGAGACACGACCAGTGAGATATCAGATGCAGGACCGACGGCTTTATGCTCTCCGAGGCACGGGGGTTAAACACCATCAACATCCTAACTCTCTCAATAATTAACATGGCCCGACCCGGGGCTCGAACTCGGATCTGAAGATGTATGTGTAATGTACATGCTACGCTAATATATATTTACTATTTTTTTTTAAATAAAAATATCCAGGATATAAAAAGTTTCCATTCCAATTCCTTAGAGCTAATACAGTGTGACGACGTATCACTCACACTCACTTATTCACTAACATACTTATATTATTAAATAATAAATATTATGTGTAATTAACACACAGCACTATCTAGTTCCATGGTACGCTACGAGGCTTGTGTTATGGATACCAGATAGTTGATACACTACACATATATAACTTTAAATACATACATGTTATAAATATAAACACACATGACTGGAGTACAAACATTCGTGCTCATCACATAAATGAATGCCCCCCAGCGGGACTCGAACCCGCGACCACTGGCACAGCAGTAGGGTCACTAAAAACTGAGCCAAACGTGTCTTCAAATATTAATGTGCGTGTACACATTTATAATATCAATTAGAACAGTAATTACCAGCTGATGTCCCTAAAAACAAGTCACAGATATTTAAAAAATATATATTATAGTATATAATATGAATAAAATTAAAAATTGGAAATAATTGGTAAGGTCTAATTTTTAATGAATTTTAGGAAATTAAAATGTAAAATGTACGAGTATAATAAATTTATTTAAAATGTAAGATGTTTGCAGAAGTTGTCCTAATAAGGAATATGCGTGATTTTTTTTTTGATTTTTTATACAATAGCTTACGATATATAATTGTAATAAAATATCCAAGCTCTAGTATACTAAAATTTAGTAAAAAAAATGATTTAAAAATATCTTACAGATACGGATACTTTAAGTGCCCGCCATTTTGGCGCGCTTGGCGTGACGTCATAGCCTATGACAATAACGACTGAACAAGTCCAGAAGTATTACACAACGGCGCTCTGTTATGATATACTCTGACGTCACATTCAGTCTGACCAATGGCGTTGCGTTTTAACTACTTTGATTTTCCTACCTGTTTTTGCTCTTTTCAATAATTATTTTCTTAATCAAAAAGAAACTAAATTAAAAATATTGTTATACGCTTAATTCAAAAGCAATAAAGATTATAAAAAAAATATTTCACCTTTATTTAAATCACACGCACTTGTATGGAGTAAATATATACAAATCCAAAAGTTGAAATATATAATATATTTTAAAAGTGCCTTAAAAAATAAAAGTCCAACCAAAAAGTATTAATAAACGCAATTTATTGTAATATTTAAAAAAAAAATAATTAATCCACATCGACAACTTCAAGGCAAACGTTATAAGCATTCTGTTTACGCAAATATTGTAACAAACTTTCAACACTCATCTCTTCACTCTTCGGCATCTTTAAAGTCGATTTTGAGTCTGTAATTAGTAGCATTTCTAACTTGGTTTTTTTAACTTCAGTAACTATGGTATAAAATCTTGGAAGTCGATTTAACCTACTTCTAAACTGTTTTATATACTGGGTACTTAAAATAAATGGAATTCTGAACCTAATTTTTATGATAGAACCAGAAAATGTTAGTTTTTCTTTTTTTTCTTTAGTGGCATATTACTGCAGGTCAAAAGAGTCTTTTTTATCTATAACAAGCAAGTTACTCTCGTTTCGCTCGATTGCATCCCTAGCTAGGTTTGAATATTTTTTATTGTATTGTATTCAGCCCTTTTTAACGTCCCACTGCTTGGGGTGGGCCTCCCTTGAATACGAGGGGGATCAGGCCACAGTCCACCACGCTGGCCAAGTGTGGGTTGGCGGACTTCACATGTCTTTCGAAAACTTGCTAAGTTCTCTCAGACATGCAGGTTTCCTCACGATGTTTTCCTTCACCGTAAGGCAAGTGGTAATCATGTTAGAAATGATTCGCACATGAAAATATCAGAGGTGCGAGACCCGGGATTTGAACCCGCTTCACTCGGTTTCCCAAGCGAGAGCGTTACCACTGGGCTACCACTGCCTAATATTTTTTAGCCCAACCCTAATTCTGTCTGTTCCGGCTAATATACAAATCGGCTGGACCGATTTTGACGGAACTTTCACTGGTAGATAGCTGATGTTATAAGGAGAACCTTAGGCTACTTTTATTTTAGAAAAAAAATTAGTGTTCCGCTCAAAAAAAAACAAAACGTAGCGAAGCGAGGGTAAGTCACTTGTAAGTAGTAACATATGTATAAGTGAGCGAGCTGTGGTCTCCTATAAATAAAGGAGCACATATATTTTAATTAATTAATTAATTTTTATTTTAAATGATGTAAAGTGTGTTTATTGGGGATAATTAATAAAATAAAATAAAATTTATAAAAAATAAACCTGCTCTAGTGCAAAGCGACGATTTTGATTTCGACGCACTCCATGAAAGTATTCTATTTACACTTTGAATGCTTATTTTTTTGTTAATATCCTTTATTATGTCATTAGTTTTTCTGTCAAACGTTAAATATTACAAATTAAAAAGAGAAAAAATGTCCGACCTAAAAATCGTTTAAAAACATAATCTATATATGTATATATAATAAAATTCTGAGTCGATTCTGTACATTAAATATTTTTTGGCAAATCTTATTGAAATAGTCTTTATTATCGATACAGAGGCCGGATCTATACTTTTAGAATTTTAATCTGTCTGTCTGTCTGAAAATGCATCACGAGAAAACCGCTGGACAGATTTTGATAAAATTTGGAATGATGATAGCTGTTTATCCGGGTCAACATATAGGATACTTTTTACTGCTGGAAATTATACGTATACTTAAAGATGAATACAAATATTAAATAGTAACGAAAAAAAAAACAAAAACTAAAATGTCTTTTGTACCCAGAATCCACAAGATGTACATCACTAGTATTCAAACTAGTGTTCATAATAACTTCAGATTCGATTAATTTATCTGTGACAATCCCATTACTATCAACATCGATAACTTGTATTTCTTCTTCAATCACATCAGAAACTGTCACATCAGTACTATTCTCATCGATAGTATCGAGAAAATCATTATTCCTTACAAAATTCTCATTAGTATACGCAATAACTTCGAATTCGTTTCTATCGATGTTGTTAAATGTATTCATTGCACTCACTTCATCGACTTTATCGATTATTTCATGTATAATATCGATTATGAAGCAATTCTCTTCATTTATTTGTGGATCATTTTTATTTAAACGCTCACAAGTGACTTTACCTTCTTCTGACGTCATAATTATTATTTGCTTTGACGCGAAAGGCTTGAAACCTAATAGATTATAAATACTAAGTTAAAAATGAGTCCATTTAATTTTATATAATGAGTACATAAATATACTCATTAAAGAAATAATAATCAAATACACCGAAATGTAAACAAAATATAGCAAAATACTATAAAAATACGGTTTTCTATATTTTTTCAATAATACATTTATTTCTATGAAACATAATTTGAAAAGTAACTATTATTTGTAATTTCTCCGAAAAAAATCGGAAACAACAAAATTGTGAAATATGTATAGACAAAAATAAAAAATAATCATAACTCAAAATAACTCAAAAAATATATATTATATAACACAAAAATTAAAGAAAAATATTAACCAAAGACATCCTTATTAAAGGCGATATTGTCTCGACTAGCATTTCTAATGCACAGTTTCGACCTCTTCACCCGAGACACGGTACGCACGGGCGAGTTACGACGAAACACCTGTGAGGCTTGGCTCACTAAATATTCTTCTTGGGGCTATAATATTTATGTACAATATGAAATCTATACATATACTAAAATGGTAGTGCGAAGTTTATATATTAGATTTTTTGAGAAAATAAATTGTCTATACTGTGTAATTTTCAAAATTTATCAGTCAACGTATGACGTCTTTATTTGGAAAATGTAATCGTTGAAGACCTTTCTACAGAGAAATAAATATTAAAGATTAAAAAAAAACAAATCAGTTCCATCGAGCTGGTCTGATGATGGAACCAAGAGGAGGAAGGTGAAGCTCTTCAATGGTTTCTAACAAACCCCTCGTGTTTGAGCTAATTTGTTCCTTTTCGAGTCCCATTACACATTACAATTCGGGAAGAGCGTTTTAGTTGTTAAAACTATAATTATTATTTTACAAATAATATGTATGTACATAAATATACATACCGACAATTTTATTTGTGTTAAACTAGACATCCTTAAAAAATGTTTTAGCAAAGCGTTTGTTATAGGTTTTATCATTAAGGCGGCTTTTGGTCCATTCGCTGACAACAATGCCTTTATATGTCCATATATCAAGGCATCTAATGGAGTGGGACTGTGATGGTAAAATTGGGAAAAGCTATTAGGATAATTTTGTTCAAAAATTTAATAAATATCTAGTAGAAGACCTACTTAAAAATAGTTTTAGCATTCATATTATAGTTAGTGCAACAGTGGCATAAGTCGAAAAAAAAGTATAACAAAATTATACAATTCAGTCTTTAGTTTCATAACATAAAATATAATGGAAATAAAAACTTATGATTAATGACATTGTGAGTTAAACCTTTTATTCACCAAGCTTCTCTCTTTCTCTCTCATTCTGCCATCTCTCTCTTCCAATATTTATTAGGACATTTCATTATTGAAATGAAAAAAGCATACACATAAAAAAGTATATATATGGCTTTAGTTACTAAAAATGAAAAAAAAAATTGCACCATCTAATACTTTCTTTAATGATGATTGACAAAAAACAACTTACGTTCCAAAAAAGTAATCTTTATCGCCCAAACGTTGGCTTAGTGAATTGCAACACTGTTCCACCTGCAAAAAAAAAATTAAATAAAATATAAACGGTTTCCATTATAATTTACTAGCGATCTGTCTTTACTTTGATTTGGCAAATTACAATGCGTGTTAATAAACTTTTATCCTGACACATATATTTTTCCGCGATTAAAAAGGAAATCTTTTAGTTAAAATGAATAAATAAATAAATCTTTTGGTTAAAAATAAATTGGGTGATTTTTTTTTACATTTTATTTATTTATTTATGTACCATAAAATATATGGTACATAAAATAAAGTAACAGAACGTCGACAAAGATTAACTTATCTCTTTAAGGGATTTCTTCCAGAAACCCTTTAGAAAGTGAGAAAACAAGTTAATTTAGTGCGGTGTAGGTACAGTACAGAGTTAAATGAAATAAACTTAATAATAAAATTTAACAACTGACTATTATAATTACACACAAAAAATATATTTATACTCACATACATACATACAAACATATATACCTACACGTAGGTACATAGACCCATCCTCGAAGTACATATAAACTATTGATATTATTTATAACAATTTTTGAAATCGGTCAAAAATCAAATTGTCGCCATTATATCATGGGATACTCACATCAGATAAAACCTGTTCCAACGTTTTATCATGCCAGTGCAGAGCTTTCAATCTTTTTATAGCATTCGAGCGTTTCGATCTAGTCTGCAGCCAGCCTAACGGCCAGGGATATACTGAAGAGTTCCTCACTCTAGTAACTGTATTAAATGTCTCTTGATCTACCCACGACACGTATAACTGGAAAAAATAATTAGGTGATTTTTTTAAATTGACAAAAACTTTCACCCCCTATTTTACCCCCTTATGGGATGAGTTTCGAAAAATGCTAAAACACGTATTTAATTAATTGTATTGAAGAGCATTTATACCAAGTTTCAAGTAATTCTGATCATACATAATTTTTTGGATTGTCTTATAACGTGTTTTCCCGTGGGAAAGAGATAATCTCCCGCGGTAAAAAGTAGCCTATATCACTCTCCAGCCCTCCAACTATCTCCACACAAAAAAACGCGCCAATCCGCTAAGCCGTTTCGACGTGAAATAAGAACAAACAAACAACAAACAAACACACTTTCACATTTCTAATATTAGTATGTATCAGTATGTACATAGATATTAATATAATAATTACATTTCACTAGCTTACCTCAGCATTAACCAACACATTCGTTATTAAACTCATATACGCCCTCATCTCCGCTCGTTCTTCTGTAGACAGTCTGGAACATAATGTCACTCCTTTGTTCGCCGCAAATTGTACTATTGGTTCCAATTCCGATACAACAAAAGCACCACATTTGATGAATGGCACTCGGCCAGATGGTGACATGAATTCAGCGTTCCATCTCATCTCCACTTCGAACGGCAAATTGCACATCTGGAATGCACAAAGACTTTTGAATTAGTAACATATAAGTAACTGAAAAAACTTCATTGATATTTATTTATTTTAATTAGTTTCTTTTAGACGAAAGGATATTTTCATTTGGGAGACAATTTTGTTTCTTAACACTTTAATACAAATATATTAATATAAATTTTTTTAATCTACTCGTATACAGTTAAATAAAATTAAAGTTTCCGTTTGTAATGTCAAAATAACAGCTTTTTACTAAATGTATATGGGGTATTTATAAAAAAGAAAAAACAATTTATACAATTTTTGTATGATTGTTGTGGTTAAATTCCAAAACGGCTGGACCTATTATGACGAGACTCTAACTGGCAGATAGCTGATTTTTATAAGGAGTAACTTGGGCTACTTTGTTTGAGAAAAAAAAAATTATAATCATTCATTCCGCGCAATAAAAATAAAACCCATGAAATTGTGAACTAAATCCGTGTACTTAGAATCTAGTACTGAATCAGTCAAAATCTAGTTAATAATTAACACAGATATCACAAAATATACTGAGAAAAAATCAACCAATTAAATATCCTTCCTTTTTTAAGTTTCATAAGACTAAGAAGCATTATTTTGTTTAAGTTTTGAAACATTTTACACTAATTTTGAATCAGTTTCATAAATGTTATAATAGTTCAGGATTTGTTTCCTTATTGATAACATCTTCAAATGAAACATGTGACTAAAACTAAGAAATATTTATTTAATAACGACGTCACAAACTTACAAACTTTACCTCTCTATAATATTAGTATAGATTAAAAAAAACTGTTGGGGACTGTAGACTATAAGATTCATGTGTCCAATAATTATATGAACATAGTGAGTAAAACAATCAATAAAATACAATTGTCATAGCAAACTTCTTGAGCAACATGTCATGTTTATTTATAAACATGAACAATAATAACACAGATCTGGGATGAAAAAGTTTTTGTAATAACTCCATATTTAACATATAGATCTTAGCATATACATATATTTATAAAAACTTGTCTATAAACTTTGTTTAAACGTATTACATCACAATTTTTTTTATTTTCAGATACATATTAGTGATGTAACGAATGTTCGCATTCGCACTCGCGAATATTCGCATATTTTTTGCCATTCGCATTCGTATTCGCAAAAAATGATGGGAATATATTTGGCGAATTTATTTGACAACAAAAAGGAAATTAAATTTGGAATGGATGGATATGGAATGATGAATGATAATACGACTGATAAGAGTTATATTTTTTATTTACTTATAATCGCGATATAATATTTGAATAAAAAAATGATTATGGATCAGTCTTGAGGTAGCCAAACAAATTAGTAATACTTTCACTTTTGTTCTTGTCAGTCTAATTAAAATATTAAAAAAAATATAAAAACCGACTTAAGAAAACACTAAAAAGTAAAAAGGAGTTGATTGCTAGTTTACATTTACTAAAGATATCTAAGTGTTGTTTTTTTTTTTGAAGTCGGTTGGTTTCTTTGTAGTTTTTATTTTTACAATTTTAGTGTAGATATAAAAGTAGCAAAGTAAGCAGAAAGTATTTTAATAAAATATTCGCTTAAGCCGTTTGAGTTAGTTTGATGCCAATTTTTATATGAAGAATGAAGACTGACGAAATAAAATTCGCTTTTATTAGTAACACTAAAAATTAGGCTCTAACACCTAATTCTAACATATTGGGTTTGTCAAATCAAACAAAATAAGACCAACCACAAAGTATCTACTATTAGCTGTTGAAAAGTTCTATATCCACGTTCTGATCTTACCATCAGATCAGGTCGACGATACCAAATTTCAAGTCAATATAACAATTAGAAATAGGTTAAATTTTCGTTAGCTATTTTTTCACCCTTAGGGGTGGTATTTTTTTTAATTCAAATGGGACCAATTTGAAAGTATACACTTTCAAAGAAAACAAAAATTGTCTAAATTGGTTAATGAATGACGAAGTTCTGAGGTAACGAAAAAAACGAAAGGTAACAAAATAAAATGTAAAAAATATATATAAGTACTAGCATTGCCCGCGGCTTCGCCCGCGTTCAGATGACCAAAAACCAAATTCGTAGGTTTTACATATTATTAGTATACTCTTACAGCGCAGTTTTTGTATTTTTTCTCAGAAATGAGATATTTTTCCACGGTAAAAAGTATCCTATATGTTGACCCGGATAACCAGCTATCATCATACAAAATTTCATCAAAATCCCTTCAGTGATTTTTTCGTGATGCGGTAACAGACAGACAAATAAAAATTCTAAAAACTATAGATTCGGTCTCTGTATCGATAAAAACTGCCTCGGTGGTGTAGTGGCTAGCATGTACGGCTGCACACCCGGAGGTCCTGGGTTCGAGTCCCGAGTCGGGCCAAGTTTAGTTATTGAGTCTTTCTGTATAGTAAGTCTCAGTAACAACCCGGAGTTGGGAAGTTGGTGGTGTTTCACCCCCGTGCCTCGGAGAGCACGTAAAGCCGTCGGTCCTGCGCCTTAACTCTCACCGATCGTGTCAAGTGGTCGTCCCACCGGAGTATGAGAGTGATAGGAATAGAGAGTGCACTTGTGTTTGCGCGTACACTTGAGCACTATAATATCTCCTGCGCAGTTGGCTAATCTCAATGAGATTGGCCGCCGTGGCCGGAATCGGCTAGGAGAACATCATAATTTTTATTTCAATAAGATTTTCCAAAAAATATTTTATGTAGATTCAGTTTAGTTACAATTTTATTATATGTATAGACTATATTAAAAATCAATAAATCAAATGAATATATTTGAACCAAAATTAAACTTCTAATATCCAAAATCTTATATAACTTTTGGCTTCATTCCATTATATATTTTTCCATGCCACTAATTATTTTTTAACGAGTAAAGATAATGAAATATAAATTTAAAAAAAAACAAAATAATGAATTCTTATCTAAACTATTTAATGAAATATAAATAAAAAATAACCAAAATAATGAATTCGTAACTAAGCTATTCGTAAATAAAGTTAAGTCAATTTTCGCATTCGCATTCAGTAATATTGCAGGTGCATATTCGCAATAGCATTCGCGAATATTGGAGGTGAATATTCGCATTTGCGAATGTGAAAAATCGAACATTCGTTACATCACTAATCCATATTTCCATACTTAATATTATAAATGTGAAAGTGTGTTTGTTTGTCCGTCTTTTTACCACGGGAGATTACCTAATTCCCACGGGAAAACACGTTATAATACAATCCAAAAAATATTTATAATCAGAATTACTTGAAACTTGGTATTAATGATTTTCAATAAAATTAAAAAAATACGTGTTTAACATTTTTCGAATTCATATAAGGGGGTAAAATAGAGGATGAAAATTTGTATGGAACTACTTTTTTAGAGTTTTTTTTTGTAGTTTTAGCGCGAGCGAAGCCGCGGGTTCTGCTAGTACACATATATACACAAAATTATATTGCTATCAAAGCCAATAACAAGAATTTAAAGAGTATTATAAAAAAGATAATTTAGTAATTTGCTGTACCATTAGTGATTTAAAACATAAAGGCAACAAATGAAATGCTCATAAATAGCGACTTTCTATATATTCTTAAAAAATCAGCGTAAAAGCTGTCCCCTTGCATATCGGCAATAAAGCATCAATACTTGTAGCTCATTTAGTTTGTCTTAAAAAAATTTATGCTAACTTGAAAAGATTTTTTTTTTTAAATGCACTGTAACCAAATGGCTAATTTTCAGTAAATTAATAATGATATGCATGTCAATTTCTTGATCAACATCTAATAAAAAATTAGGATGACTCGTAAGGATTTGTTTAGACTTGTTTCTAAAATAATCTAGGACTATTGCCTACAGCAAGGAACCTGAACCATTAGGTTGGAATCATTCACTCCGTCAAGACAAAAAAAGGTATCAAGGTCATTGGAACATCACTATGGTGGCAGACTATTTGGATGTTTAGACAGTTAGATGGCAAAGAGATGAAGTGAAAAATCATAACTGAAAACCAACCAAATACTGCTTTTTATTGAACAAAATATTATTTTTCACTAAGTTGTAGAAAAAAACATAAAAAAATAATAATTTCGCAGACATAAGAATGATAAAGTATCAAACCATTCATAGAGTATAAAAAAGTTATTACACTCATTTTAAATAAAATAGTCTTTCTACATGTACTTGAAATAAGATGATAATTTCTATGCACTTACATTGTTTGTCTATATTTATATAAATTGGAATTTTACAAAAAACAACAATACTAAAAATTATAAAAACTGTGGTAAAATCAAACTAAAAGTAACAACATTACTTTCCAATTGCTTCTGAACATGGTTTTAAACAAATATTTATATTACAATGTAAAAAAATATATAATTACCTTTAAAAATGCTTGAACAGCTAAGCAGCTGGCATTATCAGGTAGCAATATTTGTTCCACCTCATATGGCTGAAAAAGCTTTACATTGTCCGGCCATGGCTCTTGAGCTTAAAAGATATACATTATTCTTAAATTGAGGCAATTTATAAATGCAAATGCATTATTAATATAGGATGGTTAACAATAATATTTTAAATATTGTAAAGGGTTAAGAAAATTACAAACACATTTAAACATGCGAAAACTAGTAAATTTATAGCACACTTAAATACAACAGAAATCACAATTAACTCCAATGAAAATTTTCTCTGTTTCCTAAGATTTTGCCATAGGTTACTTACAAATTTTTAATTGTTATAAAATTACTTAAAAATCGTCAAGCTTTATTTTTATTACTATAGGAAAATACAATCAATACAAGACCATCGAAAATATTATACCAAAAACGAAATCGTCCCCTTTCATTTTTGAAATATAAAATTTAACTTATGTTTGTGTAATGATGTAACAATGACACATCACTTCATAGTTATTTAGGGCACCCCGTATCTATAATTAAATATACGTGTCAAGCCATTTAAATATAGGTGAAAACAAAATTATATAATAACGATGTGTAAATAATGATTAAATATTTTATAAAATTTACTTACCGTTAAGGGAACTAATAATAGTGTCTGTAAGAGATACTTCCGGCATGTTTTGTGTTATCTAACAGTAATGCTGTTAAATAAATATCATTTAATTATAAAATTCAATTCAAGAACACGCGAAAATATTTCGTAATTTTGACAATTGAAATTTGAAAGTCCTCAAAAGTCAAAATCAGAGATTTCAGACAAAAAGTGTTACCATAAAAAAAATTAATTAATATTAAAAAGACTAATAATGTCTATCTTAAAAATATGGTTCGAAAAGATACAAAGCATTAGAAAACAATAAATTACCCATTTGGATTTGTTTAGTTATATTATCCCCGACACATGCCACATTATTATTAAGTAAATTTATACCGAACGCATACTCTTCATCATCAAAAAAATCAAATGGCTTATCTAATGGTTCAGTTTGTTTCGCTTCCGATGATAAGTTTGATTTCGATTTGATTAATTCAATATAGTTGTATAATATTGCTTCACCAACTCTGCTAGGAGGAGATGATGGTCGAGAATTTGTCAATGGAGATTTAGCAGCTTTTTCAGATGACATAGAAGTTTTAGGATTTGATTTTTTTATATCGGATACCAAAATATTATAAACACTCATAATAAAATTTTAAATTAGTTTCATATCAAATTAATTTCAATTATTTTTAAAAAGACATTTTTAATAAAAATTTGACATACGTCAAATATTTTATTCTAGCAGCTAAGAAATTAAAATAATAATTTTTATTATATATTTTAATATATTTCCCAATTATATGCCATAAAAATATTTTTATAACAATTTAATCACCTTAAATATAAGTTCGATTTAATATATCATCTGTACCCAAATCCAAAAGCAAGCTTTCTAAATATTACTAATATAATCTATGTTGATTTGTGCGTGTCAAACACAAAGTACAAACGCAGTTTATATTCAGGACATGGTTTTACTTTTAAATAAAAAAGGGAATTAGAAATTGCATTTACGATTTAAGTATAATATAATTGAAAATTTACTCTTTTATTTGATTCAGCAATATGGCTGACGTATTAGATATTGAAAATTCAGTAGAATTTGAAGTTGACGAAGATGGTGAACGTAAGTAAAACTAACCATTTATGTTTGTTATTCAGCTTAGTGCATTTTTGTAGATGTATCGCAGGAATATAGTCAGACTATAAATTACTATAAATAGATTCTATACACCTATTTAAAAAATAATAATTAAAGATGACCATTCAATAAGTAGGTTATGTTTAAAAGTCAATGATTCAGAACGGCTTACTTTCCTATTACATTATTTTATGTATTATTTGTAGTAGCTGTTCAAACAGAACAAATAACGATTTTGATATTTATAATATATGTATTATTAATTGTAGAGGGAATTGCTCGCCTGAAAGAGAAGGCGCGAAAACGCAAAGGACGTGGCTTCGGCTCAGAATCTGGCGGCGTTGGTTCAGAAAGAGGAAATAGGGGAAGGTATGAAAAAAATGAGAGCATATAATCTTTACACGCGGTTGAAGTAAAACTTCTCTGGCACTGTGATATTAAATTAAAAGAAATATAAATATAATATTTTTTATAAAATTATTAGCAATGTGGGATTAAGGATACCAACAATAAAACCACCACACTCCAATCACCTTTAATATGTATTATTTTTCCATAGTTTATTATATCTTTGAAGTTATAAAATGAATTAATGTAATTATTGTATTTTAAATAATTTAGAAAAAATCTTAACATTTGAAATTAATAACAAAAAATTGTTGTATTGAATAACTCAGGAAAAGCCAGCATCATTTTTCAAAACATATTTTAACTAGATTTAGTTACAATTTATTAGAAAATACTTATTCTCAACAATTTCTTATTTCTTTTGCTTCAGTTAAAAAACCACTGCACGCTCCCAATCCCAGCTTGTTTTTATTTCTTCTTTCTATTTTTAATTGTATTCTTATTATTATTTTTGGCTCGATCAATCTTGTCATTTTTAACTGCCTGATTTACAAAGGTATTATAATTTTTCATTCACATTGTCTAGTGTGGCCAGTATAATCAATTTATAACTATTATTAAAATAGTGAAACCTTACAGTTGTATATACTAATGTTAAAATTTAATCTACCAATAAAAAATTTAGATACATAAACATATATTCTTAATGCATATTAGTTATTGAATTCAATATTTTCTTTTCTTTTGTGAGATTAAATTTGCTAAATATTATAAGCATTCTATGATAGGGGGAAACTTTTTTACAAGCTTTTGCTTAACTTGCAATGGTTGTTCAGATCAAATTTTGCTACTGAATAATACTGAAACTTAAAGAAGATAACCTCAACTGATTGAGCTGAAATTTTGTATACAGTATACACATTTAGTTTAGATGACAATGCATGGTTAGATAAGTGACGTCATTCTAAATCTAACATGGCAGACTCCCAATGATGGCGGGCTATGTTTTTTTATGCACCCCCATGATATGGCTATCAAATGAAAGGGTTTGCTGAGAAGAATATGAATAAATACCTAAAAATGAAAAAATGAAGTTTAAGTTAAATCAAACCCATTCATTACAATACAAAATTTATATGATATAAAACCTTCTTTTTAAAAATGTTTTTTTAATATTCATTATTGTTTTTAACATTTGTTTGTTTAGATATGACAGCTTAGCGCCAGAAGGTGATGGCAACGCACCTGGTCCACAGAGGTCCGTAGAAGGTTGGATCTTATTCGTGAGCAATGTACATGAGGAAGCCCAAGAAGAAGATATACAGGTAATAAAATATTAATAGTATCAAGGCAATTATTAAAATTTCCTTAAAGATTTAAGTTAAAGAAGTTCATGTTGAAATATCCAAATCCATTTTTACATAATAAATGTAAACATGTCTGCATTGTTATCTAGAGAATTAACAATATACATAATGTCCTCCCGGCCAATTCTGGTCACGGCGGCCAATCTCATTGAGACTAGCCATCTGTGCAGGAGATATTATAGTGCAGACACAACATACACTCTATTCCTGTCACTCTCACACTCCGGTGGGACGACGACTCGACACGACCAGTAAGAGTTAAGGCGCAGAACCGACGGCTTTACGTGCTCTTCGAGCCACGGAGGGCAACACCGCCAACATCCCAGATCCGGGCTGTTACTGAGGCTTACTAATAGAAAGACTTAATAACTAAACTTGCCCCGACCCCGGACTCGAACCCAGGACCTCTGGATGTGCAGCTGTACATGCTAGCCACCAAAGCAGTTAACAATACAAGTAATAATAAACATACAGTGTTAAAACATAATTGTTATAAGTTGATCTTTTAAAAATATGTATTGCTTCTTTTTTTGATTTTTAATTATTAAATGTGTTAATTGCAGAATCAGTTCTCAGAGTTTGGTGAAATTAAAAACATACACTTGAACTTAGATCGGCGCACTGGATTCTTAAAAGGTTATGCCTTAGTGGAATATGAGACCTACAAACAAGCAGCTGTGAGTACAATTTATATATATAAATAAAAGCAAAATGTCTTTATGTGCTTTTAAAATATAAAAGCAAAGGTTCAGAATGGCTTCAAAATTTTTAACATATAACGTATTTAGTATGAATTGCTAATTTTACTACCAATTCATCAACTAGTATTATATTATGCCATATAAATTAAAGATATATATTATATTGTATTAGTAACTAGCAACTCAACCTCGCTCCGCTCGGATTCGTCCCTAGTTACGTTTTGATACTTAGTATAGATTACAAAGAAAAGTATCCTACATGGTGACCCAGATAAACAGCTATCATCATACAAATTGTCATAAAATTTTGTCCAGTGGTTTTCTCGTGATGCGTTCCCAGACAGACAGGCAGACAAAAATACTAAAAACTATAGATTTGGCCTCTGTATTGATAATAATGACTATTTTATTATATTGAATATAGATGTATTAACATGACTAAATTATAAGAGTTGCATTTTTTAGATAGAATGTAAATAAATACTTTTGTTTCAGAGTGCCCGAGAAGCCTTAGACGGAGCTGATATCTTGGGGCAAGCTATCTCGGTGGACTGGTGCTTTGTGAAAGGCCCTTCAAAAAGCCACAAGAAACGTCGATAGTTCATATATTGTTTATGTTATGTACTGCACTTTGATACTTGATAATTATTCACAACAAATTATATATTAACTTGCGATTCGCCCTCGCTTTGTTCGGGTTCGTCTCTAGGTTGTTTCCCTATATAAAATTTCATCCCCATTTTCATTTTCACCCCCTTAAGGAACGATTTTCGGGATAAAAACTAACCTATGTCCTTCCCAGGTTCTCAGACTATCTTTTTACCAAATATCATCGAAATCGGTTTAGTGGTTTCAGAGCTTATTTGGTACAAACAAACAAATCTTTCCTCTTTATAATATTAGTATAGATAAGTGTGTGAGGTGTGTTTTGAGTAGTCTTTAATTTCCAATTTTAAATGTTTCATATATGTATAAGAAACTAGCGACTCACCCTTGCTTCACTTGTGATTCATCCCGAGAAAAAAACAAATATCCCACGGGAACCTTACATATTTCAAGGTAAAAAGTAGCCTTTGTGCTATTCCAGGCTATAATCTATCTCTGCACCAAGTTACATCCAGATCCTTTCAGTCGTTCTGATGTGTTGAGTAACGAACATCCATCCACAAAACTTTCACATTTATAATATTAGTATGGATGTTATAAGAAAAGTTAAAGTTTTAACATTTATAGTTTGTTTATTTCAATATAATTCTTTAGTAGATTGCAATAAAAAAAAGTAAAAGAATTTGGTAACGGTGTGATTTTTAAATATATTGTTACTACAAAATAATTTCATTTTTTCTAATTGTAAGTTAAGAGATATTAAAGTGCTTTACATAGCAGTATAGTGTAATACATTGTTAATTATGATAATGTATGTAATATAAGAGCTTTCTAATAATCTTGTTTTATTTATAACTGATGCAAACTTGTGTTTTTTAATTAAGTTTAAAATGACTCGACAATAAACTAAGAGGTCACGCTCAATTTTGATCAACTTCAATGAAAAGGAGGTACTCGGGTCATTTAATTCAAAATACATAGCTTTGTTTGGTTAAACAGTACAAAAGTACCGTAAGCATCGCTATTGCCTATGTTACTCCCATGTTGAAGTGTAGGTATTTCATGGATTTTCAAATAAAAAGCATATATACTAGTCTCACTGAGTATTTTTCGCCAGTTCTTCCCAGATCTGAGGATTCTTCTTTCCCAACTGGTAACTGGTAGACTCATGACGTTAATTAAAAAATTGTAATAATTTAATGGAGAATTAAATATTTAGAATTTGAAAAAAAAAAACTGAAAATAGCATGGTTATGTATTGGATGGAATAGATTATTTTAAATTTATCTGGTTTTGTATTATCAAACAAGAGGCGATTATAAAAGTGCTCCCTTAGCATGTTAGTTATTTTTTGGAAAACTCGGTATACCTATCTATCGACTAGATCTTGAAAATCTAATTGTGACGGTGTAAAGCTCTAAGCAGTTGTGTGCCTGATATCTTCAGACGTGTTGAAGTGCATTATCAGATTACGAGAGCATCTCCCCTTCTTTAGACCAGGTATCAACTGTGCGTTCACCATGTCATGGTGAGGCTCAGTAGCGTCCGGCAGTTCAGCCAGGTGTAAGTTAAACTTATGAGACGCACTAAAAGACGGTGGGTTGCTCCTAGTACTTCTCTGATAGCAGTGTGGGACGTGGGAACGACACCATTGCTTATTGTGGTCTCTTGACAGACAGCTGTAGAGGCATCGTGGCCTAAAAATAAGACTAAAGAAGAAACTAAGTGGATAAAGAGCTTAAGTGATCCCGGGATATCTCATTATGATGATTTTAGTGGGGTACTAGTACCTACTGGATTTTCTAAACAGTTAGTCTCTACATAACCATCTGTTTGTGGTCATTATTATTCATTTATATAAAAACTAGTAGAACCCGCGGCTTCGCTCGCGCTAAAACTACAAAAAATCTCTAAAAAGGTAGTTTCATACAAACTTTCATCCCCTATTTTACCCCCAATGCTGAAACACGTATTTATTTAATTTTATTGAAAAGCATTTATACTAAGCTCCAAGTAATTCTGGTCATATATTTTTTAACCCTTAATTTGGAGGAAAACCCCTGAGTGTCAACACTGTCAAAAAATCGGTATTCGGTAGAAAAATTGGCCCAATCGCGCTACACACGCGACAACGCGGCAGACCGGCAGCGGCAATCTAGGGACCAAGGGTGGCCTCGCGCTCCTGAGGCTCAGGGCTGCAGGGGCTATCTAGGAAATTGCACATGCTTGACTATACTGTATACACATCACAATTTAGGTGGCAATTAAGGGTCATCCCCACTTTTACGCCCTAGATGATCCCTCAACAGAGAATAGAGATGTGAGTAGCCGCTTTTATATGCTGATATTTTTTATCTTTTTTTCTCTACGCCTTGCTGCCATATAATAAAGTGCTGAAAGGCAGCTACTCACTATGTGTAACTCAGCTCAGAGCCGGTTCAAATATTCAGTTCACAGTAGCTAGAGCCGTTGAGCTGCGGCTCAGTTGCTAGATAATCGGTTCACAGCTCAATATTACTTAATATGGCTCCGTGCATCACTTCAGCGCCACCTAACGTCAGCTATTTCGATGGACCCGAGCCGACGGACCTGTACTATAGTCTATAATCTATATTATTATACTCTTTGCGACGGACGGTATGACATTTCATCGCGACGTAAAGATATAATTGCATGAAATTAGCATTCCCCTATAATTGTGTAAAAACGAAAAAATATGACTATAATAACTTTTTTCGAAATGCTGCTTTATTACATACAAATATAATTTAGGTACATCATACATGTCATTTGTTTGAACAGAGTCATAAATTAGCTGTAAATCTATAGTTATAAGTACCCATACAACATCAATTGAGCTGAACTGTGAGCCGGTTCACAGCTCCGGTTCAAGCATATGACTCATGAGCTGACCTGCAGCTCATAAAAATTCATTGAGTTACCCATGTCTAGCAGCTACTCTATCTGATATCTGTTTCTGTATGAAGCTGACTATTCTAAATAGGGATGGAACATTTCACGAGTAGCAAGTGAAAAATCACGTGAAATGCGTAATCATACGTCACACCTGCTACTTAAATTCATAGTGGCTGCTACAAATCACAACTTGGTGAAATCTAGAGCTGTAGCAAACCGTATGTATTCGTTACTGAGTAACGGGTACGCCATCAAGTACCGAGTACCGAAACGTTACTCACGAATGCATTTCGTTACTCGCATTTTCCGTATACATTTTCGTACTGATGTTTTTATTGATTTTTTATTCAACAAAATACAATTTTCAGTTAATACCGTTGATCAGTAAATTGGGGAGTTTATTTATTTCGAGTTGCATGATTTCGGATTCTTAGAAATATTGTTTAGAAATAATTTTAAATTAGAAACAACAATTAAATTTAGAGCACATTTTTAGTTTTTTATCCAACAAATACTTATAATTTTTACTGAATGATTATGTGTAATACGTACAGACATAACCACCAACGCTGAGAACGAGCTAGAAATGTTTATTAATGAACCAGTGCTTCCGCGCGATTCTTCGCCATTAGTTTGGTGGAAATCTCACTCCTATATGTACCCCAATTTGGCGGAAATATTTCATGAGCACTGTCACATCGTGGTGACATCAGTGGAGTGTGAGAGAGTATTTTCAAAAGCGGGAAATTTCGCAACCCAAAAAAGAGCACGATTAAGCAGAAAACGAACAGCGGAACTTGTATTTTTAAAAAGCAATGAAGACTATTGTATATAGATATCTCATAAAAAAATCAATCATCAAAAAAATCAAAAAGCAAAAAAAATGATTATAAACAAATTAAAAAAATTAAGAAAAACAAAAAAAAAGTGTATAAAATTCTTTTATAAAAATTCTTATTGTACATAAAAATAATGAACTTTTAAATACGCCAATGTAATTATGGAACTTAGCTTAATACAATTTTACCGTGTGATT
This sequence comes from Brenthis ino, assembly GCA_921882275.1. Classification (NCBI taxonomy): domain Eukaryota; kingdom Metazoa; phylum Arthropoda; class Insecta; order Lepidoptera; family Nymphalidae; genus Brenthis; species Brenthis ino. The sequence continues at coordinate 22,062,577 of OV170231.1, forward strand.
ACTCTGATATATTTAAAATTCATTTAATTTTACATTGTCAGTCCCAAGCCTGTAGAAGTATGAGGGAAAGTTCATTGTTTGAAAATAGGTTCATTCAAAGCACCATGTACGTATGCAACTACGTCAGATCTATATCTCTGCTCCATATCACATCAGTAGCGCCATTGGTGACATTTCATACTTCATTTTAATAGCAAATAATATAAAGTGTGACACCAGACCGTCGAAATCAAAAATCTATGCGTGAAAAGTAGCAGGTGAAATCACGTGAAAAATTGTTGTAATTTCATCACGTGATAATGATTTAAAAGTAGCAATCATTTCCATGCTTAATTCTAAACTACGAGCAATAACAAGGATGGAGCAACTGTATTTAATTGAACATTTACAATATATCTGATCGTATCCTTCTTATAGACTTCTAAGCCAGAGGGACAGAGACAGAAATACTCAATTTGACCTTTGTTAAAATCGCAATGAAGCCGATTAAGCAGTGAGTAGGTATATGTATATAATTTTATATATTGAAAGTATACCTTTTCCTTTGTATTTTTTCCCGTAGAATCTATTTGTTATTATTTTTTGAATTTATCGATATTTTGACAATTTTTGATCGATTACCGATTGTTTAATCGATAAATTTTGGACATCACAATAATAGTCAATATATGAACCGGTAAATTTTGGCACATCCACAATAATAGTCAATATATAAATATAGTAATTATATAGCTTACTCGGCTTCATTTTAAGAATTTTTCGGCGTTTTAAGGAAGGGCAAATTGAATACTTCTGTCTCTGTCCCTTTCCTTGAGAAGTCTATAAGAAGGACACGATCAGATATATTGTAATTGTTCAATTAAATATAGTTGCTCCAGGACATGCTTGTTATTGCTCGAAGGTTTTGCCAATAAGGTCTCACGGTTTCATTTGATAAAGTATTTCTTAGTTTCCTTTTAATTAAATAAGCTTCTCTGCATCAGCATTAGAGTGTGGTAAACACAATAAATGCAAAAACCGCGCTAGTGTCTTACAAGACACTAATTGTATTGATCAAACGTTATTTCATTCCCTACAAAACTATAACTCTATAGCTGGGTACACACCGTGTCACCGATCTAACTAACGCCAACGAATGAGTTTCGTTGGCCCTGTTTGGACGACTTAGCGATCGCCATTCGCCAACGATTTATATATGTAGCAATTTATTCTATGCCAACGATCACGATCGTTCGTTGGCGTGTGTCGGCACACTGTGCCTACGATCCAAAGTGTGGCCGTAACATCAAAAGAATCCTGCCATTAGATCAATCTCTATATAGTTTGTTCATTAGATCGAACTCAGTGTGGACTTTCGCCAAAGGCTAACGAACGAACGACTTCTCTGAAGTGAGAGCGTAGCGTGCTTACTTCTAACTTAATATATAAGTTATTTCCCACCGTAGAGTGGAGTAATGATGATCCGTTTAATTTTTATTTTCCTTGGTAACTCATTAAGGTAGGTGGGTATATAAAACTAGCAATTATAAGTATTTCGTCGTCGTCCATGATCAAATTTCGAATGCAAGCCGGAATTAGGTGCCATCGTATGTTCGACCACTAAATTTGGACGTATCTTCAAAGACCAACGAACGTGCGGTAGCCAACGCTTAATATCCTTCGTTGGCGTTCGTTGAGTTTGTGTGTACCCAGCAGTAGACGAGTATAACAGATTAAAAATCAGTAATTTTTATTATAATGTTTGTAATAAATTTGCCTCTATCTTCTCAAATTTAAGTAGTCAAAACATCGTACGATATCGATTCGATAGTAAGGTAAGGCGAAAGGTCGTACGCACGTATAATTCATAATTGTCAAAAAAGACATATACGATTTGAATCGTACAAAATATGGCAGCTTTGTTTTTAGGCTTGATAGCTTTGTAATTATTAAAATAAGACGATTTTTGTTACGGTACACTTTTCTGACCCGCGTACCCGTATGTTTCAGTGTGATTTTAAATACGTTTCACGCCAAAAAGACGAGAAAACCTTTTGTTTTAGGATATTTTAATAGAATGAAACATCATTTTCATATTATTCTTTGAAGTTTCTAGTACGAAATAATGAAAACTGTTCGTTCAATCGAATTTTGCTTGGCCTATCTAACCTACTTATGAAATATTCCATCCAAGAGCAATGTATTTGTTTGTGCATATTATTCCAATTACTAACGTGTTTGATTAGTTTAATCAAAGCCATGCATAAAGCCAATTTTTATTAATCTTAGGATCCAGATCATTTTTCTCGAGTTTTTCGTCTATTTCTTTGACGGGCTCTGTAGCTCAGGTGTCTTGATCTATTTAAATATTTGGGTGTCAGTTTTGCTGCCGGCAAAATACCTCTACATAGAATTTAAATATTTTTTTTACAGTCACAATCTATACTAATAGACTATTTCAACGCGCTAATCTCAGGAACCACCAAATACCAATGCGATTTGATAAATTCTTTTAGCATTAAGTAGCCCGTTTATTGAAAAGGCTATCTATATAAATAGTCTATAATTTCCATACTAACCGTTAAAACATATTTAGAGATGAATCCAAGCGAAGCAAGGAAGAGTAGCTAGATTATAAAATCTTACAAATGAAAGAAGTGTCGAAATACCTGCTTTATAAGCATTTGGTTGCAAATATAATTGCCAAAATAACTTATGTCCAACTAAATTTTAAGATTAACAAACCATTTATTCAAAAATTCAAGGAAGGTCAATAAAATTAAACACAATTATATTCTTATTCGTCTATTAACTTCAAGCTATTGAACTGGCGTTTGATGCAATACGAGGCCAGAGGTCTGCGCATTCCTTCGCCACAGGTCCAGTGATAGCCGAGCCTTTCATTTCGCCCTTGTTGTTTACTATCACACCTGCATTATCTTCGAAGTATATAAACACCCCATCCCTCCTTCTGAACGGTTTCCGCTGTCTGATCACCACTGCTGGCATTACCTAAGAAATATGTAACACTCAAATTAGATTACCAATAATAAATAAAATTTTATTAGCTTTGGGACTATTTAACTCAAACATAATAGATATTGAAAGCTTGAAATAGAAAAAAAAATGTCTAGGGTGTAACAAAATACAACACAGATACAAAATATATAAATAATTCCTTAAAAATAAAAAATATTTAATCAGTGCTTATTGCCTAATTTCATAACTAATGTTCAGTAAAAAATAAATAAGGTAAACGCTACAAGGATGCAAGAATCAACTAATGTACAAATTAAAATGAATCTAAAACTTAAATTTTGAGATAATATTCTAAAATAACATGCCAGTCTTTGTAATAATTATCATCTACGGACAGACCGTTATAATTTTTAATTTGTAGGTTAAGTATATAACTCGCAGTATGCATTTTATTTGAAGCGATAACTGAATGTCAAACAAAATTAGTGTTAACTTTATCTGTAGGCAGTTAAATAATTGTATAAAGCAATTAGGAAATATATGTTAAGTTTTATCTCGTGGTCTTATACTACAATATCGACTTAAGATAATTCGCTCAGTCAGCCAAGGTGTAACAACACATTGTAATTCACAATTCAGTTAATAATTAGCGAAACCATGGCATATCATCATTGCAATTTTCACAAAACAGATAATTTCTCACATGTTTTATAAGTAAAAGCATGCAGTAAGAAATGAATTGTTCACAAGCAATGCAGTTTCATACCTTTTTCCTGAGTTCTGGTTTGCCTTTCTTTACAGTAGCGACAATCATGTCACCCGAGCCAGCTGCTGGCAGTCTGTTCAGGCGACCTTTGATTCCCTGCACAGCGATGACATACAGGTTCTTTGCCCCTTAACATTAATAACAATAATCAATCATTTATATTTATGTATGACATGTATACATAAGAAACAACAAGATAATTTTGATGTCTTTTTTTATATTTTATATTACAAAATTTAAATGTTTCATTAAATGTTAACATGTTGACTGTCCGTACTATCGTGTGTTACAGCTTGTACGTCCATTAGGTGTTTGTTAATCCCTCCACGACCGCGGACACGCCGGCGTGTCGTTTACAATAGATTTCTTAGAATTTTAATTAATTTCTTAGAAATTTACCTGGAGGTGTTTTGTCATATATTGCACGGACGTCTTGGCTTGATTTACATGTATTACATATTAAATTTACTATGCACAGCCGTTTCGGCTTGATTTATGTGCATTACAGATGAGACATAAACATTTGCAAATTTGTTTTTTCTTGCTGGTAGACCTGTTTCAAATCTAGCAATAGGTACTTTTATTTATTTGTCAACTGATGCACTTGTAGAAAAGCCTTTTAAAATTTTGTTTCATTGTTTTAGTAAACTTTAACCACAAAGTAGTATTGACATATAATGTAGGCAATAAAGGCATAGACTTGGCAGATCAGCTAGCCAGCTACAAATCGCCAGTGCGAAAAACATTCATTTGGTACAAAAAGATCTCAAGTCAAAAACGTTGCACAGCATTACAGAAAACTGAAGGAAACTGGATTCTTGACCAACACAGTAAGATAAGGCTACACATGTCCTAACTGCGTGTCTTGCTTACAAAAAAGCATTTTATTTAAGCTGTTATAACTATTCTCATCGATTAGTATCTCTTCGAGGTTACATAGGGCTAAAAAAATTATAAATTAAAGAATCGGCGGGACTTTGTTTTTTTTTTTATATTTCCATGTTCCTTACCCATACGTCCATTGATCATAAAAAAGTATAGCTCCCACGCCCAGTCCAGAAAACGCTGTTAAGTTTACATAGGCACGTGAATTAAATCTAATGCACGGACGTCACACGGTCGATTCCGAATGCAGTACATTTAATGCACGGACAGTCAACGTGTTATGTATATAAATAAAATAATAGTAATCATTACTTTAAACACATTAAAATACTCAAAATAAATTGGAACGCTTCTTTCATATCAGCAACACCGTATATTTCATATAATATGTAGGTACACCCTTGTGTGAAAACACGATGCACTTCTATTGTACTAGCAATGATAGACTCTAATTATACTGGATGATATCAGACACAGCCAAGGAAAATATCATTATGTATCAAAACACAACGTGTTTTAAAAAATATCATCATCACATCCAGTTTACTGTTAAGTTACAAAGTAAGGTTATAATATTATTCTATTGTTTTACCTGTGTTATCTGCGCAGTTTATAACGGCTCCAACCGGGAGACCCAGTGAGATGCGGAATTTCGCTCCCGCGGAACCACCACGTCCTTTAAAAATAATAAAAGCCCACTGTTATACATCTTTTACTTAACCATAACACATGACAATTTTTGGGGATATGGTAAAAATATACATGCATTCACAATATATATATAATTAAATCATATTATCACAAGATTATACAATGATTTTAATAAACTTTAACGAGATTCAAACGGATATTTTATAATTCACAAACCTCTCTTAGACATTTTGTTGTGTCAATTTCTTGAAGAGGAAATCAAAAGAACTACACTGTGAACTTGTCAGTAGATTGCGGTTTGTTTTCGTTCAGAAATGCGTGAGATATGAAGTTAGCTGAGATTCGTAATTGTAATATAATTTAATTTATTGTTTCACAATTAGTTCGATTTTAGGAATGCATACAAATTAAAAGTAATAAAATAGTTAATATTTTATTTGTCATATAAGACTTAAATATTTTAAATTTTACTACTCAATTTTGCACTATAATCCATATAATAAGATCATATAAACTGACTGAAACATATTTAATTCTTATTTTATTATATTTACTTGTATTGAAGATGTATTTCAATACATAATACAATATTCCAAGTAAGTAATATTTGGTTTATAAGTTTTAGAACGGAACATACATTCCATTTAACAAATACGATGTCACAATAAGGTTATTTTTTTATATCACTTTGTAGATTTATGGGACTTTAATTAAGTTTATAAATTCATTCAAAATTTTAACATAAGATTATAATGTAGTAATTTTAGTTTAAATCATTTAATAAATAAAGAAGCTTACGTGAAACTTTTAATATTCTATGCGTGAAACGTAATAGAACTAAAAAGTGTTTGTCATTTTCGATGCCGCTTGTCATTCTGCAGACTGCAAATTACAGACAGTTTTTGTTCGCAACATTACAATTCGTTTTATTAGAAAAGCAATATTAACTTATAATGTCTTTTATGGGTGATATGATGAATCCAGCACCTTTATGGCATAATGGACCAGCACCAGGAGCGTTTTATAATTTCCCAGCGAACTCTACATCGTTTGGGCCTTCAAATTACACAGTTCAAGATTTCCGAGCTCAGTAAGTTGGTTAATAGTGTGTTTATTTTGTAATTCTTAAAATTACAACCTTATTTGTTATAACTTATAATAAATGTATCGTTGAGACAGTTTTTAATACTGAGAACTTGTTTTTTTAACAAATTTTAACGATAGCAATTAATTTTATAGTTCTGCTAATCCAATCACAACTACCACTACTGTGATTGGAGTCAAGTTCGACAAAGGCTGTGTAATTGCTGCTGACACACTTGGTTCTTATGGCTCCTTGGCACGATTCCGAGACTGCCCTAGAGTTTTGAAGGTTAATGATCTTATCCTACTGGGATCTGGAGGAGATTATGCTGATTATCAGTACTTAAAAGATATAATTGAGCAGAAAATGTAAGTGTTCATAATGTTATACAATGTAAATTGTATATTACATTTGTTTATGATATAGTCTTTGTGTCACATATGATATTTTTATTTTAGAATTGATGAACAATGCATTGGAGATGGTCTGCAATTAAAACCTAAATCTCTTCACTGCTGGTTGACTAGAGTGCTGTACAATAAGCGCAGCAAGATGGATCCCTTGTGGAACAATTATGTAGTTGCTGGAATACAAGTATGTGTAGCTAGTATGATTTTTTATGATTAATCACTTTTTTATTCTATGAACACATATATTACTACAGATTTTATATAAATGAAATATAACAAGGAATTAATGTAATCATTATATTATAAATGATTGCTTATTATATTACTTAGGATGGAGAACCATTCTTGGGGGCAGTGGACAAACTCGGCACAGCATATGAGGATGGAACAATAGCAACTGGGCTTGGAGCATATATGGCAACCCCACTGCTTAGAGATGCCTTAGATAAGGGACCTCTAGATGAAGAATCTGCAAAGTATGAATTGTATTATGTCCTCAAAATTCTTTTTTTAAATTAGTTACTTTGTTTAATATTCGGTAGGCTGACTTTTTTAATATTTTTATAAATAGTACTTTCTTATGTTTCCAGAAGAAATTGTGTGCTACCACACCTTACCTTATTTACCAAGTACCATACCTTCTTGCCTTAAAATATTTTTCATTGTTGACAGACTTCATGAATGTTGTTCTTTTTTTATCTACATAATGATTTAGTTTTTAATTTTACATGATCCTAATTTTATAAAGAGGAAGACTTTGTTTGTTTGAACATGCTAATCTCAATAAATACTTATTCGATTTGAAAAATCTGATCTATTCGATACTAACCGTTACACCATACCTAGAGATGAACCCAAGCGAAGCATGGGTGAGTCGCTAGTACGCAATAAAGAATATACATTTTTATTTTACAGAGCATTGGTGCGCAAATGTATGGAAGTTTTGTTCTACCGTGATGCCCGCTCGTTCCCAAGATATCAACTTGGAGTGGTTACAGCATCCGGTGTTACTGTAGATGAACCAGTTGAGCTCAAACATGACTGGTCACTCGCTCACATGATTCAAATGAAGTGAATGCATAAATTTAAATACAATTAATTAATTGTTTAAATAATAAAGAATACAGATTTATTTTGTTTTATTATTTAATTAACATGTATGTTGTGTGCTGGTTCTGTGAAGTAAACATACATAAACAAAAATATTATATTTATAGCCAACTGTAATTACATAGGTAACTTAAAATAGAAACAATTGAGGGACACGTGGAAGAAAATGTCTTCTTTCCATTTTTAATTGTTTTAACAAAAATTAAACTATTTAAATTAGCTAATGACTAGTAAGAAGTTAAAGGAAAGTAATTATAACTGTGTCCATATATAATTTTGTCTTATAAATAAAATTGAATGTCTAAATGTGTTGCAAAACGCTAAACTTGAGAACGGCTGGATCAATTAGGTTATTTTTATTTCAAATATTCGTTAAACTCCGAGGAAGGTCCTTACTTCTTATGAAGTGAAAAACTGGAGTAATTTCAATGAAAAATGTAAGAAACACATTTTTCTCTTTATACTGGAGAATGCAACCTTAACATTAATATGAAGTAATTTAATGCATTTGTAGATTTGACACTATTTAAAACGTACCTAGTGACGAAGTACAGCTCTAAATATATATAATATAATAGGTATAATGCCGCAGGTACCGCCGAGCAACAGCATTACTACTAAATACATATATAAATATATTGTATATTTATATATGTATTGAGTAGTTGAAATATGCTAATTAAGCCCTCTCATTGCCTAACATGGCATCATTATTTTTTTAGTTTATAATTTTTTTCTTTTGAGAGTGCCATAATTTATTTAATGTGACGTCGCATAACCTAAGTCCAGTGGATAAACAAGACGCTTTAAATTATGATAAGTAATTTAGAAATAAAAAAGGAGCGTATGAACATACATATCTATCGATCAAAATCATAACCCTACTTTTGCTTCGCCTTAGCCGTTTGGAAGATTTGCCGGAACAGACAGACACAAAAAAAAATGTGTTTTTCTTATAAGTACCATATATAATTTGGTATGAATTTAGTAAAAAGCTATTATTTTAACATAACAAACAGACACTACTTACTTACTAATTTTATTTAGCTGTATAGATTAGTGCTCTTGCAAAACTGATTAGACAAAAAAGTGTGGAACGCTTCACGATTTTGCGTGTCATCCTTGCGCAGGGGCCATGCTAATCTTCTCTGTATCGTTCCAATTTTAGTATATGTACTGCCGAAGCGAGTACGATTGAACGTGTTAAATTATTGTATATATATGTAAGAATGCTTACAAACTTCGATAGCGTGTTTCAGAACAGTAAACTCAATCCTTAAATTATTTAAATAGATGGCGCTGTAAGTTTATTACATTATATATACCCCAATAGATGGCGTTATTTTTATAGAATATTTTTTTTATAATCTTAAAGTATTATAATATAGTGACAACTGACAAGCGACTCACCTCCGCTTCGCTCGGGCTCGTCTTGATTGCCCATATAAATTTTGTGGATGATTTCCGGGATAAAAACTATCCGACGTATTTCGCAGGGTCTCATAACTATCTTACCAAATTTCACTTAAATTATTCCAACGCTTTCGGAGCTTTTTCGGTACAAACAAAAAAATCTTTCCTCCTTTGAAGGATGAGAAGGATTTATAGAATGTTTTTTTTATATATGTATATATGTATTTTTTTCTCCGTCAAGAGTGTCTACTCGCTTCGTCGCTTCGGCATTACATATGCTATAAAAACTTAAAAAAAAACCGACTTCCAGGCACTAAAATGTAAAAAAAAAACTAAAGGCAGGTTTTCATTTAGAATAGATACCTAGCTAATCAGATATTTTCGAAGACGGTGCCAGCCGATGCAAAGCAAATCTAATATATTTCGATACGTAAAATACATATTTACCTATTAGATATTCATATCTTAAATCGGCTGGCACCGATTTCGATTTATCTATTCTAAATGAAAACCTACGTTTAGTTATTTTTTACATTTTAGTGCCTGGACGTCGGTTTTTTTAAGTTTTTATTTGTCAATTTTTAGTGTAGACGTAATAAGCAGGTAATTTGTAAGAAGAAAGTTTTTTAATAACATATTCGATTAAACAATTTATTTTAAAAAAATATTTTTTTGTTGATTTTTGAAAAAACTGCTCGACTGATTTCGATAAAATTTATATGGAACCACCTGGGAAGTATACCCTTTGAAACGAAAAAAAAATCCAAATCGGTTCAGGCGTCTTCGAGTAATCGGTGAACATACATAAAAAAGACTCCGACGAATTGAGAACCTCCTGCTCTTTGGAAGTCGGTTAAAAATTAGAACAATACAGAGAAGAATAACATGGCCCCTGCGCGAGGATGACACGCAAATTCGTGACGCGTTCCATATTTTTTTGACATATCAGTTTTACAAATAACTCAAATAATCCTACACCTACTAATATTATAAACGCGAAAGTTTGTGAGAATGTCTGCATGTTTGGATGTATAGATATATGGATGTTTGTTACTCTTTCACGCAAAAACTACTGAATGGATTTTAATGAAACCTTACAATAATATAGATCATAAATCAGAATAACACATAGGCTTCCCGTGGGATAGATTTGATTTTGTTTTTCTATAAATATTTTATCTTTTTATAACGTCATATAAATTCATGATTGGGATATTTACTCATTTAGGTACATACATAACCAGACGTAGCACAGTACAATACGGATTAGATATTTGTTAAGTAAGGTCTGTGTATATATATGTGAGAAACAACTCTTCAATTTGTAAGGTAAATTTATTTAATTTTGGCAGTTGCGGGTTTCAATCCTGTTAATTACAAAATGAAAGCTTTGAAGTTAAAGATTAAGGTCACAGGTTCACAGGCTCCCAAACACATTCTCGAGTATAATTGTTCAATAATAACAATACAAAGTTAACTTGTTTTTCCTCATCTAAAAGCAAACCCTTTCATTTGATATCCATATTACTTCTTAACTTTGAAAGGATACATCGTGAGGAAACCTGCATGCCTAAGAGAATCTAGCAAGTTTTTAAAAGAAATGTGAACTCCGCCAACCCGCACTTGGCCAGCGTGGTGGACTATGGCCTGTTCCCCTCGTACTGAAGAGAGGCCCGTGTCCAGCAGTGGGACGTTAAAAAGGGCTGAATACAATTATGAAGGCGAATAAAAAACATAGTCCGCCATCTTTGAGGGCCCGCCATATTGGATTTAGAATGACATCACTTAGCTATGGTTAGTTAAATATAGCATAGCAGTGTCATACAAACCAAACGTGTGTGCCAAAATTCAGCCCAATCGGACACTGAAAAGTGGAATTTGCAATATTTGATTACAGACATCGGGACAGGTGGAATTAAATAATAGTTTGTAAAAAAGAGAAGTGATAGACAAACGGACAACGTAATTATACTATGCGGGTCCTATTTTATCCCTTTTCAGATAGAAAATTCTAAAAAAGCAACCATTCAGATCACAGGCAGGCTAGTTTGGGTATATTATATATCTATTACATATAATAAAATTCTAGTTCAGTCGAATCTGTTCATTAAATATATTTTTGGAAAATCTTATTGAAATAGTCATTATTATTAATTCAGATGCCGAATCTATAGTTTTTAGAATTTTTGTGTCTGTCTGTCTGGGAGTGCATCACGAGAAAACCACTAGACAGATTTTGAGGAAATTTGGCATGCTGATAGCTGGTTATCCGAGTTAACATATAGGATACTTTTTACTGCATGAAAATATCACATCTCTGAGAAATCTGTACTAAGCGTTAATACGTAACTAGGGACGAACCCGAGCGGAGCGTGGGTGAGTAGCTAGTGTTATAATAATATCTTTATTATGCAATGGACAATGGATGTAATTATTTGATAAAGGCCTAGTTGTGCTGTTTGCAAGTAGTTCTATAGGGAATATGTATCTATCAAATAATTTATAATCACGTTTGAGTTTAAGAATATTTTAAATGCTTAGAACCTGAACGTTAAATAGAAAGTCGTATGGAAGTGTTATTTCTGACCTCATAACTGTACATATAATAATTATTATTCCCGTATAATGAGGCACGTTTAATTGCTTTAATATTTATAGATATTGAGTTTTCTAGGGCTGGAGATCATGTTTTCTCGTTTTCACCCAGCATCCGCTCTAACTTGGCATGGTCGATCTCGCCCCTCATTTAGTTTTACTTATTCTTAAGAAAAGAAAAGCTTGCGCGCCTATGATAGTATAATGTGTCTAAAGTAGACATTATTTATGAAAAAGAATCATTGTGAGTATGTCAGTCACAATCTGAATTATCTTCAAAACTGCAATGTAGTATTTTGTAACAAATTTTAAATGAACACGGACTAACGCATTACTTTTAAAAATCTTATTTTATTTTTTAATTAATTAGAGGACACGTTTAGCTCAGTTTGTTATGACCCTACTTGCTGTGCCAGCGGTCGCGTCTTCTAGTCCCGCTGGGTGCATTCATATGTGCGATGAGCACGAATGTGTGTACTCCAAATACGGGTGTTTATATTTATAATATGTGTGTATTTAAAGTTATATATGTGTAGTGTATCAACTATCTGGTATCCATAACACAAGCTTTAGAACAAAGCTTATCATGGAACCAGATGGTGCTGTGTGTTAATGTCCCAAAATATTCATTTTAATTTGGGGGGTTAATATTAAAGCTAGATTATAAAAGTTTGGTGGGTTTTAGTATGGAATGTATGGAGTGTTATCACAGTCTTATTCACATTTAATATAAGTATAACAAAAATCCCTAACTTTCTAAAATCTCATATTGACCTTCACGGTAGTCCAGCGCACACTTGACTATTTTTTTTATGAGGTAATTAAAATTGATTTCTTAGATAACATCAACCATAATCTGATCAGAAAACAGAAAAGTGTAAGTACCTCGAAATTAAACAAATTGACCAGTAGGTATTGAAATAATAAAAATATTTTTATAGTAATCTCTGTAGTGAGTTTAGTTACATAAGATTATGAAAGCTGTTCGGGAATAGGGTCTAAATAAATCTGTTGTTCCTCCAGTGGTCTATATTCGATCTTAATCATTATTTGAAACTAGCGGTTTAACCTCACTTCGCTCGGTTTTGTCCCTAGTGAAAAAAAACCTATCCGTAATCCAAACCGTATATTTTCGCGGGATTAAAAGTAGTTTAAGTGCTATTCCAGAACATAATCTATATCTGTGCCAAATTTCATCCAGATTCGTTCAGCCGTTCTGGTGTGATTGAGTAACAAACATCCATCCATCCACACTTTCACATTTAATCGTACTAAGAGTAAGATTCGAGGGAAACATATATGAATAGAATTTACTTATGTATATAAAAAAAACCAATTACTTTACAATTATTTTTGATAATAAACTAAAGCTCGTCAATAGCTATTAAACAAAAGAAAAAAATCTGATTAGAAACAGAGGAGAAAAAGATTGTACTGAATGAATTGTTGTTTTTGCCTATTTATATATACCCAGATTAACAATCTTAATGTAAGCTTCATCCTACTAAATGCTACCAGTGCCGGAGTTAACCTTAGCGCCGCCCTTGGGCATAGTAAAAAATGCCACCCTATTGAAATCCGCCCGAAATTTTGCATAAAGTTTCGATAAAGTTCTTTTTTGAAAAATGCAAAAAAAATAATGCAAGATTTCAGTTTTTTCTAAAAATGTACAAGTTATTTTTTTTTATTATTCATTTTTTGTAAAATAAAAAAGCATTTTCGATAACGAGAAGAAAAAATTTTTCTCACCACCACTGGGCACTAACCCCGAGTGCCCCTAGTATAAATCCAGTGCTGGCTAATACTAATTTAACAGACAATCGATTTAAAATTACACTAGCGACACATCCTCGCTCCGTTCGGGTTCGTCCCTTGGAAATTTTAAGATAAAGTTATAGATTGTAAAAAATCTAAATATATTCACCCGAATAACCAGCTATCATCATACCAAATTTCACCAAAATCGGTCCAGTGGTTTTCTCGTGATGCGGTCAGAGGCAGACAGACAAAATTTTTAAAAACCAGAGATTAAGTCTCCCAATACTTACTTTTCCAATAAGATTTTCCATAGAATATTTAAAGTTTTGTACGAGTATATGTAAGATTCGACCCAGTTAGAATTTTATTATATGTATAGAAGAAGATATTATCTACATACATTCTACATAGGTACACGAGAATGCGTCAGTTAAAATTTTATTGGCGATTTAAAATTGAAGATAGCGTCAAACATTAATGAAAACAAAGACCGACACAAAAAATAAATGGTGAGATAATTCTTCTAAAATGTTAACAGTAAGTAGTTAGATTTTATTCTTTGTACTAGCAACTCACATTCGCTTCGCTCGGATTCGTCCCTAGGGTATGTATGTACAACTTCCCTATTTGAATCGGATATTATTAAATTTTTCATTGGTTTTCTTTTTTTTCGTAGGACCCTATCTTTGTTTCAAAAATAAAAGTAGCCTAAGTTACTCCTTATTACATCAGCCATTTGCCAGTGAAAGTTCCGTCAAAATCGGTCCAGCCATTTCATAGATTAGCCGGAACAAACAGACAGACAAACCGGAAAAAACAGACAAAAATTGTAAAAAATGTTGTTTTCATATATGTACCGTGTATACATCCATATGCATTCAGTAAAAAGCTGTTATTATGACATTACAAACAGACACTTCAATTTTATTTATTTGTATAGATATTATTTTAGAAACAACCGTACCTTGGAGCGTCTTACTTTTGAGAGTAGTCTCAGACGGTTTGGAGGACATTATTATTATTATTATTAAAAAAAAGGTTTTTTATAGGATCATGTGCCCGTCATTCTGTCCAGACATATATAGGATAAGGTGGCCTAAATGACAACATACGAGTATAAGTACCACAAGAACAGCTTATCGCTAAATGTACTTATGTCAATTTTTTATTTTAATCTTGTTATTACAACTTATACGCCGAAACTTCTTAAATCGTAATATTATAAAAATATAAGAATGCAGAACTCTAGGAATACGGAAATATTTTCGCGAGTCTGACTCACACTTGACGTAATTAATTTTATACAAAACACATGTTGTAGCCTCCTACTTTGCCTTTAAATTTATATTTTTATTAGCTGACCCGGCCACGCGTTGCTATGGCACATATATGAAAATCGTTAAATTTGCAATAAAAAAGGAAATAATCAGGATAGAAACTATCCTATCTTTTAAGTTGGAAGAAATCACATATTTAAAAAAAAATATACGTTACAATCGGATAAGTAGTACCAACATCGTGACACGGGAATTTTATATATTAAGACAGTCCTCAATCGGTAAACTTCTTAATTATATAAAATAGATGTTTAGAACTTCTTGATCGATAAAAATCAAGGCTATATTATTAACTCAGATTTTATTTACAATACTAGCATCGATTGTGCAATTACAACTGAATAAACACATACACAGGCAGACAAATAACTTAAAAATTTTGAGATTTTTTATTCATTCTGCTCTACATCTTCATTGTTAAAAGCTATACGCTTACTTCAATATATTTCAGTGTAATAATTTTACGCCTTTAAACTTCACATTGTATTCTACTAATCCATACTAATATTATGAACGTGATAGTTTGTGAGGACGGACGGATGGATGTTTGTTACTCTTTCACGCCAAAACGGCTGAACGGATCTGGATGAAATTTGGCACATAGATAGATATAGTCTGGAATAGTAAATAGGTTACTTTTTATTACTGTAAAATGTACGGTTCCCGTGGGATAGATTTGTTTTTGTCTAGGGACGAACCCGAAGAGAAGCGAGGGTGAGCCGCTAGAAGATCATAATTTTAGAAAGATTTTAAATAATACGACTTTTAAGTTTAGCTTATTTGAAATTTTTCAAAGTATAGCTTTATTTGGGTAATTCTATTTACTTAAATTAGTGCAGAATTTTACAAGCTTTCAACATACTTATTCCACGTACGCTTTTAAACTTTAGTTTATGGAGCAAGAAAATTCCTTACGTTTATACTTAATGCCGGTACTTTAATATTCTATTTTAAGATGGAACGTGAGGTAAAATAAGTTTAATCGCATTTCTATGACCGAGGGCATAATGCTTCAAGATTTTATTTGCACCTTTTATTTTGATAAAATATGGCGTCTACGGCGAATGTAATGTGATGCAACGAGTAATATAACTTTATAAAGGTATAACTTGAAATAATCGTTGTATTTTATATTAAGCATTTAATTTATTCCTTGCGCATCATTTCTTTCCGCAAAGTAATGATAGTATATCCATTGTTTTAGATTATTAACATGTTAAGATAATAACCTATGTACCTATATAAAATTTAATTGCAAAGTTTTCTTTTATTGTATCTAACTATATAGAAAGCTTTAGATTCTTGCACGTACTTTAAAATAATGATTTTTTTATTAAGAAAACAAAAACCACCCAAACAAAACGAGAACAAAGAGCTTAGTAGTAAACCTATAATCAGTTCAAGAATGGATGAAATATGCAGTTAATTTCTGCAATTTAAACTTGTACTTATTCGCCTTAAAGTATAATAATATCCATCGATACGAAACTCACCTTCTTTCATTAGAAAAAACCAAACGTTGACAGAAAATTTTTTTTTCATGTTTAAACATTATAAAAACCTAATTCCACAACTAAAAGCTTGTTGGCGTCAACCGATAAGCTATCGCCTTTCTTTCTGCAAGTTTAAAAAAACACCGTAATCAGTGCAGCGGAGCGAAAAGTAACTGTTGGAAAGTATACATGACCTGAGAGGACGAACAACCGCCACCTCGTTCAGTAAGACCGCAGTCGCCTAGCGGTCAAGGCTTCGCGTCGGGAATTAAAACTGAATAAAAGCGCGCGTAACTGTCAATGTCATTAGTTGACAATAAAAATATTCTTCTTTTTTTTTTTAAACGCTAAAGCTTCACGTATTATGTATAACCGTAAACTGTGCTGGATAATGCATTCGTGATTGTGACTTGAAATCCGTTAATCAGGTATATTTATTTATAATATTTTATATTTTTTTTAATATAGCTCAAAATTATTTTAAATTTTTCATTTGTGATTTATAAAATTTTAGGCCTACCTATTTATAAATTACAAGAAATATAAAAGTAATCACGAAAATTATCAATCAAGTATTAATTAAAAACACAATAAATTCAAAAGTAATGCTTGAAAGAGTACGTTTTTTCATAGCTTTATCAGTGCTCAGCCGAGACGATCGGGAATAACGGCCCTGCAATCATAGGTTGTTGCTCTTCCTACTGGCCGTACCTGAGAAATAAAACCAACTAAATATGGAAAGGCTAGCTTTATCCCTATCTAGTCACTTTAAAGCAAACTGGTGGCATTATAAAACTTTCTTTTTACCAACAATAAACAGACAGAAGACAATTTAATTTTCGGCTGCCGTTTAATAATTCAATTTGCGCTCAGAACTTGTAAAAAGTCCGCCGTCGTGAGTTTGTGTTCCGTTGTGTGAATGTAGGTCAGTGAAATGATCGAAACACGGTCCCGTATGGAATCCGACCCGGACGACCGCGGCCGATTTTGTTGTCACCGACACTGACCGACATACTTTTATTATTCTTCCATTATTCAAATTTATTCTTGCAATTCTTAGCATGGTTCATATGCACTTCTTCGTCTGATTACAGCCATTTTTTATTTTTTATTTTCTCATAATAGTAATAAAATTAAATAAACATAATTGTGTATACTTGGTTTTAAGCTCTTTATTTTTTTATTGTTAATAACAATCATATATTTTATTATCTTCAAACACAATCCTTACAATTCTTTTATGGCTTGATAATAATTTCCTCAACGTTTATTTAATAAATATTTACTTTTGGAGCCACAAAAAAATATCGAAACTTTTTTTACACCATTCTAAAAAATTATCCATCCCTTTCACGATAAGATTTCAAATACAAAGGAGTATTTACGTCTCAATTGACTTACATTTGAGATAAGCGCGAGATAAGCAGGTTCTGTCGGGGTCATTAACATCGAAGAGCCTTTGCTCGCTCGGAAACAGAAAGTTCATCTTGGCCGTTATATATCGCCTTTTAATGACTAACTTATATCTTTGACATAGTGTCCTTATTTTTTTTTATTAGACTTTGGCAACTAATTTTTTATGGCAATATACATATCTCTATACTGGGTTAGTAGATAGTAATCAATTCAACGATTATAAATACAATTTTGTTCTGATTAAAGTTTTTTTTTTAATTTTTAACATGACTAACACATACAGTCGAGCAGATTACTCATCACTTTTTTAAACGTAAAACTGGTTCCTGTTATAGCAAATTGAAAAATTGTAGGTACTCGGTTACATTTTAAATAATTAGTTTCTCAAGCTAACCGTTTTCCCCTTTTACTGTAATTGAAAGCATCTGCAGTCTGCACTTTGTTAATGGCCAAGCAGGTGGCGTCTTAAATTGTATTTTACTAAAGGTTAAAGATATTGTTACATTACAAATTATGTATTATAACACGACAAAATATCTTAGGGACTTGAAAGTATCGATAGTCATATAAAAGAAAAAAAAATCAGAAATAACAAAACCCGACTGCGAAAAAAGCGAACTAAAAAGATGAAAACAAGTTGACCAAGGAACATAGTATTATGCAGTCGGAGACATACACCCACATAGCAAGACTCGCAGCTAGTATAAAACATAATATAAATAATATGTATAATTTAGTTTTGAAAGATCCTAACGTATATCTTCTAGGATTAAAACTTATAACTCATTTTCCAAGCATTAAATTCATATTGTATTTATGAGTGACGTCGATAAAAATACCATCGTAAAGCTTATGGTACGAAGAAACTTGTCTAGTGATGAAGGCAGAAAGTGATATACCTCCTTGGTCACAAAAATCCACAACTACTTCGTTTTTACTTTATATATGTATCATTGGTAGGTATATAATATAAATAAAAGCTCGTTTTTAAATTGATTTATGCATTCGTTAAAAGTCCATTTTTTTGTAATTAATTAAACTAAAAAAAAAAATAATAAATAAAAATTGCATATTAATTATTTAATCATTCAGACCATTTAAAAGTTGCAAAAAACTCAGTTTCAAAATTAACGTGAAAGCGTTCAAATGAACGAAGATTATAATGCAAAATTTTAGTGTTGTAACACTCACCCGCATAGGGTTGTGAAAATATTGAAAGATTAGTCTGTAGGTGTAAATTAACTAAATCAGTAATTGATAACATAAATAAATTTACAAAATTTTGATTTTACCGATAATAAATTAATTTAAAATAATAAAAACTTTTCCCTATATACGAGTATATAGGTACATTGATTTTATAATCTGTGAAGTAAAAATTTAAAAGTAATAGTGTCTTTAAAGTTGAGAATAATAACTGTCGTGTGAACTTATACGTGTAACAAATTAACATACAATGAAAACTCGAAGTTATATAGATTCCTATCACGGTGTAATGCGATATCGAATGCGGTGCGGAAGTTAGGTGTTTCGCAAAAAACTTTTGAAAACCATTGACAATGATAATTATCATGATTATTTGTTATGTTTATGTGTCTACTGATTGTAAATCACTATCAGAACTCTCTTTTTAATTTTGAAGTTATACTTCTTTTGGCACGTTGCGAAAAAAATATGAGAGTAAAATTTTTACGATGCTTACAGCAAAAAAGCGACATGATGAAGTTAGCTGCGTACTTTTTACAAACAGAGAGTTGTGATGTACGGAATGAAATCTTTAGCTATTTTTGTTCTGTTACGCCAAAGAAGTATAACATCTTACGTGCGTACTTATGAACCTACACACACACATTGCTTTTAAATTTTTAATCCTTAAAAGAACACCAAATGTCTAAAAGAGATTTCACTCCGCAAGGTGATATATTCACTGTTCAAATGATTTTGAAGTCACTGTATTTTATAGTTAAAAAGTAATACAAAAAAAAAACTAAACATAATATTGGATTGATTAATTTTGACGGCTTAATATTTTTTATTCAAATTTCTGCGATCGTTTCATTAATTACAGTGGACCAGTGGTAGCCCAGTGGCGCAGCGCTCACTCAGGAAATTTGAGTGAAGTGAGTTCAAATTCAGGGTTTCACACCTCTGATATTTTCATGTGCGAATCATGGATGATGATTACCACTTGTCTTACGGTGAAGAAAAACATCGTGATAAAATCTGCATGCCTGAAAGAAACTAGCGATTTACAAAAGATATGTGAAGTCCGCCAATCCGCACTTGGCCAGCGTGGTGGACTATGACCTGATCCCTCTCGCATTCAAGGGAGGCATGTATGGCCAGCAGTGGGACGTTATAAAAGGGCTGAATACATACTCTCTATTAGTAATTAAAATGCCAGTGCCAACTCATATGACATTAGTAAAATTTTCACTTCATTTAATTAAATAAATGAACTCATTATCGAGTATACCGTTAGGATAATAAACGGATATGATACTAAGGAACTCAACTAGCTTGAGAATCTTGTATGGCGCCTTTCCTATAAATTGTGTGTATGTGTTGTTGGAATATGAAACTAAATGTGTTATAGTGCTAATTTAATAATAAATTAATATTATATATTATGTCCACATAAAGCTTTACTAGCTTTGGTGAAACAAAGAATATACGGACATACATACATAGTCCGAATTGGACCTCAAAGCAACGATCTGTTGCGTAGAGATTCTATACCAGGCATTTGTAATGATAAAAGACATATGCCCGATTTCACCAACAACCCATAACCCACCTACGTATGGGATCCCTAGCTTAAAAGTCTCCTATACTAGCCCTTAAATTAAACTTCGTTTTACGATCGTCTTTAAGCCCATATTTCGAGCACTTAAATTTAGGGGGCCTTTTAATATTTAGGTGACCCCTAACTGTCGGTGAAACAGAAACTGTCCCCTAACAGCCCTCTAACCATGCTTAGGGGATCCCTTAAACTTAGATGACGTTGGCGAAATCGGGCAATAATCTTTCAGTACTTTTTAAGCGAAAAGGTATTTATTCTACCTTTTGCGTGAAAATTTGTCTCGAAAATAATATGGCATTCCTCCCTTAAAATATAAAATACTCACTAAAATAAGATGAAAAAAAGCAGTTTGATGTTAAGTTTTGATTGATATTTCAATTTCAGTTTTGATTCTATCGTTTTTTTAAATATTCTAACTAATATTATAAATCTATTTTTTAGTTTGTTCTTAATTGATCGGTGAATGAGTAGGTTTCTATTATTGAATTAGAAGCATCCCGACTTCAAGTACCCATGCCGTAGTGATGTAACAAATGTTCGATTTTTCACATTCGCGAATGCGAAGGCAAATGCGAAAATTCATCTCCATTATTTGCAAATGCGAATGTTGACTTAATTTAATTTTATTTACAAATAGTTTAGTTAAGTAGGTATTCATTATTTCGTTTTTTTTGAGTTTATATTTCTGTGGTTTTGGGACCAATATAAATGACTCTCAGTACAATATCTCTTTATTACTACTCACTAAACCTAGGATTACATATATTTATTATATTACTGTTGGGAGGCACTTACCACTACACTTCATTAGCTTTAATTTTTTTTAAATAAATATATAATGGAATGAAATGAATGCAAACCTTACATAAATGTAACAAGACTTCTTGGACCTAGTATTAATATCAAATTAATAATAATATCTAGATCTAATAAGTTTATTATGAAACATGTAAATATGTATGTTTTTTACGCAGTCGGGTTTTTTTATTTTTGTATTTTTTTTAAATATTTTAATTAGACTAACAAGAATAAAAGTAAAAGTATTTCTAAATAAGCTGCCTACCTCAAGGCTGTTCCATAATTCAAATATTATAAGTATACATATATAAAAAAATATAAATCTTATCATTTTACATCAATTCATTCCATATATATTTTCCTTTTTGTTTGTCAAATAATGTATATAATTCATACGAATGCGAATGTCAAAAATATGCGAATGCGAATGCGAATATTCATTACATCATTACCCGTGGAGTATAACTTAGGTTTGTTGGGCTTGTTTTTATAAATTTCATAAGTTTTTTTACACTGCTTTAAGATATTAACCCAAGCTTCATACATATTATGTATTTGTTAATTATAATTTTATCCAAAAATTTTATTGATATAAAACTTTTGAGATAAAAATCTTTATTAAAATTATAACGGCTAATTATTTCAGTAATAAAAGATTTTAATTAAATCCATACTTCATCAGCCGGTGTGCTTTGCTTTGCATCGGCTGGCACCGACTTCGAAAATATTTGCTTATGTATGTATAGTAAATGAAAACTATCAATCAGTTATTTTTTACTTTTTAGTGCTTTTTTTGAAGATTTTTTTGTTAAAAAGTTTCTTATCACTTGTATCAGATTATATATAACTAAATTATGTGCATTCAGCCCCTCTTTTAAGTCCCACTGCTGGGCACGAGTCTCCCTTTGATATGAGGGGGATCAGGAAATAGTCCACCACTCTGACCAAATGCGGGTTGGCGGGCTTCATATGTCTTTCGAAAACTTGCTAGGTTCTCTCAGATATACAGGATTTCTTGCTATTTTATCTTTCATCGTAAGACAAGTAATTATTTTGGAAATATTTCGCACATTGAAATATCAGAGAAGAGAGAGCTAGGATTTGAACCCGCTTCAATCGCTTTCCCAAGCGAGCGCGTTACTAAAGGCTACCATCAACTATGGCCTAATCCCTGTCCTATTGTTGAGAGGCCCACTCCCAGTAGTGGGATGTTTAGAAAGGGGCTGGTTACAATCAAAATTTTTGTTTAAGTAATAACAGCAAATGGCGCTTGCTATGGCGACAAATAACAAATCTGAAAAAATAAACAATCACTGGATGCGTCATTTCCTGGTCGTGTGATTTCCTCAATTATGCAAATCCTTGCAGAACCCTACATTATACATTCAATGAACACTGAAATTTACATTTTTTAACTAAAAACCTGTTTCTTCTATCAAAATTACTTGTGCTACTTCACTATATGATATTTTGAAGCGAAAGACAAAAGTTATACTAAATATAACCCAGAAATTCTGTGATAATTCAATAAACAACCGTAAAATTATAAAATCAATTGCTCTAATATCTAAGGTACAGTTATATATTAACAGTTGTTTACAATTAGCGGTCGTAACGGATTCAAGTGGTTTAGAGCGTCACTGATTATTTATATAAAATGTCAATGCACAGATAATCAAATTACTAAGTGGGCCTTATAATTAAATTAAACTTAATTAATGGTAATCTTTTTTGTTTAAAATTTTTCTGATTATTTGTATCTGTATATTAATACGTGGAGAGAAAATTTTGAATACCCTTTTGAAGCATATTGCATGTACGTAGGAGCTTAACTTTGGCATAGTTAAAGTTTATATAGAGAAGGACTGCCGAAATACAAAATTAATTGACAGTCTTTTACCCGCGAATTCGCTCGCGCGTTTTATTTATATATAATTACTTCAGTGCTAAAAGAGTTTAGATAACCTTCATCAATATTATACGGGTACTTACATAATTTATAAAGATGAAAAGTTTTTAGAATTTATGTCTGTCTGTCTGTCTGTTACCGTATTATGGAAAACCACTGGAGAGATTTGATGAAATTTGGTATGATGGTAGCTGGTTATCCGGGTCAACATATAGGATACTTTTTACTGCGGGAAAATATCTCATCTCTGAAAAATCTATACTAAACGTTAAAACGTAAGTAGGGACAAACCCGAGCGGAGCGAGGGTGAGTCGCTAGTCTACATGTATAACTTTGAGAAAAGAACCTCAATATCGATCAAACTTAATGAATTATAGTTGATTTTCAACCACGGGACGATCACTAATGATCATAAAAACAGGAATTTGTTTATATGGAATATAAAAGTTCAAATGAGTAAATCAGATATCAAAGTAACGTGTTTCATACTAACAACTAAGAAGAAATAATAAGTTTTTGCTTAAAGCTTATAATTATATTAGATAATTACAAGTACCTACAAGTTAAATCTGCTAAAAAAGTCATTGTAGTTTTAAAGGTCTACTGGAAATTCATTAGTAGTTCAATGTTAAGAAGTTGCTAAGCTACAACTGGATCTCTATACTCTACCAAGCCTGATTGCCGTCATATCTGTTTATAAGTTTTATTGTTAGAGATTACATTGGTGGTCAAACACCAAACAAAATCTATCGTGGAAATGTTTTATTTCAGTGCAAAATGAGCGCTTTTACCATAAAAAATATATTAAATATATTAAAAAAATTACGTAACGCTATATTTTTTAATTATTCTTTGGTATCTATAATCATATTATAAACTAGTATTGCCCGCGACTTCGCCCGCATTCAGATGACCAAAAACCAAATTCTTAGGTTTTACATATTAGTATACTCTTACATTGCAGTTTTTGTATTTTTTCTCAGAAATGAGACATTTTCCTGCGGTAAAAAGTATCCTATATATTGACCCGGATAACCAGCTATCATCATACCAAGTTTGATTAAAATCCCTCCAGTGGTTTTTCCGTGATGCGGTAACAGACAGACAGACTGAGTTGACTTTTTGTTTGCACGGGCTAATAGAAATTACTGTACGTAAATTCATACAATTTTTACCAATACAAAGAAAAATATAAAAAAAAATAGAAAGAGGGAGTCTCTTGGAAGGTATATAGACTACTTAATGAACATATTACAATAGGCTACCAGTATATAATATTATATATTTTTGAATAACGATGAGTTCTAGTATACTATATACACATTAAAATCTATACTAATATTATAAAGAGGCAGAGATTGTTTAAACGCGCTAACCTCAGGAACTACTAATCGGATTTGAAAATTTTTTTTTTAAATAGCCCGTTTATTGGAAAGGCTATAGGATATATATCATCTCGCTACTATCTCTGTTAGTATGCAATATGCGGTTAAAAATATTTCTGATATTTAATTTTAACTTAAATTATATTTTCTGTAGTAAAATATAAGACATTAATCTAAATAACGTGTTAGATGTTTGTCTGCAAGCAAACGTGACTGGCTTTGACACGGTTTCAGATAATTCTGTATCATTATAGAAAAATGTTATCCTCAATTTAAAATTATTAGATACTTATTGTGTGTCTGATGAGGTTTGTAGCAAATTTAGAATACGACATTTCTCTACTTAAGAGGGATGAATTTTCAAAAAAAGTTTTAATTTTTTTCTTCCTGATAAGGAAGTTACTTTGTAATTTTTTTTTAAATTACATGACAATAAATTATCTCAATACTGATATTGAAATAATTTAAAAATATGTAGAATATATTCTAAATTCAAATTTTACTACAGTTGTAACTTACGGTAGCTTTCCCTGACAGTATCGATTTAATAAATATAAAAATATATAACCTTCTTAAAGTTTTGGACTATTGTTTTAATTAAATATAAAACAGTACAGCCATAAGTTTAGACTAACAGAAATAGTTTAACACAAGCTTTTAAATTTTAAACACGGCAAACTCCATTTTAGTAAACTTTATAGGAGGAAACTAGAAACGTGATTCTGTCAATAATCGTACGAATTCGGAAAAAAATTATTGAATTTTTAGATTATACACCCGCGTTCAGATGACCAAAAACCAAATTCTTAGGTTTTACATATTAGTATACTCTTACATTGTAGTTTTTGTATTTTTTCTTAGAAATTAGACATTTTTTCGCGGTAAAAAGTACCCTATATTTTGACCCGGATAAACAGCTATCACCATACCAAATTTCATCAAAATTCCTCCAGTGGTTTTTCTGTGATGCGGTAACAGACAGACAGATTGACAAAAATTCTAAAAATTATAGTTTCGGCTTCTGTATCGATAATAATGTTTATTTCAATTAGATTTTCCAAAAAATATTTAATGTACAAATTCGGCTTAGTTACAATTTTATTATATGTATAGATAAATAACCTTAAAATTATTAAACTGATGCATTATTTTTTCCGAATTAGTAGTGTTATTCAAAAATTTAAAAAAAAATTGACTGAAACAAAGTTAGACGACTTGCGAATTAAAATATCGGTATATATTCTTACATATAGCTATGTAGGGTCAGCAGAATTCTAACTTTCACACATACGCGAGTAACGGTGCGACACACATCTTTGACTAAATTATACCTGATTACAAGTTCTATCGTCACTCGACTGGTCTAAAGACATGATATTAGGTTATTTTTATAAATTATCATTAAAGAGGAATTTCTGCGATTTTGTCTCAATTATAATAATTTTAATTTTTACTAGATAAAATCATATTTAAAAAATAATGATTGCATACTTAAAAATTGTTTTTTATTTAGATATATTGTAATATCTTTTTTTTTAATTTGGTAAAGACTTATTATGACTTCTTCCCAATATACATTAAATATATTAAAAATCATATTATGATATGTAAAATTCCATATGAGAACTATTTGATTTCAGATAAATAGAACGCTAGGAACTCACTCGCTTCTCTCGGGTTCGTCCTTAGTGAAAAACAAAATCAAATCTATCCCACGGGAACCGTATATTTTTCCGGAATAAAAAGTAACCTATGTGCTATTCCAGGCTATAATCTATCTCTATGGCAGATTTCATCCAGATCCGTTCAGCCGTACTGACGTGATTGAGTAACAAACAACCATCCAATCTTTCGCATTTATAATATTAATGGGATGACATTAATATTATAAATGCGAAATATTATTATCCTAGAATTCGTTGCAAAAACAAAATTCTGAAAGCAATTTAGAAACATGTTTTTTTTAATTGACCGTTTCCAAAAATACATGAATATGTTCTTTATCTCTACAAGTAATGTACTTAAAAAGCTTTTTGGATGTATTTAGTTAGAAGAGCTATTAAGAAAAAAAACCTAAAAAAGAAAAGTATTTAGTCTTTCCGTTTTAAGTGAGTCATAAATAGCATTTTTGAGCAATAGAATTAAAATGAAATAGATTTTTTTACTGTAAGAAATTCATTATTAGCTGTCAAGTGTTATACCTTCGCCTAGCTGCACACAAAATGCAATTTATCATAAGTTTTATTTAATTTGCAATGTTTGTATGTACGTTTGGGTCAAATCTTTCAACTGAATTTTTTAAGAAGTTATCCTCAACCGATTGAACTGAAATTTTGCATACACGTTTAGTTTAGATGACAATTCGTGGTTAGATAAGTGACGTCATTCTAAATCCAACATGGCGGACTCCCAAAGATGGCAGACTATGTTTTTTTTTACATCCCCATGATATTGATATCAAATGAAAGGGTTTGCTGAGAAGATTACGAATAAGCGGTTAAAATTTTTTTTAAATTAAATCAAACCCATTTATTACATTACACAATTTATATGATATAAAAGCTTGTTTTTTATATTAATTTATATATCTACAAATACCTATCCATTTTATTGAATTCGATTGGCTCGCTTGGCTCAGTAGGCTCGCTTGTATTATAAAATTTGTACGGATAAGTAAATCATTATTCTATTAAGTCCGTGGGTAGATACTTTGCATCTTACAGTACCGCTAGGAAAATGAGTCGACCGTTACCCAACCTTGTCTGATTGTATCTAAAGTTATCTCAGAACCTCGCATGCTATGAATTGTGTGTTTTTCAAAATATGCGAAAATAAGGGATCCTAAAAATGAAAATATTTTAGTTAGATTTGCCCGAAATGGGTAGTAAGATTTTAGTTTCATTTTATTAATACGATTTTCACCGTCTGTTGCTAAATGCTTCTTACTTAGATCTATTTATAGTTATTAAGCTCTAATAACTATCGGTTTTTTATCTATTTCTTAAAAAAATATTTAGTTTCTGATTTATAATATTAAATTGTAATATCTCATTATTATATGTATGTATATCGTATTTTTATTTTTAATCATTGTAATTTTTTGTGTGGTATCATTCTGTCTCTATTGTTGTAAGTTGTTTCTTTAGATCGATGATTTTTTTTTAAATGTAATACTTTTTTTATTTGATTTAGATTAGGTAGACGTTAAACATAGTATGTACTAATTAGCATGTCGCTAATAAATTAGCGACTCACACTTGCTTCGCTCGGTTTCGCTTCTAGGTTGTTTCCCTATAGAAACTTTCATCCCTATATTCACTCCCTTAAGGGATGATTTCCAGGATAAAAACTATCCTATGTCCTTCCCAGGGTCTCAAACTATCTTCTTAACAAATTACATCTAAATCGGTTAAGTATTTTCGGTGCTTATTCGGTACAAACAAACAGAAAAAATCTTTCCTCTTTATAATATTATTAGTATAGATAAGTAAGATAGTTGTAATTCTACTATTCATGTTTGTTGCCGTAGGTGACAAAAGAAATAAAAAAAAGTATATATATAATATAATAACATTCTTTTTGTTGTTCCAGAATAAAATAATGCAAAGATAGCTACGCCATGGGTCCGCCAATAACCGCGTGGCCTTACAGCCACCCAAAAGTGACCAGTGACTCCAAGTGTTTGTTTCATTTTATAGACAATCTGCGCACTTTAGGCCTAAATTTCACATTTGGTTTTATATTTTTACAAGTGTTATTGAATTTGAGTCCAGTGACCGCTGGCCCTGTTGTGCTAAGCCTCGATTATATGCAAGGTGAGTTAGTCTAATATTTACATATACTTATTTATATACTTATACATAAAATACTAGCGAAATGCCCTCGTTTCGCTCGGATACGTCCCTAGGTGTTTGTTTGCCATACATTTTATAGCTTTATTTCAAACCGTTTAGGCAGCGCACGCTGAAAAAGCAATACTATGGTCAGTTTTTTCCAACTTCATTTAAAGTTATAACCATTTCTGACAGTAAAACTATTTTAATCGGAATAAAAAATATTCCATAGCACATGGCAGTAATGTAGGTTTATATTATAGCCTATTAGTGAAAGAATTTAGATTACCCCCTTACTTACAAACTTACAAAACTTTTTTATAATATTAGTATAGATTACTTATTTATATAATAAAACTAGCGACTTACTCTCGCTTCGCTTTTAGGTTTGTGAATAACAAAGACAAATCTATCCCACGGGACCCGTATATTTTTCCGGGCTAAAACCCTTAGGGGTTTTCTTGCTATTTACATATATGTGACCACCCTTGAGGTACAATCATTTCATTAAAATAATAATATTCAATATCTCCCGTTTGCTTTGACGTTAGTCAAAGTAAAATAAAATATTTTTGAATAAAATCTTGATTAGTCTCTCATAGATTTGACAAAAACCTAAAGTTTTAGGTCGAGACATATATTTGGTTATTTTTCATTATTGTAAATTCGAGCAGCACTGAAGTCGAATGCTTGTGTCTATAGAAGAAATTAAAATGCTGTTGAAAGTAAAATTTACACAAGGCCTTCATACGATTGTGTCAAAATATTTTCACTTCAAAATGTACATAATAATAGAAGATTCGTTCCACGAAGACCGACGTTGTAGTATCTTTTATTCACTTACACTTTTTAGAAGCGTTGTTTACTTTGCTTTTGTTTGTATGACTGTATTTCCCGTTCAAAATTAGTAATTTGATTTACAAACATTGGAGTTGGTCTGATGATGAAACTAGGTGTATATATATAAGATAAGATCTTAATTTAACTTATATTTTTTTACATTACATTTACTATAAATTTATAATAAAGAAAATTACAAATATACTTAATATATATATATATATATATATATATATATATACATACAAAATAAATGAACACTTAATTATTACTGTATAAGTCACATCCGCGTAGAAATATGGCAAGATTCAAGAATCATTGCCGCATTCCCCCAATTCTTTGGGCGAGCCAGCTCTCCTGTCACCAGTAGAGGCGACGATAAGACGAGGTGTTATGTTTTTTAAGAAGTGCTTAACACTTGGATTCCATAGGCCAAGAGTTTCTACAGCAAATGGTATAAAGGCATTATTTAGACTAAGGTATAATTTTAATTAGAAAATAAGTTCGTAAATTAAGCTCAAAAAAGAAAATGACATAAATGCTTATGTATTTTTTAAAAGCAATATTGCCATATTAAATTAAAAAAAAAAATTGAATATAGTGCTACAAATTTATCTGGCCCGATAACGGCGTCGGTGTTGTTGAATTTAGTGATGCCGTTAAAAAGAATTTCTGATGTTTTTAGACGAATCTCAAAATCAAAATCGAGTTATCGAAATTTTAATTAGCAATTTTAATCATTGTTATACAAAGCGATATGACAAGGTATAATCAAAACACATTTTTAATGAATTACATATATTTTAATGTTACAATTATGATCATGTAGATAATCATCTGGGTAATTTAGAGACTGGATTCCAAGACAACACTTGACAACAAAATTACATTTCGAAATGGCGACACGTAGTTCCAATTTTTTGCCACCGAGTCATATAAGTTTGTGGCACTGTACTTTCACCTGAACTGCTACAATAGATTATATCAGGACACCATTATTTAAATAGATAGAATTTTTTCTCTATACAAATTAAAAATTGGAATAATATTTTCTTTTTAAATACTTTAATAACCTTTTTGGTAAGTACTTGTAACTCTGAGAACGGCTTAAATGTGGCAACAATAAATTTAATCAAAAGTTTTACAGCATTCAGTTTATTACATCGCTAATAGTTAAAAGCGGGTTTTGATTTTATCAGTTAGGTAGATGTTAAGTTTCGTTCAAACGTTGGTGTTACTCTACTCGCCGTTTAAGACAAATACTTTTAATTAATAATTTCTTAACGCGAATATTGGATAATTTACTATCTTTTCGATTTTTCTCGCGGATTTTTTTTTGGTTCCCAACTTTACGAAATTTAGAATCAAGTTAAAATGGATTTTTAAGATTTGGTTATAGAATCAGTTACTACAAAATTAAAAAAATAAATGAAACCAATTGCAATAAATAATTAGACCCAGAAATTCATTTACCTATGTACTTAATCAGATGTTTTCTATTATAATAGAAATTGGGTGGAAATGACGTATGCTTTATGTCAAATCATCAAAATATTTTCTAAGGGCGAGATCTATCAAATTATAAATCAAAATTACACTTTATCCTATGACAAAGTTCTTAGCAAAACAAAATTGTACCATAGACTTCGTCAAACGAGTACTTTAGAAAATCGTACTATGCTTAGTAAAGACAGAGTTAGTCATTATTGGTTACTTTGAAATCAAAATAAACTTTGAAACATCTATCGGCTATCCGATTAAGTTATATACTAGCATACATAAATACCAAATTATAATAGAAAAAGTCATTTTTTATTAAAAACAAAAACAAATCTGTCCCACGGGAACCGTACATTTTTCCGGGATAAAAAGTAATCTATGTGTAAAAACAAAACAATATTGGAAAAATAAAATGAAGAGAATATTATTATTATTAGTTTTAACTAGAACTGATCAATAGCAGTTCTAGTTAAAACCAATAATAATAACAATAATCAAATTCCATTCTAAATTGAATTTCATTGCTATTCCAGTCTATAATCTGTCTCTGTACCAAATTTTATCCAGATCCGTTCAGCTGTTCTGGTGTGATTGAGTAACAAGCATCCATGCAAGCATCCAAACATCTAAACTTTCACATTTATAATATTAGGAAGATAGAAATGTCAACTATATTTACAACAGAGAAATCAAAATTATTGAATATAAACTTGGGCATGTAAAATTCGCTTTTTTAAGACAACTTTGAGTAAAAGTGCAGCTATCACTACAAATCTCACTCTAAATAATCTAGTCAAGCCAAAGATATTATTGAATTTACCTACAAAAATATAAGCATATTAAAGATAGCACCTCTTTTTTTTAAATCGGTCACAGAAGAGCAAAAGGATGCAAGTTGTATGTTTAATGAGTTTTTCTAGAATCTGTCATTAAAACCAATCTACCTGTCGATGTGTCTGTAGGTTTTACCCACTTTCACTTGACTTCCTTTCGCATCTGGGTCGAATGTGTCATCTTATTAAGTGGCGCTCATTTTAGTTATTTAAAAAAAATATATTTTTATTGCCTATTCGAAAAATGAAGAATTTAGTCTCGAAAAGAAAATGTAAAAAATTTAATCAACTCTAATTTAAATGGAGTTGTAATAATAAACTAAATAAGATAAAATAATAATACATAACAAGATATTTTTGTAGGTAAGTACTAGTGAGACTAAATCCGAGAGGCGTGGCCAATACAAAGTTCTATTCAATCACCTAGATCAGGGTTCCCAACCTTTCTTCGGTTCAGCCTCCCCAGATTATATAAAATATTGTCATGCCATAATTTTTTGTATTATTTTACCCACATTATTATAACGATTTTTATTTATTTTAATTTTTTGTTATACAAAATAAACTGTCTCTGCGCCCGTCTAAGGGGTGTCTACTTGTATGGTTGGAAACTTCTGATCTAAATCAACTCGACTGGCTTTATTTCAATATTTTTCATTTCGAAATTTTAACATTATTAGTTTTCTTTCACTTAAAAATGGATACAATGCATTAACTGTATTACACAGTAATTCGTAGTTACAAGTGAAGCTGATGAAGTAAAAGGTTAAAATAGCTCTCTTAATTTAACAGCAGTCGCCTAATTGATATTTTTTTATTATATACATCTATTTGGTTTTCAAATTAAGAAGCATGTTTAAGTTCTTTGTAAATATATACTAAAAAAATGGAGGGCGCGAACAGACGTACAGGTCGCGCGGGCAGTGGCCTACGTTACTTTGAAAACATTAGCTATAAGTACTAAAATTGTATTTCCTAGTACTTACAGAATACTTCTCTTACCCTCGCTCTGCTTGGGTGCATCCATAGGTATCTAACTGTAGACTATGTTACTTCAGGTTATAGTAAGTATATCTGACACGAAAAGTAACCTACTTTGCGTATCTTATCTTAGATGGTAAAAGAGAACTTATAATTGTACAGAAATAAAATATGACCTTTTTTAGCGTTGGAATATGCATTTACCCATACCACCTGCATACATACATGGTATGTGTGCATGCGATTTATCGGCAAAGCCAGTACTAAAACCCAACGGAACATCCCCCATCTTTTTGGGGTTTCGCAAGATTGCTTACATACTCAACCATGACACCCTGACGGCAGTACTACTGAAGCAGACCACAAAAACCATGGGCTTGCTCCCACGGTCCACTCTGCTGTCAGAGCACCCTGTATGGCACAACGCCCACCGAGGTGGGCTGCCGCCCAGTGGCTTGTTGGCTTCACGCCCTTGGCTTCATGGTATTATATGCCTCTGGTGGTGGTATATAATAGCATGAATACAAAGAGCACCAGGGTACGCCCTGAACGAAGTTAAGGTCAGACATTAGCAGTGCATAAGTTTCTTCAAAAAAAAAACTACTCAGTATTTCCTTACTCTTATTCACTCTTTATCTTCTTCCTTCAGTCACAGAAAAAGATCGACCGCGGGATTGGTCCCACTATCTTTCTAAATGTGAACTACTATTGATAATTTTGTATGTGAAATACTAATATTTTTAACCTAACCCACGAATCGAACCCACTATAATAAACTGTCGCCATAAGAACTAGCCAATATCTTATAGAGGAAATGCAAAGTAGCAGACTCGTCCACTACACTTTTTGGTTAAAAATCAATTTTAAATACCAAGTTTGCAATTTGTATGAGTCAGAATGTATGCCGATGTCCTGACGCACAGTTATTATGTAAATCATTCTCGTTTTGAGTATTCGTCATGTTTAGGTGGAGTTGTGAAAGTAGGATACCATTTATTATTATAAGCCTGCTTGGCTAATACCTACATATTAATAAATAATAAATAATGTATTGGAACATTAACACACAGCCCCATCTAGTTCCATGGTAAGCTACGAGGCTTTTGTTATGGATACCAGATAGTTGATAGACTACATATACATAACTTTAAATACATACATATTATAAATATAAACACCCATGACTAGAGTACAAACATTCATGCTCATCACACAAATGGATATCCCCAGCGGACTCGAACCCGCGACTGCTGGCACAGCAAGTAGGCGTGACAAACTGAGCTAAACATGTCGTTAGTTAATAGGCAAAGACAGAATAGTTCAGTAGCTTTTTCTCGTCTGTTTATCAAACGTTTTTTTGTTAACTAAATATTAACGAGCATTAGTGCTATCTATAAAAAGAAATAATTATGTTCGAATTCCAACCACTGGGCGAACACTGGTACATTTAAATACTAGCGGGACTCCCTGACTTTGCCTAGCTCAAAAGTGATGTAGGTGTATACATACTAAATACAAATCAGACCCTGATTGTACTGTCTGGGCCTCTGAAAAGCCTTTTTTGCCATCAAATTAATAATCCAAATCGCTACTATGTTGGAAACCAACACAATAATGCATTGCGTGAACTTTAAGATCAGTATATCTTAATTATATCGCTAAAGTTAAATTTTTGCTAATAATACGATCGATACAATAAATAATTTGCTTATTTGTCAGTTTGTTATCTTTTAATCATAAAGGAATCAATCAGTAGTGTATGTGTAGTAAATCATTCACATTGTAAAACAACCTTTCAAAAACAACGTTTATCGTGAACCACGATTTACTGTAAAGACGTAATTAAATTGAAAATTAATCAACAAATTAACGACCTAACTTCCACTGTCTTAAAATGATTATCACGTCATTTAATAATAATTTAACATATGGTATAACTGAGTAATAGACGTTGAAGTCATTAGTGACATTTTGAACGCGCACTTAAAACATTTGGTTAAGTATATATGTATATATATATATATATATATATATATATATATATATATATATATATATAGATAGATAGATAAAAATAGCTTTTCTTACTCAGTGTTATGACGACATAGTGTTGTTTTCTTCCAGTGAAAGAATTTTTAGTCATTTCGGAAATTCCAGGAGATCATCATCTACATACAAACAAATTTTAACTTTATGCAATACTAATGACTTACTCTCGCTTCGCTTGAGTACGTCTTTTGTTTGTATTAATAGTATTATGTACAGGTATCGCCACGTTTTGGTTAATATTATTACTATGTAATTCAACCTTCAGAAATTTGCACTTTTCATCTAACTCCACCCATTTCAACGTGAAGGTTTAACAAACTTACACACATACAACTTTTGTTTTATAATATTAGTTTGGCAGTGGAGTAAGATAAAAAAATTTAGATATATAATATGTAGAAGATAAAGCAAATTTTTTTACAGAAATATTCATTTTTAGTTGATATAAAATCCCGTTTTAATGTAGGTTCATAATTGATAAGGACAGTATGTAAATTTTAAGGTTTTTGATACCGTTACAGGTTATTTAGGACTGGTTTTTCAATATGCAAGACATTTTAGAATCATTATAATATATGCATTTAATATAACTGTACCGATTTATCTTACGTACCTTATATTGGAGGTGATAGGTTCGATTTAGGTATGCGGTAAATGACTTTATACAATAAATCGAGAGACATATAGCATCATTGAGGTTGTTAGCTTTCATGTTTTTACTTTACTATATTGGCGAAGTTTACGTGGATCATAGAAACTTTTATTAGAGTGGTTTTATTTTAAACTATTGATTTATATGCAAACGTCTTGGTATTTCGAGATAAAAACTACCCTTTGTCACGCTAACCATTATCTGTATAAAAAAGAACGAACCAACGCACATGCTTTGGCATCAATTATAATATTTAGTGAAGTTCTTAGAAAACGTATGCTATATGATATATTCTATTATATTATGAGAACTATTTTATTTACTGAATACAACTAATAATTATTATTTTTATGACATACGATTTCACAATCTTATTCTGTCCTTAAAGACTTTCAGATCTTACATTCTGGTCTGGGCAATGATGAGTGAATCACAAGTTACTTTATATTAAACCCATACCATATAGATAGATATCATAATGTACAGATAGGTTTTATATGTTTATAATTTATATTGTATTCTATTGAAATGCTTTATATTGAATTGACAATACTTGTTCCATCCAAATAAGAATCAAGTGAAGCGTTATAGAAATATCATGGTTAATTTACACTCGCTTCGCTCGGGTGCATCCCTAGGTACGCGGATCACGATCATATTTTCATGGGTTTTATTTTTTTTGCGCAGAACCCTAATTATTTTTCTGAAATAAGAGAAGTCTTTGTTACTCCTTATAACATCAACTACATGCAAGTCCAGTCAAAATTGGTCCAGCACTTTCGGAGATTAGCCGGAACAAACAGACAGACAAAAAAAATGTTGTTTTCTTATACTCATACGCATTTAGTAAAAATTATACGTTACAAACAATGTAAAAATATATATTACGTTACAAACAGAACTTCAATTTTATTTATCTGTATAGATTAATATTAGTAATAACGTCTAACTTACGTAGTGCAAAAAATTCAAATAAAATCTAATTTTGTAAGAATATTCTTTTAATAGATTTGGACGCCACAACTATGGCGGATATTTAGCACAGAAAAAAACAAAAAAAACTCTCAATGCCACCGAGCTGCGACGATTATTTAAAACAATTTATAGCATTCGAACAAAAAATAAATCAGCATTCGGTGTAATAGTTGATTCATCTCTTTGTGTTGTATGCTTTAATTATTAATTAAAATTTTATTAATACGGAAATAGTCGTCCAATGGAATAGACGTTAGGTTTTCAGTTGAAATTCAAACAAGGAGGATATATTCACTTCGGGTATAAGTTTTTGGTATGTCTAGTACATATAAATATCTATATATAAGTAGGCAAAGACAAAACAGTTACCTTTTTCTCTAGTGTTTGACAACTAAATTTCTTTTTTTTTGGTTAGTACCTACTGATTAGCTTTAGTGTTATTAAAAAAATTGAATAACTATAGCCGAATTTCGACCACTGGGCGAACACTATTCTAATATAATGCCTCAAGGCAGAGTAATTATTATGGAAGGACTATATATTGGCATGGCCAAATTTCACAGTTTGTTCCACAGTGTAGGCGTGAATGATCGAGAGACAGACGAGAATTACTTTCATTATTCACATTTATATAGATAGTTTAGATTAATATTTCAAAAATCTTAGGACTTGCTGATGACTTAACAATGACAATGGCCTCAATAGTTTCTCCCTCAACCAAATAAACCACTACCCAATATCGTATGTAAGGAAAATATAAGCTTTTAGCGCGTTGATGTCTTTTATATTAAGTCATTATAATACGTAAATCTACCATATTTATGGATAGATTTTCTTCCTTATAGCTTTAAAAATAAAAATAAATATATAAGCTTTATGACAATGACTTTCTAATCAATTTTAGATTGTGATATGTAAAACACACTGTTTTTCATTTTTAATAGGAATATCCAAATATAGGTTATCAGCGGAACAATTTATGTGCGTTATTCTAGGGCGAGAGTATTTGACTTCTCAATCGTATGCTTCTACTAAAAATTTTTGACTCTTATTTTTGTATTTTTCGGCATAAAAAGTAGCCTATGTGCTATTCCAAACTATCATCTATTTCTGTTCCAAATTTCATCCAGATCCGTTTAGCCGTTTTGGCGAGAAAGAGTATCAAACATTCATTCATCCATCCATCCTCACAAACTTTATTTCGCATTTATAATATTAGTATGGATATTCCAACCAGGCAGTTGTGGTTACTCCTTGAGGCTAAAACAGCTGGACGGATTTGGATAAAATTTAGTACTCACATAGGCCATAACCTGAGATAACACATAAGTTACTATTATGCACCTAATTAAGCAGCAGAGCGAAACGAATGTAGGCCGATAGCTATTTTATACCGATAGATATTTTATACACTTGCGACTCACCCTTCTCTACACAAAGCGAAAACGAAATAATAGTATGGACGAACTGCAAAACAATCATAATTATAGCATGTAAAATTTGCAATAATTCATCACATTTTGAATCTTTACATATAATAAAATTCTAACTGAGTGGAATCTGTACATTAAACGTTTTTTTTGAAAATCTTATTGAAATAAAAAATAAAAAATAGTCATTATTATCGATACAGATAGTTCTTAGAATTTTTGTTTATCTGTACCTATGTCTGTCTGGGAACGCATCACAAGAAAACCACTAGATAGTTTTTTTATGAAATTTGGTAAAATGATAGCTGGTTATCCGGGTCAACATATAGGATACTCATTTTTGCGGAAAAATGTCTCATCTCTGAGAAATCTATACCACGGTAATGTAATATGTAGCATTACCGTGTCTATACTAACCGTCAAAACGTACCGGAGCGAGGGCGAATCGCTACTTGTAAATAAACTTTTAAGATGTCTATATTAAATTACACGAAATACGCCATCTCTGATTCTTATGAGGAAATCGAATTTACGAGTAGTTCATCTAAGCTAAAACAGATGTCGCTACAAAATATAATTATAACATGTACATTAAACATTTTCAATTTTTGTTGATTTTTAATTTTCAACAAAAAAGCTTTCTTACAAACTTATTAATCACCACGTCATTTATTCATCTTTACAGTAGGTATATATACACTATTTATTAGAGTTTAGTATACATTTGGTTACAATTAGTAGCTTATGATAATAGAAGTATTTATTCCCGTTAAGTTGGAAAAAGTAGAGTCTTAGGTAAGAGCTGAGAGAATCAAAGGCAGGTCGCTTGTTTACTAATATGTTATGATTATTAATAAAAAATAATGTGTAGATTACTTATGATCTAGTGCAAAAACTTATTGCTCTACTTAGAATTATTCTGAATTAATGCAGTTTTTAATTGTTCTGTGTGGAGTCTTTTATTTATGGATATAATTGAGTATAAATATAATATAACTTATAAGTATTCAAAAAAAGGTTTTTTTTGTTTCTAATTTATAAATATAATTTAATTTTTGTTATTAACGTATTATTTATTTTTGTTTCAGGTCCAGTACCCGTAGCTAGGAATATAAGACACTTGCCTTGTATTTCGAGGAAGTCAGGTAATGAAGGGCTCTGCATGTTTGCGATAGACTGCCTCAAAGTGAACGGCACACATTTAGGAACATGTATAGACAGGTTCTACTTCGGCTCGTGCTGCCATATACCAGACAAAGACATATTACCACAGATAATTGGCATTAATATAGAAGAGAATTCAATAGATAGTGCAAACTTTGTTCATCCTTTAACAGGAGACAATGTTCATAGTACAATACATAAAATACCAGGTCTATTTCCTAATAAACACGATAGTGATCTGGACAAGCCACCTCCAAAAGATATTATAAAAAATAAGCCATCAACGAAAAAACCAGTTACATTACAAGATCATACAGACCCAGGTAAGCTAGAGACTAAATCAGATGAACTAACTACTGATGACAATAAAAAGAGCGATGACACAAAATCTACTAATATAGTTCCAACTACAAAAGAGATGCCAACAACTCAATCTATAAAGTTAACATCCCAAATGATCGAAACTACAGAAATTCCTACGAAATTATCAACTTTCCAAAGCGTATCTGGAGATAATATAGTTACTGAAAAGTCAGACGAACTTAAACCAACAAAGACAGAGACTACAGAAGCTGTAAAACCTACAAGTGAACAAGTATCCACTGAGAAACCTGTAAAAACTTCTGTTAAACCAGCAAGGCCTACGTATAAACCTAGACCGACGTATAGACCACAGCATATCAGCCTGAAACCTAAACCAACTAGGCCTGTAGTAACTATAACCAGAAAGCCTCCTTATAAGGTATCATCTAAAAGGCCTTCAACGAAGAAGCCATTACCGTCTCCGCCAAGGTTAAATATCACCATTATTCCTCAATATACAAGTTCCAGACCAGTATTTACTAGACCGTCTTCACCGATTATAACCTATATCAATACTACAATATCTAAAATCGAGGAAAAACCTACAACTACGCCAACGACTACAACTACTACCACTACGACTACGACTACAACCACTACTACAACTACAACATTACCACCACCAACCACAACTACTACACCAATGACAACAACTACTACACCAATAATTACAACAACTACACCAATAACCACAACAACTACACCAATAACTACAACGACGCAAGTACCCAAAACAACAGTACATATCGCAGAAACAACAGAAAATATTGTAACAGAAACTTCACCAGTTATTGAAGTCACTGATAAACAGGCAGAAAAATCAACTATCACTGAAACACTAGAGGCAGTCACAACCGAATTATCCAAAGATGTTACAACAGAAAAAGATATAACACAAGAATCAGAAAAGATACAAGATGAGTTAACAGAAAAAGAAACGCTTAAGCCTACAACTGATCAATATATATCAACACAATTTTCATCGACAGAGTTTCCACCTTTCGTGACTTGGTCAGACTATGGCAGTTCCAGTTCAAAGGCACCCGAGACTACTACTCCTGATTTAGATGGTGAGTTATCTTTACAAATTACACACACAGCACATCAAATACAAAAATATTTGCTTGATTGTTATTAATTATTATATAGGTTATTTTGTGCTCTGCTCTCGGAATTAGATTTTTTTTTAATTTGGAAAACAGAAGGATTCCCATGGATAATAATTTTCTACGAAAAATTTAGAGTTCATTTCTATTAGTCTATACGAAAATAGTCTAGATATAACATACAGTTTAACTTATTTATGTTCTAATGTCTCCTAAAAATACACACGAGCCATTCTGCAAATTCTGCTATATACTCGTATACGTCAAACAGCTTGTGAGTTATAAGCTGACATTTAATTATAGTTTTGTAATTATTTCTAAACTGCAAACAAAGTCTAATAAAAAAATGCAGATTAAAAATTATGATGTCTGATATTTGCTTCTATTGTTCTTATGATTATAAAAACAATTCGATTGTTGGCCTGCACTTTGCGGAAAAGATTCGAAAGATAAGCTTTTATGGTTTAACATTTGAATTATAGAATAATACTAGTAGTCTGCTTCAACTTATCTCATGAGATTTACTTAATTTTGCTCCCCTTAAATATTGACAGGTGTTTCATTAAATTCAGTGTCTGTAAGTATATCCAAATATTCGATTTCTGAGCGGGATAAATGTAATTATTAAGTGTTCCTGTTAAAAAAATCTAAGAAACTGTCAGTTAATTTATAGGTAACAAAAGCTAAACTTTTGCGGCAGGGCTTAATTAAATGGGTCTAAACGCTATTTTAAGATTATATAAGAGTCCTATGTTTTTGCTAAAGGCAAAATAACTTGACCATAAAAATATATATCTTACTTAATATTATAAATGTGAAAGTTTAAATGTTTGAATGTTTGTTACTCAATCGCGCCAGAACGGCTGAACGGATCTGGATAAAGTATGGTACAAAGATAGATTATAGTCTTGAATAGCATATAGGCTACTTTTTATTCCGATAAATGTACGGTCCCCGTGGGATAGATTGGTTTTTGTTTTTCGAGGATCAACCCCAAGTTTTTATTATAATTAAGTCCGTTTCACTCCCTAAAGAGTTAAATC
Organism: Brenthis ino; assembly: GCA_921882275.1. Lineage (NCBI taxonomy): Eukaryota > Metazoa > Arthropoda > Insecta > Lepidoptera > Nymphalidae > Brenthis > Brenthis ino. The sequence continues at coordinate 22,104,117 of OV170231.1, forward strand.
ACTTCATTGGTTTTTGATGCGTAATTGATATAAGCGATGATGATGAATGAAATTTTTATATTTATATTTATATATATATATATATATATATATATATATATATATATATATATATATATATATTTAAGTTAAATAATATTTTAAATTTAATAATTATATTACATTTTATTTAAAATAGAGGAAATTATAAATATACTTAAATATATTATATATGCAAAACAAATATATACTTAATTATTACTTTACAAGTCACGTCCGTGTGGATTAGTGGTAAGAATGCTAGCCGCTTTAAGTTTAATAATATTTTTTTTCTCTTAAAATACTCCTATTACATAGTAATTTTAAAGTTTTCGTTGAATTTAGTATGCGTAAGTGATACAGATATAGAATTTTTGCATTAAAATTCCTCACGCTAAGCGTCAGGTCAAGTACATTTAATTTGCATAACAAAAATATAGATAAAAATCTAAAAACTTTGGTGTCAATCAATGTCAATGTTTTTTTTAAACATCAACGAGTTAAAATTAAACAGGTATTTAATATTAAATACAAAAAAGTATGTATAACACCAGCATATAATATAAATCCAATAGTGTAAAAAGATATTTAAACCACAAAGTGCTTATAATTATAAATGGAGTGCCCCATATTTTTTATATATGTATCTCCTATCCTTGTTATGAAATTTTAGTTAATAGAAAAACAACAAATCTATATATAAAAATATAAATATAATAAAACAGTAGAGGTCGAATGTCTGTACATAGCAAAAAAATGCGAATCAGGGGGATGTAAGAAGACAAATAGAACAAATCCAGATTTTTTTCAAATTTTTTGTTTCTCTGTCTGTTTGTCTGTTTGTACGGGCTAATCTCTGAATTACTATTGGACCGATTGAAATGAAATTTTGCGTGGTGGTATCATATATCCCCGGGCAACATCTTAGATACTTTTTATCTCGGAAAATTAAATAGTTCCCGTGGGTTAGTTAAAAAACTATAATAACTTATTCAGCTTAGTACACAAAAACTACTAATTGGATTTTAATAAAACTTTACAATAATATAATTCATGCATGACAATAACAAATTGGCCAATTTTCATCCCGGAAAATTAAAGAGTTCCCATGGGGCAGTCAAAAAACTATAGTAACTTATACTGCTTAATACACAAAAACTAATAATTGTATTTTGATGAAACTTTGGAATAATAACTGTCATACATCAGAATAACAAATAAGTTAGTTTTTATCCCGGAAAAATGTACGGTTCCCGTGGGATAGATGTTTTCGTTTATTTTTACCGTATTATGTACACAACATAGACCCCAAAACAATAGTTATTAAAAAATCGTCTATTTGTCTATTTGCCTGTATATCTGTTTGTCTGTTTTCAACCGACTTCAAAAAGGAGGAGGTTCTCAATTCGACTGTATTTTTTTTATGTTTGTTACCTCAGAACTCCGTCATTTATTAACCGATTCGGACAATTTTTGTGTTGTTTGAAAGTGTATACTTCCAGATTGCTCCCATTTAAATTTCAAAAAAAATAAACTACCCCTAAGGGTGGAAAAATAGCTAATGATGAATTTAACCTACTTCTAATATTCATATTGACTTGGAACTTTGCAAGTGTTGCTATTTCCGTTGATAGTACAGTGGTTCGGTATTATTGACCTGATCGGATGGCAAGGCCAGAAGGTGGATAGGTGGAACTCTTCAACGGCTAATAGTAGATACTTTGAGTTTGGGCTTATTTTGTTTGATTTGACAAACCTAACACGTTAGAATTCTTACTTTGCTACTACTGTCTACACTAAAAATTGAAAAATAACTTTTTAACAAAAAAATTAAAACCGACTTCAAACAAAAGCACTAAAAAGTAAAAAATAACTGATTGGTAGTTTTCATTTACTATACATACCTAATCAAATATTTTCGAAATCGGTGCCAGTCCATACAAAGCAAAGCACACCGACTTCGAAAATATTTGATTAGGTATGTATAGTAAATGAAAACTACCAATCAGTTATTTTTTACTTTTTAGTGCTTTTGTTTGAAGTCGGTTTTTATTTTTTTGTTAAAAAGTTTTCATTGTATGCGCGTTTCACGCGAAAAGTAATGGACCGATATCAACGAAATTTGGTGAAGTAATAACTCGAGTCAACGTTTAGGATACCTTTTACTTCAAGAAAATCTTTCTTTCTCACGGGAAGATAAAATGACTGATTTTATCTTCCCGTGAGAAAGAAAGATAAAAGATAAAATATAAAGAAACCTTAAGACATACATACATCAAAACGATATACTAAAAAATTGTAGGTCTTGAAAAGTCCGACAGGAAAGTTCTAAATAGTATATGTATATCTCCTAAGCAATATCTATATCTTATCTTTACCTATAATAAAACTAACTTAGTCAAATCGATGAGCGCGTTTCACGCAAAAAGTACTGAACCTGAAAATTTTAACTAAATTTTGTATAGTGATAACTTAAAACTCGGGTCAACATTTAGGATACCTTTTACGACACGCAAATTACTCCTTCCTACGGGAAAACACAATAACTGGTTCTGTCGAATTGTCCTTAGAAATTTATGTGGCTAACGCTGGCTCAACCTTAAGAGATAGATCAAAACATTGTACAAGAAAATTGTAAGTCTTAAAAAGGTCGATAGAAAAGTTGTCAATAGTATATGTCTATCTCCTAAGGTACACTCGCTATAACTATTTTCATTATTATATATTACTGTTTTATTATACGTTATTTATTCTATCTATAAATATAATAAAACTGTAGAGGTCGAATGTCTGTATATAGAAAAAAATGGTAAAAACCGAGTCAGTAATCTTCTTATATCCCGTAAGAAGAAAAATAGCACAAATCCAGATTTTTTCAATTTTTTTGGTTCTCTGTCTGTTTGTCTGTTTGAATGGGCTAATCTCCGAAACTATTGGACCGATTTAAATGAAATTTTGCAAGGTCGTACCGTATATCCCCGGTCGACATCTAAGATACTTTTCATTCCGGAAAATTAAAGAGTTCCCGTGGGATAGTAAACAAACTATAGTAACTTATACAGCTAAGTACACAACAACTTATGCACTTAATTTAGTAAAATTTAACATTCTGATACTTATATTACCGGTCAAACAACAGGTTACTTTTCATCCTGGAAAAATGAATTGTTCCCGTGGGAACTAATAGATCTCTATTATTGTCTTTACATCCGCTAGTCTTAACATAAATTTTTATAAGTTCTTTTTCTGAATTTCAACTACTACTCAATATTTACTGTCTATTTCTGTACTGACATGGATAACTAGTTAAGAAGTTTTTAAAATAATGTAGTTGAAAAAAGATCGACAACCGATCGAGATTAAGAAAAAACATTTCTTACTATTAAATCCTCAACAATAACTCATAGATAAATAAATAAATCATATATTATTATTTTTGGGAAATATACATTTAAAAAGTACTAGCGGCTCCCCCAAAAAAAACAAAAACAAATCTATCCCACGGGAACCGTATATTTTCCGAAATAAAAAGTAGCCTATATGCTATTCCAGATTATAATCTATCTCTGTGCCAAACATCCAGATCCGTTGTGCCGTTCTGGCGCGATTGAGTAACAAACATCCAAACATCTAAATTTTCACATTTATAATATATTATTAGTAAGCTTTGCAATCTCATACTTTGAAAATCAATACAATATTTTTTCATTTATTGCCAGTAACAATATAATCAGTTACAGACAAAAGACATTGATTTACACTCGACCGTGTATTTTCTCCGCCCACACAAAAATGTATCGCAATTTTACGTCTGATAAAAGCAGACAGCACTTGGCTCGAGAACACTGATATCTGGACATAAAAAAAAAACTAATTGTCCATGTGATATGTGCATGATATTAGAGTCTAAACAGCGTTTTTTTACTGTCAGACTATGTATTACTTACCAAGTTTTTTTCTCGTATTTTTATTTTATTTAAATACATCTATACTAATATAATAAAGAGGCAAAATTTGTGAGTTTGTGACGTTGTAGGGCGAAATCTCTGGATCTGCTGAACCGATTTAGACGAAATTTGGTAAGAAGATGAATTTGACCCTAGGAAGGACATAGGATACTTTTTATCCCAGAAATCATCCCTTAAGGGTGTGAAAATGGGGATGAAAGTTTGTAAGGGGAAAACACCCATACAAAATCACAAACTCACAAATTCACAAACTTTACCTCTTTATAATATTAGTCGGTAGTCTGGTTGGTACCTATTAAATTATTGTATTGCTATTCGAATTTCACATACAAACATTCAATATAAAATTTAAATGAGCAATTTGGTCGACTTTGATCAAATTGTGTATTTAGTTATAGGTTTCTCTCTTTTTAAATTTATCTACATACTAGCGACTCTTTTAACGTTTAGTACAGATTTCTCAGAGATGAGTTATTTTTCCGCAGTAAAAAGTATCCTGTATGTTGACCCGGATAACCAGCTATTATCATACAAAATTTCATCAAAATCAATCCAGTTGGTTTTCCGTGAAAAAATATTTATTGTGCAGATTCGACTTAGTTAAAATTTTATTATATGTATAGATGTATAGTTATTAGCTATAGATGCCTTTTTTGAAAAAAATACTTTTTTTATAACTTTTACGAAAAATCATATAACTACTATTGATTTTTTTTAGTCTAAGATATGATATATATAATGTATAAACATAGATTTACTATATGTTCTTAGAGAACTATCTTCACGTCTTCTAGTTTAATACTTAAACTATCAACAACTATATTTTAAATTCTCACAGCTGCCAATGAATTCTTCGCAACAATATACTAATACAAGTCACGTATGTAGGTCAAAAACGAGTGGAGTCGGGTCAGAGCCGATGTATTGCTTAAGTGAAATTGCACCTCACTTTCTTTACCGATAGTAATAGTTGTATCGCGTGCCAAAATCGTGTGTATCTAATTATAATGGGTATTGTATTGTTATGAAAATAGGATTCGTATATAAAATGTGTTGAATATTTTTCAGGGTGCATTCTTTTATCTTCGCAAACTTTCTCTTGAACAGCACAGAGTAACTTAATGACAGAGCTTATCTATACTATAAAGAATATATTATAAAGAATTAGTTTGTGAGCTTATGACGTTGTAGGGCATAATCTCTGAAACTGAAACCGATTTAGATGAAATTTGGTAAGAAGATAGTTTGAGACCCTGGAAAGGACATAGGATATTTTTTAACCCGGAAATCATCGTTTAAGAGGGTGAAAATGGGGATGAAAAATAAATAAAAAAATGTATTGGATTGGGAAGCATTCTAGGGACGAACCCGAGCGAAGCAAGGCTATCGCTAGTTTATATATAAACATGTAACAGGGATAGTGGTCTCAGTTAGTCCTATTGAGATCTGTCAGAATCTAATCTGAATTCATAGAATAGAGACATACAGATTGACATAGTTAATTAAAAAAATTGGCCGATGTGAAACATCTATGTTAATATTAGCATTCATAATTAATAAAAACCAATAATGAAATATGGAGTAAAATAAAGAAAAAATAGTTTCTTTTTTAACACATAGACCGATTTCAAGGTTTAGTTTCTACTTAGTCTTAATTCAAGAAAGAACTTAACGGAGACCTTTATTTATCACTTGGGGTTTTCTTTCTACAATCGTTGAAATGTAGAAATCTAAATTATTTAGTATTAAAATAGTATGATTTTATGATATAACTGTTCAATTTGTTATTTTAATACAATTTTAAATTTTTTATTCTTCAACGATGGTCGAATGACATCTTGCCTCTGTTCCCTTACTAGATATTTTTAGAATCGTTGCTAACCATTTCCTCATACATAATACGAAGCTGTCAGACATAGAACCTCGTTTTTTAAATAATGAAAAAATAGTTTATTCATTATTAACTATGGAAAGGGGAAAGTTATGCCTGTATTTAATAGCCTAACTTCACTAACTTAAGACCACCCAGACTCTTAACATGTTAAATACAGGGACTTAATGGAAACTAGAAGTGGCTAACCTCTGGAGTAGCATCCTTTCTTCAAGCCATGCAGCCACATGGCAACAAAGTCTAAATATAAAGCAAAGTTGATACGAAACGTAATGAACGGTAAACTTCGAGATCACGATCGACGTGACCAGAACGTTCTAGATTTGAGAGTAGGATGCACTAGTCGTTACTTATCGTGAATGAAGATGAGCCACTTAGTAAACCTAAGCCCTTTAAATAAAAGTTTCGATTTTCACGGTTTCATTTTGTAATTTTGGTTCTCGGAAATTTCGAATGGTTTGCCGCAATCATAGTCACGAAATAGATATTATTACAAACAGCGTCAAACCACAAAGTTATACTTTAATTTTGAAGAAAAGGCAGATATGGCACTAAAAATCTATAGAATTTGTCAAATATTTGCGTAAATCTAAGAAAGTATTAAGCTCTTTACTTCGACATTTTTTTGCCTACAGATTTTACAAACGAATCATTGCCAGTAACATTGCCCACATTTTTATTGCCATGTAATATACAACCAATAAGCATATTAACTGTTATTGCTTTGTAACCGCCTAGAATAAAGAGCTAAAGCTATTACATACGTATTTGAATTAACGAATACATTACTTGCATGATAAGTTAAGTCTCTTCCAAATCGATCAATTTATTTTGCATACATTAACTGATTTTACAATAAAAATGTGGGTTTCAATAGAAAAATTATTACTTTGAGAAAGTTAAAGATGCGCATACAAATAATATATTTATGTTACAGACGGTTGGTCACCTATAACGCCACCAGACGGATGGGTATTAATTTCGACAGTACCGCCAAAATCTGAAAAGACAACTACAACACCAATGATAACAACATCAACAACATCTACTGCTTCACCAACTACAGAAGAACCAACGACAATTGAAACTTCACCAGCCACAATAATTGAAATGACAACCAAATCAGAAGTCCCAATAACGACTGAACCTTCATCCGTGCAGACTTCTGTGACTTCAGAAAATTCAGCGACTTCAGCGCCAACAGTTACAGAAGCTCCTATATACGAATTCACAGTTAATATAACACGATTCCCTTCGACTACAACACAAAGTTCAGTTTCGACTGTTTCTCCCCCATTGTTGGATATTACATTTAATAGCTCTCAAGAAACAAGTCAAACAATTCTTACGATTTCATCCACATCAAGCTTCGGTTTGACCACATTCAGTTCGGTTTCTTCAGAAAATATTACATTATCAGTTAATCAGACTGAGGCGTCATCCGAGTCAAGTACAACTGGTAAGAAAATTTCACTTACTTACTACTGTTATAATGCAAAAGTTTTGTTTGTCTGTTTGTTATATCTTCATGTCTACTAAAATTAAACCCATCACGCATACAACTTATGTATATAACAACGTAGGTTATTTTATTCTGGTTTTTCAAACATCACTGGAATTCAGCTCCTGGTGTGCTGCTAAGTTAGGCTTAGCAACTGCTAAGTATTTAAGGACTCTCAAGTTGGATACATCCTCCTTTTTGAAATCGGTTGAAGAACTCTAAGCGGAAGTCTGTGATGTATATTTTTTTAAATGATTTTCAGAAACAACCGTGCCAACAGACACGACTACACAGCCTAGCACTACAGTTAGCACCACCACAGAGTCGTACAATATGTCAAATTATAAGGAAGGTAAGTTTGCTTAGTAGATAACTTATTTATTTCCTGCAGCCACAACAATTATTATTTTTGTTTGTTTTTTTAATTCTCTTAGCATTTTAATAAAAATTTCTAAGTAGTTCCTAACCAGTTCAATAATTTGAGAGTGCTCGATGACTCTTAGATGACTACTTAAAATAAATTACTGCAGTCCCTAAAAATGATGAGTGAATGATGAGATATGTTAAATATTCAATTAGAAAGTGATATTTTATTAATGTCATTATTAATGTCCATATTTGAAAATTCCATCCAAATTTTAGCCGTATAGCGCTCGGCTTAGAATAGGGCTACCCCATCTCCTCCTGTAAGTGTTGCTCGATGGCAGAAGAACAACAGTTTTCACAAGGATACATATTATACAATATATAATATATTTTATAGAAAAAATATATATAAAAAATCATTTTTTCTCTTTAAGTTTTTATACTGAATCTACCTTCAAACAAGTCTGTTTCGCATTTGACCATACTTTTTTGACATAACATAAAAAAGTCGCAGGCTATTGCAAGTTCAGAAATCATTAAAAATAATAACATAGCAGCAATAAATGTATGCAACGACCAATTATTTATGAAATCTTATAATTAGCTTCACGTACTGTTAATCCTTGAAATAAAATACATAATAATAAATACCTACTTCCTTGAAAGGCAAAAATCTTTGTGTAAGCAATGTAAAGATGTAGACAAAACTGTAGAAAAATACTAGTCTATGTATATGTATATAAAATTTATTCTGCTTTAATGATTTAATACTTATAGTTGTTCGTACATTGTTTAACGTATGTATATGATGAAGGCTGCAAAGTAATATGTACATAAATTAAGTGCATAAACAAATAATGCTGTGAATGAGAATATTGTCATTAATATTAAAATTATGACATTATTTTGATGTGTCCGTTATTTTTCGAAGTTATACTTCTTTTGGGACGTTTGGAAAAAAATATGAGAGTAAATTTTTTACGATGCCGACACCGACAAAAAATAACGACATGATGAAGTTAGCTGAAAGCGACACGATGACGTTAGCTGCATTCCCTTATACAAAGAGAGAGTTGTGACATACGGGATGAAATCTTTAGCTATTTTTGTTCTGTTACGCCAAAGAAGTATAACTTCTTACGTGCGTACATAAATACACACGCACACGTTTTTTTAATATAATTATTATTTTTGAAGGCTATTTGTATTTAAATATTTTAAAGTTTTAGTCAACATTTAAAGTAACTTATATTATATAATGGTAGCACTGAAGAAATTATTTTCAAATTTCATTTCGACCGACAGAGTCACATTTTAACTTATGTATAATGTTTATTAAACTACAAATCAAAATAAGCATATGCGACAAAGTAGTTAGAACTGTTAGGTAAAAATTTGTTAGTTTAAATACTTATTTATACTGCCATTATTAATTCCAAAAAAAAAGCCACAAGAAGAAATTCAAATCATCGCCAGCAGAGGCTATTTACTATAAATTTAAATATTATATTGAACAAACAAAAACCCATTTCTTTTCTGAAAGTTTGTCCAAACTTTACTCTAGAAGAGTATCACCATTATGGACTTGCAAGACTTGCTTATCAAGTTTTGCATACAGTAATAGTCATTCTCGCAATATTTACACTATACAAATCAAATTCTTTTCAATTTTATAATGACGTTATCGCCATATAATTAATACCAATTTCAATGCTATAAACCCTTTTACAATATCTAATATGAATTTAAAATGCTACCTCACGACAATAACTTATAAATTAATTTGAATTGCGTGTAAAATACCCATAAAACCTTTGAATGGCAAATGTAATAAATTCACCGCTAAAGTCAAACAGCAGGTCAAAGAACTAGCTGACAGTATGTATGTGCAGCCTCCGACCGTATAAACTGCGATAAAAAACAAAAAACCTCATTCGTTGTATAAACAAAGACTTGTCAGACGCGTGATCCTCAGAGTACACTCTAGAGTACGAGCTCTGAAGTTAGAAATTATATTTGAATCGGTTTTTGCAATATATTTCAACAAAAACCTCGTATTTTTGTTAGACTGCAAGACTTGGCAGTCATAAAAATTAGTGCAGATAATAATGAATATTTAAAAGCTAAACAGCGAATGTTTGAAGCGTGTGAAGTGATTTAGGATGTGTATCCACAAACGTGTCATATAAATATTTAAAAAAATAAATTACGATTTTAAGTGCTCATTAAAAACCCACCAAAACCGTAATTCTATATATAAAATGTCGCCTTGCCATTATTGAATTGGTTCGACCACCAGAGTACGATACTTTCAAAGTGTATTATAAATGAAAATGCTGTGATAATATATATTTAGAGTGTAAAATACTCGGAATGGTTCCAAAATAAATCGCAAATGTTTTTTAAATTGTGTAACGAGTTAGAAGGACTTATAATGATTATAAATTCAACTCTGATGGTGCTGGCAGTGTGCGGACGCCGGATGTGGCCGCAGGCGAGAATTGTTGGTGGGTCGAAATCTGAGTTTGGACAATGGCCGTGGCAAATCTCCTTGAGGCAGTACAGATCTTCGTCATATTTACACAAGTGTGGTGCAGCCTTATTGAATGAGAACTGGGCTATCACTGCAGCGCATTGTGTTGAAAGGTAAGTGGAAATTTTTAAGTCTTGTGTTTTTAAGTATCTAGTAAAATGAGCTAGGGAGCTTGTCAAATTTGGCGAAATATGAAAAGAGAAGCAATAAGATGCCTTTTAGGCCTTGTTTTGAAATCATAAATTCAAGCACTAAGTTGTATTTATAACATTATGCGTAGATATTGCTTTGAATCCAACATTAAAGATAATTTTTTCAATAATCTTGACGCAATTTGAGTAGTATATCTTATCCTGAAACAAAAATTCTTTTTTTTTCTTAGAAAGAAACTTCTGGTACAATTTAAGACATCAATGAAACAAATCTATTTTTTTTCGATTTTGATTTATTTTTGCGATATTAATATCTATTATTCAGAATTATTATAATAAAACACCATCTGTTATTTACATAAGCCCTTGCTTTTTAACTATAACCTTAAACAATTTACTTCCTGAACAAATAATGAGGAGATTCAAGTTAAAAATCTATAAGGAAAATACGTGTCCAATTGTAAAGCGTTGCCTCATCACGATAGCCTTATTCAAGTACGATATAATTCCCAGAAATGTAGTATGTATGTAGCTTATTGCATATTTTATCGCCATATTTTTTGTGTTAAACCCGAGTATTCGTACAAAAACTGTTAATCAACTGGCTAGAAATTTAAATATTATAGTAAGGAATTATTATTATTCTGTGATTTTTGCTGCAAAAGAAGGACTTATATTACTAAAGCAAAAGTTTATGTGTACGTGTGTATTTATACTTCTTTACATTGAAACATGAATACATACACTACGATCTGGAGTAATAAATGAAGTATACAGGCAAAGAACAGGGCATGTCCTAATGAATAGACTATGAGAAAAAATCAACTTAAAGTTTAGAAATATAATATTTTTATAGAGATCAAAGTATGCAGTAAGTTTTAACTGTGTGCATTTTTGGATAATCCTCTTCTACCGGTATATCATAGACAATCCCAGTTCTTTTCGCTTTGGGCATAGATAAAAACGTATTTTTAGCGACATCCGTTGAGTATTTAAAAACCAGTGGTTGAGAATACAACCACCATAGACAGATTTGTTACCAGTACACAATAAAAGAAAAAATTAAAATTGTGTTGTCCTTATTCCTTATAAGTACCCTTCAAATAGATTTTTGTTGGTATAAAAATTGAAAATATCATGGCCTGTAATTATATGCTCAGACTAAATAATTATATAGACGGAGTCCGCCAAAATAAATATCAAAGTCAAAGATAGTACAGTGATGAGCGTTTATGCCATAATTCTCGATTTTGCCATACAAGAATGTTTTTAAGTTCATATCATATTTTTTTTCTTTATTTTAATAAATTGCGTTAGATATTTCTATTTAACTTATTAACATTTGTCACTTTGTATACAAGTCGTCATTTGTTTTCTATTTTAAAACATTATTTTAATTTTAAGTTCAATGACAGGCTGTATTATTTCCTTAGTGTGAGAGTCGGTATATGATAAATGAAATGCATCCGTGCGAAGTAAAAATGCGAATGTTTGTGTGTTTGTTACTTTTTTTCACTGTATTTGCTTAATTTGAATGAAATTCGGAATGGGAATAGTTAATTCTGGATTACTTAGATTTTTAATGTTTTACCTTGAAGTGTTTACGCTCGTGGCGTACCACGAGCTCAAACTATTAATGTGAACTGGCGCTGGTAATATGTGGAGTATGACCTGATCCCCCTCGTATTGGGAGGCCCGTTCCCAGCAGTTGGACGTTAAAAAGGGCTGAATACACATGTAATGCGAAAATAAAATAATTTATTTTATAACTAGGGTTCCACCATCTGACCTGTTGGTGCGACTTGGCGAATACGACTTAGCAAATGAAGAAGAACCGTATGGGTTCACCGAACGACGCGTTCAAATAGTTGCCAGCCATCCTCACTTCGATCCTGCTACTTTTGAATATGACTTGGCTTTACTGAGGTAAGATACATTTTATCTATACAGATAAATAAAATTGAAGTGTCCCGTTGTAATGTCAAAATAACAGCTTTTTACTAAATGCATATGGAATAATATACGGTATTTATGAGAAAAACACCATTTTTTAAATTTTTGTCTGTCTGTCTGTTTGTTTGTTCCGGCTAATCTCCGAAACGGCTGGACCGATTTTGACGGGACTTTCAGTGGCAGGTACCTAATATTATAAGGAGTAACTAAGGCTACTTTTATTTCAGTAAAAGAATTAGGGTTTCGTTAAAAAAAATTAAAACGTATCTACGGACGAACCCGAGCGAAGCGAGGGTGAGTCGCTAGTGTTTAATATAATAATAATAACACATTTATTTTAAGTAACCATGTATGTTAATACAACAATATTTTCAATTTGTGTAGTTAGAGACTCATTAATATAGAAATAAAGGTAGTTTTGACTTTAAAAAATATCAAGATCTGTTAAAAGTAATTATACCACCTTTAGAGGCGGCTTTTTTAAATTTATTTTGATAAATATTAAACTATGGAACCACCCTTGAGGTATAAAATAAACCTATTCATTAAAAAAGAATCGTGAAAATCGTCTTCATTCAGAAGATATTATAGTGGAGACACAAGTGCACTCTCTATTCCTGTCACTTTCATACTCCGGTGGGACGACTGCTCGAGTTCGATACGACCGGTGAGAGTTAAGACGCAGGACCGACGGCTTAACGTGCTACACCGCTAACTACATAACTCCATGCTGTTACTGGGACTTCCTTAAAGATTTAATAAATAAACTTGGCTCGACCCGGGGCTCAAACCTAGGATCTCCAGATTTGAAGCCGTACATGCCACCACCGAGACAGTTAATAAATAGAGTTGATAGGTCATTGACTCCACCTCGCATTATAATTATAACTTTAAACAACATTTGATATGATCAGTACTTTTTTTGTGCTGTGTTTCTATGTTTTTTATAAGCCGAATGAATCATCGATCGATCGATATTAGTTCGAATGACAATGAATCATGTTTTTAATTAAAATATGCGTACGTTTAAAAAAAATATCTATACAGATAAATAACATTGAAGTGTCTATTTGTAATGTCAAAATAACAGCATTTTACTAAATGCTTAAGAAATTATATACGATACTTAAGAGATTTTTAAAATTTTTGTCTGTCTGTTTGTTCCGGCTGATCTCCAAAACGGCTGGACTGATTTTGACGGGACTTTCACTGGTAGATAGCTGATGTTATAAGAAGTAACTTAGGCTACTTTTATTTTAGAAAAAGAATTAAGGTTGTGCTCAAAAAAATTAAATATCACCTAGGGACCCGGCGAAGCGAGCGTAAGTCACTAGTAGATTTATAAAATAAAATACAATATTTATGTAACTTTAAACAAAAATAGTTTATTCGATTGTTTTGGCGCTGAAGATATTGAAAGTCATGGCTTAATATGTCTCCAAAATAAAAATATGTACACAGACGAAAATAGCAATAGAACATTTTGATGTTTCTTCGGACTTTGTTTCATATGTTTTTAATTTAAATCCATAGATTAGAGAGACCATATTGAGATGATTGAGCCTACTCACCTGATGATGATATGATGTTCTCCCAATCGATTCCGGCCACGGCGGCCAATCTCTTTGAGATTAGCCAACTGCGCAGGAGATATTATAGTGCTCAAGTGTACGCGCAGACACAAGTGCACTCTCTATTCCTGTCACTCTCATACTCCGGTGGGACAACTGCTCGACACGACCAGTGAGAGTTAAGGCGTAGGACCGACGGCTTTACGTGCTCTCCAAGGCACGGGGATGAAACACCGCCAACATCCCAACTCCGGGCTGTCACTGAGACTTAATATACAGAAAGACTTAATAACTAAACTTGGCCCGACCCGGGACTCTAACCCGGGACCTCCGAGTGTGCAGCCGTACATGCTAGCCACTAAGCCACCGAGGCACCTAATATCAGTTTTTCTAAGATTTTAGTATGTGACACAAGCTAATGTTATATAAAAGTTTTTGTGTCTTGTTTTATATCTTAAGGAATTTCACTAATTCAATAAATTTCTATATAATTTTTTATATGTAATACATTCACTAAAAAAAATTACAACACAAGTCGTGGACATATAAATGATCCTTTACAATACAGACAGATTTACAGCGTAAAATGTTTTATGTATGATCAAAATTTATTTAGTTTGGGTAACCTTGTGACCACTTTCCCATATATCACAGAAAATACAATGGCAATAATGCCTTTAAAGACTTTAACACCATAGCAGTTAGCACCATTATTGGCGAAACATCGCAATGAGATCTACCATTAAACCAAATTTTAACTAAATCCAAACCTACCATCTAAAATGTTGCTAACCTAAAATAAGATAACTTTAACTAACTAACCCTTGCTTTGCTAGCGTGTCTCGGTACCTACGCGGATTTTGTTCACAATTTCATGGGTTTAAATATTTTGTGTGGAACCCCAATTCTTTTTCGTAAATAAAAGTAAGTAAACCTAAGATACTCCATATAACATCACGTATCTGCCAGTGAAAGTCTCGTCTAAATCTGTGCAGCCGTTTCGGAGATTAGCCGGAACAAACAGACAGCTAGACAAACATTTTTAAAATTGTTGTTTTTCTTATATTTACCGTATATACTTTCATACTCATTTAGTAAAAAGCTGTTATTTTGGAATTACAAACAGACACTTCAATTTTTTTATGTGTATAGATTTAAGGTCGAAATTCTAAATTTCTACAATACTGAGTTACAGTGTTGTTCCTTGCAGGCGTCAAAATTATTAACCTCTTCCTATTACTTTCTAGGTTCTACGAACCAGTGACGTTCCAACCAAACATATTACCAGTTTGTGTGCCTGATAATGATGATGACTACGTCGGTAGAACTGCGCATGTCACTGGCTGGGGGCGGCTTTACGACGGTCAGTTACTTAGTTACAGGTTTTTTAGCCAGTAACGAGCTATGAAGTCTGTGATCTAAGTTAGCTATAATCAGCCAATAAATATTTGAAAAAAACTAACTTTTCGATTTTTTTCGCAAATTTATTTTGATTTTTGGTTCCCGACGTTTCAAATGCTTTACAGCAATTATGGTCACAGGAGAGACTAAGGTTTTAGACGTCTCAATAGTGTATATATTTGTTACAGATAGCTTACCCACAAAATTATCAAATAATTTCAAAAATACAAATGTTTTATAATATAAATTGTGTAAAAAGTCAAATAAGTCAGTATGCTTGTGTTAAAAAGTCGTCGTGTGCATAGAGCCTTTTAACTCACCTTAAAATAACCTGGATCTTTATTATTGGAATACCATGCCACCAGCAAGTGATTCAAAATATATTATTTTTGTATTAATCAAGACTCAGAATGTGAGAAAAAAATGGTCAAGTGCGAGTCGTACTCGCATGAGAGTTTTCGTTTTATTTCTATTTTTTAATCTTAACATAAGTCATTACCTGAACCAATCAATCCAATTTTAAAATATGAACCCTAAATGTGTGTTTTACAGAGGGACCTCTCCCTAGCGTACTTCAGGAGGTGGAAGTGCCTGTGATAAACAACACCGTGTGCGAGTCCATGTATCTCGAGGCCGGGTACAATGAGCATATACCGCATATTTTTATATGTGCTGGATGGACCAAGGGTGGCTCTGATAGTTGTGAAGGTACTGAATTTACAAGCCCCATTGTTATTTATTATTAACTAGCCCCCGCTTTGCTCAGGTTCGTCCTTAAGTACGTTTTGATGATTTTGGTTTTCGTGAATTTTTCCTATCTTTTAATAGTTATTCGGGGTGAAGACAAATCCAACAAAACAAATATCATAAAAATCGGTCCAGCAGTCCTCGAGTTATAAAAGTGTTGTAATAAACCCGACTTTATTAAATAAAACTATCTTTTCGGATTATTTCGCGGATTTATTTCGATTTTTGGTTTCCGACGTTTCGAATGCTTTACAGCATCCATGGTCACGGTATAAATGCGAATGTTTATATGTATGTGTGTATGTTCGTCCTTCACGCTAAAACAGCTGGACGGTTTCGGTGTAATTCAGGTTATAGATAGACTGTAACTTGTACAAGATTAACACATAGGTAACAGCTAAGCAACTAGAGACGCGTGTAAGTCGATAGTAAAGAATAAAAATCTCTCTCTCTCTCTCTCTATATATATATATATATATATATATATATATATATATAAAATTGTATCTGATCGCTGTCTTTACACGGAAGATACTAGAGAAAAAAAAGCAATAGAACCCAAAACAATGATTTTTAGAACTCTTCTCTGTTTGTCTGAGAATCTCAGAAACGGCTTAACCGATTTGGGTGCGGTTTTCACTAATGTAGCTTCACTTAACATTTAGTATTTGTTTCATTCCAATCGGTTCATAAAAAATAGTGATGTCAATTTAAAGAATCACCTCAGGGCAAATGCAAGCGAAGCGAGTGTGAGTTTATAGTAATAAAATATAAAAAAAAAAAAATTAAGTTTACTTCATCTTTATGAATTAGCAATACCTAAATTTTTACCAATTTCCCTATCTCAGGTGATAGCGGAGGTCCAATGGTAGTACAAAGGGCCAGAGACAATCGGTTTGTTCTAAGCGGCATCATCTCGTGGGGCATCGGCTGTGCGGAGCCTAACCAGCCCGGCGTATACACTCGCATATCAGAGTTTAGGGACTGGATAAATCAAATACTACAGTTCTAAAGAAAATTTAAAGAATTACAATGAAACATATCATTTTAATGTTATTTTGTGGAGTTTTAAGGGCTTTATAGCGAAAATTTAACCGATTTTTAAAATAGAATAATTATAATCTTATAATTAATAGAAAAGACGAATATTAAGACGATTTGAAAATTTTGATTTTAAAGTCGAGTGAAGAGTTCTGTTTATAGTTTTTTTAATAAATGAATAGAAGAAAATAAAATTGTGAAAAATGTGTACTTATTTTATTAATACTAGTGATGTGATGGTTATCACTTAGCTTAATTCTGTTTTTTTTTTATAAAACATACTATTATCAGTAAAAGAGCATAATGTTAAATATACACTAAACTAAATAAAAAATAATTTGCTCAGTAATTAATAATTAAGGAATTGTAAATGTTTGTTGAGAAAACATAACATTATTAAATAAAACTATCTTTTCGGATTATTTCGCGGATATTTTCGGATATTTCGGAAATTCGCGAAATAATCCGAAAAGATAGTTTTATTTAATAATGTCAAACATTCGCGTAAATCTAAGAAAGTATTATGAAAACATAACATTTTAAACTTCGGACGACCGAAGCAAAGAAAACAACTTAACGGACAATTAAAAATTGTATTTAATTATACTGAGTGGCAATCAGTATACGATAGCTATGCGATTTTTACAATTATTCGACGCCATTTTAGAGTATAAAAATAACAGTTTAATAGCTCAATACGGTGATAATCACAACCACATGTTCGGCACACGCAAAGAACAACATTCTAACTCAATATTGAAATAATTTAAATATAGAAATATTTTTTTCTCATATATTTGCAAAGTGCAAAGTGATATATTGGGTTATAATTTTGTTCCTTGCAGGCTATATGGTAGCCATGAATCATAAATGTATTGGCCATACACCTATTTGCTATGGGTTATAATAAATTGACCCGTACAGAGAAAATCTGTTTTAAACATAGAGATAGACATTACAGAATATTAAAAATATATAAGATTTTTAATGTATTTTTTTTAAATAACGCAAAAGCGTTTGTCAGGAAAAGTGACGATATATTTTTTTTATATTTTTGTAAAAAAAAAGTATTTATTTTGAGTATTAGATAATTTAGAATATAAGATTAATTAATAGCTATTTAAAAAAAACTGCCGAATTTATGTAATTTTTCTTATTCTCTTTATACAATAAATGTAATAGCTTCCGTCCAATTCTAATTTAAATATTAATATATTGTAAATAGTTTATTTTACAGCATTTATTAATTTTATTTATGAATTAGCCATAGTTATAGGTAACTCAAATTGTTTTACAAATTATTATTTATAAATAAAATAAATATTTTCCAAAAATAACTGCAGTCTTCATTTTTAGTCAAAAATTTGATCTTCTTTGATAATAAACAAATAAACAAAATAAGTAAACCAATTATTACAGTCTACTAAATATGTTGGAACATTAACACAGCACCATCTAGTTCCATGATAAGTTTAAGAGGCTTGTGTTATGGATACCAGATAGTTGAAACACTACACCTATATAACTTTAAATACATACATATTATAAATATAAACACCCATGACTAGGGTACAAACATTCATGCTCATCACATAAATGGTTGCCCCCAGTGGGACTCAAACCCGCGACGGCTGGCACAACAAGTAACCATCTGTGCAGGGGATATTGTGGTGCAAACACAACATGCACTCTTTATTCTATTTTACTCTCGTGGTACGATGGGACAATACTTCGAAACTCGCGGTGAGGGTGACGCGCTCCCCGAAGCACTGCTCGCACCCGACACACCGCTTCTCTCCTTCTGCGGTCTGTTGCTGGGACTTTCTTGGCAGAGACACAATGACTGAACACCTCTGGACTTCCGGATGTGCACCCATGTATTTAGCTTTTTTTAACGTCCCACCGCTGGGCGTGGGCCTCCCTTCAATACGAGGGGGATCAGGCCACAGTTCACCACGCTGACCAAGTTCGGACGGACTTTCGAAAACTTGCAAGGTTCTCTCGGATATGCAGGTTTCCCTCAAGATGTATTCCTTCACCGTAAATCAAGTGGTAATCATGTTAGAAATGATTCATAAATGAAAATATCAGAGGTGCGAGACCCGGGATTTGAACCCACTTCACTCGGTTTCCCAAGCGAGCGCGTTACCACTGGGCTATCACTGCCTTTTGTGCACGTGCGACAATCCTAACCACTAAACCACCGTAACGCTGTAACAGTTGACTTTATATACGTAGCAATATACTCTATGAGTAGACTGTACAAAGAGTCCGTACTAGTATAGTATTGTCATCTGTAGAAAGAACTATTAAAAGTCTACAATATGTGATATACTCGTATCGATACCTTAATCGGCAAACCAGCCAATGCTACATTTCGTCAAAAAATACGTTTTGGCTTAGATTGTATGCAAGATTAATTCAGTAGGATTATTTTAGTAGGATTTTACAGTATCAAAAATAACAGCTTACGATAGTATCTACTAACGGTGTTTTAGATTTTTTTAATAACTATACCAATAATATTGTAAAGTTTTAATTGTCTCCTGAAAAATTTGCTCATATGGAGTTGGCTGGTCTGCCAATTAATGTATTGATATGTACATTTTTCCACTTTTAAGCAACAGCTTAGCAAAGAACACAGCACTGTAAAACACGCGAGATATGGTAAAGCGTGATCTGAAGATAGGTATAGAGAATAAAAAAAAAGCAGTATTTAGAAAAGATAATTATTTATTTACTTCAACTTAATAATATACAATAATTATAATTAATTAATCAGATTATCGCCTAAGTAATATTTGGTATATAACATAAAATTAACTAAAAAAAATCATTTAGAAAATCACTATATATACGAAAGTTTGTCTGTGCGTACATATAATAAAAATGTGGTGGGTGGGTGGTATTTTAAATTAAACATTTAATAAACCTTAAAAATAATACACAGAGTCCGATATAGGGGAAGTCCCGACAATAGACATTTATGTCACTCGTATCACTACATATTATAAATTAAACGAGAGTTAGTTTGTTCGGGCTAATCTCAAAAACTACTGTACTGATTTTTATTTGATGTTCTATAATAAAATTAGATTTTATTGGAAGGCTATAATTTTGCATAAATAATCTACAGGTATTATATCTATACAAATAAATAAAAAAATGACGTGTCTGTTTGTAATGTCTAAATAAGAGCTTTTTACTTAATGCATATGAAAGTATATACGGTACTTATAAGAAAAACACAAAATAAAAAAAGAAAAAAAATATATATTTTTATTATTATTTAATTATTTTTGTTTGAAACGCTTTTAGGAAGCGAGCGAGCGAAGCGAAGGTAAGCGACCAGTTCTTGTATAAAACTTTTATTTATTTACAATATTATTAAAAACTTCCTCCTTCTATTACACTTCTAAATGCATTCCTAAGTACTCTTTGAGGTAGATCAGTAGCCAAATAAAATTCGACAAATAAGTTGTATACGTCTAGTTAAAAATGATGTATATGTTTTAACCGACTTCGAACCTGCGACTTCCGCGTTTTAGCGAGCATAGAATTAAATGGCACATCGCCTTAGTGCTTATTTGTCCAAGCGACAAAACCGAAAGAGGTTTTAATATAGAATTATTGACATTTTAAATTGGTATAAAATACACATTTCACTTTAAAAAAAAAAAAACAAAAAAAAAGTATTTTATCTATGGGGACCGCACGCGAAATGTAGAGGCAGCACTATTGTCCTCTTAGTGTTTTATTCCTGAAGATAGTGGGATCAAAACATTCATTTGTAAACACAGAATATTTATGAAAATGAAAAAATAATAAAATATGGACAATTCAACAAGTTATCAATAATATTGTACACAGTCAGAATAGTGAGACAGGTACAAAATTATTCAAGTCCAATCATGTTTATGGTGTAGAAGAAAAAACCAAAAGCGAAACTATCTAAACCGTAAAAGTTGTACCACAAACGAGCGTGGCAAATGTTTATGATGCGAAAATTATGTTATCTATTAAAAAAATACTTTAAAAATATAAAATTTACTTTAAAAAAACTAGGGAATTATAAAAAAATTTATTTTTCAGCTTGGCAAAAATCGAAACGTTAGTGTTTTTTCTTGATTTTGCCATTATTGAAAAATGATCCCAATAGATTCAAGTGTTTGTCACTCGTTAATGTAAAAGTATAGACACACGATCCCTATACCTGTATATGTATATCAATATTGGTAATTAAGCTTTGTTCTTTAAAAAAAAACAGAAAAAAACTCTACTGTAAAGTACAAGTATTAGTGGTTTGAACAAATAAGCAGTAAGGCGACGTGTAGGCAATCAACAAAACGCGTGCATATATCGTATACTTGTCTTACACAAATTATTTAATTCGAATTCATCTAGCCTTAAATAAGTCAAATAATCAAAATTCTATATTACACAAAAAAATATGACACAAATATCGATCACTAAAAAATAACAAGATACACAATCAGCGACAAAAAATGTCATCACCTATATTGACCAGCGAAATCGGTCATAAAAAATTATTGTTTTTGTACATAACTTTGTGAAAACAACTTTAAGGATTGCATTTAAGGTTGAATTTACATTATTGTATATATATTTCATCTAGAATTACCTAAACACAATTGGTGACAGTTTTAAGAGAACTTTTGCATGGGATTGTGTATCTTGTACTTTATTAGTGATCTTCGAACATAAACTATGTTATATATTAAAAAAATGCTAATATTATAATTAAGTGCAAGGCACAAAGAGGACTCAACTCGCGACATCGGAACATCGTAAAAAAATCCCATAGTTTATGCCTCACTCTCATCACTCATATACTTATACAGTATACAAGCTATCCCCATTGTGAATATCAATCAAATTATAAGTCAAATTATATATCAAACGTCATAGTATTTTGTTTGATATATATAACATGTCCATCAAAACAGCTTGTTCACGTTATGTGGAGCCTCTGTAGTGCGGAGGAGTGGCATCGCTCCCAAAGAAACGCCTGGAAAAGATATAATATATTTTACATTAGACTATTGTTAATTTAACTTAGTTTTTATTGTCTTTTATTCAGCCCTTTTTAACGTCCCACCGCTGGGCGTGGGCCTCCCTTCAATACGAGTGGGATCAAGCCATAGTCCACCACGCTGGCCAAGTGCGGGCAGACTGAGCATGTTTTTGGAAAACTTGCTAGGTTCTCCCAGATATGTAGGTTTCCTCACGATGTTTTTCTTCAATGTAAGACCAGTGGTAATCATGTAAGAAATGATTCGCATATGAAAATATCAGATATGCGAGACCCGGGATTTGAACCCGCTTCACTCGGTTTCCCGAGCGAGCGCGTCACTTGACTATCACGGCCTCTTTTTGTTATGTCATATGAATATGATATGTATATTACCTATGTATGGACCCAACAATATTTCCGCATTCTACACTCGTGAGCAAAAAAATCGACTCAGGACGCACGCTTGCGGTTAAAAAGCTCTAGCAAAAAATCGGAAGCTTTTATTATATTTCTGATTTTAACATCTCAAAGTTCTTTGATTTAGCTTTAAAATGAATGGTCTATGTTGTTATTAAAAAATGTTTTCTGGTAAAGAAAAAATATTGAATGAGATGGAGTCTTAAGCAATAAAAAAGTGATGGTTGACGGTAAAGAAAATACCACGTAAAATTCGTCAAAACAATAATTTAATTAAAATATTTTTTTTAATATTTAGTGTTGCCCCCCCTGGCCCTAATAACAGCTTCCAATCGCTTTTTCATGGATCGAATAAGTTTCCTTACTCGATCTAGTTCGATGCTATTCCATTCGTCGATTAGCGCTGCTTTGAGGTCCGCCATCGTGTCTGGTGCAGGATTTCTAGCCCGAACTTTTCTTTTAAGATCATCCCACAAATGCTCGATAGGATTTAAGTCCGGGCTACGCGCTGGCCAGTCCATAGCGACAATTGCGACCTCCTGTAAATACTGCCGGACGGAACTTGGAAGTATGTGGACGGGCATTGTCGTGCATTAGGACGAAGTTTTCGCCAATAAAACCGGCGTAGGGAACGACGTGATCCTCTAAAATCTCTTCGATGTATCGGATCGCCGTCAATCCTCCCATTCGACCGCCAGTTTCAATAAAAACCAACTCGGTTTTTGCCTCGCTTGAAATGCCGGCCCACACCATCCAGGAACCTCCTCCAAAAGCAACATTTTCTTTGATACAGCACTGCACGAATCTTTCCCCAGGTCTTCTGTAGACTCGTCCTCTTCTATCACTACCATGCAAGCACACTATACTTTCGTCTGAGAAGAGATCGGTGCTCCATTGTTCGTCAGTCCAATCAACATGTTCTGCTCGGTGGTCTGGGATTAATTTGGGGCCAGTAGCTGGCCTTTTTGGCTCAAGCCTAGCTGCCTTAAGTCATCTTCTGACTGTCCAGCCACTCACAGCTACTCCTCGCGATTCTCTGAGCTCTTGTTGGACTTGAACGCCAGTGAGGGCCCGATTTCTTAACGATGTGCTGACAATAAATCGGTCATCTCTCTCTGATGTGCACCTTTTTCTACCAGAACCGCGTCTTCGATTAAAGCCACCAGTCTCCTGGTAACGACGGTAAATTCTGGAAACAGCAGACTGGCTCATGTTCAGTGCACGTGCCACTTCACGCTGACTCTGGCCTTGTCGCAATGGGGTGATCGCTTGAGCTGCTCAATCGCTTGTTGTGTCCATTTTCAGGTAGAATTCTTGATTGTTGATAACGGAGATGTGTATCGGTTGACGTTTGACGGCTAACTGATAAGGGTGGGACAGGTAGATAACCAAATTTTATATGGGTCAGTAACCCTTAATTAGCACTATTGTAAACAAGCGTAAAAAGGGTGGTTACTGATCACAACATATTGTTGGGTTGTGTGAGCAATAAACCTTACAATATTTTATATCATTTTGAAGCTAATACTAGCAGCTTTAAGATTTTACTATGAAAAAAATATATTTGCTTTCAGTTTTTTTTCCAGTGACTTGCGACTACAGATGTGTCGTCTGAGTCGATTTTTTTGCTCACGAGAGTATATATATTTTAAATCTGGTAAAAAATATTTTATCAAAAAAGTGTGCTGTTAGAAGCTTCTTTTTAATTTTTTTCTAATTGTTCAGTCACGTCACGTCACTTTCACTTCACGTCAATATCACGTCACGTCACCGTCACGTCACATGACGTCGTGACGTCCACCGAGCCTCACCTCTACCGACGCCGCTGGCGCGCGCACTCGCGACCCTCTTGCTTTTACTTGCACTAAAACAAACGATAAATTATTAATTTTAAATATTGGTAGTGATGTTCTTAACAGCCAAATTATTAGGACAGTTCTCAGAAAGGACGAACTTTTCCGTAATATATTCTCGTAATATATTTATTGTTTATAAATCATCTCCAAGTCTTTCCTAGATAATCCCTTTTCCTATTATTGAAAACGTATCAATATTGGTACAGTAGTTTCTGAGATTATTTTTAACACACAAATTATGCGCAATGGAATTTTCTTAACAACAACAACAAGTGAGCGTATATTACGATTAGTTCTATTGAAACACTGCAAGCGTAAACATGTTCACAATGCCGCAATGTGTAGTTCCAAAAATAATACGCGTAGGAGTTTCTTTTCGGACGGAGTGTGTAATTTTCGTTAAGTACATGCAGATTAAGTCAATATTATAAGATTTAACCTACGAAATAGTATAAAAGTGAAATTTTGAACAATTTTAAATTCGCTAAGAACGTTTGGCGAGATTCAAAGAAGCAAACAGAAACAAAACATAACGATTTAGCTCATAAAGCAACAACGGAAAAAGTGCTTTGTTTTTTAAATATAAGGTAGGTTTTACAATAAAGATTATAAAACTTACGAAATGATGATAATTCCAAGATTTGTGACTTTGTTACAAAATGCTATGGTGTTGATTAGCTTGAAAATAAAACTATTATAAGACTGTTTTGGTTCGTTGGTATACAAATGAAGCTGTATATATTAAAACATTTACCTCTTCGCCACACCCCGAGAGGCACCACGGCTTTTAGAACGCGATGGCGCTCCGCCTCTGTCCGCACTACCACTTGTACTGGGCTCGTCTTTGAATCCACTCTCAACTGCATTTTGCTTCTCCAGTACATCTGTTCGTGGATAATAATAATTATATTAAGTTAGTTATTCAAATAAAAAAAAAATATTTACATTATATTAACAATATATAAATAAAAAAAACCGACTACGTAAAAAGTGAACTAAAAAGATGAAAACAAGTTCACGAAGGAACATAGTATTATGCAGTCGGAGACATACTATGCAATATGCATATATAAAATATATGTTGTACAAAAAATGTCCGTCAGTGTCGTGGGATGCATGGTAGGAATCAGATTGTCACGAGTGCCAGGGTATGCGCGCCTGGTACTTGTTGGAATGCTCTTCAATAATATAGTGATGTAACGGTAAAAATATTACAATTTTATCCATCTAGGTGTCATTCGCAAAAAAGTAATATCCGAAGTTAAGAAAAAGTGAGGGAGAGAGAAGGAGAGAGCGAGAGGACTGGGGGGAGGGGTGTATAGGAGAAGATGGCATTTATAAGCGGGGCGTGTAGGAGATGGCGTGAGGGTACGGGGTTAGAGAGGGTAGGGGTGGGAGAGGATGAGAGAGCGTAGGGGGGTGGGGGATGAGCGAGAAGAGCGAGGGAGGGAGATAGAAGGTAGAGAGGTGCGAAGAGAAAGGAGGTATAGGGGGGGAGAAATGAGATGGGGTAGAGAGTAGAGGAGGAGGGGGTAGAGAGGGGGAGGGGGTATATAGGGGGAGGGGGTAGAGAGGGGGAGGGGAGGGGGTATGTTATAGGCGGGAATAGAAAGAAGGTAGAGTGGGGAAGAAAAAGGAGGTAGAGGGGGCGGGGGAGTGTAAAGAGGGGGAGAGGGTATCGGGGAGTGGGTGGGTGATAGAGAGAATGAGGGTAGAGAAGGGGGAGAGGAAAGGGTAGCGAGGGGGAGAGGAAGAGGTAGCGAGGGGGAGAGAAAAAGGCTAGAGGGGGGTGGTAGAGAGAGTATGATCACGAGCCCTCACCCCGCTTCTTGATGGCGTACTTGGAGGTGATTTCCAGCAGGTGGCGCGCGTACTTGTCGTAGCGATCGCGCGTGACGTGCGGCATATTGAGCATTTTCGCCTCCGTCTCGGGCAGCTCCTCCGCCATCTTGCGCATCGTTATCATCGGGCACACCTTGGACACAGTACAGTCTGATCCCTGCTTTGATGCCATTTTCCTGATACATATTATCATTATGTTATGATTAGAACATTTTCCGCGGAACCCTAATTAAGCTAAGTTAGTCATTATAATCAGATATCTGGTAGTGAAAGTTTCGTGAAAACCGATCCAGTCGTTTCCGAAGTTAGCCGGAATAGACAGACAAACAAAAAATTTAAAAATTGTTTATTTCTTATAAGTACCGCAAGTATAATTTATTATACATCTATACTTACATTATAAATGTGAAAGTTTGTAAGTATGGATGTAGGGATGTTTGTTACTCTTTCACACCAGAACGGCTTAACGGATTTGGGTGAAATTTGGCACAGAGATAGATTATAATCTGGAATACACATGGCTATTGAATATGAAAGGAAATTAATAAATCAGCACCATTTAGTTCCATGGTAAGCTACGGGGCTTGTGTTATGGATACCAGATAGTTGATACACCACACATATATAACTTTAAATATAAATAGCCATGACTAGAGTACACACATTCGTGTTCATCACACAAATGAATGCCCCCAGCGGGACTCGAACCCGCCACCGCTGGCACAGCAAGTAGGATCACTACAAATTGATAGATTATTTACTTGCAAGCTTCAAATAAGTCGGCGTAGCAACGATCCTTAATTTTGGTGATCTGGATCTGTATGTCCGTCACAATGTTGTTTGTAACAATATTCGGCGCGGGAACGTTTTTTTTGCGTTGAATCTTCGTCATGTCAAACATTACACGACATCTGCCTGATATTAAACTAGAAAAAAAAACTCGTTTTATATACAAAACTAGCGACTTTTTAAATACATTTTAAACTTTTTAAATTTTGACTGTTTAAATAAAACTATTTCTTCTGATGTTTTCGGGGAGTTATTTGGATTTTTGGTTCCCAAAAATGGGGGAACCAAAAATCTTGAATTAAAAAATAGAATTTTTGTCTGTCTGTTACCGCATCACAGAAAAACCACTGGAGAGATTTTGATGAAATTTGGTATGGTGATAGCTGATTATCCGAGTCAACATATAGGATACATTTTACCGCGGGAAAATGTCTCTTTTCTGAGAAATTTGGTTTTTGGTCAATTGAACCAAATAAAGAAGAACCAAGTAAGAAATAAAGTCAGTTGTAACTACCCTTTCGACGAGGAACGTTGTTTTATTACAACCCACCGTCCTGATAACCTAACTCTCGCTTTGTTAATATTTTATTATACGTATAGTAGTAGTATAGCATGTGTATGTGCGCGCGTGTGTGTGTGTACACTGTACATGCATGTGTGTATATATATATATATATATATATATATATATATATATATGTCAAAATCAAAACTCACTTCTCGTAATTGGGCTCAATGGCCACATACGTGTAATACGTGTAGACGAAGCCGTTGGACGATGGCGCAGTGAACTCGCGCAAGTACTTATCGGCCACCATTTTTTTCAAGAGTCTCCTCACATCAGAGGCGGGCCACTCCTTCCACCTATGAAGATATTTTAGTTATGCATCAATCTCCCCCACTTTTATACTGCAACTAGCGACTCACCCTCGCTTTGCTCGTGTTCATCCCTTTTTTTTTTTTTTATAGTTGGGAAATCCTATTACGGATACCACCCGACTTCCCCCCAGGGTGGTTATGTGGAGACTCTCCGGCTAAAGAGACCGGCATACCCACTAATACCCAACTTTCCCCACAGCCGCCATGTGGGACGCCACGGGACCGCTTTCGCATACAACCGTGACGCCCCGACGGTTGGCCGAAGCCACCAACCATGAGGCCGCCCCAAGCGAGACGACCCCATTATGGGAAGACTTGCAACCCTGAACGTGAGACTGCTCCTAAGTCCACTCTGCTGAACAGAGAAGTACCCGGAGCAGCCTCACACGACAAAACACCGCCTACCGAAGTGGGCAACCTGCAAAAATAAACGGCCTAAGCCTGTCCTTCCACACCCAAATTGGGCAACGTCCAACAACGCCCGAAACCGAGCCCACCCCAAACGGCTGCAGGAGTAGAGGATGCGACAACGCCGACACTCCCCTTCCCCTACAGCCCCACCGCGTCCACCATCAACGGTGGTGGCCCCGCTAGGCCGCGGGAGATAGGGACGAGCGGCGCATCGCCATACCGACACTCCTCTTCCCCCGCGGCCCCCCTACCGTCGGCCCACCTCCGGACCAAGATGGCTGCCGACACCCACGCCAGACGCAGGACCACCGAACTGGCCCCGCTCCAGCCGCCGCACCGACGGGCTAGCCCCGGCAGCACGGCCCGCGCAGCGCCTCCTACCGCGAAACGGCCGGAGACACCACGCTACCTCCAAGAAGGAGACGGCGCCCTCCTGACACCGCTCCCCCTGCCACTCGTGTTCATCCCTAGCTTGATTCCCCATACAAACTTTCATCTCCATTTTCACCCCCTTAAGGGATGATGTCCTTCCCAAGGTCTCAAACTATCTTCTTGCCAAATTTCATCTAAATCGGTTCAGTATATCCAGAGATTACCCCCTACAACGTCACAAATACACAATTCACAAACTTTACCTCTTTATAATATTAGTATAGATTAGTTTTAATTTTCTCCTAAACGGCTGGGTGGATTTTAATCATATTTTTAGTATGTTTGGCTTATATTATTTGTATTATTGTCCATATCAATTATACCATTTAAACGAAAAGTAAACGGTCTGGCAGCAACACCTATCGGCTATCAACTATAAAATTAAAAAAATCTTAGAAACCGTCTGCAACGCCATCTACTGGGTCCGGTTGTGAATCTAAACCATCCTACTAAAACAAAAAAGAATCATCAAAACCGGTCCAGCCGTTCTGAAGAAAGGGCCAGTTTTGTATGCGAGCTTGCTCGTTTGACCAATCCATACTTAATATTATAAATGTGAAAGTGTGTTTGTTTGATTGTTCTTCTTTCACGTCGAAACAGTGTGACGGATTGGCATAATTTATTTGTGTGGACATAATTGGACGGCTGGATAGTGACATAGGCTAAATTTTACCGCTGGAGTTATCTCATTCCCGCGGGAAAACACGTTATAATACAATCCACAACAAATCATCTTATCTGTATATCTTACTAATTTTATAACTGTGGAAGTTTAGATGTTTGTATGTATGGACGTTTGTTATTCAATCACGCCAGACCGGCATAACGGATGTGGATGAAATTTTTCACAGAGATAGATTAGTCTGGAATAGCATATAGGACTATTTTTATCAGGGAAAAATGTACGGTTCCCGTGGGATAGAATTACATAGGTTCAAAGGTCTGTCTGGTCATAAAAAGGCGGGTAAGGAATTAAGATCCAACGCAGAGATAATATCTTACTGAGTGATACATTAGGCTTATTTCTGAGTAATAACCTATAAAGTACTGACTAACCATAAAACCCAACTCCGGGCTGTTACTGAGATTTACTTAAATAACCTCGGCCCGAATCGGGGCTCGAACCCAGGACCTCCATATCTGTTATCTAACATACTAGCCACTAGACCACTAGACCAAAGCTTATCAAAACATATACATATGTTTGTGAGGCAGTGGTAGCCCAGTGGTAACGAGCTCACTGGAAAACCGAGTGAAACGGGTTCAACTCCTCTCGTCTCGCACCTCTGATATATTCATGTGCGAATGATTTCCAACACGATAACCACTTGTCTTATCGTAAAAGATCGTGGAGAAACCTGCACGTCTGAGAGAACATAGCAAGTTTTCGAAAGACATGGTCAGACCGGGCCACAATTGGCCAGCGTGGACTATGGTCTGATCCCCATATCGAGGGTAGGCCCACGCCCAGCAGTGGGACGTATACATACCGTCCGGGTATAGGCGTGTTCTGTAAATCGGGAATGGGTGATGGAGTGGAGCCGCGTAAAGCCGACACGATATTTAGCAGTTTGTAGGTCGACTGGCTGCTGTTCATGAAGCGGGCCAGTCCCACACATTCCTCTGTTACATCTATGGACTGACAATACGTACATATATATATATATATATATATATATATATATATATATATATCATTTATTTTATTACACATTTAACCTACTTAATCCTAAACCTTATCTAAGACAGACTCGATTTGTCAGCATGTGCACCATTTGGCAATGGTTCAAATACTGACAATCGAACCTGTCAGCAAACGCCCTCAGGATGCTTTTGGAACTAGCCCGGACCCTGCGCGCCAGGGATGTGCACCGTTTGCGCATGATAGCGTAGAAACAATCTACGTGCGCCTCGGCCAACATACCCGACGCGCTGCACCAACGAGGCAGTCCCATCAGCATCCTGAATGCATTATTGTACTGAACACGCAGGGCATTGTACTGTTTCTGCGTGTAATCGACCCACAGGCTGCTAGTAGAAGTAAAAAGATGTACAGTAAGCTCTAAAGAGGGTCACTTTAACAGGAATGGAACAACGAACGAACCTGTGTGCGATCATATTCGCCCTCACAGTAAATGCCCTGCGTTCGCTCTCTATATCAGCATCGTCTTTCAGGTCAAAGGATATCACATGACCTATATATTTATACTGAAACACCCTCTTTAACGGGGTACCGTATAACTTAATGGGTGGTGGAGTTGAGGGCTGACATTTTCCTTTGGCACGAAAGACCATGCATTCACTTTTTTTCACATTATAAATCAAGCCGTGACTATAGGCATAATTTTCACATATACTCAACAATTTCGTTAATCCACAAGCAGACGCACTCAGCAACACCATGTCGTCTGCATAGCTAATGTTATTCAGGCACACTCCGTCAATATGGCAACCAACATGAGTAGGTAGTACTGAGCGCCTCCACCAGTGCATTGATATAGAGATTGAAGATATATATATATTTATATATATATATATATATATATATCCATACTTATATATCTTAGTAGATATAGATCAGACCCGGACGGGTGAAACTAAAAAACAGCTTATAATAATTTGATTCTATTAACTAAACTCATTTTGTTATAGCTTTTTATTCATTACTAGCATTTCCCGCGGCTCCACCCGCGTTCAGATGACCAAAAACCAAATTCTTAGGTTTTACATATTAGTATACTCTTACATTGCAGTTTTTGTATTTTTTCCCAGAAATGAGACATTTTCCCTCGGCAAAAGATCGATACAGAGGCCGAATCTATAGTTTTTAGAATTTTTGTCTAATAATGTCTATTTCAATAAGATTTTCCAAAAAAATATTTAATGTACAGATTCGGCTTAGTTACAATTTTTTTATATGTATAGATAGAAAATTCCCTACAATACAATAGAAACTTACTTGATATTCAGTAGTTTTGGTACAATTGTCACAGGGAGCGCCACCTTCTCCACACTTTTCCTTCTGGAATTCTTCACCCAAATACGCCAGAACTTCAACTCTTCGACACC
This sequence comes from Brenthis ino, assembly GCA_921882275.1. Classification (NCBI taxonomy): domain Eukaryota; kingdom Metazoa; phylum Arthropoda; class Insecta; order Lepidoptera; family Nymphalidae; genus Brenthis; species Brenthis ino. The sequence goes on from OV170231.1 coordinate 22,135,989, forward strand.
CTGTTGGGTCCTCACATATTGACTTCATATGCGATAGATTTTCATCGTGGACAGCACGGGCTTCTGTACCCTTATGTGTTTTGGGTTCGTCTGTAAACGGCTCACACTTTACCAAACCGCATGAGATATAAAGGCCTGATATATGACCATACATATAACAGGAATCCATACTAATATTATAAATGTTAATGTGTGTGTTTTTGTTTGTTTGCCCTTCTTTCACGTCGAAACAGAGTTGCTTTGTCGTGATTTTTATCTGAAGATAGTTGGAGGGCTGGAATGACTTAGGCTACGTATTACCGCGGGACATCATTTCATTCCTACGGGAAAACACGTTATAATACAACCCACAACTCATCATACCTATGTATATAGTACTTGGGAGTTTTTGGCCAAGAGTACAATTTTGTTTCTTTTTTAAAAAAAACTAAAAACTTGAATAAATACAAAAAAAAACATAAGTAAAATCTTTGTATCCGACAAAGATTCGAACGCGGACACTTGTGTTTGTCAATATTGCACCTTGGCCGTTTGACCACGATGCTTATGTCCTAGCGTGCGAAATTAGCGACCATATTTTGCCTGGAATAATGGGAAAAAACCGCATGAAAACTCGAAAACACGCGTTTTGGTTTTCCCAGACATAAGACTAATCACTAACTACTAGTGACTCACTAACAGATCTGGAAATCCTGGGTTCGAGTCCCGGGTCAGGTCAAGTTAAGTTACTGAGTATTTCTTGACAAAAAGAAACAATTACGAGTATTTCGGTCCAACCTAAGTCTCACTCCTAGAATCTCACGATTCAGCCCTACACGCTAGCCACTAGACGGCGACGGCGAGTCACCACGTAACCACAGTGGTGGTGACATTCTACAAAAGAACAAACACTCACCATCCATCAGCCTGTAATATCTCACGATATCCCCATAGTTATAGTAGAGGAGGCAGTCCGCCCGTGCGCCGTCGCGGCCGGCGCGCCCCGTCTCCTGGTAATAGCCCTCCACCGATATGGGCAGGCTGTGGTGTATGACAAACCGGACATCCGCCTTGTCTATGCCCATACCGAACGCTGTCGTCGCACAGATCTGGGATACATCATAATAATAATAATAACATTTTTTTTCGTGTGAACATCTTTAAAAACATTCAAGAATCGACGAATATAGTGATTTTCTACTCAAGTTTCACTGTAATACAAAAAAAGTAACATGTTATTTTTTCAACTTTTTTTATCCAAATTGCAATAATGCAATATTACAATGAAAGTTGTGTAGAAAATGACTATAGTCGTCAATTCTTGAATGTTTTTAAACGTGATCAATCAAAAAAACATTCTTATAAGCTACAAATTATATCTCCTAAGCTATGAAAAAAACAACCTAATTTTTCGCTCCACCCTAATATACAATATACATATAGATAAACGGACAGACAGATAGATAAGTACATATATAAAATACATGGACATATCAATATAGAAGTAGCAAGATAGCCCAATCGAAAAATGGACAAATATATAGATATACAGATAATATTTTTATCGACTTTCAAATAATTAAATTGCTATTCATCATTCTTTTTTGTGCTTAAAAAAAGAGCTAATATAAAAAAAATGTACAAGTACGAGTCGGACTCGCACACCGCGGGTTCCGTCGCACGAAACATTAAAATAACTTTACAAACGCCAAAAAAATGTTTGTTATGATGTAACTACTTTACGATTTTCAGATTTTTCCTTTCACTTGTGCTGTAAGACATTGCTTCTAGCCAAATTTCTAGATTCTAGATCAACGGGAACGACGAGCTCGTTAAAGATTTTAATTCCCTTGCGAGTGTTAAAACATGCGAACATAAACGTCCATATCTTTTGACTGCGTTGACTTAGAAGTTTGATTTTTCCACAGCTCCAAGGAATTGCAGACCTGAGTATATGATATTAATTTCAACTTGGTACCTCCATGCGTTCCAAAAGCGGTCTCGTCAGACAGACAATTAGACAAACCACGAACTCTCTAAAAATATATGCTCCACATACCACAGCGTAATCATCAGCTATCCAACCCAACTGCACTTCCTTGCGTTTACTGTCGACGAGACGGCCGTGGTACGCGGCCGCCTTCACTTTTTTTTCTTGCAAGACAGCCGCCAACTTCTCGCAGTCCTTACGTGACAGACAATACACAATGCCCGATTTTCTGTAAGAATTGATAAAATTATTATAATAAAATCTGTATAAATATTATAAATGTGAAAGTTTGTGAGTATGCATGGATGTTTGTTACTCTTTCAGGCCAGAACGGCTCAACGGGTCTGAATGAAAATTGGCACAGAGATAGATTATCCTAGATACAAAAGTAGTAGTGTTTGGAATAACACATAGGCTACTTTTTATCCAGAAAAAATATACGGTTCCCGAGGGATTGATTTGTTTTTGTTTACAAAATAAAACAATACGTTTTTGACTAACTTTAATGTATGAGAATCATCAATATGGCGTCCATAGATTCTCTATTCCGCATTTTTAGTAGTACCTGGGTGATCGAGCTTCTAAGAATCGCTATGACCGATTCCGAGATACACGAAATAAATTTATATACATATATACAAACATTGCTTATTTAATATTTGAGAAACTCCCAGAAAGGACGATTTTCCGACTTACTATCTACTATCGTGTTTGGGAATTAAGTCGGAAATATCACAACGTGTAATTATTTTTGCAATAAGATCATACATTATAACCTTCTATTTGGTAAGAGCATTTACAAAACAATGAAATAGTTTCCGAGATTAGCCCGGACAAACCTACAATCAATGCAACTGGCGACTTTAATTTCCCGACTGCGGCGAAGCCTAAAAGAGGGGTGTGTGTTTGTCCTGTATGTATGTACAGATATGTATGACGTCCTCGTAATTACTAAATGGCTTAACCAATTTTATTGATTCATATGTCGTTAGATACGTCTTGATTACGCGAGTGTCATCAAAGAGTATATACTTATATTATAAAGAGGAAAGATTTTTGTTTGTTTGTCTGTTTGTACGCAATAAGCTCCGAAACTATTGGACCGATTTAGATGAAATTTAGTAAGAAGATAGTTTGAGACCCTGCGAAGGAATTAGGATACTTTTTATCCCCGACATCACCCCTTAAGGGGGTTAAAATGGAGATGAAAGTTTGTATGGGGAATTCGAGCGAAGCAAGGGCGACTCGCTAGTAGACTATATAGAAATAATAAAATCAAAATGGGAGATTTTAGCATCCATCTATCTATCTCAAACAATAAATATGTCATTACGTACCCTGCATATTCAGTGCGTATGACGTCCACGACGTTCTGGTAGAAACTTTTAGATTTCTTGTCCAAAATCGTGTAAAATAAGTTCGGCCGGTTGAAGCTGCTTAAAAACCTTTCGCATCTTTTCATCTGCGTAAAATAAATTTCAATATACTAATCAGATTTAAGTTTTAAACCGACTTCAAATAAGGAAGATGTCCTCAATTTACATTTTTTTTTACTTCATCTCTCAATCTTCAGTCTGATCAATTATTATTTATATGATTATTATTAAAATATTATAATTTAGGGTTTGCCTGAACTCTTAATTTCCTAAGAAAACTGAAAAAATTTTGCATTCTTTAAAACTGCTAGTTGACAAAAAACATTTATAGGTGCGTCCACGTATGTGTAGATGAGCGCACGTATACTGGCGTACATATATATATATATATATATATATATATATATATATATGAGGTTTACGATTCATTTATTTCTCAAAAGAATACAATTCACTTACTGAGAAACATTAGTTTTACGTAGGTAACATTGTAAACGGGCAAATAATATATATATATATATATATATATATATATATATATATATATATATATATAACGGTTATCAGTATTATTGAATAGATATAGATTTAAAATGCAAGGCAAGAAGAAAATGATAAAATATAATATAATAGTTAATTAAAATTGACAAATATTTATAATCATTGATTTATCGATAGTTAATCAACTATATATGGCGCGTTTTCGACCGGAGGCACCGGTTGACCTGAAGTGATGCTGTGACCGCGCGCTCTCCGCCCTCTATCTCGAAAACGGTTCACCGTATGAAAAAAAAATTAAACAAAATTTGTAGAGAATTTTGTATTCTACAATATTGATAATAAATACAAATAGCAAAAAACCCATAGGAAATGAGATATTTACAAAAAAAGCGCAAAAAAAACGATTTTTATGACCTTTGACCTTGAAATTTAATAGTTGCGTACACCCTACCATATGTAGGTTTTGAGACAACTTTTAGGATGTCAATATACAAGTATTTACAGACTTACAGCTGGGTACCTCGAATTCCGAGGTGAACTTACTATAATGACTGGACTATATATATTAAATTAAACATCCCGCCCACCAAAGAACTTCGTTCTTTTTTCTACAATGATAAAGATTAAAACAACAAAGGCTTCTCGACACAAACAAAATATAGACTTTATCAAAACAACTCCACCCGCCGTGAATGCTCATTTTAAAGTAATATGATAGTGCATGGATGCAGTTCAAAAGTACATTATATTAAAAACACCTATTAATAATATTAACACATTCAAACTGGCAAAAGCTGTACAATTTGTAGCCTCTAGAAAAAATACAACACATTTTAAACAAAGAGAACATCACAATCACAGCACATGAAAGCTAAGTTATATATCTTTTTGATTAAACAATATTAAGTTTATTACAATTAGCACATAAACAAATTTTCAGGTTTAGGTAGTACACATAATTTATAACAAGGGCGGTTAACAATACCATTTTTTGTTTTGATAGTAACCACCCGAGTTAGACCATCCTTTCCTGGATGCTTTTCTATAACCCTACCTAATAACCACTTTGCAGGTGGAATGTTGTGATCCCTAACAATAACTACATCATTAATTTTAGGTTCTAGCCTTTTGGTTGTACATTTAAACCTTTGATTTAAGTTCACCAAATATTCATCTGACCACCTAGGCCAAAAATCATTAAGCATTTTCTGAGTAAGTTTCCATCGATGAAGGCTTGAAATTGACGTTTCAGAATAGTTCTCGTCTGGAACAGTAACTAACGGCCCACCCACTAAAAAATGACCTGGAGTGAGCGGCAGTGGGTCGTCTGGATTGTCACTTACAAATGATATAGGACGAGAATTTAGACACGCTTCTATCTGAGCCAGTACTGTTGAGAGCTCTTCGAAAGTAAGTGTGGCGTCACCAACTACTCGTTTTAGGTGTGCCTTAGTTGAACGAACAGCTGCTTCTCATAAACCTCCAAAGTTCGGAGCGTGGGGTGGTATGAAATGCCACGTCGTACCTTCACTTGCTAGCAATTGGACAATTTCATTGGATAGCTGCGAATTAGCACGGGTTAACATCTCTCTCAATTCCTTCTCAGCCCCTACGAAGTTTGTACCGTTGACAGAATATAAGTGCTCACAATATCCTCTTCGGGCTACGAATCTCCGGAACGCAGCAATAAATCCAGACGCGGTTAAATCGGACACAGCTTCTAGGTGTATGGCTCGCGTTACCATGCAAATATACACACAGATGTACCCTTTGTATGATTTCGCACCTCGGCCAGGGGAAAATCGCAGATTGACATGGCCGGTAAAATCTATACCTGTTTTACGAAAGGGTTTGTCGCGAACCAGTCTGCATTCAGGAAGCTGGCCCATAAGCTGTTGGTTATTTTGACGAGCATACCTTGTGCAGGTATTGCACTCTCTGTAACACTTCTTAACACGTTCTCTGGCACGAATAATCCAAAACTTCGCTCTCAAGAAGTTCAACATGTTGAGGTCCGCCATGAAGGGTTTTGATATGGGCGTCAAGGATTATTAGCTTAGTGATATGACTATCACTAGGTAAAACCACTGGATGCTTCTTGGCAAAATCTTCTTGACCTTGACTTATTCGGCCACCTACTCTTAAAGTACCATTTTCATCCAGAAATGGACATAGAGTATGAAGAACACTTCTTTTGAGTACTTCTCCATGAGACTTTAGCTGCTTTAATTCCTCTTGAAAGTATAACTCTTGTGTCTTTTTAATACAAATTTGTAAAACTATTTTACTCTCTTCTGTTGATACTATTTTATTGATAGCTCTTTCTCCTTTTGGTATTTTAAGTTTTAAAAATTTTCTACAATATGACAAAACTCTTAATAACTTAGATAGACTAGAAAATCTTTCCCATTTAAATTATTCTTTAATTTGAACTACAGCAGCTAAAGTTTTCTTGGGTCTCTCTTCTTCGTTCGTTTCGTAACCTTGGTCAATCTTGTACTCATTTTGATGATGTAGAAAATCTGGACCATCCCACCACAAATTGTGAACAGCAAGCTCAGCGATAGACATACCTCTCGAGGCACAGTCTGCTGGTATCTGATCCGTTTTTACATGGTTCCATTGATCACGATCTAATACAGTTAGTATCTCAGACACTCTGTTGCTCACGAATGTTGCCCATCGACTTGGTTCTCCTCCTAACCAAGCAAGGAACACAGTTGAATCTGACCATGCGTATAAGTTTGTCTTCGGAACCCTCATAATTTGTGAAACCTCATGAATCAATTTGGTTGCCAGCACTGCAGCACAAAGCTCCATTCGAGGGATTGAGATTTCCTGTTCGATTGGCGCCACCTTAGTTTTGGCAGTCAATAGTCTTACATAAGTATCATCAGCTTCTTTGCACGTCATGTAAACGGCTGCCGCGTAAGCTCTCTGAGACGCATCGGCAAAGACGTGTAGCTCTCTCAAGTCATTATTTGTCGTCTGCAACCACCTTGGAATACTAATCTTATTAACCTCATTTAATGAAGATCTGAATTCATGCCATTCATTCAGCAAGTCTGGAGTAAGCTCATCATCCCATGCCAAGCCAGACTGCCACAATCTTTGGATGAATATTTTAACGAATATAATAGTAGGTGCGATTCAACCTTAAGGATCATAGAGCCGGGCTATATCTGACAACACCTTAAGTTTTGTAATTGGCTCCTCTTGCTCTGGTAAGTTGTAGGAGTATTCGAAGTTATCAGATATTTTATTCCAGGTTATTCCCAGTACCTTAATCATATTGCTAGCCTTAAAAATAAATGAATGATCGATTCTCTGCTTGTCTCTTTCAATGTGATCTAGTAGTTTAGGACCATTACTGCACCATTTCTGGAGTTGAAACCCACCAGCCTCCATCAACTTCGACATTTGCTCGTATATTTCAATAGCGTCTGTCTCTGTTTGGCATCCCGTTAACAAATCGTCCATATAATAGTCTTCCCGCGTAATTCTTGCAGCTTCTGGATACTTCTCTTGTTCATCTTTTGCTACTTGTTGTAAGGATTTTACTGCCAGATATGGTGCATACGAAATTCCAAAAGTAAGACGCAATAATTGGAAATGTTTAATAGTCCGTCAGGTTTCTGGTGCCATAAGATTCTCTGAAAGTCTGTATCCTGCTCATTTATTAGGACTTGACGATACATTTGTTTTAGATCCGCTACGATACAGTACGGATGTAATCTCCACCTCATTAGAATGTGTCGTAAATCCTGCTGTATTTTCGGCCCTATTAAAAATGAGTCGTTTAAAGAAACATTATTAATTCCCTTACACGATGCGTCAAAAACTACTCTCACCTTTGTGGTTTCTTTATCTTCTCTCACTACGGCGTGGTGAGGAAGATAAACTGCAAGCGGGTTCTCAATGTCTTCTATATTTTTTATCTTCTTCATGTGATTTTGCTCAATTTAGTCTTCTATTACGTTTCTGTATTCCATTTCTAGTGATGGGTTTCTCTTTAATCTCCTTTCTAGTAGTTGATATCTTCGGTACGCTATTTCTTTTCATTTCCCATATCTAACTCCAGGATCTATTTTCTTAAATGGCAGCCTTACCACGTAACGCCCTTCCTCATTTCTCACTGTAGTCTCCTCATAAATTTCCTCACATTTAATCTCTTCCTTTGTTAGTGGTTTCCCTATCATGTCTGGCTCTCTCTCTATTTCCCAGAATTGTTTCAGAAGTAGGTCTTCCTTTACTTGAAGGTGTAGATTTATCATCCTGGTATTGGTTAGCTCCTGTGATGTTACACGTCCGGACAAGATCCATCCTAGTTTGGTGTTTTGCGCAATGGGACCAATTTTCGATGGATGTCTCAATAATCCGTTAAGCATAATCTCGCTGTGAACTTCTACACCTACGATTACATCTATTTTACTGGGTTGTCCATATTTTGGATCCGCGAGCGGTAAATTTTCAACCTCGGGCCAATTCATGATAGATGTCTTGCTAGAAGGAAGAAAAGATGTAAGTGAACTTAAAACAAAGACATTGACTCTAATAGAAAACTCTGAATCATGAAGTGATTCTAAATCAAAAATAACCATGCTCTTGGTCCTAGACTGACCGTCACCTACTCCAGAAACTAATCCATTGACAGGTATTTTCTTAAGACCTAAAGATTGTACAGTACTCTTACTGATAAATGACGCTTCAGAGCCCTGATCTATTAATACACGCAAGATTTGAGAATAGCCATCCGCTGATTTGGCTCTGACCAACGCAGTAGCCAGTAACACCTCTGATTGATTCTCCTCTTGGACAAAATGAGCTATTATGTTTTTCTCCGTAGTCGACTCTGGACTCAGCGATTTCTCAGTACTCTTAGACGAAGCGCTTGCTTCAGGACGTAGACCTCTCTCAAAATGGAGTAATGTGTGGTGTCTTCTGTCACAACGGCGACAACACGTAGCCTGGTGGCAGCCTCTTACATTGTGATTGGGAGACAAACAATTAAAGCAATGTCCCTTCGATTGCACAAACTCACTTCTCTCTTCGGGGGACTTGCTACCAAACTGTTTGCATTGGTACAAAAGATGTTGACTCGAACAAACGCGCATACTAATTTATTATTTTCTTTTTTCTCCTCTAAAACGCTGACTTTTGTTTAGATACTTGTTTAGTTGTACTATTTAGAGCAGATTTCGTAGTGGTTTTTACTCCATCCATCATTTCTAATGTCCGGAATCTCATCTCTAAGAACTTAACTAACTGTTCCCATGTAGGCAAATCTTCCAAATCAAAATAACAAACCTCAATCTCCCACTGTCTTCGGGACTCGTAGTCAAGTTTGGATACCACTAAATAATTGATAAGTACATCCAAAGAGTCTGTGTTAATACCTAAATTCTTTAGTGATTTAATACATGAAGTTGTTGTATCGAGTGTTTGTTTAATCGCTGAAGCAGACTCTGTGTTAATACTCTTTTGAGAAAACAAGCGTTTCAGTATCTCATTTGCATTATAACGTTTATTATTGTATCTTTTTATCAATTTGTTCCAGGCCTCATCATAGTTATTTCCAATAGTAGATAAATCTCGTAATAGAACCTCAGGTTCACCCGACAAGCTGCTCTTTAGGTAATGAAGCTTCTGAACTGCACTTAGTGTCTGATTCTCATGGATAAGAGATACAAAAATATCGTAGAATGTTTGCCATTCCTCATAGACACCTGAGAATGTAGGCAGTTGAATTCTAGGGAGCTTGATTTCCGTTGCAGATGATACCGGTGTAGCGGAGGATACATTGTATTCAAGGGCGGGATTGGTTCGGCTTTCTAAATCTTCTTTTAGCTTAGTTTTGTATGTGATATATATTTCTTCTGTACTATCATACATCTCTTCGCTAAAATATTTTAGCGTCGTCCGCTCAGACCACTTTACCGAAGCCACTAATTGAAAATGATTATCCGTAAACTCGTTCCAAGATTTTTCTAAATTCTCTGTTCTAACTCCTATGTATGCTTTCGTCACTCTTTCTTTTGGTGATTTTTTGTAATTAGTAAAGTTTTTTAATAATTAGCTCAGCTATAGCGTCTTGTTTGTTCAATAATCCTTCCATTTTCACTGATTACTATTGTTCGTAACGTCGAACCCAAACAATGAATTATATCTTAGATGCAACAATAAACGTCAATTATATATGAACCAAATACTTTTAAATCAAAGTTCTAAAATGTTCGTTTTTTATATGTTTTCACTTAATTTTAACTATTGTTCTTCACACTAATTCCCGGGTTTCGGCAACAGATGTATTTTGCACGTACTGTTAACTTATTTACTTTTAACTAAAATAAAATACCACAATGTATGTTGAATGTTGTCAAACTCATTTTATTTCTTTTCTCTAACTGAAGTCTCATTACAAAAAATTAAAAAGCTATTGCCAGCCAGTGTAAACTCGATCCTAAATTAGCATATACTTTTTATAACTATATATTAAATTAAACAATACTATTCCACTGAACCAAACCACAGCGCGATTTAGATGGACCGTAGCACCATCTATTGCGTATGTGTGTGTGTGTGTGTGTGTGTGTGTGTGTGTGTGTGTGTGTGTGTGTGTGTGTGTGTGTGTGTGTGTGTGCGTATGTGTGTGTATGTGTGTGTGTACCAACCCCCAGGTGGCGCTCGATGTCAACGAGCACGCGCGGCGTCGCGGTGGCCGTGAGCGCCATCAGCGGCACGTCGCAGTAGTTCTCCCGCAGTTCGTTCAGCCGCTTGTAGTCCGGCCGGAAGACGTTGCCCCACTGCGACACGCAATGCGCCTCGTCCACCACGAACCTTGTTATGTGTTCCAAATTCAAAAATGTCATTTTAAAAATGGAAAAGGATGGCAATTCATCACCCCAACGTGCGTTCACCTTGTCGTGGTTGGGGGGCTCATTAGCGTCTGGCAATCCAGCCAGGCACGAAGCCAAGAAGTGCACTGGCAGCCCACCTCGGTGGGTGGTGTGCCATGCGGGTTGCTCCTGGTACTTCTCTGATAGCAGAGTGGACCTTGGAGCAACCCCATGGTTGTTGTGGTCTGCTTCGGCAGACCTGCCGATTTATTATTATGAATATATTTATTATTAGCAGTGTCCCGCGGTTTCACTACATTAAATTTGTTTGATCGGTTCTACGAGACTCGTACATTAATGTATGAAATTCCGCTCTATTTGTTGACATTTATGATTACTGCTCCGTTCTCTTGGGTAGTAGTATGATGATATATAAGCCTTCCTAAATAAAGGGTCTATCTAATGCAAAAAGAATTTTTCAAATCGGATTAGTAATTCCTGAGATTAGCGCGTTCAAACAAACAAACTCTGCCTCTTTATAATATTAGTATACATTAACTCACCTGCCGATTTTACGGCGTATATAAAGTGATTTCAAAGTCATTCGCAATGTGTGGTTCATTAACTTCTCAGGAGTAACATATAACAATTTGATCGCTGGCTCTGCCATGGCTAACTTCAGGTAAACTGCATTCATTTGAACTTCTGTTAAGTCCCCTGATAAATGCGCTGCTGCAATCTGTAAATAATAAATAAATAAATATGTTGGGACATTAACTCACAGTACCATCTAGTTCCATGGTCAGATACCAGATAGTTGATACACTACACATATATAACTTTTAAATACATCCATATTATAAATATAAACACCCGTGACTGGAGTACAAACATTCGTGCTCATCATTCGTGATCAACTGAATATCCCCAACTAGACATTAACCCGTGACCGCTGGCACAGCATGTAGGGTCACTACAAACAGAGCCAAACGTGTCGTCAAAATCTATATAGATAGATAGATAAATACTATATTATAGTTAACTTTGCAAATCCCAGGGGTTAAAAACCAGCTCACCCCGAGACTGATCGGCGCCGCCTCGGCCCTCGGCAGACTCCTGCCGAACGTCGGGGGCCCTGGATCTCACTGCCGGCGGCTCTATGCCGGCATCGTGAGGTCCATGGCACTGTACGGTGCCCCCGTTTGGATGGACGCCCTCGACGCACCGAACAGGGCCCAACTGCGCAAGGCGCGACGGGTCCTGGCGGTGAGGGCGATACGGGGATACCGTACGGTGTCCTTCACGGCGGCGACACTTCTGGCGGGCGATCCGCCCTGGGAACTCCAGGCGGAGGTGCTCGCCGAAGTGTATCAGTTTCGGGCGAGTGAGCGGGCTCGAGGGGAACGTCCAGCGCGGGAGGGAGTCGCTCGGATCAGGCGCCTAGCTGACGAGGCACTGATCCGGCGCTGGTGGGAAGACCTGGGGACTCCAGCGGCTGGCCTGGCGACGGTGGGGGCGGTTCGTCCGTTCCTGTCTCGCTGGGTCAGGCGGCCACACGGCGTCCTGACGTTCAGGTTGACGCAGATGCTTACCGGGCACGGGTGCTTTGGTAAGTATCTGTGTCAAGTTGCGCGTCGGGAACCGTTGCCCGCATGCCACGAGTGTGGTGCGTCCGAGGACACCTCGCACCACACCCTCGCGGTATGCGCCGCTTGGGCTCCCCAGCGCCATGCCCTGATGGCGGTAGTGGGTGGAGACCTCTCATTGCGAAGCGTGTTGGGGGCCATGCTACGCGATGAGAGGTCCTGGTCGGCGATGGTCTCCTTCAGCGAGGCCGTCATCTCACTGAAGGAGACGGCGGAAAGGGAACGCGAGGCTAACGCCTTAGCAGACCCTCTTCGTCGCCGTCGGCTGGGGGAGAGGAGGCGCCGGTACGCGCATCTTCTCCCGCCACCCTAGAGGAGCTACTGCGGGGGGGTCTCTCATTGACTCCCCTACACGTCATCGGGGCGGTCGGGATGCTCTGTGAATCGAGGGCATCCCGGTTTAGGCGAGGCAGGCCCGCGGGGTACGGGCTGTCCGCAGGCGTGTTGCAGTGAATGCGCAAGCGATCCTGCACACCCCATTGCACTGCGGCGACGGGTTCCGCTGTGGGTTTTAGTGAGTAGGAGTCTCACAGTACCCTGCCCATTGACGGCCGGCAGGGTCCCCATGATGGGTTTCCCCAGCGTCAACAAAAAAAAAAGGGGGTTAAAAACCAGGCCTGGACCCCGTATTGGAGAGCGAGCTGCGGCAGGCCTATAAGTCAGCAAAGAAGGCTCTGCAGATCGCCATAAGCCAGGCTAAGACGGCGGCCCATCAAGAATTGTTGGCGGGCCTTGACAGGGATCCGTGGGGGCGCCCTTATATCAGCGGCCGGAACAAGCTCCGCGCGCACGGCGCCCCGGTCACGGAGACCAAGCCGCCCGATGTACTCTGATGTGTCTGGAAGGAGGGGAGATTGTGCCTACTGCCCAAGGAGGGTCGACCTCTGGACTCTCCTTCGGCGTACAGGCCAATCGTGATGCTGAGTGAGACGGGCAAACTCTTCGAGAGAATTTTCGCTGCCCGTATCACTCGGCATCTGGAGGAGGTGGGGCCGGGCCTTTCAGAGGCTCAGTTCGGGTTCAGGGCGGGAAGATCAACGGTGGACGCCCTGAACACCCTGAAGGTCCGGTCTTTGGCCGCAGTGGAGGAGGGAGACGTGCTCCTAGCCGTCTCGGTGGATGTGGCCAACGCCTTCAACACCCTGCCGTTCGAGACTCTACGAGAGGCACTACGCTACCATCAGGTGCATCTCTATCTCCGGCGGGTGTTGGACGCGTACCTCCATGACAGGCAGGTCATGTGGATGGGGGCAAATGGGGTGGTCGGTCGACGACGTGTCGACTGCGGGGTTCCACAAGGGGCCGTTTTGGGCCCGGTACTGTGGAACCTCGGCTACGATTGGCTCCTGCGTTGTCCGCTCCTCTCCGGGCTCGGAGTCATCGCCTATGCCGATGACACCCTCGTCACAGCCCGGGGTCGTTCCTATGAGGAGGCGGCACGCTTGGCCACAGTCGGCTCAAATCTGGTCGTCGACCGGATTGGGATGCTGGGCCTGAAGGTCTCCATAACTAAAACGGAGGCCCTCCTTTTCCATGGCCCACGCAAGGGTGCCCCTAGAAATGCCTGCCTGCGCGTCCAGAGGAGGATGGTGGAGGTAAAGGCCTAAATGAAATATTTGGGCCTGACCCTGGACGCTCGCTGGACGTTCGGTGTCCACTTCGCCCAGCTCACCCCGAAATTGATGAGCGCCGCCTCGGCCCTCGGCAGACTTCTGCCGAACGTCGGGGGCCCTGGATCTCCTTGCCGGCGGCTCTATGCCGGCATCGTGAGGTCCATGGCACTGTACGGTGCTCCTGTTTGGATAGACGCCCTCGCCGCTGAGAACAGGGCCCAATTGCGCAAGGCACAGCGGGTCCTGGCGGTGAGGGCGATACGGGGGTACCGTACGGCGTCTTGACGTTCAGACTGACGCAGATGCTTACCGGGCACGGGTGCTTCGGTAAGTATCTGTTTCAGATTGCACGTCGGGAACCGTCGCCCGTATGCCACGAGTGTGGTGCGTCCGAGGACACCTCGCACCACACCCTCGCGGTATGCGCCGCATGGACTCCCCAGCGCCATTTTGGTCCGGAGGTGGGCCGACGGTAGGGGGGCCGCGGGGGAAGAGGAGTGTCGGTGTTTCGTTGCCGCTCTCCCTGTCCTCTGCAGCCGATTGGAGGTGGCCCACTTCGGTGGGCGGAGGTTAGATTTAATGGGGCTGCTCCGGGTACCTCTCTGGTGTAGCAGAGTTGACTGTGGAGCAGCCCCATCGGTGTGGTGGTCAGCCGTTGGCAGACCTGCCGCCGGGGCGCCGTAGTAGTTATGCGCAAGCGATCCTGCGGCGTCCCATTAAGGCGGAGGGGAGGGGAATGTCGGGTTTTAGTGGGTAGTACCGGCTGTTCTAGCCGGTGAGCCCCACATCACCACCTGGGGGATCAGGTGGTATGCGTAAATGCATTTCCCGACATAAAAAAAGGGGTTAAAAACCAGTTCAATTTTTAAATCGGCTTTGGTCATTGACCTCAAACCGGACTTACGGATCAAGGTTCCGGTTACGTTCTTTAACTGGATAAAGCCCGGAAAGCGGTTTTTGACGAATTTAGGTTTCACTAGCAACTTACCTTCACTTCGCTCGGGTGCGTCCCTAGGTACGTTCTATTTTTTTTGAGCGAGACCTAATTCTTTTTCTACACTAAAATTAGCTTATGTTACTCCTTATAACATCTACCTCTGAAGGTCCGGTCAAAATCAGTCCAGCCATTTCAGGGATTAGCCGTAACAAATAGACAGACAGATACAAATTTTGAAAAGAAAATCTATTCTATACTAAGCGTAAAACGTACCAAGGGTCGAACCTGAGCGCTGAACGGTGAGTCGCTAGTATATAATAAAGGTACACGTACATAATAATATAATAAAGTTTAATTACATACTTATATAATATATTTGTCGCCGCTAACTACATAAATAAACAATTTTCAATATTAAATATTTCATTTTCATCTCACGATTACCCTATTCTATGAACGGCCTAAGCATCTGCCAGCCCGTTCATTAAATGTTGTATTAGACGCATTGGCTGGATATCATTTCGGCCTTTTAATTAAACGGCGCCGTTTAATAAAAAAGCTAGGTCGCTAATTAAACGGCTGATTAAACTAGTTGGCTGGGACACATGTATGTATGTATTGGATTCAGCCCTATTTGACGTCCCACCGCTGGGGGTGGGCTTCCCTTCAGTACGAGGATCAGGCCATAGTCCACCACGCTCGCCAAGTGCGGGCGGACTGAGCACGTCATTCGAAAACTTGTTAGATTATCTCAGACATGCAGGTTTCCTGACGATGTTTTCCTTCACCGTAAAGACAAGTGGTGATCATGTTAAAATGATTCGCACATGAAAATATCAGCGGTGCGAGACCCGAAATTCGAAACCAATTCACTAACCCAGCGAACGCGTTACCGATGTGCTACCACTGCCTACATATATGTACATTGTACATAAACATATTACATATAGTCCAAACTTCAATTTATCCTTAGTTATCTACTCTGCGTAAATAATTTTCGACTGTTCAAATTTAAGAAGTTCTATTTTTAAATACCAAACACTTTTGTAGCAGAAAAAAACAAGAAACTGTGTGTTTAAAATTTATTTTAGAATGTTGTATGTTATTAGGAAAAAAAATCAGGATTATCTGCAGAACTTGGCACCCATTTAGATATTAATTCTTTTATCAGCGAAGTCGACAACCACGCATATTCTTAATATTTAACTTGGCTCCCATTTTCACACTTATGTTTATGATGGGATAAATAAATTACATAGTACAGTTATAACGACAGTCCAACCAAAATAAGTTCATACTCACACCTAGTTTTAGCAGTTTGTTGACTTGGTCTACTATTAGCGATATCAGAGGCGATACGACGATGGTCACGCCGGGAGTGAGCACGGCCGGCAGCTGGTAGCATAGGGATTTACCTGAAAAAAGTTATTAATTAAACAAAGAGGAGAAAAATTCTTAACTTCACAAACATTTAAACATTATTTATATTTATTATATACATTGGGTTGTTAAGGAATATTTTTTAGGAAGTATTTTTTATTTGTTACTAAAAAAAGCACAAACAGATCTATCCAACGGAAACCTTTCATTTTTCCGGGATAAAAAGTAACCTGTTGTTTGACCGCAATATATTTATTAGCATGCAAAGTTTTACTAAATTAGCTGCATAAGTTGTTGTGTACCGAGCTGTATAAGTTACTATAGTTTTTTAAATATCCCACGGGAACCCTTTAATTTTCCGGGATGGAAAGTATCTAAAATGTTAACCGGGGATATAAGGTACCACTATACAAAGTTCATTTAAAACGGGCCAATAGTTTCGGAGATTAGCCCGTACAAACAGACAGAGAAACAAAAAAATTGAAAAAATCTGGGTTTGTTCTATTTCTCTTCTTACAACCCCCTGACTCGATTTCTAGATTTTTTTTTCTATGTACAAACATTCGACCTGTACAGTTTTATTATATGTATATATATTATAAGTGACTCACCGGCGCCCGTTGGCAAGATGACGAAGCAGTCGTGTCTTAGGAGAGTGGCGTTGATAATCCTGAGTTGCCTTGGTCTGAATTCACTTAATCCAAAAGTCTTTCGGAGAGTTTCCCTCAAAATCACCGAATGAGGATAGTTTTCATTGTCGAAACGATCTAAAAGTGACATAACACACTAGTATTATACATGCGAAAGTTTGTATGTGTGTGTGAGTGCGTTTGTTTGTTACTCCTTTACGCTAAAACAGCTAGACGGATTTGGATATTTAGCATACAGATAAACGATGACCTGGAGTAGCACATAGCCTTCTGTTACGCACCTAATGACGCATCTGAGCAAAGTGAGGGTATGTCGATTGTATTGATATAAATATAAGTTTTTTAATAACTGCAGTAAAATTAAAAAATCTATTTTAAATATAGAAAAGAAATAAAAAAAACTCACCGCCTTCATTTCTTTGATTGTTATCACTCTCATCTACTCTTTCGTCTTG
The DNA here is from genome assembly GCA_921882275.1 of Brenthis ino. NCBI lineage: Eukaryota > Metazoa > Arthropoda > Insecta > Lepidoptera > Nymphalidae > Brenthis > Brenthis ino. The sequence continues at coordinate 22,153,352 of OV170231.1, forward strand.
CATTTCAATGTCTTCGGGTCTGTCTTTTGGCCAATCTGCTTCGTCTACTGGTATGTCTACAGCATCATTGAAATCTTGTATATCATCGTCCCAATCTACATTTTCTAATTCAAATTCGTCATTCAATGTTGGTACACTGTTTTCAGATGAGGGACAAAAGGGTGTATCACCAAAAGGAGGTTGAAATGGGACAGAGCTAGCCGGTGGAGGCATGTTTTTTGGTTTCTCATTTTGTACTGGCTGTAACTTTCCTGATGCAGCTCTAAATCTATCCAAAGTGCTTGATGTGGACGGCTCGTCGTCGGCATTGTCAAGACTTGTACTTTTTCTCGTTTTGGGAACGAAACTGCTTTTACTTTTTTTCTCTATTGAACTTTCATTTTGACTTACGCTAATAGATTCACTGCTTGAACATAATTTTATCACTGACCCAGAAGATGATGGTAAAGGGTTCTCTAATAAATCAGACCTTTCGACTGAAGGCTCTGAATAAATCGTCCTTGGACCATTATGTTGGGCATTTAATTTTATGGTACGATGTTTCGTTATTTTTTTCAATTTGTCCACAACCGCTTTGCTTTTTGTGTGTATCGAGTCATTGAATCCTGGCTGTGTTTTTATTAAATGCTTTGGCAAATTAAGAAAAACGTCACTTATTGTCTCTAATAAGTCGCCGTACATTGTTCCACACTCGTCAATTTCATTATTTGACAGTTGACTTACGTCCTAGAAATGATTTTAAGTTAGAAAAATTTATGCAAATGAAATTATTATTATTATTGATAAATTTAAACCTTAATATATTAAATATGAGCGTATATCTTAGCCGATTTTGTATTTTACTTTTTATTTAAAATCTTGAAAATCTAAATCTAAAATATTTTAAGGAATTCTGTATTATACTAACTGTTCCGACAAACTTTTTTTATTGCCTGCCCAAATTTCCATGAAATTTTGATTAGAAAATCATTTGTGTCATCCAATTAATATTATAAATGCTAAAGTTTGGATAGATGGATGTTTGTTACTCAATCACACCAGAACAGCTGAACGAATCTGGATGAAATTTGGCACAGAGATAGATTATAGTATTTAAATAGCACATAGACTACTTCTCATCCCGGATAAATGTATGGCTCTCGTGGGATAGATTTGTTTTTGTTTTTCACAGACCAAGGGATCGACTATCTATTCCATACTAACATTAATTCAACATTTCAAGTTTTCCCGAAAGTTTTTCGGAATACTACTGACATTCCAATTTAAAAAAATGCCATATCTGCCGTTTTTGTGCTAAATCAGCCGTTCTCAATAGACGCGCTTAACAAAGAGTCAGCCCATAAAAGATTTATTAACTTTGAAGACTAAATATACTTTATTTCTATATTTATTACTAGCAGAACCTGCGGCTTCGCTCACGAAGAAACGAACAAACAATCAAACAAGTATTAATGCGTTACACATTGTATCACGATGTTAAAAATGGTATCATTATAGGTTGCGCACTGTAATGCTCAGTTCTTCTCATTCACTTTTGTAATGGTCGAATCTGCACTGTAACATCACAGGCGACAGCCCTAAAATAAAATCGGGAAATAAACATACCACATCCTCTTTTATCGCTCGGTGTTCAGATATTCTAGAAATTTCGGCGGAGAAATGATTGAAGCTCGATAGAATTTCGTCGTTGGCACTAGAACAATTAGTTTCTGGATCTTGCTGTATTGTGCTATCCACTATATTTGTATTCGCAACAGTCCTATCTGATATCTGAAATTAAGTTATCTATATAAAATATAACTACGTTTGTTTGAAATACCACTCACTGGTTAATCGCTAAATCTCAAAGTAAAAATGGTGCAAACTTAAAACCTCATAAGAAGTTTCTTTTTTTATATTGGGAAATGCATTTACATTATATATAATTTAAAGTGATAGTAAGGAAATACTCGATGAAAGTTGGTAATAGGTTTTTTTCCAAAGTTTAAGCGTGGAAAGGCACGGGCGTGATAGTCATTATTATTTTACCAAGGGACGAACCCGAGTGAAACAAGCGTGCGTTGCCAGTATCAGATAATTTAAATTTATTAGTTTAAATACACGCAATCAGTCTTATATATATGTAGATATATATGTACATATGTATGTACATTATACAAGCTATATAATATGTCGTAGGGAAATTGTAAGATCCGTCAAATTATAATTTCACTAGTGAAATTAATAGTCGATCGTCTTCTTTTTCTGCAATATCACTGAATATTTTAGGTATATTATAATTTCCCTGAGCACATTCAGTGATATTCTGAATCATTGAAATGTTGACAATTTCACTAGATAATTCAATAAAAAGCCGTTAAATGGTGAAACGGTCACTGATTGGTCAGATTTAAACATCTTTTTTTATATTCGCAATATGAACCATACTGTTAGTAAAATAAAGGAATAGAATATATATTATTATATTTTTTTATAATTTGCTTACGACATATAATATTGTTACATTCTATGAGTTCGGGGATCGGAAATTAAAGCACGTCTTTTTCACTATTGATGTTTTATTGCTCTTGGTTAACAAGAGTGAAGTATGGGTTATTTGAGGGTTGAGCGGCTGGTACCTCGCCACAAAATAAGTTTCAATTCGTTTTTGGTGAGAGTGCCGACTCATCATCTGCCAGCTTTCATGAAGGAGGACTTCTGGCCGCAGGGTGTCGTGTTTCGTAAGTTCCCAGGTCGTTTGCCTGCTGACACAGCTCACGCGTCTGCACTACGTGTTAAATACTTTTTAAGTTTTATAATATATATATATACATTTTCAGTTAAAAGAAGATATGGAAAATTACGTCAGTTTTACATATTAGTATACTCTTACATTGCAGTTTTTGTATTTTTTCTCAGAAATGAGATGTTTTCCCGCAGTAAAAAGTACCCTATATGTTGACCCGGATAACCAGCTTATACCAAATGTCATCAAAATCCGTACAGTGGTTTTTCCGTGATGCGGTAACAGACAGACATACTCGTACATACAGACAGACAGACAGACAGACAAAAATGCTAAAAACTATAGATTCGGCCTCTGCATCGATAATAATGTCTATTTCAATAAGATTTTCCAAAAAATATTTAATGTACAGATTCGACTTAGTTCGAATTTTATTATACGAATAGATGTAGATACTTTCTAAATATATTTAAATATCACAAACACACTTGAAAAAACACTAAATAAGTAATTACTAAACATAGTAGCTAATCGCGTCGCGCGCTCTCCGTCGAATTGTGAAGTAAGAGGCCCGGGCGGCGGGCCGGCTACGTTCGTTCCATCACAGTGACGTCACACGCACCCGCGTACATGGATTTTGCCGGCAGGAACGGCGTAATGTTTATTACTTAATATCTTAGTAAGTTATGGTCCGATTTTGAAAATTCAAAAAGATATATCATTCTTATGTCTTATTAAATAACGTGGATACTAGTTCTATGGAATTTGCTATAACTGTACTGATCCTCATTACCTAATTCGCCAAACCGAGACCAAACTAGGTCTTTTAGTACTCGTGATACATATATACCAGCCGTATTATTTAACACTAATTATTCATTAATTTGGACAACTAAACTTAGACCCAGCCTAGCCCAGTAGCCCAGGGGTAAAGCGCTCGCTTGGGAATCCAAGTGAAGCGCGTTCAAATCCCGGGTCTCACACCTCTAACATTTTCACGTGCAAATCATTACCAACATGATTACCACTGTCTTATAGTACAGAAAAATATTGTGAGGAAACCTGCATGTCTGAGAGAACCTAGCAAGTTTTCGAAAGACATTCTCAGTTCGACAACACGCACTTGGCCAGCGTGGTGGACTATGGCCTGATCCCCCTCGTATTCAAGGCAGGAAAGTGCTCAGCAGTGAGACGTTAAAAAGGGCTGAATACATGCATTCATGTATTATTTTAGATAGTTATAGTTTGAAACATTAAAAAACAAAAAAACTTAACACACACTAAAAACTTACATACTGACATTTAAATTAGATTTAAAATGTAAAATTGACGTTTCAAAGGCGCTTGTAAATGTGTATTGAATAAAATATTTGTTTTATTTTGATTTGATTTATTTGAATTATGTATGTATGTTACAATTCGACGGTAAAAGCGACGATATAGAACAGCTTATTTATGATTATATTATAGAGGTCACATTTTTAAGTGTTTTAACGAGCTCACATAAAACAAATCAAATCCATTTCCATATCTATAAAGAAACTAACGAATATATGTATTATGTAACAACAATATTTTAACTACAATCTATACATATAATAAAATTGTAACTAAGCCGAACCTGTACATTAAATATTTTTTGGAAAATCTAATTAAAATAGACATTATTATCGATACAGAGGCCGAATCGATAGTTTTTTGAATTTTCGGCTGTCTGTCTGTGACCGCATCATGGAAAAACCACTAGAGGGATTTTGATTAATTTCGTATGATGATAGCTCGTTATCCCGGTCAACATATAGGATACTTTTTACTGCGGGAAAATGTGTCATCTCTGAGAATCCTATATTAGACTTTAAAACGTAAGCAGGAACGAATCCGAGCGCAGCAATGGTGAGTCGCTAGTTTATATTTACATGCATATTACATACATATAACTAAAAGTACTTACATTTCTGGATATTATGTCACTTGCCCTCTGATTTGGTGATGAAACTGAAAAAAAAAATTACATTATAAAATTCATGATCCGCCATTTTGATTTTTTATTATAACTATATACCCAATGACACTCGAGTTATCAAGACGAATCTATGAATCATCAAAATCGATTAACCGTTTAATAATTACGAGGGAACGTAGGGTCGGACATACACACATACTGGTCAAACACATAACACTTCTTTGGCTTGCCGCAGTGGGATAAAAAAATAGCAAAGGCTATAGGGAGTAAGATGACGATTATGCCATCTGCTGGAAAAAAACACAAAAAGTATGGTAAACAGTATTAGTTTTGCGTTATAATTATTTTTTGTTAATTAAAAAAAATGTTTGTGATATCTTCATCAAAAGTATCTTGTTGTATTCGTGGCTGTTCAAATATGCCGTATAAAATAATACGCAATTGAAATTTTATCGTTTCCCGGAAAGTTCATTGAACACTGCGTGGATAACCTTCAAACGTCAAAAATAGATAAACGTAATAAGCAACCACGTGTAAAGTCTTGTATTAAAAAAAAATATTATTTAGGATTCCGTACCTCCAAAAATTAAAAAAGGAACTCTCTTGTCCGTCTGTCTGTGCGGGTGTCAATACCGATTTTCTCAGGAACGGGTGGACCTAGCAAGTTGAAATTTATACCAGATACTGAGGTCTATAGTAATTATTAGGTGTATAAAAATCAACGTCCTGAGTCAACACGACAAAAAAATATGGGCAAATTTAGATTTTCGCGAAAACTGGTAAGTACCAACATATATCTTAATTATCAACTTTTTTTATTTTTCGGAATTTCCCCTTTACTTATGCTTTAAGACCTTTCTTTTAACCAAAATTGGCAATACTAGGTCAACCGGAAGTACTCTATAGGTTTGGGTCGAAAACCTATGTATATGGTAGTTCCCGTTGACCTAGAATCACGAAATTTGGCAAAAAGCAAGGTCTTACAGCACAAATAATCACAAACACAAAAAAAAAGGAAAAAAATCCAAAAATAAAAAAATGAATAATAAAGTTAAACACATTACCTACAAATTTGTACGGAACCCTTGGTGTGCTTTTTTTTTTTAACGTTGGGAAATGCATTTACGCACGAGGTGTGGGACTCACTGGCAAAGCCAGTACTACCCACTAAAACCCAACAAAACCTTCCCCCGTCTTAATGGGGCGTCGCAGGATCGCTTACGCATTCAACTACGACGCCCCGACGGCAGGTCTGCCGAAGCAGACCACAACAACCACGGGGTTGCTCCACAGTCCACTCTGCTATCAGAGAAGTACCAGGAGCAACCCGCATGGTACACCTCCCACCGCCCACCGAAGTGGGCCACCTCCCTGTGCGTTTTTTGGCTTCGCGCCCGGTTGGGTTGCCGGGCACTACTGAGCCCCCCCACCACGACAAGGTGAACGCACGTTGGGGGGGAACCCTTGGTGTGCTAGTCCGACTCGCACTTATCCGGCTTTTTTAATTTTAATTTTGTGTTTAATCAATATGATACCACAGTTGGCATAATATATTAGACAAGTTCTAAAAAAAATTTCTATAAATAATAAAGATTATTATCGAGCTAAAAATAATATTTTTTAATTTAATAACAGCTTTTTCAATAATTTAATTAATATAGAAAATAATCAAAATCAGATTTTTTTTTTTTCAAGTTTTTACAAATTATAAAACAAATATTATTCGTATTTCGCTTTTATTTATTTTTTATTTTTTTATTCATTTTATTTACATTTAAAACATGACCTGATTCAAATAATTTTTGGCCTGTTTTATCGTTTTGACTTCTAATCTGATCATTTTTTATCGGTAAAATAAAGCAAATTTTATTATTTTTTGCATTATTTAGGCATAACTAATATTATATATTACACTGTTTACATCACCATGTTTTTCTTATTTAACACCAGGAAGCTCTACTTTCGAGAAAAGTGCTACGCTCTATAGTTCGGGCACACGACCCTATTACCACGGTAATGTAATGCATACAGTACTCCAACTCGGGCTTGTCCTTGAAATAATTACCTACAACCGAGCGGCACGTACCCACGTGACAGGGCTGCCCGCCGGCCAGTATTTTAATTTCATCTACCTACTTGATTTTCTTTCTAATTTTGTGATTTCGATTATTATATTTTTTATTTAAAACTATTATTAGTAGATTTAATTAAAAAATCTCAAATTTATAAGGTTGGTATGTGACCCTTATAAATTTGAGATTTAAAAATATTTGCTTCTCGAGCGAGACGTACGAAAAGTTTATTGTTAAATTTAATAGTATAAAGAATCCGCATTCGGATAAAAAGTTTAGTTAAAAATACTTTAATTTTTAATTTAATTCATTAATTTTTATTTTTAAAACATACGATTTCTCGATACTATTTTGTTTGACATTAGCGAAGTTACGGGAGGAATAAAATTTTTATTTTTGTATCAAAATTATAAAAGTTACGTAACATAACCACCTTATACAATTTCCGTATCCAATTATACGATGTGGCAGCCCCGGACGGTTGTCTACCGAGTGTATACCGAACGCGACGCGCGTAGGTATAACTAGATTTCCGACCGTTTGTATAAAGATGGAATACTGTATGTAATATTACCAGCACGGTAGTTACGATAATGGCGATCCATCCAACAAAATAACTCAACATAATATATACATACATACATACATACGTTTGAAATAATTTTTATTCATTTGATTTTAATTTTTAATTTATTTATGTTGTATTTTTTAGATATGGCCTTATGCTCGTTATTAACGACCCAACATGATGAAAGGTAAGCGAAAATTATGACCGTATTACACAATATTTAAAAAAGTTACAAGTTAACTGCTTTTGTATTCTTAATGCTATACACGTGATAATTTAATTAAAAATAAAAATGGCCAAAAATGTTGGTGTATTTTTTACTTTTCAACCCCAAATATACCAAAAAAAAAACAAATCGAAAATTCAATTCATACATATACTTGCACACAGACATTGATGCCACCTCGTCGATTACTATACATACGTCTTACGTGTACAAATGTATATTTGAAAAACAATTATTATGTTCTTAGCGTGACGTCAATCATTATACACTATACAGTCTTAAAATAGCATAGCAGGATAAAGCTACCATATGCCAGATCCTCTTTAAGCTCAAGGTCCTCTTATATATATATATATTATTATTATTATTTATATATTGCTATGTATTAAAAACAATGGCCATCATTTTGAACAATTCGTCAGTTAAGGTTTAATAATGTAGGTAACAAATAAAATTAAAAAAATGTTTTGTTAAAAATGAGCTCTTTCCTTAAATTTACCATATGACATTACTTCCCAGCATTGGTTCCTTGTTAGTGACACTACCGAATGGTGTAATAACACAGTATGTTTTTTTTTTCAAAATCAACGGGTTCGATTCCTGGCTAGGAAACTTGATTTTTCAAAAATCCAATGAAGCAGTTTTAGATTTCATCAAAATCGGGCCCGAGACTCCTTTGAGTACTTTTCACTATTCCTCATAGTTTCCGATTTGGCCATCCACGCTCACTTGAAAAATTCATCCTGTATATAAGAGGACAGCATAGACAAAGACATACATAGATTGTATCATGCGGTCAACCATAGGGTAGCTTTATCCCGCTATGCTTAGCGTGCAAGTGGAGCTGTGAAGCAAAGGCTAGTATTAAATATAAAAAATGCATCATACACACAACTTACACATTCTTTTCTTCAAGGCGAACAATGTCTTTTTGGCCCCATTATTATTTGACGGTGTGCTGCTGTAATAATAATGATATTACTTTCAATAACAACTCACAAAAATATACATTTTATTCTATTCTTTAATCCAGGGCTGCCCAAAGCAGATACAATCGCGGGCCAATATAAATCACTATACAGTTTGGAGAGCCGTCAGAGCAAAATACCTATATTTAATTAATTTATCTTTTACAACTCTATCAACATTAATATTAGTTGTTGCGTGTTTGAGTGAATTATCTGTCATTGATGAGAGGAAATGCCACATGCGGCTCCCCACCCCGCTTTGAACAGCCCTGCTGAGTTTAATCTACAAATTTCCACAGAATTTTATTCCTAGTAGCTGATTATAAAGTCTACTATATCAATTACAAAAGCAACCTATACCAGCAAATAAAGATGTCATTAAATTCTATCAAGTTATTCTTCTTCTATTCCATAACCTATGAAAAGCCTTTTTTCATGATCTAATTTAAGTCTTGTGCCTTGCAACATATATTTATACCCCACTAGAGACACAAAGTCTTGTCAAGTCCATAAGAATATAAAACCATTTACTCCAAAGGTTTTGTATCAAATCAAATAGTTATACCATATAAAGTTGATAAAGGAGAGACATTTCAAAATCACAGACAGACATTTAGATATTACTTGTATCTAGATTATGACCTGACATATACATAATCAAAGATGTGCTATTTAATTATATATTAGGGTGGAGCGAAAAAAATAATTTTATTGTCTTTAAGGAAGATATTCTACAGTTTCTAAAACAATTTCAAGACTTTTTTTACATTTAATAAATTTAAATTTTGTATTTTAAAAATATATTGGTGGGCCACCTCAAATTTTTTATTTCCCAAATTATTTTTTATAAACTACAAATTCTACCCCCAAGCTAAGGGATTTGTTTTTCTCTCTACCCCATTATATTAATCAGATTTCATCCATGATAGTGCATAATATTACAAATAAATAATGTATACTTCAAGTATTACAAGCCTGATATATCCGAGTGTTGCTTGTCTAATATTATCTAAAGAAGATGTTTTTAGTTTTACATCATGGCATAGTTGCTCAAGTATAATGTCACTCACCTGCTGCTCTCCTCATTGCTAGATGTTTGCACATTTCGATTATTCATTTTGCAATATTTAATCAATACTGGTTACCTGTTCTTCTTCAAAAAAATTGTCTTAAAGAAATAAAAAAATACAATAAATTTATTGAATTCACTTTATAATTTAATGATAAAAGACATAAGTTTAATCTTTAATTTATTATGTACTAGTGGCTCACCCTCGCTTCACTCGGGTTCGTTTCTTTGGGTCTGTTTTAACGGTTAGTATGGAATAGATTGACTGTATTAATTATATATATATATATATATATATATATATATATATATATATATATATATATATATATATATATTATTTAGTAACAAATTTAAATACTATGTTACTTTTAATGATCATGCTAAAGATGATTCAATAAAGCTTGGTCTCATTGTCATTGCTGCCATCCTTCCCATAATCGAAAAGTGTGTTGGTTCTTCTTTAAAGTCGAAACAGAATGACGGATTGGCGCGATTTTTTGTGTGGAGATAGTTGGAGGGCTGGAGAGTAACATAGGCTACTTTATAACGCAGGAGTTTACCTAATTCTCACGGGAAAACACTTTATGATACAATACAAAAAAATATTTATGATCAAAATTACTTGAAACTTGGTATCAACACTCTTCAATAAAATTAAATAAATATGTTATTTAGCATTTTTCGAAATTCATGCTATAAGGGGGTAAAATGGTGGATGAAAGTTTGTATGAAACTACTTTTATAGAGATTTTTTTGTAGTTTTAGCGCGAGCGAAGCCGCGGGTACTGCTAGTAGTATACATAATATGTATGGATACTTAGTACAATCGAAGAAAATAATTAAGAGCATTTTATAGAATTTCAATAAATAATAATAATACGAACCTTAAATGAAATATTAAATGGACTCAATTACAATTTCATATCTCTATTTCTGTCATTCAAATAAAAAAAATAGGAGTCCCTACCTACTATATTAATATTATTTCTCAAAGATTGCTAGTTTATTTGATTCAGTCCCCTGAGTTAGTTATTGTATTTCCATTTAATTTTCTTTGTTAATAACTTTTAAACTTTTATGGTTTACCTGTGTCAGTAAGAAAGTATATACAATATTTTTCGCGAAATGTCTGATGATTTCTTGATATCGCGCCAAACAAAACTATCCACTAGCGATGTGTCAACTTATTTATGTAGCAATTATATATATATTAGGACTGTTGATATTTTTTAAAATATCGGATTTTCGATATATCGATATTTTTAAATATATCAATATCGAAGCTTGATATATCGAAAAAAAATATCGATATTTCGATATATCGGCTTTATTTAAAAAAAATATTGTAAGGCAGGTCAAAAATTATTACACAGTTTATAGTTCAGTATATTTATTAAACAAATTAAACGATAAATGTATAAAAGTGTTAGGATATAGTTCTTAGTAATTATTGTTTAATTTAAGTGAGACAATCATGTGTACCAAACTTTTTCAGTAAGAGTTTTTAAAAATACTCTTTGTTTTATATATTCAGCTGTTTGACTACTACGATTATTAGGCACTAACAGATTGATAGTAGAAGCAACTAGTTCAGATGCTACAGATGTAGCTGAAGAATTAAATGTTTAACAGCTATTTCTGATAGCACGGGAGTAAAATGCCTACTATCGATCAAAAATTTTATCGCATTTGATAACCTCGAAATATTTGGCTGATCTAAATACTGCTTCAATTCAGCAGGTATCGTACCAAAACTTTTACCAGAAACTTAATTGGTATCGGCCATATTTTTCAAGAGCATATCTTCATCCCATAAGGATGAAGTTGCTTCTTTTTCTCCACATGGAGGAGCGCCTACTGTAGGTATGAACGATTTCCTCTTATTTTGTGTTCTGCAATTATTTCTTTTGATAGATCTGATTGCATTAGCAACAGCCAATGCCGACATGAAATGTAATTTTTTGAAGCGAGGATCTAAGATAGTTGCTTTGGCCAAAAAAAGGTTTTCTTGTAAAGGCACTAATCTACTTTGAATACCGTTCAATAAATCATTTTGTACTGACACTCCAATAGCAGTTGATGGCTTAGTTTGTTCGATTTCTTGTTTTAATAAATTTGTTAGTGGTATAACTAAACTAGCTGTGACATATTTCTCGGCACTCAAATCTTCTGTTACTATTTTAAATGGACTAAGTAGCGTGACTAAATTGCGCAAAATAGTTAACTGCGAAGTAGCAACCATGTCCATATGTAAAAAATATCGACCATCGATATCTACATTTCAATATCGAACTATGGATATATCGTCCAAAAAATATTAGTAATAAATATCGATATTTCTAAATGATAATATAAATAGTTCGATATTTTATCAACAGCCCTACACGGGGCTAACGTCGATCCAGATTCCTGGTAATCCATCCACTCTTTCATTCTTTACCCAACATATCTAGTGGTCGACATTCAACCATAATCACTACTGAAAATTAATTTTTATATATTATATATAAAAATTTATATATAATATATAAAAATTAATTTAATATACTATAACACAAAATATCATAAATAGATACTAAGCAAATAATAAAGGATCGGTTGTTAAACAGAGAAGGAAAAAGTAGTGAATTTTTATAGCTGGTCATTATGGTGTTATGATTTATTAATATTTATTTAATATTTTATGTGGCAACTACAAAGTAATTGTCAGTTGTCACAGGTTCATAGTTCAAATTTCAAAAGGTGCGTAAAATTATTCAAGTAAACAAATTATAATATTATTGTATTAAATATATACCTATTGTTATAATAAAAACACATTTAAGTTTTTATTTCAAAAAGTAAGGCAATGTTTATTATTATATAACACGTGTGAAATGTATCTTAGTTTTAACATTAAAACTAAATATTAAACTTTTTACCTAACAAAGAATGTTTTTATTTGTAAACTTAATACAAGTTTTTTTCTATTATATTGTTATTGTTTCAGAAAACAGTATCTTATCATACATTTGTTTGTCAATCGTTTGCAAGTTGCGTCTTTGCAGGTATATTTAATTTGTACGCCGCATGATATAACCTCAAAATCCCTCATGGCGAAATTACCGTGAGTTTTATTTTAGTAATTGTAATTAATTAATAATAATGTTCATGTTAGATAGTAATATAATCTTTTTCAGTAATAAATTAATATTTAGATAAAATTAATGATTTTTTGACTTAATATATTGAAATGTTTTTACTAGCGTGGAGAGTCCTATCAAGCCTGTTATAACAAAGGCAAAACAAAAACGTAAGGCAAAAATAAATAAATCAAAACCAAACGCAGCTAAGGCTGAAGTTATTAAGCAAGTGGTAGTAGCTCTAAACAAGGACAAGAATAAGAAAGTAGCACCAGTAATTAAAGTAGAAGAAAAAAAAGGTAAAACGAAGAATGCGGCCCATGTGGTTAAAGAAGAAAATATAGGTAAACAGAAGAATGCTGCTCCTGTGATTAAAGAAGGAAAAAAAGGTAAACAGAATAATGTGGTCACCCTAGTTAAAGAAGGAAAAAAAGATAAGAAGAAAAATGCTGCACCTGCAGCGAAGATAGCAGAAAAGGAAGAAATGAATAAAAATGAAGTTAGTGCTGTATTAGATAGAGAAAAAAAGGTGATATATATAATTTTTTCTATGCATTTATATACTTATTTCTTCTAATGTGTATGAAGATTGATTTAATTGATAAGTTGATATTGGCTAAGGGAAATTTTATGTGCATTAAAATTAGTCTAAAAAGAATTTATTTTTGATATTATCACTCTCATTTGAAACCAAATTAAGAAAATAATTCATTTTAATATTAATATTTTTCTCAATAAATTCTTGGATTTAAATACATTTTAAAAGTCATGTTTTGACATTATTTTTTAGGTTGCACAAAATCTTCCTTCTGAGGAACTAGCAGAGAAATATCCTATATTAAAAAACAAAGATTTGGTGACAAAATTTCTTGCAGTGTCAATTACAAATAATCAAAAAGGTATGTAATGTAATTCTAATTACAAATTGTTATAATTTATTTTGATAACTTTTATCAGAAGTAAGACCAAAGTAGAGAGACAACTCCCTCTATAATAAGATAAATCATAAAACACTTGTTTGAATTAAGAGTGATCAGAGAACAGTCTACATCTTGCTATATGTTATAAACTTCTTGACAACTGAAGAACAATTGGTTGAATTGTTAGTCATCATGTTGTGACAAACAAACATAAAAACAAAATATTTTATGGGTTTTTACTATTAAACTATGGTTGCAGGTCGAATTCGACAACAATTTAGAGACAATTTAAAGGGGACATCAGAATCAATTCTTCCCGATGTAATTCATAACAAGATAAAATCAATAGTAAAGGATACAGAGAGTCTATCAGACTCAGAACTTCGGAAGATAAGAATACTGTATAATATGCTTAAACTTGCTACTACTAAAGAAAGCAGTGGATTATCAAAAGTGACAAAAAATAAGATGCACAAGAAAAATAACAAAGGTAAAAATAATTCTGAAAATGGAACTGGAGAGGCCAAAGAAAATGGTGTGGAAAAAGATGATTCTAAAAAAGAAAATGAAAATAAGAAGAAGAACCCCAAAAAAGCTGTGAAAAATGAAAAAGATGGTGAAACCAAAAGTGATGAGAAAAAACAAAATGAGAACAAAGTGAAAGGACCAAAGCGATATGTTGCATTTGTTGGAAACTTGCCACTTGATATTGATACAGAAAAGGTTAGTTTTTTATACCTTTATTAGCTTATAACTAAGGGTTCCCTGCAGTTTTGCTCATAGAGTTTCACATTTGGAGGTCTTGGGTTTGAGTCCTGGGTCAAGTTTAGTCATTGAGTCTCTCTGTCAAGAAAGTCCCGGCAACACCCCAGAGTTGGGAAGTAGGCGGTGTGTCGGGCGCGGGCGGTGCCTCGGAATTGGCGACACACGCACTGTACTATAGTATCTCCTATTATATTGTATAAAAAATAATATTGCAGATAATGAAACATTTCTCTGAGTTGAAAGACCACATAGTGGATGTGAGGATACCGAATGCAAAGGAAGGAAAGAAATCTGCCATAGCATATGTGGAGCTAAAAAATGAACCTAGTTATGAGGTAAATACACTATTATTTAGATAGACAACATTTTTGAATTTAAATACATTTTTACTATGCGCGCGCACACCAGCCAAACAGATAGCCGAAAGGCGACATGAAGAAATTAGCTTCATTCCTTTTACAAGCAGAGAGTTGTGACATACGGGGTAAAATCTTTAGCTATTTTTGTTCTATTATGCCAAAGTAGTATAACTTCTTACGTGCGTACAATAAGTATACGCACATGATTTTTTTAAAATTATTTTGTACATTTGAAGTTTGTTATTTTTATGTCCAGTGAACAAACATGGTGTAAAATAGATTTTTAAAGTTTTCAAAATTTGCAGCCTTACTATGTGTTATTAGATCCTTTAGCTCGATGTTTTTTGAAAAAGATGTAATTTTTTTTTTCAAACCAACACCTATTACAACACCTACTATATAGGTAATAAACGTAAAATGCAAAACTTTATCAAAATACATCCAAATTGAAGTAGATCCAAACCGTTTTCGACAAATATGAAATAAATTTATATATACAAATGCATTGCTCATTAAATATTATATTATAATTGTATAATTAATTCGTTTGTATTATATTCCTCCAGCTGGCTTTGTCAAAACACCATTCAATGTTGAACAACAGACGCATCAACGTGCTTTACTCCGCACAGCAGAATACGAAACTCAGTAAAACTGAAGTTAAGGTATGTTTCATGAGAAACAAAAAAAAAGCATTCATGACGACTGCCAACAGAAGTGAAATCTTAAAACTATAAACAAACAGTTGTTATTTTTTGATATTCAAATTAATTGTGTGATCTGAATTTAAAATTTGTTCACATTTATCTGGTTTTAACATCTATCGGCACTCTGAGCGTTAGCGTTAACACGTCACGTGACCATGTCGATGACGACTTACATGAATTTACTCCCCATCCAAACAAATGCCTATAGAAGTTTTCAATTCAATAATAATGTCCTCAGTCTGTGAAAAAAGAAACAAATATAATATCTTCCTAACCGGTTTCCGGTCAAGCCCTATGATGGCTATCGTTTTTGGCGGCACCAGTTGGCGCTACTGGCGAGTGAGGTCCTAACGAAATCGTTAAAAGAATATTTGTTAGTGCGGCAGGGCCGTAAATGTAATATAATAATAATTGTTAGCGCGGCATCAGTTTATATAAATAAATAGTTAATATACAGGTTTTCTTTACGATAATCATGAATTAATATTATTGTGAAAATCCGCGATGAAAGGTTTGGAAACAGTGCACGTTCAGTGTCATTTGACATTTGTACAGACCTCACTCTTTACTGGCGCCCTCTCGCGGCGAATTCAAGCGCGATTTATTTTGCTGAAACAACTAAAAACAAACACACTTCCTCATATTTTTTATTTATAGAATGAGGAATAGGCTATCAGGTGTCAAATCTTCTTTATATATATAATTCTTCTGTGAGTGTGTATGTCACTGAACTTCTCTCAAACGACTGGACCGATTTTGATGAAATTTTTTGTGTGTGCGTACAAGGGGATCTGGGAATGGTTTAGATTCGCAATTTAAATAATAATTTTCATCAAAAAAATTATTAAAAAAAGTTTGAAATTTTCAAATTAAAGACGTGTAGACAGGACAACGTCTGTCGGGTCCGCTAGTATAAATTATAAAGAAAATTCCAGTCTAACTGTGGAATGTTATTAAGCTATTTTAAAAATAATTATAATACCAGCAGAACACGTGACTTCGCCCGCGTTCAATCTACAAGAAAAAACTCTTGCTTTATGTTATGTAGCGACTCACCCTTGCTTCGCTCGGGTTCATCCCTATGTTGTATTTATATAATATTAAATTATTTGGATACTATTATATTGGAAACTGCCTCTGTGGTGTAGTGGCTAGCATGTACGGCTGCACACTCGGAGGCCCTGGGTTCGAGTCCCGGGTCGGGCAAAGTTTAGTTATTGAGTCTTTCTGTATATTAAACCTCAGTAATAGCCCGGAGTTGGGAAGTAGGCGGGGCTTCACCCCCGTGCCTCGGAGAGCACGTAAAGCCGTCGGTCCTACGCCTTAGCTCTCACCGGTCGTGTCGAATGGTCGTCCCACCTGAGTATGAGAGTGATAGGAATAGAGAGTGCACTTGTGTCTGCGCGTTTACTTGTGCACTATAATATCTCCTGCGCAGTCGGCTAGTCTCAATGAGACTGGCCGCCGTGGCCGGAATCGGCCAGGAGAACATCATATTGGAATGGGGGTAGGAGAGTGAAAAATACTTTACGACCTAAATTATCATACCTACCAAAAATACAAAAAAATATAATTAAAATCGGTCGAGCCCTTTCGGAGGAATGCACAAACACAGTGACACGAAATATTTATATATTAAATATTAATTTTAATTTATCACGTGCAGGGTAAAGCAGCAAAAATGGTCGCATTACAGAAGTCTGGCAAACTAGCGGGCAGCGTGCCACTGAACAAGAAGAGGAGCCAGAGACGGGCCAAGGCGAAGAAAGCGCAAGCGACAGCTGATGATTGAATTGAATTAAAGATATATTATAAAGAAATAATAAAAATTTTACAAAATATTTTACTGTAACTTGAAGTTTTATTTGTTTTATTTTAAATGTGAAATTTTAGATTACTTAAAAATATTCATAGATTAAATGTTTCAAGTACATTTTATTTATAATGATAAAAAATAGCTAGTTTTAAGTATATTTGGCACATCTTAGTACACAGGTATTTAAAAAAATAACTAGCGACTCACCTCGCTCCACCCGATTACGTCCCTAGTTACGTTTTAACGTTTGATAAAGATTTCTCAGGGATGAGATATTTTGCCACAGTAAAAAGTATCCTATATGTTGCCCCACACAACCAGCTATAATAGTATATAAATTTCATCAAAATCTGTACAGAGGTTTTCTCGTGATGCGTTCCCAGAAAGAGGGACAGACACAAAAATTCTAAAAAGTATAAATTAGATTCGGCCTCTGTATCGGTAATAATGACAATTTCAATAAGATTTTCCAAATAATATTTAATGTACAGATTCAATCGGAATTTTATTTTAGGTATAGATAATTTTATATAGGCCGTTAGCTATTCAAGCCAAGGCCGTCTAGTTTTTTGGTATTGGATATCTAAATTAGTTAAATATTATATCTCAGCTTTAAACTGGGAACAAAAATGTCCATCGCTATTCGGTAGTATAATTTTTTAATGATTTTCTAAGAAATTTTCCATATTTTATTAAAAAGATGGCCGTTTTACCGATTTTTATTTCTTTGATATACCTAACCGAATATTCATAAATATAGGAACAATTAAAATTCTCTTCAAAGTAACGAACAAGCACACATCTACATACATCTAAGGTAAAGGGAAAAGAATAGAAACAAAGACAGAGTGCTTCAAAAATTAATTATTTATTCGTATATATAATTTATATATCCATTTTATAGTTAAAATCAACCATTTCACACAACATAAAACTATAATATCTCGTACACGCCTCGCGATTTCCACCAAAATATGTTCAGCAAAAAATGTTATCATGGCAGTGGAGAGAGGCTCAAACATATCAGCTTATATCTATATATAATAATTTAAGTTTCGTCTATCTGTGACCAGTTAACAGAAAGCTGCTAAGTAATACTAAGAAATACTCGAGTAGAAACACAGTTTGTGCAGGAATGACCATAACTAAAACGAAACAAATGCTCAACGCGCACATTACACTAAAAATATAAACTATTATGTAGCCATAAGTGTGCAAGAATATATAATTAAAATCAATATCGACGTACAGTTACTATTGAAAACATTCAAAAATTAATGCCCGAATACAATCAGAATACAAAAACAAAAATTAAGTACTAAGTTTTGGAATTCCCACAAATAAATATTACTCATAATTATTACGGTATACATTGAAAAAAAGAACCTAAACTTATTTATACAAGCGCAATGTTAACTGAATAAAAAAAGACAACAGAAATAAAATGAAAAAAAAAGCGTATAAAGAAACGTTGGCTATAAAAAGGAAATTTTATGGTTCTAATACGAAACGAGTGGAGAAACCCACTATCGATTAACCATTTAGGCCTAGTCTACACTATCAATATGAAAGTCCGTTTAAACGAGGACGAGAGCCGATACCGACTCCATGGCGCCCATACATTAGAAACCTAAACATTTACAGTCCAATAACTTACGCAGAGAATACTGGTTCGTTGCTACGCAAATTATTAAAAAAAAATTACAACATCGACTAAATTCTCTAGGCTTATTTAACTTATTTAATCTGTACATATTTACGCGTGTGCGTATGTTTTTATTTTTTTTTATTATAAATCACATTTTTACATGAGATTCTGAATATACACGTCTCGTCCGATGACCTTTTCGGTCTAAGAGTTTCGAGTTAGGAATGTTTTTGTTTTATTTTATTGTACAAATAATTATTTTATTTATTGCGTTCATTACATTTTCTATTATTTTGTATGATATGAAAAAAAATTATGTGTATTTATGGAGTGATGTGAAAAAAAAAACTGTAAATGATAAAGCCTTCGTCGTGTTATGTCATGTTCGAGTTTTATTGTCATATTCAGTATATCCACAGAAACATTTCCCATACATTTGAGTAGAAATGGCAGTCATTCTGAATTATATTTAAATGCAAAACAAAAATTACTATTACATACTATGTATAATAAAAGTCCAGCTTCTAATTCTGTGCAAGTAAAGTTGAATTGACATAATTATTATTATTTTAAAGTCATGTAGTTAATAAGAGCTAAAACTAATACGGTCCATATGGACCTTCCAAATATTCATCATAACATCCATATCAATTATTATTAAACCAGGCATCATATCATGTAATAATATATATTGGGTCTATTATATTTAAAGAACGTAACATAATTCCACTTAATATATCATTCTTCATAAAATTTGGCAATCTTTATATAAAGTTATAAATCAAAAGCGAAAAAAAAAACTAAGTATCTTATTATTCTTTCAAATTTCGTTCGTAACTACCCTAAATTCTTGGGTACGTAACGTTAAGAAATATTTCGACCGATGGACCAAACATGTAATATTGTAATTCAGTACATAATTTTATTATACACATCGCATTCTAATTTCACAACAATCACAAAGTATTCAAATAAAAAAAAAGAAACTTCTAACGGACCAATCAAATGCCAACTCTTGGCAAACAATCAAATATGGACCATCACTTCACTGTCCACTATTTCTACACATATAAACTCAAACGTATCAATCAGATGCCACCACTAGGCAGTATTAATATTTCAAGTATGGACCATCATTTATCATCAATCATCATCATTAACATAATCAAAGATGGACCACCACTAAACTTCGCAGTTATCAGTCCGCGTACCCACACGGCCCACGGTCCATGTCAAAGCCCGAAGGTCAGGCAAGGGACCAACGTTGGTCAAAGAACTGTCTCATACAGTGTCCCGCGCGCCCCACGGGACTGTCGTCTTCATTGAAAACCTCACAATTGCTGAAGATCAAACGCACATCGGACGCGAACTCTTCTTTGCATTTATATCTGTAAGAAATATTTTTAATAATATAGATATTGTATGTATTCGGCCCTTTTTATCGTCCCACTGCTGGGCGTGGGCTTCCCTACAACACGAGGGGGATCAGGCCGTAGTCCACCACGCTGGCCAAGTGCGGGTTGACGGACTGCCATGACTTTCGAAAACTTGTGAAGTCCTCTCAGCCATGCAGGTTTTCTCACGATGTTTTCCTTCACCATAAGACAAGTGGTGATCATGTTGGAAATGATTCGCACATGAAAATATCAGTGGTGGGAGACCCGGGATTCGAACCCGCTTCACTAGGTTTCCCAAGCGAGCGCGTTACCACTGGGCTACCACTGCCTTGTATAATATAGATATTAATACTGCAAAATATTTAATTTACAAGAAAAGATTTAAAAAAAACTACAAAAAAAAAGGTTTTAATAAATAAATAATGTGAACCATCAACCCTAAATCCGCTTCCCGAGTATCATATAAAAGAAAGTATCACTTTTACAAGCACTTTTAAATCGTAAATTTTAAATTACAATTAAATATCCATATGTAAGTCTGTAAAGTATCTACCTCAGGCTCGGAGTATACAAGGCAGTGCTGGCGAGTAGAGCCCGAGAGGAAGTCAACACTTGCTCTTTTTAAATATAATTTACAATATTCCAATATAAAATTATGTTCTTATCCTACTTGAATATCAACTAATAGTAATCCCACATATTTACATCTTCAAAATATTCCCATAACGGAATAATATTTTTTGCTCAATATATAGATAACTAGACCCAGATTCTAGTATTAGTCCCCGTTTTCCAATTACATAGCAAAATGCCGCACTTTGGCGCACAAACACGAACAACGCGAAATAACACTTCTTACATATTCTGCTACTTAGTTGGTTAATCACACCAAAGCAGAACATTTCAAAGGGCACAATTGTATGGAGCTTTGCTGTTGAAGCATTCGAAGTTGAGCATTATGCCGCATAATGCGCTTTAGTGCTATAATTGGAAAACGTCCAGTGTCACTCTTCAGTTAGTACTTACATAGAGTCGTGTAGTTTCCTCTTAATCGTAGACAAATCCATGGGACATTTAATAACTTTCCTATACTGCGGGAACTGTTTGGTATTGACGGGCACTAGGAACGGCCACGCGTGCTCGTGACACTCCATTTCGCAGAGTAGATTTCTGTATAAAAATGATATTATTATGTATATTTATATATTTACACATACACATTATAATATTATTAAATTATAACATAAAATTAGTTATTCTTTAATATTAAGTAATTTAAGTTTTAAAAATCAAAATAATTTGGCTTTTCGTCAAATGCAATGTAAAACAAACAAATCAAATATACCGAAACTCGAAATATTAACATCTAGTCATTGCATTGATGCGTTTATTCAAAATACAAAATTTGATCCAAATCGTTAGTCGTTTCCGAGATACACGATATATATATATATACAAAAAATGCTCATTTAATATCTATACTAATATTATAAAGAGACAGAGTTTGTTTGTTTGAGCGCTATTATCAGGAACTACTAATCCGGATTAAAAAAATATTTTTGCATAAGATAGTCCGTTCATTGTGGAAGGCTATAGGCTATATATCAACATGCTACTACCCAAGGGAGCGGAGCAGTAATCATAAATGTCAACAAATCGGGCAGACTTCCATATTTTATTAGTTATTATTAATAGCAAAGTTCTTTTTGTATATTAATATAAGTAGGTATAAGTTGATACCTATATTTCGATATAACCCTTTATTTTTTTGTCGGTAAAATTTAAATATCACTCACTTGCAAAACTGTAGTTCCTTGAGCAATTTCTTGGCTGAATTCTTGTCTTTTTTGGCTCTAGACAGCAATGGTAAGTTTTCTGATTCATGTTCTTCAGCTGTGAAAAGTCAAAAGGGTTTAATATTAAAAATATATGTCCACGGTGAGGGGATAAAAAATTATACTACATATTTCTGTTCTTTTTATTCAATCTATGTTTTTGTCAAACTTTCTCAAAATTTGTTCTGTCATTTATTGTATGGATTTCACATGATTTATCGTATCCCATTAGACTCATTAATATTATAAATGTGAAAGTTTAGATGGATGTTTGTTGCTCAATCACGCCAGAACGGCTGAACGGATCTAGATGAAATTTGGCACAGAGATAGATTATAATCTGGCATAGCACATAGGTCATTTATTATCCCGGAAAAATATACGGTTCCTGTGGGATAGATTTGTTTTTGTTTTTCACTAGGGGCGAACCCGAGCGAAGAGGGGGTGAGTCGCTAGTTAGATATATTTATGTATAAATAGATAATAACAAAACAGCTCAGTACATTTTCTTCTCTGTTTATATACCGAATTCCTGATGACACTGGGCGAACAGAAATCTCAATAGCTACACTTGGCCTGACTCGAAATCGAACCGAAGACCTCTAGATATGCAACCATACATCCTAGCCACTAGACCAACAAGACAGTTAAAATAATTATGATATATTTATATGATACCGTGCCCGTCGACATCGCCATCGTCGTGTTGCAAGGCGCCATTGCCGGCCACGAACTGCAGAGCGCGCCTCTTCTCCGGAGAAGGACCGTCCCCTGGGGGTTCTGGTACCGCTGTGCGTGATGTAGACAGTTGTTAAATACATGCATTTTTATTTTTTTTATTTATTAATAAATAATAAATATGTTATATTATAGTACTATCGACTTACCCCCGCTTAGCTCGGGTTTGTCCCTTGGTTGATTCCCTATAAAATGTTTTATCTCCTTAAGGGATGATTTTCGGGGATAATAAAATAATCTGTCATTCCCAGGGTCTCAAACTATCTACTTACCAAATTTCATCTAAATCTGTCCAGTAGTGAGTGTATTCGTTAGAAACATACAAAAATACAAATCTTTCCTCTTTATAATTGTAGTGTAGATTATTACTTCAAAATATTATATATGTATTAATAATATATAATCTAAAAACATTACAACTAACCTGTATGATGATTCAATCCGTTCTCTGGATCACCAATACCGCCTGTCACGGGCACATTGGACACTGGCGTAGATGTTGTAGTGGGAGTGGAGTGGATATTGGGAGTGGGAGTAGAGTGGAAATTGGGGATGGGCGTGGGAGTAGTGATGCAGTGGGGGTCGGAGAGAGATTCATCCTTTTCCGGCTCTTTATCTGGAGTCTGCGCTGTGATTTGGCATTCTTCTGCTGTAGTTGATGTTGATGCGTGCGACGCTGCTGGGCTGGTTTGAAAAACATTATATTGAATAACATACTATATAAGCTAGCGACTTACCTTTGCTTCGCTTGGGTGCGTCCATGAGTTTAAAAAGCTATTATTTTGACATTAAAATAGACACTTCAATTTTATTTATATGTATAGATGGGTGATATTTTTGATAGATTTTTATGATAATATGATTTTTTAATGTAAAATAGATTTAAGTTAAACACAATAAGTTTTGTCATATTCTTAGTTAATGATTTAAACCAATGAAGATTAGTGATTTATTAACAGAAAAAGGTCAAAAAAAATATGATGGTTATATAGAAATTGAGTTGTTAAATAAGTTATGTGTAATGTCATTCTCCTTTTGATTTTTGAATGCTAAGGTTGTTTGGACCTACGAGTGTGTCAGGTGTCTGAATATTTAGGTCACACGTCATCATATACCTAGGGTTCATTGTTATTACCTAGGTATCATGCTAGAATCCAGGTCCGCGTTAGCACTAGCGTCCTTATGTTTGCTGTCCCGCTTGGTCTTGCGCGGCTTCTTGGGCGGCGCGCGCGAGATGCACTGGGAGCAGTACCATTTGCCACGAGGCATCTGTGAAATAGATTAGATAAATTTTTAAATCACAACGATTCTAAACAAGTTCCACTTCAAAAATGTAAAGAAATGTGAACTAGAAGAAGTACACGTGTGTGTGTACTATAGTACTACATGTGTGCATTGATTACAAGTATTTTTTTTATTTGACATTTGACAAGATGACTCCATGCCGCTTGATATTAAGCGACAGTGGAATCCAGGAATGAGATCCATCGGTTCCGTGACAAAATCTCGGTACCGATCAACCTCATCACGTCGGCTTACACAGGTGCTTTGTCACGCTCCGTTTAGTGCGTATACTTAATATACGCATAATATAATTGTGTGTATAGTACACGTGCGTGTGTAGTAGAGTATAAGTGTGTGTGAAGTATACGTGTGTGTACAGTAAATATGTGCATAAAGTATGTGTGTGTGTGTGTGTATGTTCGCGCTTCTCGCGACAGGAGTCCCACATACCCCGCGCACCCCCCGCACCCGGGCACCCGTAAAGGTGTTTCCCCACGAATCAAAAAAAAAAACGTGCGTCTCGAGACGCCTGACAGAAGTGATAACTAATCTATGTTGAATTATTTAATATTGAAATTGTTTAACTTGAGAAAAGTTTAGGTTATTAATTAAATTTTATGTATATAATTAATATGATAATGTAAGGAAAGGTTTTTTATCAATAAATTTTTAAATGATTATAAATTATCTTTTATTCTTTATACATATGTAGCGTTACGGCTAGCGCTGTTAGAGTGAGAGAGGAGGAGCCTGCCTACCGCTGTCGTATGCGTGAGAGAAAAGGAAGCCAGACAGACCGGTGCCGTAACGCGTTACGTAACGAAGCGGTTTATTCTCCCATAAGAAGTTATCACTACAAAGAAGTGTGTGTGTGTGTGTGTGTGTGTATACAGTGTATACATATATACCTTGACCAAGGGCGGATAGTGGCAGTCCAGATGGAAGGCGCGCACGCAGAGCGCGCACGGCAGCGCTCGGCCCCGCGCCGCGCCGCCGCACACGATGCACACACGCTCGCGAGTACCGCCACGCGCCTTGTTCACACACTCCCAGCAGTACCTGACGACGACGCGCACGCTACCGTTAGCCGTTAACTTACTTACCACGGTATTCATATGCCATACACAATTAAAATAGATATAGTATCTGTAAGGGTTTACAGTTTAATAATTCATACATTTGGTAATCCTCTTTGATTTTAATGGAAATAATATCGAATGAAAGGATTGTCGAAATTACTGCGCTGTAATGCCATCTCGGAGCAAATTAAAAGTATACATGTTACTCTAAGGTAGTTTACCGACCGACTGTTAAATAAAAATACATATGAATATATATAGAGCACCTCCCCCGCGTCTTACTCTTTAACTTGCGACTTTTGTCTTCTTCTTCTTCTCCCTGCCCATTTCCCAATCACTAGGGGTCGGCGCAGTACATCTTTTGTACTGCTGATAGGATTTGGCAAAAGTTTAACGACCGGCCGCCCCACGCCTGCCTGACGTCAAGCTCCTTGGGAATGCTAATGTTTCTCTTTGTCTGAATGGTATCGCGGAAGTCTTGTAATATTATTATGCACTTTCGATTTTTTTGTATATTTGAACATTTTTTATACTGTTACTTAAATTTTTAATGTTATTTTCGGATATATTTTAAAATAAATTTTGATTACACAATAAATTTTGTTTTGACGTTGTAAATTTTTTTTCTAAATTTTAAACTTGCAACTTTTGCCATCCCGTTAAAATATAAAAAAAAACGTAAAGAAATACCGACAAATAGATAACATTCAAAATGTCCAATATTCGTAATAAACCTATTAAAACAGTATTATAACTCTCACCAATCCCCCTCCGGTATCTTCTCCATCCTAGGCTTGAAGCAGTAAGTGTGATAGCCCTTGTCACACCCGTCGCACAACAGAAGCTGATCCTCATTGTCACCGGACAAACAGAATTGGCAGTTCTGTTATTTAAAAAAAAATGCATTTAAAAAAAATGCTTTTTAATTGGCTTTTATTATTAGTTTCAATTTTTAACATATATGTAATCAATTTAAATAAAACTATCTTTTCGGATTTTGTCGCGGATTTATTTGCATTTTTGTTTCCCGACGTTTCGAATGCTTTACAGCATCCATGGTCACGGGAGAGACTGAGGTGTTACATGTCTCGAAGGTATAGTTGTTACAGACAGCCTACCCACAATTAACAAAATGAAAATTGCACCAATTACATTACAATATTTTTTAACTTTAAACATTTTCATAATTTTAATTATAATTGAATATGGAAACGTCGGGAAACAAAAATGCAAATAAATCCGCGACAAAATCCGAAAACATAGTTTTATTTAAAATGTCAAATATTCGCGTAAATCTAAGAAAGTATCATATATGTAATCAAACCTCGACAGTAGGTTTTAAAATTCTTGATAATGTCAAAATAATTTAGTAAGAGAGTGACGTAGAAAAGAAGTTTAAGAAGCAAAATTAAATAGCCATCACACTCAACGTCTTCATAATAAATAGTTTTGACAGAGTAAGAACAAACGATCAACACTAAGAAATAGAGGTCACAATAGTTCTTCACCATTCTGTTGAATTGAATCGATATGAAGCCATTAACAAGAGAATTGAATTGAAATTGGTTGTATATTAACTTAAAATATTCACTCACACCAATTCATAAACAAACAAATATATAAATAAACCGAATCGGCAAAAATATAAGAAAAAGAAAGATAGAGAGAGAGAGAGCCCAAGAATCATTTCTTCCTTTTGTCTTCTTCAAACAAAAAACCTTTCCATTTGAAGTGTGCCAAAAAGAGACCGACACACACAGAGTGGAGGGGGGGGGGGTCCGAGAAAGGGAGGGCGAGGGATGGAGAGATAGAGGGAGCACTGACCGCCTTCATGATGCTCTTGTCCCAGGCTACGGCCGCCTCGAGAGCGTGCAGCAGCATGGCGAGCTGCGCGGACGTGTTGCAGCGCGCCACCGCCTCGCGCCACGTCGCCAGCCCGCGCGCTATGCCCTTGTTGTCCGCTGTACGTACACACAGACAGACACACGTGTTATAAATCACACATTAGATAATAACGTTGTTAACAACAATACCTACGAATAATTTAGATTTCACATATGTTATACATTCACTACATATTATAAAACACAGATCAAATAAAACTAAACTAGTACAGTAGAAACTAAGATTTATTTTTGTGTTTTGTGTGTATATATTTTATCTTATAAATACATACATATGTGTAAACTGGCCTATAAAAGTAAAGGTTATCAATAATTAGCAATATACACAAACAGTTTGTAAATAGTAGCTAAAGCAATAATATATAATACTCACTCTTAGCCTCACTAGCTTGTTCGGAATGAGGCGAGACCGACGCGTTGCCGTGCTCCGCCTGCAGCACCGCTCCCAACGTCGCCTCTGTCGTGCTGCAACATGTCCTTCGTTAGAATGGAAAATAAAATATAATTATTTATATATTACTATTTTTTTGGTGTTTGCAAATAAATGGCCAAATTGAGTTTTATAATTACATCATAATCTCCCATAAATGTCTACGTGTTTATAAAACAAAATGTTTACTGACGGTTAGTATATTTATTTTTGAAGTTCTTCTTTTGACACGTTTGGAGTAAAATTTTTACGAAGCGCGTGCACACCGACAGCTAAAAAGCGACATGATAAAATTAGCTGAAAGCGACATGACGAAGTTAGCTGCATTCCTTTTACAAACAGAGAGTTGTGACATACGGGATGAAATCTTTAGCTATTCTTGTTCTGTTACGCCAAAGAAGTATAACTTCTCACGTGCGTACATAAGTACACACACACACACTTTTTTTTAATTTTAGGAAAACAAAAATTAAGTAATTAAGGGCTTTACCATTTTTAACGAGACGTTCATTCCTGGAGTGACACATAGGCTACTGTACGGCACTTTGGGACGCATCCGAACAGAGTGAGGGTAAATCACTAGCATAGAATCTAATATATAAAATTCGCGTGTCACAGTGTTTGTAACAAAACTCTTCCGAAACGGCTTGTGAAATTTTGTGTGTATATTCAGTAGGTCTGAGAATAGAACGTAAACTATTTTTCTTACCCCTAAAAGATAATGGTGGTCTACCGCAAAAAAAAAATTATGGACATAATCTTTTATTTGAAATTTTTTATGATACGGTAACAAAAACACACATACAAACCTAAATATTCACTAGGGCCAAACCCGAGCGAGGGTGAGTCGCTAGTATACAAATAAGAAGTGAATAAGCAAGTACATAGTTATCCCTATATTTAAAAAAAATCTCTGCACCACCTTTGGCTTGAGGTACCGTCATTAGATATACGCTTATGGCGAGATCAGCTTTATAATACTAATAGAATCCCATTCGCAGTTCCATTAAATTAAAAATACAAGGATTTTGGAACTCCAGTTACTGTTACGGAGGTCCTGGGTTCAAGTCCCGGGTCGGACCAAGTTTAGTGATTGAGTATTTTGTCAAAAAAAATCAGTAAAAATTTAGAAGTTGGATAAAAATTTAGGTGTTTCATCTCTACACCTCAGACAGCACGTTTTAAGGTGATCCTACACCGGCGGCAGTAGCGGCACACACATGTGCACTACAATTGTATATACCCACACATATTCAAATTGAAAATATTTAACACAGCATTAAATCATTACAATATTTAACCGAACATCACGAGTATACTACCAATTTTCAAACAAGAAGCCTTAGACGGGATAAGAACCGGCTACATACCTCTGTACGAGCGGAGGCTTCAGGTAGCGGCGTTCAATGTGAGCCTCGAGGGAGGCGAGCTTGTGCCGAGCTCGAGCCACTATCTCGGCGCCTGTGGCTGCAGCCGGTAGCGCCAGACGAGCCGCGCGCCATCCCTTCACCTGCATAGACGCAGCCGCTACACGCTCCTCTAACGCTTCCACCTGGGAAAAATTAATGTTATCTATACTAATATTATAAAGAGGTAAAGTTTGTGAGTTTGTGACTTTGTAGGGGGTAATCTCTGGATCTATTGAACCGATTTAGATGAAATTCGGTAAAAATATAGTTTGCGACCCTGGGAAGGGCATAGGATAGTTTTGTATGGGGAAAAGATAAAAGTTTGTATGGGGAATCAATTTGGGGACGAACACGACCGAAGCGAAGGCGAGTCGCTAGTATGTTATATATTAACTACACGTTTGGCTTAGTTTGTTGTGACACAACTTGCTGTGCCAGAGGTCGCAGGTTCGAATCCCACTGAGGGCGTTACTTTGTGTGATGGGCACGAATGTTTATACTCCTGTCATGTCAGTATTTAGAAGTTATATACGTGTAGTATGTCGACTATTTGGTTATCCGTAACACAAGCTTCGTAGCTTACCATGGAACTAGATGGTGTTGTGTGTTAATGTCCCAACATATTTGTTTATTACTGGCTATTCCTACGTCACATCGAGGCGCTCCAAAAACGCGTAATTGGACCGGTTTAAACGGTCTCTCAATCAACTGGCCGCCTCTCGCCATGTGCATACATACGGTCATCTTATCAACGACATAACACTCTTTCCACTAACGAAGCGTGTTCTATTTAGTCGAGACCCCCAACATCACAACTGGAGCTTGGCATTCAATACTGGCAGTTTATAAACGTAAATCGATTTTCGCGCTGGAACCCTAAATATATCCGAAATAAAACATACTTCATATGTAGATTGTAGTTTTGCAAGCTCGTCTATCTTTCAGTGAAAGTCCCATTGCAATCAGTAAAGCCGCTCCAAATATAACCCTGGCAAACAGTTTTTTTTAAAAGGCCTGTTTAGTTTGTGGTATCACATAAATAACTGCATATACTTGAGAAAATATATTTATTTTAAAATGACAGACGAACACTTCAATTTTATTTATATGTATAGTGTATACAACTCTATATTCTCTAAGAAAATGAGTGGTATGTCCCTGTGATTAAATCGCGCTTCTAATGCTTCCACCTACATACACCATATTTATTTATTTACAATTCTACACAATCAAAAGAAGAAAATGATAAGCGCGCTCGCGTGTAAATTACAAAACGGAATTTCGGCTGTAGCCAAGCTGTAGCTCTAAGGTACTGCTTTGAGTATTTGATATTAATTTCAACTTGATACCTCCACGCGTTCCTGAGAAAAAAGGTTCTTGACAGACAGACAGATAGACAAAGGAATGAACCTATAAGGGTTCCTTATTTTCCTATTGAGATATAGAACTTTAAAAATAACATACCATAGACAACAACTGCATATCAACTCTTCTAGCAGTTACCGCGCAGAAGGTGTTGGGCTCGTCGGGCGGCAAGTATCCGGGCGCGGGCACGGCCGTAGCGGGCAGCTGGCTGCTCGGCTCGCCCTTGTCTATGTAAAGCTGTGGGACAAGTGTGTTGTTAGTTTAGTTCAGTTATTTATTTAATGGTTTTAATGCGGATAGTTGAGCACAAATTATTTCGCCAATGTCACGTTGAATAGAGGAGTCACGTTCGAGATTGACCGGTGATATTTTGAATTATTCCACTAAAATTGGCAGCGTTGAATACGATACATACCTTGTTGTTCAATGTGGGCAAGTGTTGCGTGAAGGCGGCGTGCAGCTCCCGCTCGCGCACGCCACGCGGGTGCAGCGCGTCCAGCAGCGCCTTCAGCTGCTCCGGCTCGGATATACGCCACCAGCCGTGTCTGCATATGTGTTTATATTATATATTATCTATACATATAATAAAATACATTATTACCGATACAGAGGCCGAATCTACAGTTTTTAGATTTTTTCTCTGTCTGTCTGGGAACGCATCACGAGATAACAACTGGACTGATGAAATTTGGTGTGATGATAGCTGGTTATCCGGGTCAACAAGGATAATTTTATTGCGGGAAAATATCTCATCTCTGAGACATCTATACTAGACCTTAAATAGCGACTTATTCTCACTTCGCTCGGATGCATCCCTGTGTACGCGGATTTTGTTCACAATTTCATAGATTTTAATTATTTTGCGCAGAATGCCAATTCTTTTTCTAAAATAAAAGTAGCCTCAATTACTCCTTATAACGCGAAAGCTATATGTCAGTTAAACTAAAGTTAAAATCGGTCCAACCGTTTCGTAGACCATCCGGAACATAGTACAGACAGACAAAAATTAATTATTTTTTTCTTATAAGTACCGTATATACTTGTAAACAGCTGTTATTTTGACATTACAAACAGACACTTCAATTTTATTGATATCTATCTAATTGACTTACATTAGACGTTGTAATGAACAAATAAAACGTGTATTGACTATATCTTTAATTAACAATTATACAATTAACAAACACTGAGTCTAAAATTCAACACGAGCGACAGATCAGACGTAGGAACGATGAATTTCACGCTTCTGAAGTACTGAGCAGTATGTCACACGTGACGTTATTTCATGCGACCAAGCTATACAACTACCAGATCTCATTATTCATAATAAATATTTTTTTTTTTAAATTGATAATATTTTTATAACCAATTAAACCTCGGACTTTTTAAGTGCAATAAAGAATAGTCATATTAAAATTAACACAACTAACCTATATTAGTAGTATATAATATATATACATCTACCAAATCTATTATATATATAAAAGAAAGTCGTGTTAGTTACACTATTTATAATTCAAGAACGGCTGAACCGATTTTTATGATATTTGAATTTTTGGATTTCTCTCATTCCGGAATAGGCTAATACCTAAGTATTAAAACGTCAGAAAAATTAACGAAAAAAAAATATTTATATGGCTAATAACACTGGCTAATAACTATTTATATCTATTTAAAACGTACCTAGCGACGAACCCGAGCGAAGCTAGGGTGAGCCGCTAGTTAAATATAAAACCAAAATCCCACCTCAAATCCCGCGGAACATATTTCCCCTCCACTTTCTTGGGCAAGCCGTGTATTTTGCACAGTTCCAGCTGTTGCATCTCATCCGCCGACATGTGTATGGGCGGGGGACTGTCGCATGTCACGTATGTAGAGAGCGCGTTGAAGTTCAACACGCCCAGGCTGGATAGACCTGTGGCTTTTGCCTTTTGGATTGCTAGCTCTTTCGTTGCGTCCGCTTGTAACTCTTTTTCTAGATCATTCTCCTGTTTATTGATAGAAAATTGTATGAATTTAACAATTTTAATTGATAACACGACACAAGATGTGATTTACATTTTTGAAGTTATATTTCTTTTGACACGTTTGGAAAAAATATGAGAGTAAAATTTTTATGATACGATCGCACATCGACAGGGAAAAAGCGACATGATGAAGTTAGCTGCATTCCCTTTACAAACAGAGAGTTGTGATAAACGGGATGATATCTTTAGCTATTTTTGTTGTAACGCCAAAGAAGTATAACTTCTTACGTCTGTACATAAGTACACACACGTTTTTTTTTAATATAATATACACACGTTCATTTATTTAATATAATATACGTACCGGTTCCTTACTCTCCTCAACTTCCGGTTCGTGACCGCCATCTTTATTTAGACTTGCGTCCATCAAACCTTGATCCAAACCGGACATAGTCAAACTAGAATCAGTATAAACATTATTTGCTGGCACTTGTACACTGGTGACCATAGAGTTCAACGTAAATAGACTCGGATCGTTTAAAAGATGTAGATTATTAGAAACGTCCCATTTATGACCTTGGCAGTTGATAACTTCGCTGCATGTATGTTCGTTGTCACAAAACATGGGTATATCATTTGTTTTCTCTTCATTAATGCTAGTTAGAAAAGAATTTTCATGTCTCAAAATGGAAAACCATTTCCCTTCCATCATTTTTGAATATAGAACAGCGTGAGCGGCTTCCGGTTCCATAATTTCTTTTTTAACTTCCTTCTCAATTTTCGCTTCCTTTTCAGCCTTTTCAGTTTCCGCTTTCTTGGCGGCATCGAGTTGAGAGGATACAGCTTCGGCCATTTTACGTAGTTCTTCTAGATTGTTGACCAAATTGTCTTTGTTCTCTTCCGGTTCTTCTTCTTTGACCGTGTTCTCTACTTTGACAATTTCCTGAGGCCTGTCTATGGCTTCAGCTTGTGTCGCAAATAGGGGTTTATGGGTTGGTTTTTGGACTAAAAACGCTGTAGGTATAGAGTCTTCGATGTCCAACATATCTTCTTCTTCGTTGTTTTGTTTGTGTTGTATATATTTCTCTTCCATTTTTATTGAACCTGCCATTTAAAATATTTGTTAAATTGACATTATTTACGAGTTTTTTAAATATTAACGCTAAACTTATCAATAGAGAGCATTTTTCAAGAACATTAAAAGAAATAGCCCTAATTCTGGCACAATCGGGTAAAAAATTAAAAACACTATCTGCTTTTATAGGCTCAATTTATAAAATTAGATACAATAATAAATATTTTAAAACGAACCCACCTTCAACTTTACAAGCGCCATGTGTGACGTTGGGCTCGTATTTAATTATCTGTGTCCTATCGCTTAAGTTCAGTTCACTCTTGATGCTTTTCAGTTCTAAGGCCTCAGCCTCTTCGTCTATCTCCAGTTGAGGTTCATCTTCTTCCAGTTTTGGCTCGAATTTTTCTTTAACTGTAAAAAATTTTTTATATTACTAGCTCTTACTGGAAGAAATAAATACGTATATTGGAGGAAAGTTTAAAGTATGTATAAGTTGTTTTTTTCTTCTTTATGGTTTAGAGCTGCGTTAACAGACGCAATTCATTCTGTCAATGTCATATTTTGTGAGGTAGACACGAATGAGATTGAGCGATAATTTTGAAATTTAGTAGCTTTAACGTGGAATTAAAAGTATAGATGAACCGTATAAGTTGTTAGTTAAGTTGAAAAATTATATGTTATTGGGATAAATATATATCATGGGTCAAGTAGGTTAAAACATAATATAAAAATGTTTGACACTACGGAACCCTCATTGATCGAACAGACTCGCACTTGCCTGAATTTTAGCATATAAAAATTTAAACACATGTTTTCTTTTATGAAACAATAATAAAAACAATATCAGAATAATCAACAACTGCTTTGTGTTTTATATTGGCGAATCCTATAAAATATGACAGTCTTTTAATTGACCACTTACCTTTTTCGAAGTCGGTTGAATTAACGGTATATGTACACATATTTCTAAAACTTACGTTTCTTAACTTTGGGCGTAGGATCCAAAGCATCTTCCTCCAATTTCGCTTGATATTCCAATATTTCAGGTTGCGCAGACTCCATCGCTTCTACGAACACGCCCCCACATTTACCCAGAGACCAGTAGCGACGCCAGTATCTATGAAATATTCAATGTTTATTATTATGTGTTTATTTAATAATATGAATGTTAAAGTTTGGCACATGTATGTATATTTGTTACTCCATAACGTATACATTTGGTCGGATTTGGTTAAAATTTAGCACAAACAGGCTACGGTTAGTAATAACATTAGTCAACGGGTGGCTTTGTACTTATTATGTACAGTGCCTGCCAGCTCTTATATTTAAGAGCAAAGTGAAAAAGCCACTATTTAATAATTTATATATTTTATTATCATCCCAATAATAATAAATGTTCCCTCGACCGGTTCTTGAAACGGTGGAGAAGCTCACTGAGATTAGTCAACTGTGCGGGATAGTTGTTTCTGGAGGTTCTAGGTTCGAGTCTCAGGTCGGGCTAGGTGTAGATATTGGGTCATTACATATTTGGGTATTTCGGTCAAGAAATTATCAACAGGGGATAATATGAAGTTTGCATTATTGCACATGGTTACATCCTCGTGTTAAATCATCCTATCATACAAACGGATTGAATGTAAAAAAAATGTCACTTCATCACGTTGTAGCTCAACGTATTTGGTTGAAATTTGTTATATCTAACAACTAAGTAAGAGAATATCTATTAATTACGTGAGCTGTTTTCCTTTCAATTTTGACTACACCTTCCCTTTGGTGAGATTAAGTGAGATTATATATATTTTCTTTAAAAGTTCACGTGAGATTTTCAATCAAACCCCTATCAATTTAAATGAGATTAGATGACTTTTTACTGAATCCATCCCCTCGTTTTAAACTCACATAATTGATAAATGGATAACCTATCTCGTCTAACTCTAACCTGTCCTGTCCGTAGCACGTGGCTCTTAGCGCGTGAGAGCCGGCTGCCAACGCTATTAGCTGTTGCTCCGATTGACGGATAAGTTTTTCCAGTTTACGAGACAATTCTTCGGAGGATAGGTTCTTATCTTCATCCTGGTGATAAAAAAAAGGTATTCAGTACAAAGTTTATGATTGGTTTGTATTCACGAAATACATTTTACTTATTTGTATAGATAAAAAATTTATATATAATACCTCTTCCGGCTGCGTGCCTTCACTCTCTAGATCGCTCATGACGTCATCCCCCATAACGCTATCCTTGTCTATCTTCACATCGCTTGTTTCATCTTTGTTGTTATTCAATATCTCCTTTTTCACGTTAGATAAATCTTTCAACGGCGATAACTCCTTGTCACTCTCTTCTGGTACATCCTTGTATGGAGACGGAGTTTGGGGTTTGTCTGGGGACGATTCTTTGTCTTGTTTCTTGGGGGTTTCTGATTTTTCTGAATTATCTGTTTGGAAGAATTATTATTTAAAACATAAACAATTATATGGTTACGTAAAACAAAAGAAAGCAGTGCTAATATTTATATTTGTCAAGTGTTGTTTTATTTAAATAATAATATTAATTTCATAACAAAGGCGGTTTAAACTGGATTGCGCGATAAATTAGAAATGTGAAGGTTGTGTAGAGTGTATATACAACATTAAATGTATGACGGAAGAGGATTTAGTTACTTTTTTCTGCTAGAATGTGAAACTTTATTGTTTAAAGTCACTATGTTATTTAGCTTACTTTTTATTGCTTTTAAAGTTATTTTGAATTTAGAGCTGAGACTACGTCTCGAGCGGGGTCGAGATGCCATCACGACATTCGTTGGAGATACGTGGTTTAGTAACGTTGGTTGATCATGGTGGATCATAGAGAGTTTTGCTTTGATATTGTATGTGATGATCTGATCGGTGACTGTGAACCCGCTGCCTCTAAATTGTTAGAATTAGCGTTTCAAGTTTATAACATTGTGATTTCCTTGATTAAATTGGTGTACTAAGCACTGAATACTTTATTATTTGAACCCTGATAACACCCACAATATTAATAACCACTAAAGATGATGTTCGTAGTATATGGATAACACGTCATATATGTTTTGTGTGTGGTAGTGGTACGCACCCGCGTCGTAGGGCGGCGCGTCGACCAAGCGCTGCATGCGCTCCAGCGCGAGCGCCTGCTGGCGTTCCGCCGCCTCCGCCCGCGCCTTGCGCTGCTGCAGCGCACGCACTCTGTATACACAACAACAATCAAACACATCAATAATCCATTTTTACAAATATTTTATACTTTTTATTTCTATTTCGCTTCGCTCGGGTTCATCCCTAGGTATCTTTTAATTTTTTTTAAGCGGAACCGTAATACTTTTTCTAAAATAAAAGTAGCCTATGTTACTCCCTATAACATCGGCTATCTTTCAGTGAAAGTCCCGTCATAATCGTCATAAACAGCCAACAAAAAATTTAAAAATTGTGTTTTTCTTATAAGTTCCATACATAATTTCATATGCATTTAGTAAAACGCTGTTATTTTGACATTAAAAACAGACACTTCAATTTTATTTATCTGTATAGATTTTTATAATAATTTGAATGTTCTAAGTAATACTAAAGTAGTTTTAGTATTAAATTATTGTAATACTCGAATAATTAAGTAAGTCCTGCAGTTTCTTGCTATATTTTCTTAGAACTATCTTCCAAGCCGGTAATAGATTTTAGAAGGGCTTACAATACTGACATCTTGACATAAAATTAAATGTTAAATATATCTATTGTACGGACCAATTTTTCTCACGTCTTTTCTGTCCTACGTGCCATGGCGAAGTAATATGTGTTCGACTGGCATGCTTTGAAGCCATTAACAAGATGAAGAGAATTGAATTGCCTAGCATCGAGTCGAATCCATACATTAAATATTTTACGGAAATTCTTATTGAAATATTACATTATTATCGATACAGAGGCCGAATCTATAGTTTTTAGAATTTTTATGTCTCTCTGTCTGTCTGTGATCGCATCACGGACAAACCATTGGAGGGATTTTGATGAAATTTGGTGTGGTGATAGCTGGTTATCCGGGTCAATATATAGGACGGTTTTTAATGCGAGAAGATATCTCATCTCTGAGAAATCTATACTAAATATTAGAACATAACTAGGGACGAACCTGAGCGGAGTGAGGGTGAGTCGCTAGTACTCATATAATTGCATGCGCGTTCGTACTTGCGTGTCTATGCACGCACTGGTGTGTGTGTGTGTGTGTGTGTTTGCTTACTTGCGTATCCTGGCATCGAGCAGGTATCTGTCGCGGCGCAGCTGCGCAAGGTGGTCGAGCGAGGCATCGAGCTGGCGCAGCACGGCGCGGCCCTGCAGCAGCTCGTCGCACACGCGCGCCAGCACACGCGCCTTGCTGCACGGCGGCAGCGACACGAACGGCTTGTCCCGGAGCATCTCTGTGTGAATCATACCAACATACATATACTTCAGTAATGAGTACAAAACAGTAACCTGTACGTTTTTCCAGATCAGTCTATTCTTGGAAAATAAATTATATTCAAATCCATACAGTCATTTCGACGTTGAAGGGTAACAAATATAGACACACTTACTAATATATATAAACATACTCGTATAGAAATAGTATATATATATGTAAACATAGTATATATATGTATATATATATTATATATAAATATATATATATATATATATGTATATATATATATGTAAACATACTCGTATAGAAATAGTATATCGCCATATTTGTCCATCTGTATGTCACAGCTATTTTACTCGATGGCTATTGGACCTACATTGCTGAAATATGGTACGTGGATGTCTCAAGTGAACACCTACACAATTTTATAGTAAAATATAAAGAAAACAAAGGAGAAATCCTATAAAAAAAATAAGGGTCCGAATGTTTGAAAATGATTGACTTCTTCAGTCTACTACCAACTAATTTAGATTAAATATGTAATTTAGCGTTAGACACTGCGTCATCAACCAAAACAGTAATAATTTAAAAAATTATATATATTCCAAGGGAAAATAATTATATAAGACTGTGAATGAAATGATGTGAATGAATACTCGTCGTTCAATTTGGTAACGTTTAATTAAAACATTCATATTGTCTTACTAATATTATAAATCAGAAAGTTTACACGTTTGTTATTCAACTGATCTGGATGAAATTTGGCACAGAGATAGATTATAGTATGGAATAGCACATAGGCTACTTTTATCTCGGAAAAATGTACGGTTCCCGTGGGATAGGTTTGTTTTTGTTTTGTTAGTAATAACATATAATTTTCTACTCGTAATATAAAGCCTAAGATGAAAATAAATATTTAAATAATGTCTATACAATTAAAAATCGTGTATGAACTTCAAAATATCTTAAATGTTATTATACCACTTCCGTTTTCCTTGTTCCTCCATACAATTGTAACTGGATGAAAATAATACAAGTCCACATAACCATGGACTATAGAGTATTTCTAAATATCTCTTATCTAATCTAGATACCTCTGTCTTTTAGCTAATTCTAATAAGGCAATGATATAATAAGAGAAAACTCACCAGAAAGCTTATAAGTAGCGTTAGCATGCAAATGTTCGTAGTAGAGATGGTTCTTAGTACTGGCGCACGTGAGTTGCATCTCCGCGTCGCTCTGGTGGTGGTCGGCCACGCGCCGGTCCCGCTCCCGCTCCACTGTTAGACCTATGAACAAATATTATGTTACTATACGATGACATTTCTTGAACTGACTATCTTAGAAATAAAGCGTAATTTTTAAATTAGGAGAAAAAAACTACAGTTAAATACAACAATTAGTTATCATTATAATAGTTTGATCAAAATAATACATTAAATAGGCACGTACCAGTGAGAGCTTTGACCTCAGCGGTGGCGTTCGCGTACAGATATATGCGCAGCACCTCGCTGATAGTGTCCGGCGCCGGCTCGGCGTGGCGCAGCGCGTGGCCCAGCAGCGTGGTGTGGCGTCCCGGGTGCGGAATGCCCGGCTCCTCTGGGGTACCGTGACAAAATTATTTTATTTTATTTATATTACTAGCGACTCACCGCCGCTTCGCTCGGGTTGGTCTGTAGCTTGATTCCCCATACAAACTTTTACCCCTATGTTCACGCCCTCAAGGGATGATTCCCGGAATAAAAAGTATCCTATGTCCTTCCCAGGGTCTCAAAATATCTTCTTACCAAATTTCATCTTAATCGGTTTAGTAGATGCAGAGATTACCCCCTACAACATCACAAGCTCACAAACTTGACGCCTTTATAATATTAGTATAATATATATTATTATTGACATTTGTATGATGAGCGCGAATGTTTGTACTTTAGTCACGGGTGTTTATGTTTATAATATGTATGTATTTAAAGTTATATATATGCAGCGCGTAGCCCAGCAGCCTGGTGTGGCGTCCCGGGTGCGGGATACCTGGCTCCTTTAGGGTACGGTGAGATAATTCTTTATTTATTTTTATTATTATTGACGACATGTTTGGCTCAGTTTGTAGTGACTCTACATGCTATGCCAGCGGTCGCGGGTTCAAGTCCTGCTGAATATTTATACTCCAATCGTAGATGTTTATATTTATAGTTATATATGTGTAGTGTATGAACTATCTGGTATCCAATCAGCCCTTCTCAACGTCCTACTGCTGGGCCGGGCACGAACCTCCCTTCATTAGGGATCAGGCCATAGTCTGGCCACTGAAGAAGTGCGGGCGGACTTCACATGTCTTTCGAAAACTTGCTAGGTTCTCTTAAACACGCAGGTTTTCTCACGATATTTACCATCACCGTAAGACAAATTAAAATCATGTCGAAAATGATTTGCACATGAGTATATCAGAGATACGAGACACGGGATTTGAACTCGCTTCACTCGATTACCAGACTTAGTGGCATGTAAATTCTATTTGGGCCTAAAGAAATGGACGTTCAAAATCTTTATATGATTGTACTATTATAGTTTCCATCATCTGTGATACGTACCAATAGCAATGACAAGTAATCTGGCCAACACACTGAGCAGTTCGTCTTCCGCCTCCTGGTTGCAGTTTGGTATGAGGCCCAGCTGGAGCGTGTTCAGTGACGGGAGCGATTCCACTTCTGTTGAAAAACGTTTATTATATTAAAATCAATTCATTTCATACGAGTATTATTAATGTGGTAATTCGAGAAAAAGAAATATTTTTTAACCCCCGCAAAAGAGGGATGTTACGAGTTTAACTTGTATATCTGTGTCTGTCTGTAGAATCACAGCGCTCAAAAAGATGTACCGATTTTAATTTAGTTCTTTTTCTTTGGTTGAGGAGACTTGATCGAGAGTGTTCTTAGTTATAAATCAAGGAAATCTATTCAGTTGTTTCCAGGCCATAAGCTTTTTTGTAAAGGAAAAAAATACATGAAACTATACAAAAATTAAACAATTTAAATTTGGCGATAACCAGACGTATATTATTCCATTAAGTACGATATTTATTACTTTTTCTTATTGTATATTTGTTTTGTTTTTTGTATTGGGGTTTTATTAAAAAAAAAATTAATTAAAATTAATTAAAAAATTTAATAAAATAATTTATATAAAAAAACTTTTTATTGTTATGTATTTCACTGCTTTATTTATTTTCTTGTGTGGTGTGCAATAAAGTGTTCATTATTATTATTATTATTATATCATGTAGGTTACTTTCATGCCCGTCCCGCTTATAAGGGCGCGAATCACATCACACAATAATAACTTTATTATATATTTATTTATTTATGTACCATAATATAATAATATATATGTTATACATCATAAAGTAACATAACGTCGACGAAGGATAACTTATCTCTTTAAGAGATTTCTTCCAAATTCTTTATTGCTAAATGGCTGATGTAGAACATTTTTAAACAAGAATCGAACACCTGTTACCTTTATTCAGAAGTAAGCAACACTCAAGACCTGCGTTAATACGATCAACAATAAGCAAAAGTATCCCTTACCAAACCCAAGTGCTTGGCCGAAATTGTGCAGAAATTCATACACTTGCAACAGATCCGCCATGGCCTGCCCGGATATCTTCAAGCCGGGAATTCTGTCTAGATCCGGCAGCGGCTTTTGATCGGAGAGAGACGAATCTTCTTGGGGTCGTCTGAAAAAAATAAATAAGTCATTTTAAACTGTTAGTCCCTGTGCGTCTTTCGGAAAAATATATAAAAATGTTTTTTTTTTCAAAAAGACACACCTACTTATTATATTATATATTTACCTACATACCTACTTATTACATTATTGTATAATTATATATAGATTAATATTTTGATCCAAATCTTTCGAGGCGTTTCCGAGATACACGAAATAAAATATGCATATAATGCATATAAGAATGGCACTTTTAATATTATATATTATATTTAACTTATAAGATTTGATTCTTCACAAGATGCTGTTTTTTTTTATTAATGCTTCGTTATAATATAGTAACTGCGACTTCCCACATTTCATTCAGACGCGTCCCAAGGTGCGTTTGCCAGCAAAACAGCGCCATATATTGGCAAATTTTATGGCTAACACTAGCCTATATCTTACTCCAGGTTATTGATTATCTGTGCGCTAGATTTCATTCAAATTGGACTATCTGTTTCAGCGTAAACGAGTAACAAATACAGACACACACAGAAAAACATATAAGTTTTCGAATTTATAATAGCATTCGATTACACAAGATTACCTGAGTTCTGACAATAGCTCCATCTCCTTCCGTCTCTGTTGCAGCTTCTTCTCTTTCACAAGCAATCGATCTAGAAGGTTCTGGTGCTTTCTTCTTTCTCTCTCTTCCCATCGCCTACGCGAGTCCAGTTGACGGATGAATGTAGTGTGCTGACGTCGCCTTTCACGCTCCTGTTAAATATTCAATGGAATCATTATTTGTTAGTAAAAATATATTTAGAAATCTATTTCATTTTAAATTATTTATCTTAGTATAGATAAGTTTTATTAGAGTGTTTAGAACAAAAGATGTGCAATGATTAAAAATAGTTTAGTTGAATTGATGTAACAATATAATTCCAATATTATAAATAAAAGACATGATAAAGTTATAGTTGGAATTCGATTTCAAAGGCATCGGCTGCGTTACTAACTTTTGCCATTGCCTTTTGCAATTTGGACCTCAAAATTATTTTTTAATGAACAATATTTTATGGCAATAAATTATTTAATTTTAATATTTAAGTCTTTAATATTCTATTTTAGTATATTTTGATTACTAAAAGAACTTCTTTGTTAGTATTCCACACCCATGCAACCAAATAGTGAAAAAAAAAACCGATCCTAGGAGCTACAAGCTAAATGTTATTTGAAAAAAAAAAAAAAAGTTTAAATAAAAAAAGTGTTTTTATAATTTACTAGAAAAAGCGAAATATATGTTTTATATTTTTAATAATAAATAACCAGCCATTGACGTATGCGTTGTTTGATTTAACACATTATATTAACAAGTTAAGCAAAATGGCAGCAAAAAAAAAGAAAAGACAGCTAATAAAATATATCATTATTTTTATTTTTTTAATAAACGAAGCGTAATATAAATAAGAAATAGTCCAAGAGCGTGTATTACATTACAATTTATTACCTCCGTTATATATTTTTGCTGCGGCCGCAACGCGAATTCCCGATTGGAAAAAAAACACAAATTCTAATATAATAATGTTCTGAATATTGGTTTTAAATAAAATTATTCAGTAACGTATAATTTAAAAATTGTTATTTTTTTATTAAAATGGTACTAACTCATTTTTGGGGCTCCTAGAAACATTTATGCCCCATTTCACCAACGTCACCTAAGTTTAAGGGATCCCCTAAGCATGGTTAGGGGGCTGTTAGGGGACAGTTTCTGTTTCCCGGTCAGTTAGGGTTCACCTAAATGTTAAAATACCACCTAAATATAGGTAGGTACTAGATATACGGGCTCTGACAATGGTAAAACGAAATTTAATTTAGGGGCTAGTTTAGGGGAACTTTTAAGCTAGGGATCCCATAAGTAGGTGGTAGCTTAAGTGATGTTGGTGAAATCGGGTATTAGTCACTTATAAGTAAATGACAAAATGTTTTTTTTAACGGTTAGTATGGAATAGATATACTATACATCTATAACTATTATATGAAATCTTTGTATGTATGTTTGAACGGATTTAACTAAAAATCTATTCAACAGATTTTAATGAACCTTTTTTTAAATATTCCTAACGATTACAGAAGTGCGACTTGATAGGCGATGTTATATATGATTTATTAAATAAAATTTGGAAGTGGGAGCTGCTACGAGTACATCTGTAATGCTGCCGGTCGCGCAGCATTACAGACATAGCTCTGCTGCTTCGGCTTTTCAGCTCGACGGGCATTATTTTACATTAATTTTTACTAACCCTAGCCGTATATATAGTATATATAAATATATATATATATATATATATATATATATATAAAAGTCGATG
The DNA here is from genome assembly GCA_921882275.1 of Brenthis ino. Classification (NCBI taxonomy): domain Eukaryota; kingdom Metazoa; phylum Arthropoda; class Insecta; order Lepidoptera; family Nymphalidae; genus Brenthis; species Brenthis ino. Next base: position 22,197,254 of record OV170231.1, read on the forward strand.
TGTGTATGTGTATTCCCGAAGAACTGCTTGCGATTTTAATGAAATTTCCAGTTTTTTTTCCAGGCAATCTTTAGACCAGCGGGTGATCCTGTGAAGTTTGGTAGCGATAGGATGTTTAAACGCGGGTACTGCTAGTTATATATAAATAGGTATGATTAGGTATTGTAGGTTGTATTATAACGTGTTTCCCCGAGGGAAGGAGATAATCTCCCACGGTAAAAAGCCTATGTCACTCTCCAGCCCTCCAACTATATCCACACAAAAAATCACGCCATCTATCAATCTGTTTAATCGTGAAAAAAAGGACAAACAAACAAATAAACACACTTTTACATTTATAATATTAGTACCGATACCTACTTAACTCAAACCAAAAAAATAGGTAGAGCGGTCTGAAGATAGCATTTGAAGCTCGAAATTGTATTATAATTAGTTGTCTTGTTTATACATATACTTACAATTCCTACTGTGTGTGTAATTAAAATATGAAACAAAATAAAGCAATGACGGCGGGCTATCGTTTCCGGCGACACCAGTTGGAGCCAGTGGCGACTAAGGTCCTATCGCCGTCGTTGAAAAGTATTTGCTAATGCGGCATGGCCAATAAATGTATAATAATAATTGTTAGCGCGGCACCAGTTTATCAGCATTTTGTTTTAAAATTGTAACTAAGCCGAATCTGTACATTAAATATTTTTTGGAAAATCTTATTGAAATAGACTTTACTATCGATACAGAGGCCGAATCTATAGTTTTTAGAATTTTTGTCTGTCTGTCTGTCTGTTACCGCATCACAAGAAAACCACTGGAGGGATTTTGATGAAACTTGGTATAATGGTAGCGGATTATCTATTTGAAAATGTCTCATTTCTGCTGGCAATGCTAGTATTATTATATTCTTTTCGTATATGACGGCTGGTAAAGAAATACTCAGTCCACTCTACGTTCATCCTCATTTATTGCGCTATACACTCCACCTATCTTTTTCCTATAATAAGCTATTTCTCACTTTCATAGGTTGGCTGGAAGAGATCTCTTCTAAGAGATAAGTCCACCTTTGTCTACATTGGTCTCTGTATTATCTATGTTACTTTGTTAATATGCAATAAAGAATATATAATAATGTGATGTACAATAATTAAAAACACGTATTCTAATGACAAATATTGTTTATCTATACTATATGATAAAGAGGTAAAGTTTGTGAGTTTGTGACGTTGTCGGGGATAATCTCTGATCTACTGAGCCGATTTAGATGAAATTTGGTAAGATAGTTTGAGAATCTGGGAGGGACATAGGATACATATTATCCCGGAAATCATCCCTTAAGGGAGTGAAAATGGGGATGAAAGTTTGTATGAGGAATCAAACTAGGGACGAACCCGAGCGAAGCGAGGGTGAATCGCTAGTAATAAATAAAATAAATATCTACGTGAACATATTCCACCACACGAATTTAATAACGTCATATACATATGTAAGAGTATTACAAACATACACACACGCATGCACACACAAGAACCTTGAATACTTCTTCAAAATAAAAAAATATACAAAACTAAAGTACAAAGAATTTAAATAGAACCAACCTGTTCTTTTAAAAGCATGGCCTGTTGTCGTTTTATCTCCCTTTCCTGGAACAAAATTTTACTTCTAACATTTTATTCATTTTAAACGTCTCCTTTAAGTTTTTTTTTAATTATTTAATTTCTTTTACGATCTTAAGCGGTTATTAATTATTATATAAAAATATTGACTTAATATAAAAACAAACGTGAATTACATTCCATAGATACTAGTTATTGAATTTTAGTCATTGATATACAGGGTCATTTTTAATTTACTTAAAACCTTTTGGGAATATACTATTTACATCATAACAACAACGCCTGTAAGAAAAAAAATATATATTACTTAAATTTTTATTTTCATACAAAAATAAAAATATTTAATGGCGCCTTCTAAACGGTAGTTGTCCTAGCATCTGGTCAAGTTTAAATGAGTAAGTGCCTCCTCCTCCACCCCTCCCCCTCCACCGGCAACGCGCTTTCTTTTGCAAATGCTGGACTATTACCGTTTAGAAGGTGCGATAAAAATATTTTTATTTATGTAAAATTTAAGAAATATATATATATATATATATATATATATATATATATATATATATATATATATTCTTACAGATGTTGTTGTTATGATGTAAATAGTAGATTCCCAAAAGGTTTTCAGTAAATTAAAAATTACTCTGTATAAAAACATAGATACACATGCCCAGATAACGAATATCTCTTCAAAAAGTGGCGTCGACATGTGACGTTAAGTCAAACAAACACAAATTCGAACTTACGCACACCACATAAAGTACTTTTTTAAACGAAACCACGTGCGTTTTAATTTTGTCATCCGAAAAGCAATGAACAAAAGAGATTTAAAAAAAGTTGACACTTGTATATATTGAGTTTTGTAAATCAATGTTGGTAGAACAAATTAGACATCATAAACAACAAAATAAAAAAAGCAAACTAATCAATTCTTATTAAAAAAAACACTAAGAACAATCTTGCTATAGTAAAAGTCCACCATAACGTACTTGTCTATGCGGTTACATTCTACGACTCTACTTCTCCACCTTACCTGCTGCTTCTTTGCCTGATCTTCTATCTTCTGCTTCTCTAACTCCTCCTGCTTTCTCTTCTTAGCCTTTTATTAGCCAAAAACAACATCGAAAGCGACGAGCAAATTATAATACAGCAAACATGAAACAAAATGGAAATAAAAATAAAATCATAACACAAACTATGTTAATAGTTTTTTTTTTGTGAATTATCATTTATAATTTTAATTAATTTTGAAAAAAAAGTTTTATTATAAATACAAAAGTTTTTTTTTAATGCAAAGCTTTATCAAAAATAAAATTAATTAATTTTAATAGGAATCGTAAACAAATTAATTTTTAAAATTTTATAATATTCGCAATATGAATCAATTTTTGTTAATAAATTTAAAAAAATATATATCTTAAAAAAAGTGCAAAGCGTGCATAACTCATAGAATAAAAAAAATAAAACCAATAAAATGGTGTTACAAGCTTTTATTCAATTCAAGCAGAAGTAGGCATATTCTAAGACATGTAACATTCGATATACAATCAATTAGAAAATGCAAGACGTGAAGAGAATTGCTACCGATCACAGAACGGGATTCGAACCCGCACTCATTTCCCTTACATAACCATTCATTCTATACAATCCCATAAACAAGATAGACCGTGTTAATTCATACCATAGACACCATATGTTAGTCATTAGTTAGTGCATCCTGATAGTTAACAGAACGTACCGGACTGTACACGTCCTTGAAAGGCTGTACCGATATCGATAAAGCTCCATCTTTGCCCACATTAAAAGTGCCTTTGCTGACTTTTTTCGTTATTATATCTGTGAGTATATTATCATCGTCACCGCTTAGATCTATGACGTCTTTTAATACGGATTTTTGGTTGTCTTTAGGCATTAACATGAGATTTTGCGACATAAATTCATTTTTCGCATCTAAATATTTTTGTTCTATGCTCTTTGGGTCGTCTACTTTTCTATCGCTTTGCAATTTGGACCAATCACAGCCGTTTATGAACTCTGATATGCGAGAGTATGACTCTATTAGTTTTTCCAAATTGTTTTCTTTATCCGGAGCTTTTCTCTTATCTGGCGTTTTCGTTAGGGAGAAGTCGAAATATCTGTCGTTAGGTCGTTTTGGGAGATCGAAAGCAGCTTTTTCGGCAAAGTCTTTCATTTTATCTAAGGCGTTGTATTCTTCCTCGCCTTTCCAATGTTGATCTAAATTGACCGTTTTTATTGGAGTGTTCTCTTTTAGACCGCTGACAGGTATGAGAGAGAGGCTTATTTGCGGCATAGTTCTGTCTTTGTTACTCTTAACCGCCGGCCCCATGATAATTTCTGGAATTTTCCACTCATCGCTCTTAGGCGTCGGCAAAGGTTCTATGGTGAGCTGCGATCTGCTCTTGTTGATTTGCTGTTTCGAATTTCCTTTCGTTAATTTTTGTTTATACTCATTTTATTATCAATTGGATTCATGACAACATTGTCAGTCAATATATTCTGGTGTTAGGTCCCCAACAAGTTTACATATAACATATAGTAGCTACCGTTTAACACAACACTACTGATAAAGCTATATATATAGTTCTATCTACAAAAAGGCAAAAATTAACTTAAGAATTGTTATTTCTTCATACTAACAGTCCATTTTTGCCTTTGAGAAAGAGAATAACTACGGAATGTGAGCACAATGTTGCCAAGCGTCAAATTGATAATAAAAAAAACAAACACAAGCACATGTATCTAAAACATCAATATACAAATATATTAGTCCCCATATTATAGACAAAGGACATTCACACAGAAGAAAAATATAAAATGTAATAATATATAAAAATAAATACTAGAAGGGATTTTTAATCTATGGTTTGTACCACTGACAAAATAATAATAATATAAAAAAATATATTCTATTAAATAATAATAATCAAATCAATAATAATAATACATTTACACCCACATACCAGAAAATGATAAGATCCGAATAAAAAAAAAATAAATAAAACTGCTCTTTGTATAGGGTAGATGTAGATAGATAGATGGTTTCATATAAAAAAAATAAGAAAAAAAAAACAAAACTGTCCAGACATTTCCTTTAAACTAACAGCAAAAACAAACAAAATTTAACAGTATTTAAAATAATGTCTGATATGGATGAAAAATCAACAATAATATTATTTTAAACTACATAGCAATACATAACCTATAATACAAATGCAAAATGATCTCAAATCAAATAAATAAATAACCGCTAGAGGACCCTTCGCAATCCTCACAACATCGACGCAAATAAAACCATATAAGAATACCCTCAATATGACTTAATAATTTCATTATATTTTCTGGTATTTCTAAATGGGCAAAATCTACTTTAGAGGCTAACTATACATAATAATGAACAAACAAACATACACCCCCAACAACTCACCTCTAACAACTGTTGACTTCGCACCTCTTTCTCGCGTTTAACAAATTCCGCCTTTTCCGATCTCTCTATCTCTCTCACGAGACGGGCCTGGGGATGGGATTTTAAGAATAAAACTTTTGAACTGTAAACTTAACTATACTTGCGTTTTTCATATAAATTAGTTGAAAAAAACCGGTCAAGTACGAGTCGGACTGGCACACGAAGGGTTCCATACCATCGTACAAGATATAACACTGTACTATTCAATTTTTTTTATTCGCCTAACGGACATTTTGAAATTAGCAATCTTGTTTTTTTTTTAATTATTTGTTATCATAGCGGCAACACACTGTGAACATTTCTACTTTTTACCTATCACCGTTCATGAGATTCAGTTCGCTGACAGACGGACGGACAGAGGAGGTATTAGTAATAGGGTACCGTTGGCACCCTTCGGGCACGGAACCCTAAAAACGAATATTTTACCAGTACACACAATATTATCCAATATATACAAATCTCGTGTCACGGTGTTTGTGGTCGCACTCCTCAGAAACAGCTCGACCGATTTTAATGATATTTTTTTTTGTATATTTGTTAGGTATAATAGGTAGAATAGGTCGTAAAGTATTTTTCACTCTCCTACCCGCACCATTTTATAATCGCGATTTTAGTATTTTTGTAAGAACAATATTATATAAATAAAGCCAGTTTTTTTTGTAGATTGAACGGGAGCGAAGCCGCGGGTTCCGCTAGTACCTAAGGGTGTATGTTTACATGTTATGTTTTACATTATTACTAATGCACCAGATAGCGGACTCGTTATTGGAGGAAGTATAATTTTTATAATATATATAAGTAAAGGTATCTAAAATTCCTTATCTAGAAATACCTTCAAATTAAATGATGGATCATTTCACATTTATAAAGTTTAATAGCAACATGCTGTGCTAAATAACAATCATCATACAAGAATATTAGCAATATTTATTTCATTTCTTTACAAATTATATAATTCAGTACATAAGTATATTGTATAGGGTACAGTATAGAGCTATTTGTATGTATGTATGTTCCGCTAATCTCAGGCACATCGGCACTCTCCGAAGGACCCCAATACGATCGTTGAGAACGCAAGTGTCAACTTCTTGATATTAAAACCCCATAGTTACACTAGGTCAACCCGAGACTCGAACCCAGGCTTTGTAAAGCTGTCTCGTAATGTGTGTATACGTATAGCCGTGAGTGTGTAGATGTGCGCTCTTGTACATGCACGTGCATGTGTATGTGTATGAGCGTATACGTGCATGTATGTATGTGTGTATATGTATATATAACTAAATAATAATATTGAGACATTACCACACAGCACCATCTGGTTCCATGGTAAGCTACAAGGCCTGTGTTATGGATACCAGACAGTTGATACACTACACATATATAACTATAAATACATACATATTATAAAATATATAAACACCCGTGACTGGAGTACAAACATTGGTGCTCACCACACAAATGAACGCCCCCCAGCGCTGGCACAGCGAGTAGAGTTACTACAAACTGAGCCAAACGTGTCGTCATTATGTGTATGTGCGTGTAGATGTGTGTGTAAGTGTGTGTATATGTGTGTCAGTGTGTGTGTGTGTCAGTGTGTGTGTGTGTCAGTGTGTGTGTGTGTGTCAGTGTGTGTGTGTGTGTGTGTCAGTGTGTGTGTGTGTCAGTGTGTGTGTGTGTCAGTGTGTGTGTGTGTCAGTGTGTGTGTGTGTCAGTGTGTGTGTGTCAGTGTGTGTATGTGTCAGTGTGTGTATGTGTCAGTGTGTGTGTGTGTCAGTGTGTGTGTGAGTATGTGTGTGTGTGTGTGTGTGTACCTGGTCACGCGGGCGATGGTCGCGGCGGGCGTCACGCGCGGCCTGCTGCCGGCGCGCCAGCTCCATGCGGCGCTCGAGCGGCGGCGGTGTAGGGCGCCCCGATAGAGCTGCCAGCGATCGAGCTTCCTCTAATCTGATGACATACAGAGATACATGTATAGATCTCAGTGGTGAATGGTGAAATTTTAGCAGAGTTAAGCCGTTCCAAAAAAAACACAAAAATGCAAAAATAAATAAAGCTGTTATTATTTCCAACTGCCTCAGTGGTGTTGTGGCTAGCATGTACGGCTGCACACCCGGAGGTCCTGGGTTCGAGTTCCGGGTCTGGCCAAGTTTAGGTATTGAGTCTTTCTATATAGTAAGTCTCAGTAACAGCCCGGAGTTGGGAACTTGGCGGTGTTTCACCTCCGTGCCTCGAAGAGCACGTAAAGCCGTCGGTCCTGCGCCGACACTCTCACCGGTCGTGTCTCGTGTCGTTCCACCGGAGTATGTGAGTGACAGAGAGTGCACGTTGTGTCTGCGCGTACACTTGTGCACTATAATATCTCCTGCGCAGTTGGCTAATCTCAAAGAGATTGGCCGCCATAGCCGGAATCGGCCAGGAGAACATCACATATATTTCCAAAAGAACATTTGTAAATTAAAAAAAAAAATGTATGTAAAATTATAGGAAAATACATTTTAAGGTAAGACATCTTGTATGGGAACCTTCGTCACTATTAGATAGGTAGTAACAATGATATATAGATAGCTGGATATTTTATTGCACATAAATAGGAAAAACAGAGAGAAATAACATAAGGGCAGGTATAATTTTAATCAAAGATAAAATATTGATATGGTTTTCAGGTGCAATTGTAATTAAATTTTAAGTCAAAAGTAAGGTTCTAAGTTTGATCTGTATTGATTTTAATGATTTTAATGATTCATACGTCATTAGATTCGCCTTGATAACGCGAATGTTATCAGAATTTTATTAAAAATCTAAATAATGGATGTTAGGTGCTAAATGTCATGTCTTTCAAAAACTTGCTAGGTTCTCTAAGACATGCAGGTTTCTTCACGATGTTTTCCTTCGCCGTAAGGCAAGTGGTAATCATGTTATAATTATTAGCACATGAAAATATCAGAGGTGGGAGACCCGGGATTCGAACCCGTTTCACTCGGTTTCCAAAGCGAGCGCGTTACCACTTGGCTACCACTGCCTTCAGCAGTGATGCAAGCGCTGGCAGTAACACATACCTCTTCACAATCTCTGCCTCGTTGAGCACGAGCGGGTCGCTGTGGTCGGGCGCGGGCTGCACATACTCGCCCAGTAGAGTGCGCGCGCTGAAGCTGAAGTTGTCGCGCGAGAGCACTGGACTCGGGTTCGTATCTAGGAACTGGCGTTACGAAATCTACTTAGAATATATATATATATATATATATATATATATATATATATATATATATATATAATGTGTATATATGTGTTATAAGTTTAACGTGTGTATGTGTGCCTGCCAGTGGCATCGTAACACCCAAATAGATTTACTGATTTTAATTTTGTTTTTGTTTGAAAGATAATTTGATCGAGAGTGTTCTTAGCTATAAATCAAGAAAATCTGTTCAGACGTTTGCAGGCCTTCAGCTTTTAATAACAGAAAGTCAAAGTTTTTGAACAGATTTTAATGATTCTTTTTTTTTAACAAGCTTTACGTGAGGTTGGTTTTAATATTTTATAAATTTAAAGAAAGCATCCAATATATACGTCAAAATAATACTTTTAAAGTTATTATTAATACAGTAGTCTTTAAAATAAAATGTAATAGTCAAAAAAACGACTTTATTTTACAAAATTAACAATATAATACTTTCTTAGATTTACGCTAATATTTGACATTTAAATTAAAACTATCTTTTCGGATTATTTCGCGGATTTATTTTGATTTTTGGTTCTCGACGTTTTGAATGCTTTACATACAGCAATTATGGTCACGGGAGAGACTAAGGTTATAGACGTCTCAAACACATATTTGTTACAGACAGTGCCTACCCACTATATAAATGTAATTATGAAATGATAAAAATAACTAATAAGATGATAAAATTAATCCATATTATCATTATATATAAGCACTCACCGCTTGCAACTCCTGCGCAGATTTAATTTGTACGGCGGCGTGAGGCTCCGGCGGCGAGTAGCTCACTTCGCCCTTTATGTTGCAGTTGCGGGACAGTCCTTTGATTAGCGTCACACGTTTCCAACCTACGAGTAAACATACATTTTAATCATCCATTGATTAACTTTCATGTTTCATTTAAAAAAAATGGGTGCATGTAATCTTTACGCGCGGTTGAAGTGACTTCTTTGGTAACGCAACTAAATTATAAGAAAACAATAATTAAATAAGGCATGTTGGAGATATTACAATCATATATTTCTATACATATAATAAAATTGTAACTAAGCCCAATCTGTACATTAAATATTTTTTGGAAAATTTTATTGAAATAGACATTATTTTCGATACAGAGGCTGAATCTATAGTTTTTAGAATTTTTGTCTATCTGTCTGTTACCGCATCACAGAAAAACCACTGGAGGGATTTTGATGAAATTTGGTATGGTGATAGCTGGTTATTCGTGTCAACATATAGGATACTTTTTACCGCAGGAAAATATATCATTTCTGAGAAAAAATACAAAAACTGCAATGTAAGAGTATACTAATATGTAAAACCTAAGAATTTGGTTTTTGGTCATCTGAAAGCGGGCGGAGCCACAGGCAATGCTAGTTTATTTCTATAAAATCGATATATTTCTTATAATAGGCAAGAATATAATACTATATATCATTTGTCAGACAATAACAAAGGTTACCATGGTAACAATTAGTCATAATATCGAGTACACTATTCTATCTCATTCTCTTGCCGGCTTTATCCTATATATTTATGTGTTTATCTCTTTCTCGTGTCGCATTTCCGTTTCATTGAGTTTCAAATCACAACGATTCTAAAAAAGTTTCACTTCAAAAATATTTTACGAATACGAAAATATTTGACGACACGTTTGGCTCGGTTTGTAGTACTTGCTGGCCAGCGGTCGCTGGTTCGAGTCCCGCTGGGGGGCATTTTTTAGGGTGTACGTGTGTTTACGCTCAAACTATAGATACAAAAAATAGAAGAAGGAAATTGAAGACAATACAGACAATAATCAATTGGATACATGTAATCTTATGAGGATACTAATACATATTACACTCGTTAGACATACAAGACGCGCGCTGTCTAATTAGTTCAATAAAACTAAAAAATGCACGTCGAAGTATTGTAGGCGCGTAAGAAAGAACGTTTATATAACGTTACTATACGAACGTTAATATACGAACCCGTGGCTACGCTCGCGCTAAAACTACAAAAAAGTTCTAAAAAGGTAGGTTCATACAAACTTTCATCCGATATTTTACCCCCTTATGAGATGAATTTCGAAAAAATGAATGAATGAAATGAAATGAAAAAAATGCTAAAATACGAATTTAATTAATTGTATTGAAGAGCATTAATACCAAGTTTCAAGTAATTCTGATCATAAATATATTTTTTTGAATTGTATTATAACGTGTTTTATCGTGGGAAAGAGATAATCTGCCGCGGTAAAAAGTAGCCTATGTCACTTTCCAGCCCTCCAACTATCTCCACACAAAAAATCACTCCAATCCGCTAAGCCTTTTCGACGTGAAAGAAAGACGAACAAACAAACACACTTTCACATTTATAATATTAGTATAGCAGTATGGATTTACGTAATGTAAATGATTTCTCAAAATGTGATGTAAAATATAACATAAACATTGCATATTCAACACCCGATTTAACGAACTTGGCCATTGCTAGAACCCCTGAAAATTGAGCTCTAGAATAATTTGTAAATGTATTCATTTGTAGCTAATTTTGAACCCTGTAAATACCAGGCCCCAGTTTCTATAGATTTGTTTTCTCTATTCAAATTATCTATACATATAATAAAACTGTAGAGGTCGAATGTCTGTACATAGAAAAAAATTTGCTAAAAACCGAGTCAGGGAGATGTAAAAAGAGAAATAGAACAAATCCAGATGTTTTTTATTTGGTTTCTCTGTCTGTTTGTCTGTTTGTACGGCTAATCTTCGAAACTGTTGGACCGATTTAAATAAATTTTTGCATGGTGGTACCTTATATCCCCGGTCAACATTTTAAATACTTTTCATCTCGGAAAATTGAGGATTTCTCGTGGGATTATTAAAAAACTATAATAAATTATACAGTTTAGTACACAAAAACTACTGATTGGATTTTAATAAAATTTTACAATAATATATTTAATACATCAGAAAAACAAAAAGGCTTCTTATCCCGGAAAAATGTAACGTTCCCGTGGGATAGATTTGTTTTTGTTTGTCTAGCTATTATTAGATATAAAATACAATAATTAAATGATCAAATTTTAAATTCAAATTATCTTTACATAATATAATGTAACTTAATATCTAATAAATGTTACCCAAAGCGAGCGGCAGTCGTAGCTGCGAGTCGTTGTGCCTGCGCCCGCCGTCGCTGGCGTCCGAGTCCGAGGGGTTGCTGTCGGAGGGGCACTCGGAGTCCGTGCTGGCCGTCTCACCGAGGAGGGCACGTAGTTTATCCTGTTATCAAAATAATATCATTATAATACTGTTACATTTACGCGAATATTTGACAGCTTGATTCCCCATACAAACTTTCATCCTCATTTTCACCGCCTTAAGGGATGATTTCCGGAATAAAAATTATCCTATGTCCTCCCCAGGGTCTCAAACTATCTTCTTACCAAATTTCACCTAAATCGGTTCAATAGAACCAGAGATTACCCCCTACAACGTCACTAACTCACATACTTTATCTCTTTATAATATTAGTATAAATTTTTATAATACTTTCTTAGATTTACTGTATATATAAAACAAAGTCAGGTTTGTTACAACACTTATAACTCGAGAACTGCTGGACCGATTTTTATGATATTTGTTTTGTTAGATTTGTCTTCACCCCGAATAGCAGAATAACTATTAAAACATCGGAAAAATTCACGAAAAAAAAAAATCTATTCCATACTAAGCGTCAAAACGTGCTAGGACGAACCTGAGCGAAGCCAGGGTAAGTCGCTAGTTTTAAATAAAACTATATCTTTTCGAATTATTTCGCGGATTTATTTTGATTTTTGGTAAATAAATAATGTTGCCGTATTTAATTATAATACTTAATATAAAAAAAATGTTTAGAATTAAAATCAACAACCATTGTAAGGTATTTTGGTGGCATTTTTGAATTTTTGAAATTATTATGTAAAATTGTGGGTAGGCACTGTCTGTAAGAAGTATATAATACCTTTGAGATGTTCAAAACCTTAGTCTCTCCCGTAACCATGATTGCTGTAAAGCATTCGAAACGTCGGGAACCAAAAACCAAAATAAATCCAAGTACCCATCCGAAAAGATATATTTATTGAATATTGTTATTTTATTTGTGTATTGATTTCATCGAAATCTGTCCAATCGTCTCAGCGTGAACAACAAACGAACATACACACATAAAAACTGTCACGTTTATGTGCGATTAATAATAATCTGTACATTAACTTCACTTATATATTTATTCTGTACATTGTTTTTTTAATATTTAAATAACCGAAACTCCAAATTTAATGTGTTTTACAAGTAAAATCTAAATGTTTATACGTAACGTACATATATGTATGTATGTAGGACCAGAGAATGCAAATAAAAGCACTTGACAGCTCACCAACTATTTATTATATTTAAAATTACAGATAACAATGTTCACGCGTATCGTCGTGTTGAAATCATTACGAGTATTATGAATACACACACACACACACACATATATATATATATATATATATATATATATATATATATAGACTTACATACATATTGAGTTCATTATGAAAAACATTCTTCTTTTCTTTTATTCATCTTTCAGTCCATTCCATGCTTAAAATGAAATCATACGTCCCATACTCATCAAATATTATTTCACATATATGTGACTGCTGTAAAGGGTATAAAAATTGATATAAAGAAAGCGGTAGCCCAATGCTAACCGGGACAATGGAAACCGAGCGAAACGGGTTCTAATACCGGGTTTCGCACCTCTGATATTTTCATGTGCGAATCATTTCTAACATGATCACCACTTGCCTTACGATGAAAGAAAACATCGTGAAGAAACCTGCATGTTTGAGTGAACTTAGCAAATTTTCGAAATGCATGCTCAGTCCGCCCGCACTTGGCCAGCGTGGTGGTGGCGTGGAGGCTCGTGTTCAGCAGTGAGAATGTTAAAAAGGGTTGAATACATACACATACATACATATGTGTATGTATGTGTACACTCACCAGATCAGTCTCGGCGAGCAGGTGGTGTGCGAGCGCGGGCCTGAGGCCGAGCGCACGGCTCTGCGCGAGCAGCGAGGCCACCGTGTTCTTCTTGGGCTTGGACACTCCCCTGCCCAGGTTGCGCGGGCGGCCCTCGCGCGCGGGCCACGTTGATACCGCTGTCACATACACAATGTAATAAATAATAAATATGTTGGGACATTAACACACCGCCATCTAGTTCCATGGTAAGCTACGAGACTTGTGTTGTGTATACCAGATAGTTTATACACTGCACATATATAACTTTAAATACACACATGTTATAAATATAAACATCCATGACTGGAGTACAAACTGCTCATCACTGCTTGCTACAGAGTGCTCATCACACAAATGAATACCCCCAGCGGGACCCGAACCCGCGACCGCTGGCACAGCAAGTAGAGCAACAAACTGAGCCAAACGTGTCGTCAAATGTACTTCATTATTATAGTTTCTTTTAAACCAACAACCGTATCAAAACCAACGTAACGTTAGAATTCTGGGCTTCTAAAGCCCACTATTGATATTAAAATATTTTATTTTAAATAATATACAATTCCTTTTGTCAACATTTTTCATAGCCGTAATATTAAATTTATTATATTACTAGCGTAATATAATATATAATAGCGTAATAAATAGGTAAGTTCCCCATACGAACTTTAATCCCCATTTTCACTCCCCTAAGGAAGATTTCCGGGATAAAAAGTATCATTTGTCCTTCCCAGGGTCTCAAACTATCTACTTACCAAATTTCTAAATCTAAATCGGTCCAGTAGTTGTTGAGTTTATTCATTACAAACATACAAAAATACAAATCTCTCCTCTTTATAATACTAGTATAGATAGTACAGATAATATTATGTATACAAAATCATTAGTCAAAATTTATTTATTATATTAAAATCTTTATTACATTACTAATCCTGATTACTTGAAACCGGTTTAAAATAAAATTCTTCAGAAACCTTTCTCCTGGGTTTAACTGGTTAAATCATAACCAAACCTTTTAACTAAAAGCCGAGGTTGTGTCAATGACAAAACCTGTTTAAAAATGGAACAGTTTATATATTTGTCAGACAATATCAACGGTTACCATGACAACGAGGCAATGTATTCTATCTCATTCTCTCGCCGGCCTAATCCTATATATTTATGTGTTTGTCTTTTTTTTTTAGTTTTAGTGTCACATATCCGTTTCATCGAGTTTCAAATCACAAAGATTCTAAAGAAGTTTCACTTTAAATATATATATATATATATATATATATATATATCAACTCACATTCACTATCTTCACTGCCACTAGACTTGGGTCGCGGCGAGTCCGCCACTTGAGAGTTGAGCTCGGGCGCCACTCGCCGCGGCTTCGCGCCGGGCTTGCGCCGTGCTGCAAGTTTTGTAAAGCTTTAATATAACTATTCAAACTAAAGAAATCATATAGACGGAGCCCGCCATAGTAAACGTCAAGGCTAATAAAAACTTAAAAAAAACGACTTCCAGGCACTAAAATGTAAAATATAACTAAACGAGGGTTTTCATTTAGAAGACGGTGCCAGCCGATGCAAAGCAAATCTAATATATTTCGATACGTAAAATACATCACAAATTGATGTACCTGTAATATTTTAACTATAATTTAGAGTTCATACCTAATCATATTTTTCAAATAGATATTCATCTATGCAGAATACAGATAAATAAAATTAAAGTGTCTGTTTGTAATGTCAAAATAACAGCGTTTAACTCAATGTATATGAAATAATATACGGTACTTATAAGAAAAACACATTTTTTTAATTTTGTTTGTCTGTCTGTTTGTTCCGGATAATCTCTGGAACGGCTGGATTGATTTTAACGGGACTTTCACTGGAAGATATAGGGCATAGTAGCATAGTAGCATAGGATACTTTTATTTTAGAAAAAGAATTAGGGTTCCGCTCAAAAAAATTAAAACGTACTTAATAGTAAAACTTAAAAAAATGTTAATAAAAAAACAAAAAGCATACTTACATATTCTATCATTAGAAACGCTGAGCGAACTGCTCAGTGACGTCAGACGTGAGAGTGCGTCCGATGCTTGCGAGCTCGCTGTAACAAACACATTTATATAATAAAACTGGCCAAGTGCAAGTCGGACTCCGTAGTATTATATAGAAAAACGGCAAAAGAAATCATGTTGTATGGAAGCCCGCCTTAAATATTTGTTTTATTTTAATTTAATTATTTATTTTTAAAGTGAATATGTAACTGAATATTATGTGAATATTTCAAGCGTCTACCTGTTGCCGTTATCAATATCGAGCAAAAACGAGCAAAAAAATCACGCTTGTCGAATGGGAGCCCCTTTACATATTAATTTTATTCGGTTTTTTAGTACTTGTTATTATAGCGGAAACAGAAATACATACATCACCTGTGAAATTTCAACTGTCAACTATTATGGTTCATTAGATACAACCTGGTGACAGACGGACAGACAGACGGACGGACAGCGGAGTCTTGGCAATAGGGTGCCGTTTTACCCTTTGGGTACGAAAGGATCAAAACAAGTAAATAGTAGAAAAAAACTTTAAAAACTCAGAATTTGTAAAAGTATTAGATTTTTGATCTGTAACTCTTTTTAAAGTGCTTCAAAATTACATAATATTATTGTCAACCTACTATAGTACAAATGCTCCATTCCAAACAAACAAATAAATTGAACAGCGCTAATTCGAACTATTTTTGTTTACTTAATAGTTGTTGATCCACCAACTTTCAAATTGTTTTATTTTAATCATATGTGTAAACTAAAATATCATAAATATTGTAAAAATTTTCTTGAATTTAATTAAATAAATTAACAGGATTAAATAATCATAAAGAGTAAAATCACTAATAATATATAATCTATGAATATACACTACAAACTTATTACGTAATTGCAGATCTTCCAATAATACTTAGTAAAATTAGGCGAATTTGATTCACGAACGCAATATTTCATTTTCGTCTACTTATACATTTTTTTAAAACCACAATACGACCTTTCTGGAATATATTTTTTATCTTTTGTTAATAATATACTAACAATGAAAAACCGATACATATAGTGCCATCTACTGACATTTATTTAAACTAATTTTTCTTTGTTCCCGATGAGACCCCCATGGTACTTGTAATTATTCTATCACCTCCAACCGACACACTAAAAAACACTCAAACATCTCCTGCTTTTTCAAAGTAGGTAAAAATAATACTTACGCGGCGCAGGCTTAAGTGATAGATTTAGCGGCGCATCGTCTTCAGTTTTGAGACCTAGGTCGAGCGGAGTCTCTTCGGGGCTGCCAGACTTAGTGCTTAGGTTTAGACCTGAATCTAGAATAATGGAAATTGAAATGTTTTATATACGTTCTTTTGGTTACACTTTTTTCAATTTAAATTCAAATTAATCAATAAAGAAACTAATAAAATAATATAAAATTCAAGTAAAAACTTAGTATCCCTTTTTAAGCACATTAAGAACACGGAGGAATATGAGCTATGGAATAGTTAAAATTTGTATGGAGAAGGCAGAAATCTGAGATTTATCGATTTGCTTTATTTGTCTATAAAGTTCACCCATTTTATATTAATATATAAAGCTTTATCGACCTGAAGCTAGCGGCCGACCAGCAGCCACCTGACGAATTAAACAAAGGGCCGCAACGGTAGCGCGGCGTCGAAAACATATTATGTTAATAGAATAAATACGCGACATATGCAATTAAATATTAATTTTTAATAATTTTTAATACAATAATAGGGATGTATAGTGTTTTATATAATTTATCGATATAATATATAATGTTCGTGCCCGTTCTTATCGTAAAAGGTCATTTAAATAAAAAAAACTAGAAAGCATGGTTGACTTTTTTTTTACTGAAGCTTATATATTGTATATTTATTCAAAAGTAAACGAAATTCGCAGAATCAAACAGTGGAAGTGTCGTAAAAAATGTATTGCTGCCATTGCGCGCGTAATTGTAAAAACAACATTAAAAGCCATAAAAACTATAGAAAGCAAACTGGGAGCTTGTTGATTTTTAACCGACTTACAAATGGGAGGAGGTCTCAATTCATCGGAATCTTTTTTTTTATGTATGTTCACCGATTACTCGAAGACGCCTGAACCGATTTGGAAATTTTTTGTTTAGTTTCAAAGTTTATACTTCCCAGGTGGTCGCATATAAATTTTATGGAAATCGGTCAAGCGGTTTTTTTTAATCAACAAATAAATTATTTTTTAAAATAAATTGCTTAATCGAACATGTAATTAAAAAACTTTCTTCTAACAAATTACCTGCTTATTACGTCTACACTAAAAATGGACAAATAAAAACTTAAAAAAAAACCGACTTCCAGGCACTAAAATGTAAAAAAATAACTAAACGGAGGTTTTCATTTAGAATAGATACCTAATCAGATCTTTTCGAAGTCGGTGCCAGCCGACAATATTTTAAGATATGAATGTCTAATAGGTAAATATGTGTTTTATATTAGATTTGCTTTGCATCGCCTGGCGATCATATATATATATATATATATATATATATATATATATATATATATATATATATATATATGTATAAATATATATAATTGTATAATAATTAGCCGGCTTAATCCTATATATTTATGTGTTCGTCTCTTTTTAGTGTCACATTTCCGTTTCATCGAGTTTCAAATCACAACGATTCTAAAGAAGTTTCACTTTAAAAATAAACCTATATATATATAAGTATAATAATATGTAAAAGATATCAACGAGCTTCCAGTTTGCTTTCTATAGTCTTTCCGAACTTCTAAGTTTTTCATAGAAACTAGTATGGGTGAATATGAGAATAATAAAAAATTTTTTTTCAATTATTCTGTTTTGATTCTATGGGATTTAAACAGTTTTGAGTAGCTTAATATAACAAGAATATTTAGTATAAATTTCAACATGATCTGAGTTTGCTTCCTCGTATTTTCATACGTTTGAATGTTAGCATGAGTACGCACTAAAAGGCAATACATACTCGTATTTAATTTTAAAAATACACTATAGCTTGATCCTGTCTAATTCAAACGGTTTTAAGTTAGCATATATAAGTATAGTAATATATAAAAAATCAACAAGCTCCCAACAAGTTTGCCTTCTATAGTTTTTATGGCTTTTAATGTTGGTTTTATAATTACGCGCTCAATGGCAACAATACATTTTTTACGACACTTGTACTGTTGATTCTACAAAATTCGTTTAGTTTTGAATAAATATACATTAGAAGCGTCAGTACAAAAAATTGGCAAGACTCAAGTATGCTTTCTATTCTAGTTTTTCTTGGCTTAAATGACCTTTTACGATAAGAACGCACACGAATATTATTTAAATTAAAAATGGGTAATAAATTACATAAAACACTATACATTCCTATTATTGTATTAAAAATTAATATTTAATTGCATATGTCGCATAATATATATATATATATATATATATATATATATAAGACGGAGGAGGATTTAGTTACCTTTTTCTGTTATGAAACCTTATTATTGTTTAAAGTCACTATGTTCTTTAATTTACTTTTTATTGCTTCCAAATAGATTTTGAATTTAGAACAGAGATTTAGTCTCGAGCGGGGTCGAGACGCCATCACGACATTCTTTGGAGATACGTGGCTTAGTAACGTTGGTTGATCATAGAGAGTTATATTTGATCTTGTAGTTGGAAGTCGATGATCGGTGACTGTGAACCCGCTAGCTCTAAATCATTAGAATTACCGTTTCAAGTTTATAACATTGTGACTTCCCTGATTAAATTGTGTATTGAGCACTGAATACTTTATTATTTGAGCCCTGATAACGCCCACAAGATGAGTAACCACTAAAGATGATGTTCGTAGTATATGGATAACACGACATATATATATATATATATATATATATATATATATATTAACATAATATGTTTTCGACGCCGCGCTACCGTTGCGGCCCTTTGTTTAATTCGTCAGGTGGCTGCTGGTCGGCCGCTAGCTACAGGTCCATAAAGCTAACGAGTTTGTTTGTTACAGGCTACCTTGTAACTTAGACAAAATAACCTGAATAACGTCCAAACTTAATGAATTAAAGTCGATTTTCGATCAAGTGGCGATCACTACTATAGATAAATCGCGCTAAAACTACAAAAAAAATCTAAAAAGTGGTTTCATACAAGCTTTCATCCCCTATTTTACTCCATTATAGGATGAACTTCGAAAACTGCTAAAACACGTATTTGTTTAATTTCATTAAAGAGCATTAATATCAAGTTTCAAGTAATTCTGATCATAAATATTTTTTGGATTGTATAACGTATTTTCCCGTGGGAATTAGATAATCTCTCGCGGTAAAAAGTAGCCTTCCAACTATCTCCACACAAAAAACACGCCAATCTCTCACTCCGTTTCGACATAAAAGAAAGACAAACAAACAAACAATCAAACAAACACACTTTCACATTTATAATATTAGTATGGAAGTATGGATACTATAATTATATTACCTGCGCTTGTAGCTCCGGAGCCAGCTAGCTGCCTTTCCAAAGCCGCTAAACTCACTCCACTTTGACTGGCTATAGTTTGCAATAGCTCTCGGGATATACCTACAAATATAAATATATTACATACATTTAACATTATAATAAGTTATCGAAATATATTGTTGTTAAAAATGGTGATATACGAGGTTTTTTTAAAGTATTTACTATATACGTGAATTACTGGTAAGTTGAATAAAACATTTTGGCATGCCAAACCAAACCAACAAATTATTTTTGAAGTTATACTTCTTTTGGCACGTTTGAAAAAAAATATGTGAGTAAAATTTTTACGATGCGCGCGTACACCGACAGCCAAAAAGCGACATGATGAAGTTAGCTGCATTCCTTTTACAAACAGAGAGTTGTGATGTACAGGATGAAATCTTTAGCTATTTTTGTTCTTCTTACGTACGTACATAAGTACACACCCGTTTTTTTTATTGGGGTAATTTTAATTAATTTTATACGTCCGATTTTACTAAGCAGATTTCGATAAAATTTAGCAAGAACATAGACTGCACCGTGGGTACAAAAAAAGGCTACGCTTCATCCCCGTCCTACTTAACTAGGGGATAAATAACATCGCTAAAATACTAATAATTTATGTACCTGCGTAATCAGACAAGTTGGGTGGAGGCGTGCCGGAGACGGAATTGGTGGTTCTGTCGGGTTTGTTGGGCAGACGGATCACTTCCACCGACGAACGCGAGTTGCCGAACTCATCCTAGAAGAGATGCGATCATAATATAACATCATATCCATGCCATTATTATTATTAACAAATAATTAAAAGAGAACAAAAAATGTATTTTTTTTTTTGTAATGGATCAACTAAAAATCCACTAAACTGATTTAGATGAAATTTAGTATGAAAAAAGTTTAACTGGGAAGGACATTGAACCCCCAATTCACTTGGATACCCAAGCGAGCGCGTTACCACTCGACTACCACTGTACGTATTTATACTCCAACACAAACATCAAAAGAACCGTTGAACAGAGTATTTTATATGACAACTTTGACAGGTTATAGCGGAACTAGGGACGTACCTATTGTACCTGTATAATTCAAGTCTTGTCAAAGTTAACGAAAAAATCTGTTAATCGTTTAAATTAAAAGTAATAAATATTTTTTAGTTGATTGGGCCGGAAGGTGCAAGACCGACGCAGCACGTGCTGTCCGAGGCACTGGGTTAAACACCGCCAACTTCGCAACTCCGGGCTGTTACTGCCTCAGTGGTTTAGTTAGGACTGATTCAAAAAACCGACTATAATTATTTATTTCGAAATCCCCTCCGAAATAGATTCAGGAAAGTGCGAAAAGATGCCTGTAGAAACCTGAATTCTTAATATTAATATTTGGAGGTCACGTATCGCAAAATTCCATTTTCCAAAGGGATAGTATGGCAAAAATTAGTTTTCAATCTCAAAATTTTATATCTCAAAAACAAATAGATGAATTCGAATGAACAAAACATTTTCTTGTATGTCGTTAGACGCTCTACAAAAACGTCATTTATCATTTTACGATAAACCTACTTGTTCAAAATCTATTCAAACTGAAAGTAAATGTTGTTGTTGGGACATTAACACACAGCAGCATCTAGTTCCATGGTAAGCTACGAGGCTTGTGTTATGGATACCAGATAGTTGATACACAACATATACATAACTTTAAATACATACATATTATAAATATAAACTCACATGACTGGAGTACAAATATTCAAGCTCATCACACAAATGAATGCCCCTAACGGGACTCGAACCCGCGACCACTGGTACAATAAGTAGGATCACTACAAACTGAGCTAAATCGTTTAATATTTATGTTATAATTAAATTTCCAATTTCCGGTAAAATGATTTAAATTATCATTAAATATTATAATTTTGTTCTTGGAAATCCTACTTATTGTAAATCCCTGCCAAAAACTTCATTAACAGATTAACAGTCCGCGAAATAGACACAATAGTTAAACAATCGAAATGTATGACTCATGGGAGAGGGAAACGTTTAAAACATTCTCCTCACCTTTAAATATTAATATTAAGAGTACCGGTTTCTTCAGGCATCTTTTCTCACTTACCTGAATCTATTTAAAAAAAAATTACAGTCAATTTTTTTTAACCAGTCTATAATATGTATCTATATATGTTTATAGTATATGCTCACCACTTTCTGGCGCTTGGGCAACGGCGCAGCGGAGTGTGTGGCGGAGTGCGTGGCAGGGTGCACGGACACGTGCGGCGGGTCCAGCGAGATGGTCTTCTTGCGACCGCGCGTAGTGGAGCCCGGCGCCGCCTGCGGGGACATGCTTTGTACTTCCTTATACCAGAGCTCGGAAACACGGTCAATTTGAAATCAATTTTGGTCATTGACCACAAACCGAAAGGCTTCGGTTACGTTCTTTAACCGGTTAAAACCCGGTTTTTTGTTGAATTAAGGTTCCATGATCGAAATTAACCGGTTAAAATGAGTTTTTGTGCGTTTACATTAGGCGAATCTCTGCTAATGGTGATTTGATTAGTAGAAGGAAACATGAACGTTTCTTACTTATGAAGGAATTGACCGGTTTATTTCGGTATCAAAACCTAATCTAAGTGTAACCTTTCTCTAAGAATAACCTTTGTTTTAACTATTAAACATTATTTCGATTTAAGAAACCGTTCGTTTTTATTAACCGGTTAATGAACTAAATTAACCTTTACATTAGCGAAATTAACTGTTTTTGAAACCGATCGCGAACCCTGCTTTATTTTAATGTCAATACTCGTCATTTACACGAACATTTATAGTTAAAATAAACAATTTACATAAACATATAAGCTATATGTAGAAGTAAATTCTATACTTTTACTAATATCTATAATAAGATAACCTATATATATTTATATTTACTCCATACATACTAATGATAAAATCCAGGGGTCAACTGTTAAAAATGTACTACTTATGAATTTACATTATAAAAAAAAAATTGTCGTGCCACACGGACTTTTTTGATATCTTTTACTTTAATTGGTGGTTGTCATGAAAAACAAACAATAAAAAAACCTGTCGGCCAATAATTTTATTCTCTAACTCAAGATAATTCAAAAATCATAGACCTAAATGTAAAGGGTTTTATTGTGTATAAGTTAGGTTCTTGCATATTTAGCTTCTGGTTGAACTTGGACCCTTTTGATAGTCCAGCAGTAATTTGCCAACGTCCTTTGCCTTAGTGACGTTTTTCCACTTTTGAAATGCCTTGATGGACTTGTTTATCTTGCTCATCGTTTACAGCTCCCAAATTCTCAAGTCTTAGTTTGACGACACGTTTGGCCCAGTTTGTAGTGACCGTACTTTCTGTGCCAGCGGTCGCGGGATCGAGTCCCGCTCGTGGTATTCAAATTTTTGATGAGCACGAATATTTGTACTCCAATCATGGGTGTTTATATTTATAATATGTACGTATTTAAAGTTATATATGTGTAGTGTATCAACTATCTGGTATCCATAACACAGACCTCGTAGCTTATCATGGAACTAGATGGTGCTGTGTGTTAATGTCCCAAAATATTTATTTATTAAAATAATATGTTGCAACCCAATGCTTGCTAAGTCAATATACCGGTGGTAGGACTCTGTGAGCCTGAGGAGTCTGACTGGATGGGTACCACTTCCTTATCTATTTCTCCCGCCAAGCAACAATGATTGCATTGTTGTGTTCCGGTTTGAAAGATAAGGTAGCCAGCGCAATTACAGGCAAGAGGCATATCATCTTAGTCCTCACAGTGACAACGCACATGCGCTTTTGCAGTTTTGTAACATAAAACTTAAGTGCATGAACCGTAGGTGTTATGGGCGACAGGTACCGCTTTCCATCAAATGGGATGTCGGCTCGTTTGTCACTGAATACCATAAAAAAATCCAACAATAGCGAGCTAACCAAATCTTTGTAGCTTATTTTTATGGTTAACAAAAAAAATTGTAGTAACATTCTTCAAAGATTTCCATGCGAACTTTTCTAAATCGCACAATTTTTTTTCATATTATACTAACTTCTTGGTTAGACGTTCTAGAAAAATACCCTCTTTTATCTTTGCGTCGCTTGTTATGGGGATTTTTTCTTCGTCCATGTGTTGATGAGTACACATTAGCTTGAAGTGGAAGGTTGTGAATTTTCAATCTTTGCACAAGCAGATGTAACTGGTATACATACAAATTTTAACTATGAGGGACTGGTCTTATAGATGGAGGTAAATCAGGGTAAATAACTGTGGTTTTTATTTCATTTTTATTTTATTTATACATAACAAAAAATAACAATAATAATAGTAAATACACAACAATAAAGTTTCTATAAACAAACAAACAATTCATTTAGTAAAAGAGATGATGAAGTTAGCTGCATTCCTTTTACTAACAGAGAGTTGTGACATACGGGGTAAAATCTTCAGCTATTTTTGTTATGTTACGCCTAAGAAGTATAACTTCTTACGTGCGTACATAAGTACACACACACACGTTTTTTTTCTTAAAATTTATAGTATTTATGTCAGTAGGACAAAAACAGCAGTCTTAAATGTGATAGCTTGGTCCCGTTTAAATCTTCGGTACAGCATGCGGCATATGAAGGGATTCTTCTAATCGGCTAAACTCTTCACATTCATTATGCAATAAATATGAGGGGCCCATGATTTATCTTGATGGGCCTAAAAAATGATTGGGATCGTTAGGAATAATTTTATTAGGATCGATACACTACACTTCCTCTACATGTTAACACAGTTATTAAATTACAAAAAAATTAAGTTTTATAATTTTTAACTTCCTGTGTAATGTATTCTATCTCATTCTCTCGCCGGCTTAATCCTATATATTTATGTGTTGTTTCTTTCTCGTGTCGCATTTCCGTTTCATCGAGTTTCAAATTACAACGACTCTAAAGAAGTTTCACTTAAAAAACTGATTAAGTCCAACTTTTGTGACTTTTTCTTCCTGAACGTTTCTTTGCTTATATTGCCGTAGTTATTAAGTAACGAATATACAAGAAACAACACAAGAAATCTATTTCTAATCGAAACTAAACATCAACAACAATGCCAGTGTTGTCCAAAAACCAGTTGTCCGACAACCATTTGTGAGACAAATATTAGATTATTTCACTATTTCATATACCTTAAATATCTATCTGTCTCGCTCTCCGAAAACAAAAGACATTAATTCACTACATAAAAAGGTATGTGAAAAAAAGACAAATCAACAAACGAACTTTCGTATTTTAATTAATACTACTAGAATACTATATAGAATCCTGTATTAAACAGTAAAAATCCTTTCAGTGAGCTTAGTATACAAATATAATAATAGTACAAACTGATATTTTTATTATATTCTAAGTTATAATACCTTAGGTCCAGCTAATGAGGACGTATATTTGATAATCTCTGTGTCAGGAGGCAACCTCACTCCTCCCAGTACTGACGAAGGGTCACTGTAAGGTAAAAAAAAATAATTTAATCATATTATACTTAACTAGCGACTCACCCTCGCTCCGCTCGGGTTCGTCCCTAGTTACGTTTTGCAGTTTGGTATAGATTTTTCAGAGATGAGATATTTTTTCGCAGTAAAATGTATCCTATATGTTGACCCGGATAACTAGCTATCGTCATAACAAATTTCATCAAAATCTGTCCAGTGGTTATCTCTTGATGCGTTCCGAGACAGACAGACAAAAAATCAAAAGTTTTTATCTGTTTTAATAAGATTTACCAAAAAATATTTAATGTACAAATTTTACTCAGAATTTTATTATATGTATAGATTTCAGTAAAAAAAATATAATTAAAATAACAGTGCTAACATAAATATGTCGGCTGATTGACAAGAGTGACGAAAAGGGTATTTCTTAGGGCTGGTAGGGCTTGATCTTCTCTGCCTGAACTTCTCTGTTCAAAGGAAACTAAGGATTTGACGTCTGCAAAGTCACAGAACTATGACTTCTGAGACGTCATATCTTTTGATACGTTGGAAAAAAAATCGCAAGAGCGAAAAGCGAGAATATTCGAAAGAATGGGACAAGTGCGAGTTTGTCTCGCACAAGAAGAGGTTTCCGTAGCATAAAAAATAAAATAAATAAAACTATCTTATCGGATTTTGTGGCGGATTTTTGATTACCGACGTTTCGAATGGTTTACAACATGAACGAATTAACCACTTCCTTCATGGTTTACAACAATCATGGTCACAAATCAAAATAAATCCCCAAAAAAATCCGAAATGATTGTTTTATTTAAAATGTGTGAAATATTCGCGTAAATTTAAGAAGGTCTTATAATAAAATAAGTTTTTAATCGCAAAAAAAAAGTTTCTTGTGCATGACATTGCTTCTTGCCAAATTTCACGATTCGGGATAGATAGCAGACGATATGGTTTGATCAAGACGCATTGCGAGTGTCAAAACATGCAAACGTAAACGGCCGTAACTTTTGACTGCTTTGACTTAGAACTTTAATTTTTTTACAACTCCAAGGCATTACAGACCTGAGTACTTAATATTAATTTTGACTTGATACCTAGACGCGTTCCTCAGAAAAAGCTCCTTGACAGACAGACGAACAACACAGTGTTCCTTTTTTTTCTTTTAAGATATGGAACCCTATAAATAGTTGTATTTGTGTTTTTATTTTATTATTAAAACTTGAATTACAGTAATAATGTTTTTATAACTATTTATAACTTACCCGCCCTCCAATGCAGCACTGACAGAGAAAATTTAATTAAATATAATAATAGTTGTATGAAATTCTATTTAAAACATAGAATTCTCATTTTGGTAATTAATTTAATATTTAACGATATTATAAACTACTTTTTTATTTTAGGATGAGTTATATTTATAATTACTGCACTTCCATTTTTGTCAAGATTGAAATTCCAAAATTTTGTATAAAAAAATGTTTATAAGTAAAACAAACGTACAAACATTCATGCTTAAACACAAATTCGCAAAGCATTTGTCGCACTAATCAATAATAATATTAGTAGCAAAATATAGTAAATATATAGTTTTATTTTATTTGGTTAACGACCAACAAAATGCACAATTTACACAAAAAAAAATATAATAAGTAAAAAAAATAGTGTGCTTCTGCATTTATAAGAGACCACAGCTTGCTCACTTATGTATTATAACTAAGTAAAAAAAAAACCAACTGCATAAAATTGAACTAAAAAGAATAGAACAAGTTAACGAAGGAATGATACATAGTATTAAACAGTCGGAGACACACATTCGCAGCTGTTATAAAGTAGATACAGCAGTAGCAAAGTAAAAAGAAAGGATTTTAATAAACAATCGCATAAGCCGTTTAAGTTAGTTTGATGCCAATTTTTATATGACAAAATATATAAAATTCGCTTTTATTGTTAACACTAAAAATCTGGCACTAAAATCTAATTCTTGCGTTTTGGGTTTGTCAAATGAAACAAAATTAAATTATAGCTATTTTTCCACCTTTAGAGGGGGTATATTTGTTTTTTTAAATTTAAATGATACCAAATTGAAAGTGTACACTTTCAAACAAAACAAAAATTGTCCAAATCGCTTAATAACTGACAGAGTTCTAACAAACAAAAAAAAAACAAACAAAAAAAAACAGCCGAATTGAGAAATTATTTTTCAACCGACTTCAAAAAGGACTCTTTGAAAAGGTTGAAAAGAAATTATGAATTACAATATATGTGCTAATTCATTTATAGGAGACCACAGCTCACTCACTTATATATTCCAACTAAGTAAAAAGTGTATGTACATACATTTGTAAAAACAATTTTTGAAATCATTTATAAAAATATATATAAAAAAAAACAATTCACAAAAAGAACACACGCATAGTAACAACAATATACAATAAATATATACTTATGTAATATATAAAAATGATAAGTTACCTGGTTATAGGAGTCAGAATAATAAATAACATAAAGATCAGTATACCTAAGTATAGTATGAGGCAATCCGGTGAGCGAGTCGATCCCGCTCCGTCGGTCCTTCTCCGAGCCGACTGCAAACGGGTATAATGAAGACATGTTCTGCAACAAATTGTACATAATAATTAATTTAGTTTTATCAAATACTAGCGACTCACCCACGCTTCGCTCAGGTTCGTTCGTCCCTAGATACGTTTTGACGCTTAGTATGGAATAGATTTATTTCATATCATATTGTATGTGCCTAACGGTAGTCTATGCTAATTCCAGGTCACAGTCTGTCTATATACAAAACTAATGACTCACCCTCGCTTCGTTCGGGTTTGGCCCTAAGTTGCTTCCACGTGCAAACTGTCATCCACATTTTCACCCCCTTAAGGGATGATTTCTGGGTTAACTTACTAAATTTCATCTAAATTGGTTCAGTAGATCCAGAGATTAACCCTTTCAACCTTAAACTCACAAACTTTATCTCTTTATAACATATTATAAAGAGCTAAAGTTTGCGAGTTTGAGGTTAGTATAGATTTCATTGAAATCCATCAGCCATTACAACAAAAAAAGCAAAAAAAAATTAAAGTTTCAATTAAAATAGCCGCAGTTTTTAATCAGAAAGTTTATTTCAAAAGGTCACTGTAACTTGTGAATGGTGAAATCATAGAGTAAGTTCATCAATTACCTTCCCCTTATGTGCTTGTAACGCTGCGTGGTAGGCGGAGTGTGCGTGAGCGAGCATCAACTCCCTCTCTTTCTCTTTGCTACTGGAACTGTTTTTTCCTATAAAAACAAAGTCATTATATAATAAATTAAGTAACTTAAATAAGCACAAGTAGTAAATAAGTTAGATTTTTCGTTAATTCATAAAAATGAAGAGTTCATGTAATGAATTTAAAAAGAAAGTGTATTAAGAGAACCCATCGTCCACCAGTATCTAAAATTTAGTACATGTAACTAATATTTCCATTGTGTTCAGCCCTTTATAACGTCCTACTGCTGGGGGTGATCGTCCCTGACCACTGAACAAGTACGGGCGGACTTCCCATATCTTTTGAAAACTTGCTAGATTCTCTCAGACATGCAGGTTTCCTCACGATGTTTTCCTTCACCGTAATATTCCAGTTAAAGTTTCAGAAACAAAAATACCAATTAATAACAACTTTTGTGTGTAACATCAAATATTTACATAATATGTAGATGAGGGTATATAGTGAATGAATGAAATGAGAATGAATGAATGATACAACAATATAATAAAACAAAAATAAGTGTTAAAATTATATTAATTCAAACGCATAAAACATACTCGGATTTTTTTACGAATTTATTTGGTTCCTGACGTTTAGAATGCTTTACAGCAATCACGGTCACGGGAGAGACTATACACGACTAGATCTAGACACATATCTCTCCCGTAACCTAGATTGCTATAAAGCATTCGAAATGTCGGCAATCAAAATTCTAATCAAAATGATAAGATAGTTTTAAAATGTCAAAATCTATAAAAGTATAAATTATACTCACTAGGTGGTTGCTGTGGTTTGCCAGGTTTAGAGTGCAGCGGCTGTTGTGCCAAGTTGTTGAGGGAGGCCAGACTCGACATCTGCGAGGGCATCGTGGAGGGCGACGAAGTTTTGGGAAAGCCGTATTGTGATCCTGGAAATTATGGGAATGTTAACATAAACGGTAAAACAAAAATGTTCAAAAAGTCACGCCTCTGTCATGTTTTGTTACGTATAGTGTTAAATCATGGGGGCTCATCAGGAACAAAGAAAAAATAGTTCAAATAAATGTCAATAGACGGCTTTATATGCATTAATTAATTCAAGGACTTTATGTAAAACTAGCGACTCACTCTGGCTTCGCTCGGGTTAGTCCCTACCATGATTCCCGATACAAACTTTCATCCCCATTCTCACCCCCTTAAGGGCTGATTTCCGGGATAAAAACTATTTTACTTATTCACTTCTCATATCATGAGATTTAAACAAAAGGTAAAAAATTGATCCCACAAAGTTCTAGTTTTTTGATGAAATTTAACACATACTCTTAGTGATAATTTTTTTAATAAGATGGCGTTACCTATGAGAGTATTTAATGTATTCAGCCCTTTTTAACGTCCCACTGCTGGGGGTGGGCCTCCCTTCAATACGAGGGGGATCAGGCCACAGTCCACCACGCTGACCAAGTTCGGGCGGACTGAGTATGTCTTTCGAAAACTTCCTAGGTTTTCTCAGACATGCAGGTTTCCTCACGATGTTTTCCTTCACCGTAAGGCAAGTGGTAATCATGTTAGAAATGATTAGCACATGAAAATATCAGAGGTGCGAGACCCGGGATTTGAACCCGCTTCACTCGGTTTCCAAAGCGAGCGCGTTACCAATGGGCTATCACTGCCAAGAGTATATAATAACACTATAAATTGAATAGATAATAACAGTGTGTTAAAAAGAAGACTCACCCCAATCCGCCATATTGGGTTGTGAACTAGACGTGCTCGTGGAAGGGCTCTTTTCCTTCGCCGACACACTCGACGATGTGCTACTTCGACCTGATCTACTGAAAAATTGTATTTATATTATATATCATCGATTAATAAATATATAATTCATAATATATATTAATAATTGGACGTAGCTATGCAAAATGGATCAAGCATGCGAAAACCGGTATTTTAGTTACTGTCGAAAATGGCACCTACATATCAACTCATTTAAGAGGAATTAAAAAAAAACTATGATCTCGTTGATAGACCAATTTTACTAAAACTCCTATTTTCTCAAAAGTAAGTTTTAGTGGTTGGATCTACTTTGCACGACTACGTTTAATTGACGTTATGATCGAAAAACTAGATTTTTTATTTTCTTAGAAATATTTTTTCTTATTAAATTTGCTTTAATTCTATTTGTTTTATATTTCCAATAAAATTTCAACTGTCCTTTAATAATTTAAATGATTATTATAAACACATAAAGTGACACTGGCAGAATGAATTCCGTCTGTTAACGCAGCTCTAAGCCATTATGAAAAAAAAAACATATTAAATAGAATAAACTTCAGTATACCAAATAATAAAGCTCTCTTCAATACATCCATATTATAGCTATAATTTTAAAAGCAATTCAAGTAATAAAATACTCAAATATAATTAATAAGAAAAATGATTGAAATTAAACAAAAATAAACGTAATATCGTCATTCTAAATAAAATTACAGCATTGCTGTAAAACATTCGAAGAGCCTGGAAATAATTTAAAATAAAAAAAAACCCGTTAAATAGGTTTTATTTAAAATGTTAAATGTTCGCATAAATTTAAGAAAGTTTTATAATAAAGTAATTTTAAATCAGTATGTATGCCACACTGACCTCTCGCTCCTATTCGACTGTTTCACGGGCTTTTGTGGTTGCTTCATGCTAGCCCCCGACAAAGCGGACAGAGCAGCGTAGGGGTCCCCCAGGGGTGGGAAGTTCAGCCCCGAAGCCTGTAACCTCGCGAGGTAGTCTTGGGCCGCGAGATGCGACGCCATGGACCACCATGCTGCACCTGATTGAGAAATATTACATTAGTTTTTTAGTTACGAATTACATTAAAGAAAAATATATTATACGAGTTTCTCCTGTATCGCTCAGCAGTAAAAGTTTTATTAGAATCAGTTAAGCAATTTCTATATCCAGTAGAAAACATGTTTATTTTCCGGGATAAAAAATAGTGTATTTCATTTTCGCCCGAATATATATTCTGATCACGCATAACTTTTTAGTTTTTACACTGTTCTACCACTTCCGGTTAATAACTAAATACGAGCTATTAAACGAGTTCTTAGAATAAGTTAACGATAAGCTTACCGTTGTTCATGCACTATACAGCATGGGATCAGTTAAGGCGGTTCCCAAACGCTTTATCTTTTACAAAAGCGAGTAAAATGCTTATTTATATTGTATACTATATATATATATATATATATATATATATATATATATATATATATATATATATATAATCTATAGTGATGTACTATATTTCATCTAAATAGGCCCAGCCGTTTTATCGTGAAGGAGTAACAAACTTACACATATAAACTTTCGCGTATACCATCGACCAAAAAAAGTACTACTAGATACATAATCAGCGACAAAAATTGTCCTCATCGAATGAGCGCTCATTTGAACATTTGAGCGCGCTTTTAATGTTTTTTTCTTCAGAAAACAACTTGAAGCATTGCATTTAAGATTCAATTTACATATTTGTATATTTATTTTAACTAGAATAATTACCTAAACACAATTGGTGACAGTTTTAAGAGAACTTTTACATGGGAT
Source organism: Brenthis ino (assembly GCA_921882275.1). Taxonomy (NCBI): domain Eukaryota; kingdom Metazoa; phylum Arthropoda; class Insecta; order Lepidoptera; family Nymphalidae; genus Brenthis; species Brenthis ino. The sequence goes on from OV170231.1 coordinate 22,229,466, forward strand.
TATGATGGGATACACGGGATGGGACACATGGGATAACTGTTTTGACCGATGGCATATACAGTTAATATACACATAATAGTAATTTATTATTATTCCCTCAACGACCGCGGACACGCCGGCGTTACAGTTAACAATAGATTTCTTAGAAATTTAATTAATTTCTTAGAAATTTACCTGAAGGTGTTAATTGAAAAAGAAGTTTCTCATTACTAAATCACTTCTACCCTATCTCTAATATATCAAAGAGTCGAAGAATAATGTAAATTATATATATATACTAGCATTGCCCGCGGCCCCGCCCGCGTCCAGATGACCAAAAAACAAATTCTTAGGTTTTACATATTAGTATACTCGTACATTGCAGTTTTTTATGTTTTCTCAGAAATGAGACATTTTCCTGCGGTAAAAAGTATCCTATATGTTGACCCGGATAACCAGCTATCTATACCATACTAAATTTCATATAATATACTAAATTTCATCAAAACCCCTTTTCTTGTGATGATAGATAGACAGACAGACAAACAAACAAAAAATCTAAAAACTATAGAATCAGCCTCTGTATCGATAATAATGTTTATTTCAATATGATATTCCAAAAAATATTTAATGTACAGATTCGGCTAAGTTACAATTTTATTATCGGTATGTATAGATTTTGCTTTAAACAAGCCATACTATTTGCAACTACGCATCCGGCTAAACGATCCAAATATGTAAAGATGCTATTGAAATATAAAATTTGGTTTGACCCGACAGTGTACACTACTTCGGTACGTGACTCAATAACTAATTACCAACACACTACAGTCTTACAACATTCGCACCACGTACTTAGGTCTTTTAAACTCGTCTCGAATCAGTCTGCTCTGAGACATTAGTCAATATGTTATAAATAACTATTTAAACGTTAGCTCGAATTAAAGCTTTCCGTTCGGCATTTTCCTTCTTCCGTCAAAACATCTCGACGTCTTCCATGAACCAATTTATTTGATCTCATTAATAATTCCATACGATGATACTTTTACTACTTATTGTATATATCCTTAGCTACATATATATAATATATTATATTATTGTTGTATATTAGAAATGCGAGAGTGTGTTGGTTCATCATGTTTTATAATACGTAGCAATAGAGGTAGAGCATTCGTTAGCGTTGTGGAATATGACCTGATTCCCGTCCCATTAAGTATTTACCTAGCAGTTAAGCGATCGCACAATAAAAATGACGATATGATTTATTATTTGCCTACGTTGCGAAGTTGCATATATAGTTGTAAAATCTATCACATCATATCTATGAGTATGTATGTATGTATGTATGTATGTTTGTATGTATGTATGTATGTATGTATGCATGCATGTGATAAAACTTCTAAACATGTATAAGTTTCCATGAACGAGCGGCCTTTAGAAAGCAAATCTATATAAAACTTGTCGCTCGTTGCTTGATAAATAGAGATAATATAGTTTTTGCTTTCCCGTTCAGAGTGAGATGAAAAATATATGAGAGGAAGTTTTGCGACTAATGAAAAGATATTGTTAACAAATATTATTTTAAAAGAGCAACTGTTGAGTTTCTCGCCTGTTCTCCTCAGCAGAACTGCTTTCCGAGCCGGTTGTAGATTCCTCACGGACCGACTACACTGATATTTAATTTTAAAATGTAAAATTGACGATTCATAAGTGTTGTGTAAAAGTCTATTTGAATGAAATATATTTTGATTTAATTTGATAAATATGTAATTCGTTAGAAGAACACGTAAGACCTATGAGCATTCCCGAAAAAGCTTGTGTAAAGAAAAGCGAAAAATATGTAGAATCATATACCGCATGACTTACATTCGTTTCTCTTTATAATTCTATATATAAAGAAAAAATATTCATCCTGGCTAAACAATCGTTTATGCCTAGAATATATTAGTGCTATTTTATACTCACTCGCAGCAGGATGTAGTCCAAGGGACGCCGCTTGATTGGCGGCGACCCCCAGCGTGGTTGGCGGGGGGTATCTGGAGCCGAAGCCAAAGAGGGCCGCTTGTGCCTGCGCCTGCGCTTGTGCGGCCGCGGCACCGCCGGCAGAACCATCTCTGCCCCAGTACGCTGAAATTAAAATTGTACTTTAGCAATTATAATTTTAAAATTGTATCACTTCAGTTTCTCTCTCGTGACTACAATTGTTGTAAAGCTGGGAATCAAAAATTCTGAGTCTCGACCGCTCAGATTATAGGTGCGAATCTCTTTTAAACATAATAACTTAGATATCCATCTAGAATAGTCTTCTATATGGATATATAGTCATATTATTACATTCAGAATGTTTGAACACCACCTCCTTAATCCTAATTGTTAAAAAAAATGATTTCTCAAAATAAAAGTATAGAAATAAATGAATATTAGCTATTAAAAAGTTGTAAATATGAACATTCCCCTATATAGTGACGTTATAAAATTAAGAGAAAGTTCTTTCGTCATCACCCTAACAGGGGTCTCGAACCCAATAAACTTGACCTAGATATTGACCTAGACCGACATCGAATGAAACCGGAGCATGAGACTAACTCAGAAGTAGGTATATATTACCTCCTACGGTAATATATATTTTGGGTTAGAATATATAAAAACTTTACTAATATTATAGACTAGTGACTTATCATGTGATCGTTCGAGTGTGTCCTTAATATTTCTTTGGCAATTTAAAACAAAAACATCAAGAACGAGTAGGAAGCGTCAGGTTAGGTATTTATTTTGCTGCACAGATTCTATAGAAAAATTAACAGGCTATCTGCTATAGTTTCAAATATCTTTAAAACTAGAACAGGTGGAGGAACGAACGGTTAACATAGGATAAGTAGGTACATATTGTTAGTAGTTATAATTTAGTTTAGTAAAAAAGAAAGAGAAGCTCAATTCGAATGTATGTTCTTTGCACTGTATATTATTTTATTATAATTATAAGCCTGTAATGTCCTACAACAGAGCAAAGGGCTCTCTCTCTTCCTCCACTGCTTCCTATCTTTCGCCATAATAAATCACTCTCTCTAGAAGGAGTCCAACTCATCCCGCCATATCCGTCGGGACCTACCATACCGTCGTTTACTGTGTTGGGGGTCTGTTTGTATATTATGCGATATTTTAACCCTATTCCTATCGTCAATTGAGTTTCATATTTTTACTTATAAAATACCTTATAAGGGTTGTCTCGTATTGAATTTAAATAAACAAACCACCCTTGAAAGTAGAATAATTATCACATTTAATCCAAAATGGGTGTACCCTTTGAGTAAATCAGTACGAATAATTTTATTTGTACTTAAATATTATAATTAAGTTAAACAACCAATGAGAAAGAAAAAACAACTCGTATAATTCTTGCGAAATCAGCTCATACCGTAGGTTTATATATCTATACATATAATAAAATTCTGAGTCAAATCTGTACAATTAATATTTTTTGGAAAATCTTATTCAAATAGACGTTATTATCGATACAGAGGCCGAATCTATAGTTTTTAGAATTTTTGTCTGTCTGTTTGTCTCTCCGTTACCGCATCACAGAAAAACCACTTGAGCGATTTTGATGAAATTTGGTATGGTGATGGCTGATTATCCGGGTCAACATATAGGATACTTTTTACCGCGAGAAAATGTCTCATTTCTGAGAAAAAATACAAAAACTGCATTGTAAGAGTATACTAATATGTAAAACCTAAGAAATTGGTTTATGGTAATCTGAACGCGGGCGGAGCCGCGGGCAATGCTAGTATTATATATGTTGGGTTTATTTAAACAACGATGAAAAATTACTATAAAATATGTACAAAGATATTAATCTCAATTCCCAGCTACAATTATTCATGCCGGAAGACATGCGAAGTCTAAAAGATTGCGATATTTTAGATGAATCATCATGATAAATGGATGTATCACTTGAAAGCTTTTCGTATGTTTATTGCATATTATATTATATTTTGCATATAATTACCTTAGACAATAATAATACATTGATGATTATAGATCTGTTGAACATACTAGCACCTGTCTGCGGCCTCGACCAAGATCTAAATATTATCTATACTATTATTATAAAGAGGTAAAGTTTGTGAGTTTGTGACGTTGTAAGGGGTAATCTCTGGATCTACTGAACCGATTTAGATGAAATTTGGTAAAAAGATAGTTCGAGACCCTCGGAAGGACATAAGATACTTTTTATCCTGGAAATCATCCCTTAAGGGGGTGAAAATGGGGATGAAAGTTTGTATTGGGAATCAAGCTATTGATTGACAAACCCGAGCGTGAAAGAAAAAAGTGAGGGTGAGTCGCTAGTTAACTATACAATGAATAATTAGAGCGCTCTTTAGATATCGCGAACATTCGTTATTTAACATACACACGAACAAACGTTCAACAGAATCGAATACCTCAATTTTGAAGGCAGTCAAAAAATCTAGTCCAGCCGTTGTCAAGTAAAAATAGACAATTTTAAAGATAATAATATTAGTAATTTCTAAGACATATTTCTATATATGCACCAATATTTAAAGTTAAACATAAAATTATTATATTAAACAATCACATTTACAATTTTAAACACGTTTAATGTTATATTAGAAAATTTATTACACGTTTAAAACAGAAATCGCTTAAGCAGTAATAAATATAAGTATATATACGCTATTTCATGATTGAAATCGCTAGTAGGCAGAAGAACACCTAATATAGTATGAGGAGTGACTCACCTTCTCTCCGCTCGTTTTAACGTTTAGTATAGATTTCTCAGAGATAGAACATTTTCCCGCAGTAAAAAGCTTTCATCAAAATCTGTCCAGTGGTTTTTGCGTCATGAGACAGGCACATAAGACATAAAAATTCTAAAAACTATAGTACAGAGAATAAAAAGTCAGTATTTAACGCTCTGACGAACAAACATACTAAAATATCGCAATTTAAATTGTTTTAATAATCTATATTTAATCCAGATGTGAGTCAAAACTATTTCTATAGAAACCGTAATGTAATTCCGACTCCTAACAAGCATATTATTAGATTCCCTAATAATTCAAGTTTATTTCTACAAAGCAACCATAAAAGTGTAATAACTTAAATTCCACCTTATTTTTATAGCAATAAGAGTGAGTATATACGCAAAAGTGATATGTTCGCAAACCGATAGACGCGAGGGCAGTGAACTCGAAGCGAGTTTACGTTTATGGCGTTAGATCGAATAACGGAAATTATACCTTATTGTAATAATTTAAGGTTCAAAATACAATAAAGCATTCTGTTCCAGCATACGCCATCATATATAATGGTTGAACCGTATTACCTTTTAATAAGGATTAAAATAGGTCACGATCGTTCTTCAGGAATCTGGAGTATTTAATGAAAAACGAGCTCTAAATCGTTGAATTAGGGTGTAAAATCAACAATTATAATAAAAGATAGAAGATGGCAAGGAAGAAATGTTGACAGAAAGCCATGGTTTTGTATAATAGGTTTACTTTTAACTGTTAAATAACCTAGAGAATGTGAGTTGAAACAGAGCTCACACTATAAATGATTGATGCAATCAATAACATGGACGGTGAAATTTTAATATTTGTCCGACTTCAAAAAAGGAGGTAGCTACATAATTCCAATGTATGGTAAGGGCCTAAGGTATATTCCTTCTTTCATTTCACGTAACATCTTATAATTCAAGAGTGATCTAAGAGTGTAATAATTATATATTTTTTGTTAATAATTAATTTATAATTATTATCTAAACATAATATTTGTCTAACTAAACTGTTTTGAATCTACATACATATTTTTTTAATATATTAGGACATTAACACACAGCACCATCTAGGTCCATGGTAAGCTACGAGGCCTGTGTTATGGATACCAGATAGTTGAAACACTACACATATATAACTTTAAATACATACATATTATAAATATAAACACCCATGACTGGAGTACGAACATTCGTCATTATACAAATGAATGCCCCCAGCAGGACTCAAACCCGCGACCGCTGGCACAGCAAGTAGGGTCACTACAAACTGAGCCAAACGTGTCGTCAATGATAGATGAGAATAAACAATTATATAACTTTAATACATACATATTATAAATATAAACACCTATGACTGGAGTACAAACATTCGAGCTCATCATACAAACGATTGCTCTCAGCGGGACTCGACCGCAACCGCTGGCAGTGCAAATAGGGTCTCTACAAACTGAACATCAAACAAAGCCACGTCCAACATTCAAACAAAGCTTTGTCAAAATCAGTATACCTTCAGAGTAAGCGACAACCAAATCATAAATTTTAATTAATAATATACGAGAGACGAACTCAAGAGTGTGCAATCCTTTCCCACAATATGTAAATTTCTGCGGTGCGGAATTTTCATAGCCAACTAATTTAATTAAAATGTTTTAATATCACTTTAACAGTACACGTCGGAGATGAAACAATACTCCAAGTGAAAAGTTTACTTAGATAGAAAATTTTAAATATTTGTTTTACACTGGCGACCATAGGTTTGCTCATTCAGTGACTTTCTTTGGAATGATATAAAGCCTAAAGGTAAAAAAAAACCTAAGAAACAAAGGGGTTTGTTCTTAAAATGTGAATTAAAAAGTAAAGACAAACTAGCCCAAATTAGATTGTTTTAAAAAGCTTTTAAAAATTAGCTATGACTTATATATAATAATGTTTAAGTATCTCACCTCCAAAGAGCCCAGAGGGGTCGAGCAGACCGTCGGGCGGTGGCTTGGCTGCCGCATCACCCTCTCCGTTCTCTTTGTCCATACCACACCTGAAACAATCAAATTGTTTAATTCATTGTTAGTTAAATTCATTATTTATAGGATTTTAAAAGACTCTAAAAAAGTAGAGAATTACGCGACATCTTCCGCCCTTCGTCCAATTGTGAACAAAGGTAAATTCTATACGAGGAAAAAATCTTATTTATATTGTAAGTATGAAAGTTTAATGGATGTTTGTTGCTCAATTATGCCAGAACGGCTGAACGGATCTGGATGAAATTTGGCACAGAGATAGATAGATAGAGACATCTGGAATAGCACATCCCTAACTTTTTATTCCGGAAAAATTTACGGTTCTCGTGGGATAGATTTATTTTTGTTTTAGTAGTAGTAGTTACCGCTAGTATTAAGTTTTTTTTAGTTATTCAATGAAATAATCAAACAAAGATACTTAATTCACTAAAAAAAAAACAATATAAACGTACGTAGATTGAAAATAACAGTTGTATGAATAATACAATTTAATTACTAAACTTTTATATTCAACGAAGTTACAATTTATTTAGCTGATAAAAATTTTTACCGGATGATTGTACAACCAGCCTTTAATAAAATAATTCATAAACTAAGATATTAAAGAATAATTATTCCATTAAACTAAGTCTAGTAATATCTTAACACAAACACAAAAAAACAAAGCTTTTTGTTTTGTTTGTTCAAAAACATTACAAAAGTTACTTTGGAAACCTTTACATAACAATAATTTGTTTCAGCAATTATAAGCAGCTCTCACTCAATTTCGCAATCTAGAAGGAATTTGTACTGTAAAAAACAATACGAGAGAAAACCCACAAATTCCATGTGATTCAGTTAAAAGCCCCGTGCTCTTTTAAAGAAGAATTTTAGAAAATTAAATATGAATGTAAATATTGACTAAAGATCCGACCCAGTTTTGCTTGTGCTCTTACTTACAGACCAGAGATTTCATTAAAATTTAACATGTTTACAAAATTTATAATATCGCACGCGAATTGAACGCGCCAGGATAAAGTCACTGACATTTTCAGGAAAATAAATACAAGCAATATTTGTTCTCCATATTTACGTTTTGACGTCCACGAAACAAAGCGTGTACCAGATGTAGTTCGTGTATTACTTTATTTCAAACTATATATAATCAAATACTATAAAGGTGACTTTTTAACCTACGACGCAAAAAGAGGGGTGTTATAAGTTTAACTGTGTATTTGTGTCTGTCTGTGGCATTGTAGCTTCTTATGAATTTGACATTATATGTTTGAGCATCGTAAGTATTTTTTAAACATAACACCTCCAGGTAAATTTCTAAGAAATTAATTAAAATTCTAAGAAATCTATTGTTAACTGTAACGGCGGCGTGTCCGCGGTCGTGGAGGGATTAAAAGCAAGTTCTATATTTGCTCAATATAACATTAATATTTACAGTATCATGGATACGTTTTGTTCTGCAGTGTGAGGCCTCTCTTCAATGGGGTATCAGACCAGTAGCCCAGCAGTGGAACTTCAAAAGGTGTGACTGAATACCAACATACTTTAGAGTATTTCATATAGTATTACCTGCAGCACATAAGGAAACTGTAGTGTGGTTGTTTTTCAGTGAAGCAAGTATCGAATTGAATCATTAGTTACGGATATTACCCCTAATTGCAAACTCCACAAAGTCATTACTTCCATATTATATACTATTGCATTGCCCGCGGATCCGCCCGCGATCAGATGACCAAAAACCAAATTCTTAGGTTTTACATATTATTATACTCTTACATTGCAGTTTTTGTATTTTTTCTCAGAAATGAGTCATTTTCCCGCGGTAAAAAGTATCCTATATGTTGACCCGGATAACCAGCTATCACCATACCAAATTTCATCAAAATCCCTCCAGTGGTTTTTCTGTGATGCGGTAACAGATAGACAGACATACAAAAATTCTAAAAGCTATAGATTCGGCCTAGTTACAATTTTATTATATGTATAGATTAACATAGATAAAGGATATAAGAGATCACTAATATAATAATAATAATAAATATGAAAGTTTGTACGTGTGTATACTACGTATGTTTGTTTGTCCTTCTCTCATGCTATAATGGCTGGACTTATTTGGATGAAATGGAGTACCTATACAGATAAACTATGACCAACTTGGAGTAAGATAGAGTATCTCCTTCTAGGAGCTAGGCACCTAGGGACACACTCCGAGGAGAATTTCTAGTATATCATGTATACTAATATCATAAAAAGGCAGAGTTTGTTTGTTTGAACGCGTTAATCTCAGGAACTACTAATCCGATTTGAAAAATTCTTTATGTATTAGATAGCCCGTATATTGAGGTAGGCTATAGGCTATATATCATCATGCTACTACCCAAGGGAGCGGAGCAGTTCATAAATTACATCAAATCGGGCAATTTCCATACATTATTGTAAAGGGAAGGGAAAGAAGTGTATGTTTTTTGTACTTTGAACGCGGGCAAAACCGCGGCTTCTACTAGTATGTACTATTTAGTCTTCATATTCGTTATTTTGTAGTTCAAAATAACTGTGTATCATTGAGTAGCATTTTACTGTTATGTGGTTTACACTATAGTGTGCATTACACTTTGCTTACACAAAGTGTACTTAATGAATGCTTTATTTCAATACAATGTCAAGGCTCCGTTATAAAGTAACACGTGGTTAAATGGAAAACGTTGTTAGGTATCACATTGCTTGTGCCGTTTATTCCGCTATAGATTTCTGGGTGCATGTATACTTTATTAGCTCTTCCCCGCAGCTTTGCTTGCGCAGCTTATTGATAGCGTATAACTTTATTAAAAAAATCTAGACACAAATTGGCCCTTAAAATCCGCCATTTTGTTTTTAATGATATCTATATACCTACCCTATAACACTTGCGTTATCAAGAAGAATCCAATGACATATGAATCATCAAAATCGGTTAAGCTTTAGTAATTACGAGGGAACATAGGATAGAACATATGTATATACCTACATACATACAGGTCAAACACATAGCCCTCCTTTGGGCTACGTCGCAGTCGGGTAAAAAATAATCATTACAAAAGAATAACGAGTATAATATTATCTAATCTATTCATCCGTTCGTATATTCCTGCAATGATCTCGTGGTAACGTGTAGGTGGAACGTTAGTTACGAGCCATCTTATTAGAAACTTAACCTAGGTCAAAATACAATATCATATAAAATATCATATTTAATAGTTAGGTATATTAAATCGAAATATATATTATATAAATCAGTATTTTTAGGGCTCCGTAATCAAAAGGCAAAAACGGCATTTTTATTTGGTCATGGTATGTCCGTAAGTCACAGCCATTTAACTCTGAGACCGTTAAGAAAGAGAATGTGTCAATTATTGTCTCCTGAATTACATTATTGTAATAAATTACTGTAATATTTTATATTTCAAAGAGGCATTCAACATAACTTAATGTTTTGTTTAATGTCTGGACCACAGCTTCCAAATCTCCAAATTTAATTGTCTTTGCTTTAGAAAAGTTCTAAGTCAAATTTAATGTAAGGCCTTTGAATAATAAATTATAGCCTAAGAAAAGTTAAAGGAACTCATTTTTGAGTTTATGTTATGTTTTCTGCTTTTAAGTTCTTCAAAAGTTCATCAATTTAATAAAGTCTGAAATTAGAATATATTTTAAAACTAATGGCGAAAATCCATACTGAAGTCCAAATCAACTACCCTATAGTGATAGTAATTTAAAATCGATACAGCCGTTCCGGAGATTGGCGAGTACAATCACACAAACAAATATTACCCATAACATAACACTGATAGGATCTAGGTAATAACTTATTATAAAATTATAATAATTCATTTAAAATAAAAAAAAGAACTAAATATTTGATTTTATTTGAATTGACTTTACATACACTCATTGAATCAATTTTTGTCAGTTAATATTCCAATGATATAGTCAATATTGTAAGTAAGTAAGTACGACCAGTGTCGGTAAAGCAGTTCTGCTAAGAGGTGGCAAGAAACTCAACAGTTGCTCTGTTTAAAATAATAAATTTTGAAGTTATACTTAAATTATGAGAGTAAAATTTTCACGATGCGCGTGCCACAAACACAGACAGACAGCCAAAAAGCGACATGATGAAGTTAGCTGCATTTCTTTTACAAACAGAGAGATATGACATACGGGCTGAAATCTTTAGCTATTTTTGTTCTGTTACGCCAAAGAAATATTACTTCTTACGTGCATACACGTATTTTTTTGTTTAATAATAATAATAATAATAATAATATTTATTGCAAAGGTATACACCCAATTTATAATATAATAACATATATGTAGTTATACAAGTCAATTTTTATATCACTTATGCATATATATGCAAGTCAATAAAAACATTATAAAAACAAAATTCAGTCAGACTCTTCATTAAATTAAACTAGAATTAAAAACAATATATCGCTGTTGAGTATATAGGCCATTACTACTAAATCTATAAGAATCTATTTTTTATTAGCCTCCTGATGCACCGAAAGCCAAAACTTAAGAATCGTGCAGTCAAAAGTTTTTACCAACTTCGCAAGGATCTCGTTGTTAGAGACTCTCAAACGATTCCAAAATGAAGCGATTCGTGATCTAATTATTGCGAAAAAATCAGGCACTCGAGCTTTTGCAAACATATCGGAAGCGCTGCAGTATCTGGGCAATTTCATCAGGATACGATATGCGTCATTATATTGTACCCTAATGTTATTAATCGCTCGCCTAGGAAATTTTACCCAAAGCTGACATGTATAAAAACATAAGCAATATGTTTTAAATAATGTCACCTTCACATCATCACTGCACTTCCCAAATCTACGCGCGAGCATATTGCATCTCACAGCTAGCCCCCGGCGTTCTCTCTCTATATCGTCCCTGTCATCAAGTTTGTCAGTTAGAATATGGCCTAGATACCTAAACCGCTCAACCCTCTCTATTAATAACCCCTCTAAATATATGCCCGGAATCGTCTCCGGACCTCTGCCAGCCCGAAATACCATCATAACTGTCTTCTTAACGTTATATTTCAAGCCATGATCAGCAGCATATTGTTCGCAGATTGCTAATAGTTTACGTAGCCCTCTGATTGAGGGACTAAGAAGTACCATGTCGTCAGCATAACTGAAATTATTCATGCAAGTTGATCCAACATGACAACCAACTCTGGCACTTCTTAATTCCTCAATCAGGTTGTTTATGTAAAGGCTAAATAGGTCCGGAGAGGTCAACCCTCCTTGACGCACACCGCATTCTAGCTTATATTCGCTAGATGTCGCGTCGCCCCATCTCACGCTATTTAATTGGTTCTCATACCAGTATCTCAACAGATTGACAGTCTTTATTGGGACATCAGAAGCATGCAGTTTCTCCCAAAGTAAATTATAATTTACTAGGTCGAAGGCACGACTCAGGTCCAAAAAGCAGGCATATACAGATGTGCCCCTATTAATATAGTGGTTGACCGTTGCCTTCAAGCTGAAAATTGCCGAGTCTGTTGAAAGACCAGAACGAAAACCAAACTGAGCCTCACTCAACTTTATATTCTCTTTTACATCCGAATAGATGAGTCTTTCTAGTAGTAGTTTAAAAGCTTAAATTTAGGTTAGATTACTATATTTTATTACATTATAACATAGATACATTAAAATAATTAATTGTAGAATTTATATCCTCATGTAACATATTAACACAACTGTAGATTTTGACAGCCAAAAGGCGGAAACTAATGTGAAACAAGATTTTCAAAGTATTTGTACCGATATCGTTCTCACGGTGCCTCGGTTTCTCTGAGTAAAAGCCGAGACAATGAGGGGTCATCAACCTACGGTCACTATAGGCATTAAGTGTCTTTGCGTTTGCAAGATGTTTCAAGGAGTGGGTGATGTTTTATAAGAGATGTGTATCGAGATATAATATGTATAGCTTCAGTTATTTTATTTTTGTTGTTTGTTGGAATTAACTATAGATTATGATCTATCTACGCTTTATAATTAGACTATACACGTATTAAAATACATATAAATATATGATTAATGCAAAAAATATGTATCTATACTAATATTATAAAGAGGTTATCTCTGGATCTACTAAACCGATTTAGATGAAATTTGGTAAGAAGATAGTTTGAGACCCTGGGAAGGACATAGGATACTTTTTATCTCGGAAATCATCACTCAAGGGAGTGAAAATGGGGATGAAAGTTTGTATTGGGAAAAAAGCTAGGGACGAACCCGAGCGAAGCTAGGGTGAGTCGCTAGTGTTATATAAAAGGTAATCTTTGATAGACACTTAAGTGTGGCATTACTAAAACATTAAAAAATTATATTTGGATATGTTACTAAACTATAACTTGTACGCAAGCAAGGATGAGTCGCTAGTATATATATATATATATATATATATATATATATATATATATATATATATATGTAAATATAGACATATAGCTAGTAGATGCATTCATCGCATTCATACAAATCGATTTATTGTAATATTTTTTATACTTATATTTCTGTACACGCGTTTGTTGGTTCAGTAAGTAGGTATTTAATTAAATCTTGGAAGTCGGTTTTAACCTACTTCCTATCGTATCGATTTGTAAGTGTGTGTAATCCGGATGACAATAAATGTGACACCATCGAGTTGATCTAATAATGGAACTAAGAGATAGATATTGGAACTCAGTAGCTGTTATTTGTTTGGACTCATTTTCTAAACATATTGTAAAAAACTTTTATTATATAGCAGAACCCGCGGCTTCGCTCGCGCTATAACTACAAAAAAACTGTTGCGCTTTATGCTTTATGATTTTACCCCTTAGGGAATAAATATCCAAATCCCTTCTTAGTGCACACTTCCGTCATTTATGGAATATTTGTGCAAAATTTAATGATTCTAGAACCAGCTGTTTCATCTGTGCGTTAATCGATCAGTCAGTCAGTAAATTAGTCAAAACACTACTTTTATGAACGCGAAAGTGTGTATACGTCGACTTAAACGGCTGCTCGCATACTCAGATAAACTGCAGATCTAAACTAAGACAGGCCTTTGCTAGTAACATAATTTCCTTTTAATTTCAACAACAATAATATATAAATAATAATAATAAATAAATATGCTGGAACATTAACACACAACACCATCTAGATCCACGGTAAGCTACGACGCCTGTGTTATGGATACCAGATTATTGATACATTACACATATATAACTTTTTAAATACATACATACATATTATAAATATAAACACCCATGACTGGAGTACAAACATTCTTGCTCAAAACACAAATGAATGCCCCCAGCGAGACTCGAACCGCGACCGCTGACACAGCAAGTAGGGTCACTACAAACTGAGCCAAACGTGTCATCAAAAAAAACTTATGTGCATAAACTTGACGCATACCTGTACTATCTCTTTAATGTTATTATAAATTATCTTTGGTTACTTTCGATTAGCGATGAGGTCGATAACTTTAGAAGCAACACATTTATAATAATTACCAGTATTTCTATCACTCGCTTTGACTCTCACAATATCGCTAGGCGAAACTTAAAATTATCCATATTATCTTCTATTCCGTTTTTGAGTACTACTGCGTGTTCTTTATTATTTACGTATGTTTAAATGAAATCATAGATTAACTTCAGCTAACCGTTTATATGGATCTTTTTTACAAGTTTTAACTTAACTTAGGATTATATTAGTTACTATTATGAGGAGTGGACTGTCGGGGCACTCGCGAATCGAAAGACTGTCGGGCAACAAACGCGGTCGCGAGCGCAAATTCGCTGACTCCGCTCCAAACACTACGTCGCCACACCGTGATAATTCTTTCTTTTTTCGAATTAAAAGAAGCATTGGCCTAAACTAATTGGACCCAGTTATGCAAAAAACAGCCATGTGCGTAAAAGTATCAACAGAGTTATAAGCATTTTATTATAAATAATAACATAATTATAAAATATAAACAATACTTATATAAATATTGTTCAATTTTAAAATAACCAGAAAAACAAAACATAACCCAAGTGCAACTATCGACAGAAAAATGACATTATAAAGAGGAAAGATTTGATTTTTTCTTTGTTTGTTTGTTTTAAATAGGTTCCAAAACTACTGAACCGATTTAGATGAAATTTGGTAAGTAGATAGTTTGAGACACTGGGAAGGACATGGGATAGTTTTTATCCCGGGAATCATCCCTTAAGAGGGTGAAAATGGGGATGAAAATTTGTAATCGGGTTCAAACAAGGGTGAGTCGCTAATTAGATAGTTCATAATTGTTCATAGGCTCATCCTTAAAGTTCAAAGAAGTTAAGCATCTCCAAACTGGATAAAATTATTTATCGCATCTTTGGTAATGATGCCACCTGCAAGGAATAACAATGTGACTCATTATAGCAATATTGAATTTGAATTTTAAATAATTATGAGAAACTGCCGCTTATTTTTTACTACAACTATATTAACTGCTAAATTTCATATAAGTAAGTCCAGCCGTATTAGTATGAAGGAGTTTCTCAAGGTGTAACAAAGTTGCTCTTTGCAGGTGTTGATATAACAAATGTAATGTGAAAAAGTGTTTATCTGTTCGTCGATCATCAGGAAAAGATCGACCAGATAGACGTTTTACAGACGTTTACAGATAATTCTTTAAATTATCTCACTATTGAATTTATTTTTTAATTTTTAAATTTATTACAATGATGTTCTTTGCCTGTATCAAAATATGGAAGAAAGATTCGTAGTTGAGATCAAAATCGTATTTATTAAGTACTCGGACTGACGTATAAAAAAATATATGCTACGATATGAATACCTCTTCTTTTTTCATCGCTTAAAAAAGAAAAGGACATCTAGATGATGATGTTCTCCTAGCCGATTCCGGCCACGGCGGCCAATCTCACTGAGATTAGCCAACTGCGCAGGAGGTATTATAGTGCACAAGTGTACGCGCAGACACAAGTGCATTCTCTATTCCTGTCACTCTCGATCTAGATACAGATCAATATAAGACCTAAATGGATGACAGAGAAATCGTAAACAACCTTCGTTATCAACGTTATTATTAGACGCTATTACGCAGGCATTCCGCAAGATTAAGGTTCCACATTTTCGTGTTGCAATCTAATTAGCTTGACTCGTATTATTGAATCTGAAATTGATTACTTTAAGTTATTTGATATTATTCATTCTAGTTACAAAATTTTACATAGTTTTTGATTGTGAAATTAATTATATGTACAAGCTTTCGCCCAATGGTCGAAATTCGACCATAATCTTCATAGTTTTTTTTATTGGTAACACTAAAAAGCTCGTCGAATGCTCATAAAAAAAACGTGTGGGTGTACTTTATGTACGCACGTAAGAAATTATACTTCTTTGGCGTAACAGAACAAAAATAGCTAGAGATTTAATCCCGTGTGTCACAACTCTCTGTTTGTAAAAGGAATGCAGCTAACTTCATCATGTCGATTTTTGGCTGTCGGTGTGCGCGCGCATCGTAAAATTTTACTCTCATAATTTTTTCCAAAGATGCCAAAACATATTATAAAAAATAGTTAATTTGTTCGTATTAATCAATTAAATATTCTTGATTATGTCTTCGCTTATTAAATTCTTGATGTTATACAATAACAATTAGGTATACGTATAACATATGTTATGAGAACTTAACCTTTAAAGTAAACCTATGCTCTTAATTTTTTACTTGCCATTATTATACAATAAAATATATATAAAAAAACAACCACTAAAAGGGGAGAATAATAAAATTCAACAAAACAATCAAGAGCTTTTAACTAACCCAATTAAACGACTGTTAGATTTTAATTTATACAGAAAAATAATTTTATGCAATATAATATTAATTATTTCTGATAACTATTATTGACATTTAATCAACTCCTGGTTGTAAATCGCCTTTTATTCTGCATCATCGCACAAAAGAGTAATTATATATAATAACAACTATTTATAATATTTATAATATGCATGAATTTAAAGTTATATATGTGTAGTGTATCAACAATCTGGTATCCATAACACAAGCCTCGTAGCTTACCGTGGAACTAGATGGTGCTGTGTGTTAATGTCCCAACATATTTATTATTATTTATTCATCAGCCGCGTCTTCGTTTATAATAATAATAAGAAATAATATTATCATAGTTTTAAAAAAACATACAATTTGTTTGTTTGTTAAGGTTTATTAATATTTTTATAAGTAACCGAATTTAACCCATTAAAAAGTTTTAAATTAAAGGAAAGCCATATTACTGAATACTTTAACATGCTTTTATTAGTTTCATTTTAAATTGTCTGTAATCAAATCTTAGAAGTCGATTTTAACCTAATTCTAATTGTAGTATCGATTTGAAACCTTTCCAGTTTGTGAAAATCGGTTGACAATACTATAATCCCATATCATTGAGCTGATCTCTGGTCTGATGATGGAGCCATAAATTGAATCGTGGAACTCTTCAATTAAATTAATCTATACAGATATATAAAATTGAACTGTCTGCTTGTAATGTCAAAATAACAACTTTTTATTATAAATGCATATGAAATTATATACGATACTTATAGGAAAAATACATTTTTTGTAAATTTTATCTGTCTGTTTGTTCCGGCTAATTTTCGAAATGGCTGGACTGATTTTGACGGTAGTTTCACTGAGAGATAGGTAATGTTATGTTATATGTAAGGAGTAGCTTAGGCTACTTTTATTCTAGAAAAAGATTTAGGGTTCCGCTCAAAAAAATTAAAACGTACCTAGGGACGCACCCGAGTGAAGCGTATAATACTAGTATAATGCTCAATAAGGACGTGTCACTAAGTAATATTATAGCTATAATTAGAACAAATCAAATAAAACTAGATCCAGTAAAAAGGTCACAGCTGCTTAGATGCATATTGCTATATGCAAGCGGATCGCGTGACGTCATCTAGGACACGCCTTTGTACATCAATTGTATGGCCATTTATATTTACATCCTTACTTATTTACTATACGCTAGCTGGTTAGCCTCGATATTGTTTGTACTGTGTAAGAGATAAATACATATATTTTACTAAAAAAAGTACACCGACTTCAATAACTCTTTAAAAGTTATTGTAATTTTACCCTTGGAATGGAACGTTTTCTTGAATTTGTATGGAACCATCCTTAAGGACTTATTCATTATATAAATGAGGGCACTAAAAACCTATAACTGTTTTGAGTACTACTTATTTTTAAAGTAGGATCCAACTGCAGAGCCACCTACAGGGTTTAGTTGTGAATCTAAACCATCTAGGAACCCACTCAAGCACACACAAAAAAATAACAAAATCGGTCCAGCCCTTTAGGGCAACTCAGTGACATACACACGTACAGAAGAATTATATAGAGATATATAATATACAAAAACTAAACTGCGGACTAAAATAACCAAATTTTATATTTAACTATATTAATTAACATATACTTACATAGAAATCAGAGTACAATTTACATTAATCTAAAAAAAAACATCGTTTTGAAATACCGCTACAGACTTACCATACAATGCAAATAGTCGAGTTACGTAAAAAGTTCAACAGCCTTCAACTAGGTGTCTTAGAAACGTCGCGTTTTAACTTTATTATCGCTATTAACTTCGAAATGACATTCAATACCTCTGTTATGAACAAATTTTACTAACCGATTTCGATTCGGTAGAATATTTTTTGTATGTTTCTTATGTGACATCTCTAAACCGAATTGTTTATTAAAGGACTAGCGACTCGCTTCGCTTGGGTTCGTTCCGGATAGGTTGATAGTAAGTATAGGTAGATATGATGAATTGTTGGGGGTTGTATTATAACGTGTTTTCCCGTGGGAATGAGATAATCTCCCGCGGTAAAAAATATACTATGTCACTCTCCAGTCCTCCAACTACCTCCACACAAAAAATCACGACAATCCGTCACTCTGTTTCGATGTAAAAGAAAGACACATGAACAAACAATGTATGTATGGACAACTTACAAAAAAAATACATTGCAAATATTAATTATATATCTATACACAATAATCATATAAGAGGATTTATAATATGTTCTTTAATTATACTAAATTCAACAAAAAAAAAAATCGGTTGACAAACAGGACCATAAGGTCTTTATTATATACTAGGTTTTGCCTATTATATAATAGAAGTGATCATATCATGCATTATCATCACATCAAGATCCATTATATATTATTTGAATAATGACCTTAATAAAGTATGGGTGATCAGGTACAATGTACATTTCTAAGAAATTCACCTTGAGGGTATAGTTATTTTTAAAGTTCCACTATCTTCTAGAGAATAATTACATTTAAATAGATTAGTATTGATTGATTTTATTAGTATTATTCTGTAGTAAAAAAAGATAATTATACTAGACCATAGAAATGCCAGATATCGCACCTCTAATATTGTCATATGCGATTCATTTTCAACATGGTTACCACTTGCCTTACAGTGAAATAAAACAAAGTGAGAATATCTGCATGCCTGAGAGACAATCTAGCAAGTTTTCGAAAGACACACGCAGGCCGCCAACCCGCACTTTGCCAGCGGGATGGACTATGGCCTGATAGCAGTCTTACGATCCCCCCTCCCCATAAAAATATTCCAAAAATCCTTCTTTCATGGGCACTATCATGGGATCAAGTGTAGTAGTTTTTTTTGATATTTTATAATTTGTCAGTCAGTCGGTCAGTCAGTAATATTTAGTTTTTTTAAATAAATAGAATATTGACAAAAAAAAAGATGAAATACAACTATAGATGTACCTATGTATAATTGGCAGCGCGGTCGTTTTGGTGTCATAAAAAAAGTTCATTGAGTCCAGTCTCTGGCATAATTCATTCACATTCATGCAAATTAATTCAATATGGCGGTATTCTGATAATATAAATATACATATTATTACTTCCCAAATGTTACTTGCTATAAAGAATTTGAGATAGCGTATATAAATAGTTAAATATTTGTTTTCTATCTATCTATGTATACTTACTTATAATAAACTGTTACGGGGTTATGATGTTTATTATAGAAAAAAACTTGTTATGAAGGATGGTATTTTGGAGTTTAGATGTAATAAAATATATAAATCAACAGTTTTAAGACATTTTTCCACCTGTAAAATAAATCCCATCATTTATAACTTGACAGATTTAAATAGGTCCTTTATAATTTAATTTAAGGACATAAAGGCTATTTAAACCGAAGTTCTAGATTAAATTCTCTATAAAAGATCCTGTTTAGTGGATAGAAACTAAATTGAAAAACATAGCCATATGAATACTTTACACCTGCTTTTTAATTATATCAAACAAATATGCTACCAACTTTATGTATTCAACCTTTTTTTTAGCATCCCACTGCTGGGTACGAACCTCCTTTAATGGAAAGGGGGATCAGGTCATAGTCCAACACGCAAGCCAAGTTTGCATTGGCGGATTTCATATGTTTATATTCACGAAAACTTACTAGGTTCTCTCAGATATATAGATTTTCACCGTAACCTGAGAGATATTATATTAAAAATGAGTCATACATGAACATATGAGAGGTGCGAGAACCGGGACTTGAACCCGTATCTCTTAGTTTCCCAAACGAGCGCAATATCACTGGGCTACCACTGTCCGCATGTATATTTTTAATTACTATATTTATGGTCAACTTCATAAGTATTAAAATTACATTACTCTTTTTAAATTATAAATAACCGCCATAAACTCTTTTTTTTATATGGCTGCTTAGATACTATCAGCATTGAAAAGAGGTTAAGTAATATTTATTACTAGTGGTTCACCCTCGCTTCGATCGGGTTCACCTCTAGGAAAACAAGTCCAAGCCTGTCCCACTGGAACCGTATATTTTTCCGGGATAAAAAGAAGCGTATGTGTTATTCCAGATTATAATCTATCTCTGTGCCAAATTTCATCCAGATTCGTTCAGCCGTTCTGGTGTAAAAGAGTAACAAACATCCATACATACTCACAAACTTTCACATTTATGATATTACAAATACCGATTAATAAGAACGTATATTATAATAATTATTAAATATCAATATAAAAGAGCTGTTGGACAAGATCTAATATAAATGTTCAATCCTTACCTTCAATGGTAGATCTCATTCAGAAACCGAGCATCGAATTGTGCACATTGCTATCACTTTGTCACTTCATTGCACAAACACTACACTACACCATCACTCGCACATGGTGCCGATCCAATTATACCTGGAACAATTAATTTAAATAAATATGTTGGGACATCAACACACAGCACCATCTAGTTCCATTGTAAGCTTTGTTGTGAGACTTGTGTTATGGGTACCAGATAGTGAATAAATATAATAAAAAAATAAAAACAGACTTAAAAAAATATATACTAAAAAGTAAAAAATAAGTGATTGGTAGTTTTCATTTCCTATAGAAAGCTAATCTGATATTTTTGAAGTCAGTGTGCATTGTTTTGTATCGGCTGGCACCGATCACTTATTTTTCACTTTTTAGTATTTTTTTTGAAGTAATTTTTTATTTTTTTATTAAAAAGTTTTTATTTCCCCTTTTTAGTGTAGACATAGTAGTCGCAAAGTAAGAAAGTATTGTAATAGAACATTCGCTTAAGCCATTTAAGTTTGATACCAATTTTTATGACAAAATAAAATTCGCTTTTTCTTAGTAGCTAGCACTA
Organism: Brenthis ino; assembly: GCA_921882275.1. Taxonomy (NCBI): domain Eukaryota; kingdom Metazoa; phylum Arthropoda; class Insecta; order Lepidoptera; family Nymphalidae; genus Brenthis; species Brenthis ino. Next base: position 22,251,034 of record OV170231.1, read on the forward strand.
AGAAATCTGGCCTTACATTTAAATTTTAATGTATGCATTGGGCTTGTCAAATCAAACAAAATAAGCCCAAACTCAAAGTATCTACTATTAGCCGTTGAACAGTTCACTTTCTGGCCTTACCATCAAATCAGGTCGACGACACCGAACGACTGCACTAACAACGGAAATAGAAACACTTGCAAAGATTCAAGTCAATATGAAAACTGGAAGTACCTAGGTAAAAATATCATTAGCTGTTTCTCCACCCTTAGAGGTGGTATTTCTTTTTTCAAATTTAAATGGGACCAAATTGGAAGTACATATACACTTTCAAACAAAACAAAAATTGTCCAAATTGGTTAATAAATGACGGAGTTCTTAGGTAACAAACATAAAAAAATTGAGCCGAATTGAGAACCTCTCGTTTTTCAACCGACTTCCTCAAAAAGGAGGTGATTCTCAATTCGGCTGTATGTTTTTTTTTTGAAGTTTAATTAATTACTCTTACTCTACTGTATCAGTCTTACTCTTAATTATTATTTAATAATATCATTTTAATAAATATTACCTGTAATAAAAATTCTCAATTTTTACATGACTGTCTCAAAAAGATAATATTTTCAGAATGTGTGTCTGAAAATACCTAAATAAAAAAAATCATCCATGAGAGACTAACCTCTTGTCAGTGTCATATTGTATACTTTTATTTGTCATCCATGTTGTTTAGTATAATGAATGTCTGTTTAAACTACGTAGTTTAGTACAAATATCCTGTTATTATTATTAAGTACATATTAACAATCTCGTTCGTGTCTTCCTCACAAAACGTGACACTGGCAGAATGGATAGCGTCGGTTAACACAATTATAAGCCACTATAGAAAAAAAAGTACAAATTAACCAACCCCGAGATTCCTTACATTATGACATCATTAAAGCACAATAAAGATTTGAACACTAGCTCTTATTAATTAAAAATTACAATAAAATATTCTTTTAAAGATACATTTTAACGATATATTTATGAAACACACCGCATGAACGGCGATATGGACATTTGTTAGCGAAAATAATTAATTGGAAATCATTCTTGGTCAAAAAGTCAAAAGACAATCAATTAGTACTGAAAATATGCTCTACTGGGTTTTTTTACAGCAATTACGCAATAATATTGTCATATTTTGTTTTACAAATAATTTCTCATAGTGCCTACTATAAAAATGTTTCTGACTAATTAAGTGTTTTATTTTGAACTGGTATTTAAATAAATATTTGATAAAATGATTCTGATTTAAGAAGAGTAAAGATTGAGAGTTCCAGTACACAGTGACGCTACAGATTATTTTCTTTGTTATCAGCCAGTATGCACATTATAACATTTTGGTATGGCTAGATAATGTCTCCTTTTCCTTGTCCTTAACCTACGCTATGTGAGGTCGGTACATGTTCTTCTACTGCTCTCTTTTAACTGTCATCTCAGCGTTCACATATCCTCTGTCACACAGTAGATAATACTGTAGTATACCTGTTACTTATTCATATAATTATTAGTACCTGGGCTATAGATATTGGTACATACATCTATACATTCGAAAAGCATAATCTTTTTTCTAGAAGAGTTGGGGTAATAAAATTTTATAGGTATAAAAAAAAACTTTTTGTCCATGTTGTTGTCACAGATGATATAAAAGACATCGTGCTTTATACCGTCTTTAAAACTTATTTATCGAACAAGTTTCTTTATATAATTTAAATATTGGTGATATAAAATACCCCTCATTATAAATGCGTCTGCAAAAAATCTCTCATGTACATCTTTTTAAATGAATTTTTAGTACTTATTGCTTACTTTTACCGTATTTAAGTGAAGTTTTACCGTATTTTAAGTTAAAAATATTTAAAACGTATACCGTTATGAATAAGAATTTCAAACATGTGATATTTCAATATACAGGATGTAACAAATCGATGGGACATGGAAGAAAAGTACCTTAAATATTGAAGTTATCAAGATTTACCCAAAGGAAACATTTCTTTATTTTTAAAAATAATAATACCTGCATTTAATTTTTTTGAATTTTTTTTTACCTGAACCGGGAATCGAACCAAATAAAATAGACTTTTTAAACTATTATAGTTTCTACTAGCGACTTATAATCGCTTCGCTCGGGTGTTCTTTTTCTTGAATAAAAGGAGCCTTTAAGTTACTTCTTATAACATCAGTAACCCTATTTATAAGAGTAGCCTGATTACTTTTGAACTAAAAATTTACATCTAGTTCAAAGCTATTTAATAGTAAGTATCAGGGCGAATGAGCTTCGCTTGGTGTAGGCGCTCGTTAAGTAGGTTATCTGTTGACGACAATGCAAGTACCACAAAAAATTACGAGATGGCGCTACATGATGTCCAGCATCCATGTTCATGTGCTCTACATGGAAAAAGGCTGTAATAATTAGTTAAAAAAATATATTTTTGCGAAAAAATGCCTTTTTTCAGAAAAGACACGTTTAAAAAATAAACTTAAAAACCAAAACCTTATTTAAATACAAAATTTGATCCAAATCGTTAGAACAATTTCCGTGATACACCATATAAATTTATGTACAAGAATTGCTCATTCAATATTATAAAATTATTTCACTATGAGGATGCAATTTTTTCCCGATTTCTTGAAGTTTATGGGATCCTTTTAAAAAATAATCTCTAAATCTATTTCACAATTGATGAAGATATTGATCAACGCAATATACTCCTTCTTTTTGAAGTCGGTCAAAGTAAATCGTAAGTTTTGTCATAATCCACAAATAAGGAACGCACCCCTCATTTGAATTCACGACATCCAGGTAGGCATGCCGCATTCGATATAGCAAAAAAAGCTGCATGTACACGTGTATTTTCTTCAATACGTATTATTGTTCCTTTTAAGGGTGGTTATGGTCGTAAATGTTGGGAGAATATAAATTACCTTACCATATGTATATTAATTAAATTTTCAAACGACAATGAAAACAAACATATTAAAATAAAAAATCTGTATTTTACATTTAAGACAAATCCTTCGATATATGTACGTTTATTAGTAACTAACTAGAAAAACAAAAACAAATCTATCCTACGGGAACTGTACATTTTTCCGGGATAAAAAAGCATGTGCTATTCTAGATTTATAATCTATCTCTGTGCCAAACTTCATCCAAATCCGTTTAGCCGTTTGGTGTAATTGAGTAACAAACATCCATCTAAATATCCAAACATAAACTTTCCCCTTTATAATAGTAATAAGATGAATATGAAAAAACATACGAAATAAAAGTAAATTAGAAATCTTGAAAAAAACTTGGGCGTCCCTATCGGATATTCGTATGAAGCAATCAAAAATTAATATAATTTAAACTACTCACGTCGAACAAATGATATATAATCCATTACGCGACAATTACATAACCGTAACGCGACTGTCGCATGTGTGGTAGTAGCCTTAATTCTATTACTCCTATAACAGGGCGTTACCGTATTAATGCACACAAACATTAGTATTGCCAAGAAAATGTATCTCTCCCTCACACCTACCGACCTCTGGGAGAGAGGGACAGTTGACAGGAATCAATAATGGCGGTCGTTTTATTCCGCGGGACATCTCGTGTTCAAATGGATGGAGTTTGGAGTGGGGTGGGATATTTTATTGCTTTCATTTTTCCAGTGCGTTAAAACGTATAAATGTTATATCTTCATGAGTATTACAATCTTATAACTTTTGGTTGACGAATAAAATTCTTAAATATATCTATCTATACATATAATAAAATTGTAACTAAGTCAAATCTGTACATTAAGTAAATATTTTTTGGAAAATCTTATTGAAATAGACATTATTATCGATACAGAGTCCGAATCTAGTTTTTAGAATTTTTGTCTGTCTGTCTGTCTGTTACCGCATCACGAGAAAACCACAGAACAGATTTTGATGAAATTTGGTATGATGATAGCTGGTTATCTGGATCAACATATAGGATACTTTTTACCGCAGGAAAATATCTCGTTACTGAGAAAAAATATAAAAACTGCATTGTAATAGTATACTAATATGTAAAACCTAAGAATTTGGTTTTTGGTCATCTGAACGCGGGCGGAGCTGCGGGCAATGCTAGTTGAAATATAAATACAAGAAGGTCGTATTAAGCCTTATATTAGATACTGTATGGCTCTTCTTAGTCTTTTAATTAAAAAAAAAACATGAAATAAACTCGCCTTCTTTCTTCAACAATAATTATTCTAACATTGTAATTATGTCACAGTTTGTGCGTGTGTGTGTTTGTCTTGTCTTTCGCTTAACTGTTTAACAAAATGGAATGTTGATTACGTTCTGTACACATATGCTAACTTTATATTATCTGCTGCATTGCCCGCGGCTACGCCCGCGTTCAGATGACCAAAAACCAAATTCTTAGGTTTTACATACATATTAGTATACTCTTACATTGCAGTTATTGTATTTTTTTCTCAGAAATGAGATATTTTCCCGCGGTTAAAAGTACCCTATATGTTGACCCGGATAGCCAGCTATCACCATACCAAATTTCATCAAAATCCCTCCAGTGGTTTTTCCGTGATGCGGTAACAGACAGACAGACAGACAAACAGACAAAAATTCTAAAAACTATAGATTCGGCCTCTGTATCGATAATAATGTCTATTACAATAAGATTTTCCAAAAAATATTTAATGTACAGATTCGGCTTAGTTACAATTTTATTATATGTACAGATAACACAAGAACCACGAACAGATATAAGTAAAAATAAATATACTGCATTAAATCATTATATTGATAGCAACAAAATTTCGCCAAATAACCCTTTACAGTTAAATATACAGCTACAATATCACAAGCATTAATGTAAAATCACGGAACCCCTTAAATCATTGGGGGTACATTTGCCATAATTTGCCGCTTCCTGCGAGGGTCGCGAGGGGTGGCGATATACTGTTATTGCTGTTTTACCACCTAATAACGTTATTTTTCAAGGATTTTTTATATTTTGCGCGCCGACCGTTCTGTTAAGATCTATTGGACCTCTTTAATAAAAAAATTATATATGATTTAATTTTGAAGCTTAAATTTTATTATTTAATATAAGAATAATTTCTTACATAATTTAGAGAGTTAGAGCTATCACCATACCAAATTGCATTAAAATCCCTCCAGTGGTTTTTCTGTGATGCGGTTACAGACATACAGATAGACAGACAGACAAAAATGCTAAAAACTATAGATTCGGCCTCTGTATCGATAATAATGTTTACTTCAATAAGATTTAAAAAAAAATTAATGTACAGATTCGTCTTAGTTACAATTTTATTATATGTATAGATTACTATAAGTTGCTCTTGATTATTATAAGTTTCTTTAAAATGTTATTTAAAGTCTACCCGATTTTTATATTTTACTTCAAATAATATAATGCATATAATTATAAAAGCTCTAATAAAACAAAACGCTTACTTAAAGTCGACACAACAAATATAGAACAATTCGTCTAAATAATACTTTGATGCGTCTGAGGGCGGTGATGTATGGACCCTAATTTAAGCTCAAATTGTAACTGAGGGTGCCTCTCTTTGGCTTTAAACGAAGGAGGTTTTACTTACAATGAGTTTCTTGTATTACGGCAATGGTTGTTTTAAAAAGTTTATTTATAATAAAGTTTTATTTCGCACACTTCGATTTAAATGACTGCTTAAAAATGTTCAGTTCAGTTAGGGCTTGAAGCAGACTTCAACTTTTAGAATTCAACTTAGAAGACATGCATCTTGTACTAGCGAATTATTCTCGCATCGCTTAAATGAGTACCTGGGTGTTTTATTTATAATAATAGCCTGTATGTTACTCCAGGTTGTATTTTATCTGTGTATCAAATTTCATCAAAATTAATCCAGCAGTTTCGGCGTGAAGGACAGTAGGAGGTGTAATTAACAAACAGCATGATTTAATCAATTTTAAACATAAAAATCATTAATACTTTCTTACATTTACGCTGATGTCAGACATTTATATAAAATGTGACCATGATTGCTGTAAATCATTCGAAACATCGCGTCGGGAACCAAAAATCAAAATAAATCCACAAGAAAACCGAAAAGATAGTTTATCTATACATCTATCTATACTTATTATAAAAATAAGTCCCCCGGCCGCGTCTTTATGTCCTCCTGTCTGTCCTCCTGTCTGTCTGTACGCGATAAACTCGAAAACTACTGAACGGATTTTTATACGGTTTTCAACAATAGAAAGAGTAATTCTTGAGGAAGGTTTAGGTATATAATTTATTATGCTTTTATGTAAATTAGCTGAAATACGGCGACAAATGTTGAAGAGGTCGCAAAAAATCTCGCCAAATGGGAACTTTCCACGCGAACGCCGCGTAAACTAGCAAAGATACAGTTAAGTAATGTACTAGAGAATTCAAAATCTATAAAAATGCTACAAAAAAGTCCGCGATAGCATATCTCTATCTCTTACGGTTGACTTACAATAACCACTTTTATGTTAACATTTTTAATTAAAAACATTACGTTATTTTCAAAGTTATTTTCAAAGTTATTTTCTTTAGTTCGGTATTAATCCTTATCCAAATGAATATTTTAGTTAGCTTAGTCATTTAATGCAGATTAAAATTGCTCTTTACACTAAATCAATCAGATGAATAGTTTTTGAGATATCGTTGTTAGAAGTAATTAGTAGCGAAACATTTTTAATGCTTGGCGAGCATTGAGATGCCTACGGCGAGTCCATCCCCTCTGCCCCGCATCGCTCGACCGCCTGCTCAAGCTATATAAACCGGGCGATGTAGCGCGCGATCCTAGGATACTTTTTACCGCGGGAAAATATCTTATTTCTGAGGAAAAATACAAAAACTGCAATGTAAGAGTATACTAATATGTAACACCTAAGAATTTAGTTTTTGGTCATCTGAACGCGGGCGGAGCCGCGGGCAATGCTAGTAGTATAATAAAATTCAAACTGAGCCGAATCTGTACGTGAAATATTTTTTTGGAAAATCTTATCGAAATAGTCATTATTATCGATATAGAAGCCGAATCCTAGATGCTGGTTTTAGAATATTTATCTGTCTATCTATATATTACAGCATCACGCAAAAACCACTGGACGGAATTTGATGAAATTTGGTATGATGATAGCTGGTTATCCGGGTCAACATATAGGATACTTTTTATAGCGGGAAATTATCTCATTCCTGAGAAATCTATACCACACGTTAAAACGTAAGTAGGGACGAAGCCGAGCGGAGCGAGGGTGAGTCGCTAGTTTAAAACTAAAATCATTATTAAAATGTGTTTAGTATAGTAATATCACCTAATTATACGTATTAAGCGTGACCACACACATATTTGTTTATTAAAGCTAATATGTACTGCGGTCAATAAAATGGCGTCGACCGTAGTTTGTCATATAGAGATTTTGATTGATCGATCGTCCCCCAGTAGGGGACAGTTGGGTCTGTGGTATTGTGAGGGGTTGAAATGATATTTACCAGGACGTGTTGAGAATTAAAAGTTTCACAGCGTAGTATAATTTGTGTGTAAACCCCTATCAAGAAATTTTAGTCGGTCGGCGGCGATACAATAACTTACTAGACGACTTCAAAATAATGTAAAATATTAAATAATTTAAAAATTATTACTTATTAACAACAAAAGGAAGTTACTTAAACATGCCATTAAAAAAAATTATAAAAATTAAGATAGAATCTCTCCAATAAAAAAAGATTCACAATTGCCACCACAAACACGCAAAGGAAAAGAAATATACAGACGAATAAAGCACCTCTTTTTATTGAAGTCGGACAATACGTACATTTAAGTAGCTAGAACCCGGCCTTAGTTAGCCCTCAGCATATTGTAGGGCCTATTATGCAACATTTGCAACAAACTAACGACAGATCTCTGAATAGAGCATGGGAAACTATCGCGTACTTTCTAATTATTTCATATGTATTAGGCAAAACTGTACAATAGACACTCGACTTTAACTTATGTTGATGTCTCTGTCTAAGTATATCTACCTATACCTATAATAAAATTGTATCGAAGCCGAATCTGTACATTAAATATTTTTTGGAAAATCTTATTGAAATACATACATAGATATTATTATCGATACAAAGGCCGAATCTATAGTTTTTAGAATTTTTGTCTGTCTGTCTGTCGGTTACTGCATCACAGAAAAACCACTGGAGGGTTTTGATGAAATTTGGTATGGTGATAGCTGGTTATCCGGGTCAACATATAGGATACTTTTTACCGCGGGAAAATATCTCATTTCGGAGAAAAAAATACAAAAACTGCATTGTAAGAGTATACTAATATGTAAAACCTAATAATTTGCTTTTTTGTCACCTGAACGCGGGCGGAGCCGCGGGCAATGCTAGTATACCAATATAATAAAGAGATAAAGTTTGTGAATTGTGAGTTTGTGACGTTGTAGGGGGTAATCTCTGGATCTACTGAACCGATTTAGATGAAATTTAATAAGAAGATAGTTTGAGACCCTGGGAAGGACATAGGATACTTTTTATCTAGGAAATCATCCCTTAAGGAGGTTAAAATGGGGATGAAATTTTGTACGGGGAATCAATCTAGGGAGGAACCCGAGCGAAGCGAGAGTGAGTCGTTAGTCTCTTTAAAATTTTACTAGTGTTCGCTCAGTGGCTGAATGAAATGAATTGCTAACATAATAAAATAATGAAAAATTATAAATAATAATATTTAACTGTTTTGTTTTTACCTAACTATATAAAAAAATATTGTTTCCATTGTTTTTATTTCGAAACACACTAAAGGTCGTAAAGAGCTACTACTAACGAGAAAAAAAAACGGCTAACAAACTTGCTTTTCCTTTGTCTATTTACATATTATATAGATTATGATTATTGTAAAATATTAACGTAGTATCGCCTAATTCATAGGTATAATAATACATTAATATTAGCCTAGTTTTGCCCCGTAGTTTTTCGGATTGAAATAATAATTGTAAATGGATACAAACTTTATTATTTTTATATTTATAAATGAAGTCCGCCAACCCGCACTTTTTCAGAGTGGTGGACTATGGCCTGATCCCCTTCGTATTGAAGGGAGACCCACGCCCAGCAGCGGACGTCAAAAAGGGCTGAATACATATCAATGATACAAACAAACTGCCAGACTAATAATTAGTATAATACCAAAGTATTTTGCAAATATTATACTAACCGATTTTTCAATTTCATTGAGTAATAAATAAAGCGCAGGAATCGTCTTACACTCACTACTGAGCTCTAAAGTTTAAAGAAAAAAATATTTTAACTCTTAAGTTATATATTTAAAGCCAAAGTTTTATTATACAAATGAAGAATATTATAATGAAATAACAATTTCATTGCGAGATAGTACTGAGCTAATCTAGCTAAGTCCATAGTTATATAAATTATAATTGAATTTCTAAATAGCTTTCAATCTTTCACTATACGCTAACATTTCGCTTCTTCAAATAATAAAACTTTGACAGACACATAATCTGCAGGATTAAAAATAAATAAAGCGCACGCATTGTCTCTGGTGTAATCAGCTGTCCTTCACGCACGTGTTACGTTCGAGTGAGATGGAAGAACAAAAACTTGCCCCCAAACGCAGCCGCTTGAAATTGGACCCTTTGTAATTTTTATTAACAGGCTACGTCACTGCACTTATACAGTCAGAAAAAAATTGTAGTTACAATATTTAAACGGTAAGGAACTAGTTTCATCATTTAACAAGTACATATTTCTTATACTGCCGATTGCTAGCGACTTCAACCGCGTATTTTACTCTTATGTTTATGAAAAGTTGTTGTGTGATGTTAGAAAGATAGATGCGTCATTTTGATTTTTAATTACATATATCTATATACTCTATGGCACTTGCGTTATCAAAACGAATCTAACGACGTAAGAATCATCAAAATCGGCCCACGCGTTTGGTCTCTATATTGCCATAAGAACAAACGAACTTACATACATACATAGGCTGACAAACACATTACCTACTTTTGTGTCGCGCAGTTAAGTAAAAAGGCTATAAAGTACTAAAATAATGTTATTAATCAAGGGAATTTCCAATGATCAGCGAGCTTTCAGTCATTGTGTAGAGATCCTTATATTTCATATTTTTAATATATATATTTTTTTTAGGCAATATTTTTTTACCTAATCAGATGGTATTTCGGAGTCGAAACATATCTGTTAGATTAGGGCGAAACAAAAATTCGTGGAGCAAATAAATCCAAATTCAAATCGTTTTCTACTCAACAGGAGTCAGAAAGGTCCGCTATTGGCCTTCAAAAAAGCCGTATATTCTTTTTTGGAAGTCGGCTAATTAATTTTATACTTTACATAAATCTTTACCAGTTATATTTGATTTGAATAGAGTACAGATAATAAATACTTAAGTGATTTACGTCATTTTCACCTTCGTCATGGAATATGAAGTCAAATTAATTTATTTGCCATATTTCATCAAGATTATAATTAATTCTATGCCAATTCACTGTAAGCGATGTGTATTGCGAGTCAAACACGACGTTTGTTAACGGTCTAAATGGCAAAATACTGTAACCTATTAAATAAATGAACAACACGTTATAGCTGTTATTGGGGAGCCATACTGTGAGATATTCGTCATTTCGTTTTCCACTGCAATCTTATAAAGATTCTAATCAGTTTATAATATTAAACGTCGGGAATCAAAATAAATCCACGAAAAAATCCGATGAAAAAGTTTTATTTAAAATGTCGAATATTCGCGCAAATGTAAGAAAGTGTTCGGTTTATTATATTCAATACATTCTTACATACACGGTCAAATCATACCGCTGGAGCAAGCAGGCTGGAATTCTGACAAATATTTCTACAATAAAATTTTAAAGAAAAATCTGTACTAACATTATAAAGAGATAGTTTGTGAATTTGTGACGTTGTAGGGAGTAATCTCTGGATCTACTGAACCGATTTAAAGATAGTTTGAGACCCTGGGAAGGACATAGGATACTTTATATCCCGGAAATCATCCCTTAAGGATGTGAAAATGTGGATGAAAGTTTGCATGGAGAATCAAGCTAGGGACGAACTCGAGCGAAGCGAGGGTGAGTCGCTACTATAGAATATATTTATTGAGAGAGACAGCAATATTTGTTTTAAAAATACATAAAAAAACTTAAAACCGACTTTAAAAAACATTCAAAAGTAATAAATAGTTGACTATAGACATAATAATTATAATCGGATTTTTCGAAGTCAGTGTGCTTTGATTTGTATGGGCTGGTTTTTTTTTTGAAATCGGATTTATGTTTACAAAAAAGTTTTTTTTTTAATATTTTTAATATAAACATATTAGTAGCAAAATGAGAAGAAAGTATTTTAATAAAATAAGCATTCGCATAAGCCGTTTAAGTTAGTTTGATGCCAATTTCTATATGACAAAATGAAAATTCGCTTTTATTAGTAAAACTAAAAATCAGGCTTTAAAGTCCAATTCTAACGTACTGGACTTGTCAAATCAAAACAAAATAAGCCCAAACTCAAAGTATGTACTATTAATTGTAGAAGAGTTCCACCGACACCGAATTATCAACGGTAACCGAATTAGAAACACTTGCAAAATTTCAAGTATGACAATTAAAAGTAGGCTAAACTTTCATTACTTATTTTTCCACTCTTAGGGGTGGCAAATTTTTTTCAAATTAAAATGGGACCAATCTGGAAGTATACATTTTCAAACAAAACAAAAATTGTTCAAATCGGTTAATAAATGAGGGTGTTCTGTGGTGACAAACTTAAAAAAAATACAACCGATTTGAGAACCCCCTGCTTTTTGAAGTCTGTTGATAAAATATAATAAATATAAAGCTAATATTATTACAAAGACATTTTTATTGACATGGTTTTATTATAATCTTAGATACATATAATAAAATTCTAACTATGCCGAATCTGTAGTACATAAAATATTTTTTGGAAAATATTATTAAAATAGACATTATTATCGAAGCAGATGCCGAATATATAGTTTTTAGAATTTTTCTGTCTGTCTGTCTGTCGGTTACCGCGCATCATGGAAAAACCTTTAACAAACATTTTAATGAAATTTGGTATGATGATAGCTGGTTATCCGGGTCAACATATATTACACTTTTTACTGCAGGAAAATATCTCATCTCTGAGAAATCAATACTAAACTTAAAAATATAGGTACATATAAAAACGTTATTTAAACATAATAATTATCGTTGCATTTTTGCATAATCATCTTAAATACCACCTTCTTATAACACGGAAGAATAGTTAGCGGAATTCAAACAAAGCGAGTTACTTGAATCGATATTGTGTACGTAGCAAAATTGAAACAAAGATAAAAGAGAGAATTTGATGTTCAATTATAATCCTATTATAGCTATATTTAGTGTTTTAAATATAGCTGTAATAGTATTGATATGAAAAACATTTTAATTGACTAAGACTGAGATATTTGAACATTGTAAATTGATAATATAAACATAAATAAAATTGAAGTGTCTGTTTGTAATGTCAAAATAACAGCTTTTACAAAAGCGTATGAAATTTTATATGGTGTCATATAAGAAAAAAAACAATTTTTAAATATTTTGTCTGTCTGTCTGCTTGTTCCGTCTTATCTTTTGACTTTTTTTCACTGGCAGATAGCTGATGTCATAAGGAGTAACTTGGGCTACATTATTTTAATATGAATAATTAATATGAAAAATGACAAATAGAGGACAAAAGTCACTGAACTTGTTTTTGCATAGTCAAAGAATAATATAAATAGTTATATATAACTGATTTTACTAGGTTTTATAAATTAAAATATAATCATTTGATAAGTATTTATCTATACATATAATACTCGTAAAATTCTAACTGACTTTGAATCTGTACATTAAATATTTTATGGAAAATCTTATTGAAATACTCATTATACCGAATGCATAAAAATCACTGTACCCAATCTATAGTTTTTAGATTTTTTGTCTCTGTCTGTCTGGGAACATATAACGAGGAAACCACTGGACAGTTTTTGATAAAATTTGGTATAATGATAACTGGTTATCCGAGTCAACATATAGGATACTTTTTACCGCGGAAAAATACTCATCTCTGAGAAATCTATACTAACCGCTAAATTGTACCAAGGGGCGAACCCAAGCGGAGCGAGAGTGAGCCGCTAGTTAAATATAAATAATAGAAGATATCAAAAAAAATCATGTTAATATTAAGCAAAAGAGGATAAATCAACAAATATAATATTAGCTAGCAAAACCGCAGGTAAAAGCTATAGGGTATATATATATATATATATATATATATATATATATATATATATATATTCTATCACATAGGGTCTCAAAGCACATGTCCCTTGCGAAATAGCCCGCAACCCTACCGTCTACTTAAAACTATGAAATCAGCATTATGTATATTATTGATCCGATTAGGAATGTCCTAGCAATAGTTTAAGTAGCCCTTATTTTTATAATGATAAGATTTATTTTAGAATAAACACTGTCACCTGTAGCCAAGTTGGATTACATTTAAAATTCAATACCGCGTAATGATGTAATGTTTTATTAGTATCTAGTTATTAAGCACGACGTTACTTTCAATTATAGTCAATAGTATATAATAGAAGACATATTTTTAGTATCTTTTGTCTGTCTGTCTGTCTGTCTGTCTGTCTGTCTGGTAAGGTTAAGTGTAAAGAACTAAATTTCTCTTTGAATGGCAATATAAATACTTAAAATTTATAATATTTTTTTTAGTTTTAATTGAAGCTAATATACATATATGTATACTAAAAAGTATTTCACACACGCTACAAATTTTGGCGCATCTCTCGACATCCAGCTTGGCATTCCACCCTATGATTGGATGCTGGCCAAGCTCAGCTATTGGTTAAACGTTTCATTGTTCCTTAAAGTCATTTGTAGTTCAGATTTTATATAACCTAACAAGCTGTCGCCTTTTACTTTGGGATGTTCGAGTAAAAAAATGTTATTAAGACTAACATCGGATAGCTATTATAAATACGAAAGTTTGTTTGTTACTCCTTAACGTCGAAACGGCTAGACAGATTTAGATAAAGTTTAATAGTTAATACAGGTATTTACTATTACCTAGAGGCTATTGATGGCTAATTTTCTTTTTTAATTTCATGGTAAAAGTTTCTATTTGGCCGCATTTGAAAGTTTTGACGAATCCCCTGCATTAGAGCTGCTCAAAAGTTTGTTTAATATTTATGTATGGAACTATCAGCCTAAAGATAAAACACAACTGAAGTGCTTTCATTGAACTAGAAGGTTCATAGAAGTGTTACTTTATTTCAGATAAAAAGGAGATTTTTTTTAAATAATTTATACTTACATATAATAAAATTGTAATTAAACCGAATCTGTACATTAAATATTTTTTCATAAATGTTATTGAAAGAGACTTTTTTATCGATGCAGAGGCTGAATCTATAGTTTTTCGATTTTTTGTCCGTCTGTCTGTCTGCCTGTTACCGCATCACAGAAAAACCACTGGAGGGACTTTGATAAAATTTGATATGGTGATAGTTGGTTATCCGGGTCAACATATAGGATACTTTTTACCGCGAGAAAATGTCTCATTTCTGAGACAAAATACAAAAACTGCAATGTAAGAGTATACTAATATGTAATACCTAAGAATTTGGTTTTTAGTCATCTGTACGCGGGCGGAGCCGTGCGCAATGCTAGTAAATTGTATAAAAAAATCTCTCTTTAATACATATATACTATATGTTATAGAATTGTATTTAAGTACTTTTAAGTATGTGTAAAAAATGTTGGCGCATCCCTCGCGATGTAACTTGGCAAGCGTTCCGCTGATTTGGGATTTTCAATTGCTAATGTCTCAATTTTTTTTCATAAGCACATGTTATTATCATGATATTTTAAAAGGCTTAAACTGAAAATATCGGATTTGGTTTGATTTAGTTATACATATTTATATATTACTAGCAGAACCCGCGGCTTTGCTCGCGCTAAAACTAAAAAAAATCTCTAAAAAGGTAGTTTCATACAAATTTTCATCCCCTATTTTACCCCCCTTATAGGATGTATTTCGAAAAATATTAAAATACGTATTTATTTCATTTCATTGAAGAGCAATAATACCGAGTTGTAAGTAGTTCTGATCGTAAATATTTTTTGGGATTGTATTATATCGTGTTTTCCCGTGGGAATTAGATAATCTCCCGCGGTAAAAAGTAGCCTATGTCACTCTCCAGCCCTCCAACTATCTCCACACAAAAAATCACGCCAATCCGACTCACGACGGTCACTTTATTTCGATGTGAAAGAAGGATAAACAAACAAACACTTTCACATTTATGATATTAGTATGGATAGGTTAGCTTTTCTCTGCAGCTTCGCTCGTATAGTATTTATATGTGATATCAAATCAATTCACTAAAAAAACGCTGTAATAGACATATTTTCAAATACGCTTACAAGCTGTTTAATGTATGTACGTTTTTCCTTATTTTTTTATAATTAATTTCACTCAATGTTTTTTTTTGGAATTTTTTAGTTCATATTTTTTAGTTGTTCATTGTCTTTTTTTCCTGAAAATAGGTTCCATAGCAAGTAAAATTAAAATATTTTTATAACTGTAAAAAAAAAATTGTGATGTAACGACTGCGTTTTACGGATATTTCTCTATAGATACTTGTGTTAAAAGACATTGCTTCTTGCCAAAGGTCCACTGGAAGGAACCTATAGGTTTTGATTCTCTTGCAACTATCAAAATATGCGGCATACAAGCCCGTACCATTTTGATGGCGTTGACTTAGAAGTTTGAATTTTTCACAACTCCAAGAGATTGCTGACCTGAGTATTCGATATTAATTTCAACTTTATATCTCCACGCTTTCCTGAGAAAAAGGCATTTGACGGACAGATAGACAAACAACGAAGTGATCCTATAAACATTATAGGCTCACTATACGGATACGGAACCCTAAAAGTAGATCCGATAGTAGCATGTGCAGTCATTAATTCAACTTGTCTGTAATTCAGACACTGGATAGCTGACGTGAACTCGCATTCATTTACAACTAATATATAAATCTTCTGTGAATATAGCAATAACTCTTGGTTGCCTTTATAAATGGCAGTGACACTGTTTTGCCCTATCCGTTATATCCGTTACGTTTGTTAAGAAAGCTTTTAATATAGTTTTAATATACTACATATAGGATTACATTACTATCCGACTCTTTAGTATTATATATATATATATATATATATATATATATATATATATATATATGTATATATATATATATGATTGTATGCATCTATGTATCTATCTATTCCTATAGCACACTGACGCCTAAATAGTGTGATGTGGTTAGATTCATCATAGTTGCGTGAATAACATCTATACAAATAAATAAAATTGAAGTGTTCGTTTGTAATGTCAAAATAACAGCTTTTTACTAAATGAATACGAAAGCATATGGTAGTTGTAAGAAAAAAAACATTTTTTTACCTTTTTTGTCTGTCTGTTTGTTCCAGTTAATCTCCGAAACGGCTGAACTGATTTTGACTGTACTTTCACTGGCATATAACTGATATTATAAGGAAAAACTTAGGATACTTCTTTTTTAGAAAAAGTATTAGGGTACCGCGCAAACAAATTAAAACCGTACAAAATATAGTAAAGTTTCTAAAAGACACGCGAGTAAAGCAAGGGTGAATCACCAGCACTCAAGAGATAATAACACGCATACAGCTTGCTGTACGCTTTAAGTAGAACTAATTCGTTGTGAATCTATAATTTAGTATGATAAAATGATATATATAATATGTATATATAGGTACATGCCTACATCACAAATGGCGGTGACATAAAGCTAGACCCAACTCACGACCTACATATGTCCTGGCCGTTACACTTCTTAGAATATATAAAACATAAAGTATCAAAGTAAAAATGTTATTATGTACTTTGTTTAGTGTTTTAGTATAATAAAAGCATTTTTTTTCATTTGTTTCATTTATGTCAAGGCAGCTTTAGATGAAAGAGACAGTAAATTAAACAGAAGTAGTTTAGAAGTAGTTCTCATAACATGATTCCTTTCTTTGTAACTGACATCCAAAAAAAGAGGCTTTATATGTCTGGACTATCTTTTTTTAAATAAAGAGGTATGGGTATTTCTCCGAGATTGCGTTCTTCAATTATTTGGCGTGTCTTTAATCATAAGAGTATGTTGAATAGAGCCAAAAATGAAAATATTTTTTGGCCAGATTAATCAGATGAAGGACGCAATCTCCGAAATACCCGTATACCTACAGACTTCAAAAACGTCGACTTCAAAACGTTCGTTTGAAGTTGGGCAAAAAAGATAATGAGTAGCCTATACCACAAACTTATGTCGATCGGTTTTTGTATCAAAGAGGGGCAAATTAAGAAAAAAAAAACATTCGCATAATATTACTAGCGAACCGTCCTCACTCAAGCTTAATTACTTGATTACAAAACATCGAGTATTTTTCTCTTTCCAGAAATATAAAATGTATTGTAATATACAATGTATGTATATAGCAAAATCTTCCGAAAGAAAATGATTAAATAACTGTCAAAACCGTATCAAAATCTGTTGCGTAGTTAATATATATTATCCATAACGAAGTTATGGGGGGGTGGAAAATGCTCTGAATCCCTTCGAGAAAAGGATGGTACTGCCGTGCCCTTTTTTGCTCGACTTGTTTGCTCGACTTGGCGGGGGCACTGCCGTGCCCCCCGATATATATATATATATATATATATATATATATAACTGATAATAAACTAAAACGTATATATATATATATATATATATATATATATATATACGTTTTAGTTTATTATCAGTTTAAAGCAAAAATATCCATCAGCAACTAACCGTGACGTACAGATAGACAGATATCGAAACTCTATATAAGTAAAGCAACACTAAACAATATACCCATAGCCAGGACACAATGCATAATATAGAATATGCACTTATACTTAAGAATTACAAGAACCATTATGTTCTGACGTAAACGGTTTTCTCTTGCGAATTGTTTTGTGTATCATTTCCTGTACTGAGGTAAATAATACCGTATAAAGAATCTGAACAGCTACTTTATACTACTCATATTTATATTAAAAAAAATTTAAAAGCCGATGTCAGTTTTTAGGGTTCCGTACCCGGAGATTCAACGGAACCGTATTACTAAGCTTCCGCTGTCCGTCCGTCCGACCGTCTGTCAGAGGGCTGTATCTCATACACCGTAATAGGTAGAAAGTAGAAATTTTCACAACGGTTGTACATATTTCTATTGCCACCATAATAACAAATAAAAGAAATATTTAATGTACAATTTCGGGTTGATTACAATTTTATTATATGTGATGATAGATGAACAAGTATCTTACTCATATCGAAAACGTTATAAATCCTATTGTAGAAAATGTTAAAAACTAAAAAAATAATAATATCTGCAGACTTCATATTTAAATATGTCAATCTTACAAATAATACGAATCGTATGAAATACTAGCATTGCCCGCGGCTCCGCCCGCGTGCAGATGATCAAAAACCATTCTTAGGTTTTACAGATTAGTATACTTTTACATTGCAGTTTTTACATTTTTTCTCAGAAGTGAGATATTTTCCCGCGGTAAAAAACTACCTATATGTTGACCCGGATAACCAGCTATCAGCATACCAAATTTCATCAAAATCCCTCCATTGGTTTTTGCGTGATGCGGTAACAGACAGACAGACAAAAATTGTAAGAACTATAGATTTGGCGTCAGTATCGATAATAATGACTATTTCAATAAGATTTTCCAAAAAATATTTAATGTACAGATTCGACTCAGTTAGAATTTTATTATATGTATAGATTTTAAAATCCCATTCATAAAAAAAATTGAACTGAATGTTAAAATCCGTCTCAGTTTCCGCTATAGAGTATGCCAAAGAAATAAACATATGTAGGTACATTAACCCACACATAGAGAAGTACATACATACATCTATACATACATACATACATATATACATACATACATATATATGTGCGAGATAAATACCTTTATTGGCCGTCGGATAAAAATATGTTTGCCTTAAAAATTTCAGAATTGCCGACACAGAGGCCAAGCGGTTTATCATTAACAAGGATAAATTTGAAGAAAGAGCATTCGTTTTAAATATAAAAATAGGACAAGTACGAGTTGCTCACTGAGGGTTCCGTAGCATCAAGCGACGACAATTGACGAAGTTCGAAAATCCATCCTTTAATCCCTCTACGACCGCGGCCACGCCGGCGTGTCAGTAACAATAGATTTCTTAGAATTTTAATTAATTTCTTAGAAATTTACCTGCAGGTGTTAATTAATTAATAATATTATAAATGTGAAAGTGTGTTTGTTTGTCCTTCTTTCACGTCGAAACAGAGAGAAGGATGGGCGAAGTTTTTTGTGTCGAGATAGTTTGAGGGCTGGAGAATGACGTTGACTACGTTTAGATCAACTCATTCTAATAGGAAAACACGTTATAATACAACCCACAGCAACAAATCATCATACCTATGTACAATTAATACAATAATATATAGTCTATCATCTACTCCATACCAACAAAAGATAAACTATTAAAAAAAACTTCACTCATCTAAACTATATATTTTAGTAACGGCATATAGTATGTACTACTAATAAATATCCGAGTAAAATTAATGTGATTTCTGAGATACGGACAGATGGACAGACGAAGATAACAAAATTACAAGGCTTCCATTATTTTCTTACGACACCCTAAAAATCAGGCCCATGACTCAACGCGACGTATGCAGTAGGTATACCAGATTTTTTGCGACATTTTAACCCGTCTTTTGGACCGTGACGATTGGATTTATATTTTATCCACAGATAAGAACTGATGCATGTACCCTGAATAAATTACTTGCGGACTGGTTATTTATTTGCTTTTACTAAAAGGCCAACATTTACCATCGAAAATGAAATGGATAAGGCAATTTAATAACTAGAGTTTTCTCAGTGGTGAAGGTGGAAGTGGCGTCGGCCATTATCATTATTGAAAATTTATAAAAAAAACGTGTGTGTGTACTTATGTACGCACGTAAAAAGTTATGCTTCTGTGGCGTAGAACAAAAATAGCTAAATATTCTATATATGCTGCCTACTAGCATTGCCCGCGGCTACACCCGCGTTCAGATGTCTAAAAACCAAATTCTTAGGTTTCACATATTAGGATACTCTTACATTGCAGTTTTTGTATTTTTTCTCAGAAATGAGACATTTTCTCGCGTTAAAAATTTCAACAAAATCCGTCTAGTGGTTTTTCTGTGATGCAGTAACATACAGACAGACAGACCGACAGACAGACAAAGGACTAACCCGCGACAACTGAGTCGCTAGTAGATAATAATACTAGATTGCAATGAGAATGAAATTTGCCCGTGGCTCTGCACTCGTTTGGGTACTTTTAAAATATTAATCCTGGTTACGCGCTATCCATCTTCTTTCCGAAATACAAGCATTTTAACTTGGAAGTTAAAATTATCTTTTTGAAAAAGGTTACTTAAAAAGTCCATTTATACATGACGAGAAAGATTTAAAACAACAAAGGGTGAGAGGGCGGGGCACGTATCCCGGCAGGCATGACCTACATTTGCATTATATAGCACTAGTGTGTGAAATCTAAGTCACATAAGACTAACACGAAGTAGCTTTTTCTTTGAAAATGTTTTATTAAACACTTGCCGTTTCCCACGAATCTGACAGTGAATTTTTCACGATAACCGTAATACTGAATATCACTCTACAATCTGATTATATTTCGCATTTTATAAGAGTACTAGCGATTCACCATCGTCCCGCTCGTGTTCGCTTCTAGTTACGTTTTAGTATAGATTTCTCAGAGATGAGACATTTTCCCGCAATTAAAAGTATCCTATATGTTGACCCAGATAACCAGCTATCTTCATAGCAAATTTCATCAAAATCCCTCGAGTGTTATTTCCGTGTTGCGGTCACAGACAAAAAAAATCTAAAAACTATAGATTCGGCCTCTGTATCGATAATAATGTCTTTTTTAATAAGATTTAAAAAAAAATTGAACGTACAGATTCGGCTTAGTTACAATTTTAATATATACAGTATAGATAATCCATACTAATAATATAAATACGACCTGTCTGTCTATTGTGTAACGTTCTCAATTTTGGTATAGATTGACTGGGCCTCCAACATTTATCAACTCAGTAGGTAGTAGTAGTATGAAACTCGATCGATTTCTTATATTATATAAAGCTTTTATAAAGAAATTAATTATATTGCATATCAAAGTTTATGAGATACAAATATGGAGTCAGCATTTTGGGGGTAAGTTAAAATTTTATTTCTTAATACATATCAAATTACTTATATAAGTGCGGTAATGTTGCTAATAATGCGAGTTTTTCGTATAAATGAGTGCGTTCGTTTAAAAGAGACATAAGATAGAGTAATTATTTAAATTTGTTCGATTTTCGCCTTTATTTTCTGGTTCAAAGCTTAAGAAGTAAACTACAAAGCTTTAAAAGTCAAGACCGTTTTAAAAGGACCATTTCACCAAGTCCAAGGTATTCCACTGTAAAAACTAATTTTGCGACTTCGTCGAACACGTAGCAAAATTTTTTCGAAATATCACCAATGAGATATTGAAAGTAATATAGTTCTTATGATTTAGGGAATAAAGGTGGAAATGCTTTGTGTTTAGCGTTTCGATCGGCGGAATAAGTCGCCATTGCAACATTCCTTGCTTTACGATACAAGCAAAAGAGAAAATAAAAAGTCCTTAGTTTCTCTTTGACTTGAGCTTAGACATAATGAAATTCGTCCTTTATAAAAAGTATTTTATATGAAGTTGATGCAATCAATTTAATGGGATTGGAAGCTATAGTTCAATAGTATTGTTAGTGTTGAAACGAATGTTACTAGTTTGATTATTGCGTCGGCCTAAAAATGGTTAAAGGGGGAAAAAATCATAAAAAAACTACCGACAAAAAAAGCTGGAAACCGAAAAAAAAAAAATTTTATATTCTATAACTACGCTATTAAGATTTTCAGTATTGTTTCATTGATCGAATTTTTTTGTTAAAGTATTGTTTTATTATTTAAAAAAAAAATTAAGTGGAATTTAACTTCATGGATGTAATTTTTTTAAATTAGAATGGGACCGTTTTGAGAACTTCTCCATTTTTTGTCGTTAAAAAAAGGAAAGTTCCTAATTAATATTTCCAACTTTTCAATGCTTCAATCATTTGGAAAACCACATATAAATTTTCAACGATTTTCCAACAAACATTCCAAACGTTTATCAATCACTTAATTTTATGTCCTAAACCACTTTTCTTACAACTTGTATACCCTCCTTACATACCATTAGGATGACTGTGTATTTCAAGTTTTATAGTAAGCAATCATGGACTTTACGTTGGGGGTATAAAGACCAGTGAATATGTATAGTTTAAAAGAGTGGTTAGTCATTCCCATGAGTCTATTGCAAAAAGTAACTTAGTTCGCGTCTGAATATTAGTTTAAAACATGTAAATGCTAGAGGAAAACATAAAATAAACCTATCCCAAGGGAACTGTACATTTTTCGGGGATAAAAAATAGCCTACGTGTTATTCCAAACTATAATCTATCTCTGTGCCAAATTTCATCCAGATCCGTTCAGCCGTTCTGGCGTGAGAGAGAAACATCCATACATACTCACAAACTTTCACATTTATAATATTAGTATGGAAGTATGCATATTGCATATATCTTCAACGACAATTACTGCTTTTCATAACTCTTTTTTTAAATGAAGTGTAAACTAAAAATGGTCGATTACATATCGACCAACAACAAAACCCATTAAATGTGGAATAATCTATACATATAATACAATTGTAACTAAGTCGATTCTGTACATTAAATATTTTTTGGAAAATATAATTGAAATAGACATTATTATCAATACAGAGGCCGAATCTATAGTTTTTAGAATTTTTGTCTGTCTGTTACCGCATCACGAGAAAACCACTGGACAGATTTTGATGAAATTTGGTATGAGGATAGCTGATCATCCGGGTCAACACATATTCAACTTTTTACCGCGGGAAAATATCTCATTTCTGAGAAAAAAATACAAAAACTGCATTGTAAGATAAAACTAATATGTAAAACCTAAGAATTTGGTTTTTGGTCATATTACGCGGGCGGAGCCGCGGGCAATGCTAGTCTATACTAAAAGTTAAAACGTAACTCATAGGGATGAACCCGAGCGGAGCGAGGGTGAGTCGCTAGTACATACTATATATTCTAAATGTAAAAGTTTGTTCGTCCGTATTGTCCTTCTTTCACGTCGAAACAGAGTGAATTGGAGTGATTTTTTGTGTGGATATAGTTCGAGGGCTGTAGAGTGACATAGGCTATTCTTACCGCATGAGATTATCTCATTCCGACGGGAAAACATTATAATACAACTCACAACAACTCATCATCTCAAATCTATAATCGTAAAAAGTACCCAAGGACGAACCCGAGCGAAACGAGATTGAGTCTAGTTGCTTATAAATTAATCTTAATAATATCTTTTTTAGTTAAAACGTAATTATTATTATTGAATTTGAATCAAAACTATATATAAATATACCCACCGACTAAATTATAAGCTGATTAAATATAAAAATAATACGACTAAAGTATTTCATTTGTACAACTGTTATTTGCAAACCAGTTAATATATTATATACCCATGTGGTTTATTTGAAAACGACTTCCCCTCGCTTCATAGGTATTAATTTTTTGCGGTGAACCCTAATTCTTTTTCTAAAATAAACGCCTAAGATACTTATAATATCAGCAATCTGCCAGTGAAAGTTCCGTTAAAATCTGTAAAAACATCACGGAGATTAGTCAGAACAAACAGACAGACAAACATTTTAAAAATTATTTTTCTCATAGTAAGTACCGTATATACTTTCACATACATTTAGTAAAAAGCTGTTATTTTGACATTACAAACAATTTTCATTTGTGTAGTTTGAATTTTATGACATTTACTAGCATTGCCCGCGGCTCCGCCCGCGTTCAGATAACTACAAACCAAATTCTTAGGTTTTACATATTAGTATACTCTTACAATGCAGTTTTTGTATTTTTTCTCAGAAATGAGATATTTTCCCGCGGTAAAAAGTATCCTATTTGTTGACCCGGATAACCAGCTATCATCATACCAAATTTCATCAAAATCTGTCCAGTGGTTTTCTCGTTATGCGGTAACAGACAGACAGACAGACAAAAATTCTAAAAACTATAGATTCGGAGTCTGTATCGATAATAATGTCTATTTCAATTAAATTTTCCAAAAAATATTGAATGTACAGATTCGATTTAGTTACAATTTTATTATATGTATAGATTATAATTATAATAATTATTATATAGTCTGTTTCTATATTTTTCATGATCATTTAAATAATCATCGCTATACAGATCTAATGTAACATTAAGACCGATGCTCAACAATCGGCCTCTTACGTGCAAGTGGGACAAGGCTGAGTGATTTCCATCGGAGTCGTATTGTAATTTGTGCTTGCATTATTATAATTTTTTGATTACTCGCGTAATTTACAAAATGTAACTGTACCTAAATAGTAATTAAATATTACGCGTTGGTAGTAAAAGTATTATTTAGTTGAATGAAGATGAATAAAAGTACTGATATTCTAAAATGATCTAGATTTTGATCTCGTGTTTTTTTTAAAGAAACAATACGGATAATCTTATTAAAAATTCAGTTATTTAGTATAGTATACATACAAATTTCTAAGTGGCATCGTTGTCTTTAGAAATCACAGGTGTTTCGCTTACAGGACCAAGAACTCTTCATAATATGGATGTTTCTTCAGATTTCCTTCAATCAAAGCGCGACATTATTATATAAATTATAATATAATAAAGATATAAAAAGACACAAGAAAACAAACATACACATCTACGGGTAGAAAGTGAGAAGTCACAATCTCTCTATTCTGTTTTGTAAATTACCCTTATAAATATGTATTGCATTCGTGCTCATCACACAAATGCATGCCCCTAGCGGGACTCGAACCCGCGACCGCTGGCACAGTAAGCACAAACTACAAACTGGATCAAACGAATCGCCAAAAAAGAAGATATTTTTTAAGATAAATACAAGTAATGTTGCTCTACCAAGCAAATTAAAATACATACCTATAGGTATGATATGCAATCAAGAACAACACTAATCATATATTATAACTAGCATTGTCCGCGGTTCCGCACGGGTTCAGATGACCAAAAACCGAATTCTTAGGTTTTACATATTAGTATACTCTTACAATGCCGTTTTTGTATTTTTGACCCGGCTAACCAGCTATCACCATACCAAATTTCATCAAAATCCAGTGGTTTTTCTGTGATGCGGTAATAGACAGAAAGACAAAAAATCTAAAAACTATAGATTCGGCTTCAGTATCAATAATGATGTCTATTTCAATAAGATTTTCCAAAAATATTTCATGTACAGATTCGACTTAGTTTTGAATTTTATTATATGTATAGATACATATTTACATTTACAAAGTACATAAATATCTCTCACGCAATTCGTAATATATACTTACTTGGTGCATGTTGTAAACAAAATTGTATTATAATTTAGCATTTCCTTACTTATTATTACTTTATTTACCTTAAATAATAATAAAAATACAAAAGTATTTTTTTTCTTCAGTTTTTTCATGTTTACAATAATTAATTTTAACAAAAATGTTACCACTTTCAAAATAATGTTTTTTTTTTTATTATATTGGGCTACCCAGTCATCCCATTATTAATATCATAAATGCGAAGTTTGGATGGACGGATGATTGTTATTCATTTACACCAGAACGGCTGAACGGATCTGGATGAAATTTGACACCGAGATAGATTATAGGTCACTTTTTATCCCGGAAAAATGATGTAAATAAAATCCCGGAAAAACGGTTGTAAATGTAATTTTACATTTAGTTATGTTTTTTTTCCCAAAGCAAGAGATCGACTATCTATTCCATACTTACCATTAAAACGTACCTAAGGACGAACCCGAATGAAGCGAAGGTGAGTTGCTAGTTAAAAAAATAAAAAATAAATCCCACTTCAAAAAAATAATAATATAAAAGTAAAAAAAAAACTGATTGGTAGTTTTCATTTACTATAGATACCTAATAAGCTATTCATCGAAATTGGTGTGCTTTGATTTGTATCGGCAGGCATCGGCTTCGAAAATATCTGATTAGATGTTTATAGTAAAAGAATACTACCAATCAGGTTATTTTTTATTTTTTAGTATTTTTTTGTGTGTAGTCGGTTTTTTTTAAGTTTTTAAATTTCTACTTTTAGTGTAAACATAGTAACAGCGAAGTAAAAAGAAAGTATTTGAATAAAATATTCGCTTAAGCCGTTTATGTTAGTTTGATGCCAATTTTTATATGAAGACTAACAAACTAAAATTCGCTTTTATTAGTAAGACTAAAAATCAGGCTCGAAAAAGCATACACTTTCAAACAAAACCAAAAATATTCCCAATCTGTTAATAAATGTGTATGTGTGTATGTATGTTAATAAATGACGGAGTTCTGAGGAAAGAAATATTAAAAAAACAGCCGAATTGAGAACCTCCTCCCTTTTGAAGTCCCATAGTTTTGAAGTATTTCCTTCTTATTGAAATCGGTTAAAAACTGAGCGACGCGTGTTAGAGCCTGAGCTAAACGAGAGCAAACCCCTAGAATAATAATTGTTTGAATTGCTCCCATTCTCAGAATAAGTTTTCATATACACATGCTATTATTCGTTTCGTTTGTACTTAACTCCTATATAATCTAAACTTGAAAATCGAATTTAACCCTGATTAACATATCCATTTCAAAGTTCAACATTTACATCTCGATCGGATAGTAGAGTAGGTGGATAGTGGCACTCTTCAATGGCTTCTAGTACAAACTTCAAAGGGCTCAGTTACTTTAGACTTTATAATTGATCAAAAACCTGTTATTTAAGTATTTTAAAAGTACAACAAAAAAATCATTTATCATATTTTCTACATGTCATATTCATTTCTATATTTATATTCAAACTAGCGACTCACCCTCGCTTTGCTCGGGTTCGTCCCTACGTTTTAACGGTTAGTATGGAATACAAATCTTTGAATTTCTCGGCTTTTCTGTACTAGAATATACAAGTATTATACATATAAAACTTCCTCTTGAATCACTCTATCTATTGCTGAAAACTGCATTAAAATCCGTTTAGTATTTTAAAAGATCTAAGCGAACAGACAGCGGAAGCGACTTCATTTTATACTATATAAAGACTTGTTATAACATTATGGCTGCATGTTTTACAATTGACGTTATGTTTTATGCATTTTTAAATAATGTTGGCAATTATCGCTGTTTAAAAGTAAAATAGTGATGTTCTCGAGCTTTTTACAAGAAAATATTATCCCACGGGAATTGACATATCGTGATTAAAAGTAGGCTATGCCACTCTTTTCTCAGTAAACAATCTCTTTTGCAAAATAAATGAAAAAAAAAATAAATGAAAAAAATAATAGATACATTTAAAACAAACAGATTAGTAGAAGACAGTGGTAGTCCAGTGGTAACATGATGACCACTTTTCTCACGGCGAAGGAAAACGTGAAGAAACATGCATTTCTGAGAGAATCTAACAAGTTTTCGAAAGACATTTGAAGTTCGCCAACCTGCACTTGGCCAGCATGGCAGATGATGCCCTGTGAGACGGTAAAAATGGCCGAATCATACAAACACATGTTAGTGATACATTAATAATAGAACAGCAGTATTGAATCGAACATTACTATAAGGAAAATATGTAAAAATAAAATACTTGTCCTACATCCTCATTCTCACTAATAATAATAGGCGAAATAATGTCCGAATGTTTATTCTACATATGTATATTTTTGTAGGCAAAATGCTAGAACGATTCCGATAAAAATTGGAAGAGTGACAGTTATTTTTGTTGTTTCGAGATATTGAGGTTATTACTTTTTATACTTAGGTTATCAGGGAAAGGGCAAATTACTGCTTAGAAACTGAACTTGATACAGGAAATTCTGCGTAACTTGATACTCATTCTATGACATAATTTATTTGTCAATGCTATAATTTAAGCGGCATTGCTAATTCTTATTATAAATGCAACTAGCGACTCACCCTCGCTTTGCTCGGGTTCGTCCTTAGCTTGCTTTCCAGTACAAACTTTCATCCCCATTTTCTCCACCTTAAGAGGTGATATCCGGGATAAAAAGTATCCTATGTCCTTCCCAGGGTTTCAAACTATTTTTTGTACCAAATTTCATCTAAATCGGTTCAGTCGATCTAGATATCACAAACTCACAAACTTTACGTCTTTATAATATTAGTACAGATGTATTGATAAATTAATATGTTTGGAGAATTTTTTTGATAGATAAATATATTTTATTTGACACTAGCGACTTACACTTGATTCCCTAGCGTCCCTAGATACCTAGGTTTTAATTATTTTGCACGAACCCCTAATCCTTTTCTAAAATAAAAATAGCCCAAGTTATTCTTTATAACACCAGCTATCTGCCAGTGAACGCCCCATCAAAATCAGTCAAGAGATTAGCCGGAACAAAGGACAGATAAAAATGTTAAAAATTGGCTTTTTCTTATAAGTACCGATATACCTATAAGTATTTAGAAATTTTGTACCTACACTCATGTCGACTAAATAAGAAAATACAATATTAACCAACCTATTTGTACAATGATCTAGGCGTATATTCATAATTCAAATAACCTTTTCACTTAAGGACAAATGATTGCCCAAAAAAAGAAAGATGTAAATTATCTGCTATATCGGATGAATCAGCGTTTAAGATGCAACCCACATAATTTATGAACAGCTACAGATATCATGTGTAAAGAACACGTATATCGACATTGTGCATCGGCCGGGTAATAGCACCTCAGTCGATGTCGGAAAGTAAAAAATGAACTCGACTCGTCCGAGTTACGCGACAGATTTTAGAAGATCGCAGAAATGACGGGGATCGGTTGAAGCGTTTATACTGTTTCACGTGCCGGGTAATATCTATAGGCTTAACTTTTGATATAAGAGGCCGTTCACAAGGCGCGGTCGAATGCAATTATCTTATCCGCCATGATGCCACAATATACTATGTACATAATATTTTGTCTAAAATTAACTTTATATGCTATCTTAAATTATGTAATTGTTATCTTTTGTATTAATAAATGCACGCATGAATGAAAGATAATTTTATTGACCTTTCGTCCACATCACCGAGCCGCCTACGTTCAGCCTATTGTTTACTTGAATGCTTTAAAATTTAATGTCACCCATTAAATTTTTAACATTACGTATTAAAATATTTGATTTCTTAACAACAAATAAAGTAACATTCGCATTTCCTATTAATAAATATATACAACAAAAACCTTACAACCAGTCATAACTAATTTATCAATGTCGTAATTTGCTAGTAAATAATACATTAATTAGCTAAAATAATATACATCGCTCGGAAGTAACAAGCAAACAGCCATATTATAACCGTTATCTGTATCGTAATATAAAAATACATACCAAAGTAAACACGCCGTTTGGGCGTTATTTAACTAAATATTTGGGTGACAATGCTACTAAAGCTTGTTAGCTGCAACTGCATTATGCACTTATGTTTCACGTTTGGCACCTGGCATTCTATTTATAGAGATGGGGAAAGCGTTTACTAGTGACCAACGAGCGCACAATACAAAATTACAGATATGTCCAACTATCAACGACACAAAGTTATCACAGTATCTTTTCACACAAGTAAAATTATAAAATAACTTTCGCACGCCTTCCGCCGTAACGGAGACAGATAATGGACTGGCAAGAATTCGAAACGTCAAATTCGAATTAAGAACGCGATGGCCGCTAGCCGCCACTAAAATTATTGATTTAGCAGCGTTACAAAACAACAAAAGATATAAAACGGGCCAGTTGCACACCCCCGCGCGGACCGAATCGATCAGAATGATAATTGTCGCGCACAAAGACCGAGTACTCACCTAGGCAGACGGAATGCACAATATAACAACACAACACGATATCAGCAAATATTATTCTTTATACGCACTGTATCACTTAAATCACTTAGATTTGTCAATAATAATAATAATAATAATGGTTAATTAGTGCGAATTAATAGCGTTTTGTGTCGGAGACGCGAGCGATTCGACGACCGCTGGCAAGATGGCTCCGTATGCCGCGCGGCGGCCGGCCCCCCGCGCCTCGTACGTGCAATGAAAGATAGGTGGCCGGCACACCGGGTGACGGGGACCGGCGACCCGTCCGGGGACGCTCGACACTTCGACTCTATCGCGAGATACGACTTGCGATACCATACAGTTTACTCTTACTGCTCTGTTGTATTGATTAGTTAATAACGTTATTATTTTAATCGTTTTTATAAGGATGCTAAAATCAAACAGGTATCTAATTATTAGAATTATGACTCAAGACATCCTACTAACAACCGGTTCGAATACTAAAATAAAAGGAAATAGAAATCATTAGACCATGACTAATCATTACTAGCATGTTAATGGATGTTATACATTGATATGAAATTTGAAACGGACAAATTTAGAACAAAAAAATATCTTCGAACGTATCCCACGACGCGAGCATCGTGTGCAACGTATCTTTCCCTTCACACCGAGCCTGATCCCCCCGCCTCTACCGACCTCTTATATACTGCTCTCTTTACAACAAAAAAAACACCAATTTCCCAAATTCCCGAGCGGACCGAGCGCTCTCTCGCTCGTGGCAAACCTAAGATGGCCGACGGCTTCCATTTTGATCGCAGATTACCGCGTCCCCCGATTGTTCAAAGCCTGAGCGACACGGCGTCCTCACATTACAACTCGCTTTATAAACATACGGCACATGAATTTAGGCTAAAATTTCCCGTTCTATACGACGGTGGAGACGCTCGGCCGTTTCAACTACTATTTTAGCTTAGTTATTGGTATCGATTGAATAATGGAGGAAAGTTACCGATAAATGGCCGCTTTAAAACGTATCGTTTTGTCTCTTTCATTATTTGTACCTGCGACAAGTAATAAAACAAGTACGCCACGATCTGTAAACTTACATAGATCGCGAATGTGTGTGTAGCGTTTCTTTCTCTAGGTATTGATGTTATTATTACGTGGTACGCTCCGTTTGGATTTTGAGGGCAAAACGTGAATAATACTTTAATGTATCCGATCTTATAATGTTGAGATAAAACTCTATAACAGCTATAAAATTACAAGCTCATGTCATTTCTTAAATAATAGTAAACTAAATTAAAAAAAAATCTTAATATAACTGATTGAAAAGAACAGGTTTTTTTTTATATTAAGTCAAGTTATAATTTAATAAAATCGCCTTTTGATAAATGAACCCTAAAATGTAGACATAATATACTAATAATATACTTATTACATATTCTATATACAATTTAAAAAAGGTTAAGAAATAATTAAAGTTATGTGTTATCTATATTTTAAAGTGAAAAATGCACTAGCGTCATTTAACATAATTAAATCATTAAAAGAAACAAACAAAGAGTTTAGGTAAGTAATCGAAATACAATATCGAGTTAAGCAAATATCGACCATAAGTCGTTACTGTTACGATCAAAAAAAAATTGTAGTTAGTGTTATTATTTTAATACATAAGTATGACAGCACTAGCGGTTTACCCGCGCTTCGTTTGGATTCGGCTTTAGAAAAATAAAAAAATCTATCCCACGGGAACAGTACATTTTTCCGGGATTAAAAGTCTATGTGCTATTCCAGACTATAATCTATCTCTGTGCCAAATTTCATCCACATCCGTACAGCCGTTCTGGCGTGATTGAGTAACAAACTATAATACTTTTTGTTTAGCACTATTGTAAAAACGGTTAATACATACTCGTACAAACAAACATCAAGCCCTGTTTGTTAATCGTGAAAACTTATAACTAAAACAAAAATAATATAAACGACAAAGGTAAGCTCGTTTCGAGTTTGCAACTGCTATTTGCAATTTAAGAAAGGTTTTATTTATATTGGCTGAAGCTACGGAACCCTCAGACCGAGAAAACGGTTCGCACTTGACTAATTTTAACTGTTTTTTAAAAGAAATACACATACTAAATACGTATGATATTCCTACATTAAAAAATAAAATTATCATGCGAGATATGTCAATTTGAACCTTAACTTCGAAGTGAAAGTACCTATTAAATAAATTATAAGTAATTAATAAATTGAACGTAATTAAGTATGTGAATATTAAAAGACTAGTTTGCTTCCCAACTTTTATCCCCATTTTCACCCTCTTAAGGCAGGATTTCTGAAATAAAAAGTTTCCTATGTCCTTCCAAGGGTCTTAAACTATCTTCTTACAGAATTTTATCCAAATCGGTTCAGTAGATCCAGAGATTACCCCCTACAACGTCACGAACTCACAAACTTTACCTCTTTATAATATTAAGTATAGATTATTGTACAGAGAATTTCGTGATTCACGTATGTATGTATATACATAATCAAATAGCGAGTTTTAATTAAAATATGTATAATTATATATTAAATATAAATCGATTACAATAACTGAAGTTTAAGAATCGAGTATTCGTTCGATTCCAGTTATCGATTATTTCTAGGCCTAAGCGACTTGCTAATTGCAATGCTAAAAACCACTATGTCATCTTTTAATACATCTAATAAATTTTACATTCTTGACTTTGATGTGGTTTAAATAATTATTTAATATTAAAAATAGTACACCGATTTGAACATTACCTAAAAGTAATATTGCCTTAGGGCTGTTCCTTATATTTTTTATGCGACCACCCTTGAGTGTAAGCTATATATTAAAAAAAATGTTTATAAATAGATTCGGAGTTGGGGGATATTGTGTAACATACTTAAACAAAAAAAAAACAAGATTGAGATGCCTCCTATTTTACATGTAGTTAAAACGTATCGATTTTATTTTAATAATAATAACGGAATGAATAATTTTTTTATGGATAATCGTTTTCTTAATACTGCACAGATAATTTATAACATTCGTTATAACTACAGATAATACAAAAATTAGTTATTAAAATCGAAATAGTTATATCACTTAGATGTTTTATGGTGTTTTGTCGCAAGGTCGCGGGCAAAGTATTATTCTTCATTAACAAGTAAAAAAAATAATAATTTATTATTTCCTTTAATAGGCAGGTGATAAAAATACCTACACGTATCAGTTGAAAATTCATAAGAGCAATTAATTAAATGTCAAAGTTAGTTCTCTACATATCCAGTCTAGTGGCATTTCACCATTCAGAGTAATTACAAATAAATTATAATCACTATATGTATATAATATAAGTAAAACGTATGTTTATGTGGGATTCTTTATATGTATACTAGCGGCTCATCTTTGCTTCGCTCGGGTTCGTTTCTAGAAAAACTAAAACAAATCTATCCCACGGGAATCGTACATTTTTCCGGGATAAAAGTAGCCACATAGGCTGTATGTATATATGTATGTGACTATATGGTAAAAAAGTGAATGACTAGCGATAGGCTTCTCTCAGGGCCTATCTGCATTATATTATATCTCTGTGCTTTTTTAAGAATACTTCGTAATATTTATATGATACCTGTTGTAATGAAAAATGTACCAAATTCAATCCAGATAAAGTAATCGTAGTTATATACAGTAAAAGTATAACCTAGCAAAAATATTTAAAAAAATACAATGATAAAATCTCGAAAAACACTATAGATATTAGATAGCCCATTATTAACGTGTGTACTTGAATAATCTTGTGATGCATGTTCAAACTCAGGATTCGTAATTCGCACCTGTGAGATTTTCTGAGAAAACCTCATATGGGAATCTGCACTCCTCAGTGTGCCTAAATTCGAGTTTTTACAAAAATATTTGAAATGGGTTGGTGTCCTTTATTTGGTCAGCGCGGTGGAATATGGCTTTTCTCCCTCGCTTTAGGTGGGGGAGGGGGGCAGGGTCCACCAATGGCGCGTCAAAGAGTTAAAAAAAAAATGATATGTCAAAAACTATCGGTTGCCCAGTTTAAAACGCACCAACGGATAGGCAGACAAAACACGCTGTATTTATAAGATATACGAACATTCAGTGTTCATTTTCAAACTAATCCTTTATACGCTCGTTAAAGCCCCGTTATGATCGGTTCTGCCTTGGCGAAAATTTTTTAATGTTTTTTGCACTTTGGTATCTTCATCGTGCAAATAATCGTATGAGAACAAGCAATATGAGGTATTTTATTTTTGACATATGATAGAGGTAGATTAAATATTATTCTAATCGGGTGTTCATTTTTGTATGTGACGCCATATTTTCGCAAATTGTGAATCGATTTTCCCATATTTTCAGTGCTCCCATAAAAATTTCAAGAAAAAAGTTAGTCCCAAAAGCTAATTTATTATTAACTACATAATTTACATAATATAAAGCCATTTTAAAATTGGTGTATATTAGTTAGATACATCATGTTTTATTTATTTGTGTATAAAGAAAACTACTTTATAGATTTTTATACTCTGTAAGAACTTTAATTAAATATTTTTTTAATATATAAAATTACTAGCAGAACCCGCGGCTTCGCTCACGCGAAAACTACAAAAAATCCCTAATAAGGTAGTTTCATACAAACTTTCATCCCCTATTTTACTCCCTTATAGGATGAATTTAAAAAAATGATAAAACACGTGTTTATTTAATTTCATTGAAGAGCCTCAATGCCAAGTTTCAAGTAATTCTGATCATACATATTTTTTTGGATTGTATTATAACGTGTTTTCCCGTGGGAAATAGATAATCTT
Source organism: Brenthis ino (assembly GCA_921882275.1). Classification (NCBI taxonomy): domain Eukaryota; kingdom Metazoa; phylum Arthropoda; class Insecta; order Lepidoptera; family Nymphalidae; genus Brenthis; species Brenthis ino. Next base: position 22,286,145 of record OV170231.1, read on the forward strand.
CCGCGGTAAAAAGTAGCCTATGTCACTCTCCAGCCCTCCAACTATCTCCACATAAAAAATCACGCCAATCCGTCACTCCGTTTTGACGTGAAAGAAGGACAAACAAACAAACACACTTTCACATTTATAATATTAGTATAGATACATACCTATACCTTTTATTCGAATAAAAAAAATGTTATGTCATCAATAAAAACTAGACTATACAACTACAAGATAGAAACTAGTTTAGAAAGAATTCTAATCCTTTTGCAATTCAAGTATACCAGGAGTCCTGGAGCGTGCACCCTTAAACGAGATATCTACAAACGATATCGCAAATAAGAAAACTAAATAAAATGGCTATCCCATTTGCAAAATGATTTAAATTTAGGGTCGATTTATACAAATAAATATGGGAAATTTAATATGAAAGAAATAATTAACTAGCCAAGTTATCGCGTAACAAACAAAAAACAAAAAAAAACAAGACGAATTGATCACCTCTTTTATTTTGAATTCGGTTAAGAATATATGGCAATATAATATTTTGACCACGTGACATTACCCTTAAATGACTTTTCCATACATTATTTAGGTTTCTAGAAGCGATAACGATTGTAGAATGTCATCTTGTCCAAGTCCGTTGGATGCGTTACGGAAACCATTAATAAAGACCCTCCTTAGCTTTGCGATTCAAGGAACTAATAGATCATGTTAACTAGACAGCAAAAAAGAGCAACGACCTGCGTCTGAGCTAACGTACACAGAGGTTTCATAAGGTGATCGTGAACAGTGAAGGCGGTTGTATGGATCCTATGCCGTAAATGGTTTGCCGTTTGTGCTAAAACCATTGTGTAGTCTTGTCTGTACGTAAAATGGCTGATATTGAAGAAATGTAAGAAATCTTTGTTTATTATATGGCGTAATGTTATTATGTGAAAGTAACTCTGTCAGGATATGAATGAAACGATTTTGATGATTTTTGAACTACTAATATATTAAAAAAAACTGTATGTTTGCTTGTTTATTATTCATCATATTTGTGTACTTTTCATCCAAATCTGTTCAGCCTTTTGAGTGTGATGAAGACATATATACACACATAATATATATATATATACATACATATTATTCCGATTATTCACTTAGTAACACTTTACGTAGAATCTAGAAAGGTTTATACAAACATTAGAAGGTATGTGTTGTGAAAGCTATAATACATCAAATACCAACCTATCAAACATTGGTATACCAACATTAAATAGTAATAAGCGCAAAGACGCCGCCCGGACCAATCAATATGACATGGCTGTGTACTAAAATATACATTCATATAGTTTCATTTGACGTTATGCTCTTATACCGCGACTTTACTTATACATTTCATATTTAATAGCTTTGGACAAATTGTTTCTAGTATACAATATTTAATAACATACTAGCATTGCCCGCGGTTACGCCCGCGTTCAGATGGCGAAATTCTTAGGTTTTACATATTAGTATACTCTTAAATTGCAGTATGTTGACTCGGATAGCCAGCTATCACCATACCAAATTACATCAAAATCCCTCCAGTGGTTTTTCTGTGATACGGTAACAGACAGACAGACAAAAATTCTAAAAACTATAGATTCGGCTTCTGTATCGATAATAATGTCTATTTCAATAAGATTTTCCAAAAAATATGTAATGTACAGATTCGGCTTAGTTACAATTTTATTATATGTATAGATATATCCTACTAATATTATAAACATGAAAGTTTGTGAGGATGTATGGATGTCTGGATGTATAGATATATGGATGTGTGTTACTCTTTCACGCAAAAACTACTGAATGGATTTTAATGAAACTTTACAATAATATAGCTCATACGTCAGAATAATACATAGGCTACTTTTTATCCCGGAAAAATTTACGGTTCCCGTGGGATAATTTGTTTTTGTTTTTTTAGAGGTGAACCCGAGCGAAGCGAGGGTGAGCCGCTATTGTACATAGATGAAGAGTTTGTATGTTTAATCGCGCTTATCTCAAGAAACAGTCAGATTTCAAAATTATTGAGCATTTTACAGCTAATCATCTTCTATATATAAATAAAAATGAACGGCTAAATGTGTTGCTACGCGCAAAACACGAGAATGGCATTGAATTATTGCAATTCTGAACGTCATGAGTCTACTACCAGTTCGGAAAGAAAAAGCCTCAGCCCTGACAAGAACTGGCGAAAGAAACTCAGCGGGATCAAAACGTGTATAATATATTTATGCCACCATAAGGGGTTTGATTGTTGGAGAAAGATGAAGGAAGGATTTATATAAAAGGTTTCTAATTGACAGAAAAATTAAAAAGACTCCCGAAAATTAATTGTTATTTAACGATTACACTGGCACGCGTGAAGCACTTAATCGAGTAATCATACGCCAAAATGCCTTACATCATTTTAGAAATGAGCTGATACTCTTACACTGATAGACCGATATTAACCAAACATAGCTAAGAACCACCAAACTGGCTTTCAAATAAAAAAACCCACATCGAAATCGGTCCAACCGTTTGAGAGCTACAATGCCACAGACAGACACAAACACAGACAGACATCGACGTCAAACGTATAACACCCCTCTTTTTGCGTCGGGGGTTAAAAAACAAACGAATTTAGAATATTCTTAAGTCTTGAAGTCGCGAAAAGTATAGCTGATCAATTTCGATCGTTGTAAATGCGACGTAGTTTCTCAAAATCGAGGACCTTACAACGGCGACCCTAATCGACACTATATAATATATATATATAATATATATATATATATATATATATATATATATATAATATATATATATATATAAAACTGCTATTATCTAAAGTCTGCGAAATAAAATGAGCTGGGATTCTGATAGTAAGTATGTACCAATTTGTGATTAATATCGAGAAGCATTTTTTGAAGTTTTACTTCTTTTGGCACGTTTGTAAAAAATATGAGAATAAAATTTTTACGATGCGCGCGCACATCGACAGCAATAAAGCGACATGATGAAGTTAGCTGTATTCCTTTTACAAACAGAGTTTTGACATACGAAACGAAATCTTTAGCTATTTTTGTTCTGTTACGTCAAAGAAATATAACTTGTTACGTGGTTATTTATTGTTCTTACTAAACGCTGATTTTTTTATCATCAAATAAAGTACTTTGTTTAATTAACCTTTGTTTAACTTACTTAAAAAATTAACTTTGTGAAAAAACTGTAGTACTCGATTTTTTCGCTTCTAACGATTAAAAATGATTTTAGATAACATATCTTTTATCTATACTAATATTATAAAGAGGTAAAGTTTGTGAGATTGTGAGTTTGTGACGTTGTAGGGCTAATATCTGGGTCTACTGAACCGATTTAGATGAAATTTGTTAAGATAGTTTAAGATCCTAGGAAGGACATAGGATACTTTTTATCTGGGAAGTCATTCATTAAGGACGTGAAAATGGGGATAAAAGTTTGTATGGGGAATCAAACTAGGGCTATAAAATACCAAAAAAAATTTTGAAATAGGACTGGTACTTTCAGAGATAAGTACATTTAAATTTTAAACAAACAAATAAACAAACTCGAGCTTTATATATGAATACTAGCTTTATATAACAATACTTAAAAATAACGTATTTCCATACAAACTTCCAACACTTTTCTTTTTCTACCTTTTTAGGGGTTGAATTTCAAAAAAACCTTTTTTACCGGATACCTACACCATACGTAGAATCTACCTATTCAATTTCCTACGTAAATTTGTAGCATTTCTAAGATTTCGTATTTAATCAGTGAGTGGTATAAAGAAGATACGTACGTATATATGTACATTTAAATTTATCTCTTAGCAAAAAACATAAATAACTTGGAATATTTACGATACAGTTCAAGAGCTGTAAAACAGCGAACGCCTATATCATATCCATAATACGACTTATGAAACAATGGTGTTTGCTTTATTAACGGGAAAACGTTTAGTTAGCGCGTCAAAGGCGCCCGGTCAGTCCAATCAATATGACGGTATAGAGCACTTATAAATATAGACAGTACACATAACTTGTCTCCTCTATATTTTATAGATACTCTGTATATTGGTATAGCTGTTGATAGGGTTGCCACTTTCCAGAATTTTTGAGGAAATCAATTTTTAATTAATTGTTTTTACTATTTTTACAAGTACCTTTTATTAATATATTAATATGTTATCTGTATATCAGTTATTATCTAATAGAACTAATAGAACTTTTTAAATAAAAACTAAGCAATGTATTTGTAAATTGAAACCAAAACTATCAGCGGCGCCGCGAGAAAAAGCTGCTGTCTGCTAATGAACTTATTTAATTGTTTTATAAAATTTAATCGTGGTGGTAATAAATAATAAATAATTTTGTATGAAATAAAGAGAACTGTAAAAAAAATTGTGTGTGTACTTATGTACGCACGTAAGAAGTTACACTTCTTTAGCATAACAGAACAAAAATAGCTTAAGATTTCATTCCGTATGTCACAATTCTCTGTTTGTAAAATTAATGCAGCTAACTTCATCATGTCGCTTTTTGGCTGTCGGTGTGCGCGCGCATCGTAAAAATTTTACTCTCATATTTTTTTCCAAATGTGCCAAAAGAACTAAAACTTCAATAACAATATTCTTAACTCATTTTGTTTATTTATGAATGAATGTAAAGAGATGAATCGTACATTTAAATATTAAATACTAGCATTGCCCACCAAACCAAAAACCAAATTCTTAGGTAATACATATTAGTATACTCTTACATTGCAGTTTTTGTATTTTTTTCTCAGAAATGAGACATTTTCCCGCGGTACTAAGTATCCTATATGTTGACCTGGATAACCAGCTATCATCATACCAAATTTCATCAAAATCGGTAACAGACAGACAGACAGACAGACAGACAAAAATTCTAAAAACTATAGATTCGGCCTCTGTATCAATAATAATATTTATATCAATAAGATTTTCCAAAAAATATTTTATGTACAGATTCGGCTTAGTTACAATTTTATTATATGTATAGGTGATATAGTTTTCCTCCAAAGGCTTAAAGAGATAATACATGTAGAGCTTTTAGTTACTTCTATACATATAACACACCACAGACATACAAATCACAGACAACCCTGTGGATAGTATGCAGAGGTGAAACATTCGTCCATAAATATTGATTTTATGTGGGGCTGCGTCAGGGCTCGCGATTGATTTGTGTCTGATTAACTTTAAATTAATTAAGATATTTTATCTGTACTTGGAAACTTGTTAGAACCTAAAAACTCTCTATACACTTGTTCTTATAAACTCAATTAGCAAATTAGTATACATTGACGTAAACATCATTAAATGTTAGCTAACTAAACAAAATGAATGACGTTTGATTTTTTTTGATATCTTGTTACAGTTTCTTTACTGGCTGGTTTTTAGGCAAACTAATAATTTGAGTAAAATAATTTAAAAATGTATTACGTAGATTGCGAGGCATATATCATAGAATTGGTAAATAAATTTTGATACTGTATCTAACAAATGTATATATTATATACGATAAAATTATTTATAAATAGATACAACTCACTAAGATTTGTGTGATTATGTAATAATAATGGATTACTAATATATATATTTTGTTCAATTACACATAAAATTTATTCGTAATATTGTGTAAAATATTATAAAATAATAATCATTTTCAACCCTACAGAAAGGTAGGCCCGGGACGTCTAGCTGGGATGTGAGAAAGAAACAAAAGTAAACTTCATGCGTTAGAAAGGGACAGGTATATAAGCTCAGCGCCGCTGTGAACCCTTAAGTTCGATACATTTCATTTCTCGGATTTCGGCATTCAATGATTCTGTAAATTGATTTGTCTCTTATTTGAAACTAGTTTTGTTTTGAGATTCAAAATATATATTTTGTAGATACATTATACACATACTAGCGGACCCGACAGACGTTGTCCTGTCTACACGTCTTTAATTTGAAAATTTCAAACTTTTTTTAATAATTTTTTTGATGAAAATTATTATTCAAATTGTGAATCTAAACCATTCCCAGATCCCCTTGAACACACACAAAAAAATTCATCAAAATCGGTCCAGTCGTTTGAGAGAAGTTCAGTGACATACACACTCACAGAAGAATTATATATATAAAGATATGTATTTACAACTAGCGACTCGCCCTCGAATCACTAGGGTTCGTCCCTTGGTGATTCTTTAAATTGACATAACTTTTTTATTTATAAACTGATTGAAATAAAACAAATACTTAACTGTTAAGTGAAGCATTCCACAATACATTAGTGAAAGCCGCACCCAAATCGGTTAAGCCGTTTCTGAGAATAGCACGCACAAAGCACAGACAAACAGACAAAAATTCTAAAAAACATTGTTTTGGGTTCTATTACGTAATAATAAAAACCCCCAATAATAGTTTATCTCAAATACCTTCCATGTACAGACAGCGATCAGTTACACTTTTATTATATGTAATATGTATAGGCAGGAACAATACCTATAAAACGCAGGTATTTTACATTCTATTATGAGACAGAGAGAACTTAATGAAAAAACTACTCCACTGTGTTTTCTACAAAATTTCATATATCTACTAGTATTATAAATGTGAAAGTGTGTTTGTTTGTCCTTCTTTAACGTCGAAACGCAATTGTGGATCGGCGTGATTTTTTGTGTGGAGATAGTTGGAGGGCTGGAGAGTGACATAGGCTACTTTACCGCGGGAGATTATCTCATTCCCATGGGAAAACAAGTTATAATACAACTCAAAAAAATATTTATCATCAGAATTATTTGAAACTTAGTATAAATGCTCTTCAATACAATTAAATGAATACGTGTTTTAGCATTTTTCGAAATTCATCGTATAAGGGGGTAAATAGGGGATGAAAGTTTGTATGGAACTTACTTTTTAGAGCTTTTTAGTAGTTTTAGCGCGAGCGCAGCCGCGGGTTCTGCTAGTAATTAAATAAGTATGTACTGAAAATTTTGAAGGTCGATTTTGACTCACTTCTAATTATTGTATTGATTTAAAATTTAAGACGTTGATACCATCTTCCGATCTGACGATGGAGCCAATAGGTGGATAAGTGGAACTCTTCATGGCTACAAACCTTTTACAGTTTGAGTTCATACGGTTCTGACGAGTCAGTAATATTACAGTTAGTTTAGCTTTTTAAAATATATAAATTTTTCTCTTTTAATAACATAACAAATGCCGAGTGGCCATGATTGAAATAGTTTAGAGCACTGTTTTCTTGGATAATTTGTTTTTGAATGTAAGACGAAAGAGCCGAATTTGATTTGCAATAGTGATTACCATATTATAATTCGTTTTATCATCCGCTGATTAGCTCAATTATATCTATGTAAGTACTAGCGATTCACCGTCGCTTCGCTCGTGTTCGTCCTTAGGTTGATTCCCAATACGAACTTTTATCCCCATTTTCACCCCCTTAAGGGATGATGTCCGGGATAAAAATTATCCTATGACCTTTCTAGGGTCTCAAACTATCTTCTTACCAAATTTCATCTAAATCGGTTCAATAAATCCAGACATTACACACTGCAAAGTCACAAACTCACAAACTTTACCCCTTTATAATATTAGTATAGATTTAATCAAAACTTGATATTAACATACCTATAGTATTACTAATTGTCTTATTGAGTTGCATTCTTTTGATTTAAAATCTGTAAATATATACTCAGGTTGGGTCCACAGATGATGGGACCAGATAAAGCTCTTCAATGACCACTAGAAAGACGAGTTTTTAGTTTATTAAAACAACAATGTTTTAGTTCACGACATGTTAAAAATAAAGTCACAATATTACTAAGATCTAACAGATTTTTTGTATCAAGCGAATATCCCACGGGTGCTAATTAATGTATAAAGATAAAAAGTATCCAGCCTTTATCATTACGGCCCATAAACTATCCGAATATAAAAAAATACTTGAGCACTTATCTATCTATACATATAATAAAACAGTAACAGCGAAATCGATGTGCGCGTTTCACGCAAAAAGTACTAAATCGATTTTATCTAAATTTTGTATAGTGATAACTTATTACTCGGGTCAACATTTAGGATACCTTTTATTATAAAAAAATCTTTAATTCCCACTGGAAACCACAATAACTGGTTCTATTCAGTCGTTCTTAGGAATTTACATGTCTAACGGTTAAACAAAGAGATACATCTAAACAATGTCTTAATAAGGCCTACAAATTATAAATTAAACATTTTAAAAACCCCCTACACAAATTAATTATCATGTGACGATTACACTGGCACGCGTGGAGCACTTAATCGAGTAATTATACGCCAAAATGCATTACATGATTTTGGAAAAGAGCTGATACTCTTACATTGCTGGACCGATATTAACCAAACATAGCTAAGAACCACCGCAAGGAAACTGGCTTTCAAATGAAAAAAAAACGCATCGAAATCGGTCCATTCGTTTGAGAGCTACGATGCCACAGGCAGACACACAAACAGACACAGACAGACGACGTCAAACTTATAAGTAACACCCCACTTTTTGCGTCGGGGGGTTAAAAAACTGCAATAGCATAAGTTCTCCTAAGCTACACTCGCAATAATTATATATATATATATATATATATATATATATAAATATATATTTAAAACGTACCTAGGGACGCACCCGAGCGAAGCGAAGTCTGTACTACCTAATTAGTACAAGTAAGGATTTTATAAGATAGAAATAAAAACCGCGAAATGAATATTTGTTACGACAAGAAATATCAACATAAGTACACAACTCGATTAGTTTACAGATTTACTGTTTTCTATGAAAATTAACGTTGCTATGCAATAAAACAACTAAGTACTTAGGCACCTATAATACGTACAATTGTCAAGTTACAAGTACTCGTATTTCTTGCACAATTTGCTTACGAACATTTTGTTATTTAATTATCATACAGAAAGAAACTGGTATTAAAACGATAAAAGCAATAAAACCCATTTTTATAATTATGTTATTAGTTTGTAATTTTTATTATACTGTGAGTAACAAATGGAGTATAAACTTGTAATATCGAGAAATACTTTGCTATAACATCAAATATTATGATTAACGTGTTTCATGCAAACAATTACGTGTAAGAAGTTCAAAAATACTTACATACAATAATCGGTAGTTGTTGAGAACTATTGTAATGTAAACAAAAAAATTATTATCTTAGCTCGTTCTTACTTCTTACGCGGACACATTGACACGAGTGAATGAATTTTGAGTTTAGTGTTGATCGTAACGCCATCTCTTGGTTACTTGTTGCAATATTACGTTTTGGTGACGTATTGGTTAAAAAATGAAATATAGATGGCGTCTTTTTTTGCTATTTGTCGATAGATGGCGCTGTTTGAAAATGTTTTAAATGAAAAGGTTGTTCTGTTAGTTAACAAATGTGATAACTTCAAACATAATCGGTAACATAAAATATTTTTAAAACGTCTAAAAAATAGTAAACTAAACATAGAAATAAAATCTTTCACCAATATTTAAATAAAATGTAAATGGTATTTGAATAGCTTATTTTATAAATCTTGTTTTTCTTGTTGTTAAGCAGTAAAGATTTATGTACTACTAGCAGAACCCGCAGCTTCACTCGCGCTAAAATAAAAAAAAAACTAAAAAGGTAGTCATACAAACTTGAATCCTCTATTTCACCCCCTTATAGGATGAATTTCGAAAAATGCTAAAACCTGTATTTATTTAATTTTATTGAAAGGCATTAATACCAAGTTTCAAGTAATTCTGATCATAAATATTTTTTGGATGGTATTATAACGTGTTTCCCGTGGGAATTAGATAATCTCTCGCGGTAAAAAAAACACGCCAATCCATCACTCCAGTTCGACGTGAAACAAGGACAAACAAACAAACAAACAAACACACTTTCACATTTATAATATTAGTATGAATAACGACTAACAGTGCTAGTAACATTACTAGAATAGTTTCACCTGTCGGCCCACAGATGGCAGTACAGATAAATAAAATTCAAGTGTCCCTTTGTAATGTCAAAATAACAGTTTTTTACTAAATGCATATGAAATTATACGATATAATATACTGTACCTATAAAAAAACTCAATTTTTATTTTTTTTATCTTTCTGTTTGTTCCGGCTAATCTTCGAAACGGCTGGACTGATTTTGACGGGATTTTCACTGGCAGATAGCTAGTGTTATAAGCAGTAACTTAGGCTACTCTTATTTTAGGAATAGAATTAAGGTCCAGGACGTAACCGAGCGAAGCGGAGGTAAGTCGCTAGTATAAATTAATACAAAACCACTGTAATCCTACAATTTGTATATTAAAGCAGAACTATTATGTAAAACAAAACGTAAAACTTATAAAAAATATTAAATAAAACATTGAGAAATACTAAAGAAGTCTATTTAATAACATATATTTAAAAATATTGACCTAAATATCAAGGCGAGTATATTTTTTTACTACTATTTTTTGTAGGCTAGTATGTATGTACATGAAATACGAGAATGTAGGACGGTCTTCATGACGAAATGAAATATTAAACTAAAAATGAGTGTTGAGTATAGAATATTACGTAATTTACTGTAAATCATTTATTTAACTTTATCTAAAGCAAAGCTATCGAATTTATAAAAAAAAATTAATATTACAATTGTAAATGCATATGACAAATTAAAAAAAAATCGAAGATAAAAAATAAAAAAAAAATCTACAAAAAGAGAAAATTACAAATTAAAAAATTGGGGAGTTTTATTTTTAATTACATTTTTGTCTATTACAATTTTATAATATTAATATAAATACACAAGAAACAAGTTGTTAGTATTTTATTGCAATTTTATCAAGCAAACTCTGCGCTTTTCTGTATATTTCTCAGTCTTGGGCTAGGTAGCGTATCTGTGACGTCACGAACGGCCCGACTGGGTCGCCAGTACCGTTGGGTTGAACGACCCCGCATTTTGTTTACGCGGGATTCCAGTTTCAAACGTATACAAATAATACATTCTCACGTCAATCTTCTTAAAATAAGGTGTTTTTTGCATTTTTTGGTATGAGTTGTTAATTAATTAACGGTTTTTATTAATCAGATTCTTCTATGTACTTGTTAGTTGCAGATATATGTATATTTCTCTTTAAAAAAGTGAGTTTTATTAGCGCTAGCTTTATTTTATAATTTTCAACGTCTGCCTTGCTTGTTTATAGGAGTTATATCAAATTACTAGCGACTCACCCTCGCTCCGCTTGGGTTCAGTATAAATTTCTCAGAGTTAAGATCTTTTCCCGCAGTAAAAATTATCTTCAATGTTGACCCGGAAAACCAGCTATCAGCAACAACAAAAAGACAAACAAAAATTCTAAAAACTATACATTTGGCCTCTATATCGATAATAATAACTATTTCTCAACAAACAAACTGTCTTTCACATTTATAATATTAATATGGATACACAGATCTAGGAACTTATATTGTGCGTTCCTACGTGACTAACCAGCCTGTATTATTTTAGGTCATCACCTATCTTAGATGCACTAAATTTTATCTAAATCCGTCCAAACGTTTTGCGTGAAGGAGTAACAAACATCCAAACTTACAAAGTTTCCATCTAAAGTAGTCCAAATTGTTCGATATTAGTATGCCAAACTGGAGAACTCATCCACCCAGAGGCGTTTCAACGTTAGACCCTTGTTACCTAGCAATCTATACATATAATAAAATTCTAATTGAATCGAATCTGTTCATTAAATATATTTTTTGGAAAATCTTATTGAAATAGACATTATTATCGATATAGTTTTTAGAAATTTTGTCTGTCTGTCTGTGACCGCAACAAGAAAAAAACCACTGGAGGGATTTTGATGGGTATGATGATACCTGGTTATCCGGGTCAACATATAGGATACATTTTACCACAGAAAAATATCTTATTGCTGAGAAATCTATATTATATGTTAAAACGTAAGTAGGAGCAAATCTGAGCGGAGCGAGGGTGAGTCGCTAGTTTAACATAATATATGTAGTACGTACTCGCCAAAACCAACCAGATGAGCCCAAACTCCTAAGGTTCACTAAAACCCATTTGAAAAGTTTCAGAATCCAATTTCCTCTCATCATAAAACTAACTAGATGGTGCCAAACTATTATTGGTACTACGATATGATAATTCGATTTATGGTAAAATCTATTCTCTATATTTGTTACTTGTTTATTTTAATTTATTTTACTGTTTAGAATCTTTGTTACATTATTAAACATACCTAAGCGATTTTTGAAAAAATATATAATAAAAACTGCGTTTTTTTTGAGAAAAATCTTCTACATAGGTAAATTCAAAAAACAAAACCTTATCTAAATACAAAATATCACCCAAGTCGTTAAAGCCGATTTCGAGAGACATGAAATAAATCTGTACATATAATAAAACTGTAGAGGTCGAATGTCTGTACATAGAAAAAAACTTTTTAACTTTGGCTAAGTAATTAAAGCCTACCTATTAAATACATACCTAATCAAATATTTTCGAAATCGGTGCCAGCCCATACAAAGCAAAGCACACCGACTTCGAAAATATTTGATTAGGTATGTATAGTAAATGAAAACTACCAATCAGTTATTTTTTACTTTTTAGTGCTTTTGTTTGAAGTCGGTTTTTATTTTTTTGTTAAAAAGTTTTTATTTTTCCCTTTTTAGTGTAGCCAGTAGTAGCAAAGTAAGGAATCTAACGTGTTAGGCTTGTCAAATCAAACAAAATAAGCCCAAACTCAAAGTATCTACTATTAGCCGTTGAAGAGTTCCACCTAACGACCTTCTGGCCTTGCCATCAGATCAGGTTAACAACATTGAACCACTGTACTATCAACGGAAATAGAAATACTTGCAAAGTTTCAAGTCAATATGACAATTAGAAGTAGGTTAAATTCATCATTCGTTGTTTTGCCACCCTTAGGGGTGGTATTTTTTTTTTAAATTAAAATGGGACCAATCTGGAAGTATACCCTTTCAAACAAAACAAAAATTGTCCAAACCGGTTAATAAATGACGGAGTTCTGAGGTAACAAACATAAAAAAAAAAAAAAACATACAGTCGAATTGAGAACCTCCTCCTTTTTGAAGTCGGTTGAAAAATGCTAAAAACCGAGTCAGGGGGATGTAAGAAGACAAATAGAACAAACCCAGATTTTTTTCAAATTTTATGTTTCTCTGTCTGTTTATCTGTTTCTCTATTTGTACGGGCTAATCTCCGAATCTATTGGACCGATTAAGATGAGATTTTCTATGGTGGTACCTAATATCCCCGGGCAACATCTTAGATACTTTTCATCCGGGAAAATTAAAGAGGTCCCGTGGGATAGTTAAAAAACTATAATAACCAGAATAACTTGAAACTTGGTATTATTGCTCTTTAATAAAATTAAATAAACACTGAAACAAAGTTTTTAAAACATTATACAAAATATATTTTAGAAGTGAACAGTATTTTTTTAATTAAATAATAAGTAGACACACAGTTACATTTACCAATTATAACATTACTAGCAGAACCCGCGGCTTCGCTCGCGCTAAAACTACAAAAAATAAAAAAAAAGGTTAGTTCCATACAAACTTTCATTTCCTATTTTACCCCCTTATAGGATGAATTTTGAAAAATGCTAAGACACGTATTAATTTAATTTCGTTGAAGAGCATATATACCAAGTAATTCTGATAATAAATATTTTTTTAACCGACTTCCAAAATGGAGGAGGTTCTCAATTCGTCGGAATCTTTTTTTTTATGTATGTTCACCGATTACTCGAAGACGCCTGAACCGATTTGGATTTTTTTTTGTTTTAAAGGGTATACTTTTCAGGTGGTCCCATATAAATTTTATCGAAATCGATTTAGCGGTTTTTAAAAAAATCTACAATAAATATATTTTTTTAATAAATGAATATTTTTTCATATATACCGCCGTTGCCGCTCTCCCTATCCTCTGCAGCCGATTGGAGGTGGCCCACTTCGGTGGGCGGTGTTTGGCTTAATGGGGCTGCTCCGGGTACCTCTCTGGTGTAGCAGAGTTGACTGTGGAGCAGTTCCATTGGTTTGGTGGTCAGCCCAGCACTTAGGCAGACCTGCCACCGGGGCGTCGTAGTAGTTATGCGCAAGCGACCCTGCGGCATCCCATTAAGGCGGAGGGGAGGGGAATGTCGGGTTTTAGTGGGTAGTACCGGCTCTTCTAGCCGGTGAGCCCCACATTACCACCTGGGGGTTCAGGTGGTATGCGTAAATGCATTTCCCGACACAAAAAAACGCATCGAAATATATTAGATTTGCTTTGCAAAGGCACTCCGACAAACAAACAAACAAACAAACAAACACGCTTTCACATTTATAATATTACTATGGATATGGATTTGTCAGACAATAACAACGGTTACCATGACAACATGGCAATGTATTCTATGTCGCCGGCTTAATTTTATATATTTATGTGTTTGTCTCTTTTTAGTGTCGCATTTCCGTTTTATCGATTTCAAATCACAACGATTCTAAAGAAGTTTCACTTCAAAATTTAAAAACCCTCAACACAATAAATCTAACTAACCTATTAATGAGTCTAAACACGATATCTCTTCAATATTTTAGTAAAGATTTGAGTATCTTAAAGTAACCAAGTGACGCTGCGCGCATCTGGCCCAGGATGAAATCGTTGCAATGTCATTGTAGTAACAGGATGACACCAAGTATCTAACAGATTAAAGCTGTGGAAGTTGCTAATATACTTTTACCTTCTAGAAAAGAGATGATAGCCTGCAAATAGATTTTCTTGTTTTACAGCTAAGAACACTCTCGATTAAGTCACCTTTAAAACAAACAAAACTAAATTAAAATCGGTTCATCCGTTTATGCGCTATGACGCCACGGACAGACACACAGTTACACACTTTAAACTTATAACACCATCTTTTGCGTCGAGGGTTAAAATTAGTGGAGGAAGTGAATATTTAAATATTAAAATTTTTCAATGGGAAACATGAAAGTTTATATTTTATATAAACAATTAAGAGGCAATATACAAAATTTTCGTGTCACAGTGTTTGTAACAAAACTCCTTCGAAACGGTTTGACCGATTCTTATGAAATTTTGTGTGTCTATTCACTAGGTCTGAGAATAAGACGTAAACTATTTTTCCTACCCCTAACCCGTCCACCAAAAAAAAAAATATTTTTTTATTTTTTATGACTCAGCATTAAAAAATAGATACAAACCAAAATTTTCACAAGGGACGAACGCGAGCGGAGCGAGGGTGGGTCTCTTGTCATATTATACATATAAAACAAAGTCGGGTTTGTTACAACACTTATAACTCGAGAACTGCTGGACCGCTTTTAACGGTTTATGATTAATTGGATTTGTCTCCGCCTCGAATAGCAGAATAACTATTAAACCATCAGAAAAAATTACAAAAAAGAAATTGAAAAAAATATCTATGTCACACTAAAGAGTCGCTAGTTATATATATATATATATATATATATATATATATATATATATAAATATATATATATATATATATATATATATATACTTGGGCGTAATCGCGAGCAAATACTAGTTATAGATAAACATGTAAAGTACCGAGCACCTGTAATTCTGTAATAAATAATAATATTTAATTACGAATTGAACAGTTACGCCATTACATGTTATAACACAGAGTACAGTTAAGAGGGAGTGTCTCCTCCACACAAATGAATCAATGAATAAATAAACTCTACACATAAACTACGGCCACTGAGCTTTTTTATCTATCCATATTAGTATTATAAATGTAAAAATTTGTCTGTCTGTTTGTTACCTACGTCTAAATCACTGAACAGATTTTGATGATTTTTGATAAAGTTATAGGTGATATAGGATACTTTTTACTCTCGACCCTTTCATCATACATGGAGTTGAGATCAAAACGAGATATTAAAAAAAATAATCTTGAAATATTTTAACCTTTTGACTTCAGTCCATAGAATCATTATAGCGTCAGAAAGACACATACTCATCAATTTTTGCACTTATAATTCAGTTTAATAAAATTAAAAAATACATTATTTTGAAAGCAAATAATATATTAACACTAGCATTGCCCGCGGCTCCGCCCGCGTTCAGGTGACCAAAAACCAAATTCTTAGGTTTTACATATTAGTTAGTATACGCTTACATTGCAGTTTTTGTATTTTATCTTAGAAATGAGACATTTTCCCGCGGTAAAAAGTCCTATATGTCGACCCTATGTGTGTGGTATAATCCTATATGTTGACCCGAATAACCAGCTATCACCATACCAAATTTCATCAAAATCCCTCCAGTGGTTTTTCCAGGACGCATTCCTAGACAAACAGACAAAAATTCTAAAAACTAAAGATTCGGCCTCTGTATCGATAACAATGTCTATTTCAATAAGATTTTCCAAAAAATATTTAATGTACAATACAGATTCGGCTTAGTTACAATTTTATTATATGTATAGATAATGTTACGTTGTCAGTCTACAGGATTTGTATATTCACAATTAAAGTTGTATTCAGCTTTTTTGGCTGAATAGAACTTTACAGCTAAACTTATGCTATGAAATTAACAATTAATTTTTACTCTATTCTACACTCTATGCTCAAACGTAAAACATGGTATTTGCGCATGCTTTATTACCTGAGCGACGGCGTATTTTATTACCGGTTTAAGTATTAAATGCAAACAATTAATTATTCTTATAAGCTATATTTTTCCATATATTATAGAATTTTCTTATAAATATAAGACTAAATTTTTTTCCAAAAAGTTGACTTTTTTTAATATAGGTCAAGTTATTTTTCGGTATATATTTTTTACAATAAATGTACTAAGTTCTATAATAATATAATTCTATAATAATATAAAAAAAATGTATTCAAGCTTAACATACTTATGTCTTATATTAGATTCTTGACAAAAAATTTTTGCATCTCTCGTAAACTCATGGCCTCACCAATTCGCGAATCGTAAGGCATTAGACACGCATTCGAATTGATTGAACCAAGATTCAAACCGGCTACACCGTTAGTGCTACGAAAAAAATTACAGTTAGGCCGAGTGGTGCCCGAGCGGTGGAACGAAAAAAGCACAAGCTGAGTTTCCCGCACGTCACTTGGACGTGCGACGGGTTTCCGCGATTTGACATTGACAGCCCGTGTGGCGCCAATTTTGTACTTTTTTAATTTCTATAGTGCAAGTGATATACTATGAAGATTGCATTAGATTGCAGTGTCTCGTGATTTTTTTTTTGTATTTTGAGTGGATTTTCATTTGTCAAAATGCCGAGCACTATACGAGGTAAGTGTTTGTTCGTACGTATGTTACGTATATTTTCCATTATTATTTTGTTTAATAAAGAAAATTTATTTTGTAAAATATGAAAAGTTCAAAATAACGTACAAATATCATCTCAATATTACTTTCGAACCTATTCTATTAATCATAAATATTATTTCTTCGTAACCCGGCTGCCATTATTATAAGAAAAACCTTTCCTCTTTTATCTGTAGTCCATTGTAATTGATTTTTTATGTAAATCGATTAATAATCAATAATCTATAACGTATTTGCATTTTATACGCTGCACAGTTTTTCTTATTTATTAACGAGGTGAATGCACTTATTGTTGACGGAAACAAAGATATAATTTGAATTTCATTCGGCAGATGTGGATTATAATCCCAAATTGAGTCACTTTCTAACAAAATATTGGCGCCATTGCACGGGGCGGTTTATTTAAAAACTCTGTCAAATTTGAAATATTTATAACTTTTTTATAAGCTTGTTTATTTTGTAGCACAAAGGCATTGTTTGATGGACTAGTCATAATTATGTTAATTTACTTTTTGAATCATATTACACAAAGATTTTTATTAAATCCATACAAAATTTTACGAATACATTGAAAACCGTATAATTTTGAAATACATTTTTAAAAGCACTTAATTTTTACTCTTCGCCAGATGTTGAGTGAAACAGAGGTCGTTGACCCGCTATAAAATACCAGTACAATTGCTTGAGAGTTTCAGGTACCAAAATTCGCTAACATTAAAACTGTTAATTTTTTACCAACTCATAATAAAGCTTAATAAAGTGGGATGGCTTTTAATTACTCAACTTGTATATGAATTAAGTAAAAAGTGAATTATATAATATGAATTTGAAAGTGTTCGTCTAGACTTTAGGGTTAGTTTTCTTGATTTCTTTATATTAGGTTTCCTTCTTTAGTACAGATAACTAAGCAAAATGATAAGACCCCAATAAAATTTAGGTTCTTTGTAGGATAAATATTATGATTTAAAATGAAGAGAGGGGGGAGGGGGGGAGCTGGTGCTCATAAGCGTCCGGCAATCCAGCCGGGCGCGAAGCCAAGAAACGTACTGAGAGGTGGCCACCTCGGTGGGCGGTGTGCTATGCGGGTTGCCCTAAGTACTTTTCTGATATCAGAGTGGACCGTGGAAGCAATCCCTTGGTTGTGTGATCTGCACTGTCAGACCTGGCGTCGGGGCCTCGTGGTCGATTAAGACTGGGAAGGTTCTGTTGGGTTTTAGTGGATATTACTGGCTTTTATGGCCGGCGAGTCTCACATAACCACCTGTGTGTATGCAGGTGGTACGCGTAAATGCATTATTTCCTAACATTAAAAAACAAGGTGTTATATCTTTTAAAACGACCCGATTCGAGGAATATAGAGAATCGCCTATATATTTTACGTACTGCAAGTAGAGTCGAGGTACTTATCGATTCCTAAAGCTGTTGGATGAACTTTGTTCTAAAGGGTGACCATATGGAAAAAAGTTCTATTTCTAATTAATTAACTCTACAAGTATAACTAATAATTGATGTATTATAATACAAAAATGGCAAAATGAGTAAAAATGTTCCTCATTATATTTGCAGCATCCCTAGATAAATCTTTAGATGAAATATAAAATAGAAATGCTAGATAAAGTATTTTAAATTTTTCTTTATAAGAACATTTCTTTAAAACTGTTTTATTAATTCTTATCTAATTATAACGTGTTCGGAATATAATTTATGTACTAGATATTTAATTTTTAAAATGCAATTTACATTATTAATTTCATTAAATATTTAGTGTTTAATTTAAATAATTTAATTTATATTAAATTCTAGTTTTCTGTATGAAAAATTCATTTGAATTACATCAGTATCAGATTATTACCAAAGAGGTCATCGAACTCATCGCAATCTTGTAGTACAACTTCCACCATTCATATTTATCTTATTATTATGTTGTATTTAGTAATAAAAATGTTAAATAATTTTCATTTTTTTCTTATTTTTAAATATAATGTTTCTTGTTTGTTTTGTTGATATAAAATATTTATTGTTCTATGTACTTAAGTTTTGCAACAGAAAAAAAAAAAAATTTATGTACATTTTTACTACAGGAATATAATAAATATATTGAAACTAACAGACAAATTTCCTATTTATTATATTAGTTTATTTCTATGAAATAAATCAAGTTCATCCGTTACTCTGTTTCTCTCGATGATATAGTGAGAGACAAAGACAGAATACTTTACAGTCCGGGTCAATTCCACGTGGAAAAAGCGATAGTTTTGCGATAGCCCTGTACCGTTGCAACGTCCCTTTCTTCGTGACGTAGCTTACGGTACTGTAGTGATGTTCTGTTAGTGCGTGTTTATCGATATGTCGATATGTGTTTGGAATGTTGATCATGGTTGCGGCTGTAAAGTGTGCCAATGACCTTTGTAGTATTACAAATGGTTGAACAACATATGTTAGATAAATTTAATGAAAATAAAAAGAAAAATTATGATAAATCTTTCAGATAATAATTTATCTATTTATTTTATTGATTCTTTACACTTATGACGACAAAATTGGCGATTTTGAGTCGGATCCATTAAGAAAACAGTACAATACATACGTATATTTATTATACATTAATATATTTTGCAATAATTTTGTAAAATGCTACTTGCACTAACTGTATTAAAAAAAAAACAATTTCAAGATAATAATTCAAATGCATAAATAAAACAAACCTACATGACATAATTTACCGTAACATTCAGAAAATTATACATGTGAAAATTTCGTAATCATAAAACACAAATAAATCCTGCCTCAATCGATGTACGTGTACACGACCCTATAACGTGACGTCGATAACGGTGCAGCCTCACCCACATACTGTGTAACTGTACTCCGTTACATGGTCGCGATCCGAGACTGGAAAAAAAAACAGGTGTAGGCTGTACAGCGCCGAGCCTTTGACTTGTTTACGTTTAGACAATGTGTCAATTTTGGCGGGAAAATGTAGTGCCAATGAACTTCATTTAATTTCGTTTTTAATAAAAATATTATGAAATATTGGCACATTTTGAAATGAGATTGAATTGATTTTATTACTTAGATTTTTTTAATAAACATATTTTATAACTTAATGTGATTTAATACGTATTTAATTTAGTAGTTTGCACTCTTCGATCACGAAGTATCGCTACGGTAATTATTATCAATATATTATTTGCCACGTATTTATTAAAAAAGTTGCTTAATTTTATTATTACCATTTAATTCTAATATCTTTTATGTTGAAATATACGATGAGCATGTCGACATTTTAAGTGTATTTTTTAATGTTAAACTTTTTTTAACCGTCAAAGAAATACTACATACGGTTCATTGTTCTAAAAATGCATTACAAGGGCCAAAATCAGATAAGGTCTAGACGCATTTGACATTTCATAAATAAATTCAAAGAAAATACATTTGCATTGTAGAAATAAATATTACTTTACTTTAAGTAACAGTTACTTTTATATAAAATACGACTTTGCGTGACGAACTGATAAGGTTCATAAATAAATTAATTTATATATAAATAAAAGGCATGCGTATAATAAGTTTTCTGTTAACAAATTTAAGTGTTGACCAATGTTTCTTATAAAATAGATATTTGCAATGATTCTAGAATATTTCAAATAATAAAATTTAAATATATTTTGCATATTCATCGATTTTCAAGTGGCACACCTTAAAGTATATAAATATACCTAACAGTTAACAATATTATCTATGTATGTACATATGTATAAGCAGAATGTCATTAGGTTAATGGATACTTTATTTTTCTCAGAAAATCTTTCTATTACCTTAACATTGTTGCTTACAGAAGCTTTTTTTTTAAATCTTATGAAAGAAAGAAAGAAAGTATGCGTAGAAGTGTTAATTCATAAAAAAATTCGAATCTTGTAAGTTCTTCATGCTGTAAAAGCTACGTATAGCTTATATGGCAACACTGAGGTTACAAAGTTGCCAAAAATCTTCGCTAAAACATATTATTTAAAATATTTTATTATTTCAAAATAATAAACACCTTTAGTAAATAAGTTCAACTTAAAATGCTAAAGTAATCCTAAAACAAAACTAATTTTTGTTTATTTCTTTGTTCTGCTGTAGAAATCTTTTTTTATATACACTATTCTTTCATACATCGAATAATTTTCTTTCTTTCATTTAGGTGTTTTGAAGAAAAATAAAAAGATATCAACTAGTTAAAAATAAATTGATCGTTGAATACAACTGAACACACTTAGTTATTTGTATCATTATATTTCTCAAATAGGCTTCCCTTTATTCTCTTGTATAGCTTCGGCGAAGCTTTTCTATTTAGATAGCTTACAGAAAGGACAAGACAGAAGACATAGAATTTCGGGGGGCGATGCCTAGTTTCATACGTACTACATAATCATAGTTCGTATTTTCTCATCTTAAAATAATTCCTAGAAGATCCTATTTGGTTGGTTAGGTACATTGATAAATAGTGTATCGAGCATCACAGGAGCGCCTACAGTCTCATCTACGACGCCCCGATTGCTGGTGCTTACCAGCAATCGGGCGAAGCAGACTACAAACCAAGGGATTGCTCCCACGGTATGCTGTGCTATCAGAGAAGTACCAGGAGTAATCAACCATTTTCCAGTCTCAGGCTAAATCAATATGGGAGAGGTTCGGTTGGGTTTTAGTAGGTAATACTGATTTTCTGGTCGGTGAATCCTACATATTCATCTATATATAAGCAGGAGGTATGCGTAAATGCAATACCCTATGAGGAAGTAAAAAATAGGTACTGATCGCAGGTTTAATTTTATCTCATAATTCCCTAACGGTTTATCTTACAGTTAACTTTCCAATAACAGGTGAAAAGCGACATCTGAAGTATTGAGTGTCTACATTCGTAGCACTATCTGAAAATATTAGATTTTGTATGATGATGAAACTTTTTCTTTGTTTAAATTTTTAATTGTATTTTTATGCCTAACGGTTCATGTAAAAACTTTTCACTTATTTTGTAGCTGAAAGGTCAACGTATTGGTACTTAATATTATGAATTACTATTATATATGGATATATATATATATTATATATGGATAACGATTATTGTAAATGTTCGTTGATTCAACGAAAAAGTTCGTTAACCCTGACCGGTTGAGACAGCTTTTTTAAGCACGCACAATATTCCGTTATGTTTGTAGAATATTATATTTACAGCTATTTATGAAATGTGTGAGAAAGTTGTTTTACCGCCAATTATACTTTTTATATTAAAATTTTTGTTAAAACCTTACAAAAATGAAGTATTCCAAGCAAAAATTAATTATAGCTTTAATGATAAGATTATTTGCATTCAAGTAGTTCATTCACATTTTAAAGAAGATTTAAAATCTATACATATAATAAAATTGTAACTAAGTCGAATCTGTACATTAAATATTTTTTGGAAAATCTTATTGAAATAGACATTATCGATACAGAGTCCGAATCTATAGTTTTTAGAATTTTTGTCTGTCTGTCTATCTGTCCGTTCGTCCGTCCGTCCGTCCGTCCGTCTGTCTGTCTGTCTGTCTGTCTGTCTATCTGTCTGTCTGTCTGTCTGTCTGTCTGTCTGTCTGTTACCGCATCACGAGAAAACCACTGGACAGATTTTAATGAAATTCGGTATGATGATAGCTGGTTATCTGGGTCAACATATAGGATACTTTTTACCGCGGGAAAATATCTCATTTCTGAGAAAAAATACAAAAACTGCATTATAAGAGTATACTAATATGAAAAACCAAAGAATTTGGTTTTTGATCATCTGAACGCGGGCGGAGCCGCGGGCAATGCTAGTGTACTATAATTTAATTGATTAGACTGATCTACATTAAATTATGAAAACCTATGCCCAGTAGATTTTTAGTGTTTTTATTTTATTTACTTATTGAAACGATTGTTTACAAAGCAAAATAAAATCAGGTCATATTTTATCACACGACCTTGTTCCTAGGTTGTATCTAGCCTACCTAGGCTTAACTGTAAGCGTGCTCAGATCGCATACAAACGATGACCTATTTTAAAAAAATATACAGTTCTCTTTTTAAATTCGCGTCGCATCCAATCAGGGTTATCGACACCAAAAAGCTTTATATCTCCGAAAACTTTATACAACAAAGTGATATGTAATTGAAAAAAATATTTTAAAATGATAGAAGTGAAATAAATAAAAAAAAATTGTAATAACAAGAAACGTTTGATTTGATATACTATGAAATAATATATCAATGGAAATTATTAACTCTAGTTATATAAAAAACATCTATGCCAACGTGCAGTTATATTGCGATTTAACTATCCTTATTTTCCTTTTAATTATGGACAATGCGTACATACTGGCAACCCTGCGTACAACCTGTCAATGTCAATTTGAAAATACCGTAATATTGCGTTGCGCAATTCGGCGGTTCAATGAACGGAGTTCGGCGCTTTCCCGTTAGCTGGCGCACGTGACTTTCGACGGTTTTACTTTTAAATTCGCAATTTAGTACCGCTATTGAATAATAGATGGCTACACGTTTTGGACACGCCTCATTGGCGTGGACTGGGTTTTAATTTTCTTACTGTAATTTATATATTTTGTGCATAACTATTAGACTTTATTGCGAATTTTATGTCTCGTAACTACTAAGTAAAATAACGTAGAGCTAAACTTCTGGTATATATTAAGTGTTTTGGTAATATTTCTAATATTAATAAAATTGTACAACAATACATTAATGGAAACCGCGCCCAAATCGGTTAAGCCGTTTCTGAGAATAGCGCGCACAAACCCACAGACAAACAGATAAAAATTCTAAAAATCATTGTTTTGATAGTTTTTCTCAAATATCTTCAATTACAGACACCGGTCAGTTACAATTTTATTATGTGTACTTATAGAAACCATAAATGATATATTTCATTGCGATAGAGCTCTTTCTAAGCTTTATAGAACCTACTTATTATATACATCTACCAATACTTTATATATTTTAACAATTTTCTAATCTTCCAATAATTTATACATTTTAACAATGTGCTAATATTGAAGTTAGGCTTTAAAATAAGGTAAATCAAAATTATCTCAATATATTGTTACAAGTTTGTTCCATGAATATGTCGATACTGACATAAATCCCGATGCATTTAAAAACTGGATTTTTGGAATATTATTTGAAACATTTGTAAATTTTCATTAATCTTTAGATTTTAATGTGTAATTACATCTCAAATCATAGTGTTTTGAAATACTTAAAAGATTTGTAAAATAAAATTATACTAAGATTGAAATTACATAAAAAACTTTATAAGGCTTACAATATTGCCTAAAAACTTAATGTTGAGGCGGTCCTTAAAGTTCAAGGCCGAAGCCTGAAGGGAGTCTAGACACTACAATGCGAGTAGGTACTGAAGCTTACATCTTTGATAACCCACTCAATTTCAAACTTGCGAAATAAACTTGTTTTTTTTATTCTTTTGATATAAAGACTTCGTTGCAATGTTTATTTTTTGCTCTATGGAACTTTTTTAAAATAAAATGTTGCCATATTTATTAAACTAAAGTACTTATATATTAATGAAGAAAGAGAAATGTCTACATATTTTTAACGTAATTATTTTAAAGTCTATTTTATATAATATTAAAGTAATTTTGTAGTTTCTTTTATTAATGCAAGTGATCCAGGCTCACTTTGCGTGGGTTCGTAGGTGATAATTCAGACTGAGAACTTATATTATTAATTATTCCCGATATAAAATATAGCCTATGTTACTTTTAGATAATGTAGCTTTTCAATGATCAAGGAATTATTAAAATTAGTTCAGTACTTTATGAGATTATCGAATACAAACGAACATACAAGTCTTTCTAATTTCTAATAAGCTAGCGACTCACTCTCGCTTCGCTCGGGTTCGTATCTAGCTTGATTCCCCATACAAACTTTCATCCCTATTTTCACCTCTTTAAGGGATGATTTCCGGAATAAAAACTATTTTATGTCCTTCCCAGGGTCTCAAACTATCTTATACCAAATTTCATCTAAATCGGTTCAGTAGATCCAAAAATTGGCCCCTACAACGTCACAAACTCACAATCTCACAATCTCACAAACTCACAGACTTTACCTCTTTATAATATTAGTATAGATACATATTTGTATTATCTAACTATAAAAATAAAATATTCACAACTAATTAATCTTTCAAAACTGAGTTATGTTAGAAACACGTGGAATTACATGATATTTTAGTGTACATAAATTAGAAAATTTGTATATAGGTACATATATTTACAGACACTTTAAATGTCTGAAGGCCGTTGTCGAGCCTTAGGTAGCGTCGCTGTTCAAATTGCGACGCTTCATAAAAAATTAAAGATATAATGGATCCCCTTTACATAAAACCTTATTCCATATTGTATTGTCTATATTTTTTTAAATATCGAGTAAACTTTTTTATACTAAATTATTATTATACAGTGGCTTAGCAAAGGTTTTAATGCATACAGCCACAACGATCAATACTTTAAAATAAATAAATTGTACGCTTTTGTCAAATGAAATCCAACGAGACTCCTACGGAAAAAACTATAATAGATTTCAAAATATTACACCGTAATGAGTGGATATTATTGGATAGTGAAAACGTCGGCTACCGAAAATAAAATAGTACCATGGAAAAAAATATTTATTTAAAATGTCAAATATTCGCGTAAATCTAAGAAAGTATTAAATGAAAAGCTTTAAATATGAAATTATTATACTGCGTTTGTCCATTGATGATTTGTAATTTTTACATCTTAAGTGGTGCTTGCTTTTTCTTTTTTTAGCGACTCAACTTGTTTCGTATATTTTTATTTGAAGTAATTTTTTTATCTGTATATAAAATAATATATACTTTTTTATATTTAAATGTAAAATTATTTTATAAAATTTACATTTTTACATTATTCTTATGGAAATTACATACTGCTACAGTCTATTCAGTACAATTTTTTTTCTTCTTAGTATTACTTGTAAAAGATATGACTTACATACATACATATTATACTTATATATTATAGAATAATAATAATTTATATACTCCTTATATATCGTGAACTACATATGAACTAACAAACTGATGCATTTTCAAAGTAGGATAAGGTCGAGATATCTTTACAAAACGGAGACCTAAAATTCTACATAAGCTGTGCGGCCTTGAGGCTTTCAAAGCGAATAGTATACGCCTATCATTCATACAGCTATGTTTTGTTGAGAACACCCCTTCGAGCTGTTCTATGAAAAGCAGGGGAAAATTATTAGGTGAAATTAGAGAGTTTTTATCACCATGCACATTTTATAGTATAACGGATAGTGTTTCCACTATATAAGCTTCAATTTTGTACATATATGTACCTAAGTAAAGTATCTGATGCTAGGCCGGAAGTAGAGAATTCGATTTTTACACAGTGTAAATTTTTATTTGTATTCAGTCCGGCTAATATGGTGGACTATGGCCTGATCCTCCTCGTATTGAGAGGGAGAGAGAGAGAGGTTCGTGGCCAGCCGTAGGACATTAAAAAGAGCTGAATATAAATAAAAATTTATTTAATATTATTATATTTATATAAATATTTTACAAAATTTACCAAATTTTATTTTTTTATAGGGATCGATTACATATTTTAACATGTTATATATAACGTTACATTAAATGTACACAAAAATGATTGCGATTAAACTAAGTACAAAAACGGTGAAATGCAAAATTTCGTAAATTTTCGTGACGTAAGCATTTTGTAATATCGTTGTGAGGGACGAAAACAGTGCGTAGACACTCCCTCTTGAAATATGTATTGTAGCATACCTATATTGTATAGCACGAATCTTATTAGAACGAAATTGAATTAAATTTTATATAAGAGTTGCTGAAGTATAATAATTATGAAAATAATTTTTAGTGAGAAAGCAATACCGACTAACCGACTTTAAAAATCACTTAAAAATAATAATTTAATCATTTGAATGTGTTTTTTTTAATTTTATATAAAAATATACAGGAATAAGACGACTTGACGGTCTAAATTGAAGTGGGTCAAAATTAAAGTTAATGTGAGGAGATTTCTAATGTAAAACAGTTTGAAATGATTTAATAACATCCATATATATATATATATATATATATATATATATATATCTATATCTATATATATATCTATATATATATATATATATATATATATAATAAAAGTGTAATTGATCGCTGTCTGTACATAAGGGATATTTGATAAAAACTATTATTGAGGGTCTTTATTAACGCAATAGAATCTAAAACAATGATTTTTAGAATTTTGGTCTGTGCCATTGTGCGCACTAAACTCAGATACGGCTTAACCGATTTGGGTGCGGTTTTCACTAATATATTGTGGTAAGCTTCACTTATCATTTAGCATTTGTTTTATTTCAATCGGTTCATATATAAAAAAGTTATGTCAATTTAAAGAATTACCCAAATCGCTACATACACACAAAGGTTTGTAACAATATTTAGGTACATAAAATATGTCCCTAAGTAAATTAATTCGTATGATATTTTCAGTAAATATATTCAAAAACTTAAAAATAATATTGGTATTATAAAAAACACTGTAAAATGTATACCTGTCTCTGAGCAGATTTGAATGAAGCTAGGTGTACGAGTGTCGAGTATATAAGAGAGCGTAACGATCGACCCTCCAACAAAACATTCACAGATATATAAAGTCGAACATTCTATTAAAAGTTACTGACTATTAATGTCTTAATTCGACGCGGCCATTTTAGATATAGCATAGGATTTTACCCACCATAACTTTTGTGTTGGTTAATTTAGTACATTGATGTATCTCTAAAGATTTAGCCAGCGTTAGCCATACAATCGTATGAAAATAGTTTTTTTTAGATAAAACCTCCGTCTAGGCTCAGTTATTTAGAAAAAAATATTTACATATTATATATAAAAACCTTCGTCTTTTATCGTTATTTCCTTAATTAAAGCCGTATTAAAATCCGTTTCGAAGTAAGCGAAGAAACAGACAGACGCAGATAGCGACTTTGTTTTATACTATGTATTGAGTATCTAGCATAAAACAAAGTCGAAAAGAAAGTATAAAAGAAAAATTTAAGCTTACACAGTACTTCTTTGATAGCTAATTTTCCAACTGTATATAAGAATGACGACACATCACGAATGCATTGAAAAAATATATTTGATATAGAGTGAAAGGGAAAGGCAGTAAATAGGCCGTGTTTACTTCAGGTTTCCTTGTTTTGAGCTTAGATCACACTGTTACGTAATGAGTAAAGGATGGTCAGCAGAAAAGTACAAAAAAAGCACGAAAGCTCACATCGCATTACTTATATGAAGTATGTTTGTTGCTCTTTGAAACGGCTGGACAGATTAGAATGGAATTTTGTCCACAGATAGATTATGACATTGAGTAACATAATATACTGGTAGGCTACTGTAGGATAGCTTAAGACTCATTCGAGCGATGCGATGTCGTTTAGTAGTTAAATACGAAAATTTTCGAGCTAGTGTGTTTGTTGATTTTACAAACTGTATTGAGTTTCACATTTTTTATGTAAACTAGTCGCAAGGTCTATCTTAATATATGTATATAATTCTTCAGTAAGTGTGTTTGTTTACCTACTCCTCCTAAAGGGTTAGACCGATTTGGATGAAATTTTGTGTGTATACTTCAAAGGACTCCTGGATGGTTTGAAAACACAATAAAACCCGGTAGGTGGCGCTGCAGTCGTTGTGCCACTGATCATCTCCTGAACGGCAGGGACGATATTAATGATATTTTTTTGTGTATATTCGTGTGGGTCCCTACAAGGTTTGAAAATACAAATGGATTCAATAGGTGGCGCTGCAGTCGGTGTGTCACTAAGTTTTCATAAGATACTCCATTTTCCGATAAATAAATAAATTTAAATTGTTGATTAAATAAAATAAAAATCGATGTATGTTTCCTATGGACTCCAAAAAACCTGGAGTGATTTTGATGAAATTTTCTGATAATCTTCAGATTAGCCCAGCGGGTGATTCTGTGAATTTTGTTAACGATCGGAAGTTTGAACGCGGGCGAAGCCGCGGGTACTGCTAGTTATATATAGATATATAGTAAATTTATTTCATAATAACCGTAAAAACGTACATAGAGACAATATACAATACAATCCAATACAATCAATCCAATACAATACAATCAATACAGGTGTTTTTTTACAAAATACGATCTTGAAACTAAGGTATATAATAGGGAGTAGATATCCGCTAAGAAAGGATTTTTGGAAATTCTGTCATTAAAAAGATTAAAAAGAAGTTGGAAGTTTGTATAAAAATTTGTTATTTTTCATAGCCACGAAAATTTAAAATAACTTTTTTGATTAAAAAATAAAGATAAATCTTCCTCTGGGGATGAAAATTGGGGGATAATGTGAAACTCAAAGCAGAGCAATTTATACATAAATAAAATACGCGGAGCCGCAGCGAAACACTAGTGTATATACTTAAATATTCAAACAAACAATATTCTATTTGATTCAATAACATCAATGTTACACAAGGCTTATTTTTCTGTTTACTTGTTTAAAGAAAACTAGCTTACTGATAAAAACTGCTTTCATAACTTGATTAACTTTCCAACACAAGAGCCCTAAGTAAAACGATCAAAGGTAAAACAAAAAACTTTTTTTTTGGCGTCGTTACCTGACACGCCGGGCCCCGGGAACCGACATAAATTCGATTATATGCTTTTTCGTCATTCCCGAACGATCGAAGGACAGAAAAGGACGGGCTGAGGCGAAAAAGGGATAGAACGATATAGGATTCTGCGCATGCGTATGCACGTGTCGTTGAATGTGAGTTAAGATGTGCAGACTTCGTAGGGATACGTCGTGAGATATGGAAATGATAGGATAGTATTGTATTTTGTGTGTATGGAAAAAGTTTGATCGTGATTTTTGTTTTGACTGAAGATACTCTTGACATTGAAATTTTATGATGTGTGGTGATTTTTTTTTATTTTTTAATATCATGATATAAAATTTAAAAATATACTCAAGTGAATTCTTTTAATAATTAGTCGACTTATAAATTTTTATATTTCAAACAACAATTACTTTAATTCAATTTATTTCGAAAAAATTAAACAGTAAATTGCAGAAAGAGACAAAAAAAGACAAGCGGAGCTTAAATAAATACATAACACATCTACAAGCTGATATCTCAGGACGTATTCTCGGACAGTATCACGGAAGCGTTCACCGGGACCCTACGCTGCGCCGTAGCGCTACGCCTCGTAGGCCTCACAGCGGCTACGAGCGACGGCCGCGTCCGCGGTCCGCGTTCCCAAGATATAGGACACTGTGTCAATGTGTCCTCGCGTAACCAACATACTTACAGCCGGACAATGTAACACCGTGCCTCCAACAATCACTGCCAATAACGCACAATATATATAAAAATTAGGATGATGACCTCTGACCCACTTTCGATGCATCTGCGCTCTGCACTGCGGTCGCTATGTTGACGACTACCAGCGGAGCGCGTATGTGATAACTGTGTTCATTATTATAAGAATAGGCTTAACCGATACTACGACTGATATATAAGTTTGATAGTTCTGTTAAGTATCGATGATGGCGGGCAATCGAGACATCGAGCTGACGCATGTCATTCAGCACCACATGTCTCAGACTGAGGCGCAGGTCAGCGTGCACCAGGTCCAAAGCCCGTCTGGTAGCGGCAAGCGGCACCAGATCATTATCGATATCAAGCAGGATATTGATATGGATGAGCTGTCGACTCGCTCGTTAGCGGAGAGTGTGATGGAGACGCTAGGTGCGCGATCAGCAGCTGTGTATATAGATAATTCACAGGTGCAAGGTGAAAATTCGGATATGGAATCTCTGACGACAGTGAACGTTATTGTGGCTAACGATTTGAGCCAGACAGCTCCTAGTCCTCAAGTTGAGGAGACGGAAGTGGTTGAGGAGTCACAGCCTGAATCCGGTGTGCTACCCGGGAATCGAATAGCCGTCGATCGGATCGTGGAAATGACGAATGCGGCGACAACATCGAATGATACACCCACAACGACAACGACTACGTTATCGATAACCACTGTGGCCACCACTACTGCGTCAGGTAATCTGGTTTATTTTGGTGCACTCCTATTGTATTTTTATCTTTTGTATATGAATGTCTGTTTATATGGAGTTTTGGTTCGCATTTCGAGCTTCACTTCTATAAATAGGTCAATATGTCAACTTTGTTTGTATGATATGAGGTCGTGTGTTGATTTTTCGCTTAAAACGCCTTTGCATCTAAATATAATACTGCTCATAAATTCATCGTTTTTCAAACCCCGACGCAATAATTACGGGGTGTCTGTCTGTGGTATCGTAGCTCCCGAACGGATGGACCGATTTTGATTTTGTTTTTTTTTTGTCTAAAAGTGGAATTAGTCGGGAGTTTTCTTAGCTATGTTTGATGAAAATCGATTCAAGATGGTCAGAGTTTTTTTTTAATTTATTAATTTAATTTAGTTTATAAAAATATATTAGAGAATGAAAAGACTATGATTAAAAATTGAAATATAAATATCTTGTATAAAGGTGTAGTTGGTGTTTATATCAAATAACGAAATAGTAAATGATAATTCATATATTTTGATTAAAATAACTTATCATGGGCATAGTTAAATCAAATCACGGTTTTCGTACAACATTTTCATCGCTATTGATTTCTGTTACCCTATTCCAGGAATTTCAACGACCTAGTTTCAGCTCACTCGCTTTGTTCCAAGTATAGTTTACAATAATTTAAAATATTTTAATAAATATCTACATGTATAAATTCAACTAGCGACTCGCCCAATTTCAACCAACTTACGTTTTAACGCTTAGTATAGATTTCTCAGAGATGCCATATTTTTCCGCTGTAAAAAGTATCCTATATGTTGACCCGGATAAACCGCTATCATCATACCAAATTTCATCAAAATCAAATTAGGAGAATTAGGATGTTTGAGGAAAGCTATAGTAGTTTCATGTGTCCTTGAAGATTACAAATACCTATACGAGTATTGTATGGAACAAGACGTCTCGTATGAAAGCTTAATTTTCTTAATTTTAATTATAATTCTTATTTTGTTTATTTAACCGTGTATTTACTCGTACCAAAACAAACTGGCATATAGACAAAAGTTTTAAGCTTATAATGCCACTAGCTTTTGATTGAAAGTTAAAAAAGCATTCTAATCAATGCAAACCAGTATTACCATCCTTTTTAACCAACTTCAGAAATAGAGGAGCTATTTGATTCGGGTGTTTTATAGTGTTCTAGCGACTCAATAAATTCGTGCCTAGATGGATTCCCCATACAAAATGTCATTCCCATTTTCACCCCCTTAATAGATAATTTCCGGGATAAAAAGTATCCTATGTCCTTCCAGGGGTCTCAAACTATCTTCTTACCAAATTTCTTCTAAATCGGTTTAGTAGATCCAGAGATTACCCCCTACAACACATGTATGTACATCGTACATACATGATGTACATCGTACCAGTCGTATTTTGTGCATCTATTTACATAATTTTTTTTGAAATAGCAGGTATATATTTTATACATAGTTTTCCAAGAAGAAATTTTACCGCTAATTATGAAATAATTGCTTTAAAAGTGAATTTAAATTTAGTGTAGCGTTATATTTATTAATATCCTGTTTTGAATTGAATTTTCTTTCAATAAATTATTTCAAATATCATATAGTCAAAACAGTAATAAACTAGCGGCTCACCCTCGCTTCGCTCGGGCTCGTTCTTAGGTACATTTTAAACGGTTATTATGGAGTCTTACGGTGAAGGAAAATATCGTGAGAAAACCTGCATGTATGAGAAAACCTAGGAAGTTTTCGAAAGACATGCTCAGTCCGCCCGAACTTGGCCAGCGTGGTGGACTTTTGGTTACCAAAAACTAGATTCTTAGGTTTTACATATTAGTATACCCTTACGTTGCAGTTTTTGTATTTTTTCTTAGAAATGAGACATTTTCCCGCGGAAAAAGTATCCTACATGTTTACCCGGATAACCAGCTATCATCATACCAAATTTTATCAAAATCTGTCAAGAGGTTTTCTTGTGATGCGGTAACAGACAGACAGACTAAAAACTATAGATTTGGCTTCTGTATCGATAATAATGTTTATTTCAATTAGATTTTCGAAAAAAATATTCACTGTACAGATTCGGCTTAGTTAGAATTTTATTATATGTATAGATATATACATATAATAAAATCTTTCTTTCTTTCTAGGTTAGGTTCAAACAGTGAGTGAGTCTAGGTTATGTTAAAACGGTTTTGACCGATATGCCAGTCAAACTGCTATTGACCAAGGCCTGCAGTCAAAACAACTTTTGACTGCTTTTGTAAGTCAAAAGTAGTTTTGACCACGAAAGAGTTCTGACTGTAACACATATAATATTTTAATAAGCAAGGCGAAACAATATATTTGTAAATATACTCATATAATTTCAATATACATACTAATATTATAAATGCGAAAGTGACTCTGTCTATCTGTTTGCTTGTTAATTTATTGAACCGATTTACATGGAATTTGGTATAGAGATAGTTTGAGACACCGAGAAGGAAATAGGATAGAGGTTGAAAGGGTGTGTGGAAATTTTTAAAATTAAAATTATTTTTCATGTAT
Source organism: Brenthis ino (assembly GCA_921882275.1). Lineage (NCBI taxonomy): Eukaryota > Metazoa > Arthropoda > Insecta > Lepidoptera > Nymphalidae > Brenthis > Brenthis ino. Next base: position 22,320,358 of record OV170231.1, read on the forward strand.
GGGGAATAAAATTCATCATACCTATGTGTACAATCCCTTTATTCCATACTAAGCGTTAAAACGTACCTAGAGACGAGTCGCTACAGTATTAAAATAATATCTGTCTTGATAGAATATATTTAAAGCGCTTAAATAATCATGTTTTGACGTAAACCCAACAAAGATAAACACGCAGATAAAATGCGTACGTGTATATTAAATATTCAGAGGGGAGATAGGGAAGCCTCCACAAGCCCACTAGGCTTATTGCGTCTGGCTGCTAATGTTAGGAAGTAAATAATATATATAAAATTACTCTAGCGAATGTTCAATTTTGTATTTTCTACACAAAGTTGATAATTAGAGATAGCAATTTTGATATTAGACTAGCGACTCGTCCTCACTCCACTCGGGTTCGATCCTAGTTACGTTTTAAAGATTAGTATAGATTTGTCAGCGATGAGATATATTTGTGCAGTAAAAAGTTTCCTATATATTAACCCGGATAACCAGCTATAATTATATCAAATTTCATCAAAATCTGTCCAGTGATTTTTCCGGGATGCATTCGCAGACAGACAGACAGACAGACATACAGATAGACACAAATTCTAAAAACTAAAGATTCGGCCTCCGTATCGATAATAATGACTATTTTAATAAGATTTTCCAAAAATTGTTTAATGTACAAAATCGACTCAGAATTTTACTAGGTATATGTATAGATTAATTATTATTGTCGTACTACGTATTATAGATGCGAAAGTTAATATGCGTGTTATTAAATCTTCATGTGGAAATGCCTTGAAATATTTTGATTAAATTTAGTACACAGGTCACCTGGAGTAACGTATAGGCTACTGTTAAACCCCTTGAGGCGCGCCCGAGCGAAGCGATGATAACTCACTAGTAAAAATATTATAAAACTAGCGACTCACTCTTGCTTCAGGTTCGTTCGTCCCTAGGTACGCTTTAACGCTTATATAATAGACAAGCATTGCCCGCGGCTCCGCCCGTGTTCAGATGACCAAAAACCAAATTCTTAGGTTTTACATATTAGTATACTCTTAAAATTCAGTTTTTGTATTTTTTCTCAGAAATGAGACATTTTCCCGCGGTAAAAATATCCTATATGTTGACCCGGATAATCAGCTACGACCATACCAAACATCAAAATCCGTCCAGTAGTTTTTCTGTGATGCGGTAACAGACAGACAGACAGACATACAGACAAAAATTCTGTATCGATAATAATGTCTATTTCAATTAGATTTTCCAAAAAATATTTAATGTACAGATTCGACTTACTTACAATTTTATTATATGTATAGATTTTGTTCAATTATTTTTTCCTGAATTTTCCGATGTTTTTATAGTTATTCTGCTATTCGGGGTGAAGACAAATCCAACAAAACAAAAATCGGTCCAGCAGTTCTCGAGTTATAAGCGTTGTAACAAACCTGACTTGGTTTTATATATAGATTGTTGCCAGGAGATACGCAAGTTGATTTATGTGTATCAAGAATAACTCCTTCTTCCGACGGCAAGTTTGGCTCAGTTTGCAGTGACCCTATTTTTTGTGTCAGCAGTCGCGGGTTCGATTCCCGCTGGGGGCATTCATTTGTGGGATGAGCACGAATGTTTGTACTCCAGTCATTGGTGTTTATGTTTACATTTATAATATGTATGTATTTAAAGTTATATATGTGTAGTGTATCCGTTATCTGGTATCCATAACACAATTATAGTAGCTTACCATGGAACTAGATGGTGCAGAGTGTAAATGTCCCAACATATAAAAAGAAACTTATTTAACTCTAGCATCAAAATCATAGGTCTTTCATTTAAACTTCCTGTAGCTTTTAGAAGTTTAGACCCTCTCAATGCGGTCCTGTCGCAAAACCCGTTCTAGGCTTGGCTTAGTAGTTTTGGAGAGAATTTGCTGAATAATTTTACAAGCTTTTACTTGACTCGCAATGTTTGTATGTATGTTTGTTCGGGTCTAATCTTACAATATTTAAACTTATTATTGCCTCTTAGTACAATCATTTGGTAGTTTTACCTGGAAAGTTTTCCGGGAGCTTTGAAAATGATTAATTGATGATTGCTTTCTTTTGCCAAATTTCTACTTTGCCACCTTCGTATTTTTGCCACTCGCGCCGCCATATTGGAAAACTGGCGCCTAAAAATAGTTTTTTGACTATATATCCTGTTATAATTATTTCAAGATGAACTATTAGGTAATAAATTAAACTAGACAAAATTTCCTATAATTTATGTATTAACTTTTGTTTTGTAAAGTGAGTAATTTTCACGTACGATATCTACAAAGTCGACTCAACATGGGTTTTAGGCAACAAAACTCATTTCAACACCACCATGAGGTAGAGTAAGTGGCGAGTATTTTTATCGTGGTATCCTCAGTAGGACTACTCCACATGCAATGCCTTATTACAAAATTCGAAAATTTAGAATTACAATATTCGAAATTTAGAATTACAATATATATTTTTTTATATATTTTATATATTTATATATATACTAGTAAAATTTTCGAGTTTGGGCTCATTTTATATTGGCAGGCTTTATACAGATTAGCAAAAGATTTTTTTTAAACTATAATATATTTATGTTATTAATGATTTCTAATAGATCTATTATAATATAAATTATTGTATATAAATAAGAGTCATAATGATGAAAAACATGCTTATTGTTTATTGATGTGAATATTAATAATTCAAAAATGAAGGGAAGTATGTAATTATACTGCATTCATAATGGGTACATAGAGCTATAAAAATAGTTATTTCTTGGAAACGCAGTAATTTTGTATACTATAAGGTTCTTAGTAACTCTCTCTCTCTCTCTCTTTCTATCTCTAATTATATATCTCTCATTTTCTCTCTATATGTGACTTTAAATCTAACCAATTATAGTAATGTATACTAATATTATAAAGAGGTAAAGTTTGTGAGTTTGTGACGTTGTAGGAGGTAATCTCTGGATCTACTGAACCGATTTAGATGAAATTTGGTAAGAAGATAGTTTGAGACCCTGACAAAGGATACTGCTTATCCCGGAAATCATCCCTTAATTAGTGAATTAATAAGTCTATATATGTATAGCCTTAATAAATAATGTAAAAAATAATAAGATGTAGATAATGTACTAAAAGCTAAAAAAATAATTAGGTACAAGTCATCACACCACTCTCTTCATCAGTCTAGCATTGATCAGACTCAAAAATAAAATCGTGGGGCGTAGTGTAACCTGAGTAAATATGTAATGCCCCATGATTTTAGGTGTGTAGTATACGAAGTCCGCCAACCCGCACTTGGCCAGCGTGGTGGACTATGGCCTGATCCCTCTCGTATTGAACGGACGCCCACCCCCAGCAGTGGGACGTTAATAAAGGCTAAATATATAGAGAAACTTTTAATAGAGTTTTTTTGGACATTAATATTTAATACACAGCGCCATCTAGTTCCATGGCAAGCTATGAAGCTTGTGTTATGGATACCAGATAGTTGATACACTACACATATATAACTTTAAATGTTATGTATGTAACATATTATAAATATAAACACCCATGACTGGAGTACAAACATTCGTGCTCATCACACAACTGATTTCCCCGGCGGGACTGGAACCCACGACCGCTGGCACAGCAAGTAGGATCACGACAAATTGAGTCAAACGTGTTATCGACAGTGCTATCGTATTCCATTTAAATACCGTGTTAAAAAGTAACTATAGGTAGAATAGAAAACATAGACATCGTAGAAAAAAGCACATTAGCTTCCTTTTTATGTGTTTTCGAGCATCACTAGCATGTCAACATCCGCTTTGTGACATCACGATATTATGTAAGCATACAACCCAAATCGACCAAATATAGTATATATATATATATATATATATATATATATATATATATATATATATATATCAATTTACATAATATATATGTATGTATATATTTCCCGTCTTTAACTCGAGTAAAGAGTTGCAATAAAAATCTTAAAAATTTCACCTCAAAAGCTGTCGCTGAACTTTTCTAGTTAATAAGCCGTTACTGGACTGTTTAAATGGGCATCATTAAAGCAAAATCGATTTTCTAGCTGTTTTTAAACTTAAAATATTATTTTATACTTTGTCTAATCTAGTCTAATATTATAAAGAGGAAAAATTGTTTTTTTTTGTTCGTTTGTATCGAATAGGCTCTGAAAATACTAAAATGATTTTGATGAAATTTGGTAAAAATGTAGTTTGATACTCTGGGAAGGACATAGTATAGTTTTTATTTCGGAAATCATACCTTATAGGGGTGAAAATGGGGGTGAAAGTTTGTATGGGGCAGCAACCTGGAGACGAACCCGAACAAAACGATGGTGAGTCGCTAGTATATAAATATTTTACAGGATAGTTCTAATACTCACGCTATCCTATAAGGCGTTTAAGTATGATTACGTTTCCCACCAATATGACATCGACTCCAGTTGTGAGGTAAAACTTAAAGCTGTTTATATTGCAAACGATACTTTCCCACGGGAAAGCGTATCGCTGCCATATAAACCATACTGTATGAAACCTTCGGGCAATACTGTTTGAGATATCATTTCTAGGATATTTTTTCAATATAAATAAATAATAGACATCTGGACCGTCTGGACCGTTTCAGAGATATGAGCAACGAATACAAAATAAGCTTTTCAGAATTATATATTAAGTATAGATTTATTATAATTTGGTCTGTACTCGAATTTCATTTAAGCAACTGTTATGGTATTCTGAACAAAATACTCATATATTTTTATGTATTGTATTTTATTCAGCCCTTTTTAACGTCCCACTGCTGGGGGTGGGCCTCCTTTCAGTACGAGGTGGATCAGGCCATAGTCCACCACGCTGGCCAAGTGCGGGTTGGTACGTTCGAGCTTGGACTGATTTGAGTCGCTCTGACCAATACATTATATAGACTTTTTAATAATCATTAAATTCCATAAGGAGTTTTTTTTAATTTATATGGGTGGCCCCAGCATTAAAAAATCATTCCACAAGTGGCCATAAGCCAATTTTTTTTTAAGTGAATTTTCTCTAGAATCGTTGTGATTTGAAACGGAAATGCAACACGAGAAAGAGACAAACACATAAATATATAGGATTAAGCCGGCGAGAGAATAAGATAGAATATGTTGCCATGGTAACCATTGTTATTGTCTGACAAATATATAATATTATATTCTTTCAGTATATGATATTCTACAAATATATAATTGTGTTATGAATAACATGCCTTCTTTAATTATTAATTTGTTTTAATTTAATTGCGATATTTGTCAAAGAAGTTTCACTTCTACCGTGAGTGAATTGCATACACACATGCTTTTAAATTTTAATGAAAAATAATAGGTTATATGCAAGGTCCTGTATAAATTAAAAAAAATATATAACAAAATATGAAAGAATCTAGTGTGGGATAATTCATTTTAAATGATTTTAAAATCGTTGTATGCCTTTCAGTGAAAAGTTATCTAAAGTTTGTACCGTTATTAGAAACTAAAGTTTCAACAGTATTCACATTTTAGTTATTCATAACTAAAACACAGTGTCTAGCAGTAAATATTTTATGAGAAATGCTATTCCTTTGTGTCAGCTTGATATTTTTACTATAAATAATATTGCTTTGGTATAATGGATAGCTTATGTCATTTGTGAATAAGTAGCAAATTGCCATCGCTTCACCCTGACATGTAGGTACTTGTTGTATCTATATCTATACAGGTAAATAAAATTAAAATCTGTCTGTTTGTAATATCAAAATAACAGATTTTTACTAAATCCATATAAAATTATATATGGTAGTTATAAGGAAAACACAATTTGTAATTTTTATATCTATCTGTCTGTTTGTTTCGCCTAATCTTCGAATCTGGATTAATTTTGACGGGACTTTCAATAGCAGATAGCTGATGTTATAAGTAGTAACTTAAGCTACTTTTATTTTAGAAATAAAATAAGGGTTCCGCTCAAAAAAAAACCTCCCTATTGCCAATTAGGGATACCCACCCGAGCGCAGAGTCAAAGTCTATCTATATACTGAATTTCAATCAAAGTCCATCCAGCTGTTTAATATAAAGGAATAACAATCATACACACATATAATCTTTCGTATTTATAATATTAGAGCGATGTAGTATATCATTAAACGAATTTTAGCATCAATGAAGTTATTCGAGAGATTATTTCTTACAAACAAACACACATATTTCATGTCTTTCTATTAAATATCTTTGTTTATTCTCAGCAGCACTGCTTTATGAGTCAGTGGTAGCTTCTTAAAGGACCGACAACACTGACTCTCTTATTAATTTGACCATTCAAAAGTGCTCGTAAAAGTCTAATCGAATGAAAATTCATTTCACTTCCAAAATTGTTTTGTACACATCTTCATTATCCCTCAATCTTTCAAAATAAGTAATGTCGTGAGAATACCTAGTTTATTGTCTATAGATCCTTCTATACATAATAATCTTTCATTTCGTCATAATGAATTAATAGGTAGGTACTACATACATATATAATAAGAGTGTAACTGATGGCTGTCTGTATATGGAAGATATTTAAGAAAAACTATTTTTGGGGTCTTTATTAGCGCAATAGAACCCAAAACAATGATTTTAAGAATTTTTGTCTGTGTGTCTTGCGTTTGGACGCTCTAATCTCAGAAGCGGCTTAACCGATTTGGGTGGAGTTTTCACTATTGTGTTGGGGTGAGCTTCACTTAACATTTAGTATTTATTTTATTTCAATCGGTTCATAAATAAAAGAGTTATGTTAATTTAAAGAAGGTGAGTCGCTAGTCTATACATATAATAAAATTGTAACTAAGTCGAATCTGCACATTAAATATGTTTTGGAAAATCTTAATAAATTAGACATTATTATCGATACAGAAGAAGAATCTATAATTTTCAGAATATTTGTATGTCTGTCTATCAAGCATCCCGGAAAATCCACTGGAGAGATTTTGATGAAATTTGGTTTGATGATAGCTGGTTATCCGGGTCAACATATAGGATAATTTTTGCTGTCTCTGAGAAATCTATACTAAACGTTAAAACGTAAGTAGGGACGAACACGAGCGGTGTGAGGGTGAGTCGCTAGTATGAAATATATTTTAAGCAATCAGCACTCTGTTACAAGACAATGTAATATCCACGACACCGGTATCGATCGGACGTTGTCTCACTGCCCTATAAATGGCGGAACATTACGACTGCTAAAAGTGTGGACTAAATTACTTTTGATGCCTCTATTTATGACATTATCATTGTTTTATAGATTTTTTTTGTAAATATTTATTAAACTTGTTTTATATAATATGTTTTTTGTTATATTAAAAAAAAAAGAAAAACAATTTTCGTACTTGATGTGAACATTTTTTTTTATTTTGAAAGCTTTTTTAATTTGCTTGACATTTTTTATGTAGTAAAAAAACTTATTATTATGTATGAGAATTTTCTTAATATATATTTAAATATTGTAATTATTTATTTTACTAAGAAGATAGTCAGTGCCATCTGTTGACGAGTAGTGTCAGCACGTTGACACATATAGGAACGTGTTTTAACTGTACTTCTGTACGAACCTCGTTATACACCATTAAAGTAAATTACATCCAAGGTTAAAATATTATTGACATCTAGCGTTAGGAATAATCAGTAATATAAGCAAAAATACTCGTACATTTACTTTTTACTCGACTGTACAAGAAGGAGAATAATATTTTTCGAGAGTATCTTTCATATATTGTTATGCGTTTTATTTTATGTATTATTTCTCACTATTATTAAACTAGACGACACGTTTGGCTCAGTTTGTAGTGACCCTACTTGCTGTGCCAGCGGTCTCGGGTTCGAGTTCCGCTGGGGCATCATTTGTGTGATGAGCGCGAATGTTTGTACTCTAGTCACGGGTGTTTATATTTATAATATGTACGTATTTAATGTTATATATGTGTAGTGTATCAACTATCTGGTATATGTGATGTGTTAATATCCTAACATATTTATTTATTTCATTTAAATAGGTTTCTAAAAGGAATGTCAAGGCTATTAATTTTTCCATGTACAGATAACTGGTGCTCGTAACAAGTGTTTTATCTAGTGACCCATATTATTAGTACAAATATTGAAAACATACATATGTGGATGTAATAAATAATTCTTCAAATTGATAATTTTGCAGTGCAATAATTGAAATTGGTTGATGAATTTTTGATGAGTGATTAAAATTTTGAATACGCTGCGTTTACATATTTCATATTTGTAAAATATATTTATGTTGAGTACATTTACTTTAAATGATTTCGTAGAATATATTTAAATTTAAAGAACATTTTTCTACTTTTAACGGTCTTTGTCTTTTGACCGACATCATGTAGGTAATATTATTATATTACATTATTATAAATATTATAATTTCCATCATTTTCTAACATAACTAAATCTAATTTATAATATATGTCCTTAATACCATGGTATAACCATATACAAACACCGCTAATAACCCACCAACTTGTAAAACAGCGCCATCTAGCAGCGAGTAGCGTTACCACGTTTTTTAGTTTACCGTTACGTTACATACCGCTGACACAGTTACCACTCAGCTGACATGTAAGATGACGCGTCGTGTATTTTTGCAATGCATCCGGGACCCGTTAGAACTTAGGCATTAATTTACGGCTGTATTGTATGTAGGAAAGTCTTTAAAGGTGTTTGGAATTCTTTTGAAAGCCATACGTTTAGTTAGTTTACTTGTTAGATAAGGATGTTGTGAATCTTTTAGGTCAAAGTATTTGCTCATCATGTATCGAACCTACGATCTCTTTCATATTGTATAACGTCTTTGTGGCTCTATCGTGTTATATGTATAGTTTAAAATATTTAAAAAGCTTTGTGGTGATTTAATCTATTTGTGTATTTATGAATTATAATTAGTAACTAACGACTCGTAACGTTTAGTATATATTTCTCAAATATGAGATATTTTCTCGCAGTAAAAAGTATCCTATATGTTGACCCGGTTCTCCAGCTATCATTATAACAAATTTCATCAAAATCCGTCCAGTGGATTTCTCGTGACAGACAGGCAGACAGATTTAACTATAATTAATGACAAATTAATAAAATAAACGTAAATTGAAAAAAAAAATTGCTTGTGTGTGTATGTTTGTTAATCCTTCACGTTAAAACGGCTGGACGGATTAGGATGAAATTTAGTACATAGATAGCCTGGAGTACATAGTCATCAATAGGTACAATATTTAAGTAAAATAATATTAAATATGAATATTAAAAATGTTTGGACATTAACACACAGCACCATCTAGTTCCACGGTAAGCTACGAGGCTTGCGTTATGGATACCAGATAATTGGTATACTACACATATTTTATAACTTTAAATACATACATATTACAAATAATACGGACAATATAATACAGTATTTTTCATTCAATTTATGTAATTTAAATTTGATTATATAATTTTATTTATATGCTTCCTTAAATACATAAAATCGTCGTAGCAATAGAGATCTGTACATACAAAGATAAACTATAACATTATAAATGTGTTAAACTTCCATACATTCTAAATAATAATCCAAATTATATATATATATATATATATATATATATATATAAAATGTTTAAGTAGCTTAAATAGCATTTTTCATTTAATTCAACTAATGCAAATGATAATGTTAAATAATAAAATAACCTACATATTTATATCTTTACACACATGGTTCATATGCATTGCTAATTTTGATGTAATTTATATAAATATTTAATTTTAGTATATTATGTTTATGGTACTCTAAAGGAACACATTAATTACGTAAGGACAATTTTGGTCCCCATATAAGAGCACAGATATCTCCATCCCCCTTCTTAAGTAAGATTTCATCTGGTTTTAGAAAAACATCAATAATTGCATTAAAAATCATAATTTGACGTAAATTAAAGATATTTATTTTTGTAATTTTACACAAAAAAAAGAAAAAAATATATCTCACAGTTGTTTTTCTCAACGCTTAGCTCTCGAATATCAATCACTGTATGTAAAAATCACGAATTTCAACTTACAAAATATTACTTAAGAATGGCTTTTAACTCCTCTTCCCAGATAAGGGATTGTAGATATATTGACAAAAAAATAGGTTATGAAAGTTTGTGTGAAACCTATCTTTTAGAGGTTTTTTTTGTAATTTTAGCGCGAGCGAAGCCGCGAGTTCTGCTTGTTTATAATAATACTATAAATGTGAAAGTTTGTGAGTATGGATGTTTGTTACTCTTTCACGCCAGAACGGCTGAACGGATCTGGATGAAATTTGGCACAAAGATAGATTATAGTCTGGAATAACACATAGGCTACTTTTTATCCCGGAAAAATATACAGTTCCTGAGGGATAGATTTGTTTTTGTCGGGGCAAACCCGAGTGAAGCGAGGGTGAGCCGCTAGTTTATTATATATCTATCACACTAACATTATTACTGCTAAGGTTTGTGTATGTTGCTTATATGCATGCTTAATATATTCTTTTTTTTTTTCAGGTAAGCCATCGAGTTTCTTTTATTAACAAGTTAAGTAGAGAAAGTTCGTCTGCAAATGTGAGTAATGCCTTTTATCGCAGCCGTATTTATTATTCATAATTTTTACGTATTTATTTTAAATTAATCGGCACTAAATATATTTACTTACATATGTATGTATATACCATGTAATATAAAAAAAAGAATCTATCCCATTATATATAATATTATAAATGCAAAAGTTTGGATGGATGTTTGTCACTCAATCACGCCGGAACGGCTGAACGGATCTCGATGAAATTTGGCAGAGAGATAGATTATAGTCTGGATTAGCACATAGGTTGTTTAATCGAGCAAATTGTACGGTTCCCGTGGGATAGATTTGTTTTTGTTTTACTGCAGACGAACTTGACGAGGGTGAGTAGCTAGTAAATTATAAAGGAATATACTCGTAAAAACCCATTATTTTGAATATGTTGTATCTATCAAAGTGATAACTACAAGAAATAATTGGTCGATAGTTAAAAACGATCGGCGACTTTAAAATTACTTAAAAACTTTATTCCACGCTTAAGAGTGAGTTTTTTCGAGCACCCTTCAATTAAAGAATATGAGAGAGATCAGGCCATAGACCACCACGCTGGCTAAGTGCGGGACGGACTTCAAAAGTCTTTTGAAAACTACTCAGGTTCTCCCGATTATGTAAGTTTCATTACGACATTGTTTTCCTTTATCGCAATGCGACTTATTACGTAAAATAGAAATAGAATATAAAAATATCATAGATACGGCATCCAGGGTTTTGAACCCGCTACGTTTGGTTTTATAAATGAGCACGTTGCCACTGGGCTACCACTGCCGTCGAAAGTTACATGTCGTATATTTAATTATTTTATAATATTTTTTATTATCTTTGCCATTTATATACATTGTACAGCCTATATAATAAATAGGCAAAGGAAAAACCGTTCATTACGTTTTTCTTCTATATTTTCAACCGACTTCTTCAAAAAGAAGGAGGTTCTCAATTCGTCGGAAACTTTTTGATGTATGTTCACCGATTACTCGAAGACGACAGAACCGATTTGGAAACTTTTTTTTTGTTTCAAAGGGTATACTTCCCAGGTGATCCCATTTAAATTTTATAGAAATCGGTCGAGCGGTTTTTAAAAAAAACAATATTTAATTATTTTTAAATAAATGGCTTAATCGAATATGTTATTAAAAAACTTTCTTTTTACAAATTACCTGCTTATTACATATATACACTAAAATGGTAAAATAAACAGATTCCGAAGAATTGAGAACCTCCTCTTTTTTGGAAGTTGGTTAGTAAAATTTATATGGGACCACTTAAGCTTAAGCGAATATGTTATTAAAATACTTTCTTCTTATTCTATTGCTATGTCTACACTAAAAAGGGAAAAATAAAAACTTTTATGTGTGCAAACACACCATTTCGAAAATATTTGATTCTATCTATCTATAGTAAATGAGAACTACCAATCAGTTATTTTTTACTTTTTAGTGCTAAATAAAAAAAAATTAAGGTTTAAATTTAAAAAAAAAAGGTTTTTTGAAGTAAAACATCTTTAGGCATGACATCTATATGAGTGACGTTTGAAAAAAAAATAAAAAAAAATGACTATCGCGGAAGTGAGAGTCAAATTTATTATTAATAATTTTATAAAAAATATAATAATAATATTTATATTTTGATTTGTTTTAATTTAATACAGCGCCAAAGAAGTTTTACTTCAATCGCGCGTAAAGATTCCATGCACATTTTTTTGTCTAGTAGCTATTGACGACCTATTAGTGTTATCAATAAAAAAAAGTTATATTTGAATTTCGAACACTTAGCAAACAAAATAATTCTATCGCAAATTGAAAAACATTCAAAGTGCAAACAAAACTTGATTACTTATACGTAAATTATGTAAAAATTGCATTGGTGTCTAATTACGATGTGTCAGAAGGTAATAATATTCTCATTATGTTCGATGTTTGAAGACAGCTTATTTTGCATATTTGTTCATAAAGCATGTGAGATTCTTTACATGATTATAAATTTGAACATAGGTATGTATGTTTGTTTGTTGATATATAATATTTCTATAACATTTTTTTATTTCAGTGCCTAATACTGCCAGTTTCTCTCGTGAGCATGCTGTGTTGTAAAGCAATCGAATTATCGGGAACCAAAAATAAGTCCGTGAAATATCCGAAAAATAGTTTTTTTTTTAATATTTTTAAAGCCGACTTGCGATTCACCCTCGCTCCGCTTAGGTTCGTCCCTACTTACGTTTTAGCGTTTAGTATAGATTTCTCAGAGATGAGACATTTTCCCTCTGTAAAAAGTATCCTATATGTTGACCCGAATAACCAGCTATCATCATATCAAATTTCATCAAAATCCCCCCAGTGGTTTTCCCGTGATGCGGTAACAGACATACAGATATACAGACAGACAAAAATTCTAAAAACTATAGTATATATTCGGCTTTTGTATCGATAATAATGTCTATTTCAATAAGATTTTCCAAAAAACATTTAATGTACAGATTCGGCTTAGTTACAATTTTATTATACGTATAGATGTGTTACTCAAATTCTTAGTCTATCGCCGTTTCAGCGTGATGGAGTAACCAGCACACATACATACAAACTTTTGCATATATCTTAGTAATGTGATATTTAGAATAATCATTTTTAAACCAAGTAAATTGTATAAATACCACGACTTTCCTTCTATAAGAGATAGATTCTAGAAGCCTTCTATTATTATTAGTATAATACGTATTAGTACAATATGTCTATTAGTATTTGACGACACGTTATGCTCAGTTCGTAGTGACCCTACTTGCTGTGCCAGCGATCGCGGGTTCGAGTTCCGCCGGATGCATTCATTTGTGTTATTAGCACGAATGTTTGTACTCCAGTCATGGGTGTTTAATGTTTATATTTATAATATGTATGTAGGTATTTATAGTTTTATATATGTGTAGTGTATCAAATATCTGGTATCCATAACACAAGCCTCGTAGCTTACAGTGGAACTAGATAGTGCTGTGTGTTAATGTCCCAACATATTTATTTAAATACTATGCTATTATACTATAAACAACACACCTTATACTTATACTTCTTCGCAACTCCTGAATGGCTTGACTGATTTTGATGAAATTATTTTCTGAACTTGGGTTACTAATTGATTCTTAGCTATGATTGGAACTGCAAGATGACGCTGTTATCGAGATCAAGATATTTTTTCCGATCGATGTTTGGAAACCATTGCCTGTCGGGTACGTTAGTATATATATTTTTAAAATATATGTACGAGTGTACTGCTGCTATATCCACTTACATAAGGTAGGTACGTTTTTTTATATTAAACTTTTTCTGTATAATTAGCCATAAATGATCCACGCGAAGTCGTGGGTACAGCTTGTATATATCCATACTAATATTTTAAATGTGAAAGTGTGTTTGTTTGATTGTCTTTCTTTCACATTGAAACGGAGTGACGGATTGGGGTGATTTTTTGTGTGGAGATAGTTGGAGGGCTGGAAAGTGATATAGGCTACTTTTTACCGCGGGAGATCATCTCATTCCCACGGGAAAACACCTTTAAATACAACCCAAAAAATATTTATGATCAGAATTACTTGAAACTTGGTGTTAAGGTTCTTCTATACAATTAAATAAATACGTGTTTAAGCATTTTTCGAAATTCATCCCATAAGGGGGTAAAATACTAGATGAAAGTTTGTATGAAACCTACCTTTTTAGAGAATTTTTTGTTGTTTTAGCATGAGCGAAGCCGCGGGTTTTGTTAATTCATATATAAATAAAACGTCTATCAGTCAAAAGTTCCTCCACGTTATTGTTTTAAATAAAATTGCCTTGAAAATATGTGATTGTAGATTTATTTGTACATAGTATACTCTATAATTGCGATTTAGAATGCCTATGAAATACTTTTTCATATAAAAATGATCAATATATATATATATATATATATATATATATGTATGTATATATATTTCTAATTGAAAAATACGGTCAGTGTGTTAATTTAATTGCACACTTTTAAAAAGTATCATCAAAATATAGAACAAGATCCATATGGAGACCTTCAAATAATAAAATTGTAACAGATAATTTAAAAATGGACGTTCTATTAATCATTTATGTATAAAACTTTTTTAATAAAAACTGAAAAAATATCTGATACAAAAAAGTGAAAAATAATATTTATATAGAAAATAATTATAGATAACTAATCAGATATTTTCGAAGACTAGCTGCTATAATACTTCAAAATTCGAAGATAATATTTTTATTATGTCAAAGAAAATTTTATGGGACCACCTCAGGATCTACCTTTATATAATATAGTTTAAAGTAGCTAAATCGGTCAAGCTATACTCGAGAAATCGGTAACGGCACATACATAAAAATATATATATACAGACGAACATAGATTTTTTTGGAAGTCGGTTAAATAAAGGGCTGTAATCAATTTTAGTGTGCATTATGTTACACAATAATTATACGATGTTTTTGTTGATAGTAAAGTTTTTATGTTTTTATTTTGTCTAACTTTAAAATTGCTATAATTTGAGTAACAATGTTGTTTTATACCAGTTTTTTAAAGCCAAAGAGTATAAATGTCAAGTAATAAACAAAAAATGTTTCTTTTGATTGATTGATTTGATTTTTATAAATCCTATATTAAATCAAAGTATGTAGTAAGACAGTGATGTCATTATATATAGAAATAGCGACTCACACTCGCTTCGCTCGGGTTCATCCCTAGGTTGTTTCCCCATACAAAAATTCATCCCCATTTTCACACCCTTAAGGGACGATTTCCAAGATTAAAAGTGTCCTATATCCTTCCCAGAGTCTCAAACTATGTTGTTACCGAATTTCATTTAAATCGGTTCAGTAGATCCAGAGATTACCCCCCACAACCACACAAACTCACAAACTTTACCTCTTTATAAAATTAGTATAGATAAGCTATGAAAATTTCAGATCCAGCGTTCTGATTTTGGCACTGATGTATTGATGCAGTTACATTGTAGACAAGTATTCACCCAGTGGACGAAATTCGATCATAATAATTATTGAATACTTAAAGAAAACACATTTATCTGTTTCTTTATCTAGTTTATTATCTATATTACTAAAACTCGTATATAGCTACTAAGCAAAATAAAAAAGATAATCGGTTGACTAATAGAGGAGAAAATGATACTGAATCCTTTTGTCTTTGCCTAATAAAATAAATAACAATAGCTTACAAAAAGTCCGTAATATGAGTGTCATTTCTGTAATTTACCCATTAATCGTATAAAAAAAATACACACAGATGAACACAGAACCCCTTTTTTGGAAGTCGGTTACAAATCTCGAGTCATCGAAACCATTTATATAAAAATTCGTTTTTTTTTAAATAAAACTATCTTTTCGGATTATTTTGCGGATTTATTTTGATTTTTGGTTCCCGACGTTTCGAATGCTTTACAGCAATCATCGAAATGTCAAATATTCGCGTAAATATAAGAAAGTATTATTAGGTAATATTTTTAAGCATATTAGCATTTTTACAACAAAGCCAATAAATGTTAAAAGTAATGAAATTCGAGAACACACGTGTTGAGTTAGCGTGATAGTTTAACGGTTTATTCTAAGAAATATGTAAATACTAGTGAGTTACTCTTGCTTGGCTCGGGCGCATCCCTAACCTATATGGTGCTGCATGCCACACTCTATCTACACTAATATTATTAAGAGGTAAAGTTTGTGAGTTTATGACGTTGTAGGTAATCTTTGGATTTACTGAATCGATTTAGATGAAATTTGGTAATAAGATAGTTTGAGACTTTGGGAAGGACATAGAATATATTTTATTCTGAAAATCATCCTTTAAGAGGCTGAAAATGGGAATGAGTGAGATGAGAAGTTTGTATGAGAGAAGCGAGAATGAGTCGCAAGTCTATTTATATACTCTATTTCATCCAATTCGTTCAGACGTTTTAGCGTGAAGGACTAACAATCATACAACATAAAGCTCATTTACAATAGTAATGTTATGTCCTTACCCTATAATTATTGCCTTTCGAAGCAGAGATGGAAACAGATAGATTTATTTCGAAATAGAGTGGCTTTTATTTTATTTGTCTTATCTAAGTTTATTATCTATATAACTACACTGATATATCTTTAAATTTTTACAGTCACTTATATTTATTCTAGTTACAGTTACATTACAGGTACAGTACAGTTTCCGCTTTCTTTTATGAGTTCGCGATATTTTCGCACCATATAACTTAGTCACCTGTGCACTAATATATTGTATATAAATGTAAAAAAATATATTTGTTGTAAAATTAAGTTTATCTTATATTTAATTATCCTACATTTTCATAATACTTTTATTTCGATTTGATCTTTTATCTATAAAGTGATATACGATGAAGGCATGCTATTAAATAGAAATGTCATAAGATCTTTATAGATCACTATTATCTTAAAACGTATTCGTAAAAGAAGTGAAACTTGGTACTTGGTTATATTTGCGAACATATCGCGCCACACACACACATACACACCAAAATAAAACTGAATTTAATATACCTATACTTCTTTTTAAATGATTGATTATTTCAAAATAGAAAAGCTGAATAGAAAAACTATATACTAGCGATATAGCCAATAGATAACTAATAAATATATGAAGACGACATACTAACCACGTGACATAACGTTTAAATATGTCACTCCATATGATTTACATACATATGTACATATCTGTAGTAGATATTCAAAACAGGTGAATAACAAAAAACTTATATTTCGCCGAATAATTTTTATGCGTTATCGTTCAATGACCGCGATAGATAAGTTATCGCGGTATCATTCGAAATTAGGTTACCGTGTGTCTACGCATCGTCTTTAGTTGATAAACATATAGAGTGGTAGAGAAAGACTTGTTTTAACGACGCTAAAATTAGCTATTAGTTTTATAGATATAGTACGTTTTATACGACTTTGCTTATTACAGACTGACTCTACCATTGATATATTAAGTATTTTTTGTATATCAATATATATATATATATATATATATATATATATATATATATATATATATATATATATATATATATATATATAGTTAAAGCATTCAAAACCTCGGGAATAAAAACCACAACATAATCCAGAAAATGAGTTTGATTTAAAATGACAAATATTGGCGTAAATGTAAAAGCAATGCTAACTGTTCAAAATTCAGCTCTTTATCGTCTCTCTCTTAGGCGCGGATATTCTTTCAATACGAGGGGGATCAAGTTATAGTCCACCGCGCTGACCAGGTGTAGGTTTGCGCATTTCACATGTCTTTCGAAAACTTGCTAGGTTTTCTGAGACATGAATTTTTCCTTACGATTTTTCATCACCGTAAGACAAGTGGTAATCATGTTAGAAATGATTAGCACATGAAAATGTTAGAGGTGCGAGACCTGGGATTTGAACTCGCTTCACGTAGTTTCCCAAGCAAACGCGTTACACTGGGCTACCACTGCCTAAAAATTTGGGTGTATATATAAATCAGTCAGTAAGAACATGTAACTAATAATGGATAACCTCAATAATTATACTCCTATGTATCCTAGATCGTTGAGGGTTTGATCATTTCATAACTATTCTAACATATACTTTATAAGCTTTTTAATCGACTTCCAAAAAGGAGGAGGTTCTCAATTCGTCGGAATCTTTTTTATTGGCACGTTTTTATTATTAGCTCCACTTGTAAAGTAAAAAACTAATATATTTTCAAATGATTTTGATAATACAATATCAAGATCCTACTAGCGGCTCACCCTCGAGTTCGTCGCTAGTGAAAAATACAACAAATCTATCCCACGGGAACCGTAATTTTTTCCGGGATAGAGAGTAGCTTATGCGTTATTCCAAACTATAATCTATCTCTGTGCCAAATTTCACCCAGATCCGTTCAGCCGTTCTGGCGTAATTGAATAACAAACATTAAAAAAGTTTAATAGATAGCTACAAACACCATAATGATGCTCAATTCAACAATTTTTTGGGCAAGCAAAATAATCTATATTTTTTACAATCAATAGCCCCCTTTAATTTTGAATAAATAATTTATATATTAAATGTTTTAATTATTTTTGTTAAAATAAAAATTATTAGTAAGAAATGAGTTATAAGAATTATTTATATATATTTACCAAGAACGCACGCAGATTCAGCTCCATACCCTGGCCAGGAACAATATTGTAATAAAATATTGCAGCAATTTTGATATTATGGTTTAAATGAAGGGGAATTTCCATGTAAATTTTCGAAATGCTTATTTATCCCCCCTTAGCTCGGGTGCGTCTCTAGGTGCCTAGCAGTGGCCTATGTGTTACACCAGGTCATAGTCGATCTGAGTACTACATCCAAGTGCGTCCAGCTAATCTCATTGAGATTAGTCAACTGCGCAAGAGATATTATAGTGCAGACACAAGTGCACTCTCTGTTCCTGTCACTCTCATACTCCGGTGGGACGACTGCTCGACACGTGAGAGTTAAGGCGCAGGACCGACAGCTTTATGTGCTCTACGAGGCACGGGGGTGAAACACCGCCAACTTCCCAACTCCGGACTGTTACTAAGGCTTACTAAACAGAAAGGCTCATTAACTAAACTGGGACTCGAATCCAGGACTTCCGGATGTGCAGCCGTATATGCTAGCCACTACACCATCGGGGCCAACAAATAAAAAAAATCAGATTTTCATTTCTTAGCCCGATATTCTTTTTACAGGTCTTGGGGTTATTCAATCCTGTTTTAAGCCAAGTGGGGTCACAGTGCGTACTTAATTCGCATCTTACCAGTTTTTTTTATCTAATTATATATTGTGTTGTATCTATTGACTGTCCCCTGCTAAGCGACCCTCCGACCGGTCCTCCCGGTTTCAGTCGAATGGACTTTGCGTGTTTCATTTTTGTAAAGGGGTGACCAAAGAGGGTTAATAAGCGAAAAACATGGCTGAAGTGTTTAAAAAATTAATACTTACGATTATTTCTGGCAACCCTTATGTTTTATGTAGAAATAGATTATGCGGGGGTTGGGATTGTTAGGTATTGTTTTAAAGCGCCATTTTGTTTTCTTTTTGTTATTTGAATACTCTGTGAATATAGTGTTGGTTCACGAATTAACGTATGATTTATATTTAAATAAAAAACAAAATTTGTTATGTATTTCAAAATATTACAATACAACCTTAAAATATTTTTATAAAACTTTGAGAGGAGTTCGTCGGTCAAATTATAAATAGTATCTACCTTTTAGTTTTTATTTAAATATTTTGATTTGTATTGGTATGTTATTTACATAAATAAACATTTATATTTCAAACAGGAAAAATTATTAAGTTTTACTTATTAATTTTATAAGCACATTGTACTGTTACGATGCTATAATAATAATTATAAAGAATTTATACATACACTATATTCAATTGATTAAATATTTTAAGCGTTTTATTACAAAATATTTTTTTTTAAATAATTTAATAACTTATCTTAAAATTACATACGAATATATAACAAAAATATGTATTTGTTTGTTCTATAATATCTTCTAAAATAAACACCTATAACTATAAGAACACTATGTAAAGAAAAATTAGGTCAAGTACATTTTCGTTATAAACAAAGGTAATACATATTTACGTTTATTCAAATCGTCAATGAATATTGGCATTTATAGAAACTAAAAAGTATAATCAAAATTTGCGAGTCGGTTAAATTAGCCATTGGTACCTTCACGTATGGCTTACAAAATTCAGTTAGTGTTGCAGAAGGCGCGCGCGCGGCCGCATTCGCGCCGAAACTTTCAAAACACGATCGAATTTGACAAGTATTTTTTTTAAATTATAAAAATAAATAGCACAAAGCAGTTTGGTATTCAGCCAGTGTGTATTTAAAAAAACTTTATTGTGATTGGATTGTAACGTATTTATGTTAAGTGAGTATTATTATAATATAACATAATAAATTGTTCGTCCGTCGTTTCGTAACAATTTCATGTGTTCACATTGTATAGACGTATACAATGATTTAGTTATTTTATATAAAAGATGTTGGTGTTTTTAATAATTTTTTATTTTCGCTATTATTTTGATTAATCATTTTGAGAAATTCTTAAAAATGGATCATTAAAAAAATAATTTAAGATTTTTTGCAAAGAGGTCCGAGAGATTTTTTTGTAAGTTGTATACAAATTACCCGTATACAAATTATTTATTATCTATCGAAACTTGCAATTACCAAGGTCTTAGTTGCAGATGTATTGCATACTGTGTGAGCGAGAAAGCGTGTTCACACGACCTTGTGTTAGACAGAGAGGTCCAACATTAGGAAACTCTTGGGAAATTTTTCTCTTTCGGGACTGAAGGGCATTTTTTAACTATTTATTTTTAAGATAATTTTTTATCATTTCTTGTTTGTTCTGTTACTAGGTCGATGTTAAAGGGATTATTTTTTTATTATCTAATACGACAGGGCAAGGATAGTAAATAAATAAAATAAAAAAAATCATTAATATTTACACTTGATTAAATAAATATAAATGATTATTTGTATTTTTTATTTGGAAATGACCTTGAAAATAATGTCATGTTTTCAAAAAATAAATAACGAACAAAACCTTAAAATAAAAGATCTCTTAAAACAATAGCCATAGCTATACCAAAAATACTTTGAAAAAAAAAGTTTCGCATTAGACCATTCTTAATTGTAAGGTGCTTACCACAATATTTCTGTTACGTTTTATTATAATAAAAGGTATTTAGAATTAGAAAGTCAGTAATGGCAAAAATCAGACATACATTGAAGGAAATAAAATTTTGTAATTTCGATTTTCAAACAATGTTTTAGAATTTTGTATTAAATCATTTGATTCATACTAGCATGATTCATAAAATAATTTATAACGTAAAAGCTTAACAACTTGCCTAGTTTCTAGCTATAAATCATAACCAATTACATCAAATTATTAACAAAAATTATGTCATTTTTAATAAATACTTCTTGTTAAATCGATGGGATTTTAACAAAAAAGTATACATTTTTTATCAATCATAGGTACTTACTAATTAAATATTCCTATTGCAGTTTGTCCTCGCCACACGCGAACTAAAACCTGTATTTTAGGTACTAAGTACTAAACTAAGAGAACGTAACAGGTAATGATTATTAGGAATGAAGCAAATCTAAGCTCAAATATATAGGCATTTATATACAAAAGGTTTTGGTTGGGTCTTCAATATTTCATTTCGTGTATATATGTATATATATATCCTTCTTTTTTTTTGTATATTTTTTAAATTCTATTCTATTTTTGAAATTTTTAAATTACGACAATAGAATAGTGATGTGTTCAAGGTCGAAGTCATTTTTTTTAATTATAAAATAACTAGCATTGCCCGCGGCTCCACCCGCGTTCAGATGACTAAAAACCAAATTTTTAAGTTTTACATATTAGTATACTCTTACGTTGCAGTTTTGTATTTTTTCTCAGAAATGAGATATTTTCCCGCGGTATAAATTATCCTATATGTTGACCCGCATAACCAACTATCACCATGCCAAATTTCATCAAAATCCCTCCAGTGGTATTTCTGTGATGCGGTAACAGACAGACAGACAAAAATTCTAACTCTCGATTCGACCTCTGTATCGATAATAATGTCTATTTCAATAAGATTTTCGAAAAAATATCTAATGTACAGATTCGGGTTAGTTACAATTTTATTATATGTATAGAAAAGAACAAAATTGGCACAATTCGTGTATTAAAATAGCATCCTAAAGCGTAACTATACTTATGAAAGGTCA
The DNA here is from genome assembly GCA_921882275.1 of Brenthis ino. NCBI lineage: Eukaryota > Metazoa > Arthropoda > Insecta > Lepidoptera > Nymphalidae > Brenthis > Brenthis ino. The sequence goes on from OV170231.1 coordinate 22,342,866, forward strand.
GATTAATTGGTTTCTCTTTGCGATCGCTTTTATGTCGTGAGGATATCGCACTTTCACATCTGAATTTCTTTTTTATTACAAGATTTTTTACCAAAGGACGTATGAATGTGAAAGTTTGTCCGTCTGTTACACGATCGACCTTTAACATTTATGAAAGCTAAATTTAGATTAAGATTTTGCCTGAAATGTTACTATCTATACTAGTATTATAAAGAGATAGAGTTTGTTTGTTTGAACGTGCTAATGTCAGGAAAATCTCGCTAATCACCGATTTGTAAAATTCTTTTTGCGTCAGATAGCCCATTTATTGAGGAAGGCTATTGGATATATATCATGTATTATATATTCTATTCCATATTAACCGCTAAAACGTATCTACAGACCGTTTTATCAATTTTCCAAACAATTTTTCAATTCTTTCTTTCTAAAAAGTTTATACGAACTATACAATCATTTAAAAAATAACTAAATCTATCGGTTCTCAAGTGATACGCTTACGAAGGAAGAAAAAATTCATTTTTATAAGTATTTATATAAAAGATTTTGTAAGAAGAACCAAAAAACTTTTTTCAGGAAAATTACTTACCGAAAGTCAGACAAAATAGTGATTTTTAATTCTACACAACTCTCTCATTATCAACCGACTTCAAAATACAGAAGTTTCTTAATTGGGCTGTATTTTTTTATGTTTGCTACCTCAGAACTACGTTATTTATTAACCGACATGGACCGACTTCCAGTTTGGTCCCACGAAAAAAAATACCACTCCTAAGGGTGGAAAAATAGCTAATGAAAAATTAAACTACTTCAAAATTGTCATATTGCCTTGAAACTTTGCAAGTGCTTCTATTTCCGTTGATAGTGCAGTGATTTGGTATCGTCGAGCTGATCTGATGGTAAGGCCAGAAGGTGGATAGATGAAACTCTTCAACTTATTTGTTTGGGTAGTTTGGGTTTATTTTGTTGGGTTTGACAAACCCAATACGCTGGGATTGGATTTTAAAGCCTGATTTTTAGTGTTACTAATAATAGCGAATTTTAGTTTGTCAGTCTTCATATAAAAATTGGCATGAAACTAACTAAAACGGCATAAGCGAATATTTTATTAAAATACTTTCTTCTTACTTTACTATGTCTACAATAAAAATGGAAAAATAAAAACTTAAAGAAATAAATAAAAACCGACTTCAAAAAGAACCCTAAAAAGTAAAATATTTGATTGGTAGTTTTCATTTGTTGTAGACACCTAATCAGATATTTTCGAAGTCAATGCCAGCCTATACATATTAAAGCGCATAATTTTTATTTATTTTTTAAAGTTTTTAAAGTTATATACAAAGTTTCTATAATATTTATTCTCTATTATTATTAATCACACCCAAATAATTATTATGACATAATATATGATACGAAATATATTTCTTTGCATCCGGCTTTTGCTTTTAACGTATCTCTTATAATGTGTAAAAATAATTATGGCGTCAATCTTGCCCACTTTCACTCAAAGATTTTGGCAGTTGCAACTTTCACTTGGAAACGTGGCGTAAGGCATAAGCGAATGATAAATTGTTCAAAGATTTTGTTTGTTTAGATCATAATATATAAAGTGTTAACTAGCTACTATTAAATAAACTAGCTTTGTTTTGCGTCTTGACACGTGTTTATGAGAATTTTTATTTATAAACAGTTTTCATTCTTATTTTCTTTATCGATTTTGCAAAAATCGATATTAAGAAATAATTAAAAGTGACATATGAAACGAATTATGTCAATTTTACAGATTTATTTTTATAATATTATTAGTTACTAGCGACTACCCTTGCTCCGCTCGGGTTCGTCCCTGCTTACGTTTTTACGTTAATTATAGATTTCTCAGATATGAGATATTTGCCCTCAGTAAAAAGTATCCTATATGTTAACCCGGATAACCAGCTATCACCATACCAAATTTCATCAAATTCCCTCCAGTGGTTTTTCTGTGATGCGGTAACAGACAGACAGACAGACAGACCGACAAAATTTAAAAAAAATATAGATTCAGTCTCTATATCGATACTAATGACTATTTCAATAAGATTTTTCAAAAAATATTTAATGTACAGATTCGGCTTACTTACTATTTTATTATTTTTTGATATCTTGCAGTTTCAATAGGTAATTGTGTCACATGCATTTTCATTTTATTTAAAGTGTAAATAAACAGTTATAATAATAAATAGTTTCTTAAAGCCCATTTGATAATTATATTTTATTCTCATAGCACTGGAAGGTGATCTGGATGAAATTTGGCACGGAGATAGATTATAGTTTGGAATAGCATATAGATTATTTTTTATCCCGGAAAAAATTACACGTCCCGAGGGATAGATCTAGAGGCGAACACGAGCGAAGCGAAGGTGACCCGTTAGTCTTTTATATACTACCTAATAATTTTCATATAAGATAATATGTATAAATATTAACATATTTATATGAAAAATGTATATGTAATATGTATATGTAATATGTTAAAAAAAATGTTTTTTTTAATTTACTTTATTATGTAGAGCTACAAAAAGAAAGCTTAATTTATGCAAAGTTGAATATATAAATATATTTCGCAAATTAAAACTCGTAACGTTTTAAGACGGGATATTACAAAACTAAAAGATAAAGCTAGTATATTTATAAGTATTTAATTAATATGTAATTATAGTATGGTTGTAATCTCAAAATAGAAACTTAGTAATTAGGCAGCAGTGGTAACCCAGCGGTAACGCGCTTGAGAAACCGAGTGAAGCGGGTTCGAATCCCGGGTCTCGCACCTCTGATATTTTTATGCGTGAATTATTTCCAACATATAAACCACATGCTTTACGGTGAAGGAAAACATCTTGAGGAAACTGCATGTCTGAGAGAAGCTAGCAAATTTTCGAAAGATATTATGTGTAGTCCGCTAACTCGCACTTGTCCAGCATGGTGGACTATAGCCTGATCCCCCTCGTATTGAAGGGAGGCCCACGCCCTTCAGTGGGACGTTAAAAAAGGCTGAATACAATTTATATTACAAGATATGCTCATTATATGACTAGTGATTGAGTTGAATTTTGTTAGCAATATAGAAATGGTAATGGATTTGAGTCTCGGTTAAGACAAAAATTTAAATCGTAATATATTTATAAAATTTACTGTAATAGCAGGCTTACACTTAAATTAATTAAATGTAAAATGAAATTTTTCCATGTCGCTTTTAACTTAAACCAAATCAAAATCGTTCCATCAACTCGCACTACGTTATCGGTATGTGTTGTAACTCGTTGCATAATGTCCCCGTGCCTGTTGAATACTGATATCTATTGAAGACATCTTGGACTATTAATTTGTTTTCGATTTTAAAAAACACTGTATTATTTTTACCAGAGGCTTCATTCACATTAATTTACAATAAAGAATAAAAACATACAAAATTCTAAGGATTGAGTACTTTTTCTCACCGGTTATTACCGAGATGTTGTGGGATTCCTTATCTGTATGGGATTTACAACTGTACCAAAAGAAAATATACAAGTATTCCGACGATTATCGATTTTATAGAATACTAGCGGCTCACCCTCGCTTCGCTCGGGTTCGTCGCTAGATATGTTTTAAATATATATAAATAGTTATTATCCAGCATTAGCCATATAAATTTTAATATGGTTGATAAGTATTCTTAAATTTTATAATTTTCCGCGCAATATTTTAATTTTTTTCTTTCATAAGAACCTTCTCCTGATTGATGATGAAAGATTGATTCCCCAAGCAAACTTTCATCCCCATTTTCACTCCCTTAAACGATGATTTCCAGGATAAAAAGTATCCTATGTCCTTCCCATGGTCTCAAACTATCTTCTTACCAAATTTCATCTAAATAAGTTCAGTAGATCCAAAGGTTACCCTCTACAACGTCACAAACTCATAATTCATAAACTCACAAACTTTACCTCTTTATAATATTAGTATAGATGACATAAAGCCCTTTTGAAACCTTATCTCTTATTTTTGAAGCCGGTCAATGAATGATATGACATTTTAAATATAACATTGTATTTAAATGCCAGAGGTTAGCGATTACCTCACAAGAATTCGATCGATTGATGGAAACATAGTTAAATATTTTTATGGCATACGTATACTAAAGTCTAAAGTCTTCAAAAGCTTCTACTAGCAATTATGGCGAAAGTTTATAATTTTAGATGTACATAGTTGCATTTTCAAGGAATTTTACTTAAAACGCCAACATAAACATATAACTGCCTGACATCTATATCTTACTAGCATTGCCCGCGGCTCCGCCCGCGTTCAGATGACCAAAAACCAAATTTTTAGGTTTTACATATTAGTATACCTACTCTTACAATGTAGTTTTTGTAATTTTTCTCAGAAATGAGATATTTTCCCGCGGTAAAAATTATTCTATATGTTGACCCGGATAACATGCTATCACCGTACCAAATTTCATCGAAATCCCTCCAGTGGTTTTTCTGTGATGCGGTAACAGACAGACAGACAAAAATTCTAAAAACTATAGATTCGGCCTCTGTATCGATAATAATGTCTATTTCAATAAGATTTTCCAAAAAATATTTAATGTACAGATTCGGCTTAGTTACAATTTTATTATATGTATAGATGTATATAAAGATATAAATAAATATGTTTGTATGTATGCAGAGGATAATCTCTGTAACTATACCATCGATTCTAGAAACACTTTCACTAATACAAATCTTCAAATTTACCTTGTAAAAAAAATATTTTATATTTATCGTAGCTAAAGGTTTTAAAAATAATTTAAGGTAAGACGTCTTGTATGGACAACAAAGTCGGATTTGTTACAATACTTATAACTCGAGAACGGCTGCACCGATTTTGATGATATTTGATTTGTTGGGTTTGTCTCCGCCCCGAATAGCAGAATAACTATTAAAACACCGGAAAAATTCACGTAAAAAAGAATTTGAAATAAATCTATTCCATACTAAGCGTCAAAACGTACATAGGGACGAACATGAGCGAAGCGAGGGTGAGGCGCTAGTGTAAATCATAAATATCAATAACCTATTAAACAAAGGCATACGAAAACAACAGTTACAACCGTCAAGTACGGAGAAACATCAAAGTGAATGACATAATAGAGGGTTATATACTAGCTATGTACCACAGATAGGTTATAGAACAGCGAGTAGTAGAAGTGGTTTCAGTGATTTATTAAAAATATCTTTTTAAGTACATTATATTGATGTTAAAATATTTCTTTTGTGTATACTTAAAGGTTTTTAATCTTTGAATTATTAATATTAATAATTATTTTAAATTAGCTTGAAATATTAGTGTAAATGAAAATTTAGTTCCTAGTTGATATATAACAGAAGGGATGTCGGATATTTTAACTAAATAACTTAGTAATTAGTTAAGAGATAGATAAAAAAGATTAGCCGATAGTCTGTCTGTCAGTCTTAAAAACTTTATTTATCAAAATAAAATACATATTAATTATATATTAAACTTAATAAATACATTCATAAAACAGAAACGTAGCTCTAAATCATATCACATACATTATTAATTAAAAACTTTCAGGCAACCAACCAACTTAATATATACATATTTCACACTCCCTGTTCTGAGTATCATACACATAGCGATGCAAGTAGTGTTTTAGTTCCCAAGTCCCAACACCTCAGCGGCCATGCGGGATCGATCGCAGGCATGCGCAGTGCGACACTATGCTTCCGACCCCCCACCGACTGAAGCGCACCCCCTGCAACTGCACTTCAGTGCATCCGAGAACGCGGCTAAAAAATATCCAAAAAACAATAAAAAACGCAATACGGATAAAAAAAAACCACGCCGCGTCCATCAAATATAACTAACATGTGCCTAAAGTTGAAATAGAACTGGGAAATAAAAAAAATCGATGTTCAAATAAACTATGAAGAGGAAAAAGCGAAACATCACCAAAAAAGGAGACAGTATCAAACGTTTTTATAAACCAATCGACAATATTTGAAATTTAAAAAATATCCATCATATATAATCACAAATTTGTACACATTTAATCACATATAGTTTTAACAGTAATCACCAATATTAGTCGACCCGTTGTAACTTCCCATAACCAAACCTTAAGAACGAAATTTTAGACTGATATATAAAAATCCGAATAAAGTAGTTGTTTAATGAGAAATTATAGCGTATTTACATTAGTTGACCATTTGAGAAGTTTATATAGAAAGTATTTATAAATAGTCATAGTAAAACGCAATATATAATGATACAAAATTTAACCGGGGATCAGAGCTAGCCTTAAGATTTTTTACGTCGGACGAACAATTTTGACTCGTGTTTTCCAAAATGGATGAAATATAAATACTGTGTGATTTTTTAAGTGTTATGGATGATCTTTGATCGTGCCGGTCCGTGGGGGGCCAATGATGTTGAACATGTTCGACATGTGGAACTCAGTGAGTACGAAGTTGGAGGCTCAGAGCAACGTACAACAGAGCCAACAGCCACACACTTCAGGTGGGAGCATTAAAGGTAATTTCCACTTAATAATGGGATAGTCACTCCTCCCCCGTAGATTAGAACACCGTGACTGACCCAATAGAACGATTTTGCTAGAATCGATAATCATAGTATGTCCTTGCACATTTAGCACACGACAATCCCATTCACATATATATATTATATAGTAATTTTGGCCGTCCGTTGGCTTTACTTCAAATACATATGAAAGGATAAGTAAAATTTGGAAGTTACAACATGAAATGACTACGTCAATCAATCAACGGCTTTCTTTTTAGCGAGAACACAAAACCCGAGCCTATAATTGCGTGAGCGATCTCACATAAAAATATCGTTTCTAGAAAGTCCAAAACGCTTCCTTTCCGGTATATTAATACATACATAATTGTTTCTTTCACAGTTGCGCAATTGAAAGCTGCCTAAGAAAGTAGCCAATTAAAATTCGGTAACATTTACATCTGACTTCATTTCACATTATATAATAAATTTGGAACACTATCATATTAACTTTTATTACATTCTTCATAACAAATACTAAATTTTAAACAAAAGAGGTTCTTTTAATTAATTTTAGCAATTAATAGCAGTAATTATGTTGTTATAAAACAGTTTTGAGATTGTTACTTGTAATTCGCAACGTTGCCCTATGTTTTGCGATGAATGATTTTAAAATTATATGGTTTTTTATTTATTTAGGTATATTTTAATTTAAAAAAAAAACTGCATGAGTATTTGTCGCAATACTTAAAATTGCTTCTTCGTTTCATTTCGATATTAAAGATATATTATTATAGATTGATTATGATGTATAAAAGTATGTAAATAATTGGTATAATCTGTCGAAGAATGAAAAAAATTTAAAATGTCACTAGGTAGAGGCATTTAAGCAGCTTTTATTTTTTGACATTTTCAGTCGTTTCTTTTCATTTCGAAAGTTATCGAACAAACTTGACTAAAAACCTCTTTTTTTTTAAATTATAACTGGTTAAAATCTTGGTTTAAAGGAAAGTATGTACATACATACATATTTTACAAATAAAATACAAAAAAAACTGCATGAATATTTGTCGCAATACTTAAAATTGCTTCTTCGTTTCATTTAGATATTAAAGATATAATGTTATAGATTGATTATGATGTATAAAAGTATGTAAATAATTGGTATAATCTGTCGAAGAATGAAAAAAAATTAAAATGTCACTAAGTAGAGACATTTAAGCAGCTTTTCTTTTTTGACATTTTCAGTCGTTTCTTTTCATTTCGAAAGTTATCGAACAAACTTGGCTAAAAACCTCTTTTTATTTTAAATTATAACTGATTAAAATCTTGGTTTAAAGGAAAGTATGTACATACATATTTTTGAAAGTAAATATCGACAGGCTTTGATCATTGAAATTTAAAAAAAATACAAGGGAAAAAATAAAAGAATAATCACGAGATTTATCTCGTATTATTATTTTAATAATACCTTAAATAAATAATAATATAATATAGACATTGTTATCCATTGAAATTTTTGTGTTATTTAAAAAAAAATGCTTTAAATGAAAGCTGTATGGTTTCTTTTTTAAAACATGTTCCGTTGCGTAACGTAAGGTGTAGATACAACCAGTTTAATATTAAGCGTTTTGTTACACGAAATCAGACTAGTTTGCAGTCTGTGCTCATTGAATTAAAAAGTTGTAACGTCATCTTTTGTTAGTTTATGAATGTTGGCAATTGATGTGTAATTCTTAGAATATTGTTAGCTACATATTTTTTTTAAATGCTAAAGGTAGGTATTTCATATTGTCAAACATTACAATTTTTTTTTCATATAGCCAGAATAAAAAAAAATTAAAATAAATATCTTATCTTGTTTATTACTTTCAATTTTAAGTATACTTTAAGCATTTGCTGTACAGTTGATATTCTGCTTGTTGAAATGACGCGCGGACGTAACTTGATACTATGCTTAGTTAACGGTATTTCTATTTTCCTTTTAAATCAACAAATTTACTGTATACTAGCAGAACCCGCGCCTTCGCTCGCGCAAAAATTACAAAAAAAATTCTAAAAAGGTAGGTACCTAGGTTTCATACAAACATTCATCTCCTATTTAAACCCTTTATGGGATGAATTTCGAAGAATGCTAAAACACGTATTTATTTAATTGTATTGAAGAGCATTAATACCAAGTTTCAAATGATTCTGATGAGAAATGATTTTTTGGATTGTATTATAACGTGTCTTCCCGTGGGAATGAGATGATCTCCCGAAATAAGCCTATATCACTCTCCAGCTCTTCAACTATCTTCACACCAAAAATCACGCCAATCCATCACTCCGTTTCGACGTGAAAGAAAGAAAAACAAACACATATACATACATATATACACACACATACATACATACTACAACCAAGTAAGTGGTGGAATGCAAATTATTTTGTTTATTAATTAATCATATATTTTTTCCTTACTTATATATTTTTACCTAACCTAACCTAACTTTTCCTAGATAAGGCGTTGAAGCATGAAAACTTGTATCATGCATATATCTGATAGATTTACAACCGCATTTATACATAATAATAAAATAAAGTAGACAACAGATAAGCTAGATTTGATTTACGTGAAAAAAAAAACTGGAATATGAAAAAATAAGAAAATGCTAATAAAAGTATATAAATTCACTTTTCTAAGTAAAAAGGTTTTTTATATAAACAGAAGATTTCATAAAATGCATAGTTCATTGAATATTTCTTCGTAAACAAGGAAAATTCTATTACAATACTAAACTTGCTTAAATTATACTTTTATTATGCCTTCGTTTATTTTACCTGTTACTTGCTTGCTGTATAAAAATTACGTTAGATGTTACAACATAATCGTTTATCATGTTTTGTGACGCACTTTTGCGTTGAACAAAATTAAAAAAAAAATACAACTGTCAGGCGTTTTTCATATATCTTAAAACCTACGCAACTAAACGATAGTGCTTTTAAAGTAACTATTTCCATTAAAATATAAGATCGTCTTAAAATACATACTTTTACTAACAAAATTCACTTATAACTATCGAATAAAGGTATAAAGGTCTAAGCTTAAATTTAAAACCTTGCTACACACATGCACTGAAAGTAGCAGGATCATTTAAACATGTGACAGGCGAACGTTAGTTTAGTACTAGTGAGAAAAAGTTGCCTGGCCAAGACCCATATAGCCGGCGTATGCGTGCAGCTCGTCTTGATACTTTATTTAGTATGAAAAATTATTCTGTTATAACATAAATGTATGAATTTAATAGAATATTACGAAATATTATATTGTTTTTAATGGTATTGTTTTTTTAAATAACATTTTTGTAAAAGAGATTCGATTTTGACTCGTTGTGATGATACAGTGACATGTTGACCACTACTAACAAAAATTTTGTGTCAATAGATTTTGGCTAAATAAATAAAAATTAATGGTTCTGTAAATAACCTTAGTATTTCTGTATGTTTTTTGATAATCGATGTAGCTTCTTTGTTTTGCTGGTTCATTTATTGCTTGATCGCGAAAACTGTTAATTTGATCTTAAAAAGAAGAGACCTGAAAAATGTTTTAGTAAATTTTTCAATATTACACGTATTATATTATATCTCACAAAAATCTAAGTTTTATCTATTTATTAACTCAGAAAAAAAATTCAATTCAAAATTAAGTAAGAATAAGTTTGTTTATAAAAATATTAAACAATGTAAATTTCTCATTCCCTATAAATTATGATAATAATTAATTGGTTATTTCTTAATACTAATAATAATAATATTTATTAACTTTAGCGTAAGTTTTCATAGATACAAGTATCTTATAATTCGGTTGCACTACTCATATTTACGTATGCGCATGCGTGTAACATGCGCTTAGGTATACTGATATGATAATACTCTAGGCTGTGTGAGTGAGCGTTTGTCATCTGACTTGGGTTACAATCTAACGTTTTGCCAATTGCAATTACGAGGTAAAATTCATAAAATCAATAGATAGAAAAATTGTAAACGTATTCTAACTTGCACATTCAACTGAAAATATTAAGTGTGTGTTAGTTAAAAGCATTAATTATATTTAATTTTTTATTTATAATTTTTATTAAAACAATGGTTTTGCCTACAGTTAATCACTTAAGAACGTTATTATTGCGAGAATTACAATTCAAAAATTCGTGTATTACCTATAATGTCCCAGATTAAGGAAATATTATTTAAAATCTATTTTTATATAAAATACAGAAATTTTGAAAACTTTAAATATTTTTAAACGATAATAGTAGCAAATGCTGATAGTTCTGAATAAGAAATACTTAAAAGATTTATTCTTCGGGTAGTATCGTATTCGTTCGAGCAGAATAATCAAGTTCAATTACACCACTAGCATCAAAATAATGTAACAGTTACTCGTTCAAGTACTAATTACAATAGTAAACGTAGCATATATAACTATCAAATATGTCGGCGCACGCGCATTCGCATGCGTGCTGGTGACGTCATAGCTCATTTTATAGTCAAATGTATAGGGCCAGCCTCAAATCGTATTAAAATGTTCTAGAAAGCACATTAGACCTACAATAAAGTAATGGCTGGATATAGTTTATTGATTTTTTTATATAAAATCTTGTGAAAGGTCCGTGTTAGTTGGCATATAATAAAAATAGAATTTTAGAATGTGCATCTAACTGTTCAAACTCGTACCTATCATTTGGACAATGTCTCATATAATTTCAATATGATATTTATCAAAGTTGATTATAATATATTTATAAGCGGGTCTCATGTTTAGGATTTGCGAACAAAACAATTCTAGCTCTATTACATAATATTAATTATAAAGTATATAAAACAGATAAAGATATTGTGTTAGTTTGACAATAGAGCTTATATCTCCAGAGTAAGGTTTTACTATTTATTATCCTGAAATAGGCTTATTTCACAAGGATTTTTTGTGGTGCAATCAACAGTTTTATACTGCAATATATATTTTTCATTACAGATTCGGTATGTGCATGAAAACTATTTTTTGGCAAAGGTTTAAAGTTTTACAGCCAAAGTATTTTTTTCCTACAAAATAAAGATACTAATGCAGTTACGTACATAAAGTACATTACATAAGTTAGTATACATTAACAAATCTACTCGTATATTATATATTTCTTAGCATTATATCAGTATTTTTAAGATTGTCTTCCATTTTTCGGAATTGAACCCCATGATCCTTATTTGGTTCTTAGGAATATTTTTTATGTACCAAATATGCAATTAACTTTCGCATTTTAATCTATGAATACCAAGGACAAGCCCATTGACCTGGTTTCGGTTATCACTGCATTTATATAAAAACCAATCACCTTGTAGGGTTGTTGCAAAATGGCTGAAACTGTCGTAACGTCGCGGAAGGTCAAATTTCACTTGTCAACTAATTGTTAGTTGACGGGAAGTGCGTTTTCTACATAGATACAAGGTTATAATTGTTTTTTTTTTGTTTTTTTTTCTAACTCATTTTTGTAACTGACTGTTACACCTTCGTCTCAAAATCGGGACGTAAAAAAAGTATCCTATATCACTCTTCAGTTAAAAAAATATCTTTGTACTGATAAAGTAGCTAAAGTGTAATATGAGGGCTACTCGCGTAGATTCTGGATTCTACGATCGATACTCGATAGAACAGAAATGCCCTATTTCAAGGTCAGTATTGATTTTTCGCTTAAGCTTAGGTGGAGGTGACTTTACTTCCAATATTACATATAAAGCTAATATGTGTTTTTTAATATGCTATTAGAAATGTCTATATAATTGTTGTATTATTATATAATTATGTTTATTTTTCAACAAAACAATTTCAAACGCTTCTTCAGATTCACTTTTAATTTACTACATCAGTTGTTTATTCATAACATTAAATGTATTATTTATATTTATCTATTTTATATTCAATACCTATTTGTCTATACAGATAATAAAATTCTGAGTCGAATCTGTACATTAAATATTTTTTGGAAAATATTAATAAAAAAGTCATTATTATCGATTCAGAGGCGAATCTATAGTTTTCAAATTTTTTGTCTGTCTGTTGATCTGGGAACGCATCGCGAGAAAACCACTGGACAGATTTTGATGAAGTTTGGTATGATGATAGCTGGTTTTCCGAGTCAACATATAGGGTACTTTTTACCGCGGGAAAATATCCTATCTCTGAGAAGTCTATACTATAAAATTATTTAATAAAGAATTTTGTCTATAGTGATTACTTGTGATAATATAGTAGAGATTGCCAAAACTTATTAATAAAAATGTGCCATGTAGCCCCTCTACATCTAAGAGATGAAAAGAGCACCTCATTCTTAATAAATACATTATATATATATATATATATATATATATATATATATATATATATATATATATATATATATATATATATATATATAAACGTCTCTACTCACTCACAGTAACCCTAAAGGAACAGCTCTTAATGACACTTTAATTATTTGCGTGTTAATGATACTAAGTATAAATGTACTCCTCAATACGCATTACGTATTGTGTCGAGTGTATGTTATCAGTGATTCAAAATGTAGCATGTGCACAATGCACCAGATGGCATTATGTCATAATATATATGAAAAAATTATCATGTCGTAATATCGATTTATGTTTGTTTGTTGACTATAGTTTTTGGTTTTCTAAATAAAAAATATCAGAAAAGAAAATTAGAAATGGAAGTTAATTCGAATATATCAAAGTAGGTATTATGTGTATTCAATTTTTTGTAAGTTAATTTTTTTTATTTTTAAACTAAAATATCGACACATCCATTATGCAGTCTCGAATCATCAAAATTTTGTTCGTTAAAAAGGAGAAAGTTTTTTTTTTAATTATAGTTTTTTTTTAAATTATGTAATTATTTGTCAATAATCTAAATTATATACTCGACATATTAGCAGCCATTACATTTTATATATTATCATCTGTTAAAGCAAATAAAACCGCGAAAATTTCGAAATTTGCGACAGGACTGCCGTCTCAATTAATGCGGAGCATGCTAAAAATAACTTTAAGTGAAAGTGATAGAGTTGTTTTTAGATTGTATCGCGGCACGGCGTCGAGCCAACTCAAAAGTGTGTCACAAGTTGAACAGCACTGCAAGGCCGATCTATCTACGAAGTACGGATGTGCGACCCTTGCTTTATTTAAATAGTTTGAATTGACGTTCGATGGGAGATTTCGGGATTTGACAGTTGACAGTTCCTTATCTTGTTTTGTTGTGTTTATAATCTGTTGTCTTTAATATGATCTGTAATCATTTTTCATTGTTTTTTTTAGGGTATGACAGATAATAATAACGAGTGAAGATGTTATTTTGATTAAACGAGTACGTCAGATTCTTGAAGCAACGGCATCTATTTTAATTATTGTGTTTATTATATATTTGCTTTTATACCCATGTACTATGATAGCTACAAGCTATATATTATTAGTCAACATCCATTTAAATGTTATATTTTTAAATATTATTTATCACTAGCATTGCCCGTGGCTCTGCCCGCGTTCAGATGACTAAAAACCAAATTCTTAGGTTTTACATATTACAATGCAGTTTTTATATACAACTTTATTATATGTATAGATTATATATATATATATATATATATATATATATATATATATATATATATATATATATATATATTTATTTGAAAGTTGCCTCATAAACAAATGTAGAGTATGATAAATAAATAAAATATTTTTTATAATTTTATGTAATCGAATTGGAAAGTCAATAATATCGTAATATAAGTGAAACTGAAACTAGTACAAAACTTATGTACGTGACTAGATTTTTATGATTGCTTTGTGGTTGTGATACCTTGTATAGAAGTAGTTTTAATGAAATAAGATATATTAAATCGGTTTTAGAATTATATTTGTTTCGTAAATGTTAGTAGGATACCCCAATTAATCTATGCTAATATTATAAAGAGGTAAAGTTTGTGAGTTTGTGACGTTGTAGGGGGTAATCTCTGGGTCTACTGAACCTATTGTGATGAAATTTGGTAAGAAGACAGTTTGGTACCCTGGGAAAGACATAGATACTTTTTATACCGGAAATCATCCAATTAAGGGGGTGAAAATAGGGATGAAAGTTTGTATGGGGAATCAAGCTAGGGACAAACCTGAGCGAGGGTGAGTCGCTAGTGTTGAATAAAATTGAATCATCCTACTATTATAAATACGAAAGTTTGTGTGTTTATATGTTTGTTATTACTCCATGCCGAATTTGATTGACAGATTTCGATGAAATTTAATGTACAGATAGGCTATGACCTTGAGTAATACAAAGGCTGCTCCTAGTCATAAAACTTGCCAAGAGGTGGCGCTGCCTATATAATAACACAAGGCACGTAGGGCAAATACGTAAGTATCTGTGCAAAGCCAAATTAATTCGCTCGATTGACATTATTAAAAAAGAGAAAATCGACGAGTATTATATATTTATTTACATACTAGTAGAACCCGCGGCTTCACACTTTACAAAAAATCTCTAAAAAGGTAGGTTTCATACAAACTTTCATCCCCTATTTTACTCCCTTAAAGGATAAATTTCGAAAAATTCAAGTAATTCTGATCATAAATAGTTTTTGGGTTGTATTATAACGTATTTTCCCGTGGGATTGAGTTAATCTTCCACTATAAAAAGTAGCCTTTGCCACTTTACAGCCCTCCCAGTATCTTCACACAAACAATCACGGCAATCCGTCACTCTGTTTCGACGTGAAAGAAGGACAAAGAAACAAACACACTTTCACATTTATAATATTAGTATGGATTATCATTTTAAATTGACGTTTATAATAAAGATCCTTCAAAGCTCTTTAAAGTATCAACTTAAAATGTTGCGGGCGAGTCATCGTATCGCGTGTTCTATCGACCTTCAGTACTTGCAGCCTATACCTTAGAAGGTTACCTATTACCTGAGTTTAGGCTCCACAGTGAGAAAAATACCTAGATACTTTAGAATGTATTTTCAAATTTTAAAGACTTAATAAGTCTAATTTTTCGATAAAGCATTCAAAACGTCGAAAACTGAAAATCAAAATAATTCCTTAAAGAAACCGAAAAGACAGTTTTATTTCAAATTTCAAATATTCGCATACATCTAAGAAAGTATTAATTAAAAAAATGTAATACCAACATAAAATATAATGGATTCATCAAAAATGAGGTACAGAGTATAAACAATTTTAATGTACTGTTTATATAATAGACTAGCCAGTAGTGAATTTTCAAGATGTTAATATTTTTTTTAATATTTATTAAATTAATAAATGAATGAATGAATGAATGAATGAGAAGGACATTGAACACAAATTAATAAGGGTAATTTATCATTAAGGGGATGTCAGATAAAGTGTTGAACAAACACGTTCACCTGTATAATTTTTCGTTTAAAATATTAACATAAGAATATAAAAATGCCATATATTTTGTTTATTATTTTATTATATAGTAGCGACTCATTCGCTTCGCTCGGGTTCGTCCCTAGCTTGCTTCCCAATACAAACTTTCATCCCCATTTTCAACCCCTTAAGAGAAGATTTCCGGGATAATAATCCTATGTCCTTCCCATGGTCCCAAACTATCTTCTTACCGAATTTCTTCTAAATCGGTTTAGTACATTCAGAGATTACCCCCTAAAACCTCAGAAACTTACAAACTCACAAACTTTACCTCTTTGTAATATTAGTATAGATCATTCATAAACAAAGAAATCTGTAACATTAATAAAATAAGAATATTTATGTCATATTCGCGTGTGTCAAAGGCCTTGCAGAAAATACAAATAAGATTTGATAGATACTACAGGAACATGATGTACGTAGTAAAGACCTTAAAAGCTGTATTTAAGAAAAAATACATTTATTTAAATGAATTAATTTGATTTATATGAAATCAATATATTTATTGCTTTATGTAAAATAGTATATTTAAAACGAATATCGATACCTCCAAGGAAAATCGCTGAAACTCTCAATACTGAAATATAATATTGTACTTCGTATATATAGATGTAACAACTAATCATTTTTAAACCCCGACGAAAAACGACGGGGTGTTATACGTTTGACGTGTGTGTGTCTGTCTGTGACAACGTAGCTCCCGAACGGATGAACCGATTTTGAGTTTGTTTTTTTTTTGTTTGGAAGGTGATTTAGTCGGGAGTGTTCTTAGCTATGTTTGATGAAAATCGGTCGAAGATGGCCGCCGCCACAAAATGGCGGATTACATATTTTTTCACAACTCCCTCAATATGGGTATCAAATGAAAGGGCTTGACTAGAAGAATACTATACACTATATAAAAATTTGTAGGTGTCCCTCCTTGCGACAGCATCTAACTCTTATATTTATATTTTATTAATTTTAATTTTTTAATATATAATTGAAAAAACAGTCAAAAAATAAAATATTTTCCGCTGTAGTTTAAAAAGTACATTTTTTTATTTATCGAAAAATATCCAATGCTTGTATCTTATAAAAGTATAGTTATAGTTTTTTTCTTAAATTTAGTTATTTTCCTATTCAAGTTATTTATTATTTATATATAAAACCTCTAGTTACTTATAATTGCTGTAGATGCAGCTGCCATCCGCAATGCATAGGCCTTCACCGTATTTCGGTAGAGTCACGCGAGCTAAATGAGCAAAATATATACACGAATATATACGAGATTTATTTTTTTACTTCTTAGCACTTGATCTATTATACAAATTATGAATCTATTGAAAATATAAGTAACCAATTTCAATAAAAGAGGATTTTTTTAAGCTAGTGTTGGCCTTGTAGTCAAAATTCGATTATATCCATTATTGTAGAGTTGAGGAAAACATATCTATAGATAATATTATAAAGAGAAATATAATTTGTATATTTGTTTGTAATGGATAAACTAAAAATCCACAGAATCGATTTAGATGAAATTTGGTTTGAAATTAGTTTGAGACCCTGGAAAGGACATAGGATACTTATTATCCCGGAAATAATTTTTTAAGAGGGTGAAAACGGGGATAAAAGGTTGTATAAAACTCATTATATCTATGTATATATTAATATTTAGTCTATCTATTCCATACTAAGCGTCAAAACCTACCTAGGGACGAACCGGAGCAAAGTGAGGGTGAGTTGCTAGTATGTTAATTTATCTATTTATATATTTTTTTATAATATTGTTATTTTGAAATCAACATTTTTTCCGCCTATAATTATAAAATCCGATGTGCACGTTTACTATATTTGTCCATTTATGTTACGGTATTTTCAATAATTTTATCTTGAATGAATCATTTTTCTAGACAATTATTAAGATATTATTACACCTTTGTGTATATTGTTCACATTAAGCAAATTACAAAGTAGTATAATTGGAAGGAATGAGAATAACTAATGTTTTTCAAAATTCTATTATAATCATTATTAAAAACTTGAGGAAAACGTATATGAAAACTAGCTATTTCAGGAAAAAAATATATTGATAACATACAAAAAAACGCACACAAACGGACAGACAAACAGTTTTGGTTTCTATTATGTTAATAAAGACCCCCAATAATAGTTTTTCTCAAATATCTTCCATGTACAGACAGCGATCATGTACAATTTTATTATATGTATCTGATTCGTTATGAGGAGTGCATTTAGTTGGTCAAAACCGTGTAAAACTAAAAAGGTTTTCTAATACTACATAAGTATTTCATTTTAAATCTCTAAAATGCAGTCCTCAGCTCATTGGGTTTTTACACATCCGCCATTTCGTCATAGTATTTTGTTTGAACGCAAAGCAAACTAAAGGTGATTCAAAACTTTCACCGTTAGATAATGAACGGGTTGATAAGCGAGGGCGGGGTTTCCTTTCGACTATATTTTTGACCGACATCAGAAAGAAAGAGGTAACTACTCGATTTTAATGTATTTTAGCGTATATCGATATCTATTAATTGTGAATTAATTTAATTATTTTTTAATGAATAATCTATTCTTTAAAGGCATCATGGTATATTTAAAAAAAAAAAACATCATTCCTGTAAGTGAAATAATTACTTTCCAAGTTAATTTGAAGGTAGTATATTTTTTTTATAAAAAGTACACTAAATAAGAAAGCATCGTATTGCCAAAAATAGTAAGATTTCTTTGCTGAATCGGATGTATTAGATTCGATCTTCGTACAAGCTTTATTCATTCATGGCTTGAAATTTCTCAAAGAATTTACTAGGTATATATTTATTTATATAATATTCAATATATAAATAAAATTAAAATGTATGTTCTCTTGTTTGTTTAAACTAGCTGCTGATCTTTGGAAAAAAGGGGTCTGATTTGCAAAATTCATTTTTCCGGATGTAGAGCAGTATGATGTAGAGTAAACAAAAAGAAATACATACAAACATAAAACCTCGTCCTTTTTGGAAGTCAGTTAAATAATACACGGGAGGAGCCGCAGGCAAACGCTATTCATTGTATAATATTGTAAGTATTTACTAGAATGTCAAATTCATTAACTATGTTATATCATATACAGGAAAAAATGAAAGTGTTTATAATTTTTATACAAATTTACGTATTCAAAAATATTCTTTCTAACATAATCAAAGTTATGTTAAAGCATACATAATAAACATGTTTTGTAATACGTCGACTCGTGACGAAAGATGTCCAACATCGCGTAAACAAAATTGACAATTAAATCTTATCTTATAAAATAAAATTCCATGTCCTGACTAACTGATATATCAACTCACAGCCTAAACCGCTGGTCCTAGAGACATGAAATTTGGAAGGAGTATCCTTTGTGAAGTGAAACTTAGAAAGGGTTTTTTGAAATTCCACCCCTAAGAGGGTGAATTGGAGGGTTAAATTTTCTGTGAAACTTTTTATTCTCCGGGTCGATTGACCCGAAAATTTGGTACATATACTGTTCAATTAAAATTATGGGACACGTATATCAGTTTTTTCCAAAATCATCTTCCAAGACAGTCAAATAGGGCTTCGAAAATCCACAACACGCCATGGTAGTCGGGTGCATGGCGCGCAGGGTGGCGCAGGGCAAGCAGAGGAGCGGGGTTGTTTTTGTATTAATTACTTATAACATATAACCAAAGTATTTGACTTTTTTGTAGTTTAAACGCGAGTGAAGCCGGTTCTGCTCGTGTCTTATGAAATAAAGTGAGCAATTTTTTATATAAATATATAAACTTATTTCGTGTATAGCAGAAACGGCTCTAACGATTTGGATTAAATTTTGTATTTAGATAAGGTGTTGTCTTTTAAGATTATTTATATAAATGTCTTTTCTCTGAAAACACTCCATGTAACAGGCACTCATATTAATACGAGTATATAAACTTATTCGGTTTTTAAATTTGTTTCTTTGTTTTAAAATAACTTTGTACCTACCTACCAAACCTTATTTAATTTTTGATATTATTTCAATCATGCTACGAATTTTAGGAGCTGGATAATATACGTAGGAAATACGCAGACAAAACCGTGGTCAAACGCTTGTTGAATATAAAAAGCAGCTGATTCCATTTTAATTTGTTATTAGATCAACAAAATTATTACTTCTTATTTAGTTCGCCATCACCTGCTCTACCAAAGCTTCCGGAAAAGATAACGTTGGAACTAATATACGTATTCGTATAGGTAATATCACAACGGTTAATGAAATAGAAAAACAGGATTAAACTATCCAATTCAAAATCATACATTTTTACGTTTTCATATCAATCATTCAGTACACAAAATTTTTATATATTTAAAAAAAAACAAATATATAGGTATATATTTAAACATTTATGTTTCATAATTTACTTGGATTTTTTTAACTTTAATATACACAATGTTGGTAATAAGGAAAAAAATCATAGACTAAATTAAAATTTGCTTTGTACCTTCACGGTCTTTTCTACTGCTATTTAAATAGACAGAGACTATTAAAAAATTAAACTAAATAAATTTATATGCAAAATATGTCATTTTTTTTAAATATCTTAAGACCCGATGAAAACGCGTAAGAAAGTCCAAAATATACTGGCTAATTCAATCTCGTGTTTCCTATACCTACTTCCGCTGTCAAAATGTATTTTTTCAACGCGCAACTTTCACTTGGAAAGTTGGCAGCATGCGTTTATTTTCGGCCACTCGTAATGGCGGTTATGTTAGTTTACGTCTTAAGCATATAATCATATACCGTTTTGTAATATTTATTTATTTATTTATACTGAATTAGAATATATTAAATTAAATATATGATACGATTTATATTACTATTTATTTGCTATGAATATATTCTCCTAGTGGCGATTTGCGGAACCAGATACAGTAGCGGATACTGTACAGTGCAATACTTCACAGCTCTAATTTTATCATCTGGTAATACTTTGATATACATCTATAAACTTTAATAAACAGTATTCAAATATTATATAGTGACTTTGTCACTAGGAGCTAAATTTGCTAATGGGTTTATTAAATGGGTCTTGCACTGGCAAAAATTGCATAGATAATAAAATTTATCAGTTTATTTTTTATTCATAAATTCTTTTTTTTTTGCGCAACACATACCTATATGTATATTTTTGCCAACTATCATAAGCGAATCAGGAAAAAAAACAAAGAAATAGTCCATATATTTAATTATAGTTTTATTCATTATTGCTTTATAATTTATCGCAATAGTAAAATATAAATAAATGTTTTAGCACAATTGCGTAATGATAACTAAGTACAATGTCCAGAGCTTTCACTGCGATTACTTTACGGGTCGATATTGATATACTCTATAATAAGCAAATAAAACACTAAAACCATTATTTTCTTACTAATAAAAATCTGGATTTGTTCTATTTCTCTTCTTACACCCCCCTGACTCGGTTTTTAGTTTTTTTTCTATGTACAGACATTCGACCTCTACAGTTTTATTATATATATAGATGTCAAATATAGAAAAAGAAAAAATTCAGAGAGTATTACCAACTTCTAAGTGGTTATGAAATATTTTGTTAAGAAAACCTTTTTGTTAATAAGTAATCATATATTTTTATTATTGCATATTACTGCATCTATATACAATATAATAAGTATATAGTTTATAATTTATTTTATTTTATGGGATATTAATTATTATTAATGGTAACATAATATAAAATCACTAAATTACGTGATCATAATTGATTTTTTATATTTTATAAGCAATTAGAAGTTTCGAAAAACAAGCATATATGATATGTTAAATAATTCAAGGTCATGATATACTTTAACTTCGTTTAGTTTGATGATACGATATTTGTGTAATATGAAGTATGGTATGTATTAAAAGATTAAAAATATAAAAACTATTTGAAAGTATAAAACTTTCTAAATCTTAATTTCACATTAAAGTAAATAATCATTTTAAATAAAGAACAATTTTAAGAAATAACGTTTAAATGCCTTTTTAAATTGCGATTATAAAAGTAAAAGTAAGAATTTTGGCGCGAACACAGGATTTCTTGGGAACGTGAAAGCGTATTGCGAAACTTTATTTTGAAAGTGGCCATAACTGTGTATATTCGGAAGTAAATCAAGATAAATTACAATTGACAAAATGATAAGTTTCAAAACATGCTTACGCGGCCATTTTGTTTAGATCCGTCTTGTGTGCGTGCGTTTATACAGTCCCTTCTAACCGTACAGACCAAATAATACTAGACAGTTCGTAGGAGAAGACAACATCCAAAATGTATAGACCTTTCGTGTTAAGGCTATGTAATAGATACTTTATTAAATGTAGAGGTCTATTTAAATCGGTCGGATAGTCTAAGATGGCGCGGGCATATGTTCGCGACGGAAACGACCGAAGTTATCCGAGCGCATTCGTAAGTAGGTCACACGCACACAAATGCAAAACGCACACTAACGTGCAACGCATCATTGTAAAGAAAAAAGGTTTGCTTTCACACTACGCGAATTTTCGCACGAGTCAATATTGACTCATAGCTGTGTTAAATATTTTTTCGAACAATATTTGGCATTTAAAAGATTTCCTTTTTTGATGTTAAAACAATTTATTTCATTTAATTTACTTTATAATATTTTTTTCTGAAAAATTCTTATTATGAAGTAATAACTATTTCATAATAACATTACTAAAAAAACATGTGGATGTTTTATCATACGCCATTGCCTACTACGTTAAAAAAGAATTGAATAAATAATCGTAATTTAACTACAATGGTAGTCTGATGAATGGAAAATAAGAAAAAAATATTGTAATGTACTCAATTCGCTGATTAGAAATACGACATTGACCAATTTTAGTAACGTTAGGCCTAAACGTAAACCCTAATTATGCAGATAGGTTTCCAACCTAGGTTATAGGCGTGCTAAAAATTTGCATTCTAAACATATGCCGCCGATACGCGCAGAATCACTTATTTTGTACAAACACTTGTTTTGGTCGCACGCAATGTTTGCGTGGACATTAGGTAACCTATAAGCAAGTTACATACTATTAAATAATTAGTGGTTTTTTCAGTTTTTTAATTTGTTACACAACTATTACCGTATAATAGAAACACATATTTGGATAAAGTTAAATAGAAAATTGATTGACCTTGAAAGTAGTGATGCATTTTGATTATTCGAAATATTAAAATCGATTTTTCAAATTAGAAAAATAAATAGATTCTTATTTAATCGATTCGTTTCGATACAATCGTTTTGGATAGAAATGCAATACGTTCATACTGTTAATTATGTTTTCCTTTTATTGTTTTGTTATAATCATAATATAAACTGTTGTATATAAATAAACTATTTACATTGAGGATAGCTTAAACCGCATAACGACTTGTGACCTTCACCACTCGCTTACCGATATCTGCTCGATTTATTGCAATTATAAAACTATTTATTTAAGATGCATTAAAGAAAATATCAATAAAGTTCACACATGTAAAAGTTAAGTAATTCCAGATTCGCAAGGATAACCGAATAATAAAATCTTTGCATTTTATCACCACATGCGATTAATATGCAGTAAAATGTCACTAGCTATAAGCTACTCTGTTACTTTAAAGTTGTATGTAATAAAAATATAGCAGAAAATTGTAAGAAAGTAGTGGTTATTTTTGGCAACAAAGAATATCTCATGAGAACTACTTATCGGAACAAAAGTAACCTATGTCGCTTTTCATTAAAAAATATTTCTTTCAATTCCTTTTGATGTTCCATGAAATAAGGACAAACAAACAAACGGGTTATTGCAATTATAATATCAAGTTAATGTAAAATCTAATAACAGTATCGCGATACATAAATTTAGTTTTACAAATTTATATATGCTACTGTTAATTCTAAATAAATTTTAGTTTTATATAATTTAGTCGTCACTCACCCTCGTTTCGCTCGGGTTCGTCCCTAGGTAGATACGTTTTAACGGTTATTATGGAATAGATAGTTGATTCTTTGTGTGAAAAACAAAAACTAATCGATCCCACAGGAATCGTACATTTTTCCAGGATGAAAAGTATTCCAGACTATATAAAATCTATCTTTGTGCCAAATTCCATCCAAATCTGTTCAGCCGTTCTGGCGTAATTGACTAACAAATATCCATCCATCCAAACTTTCGCATTTATAATATTATATAGTAATTAATGGAATTATCTCAAGTAACTATTTATCTTAATTATATTGAGATACCATATTTTGTCACAAGCTATTTACATTCTTTCTGTGTATATAATTTCGACAACCAATTGATTTATTGACTTTCACTGCAATGCTTAAAAAAACTTTCTAAAGACGAAATGCTAGTATTATTTTTAAAGAACTATGACGTATCAAATTAAATAGTTGGTGCTGGTAATATTTATTTTTATTTCGACCAAAAATATATTATTATCTAATAGTTATATCATTTACGTAAGGTATTTGAATTCGGGTAAGGTGGTTGTGGATTCGATCGCGTATTTGGTATATCTAAATTTGCTTAACAAATATGCAGTTTCAAGCAAGCAAGCAAAGTCAAGGTAGTGTAACTACTTTGAAACATGATTCAGCATCTTATTATTTTCGTATACGCCTCATCCCTGTAGAAGGGCGGATACGGTTAAGATTCATCGGTACACGAAATATCTTCCTCATAGTTAAATTGTTTGTAGAATTTTAGTAAAAGTATAGAATAAAGCATAAATATTTAATGTTTAAGCAAGAAAAAAGGTGGTGGACATTAAAATATTCATTGGACACCCTTAAAAACAGCTAATTAATTAAAAAAAATTATGAAAATTGGTTTAAAATTGGCGAACGAAAAAACTTTGAGCCTCGCTTTTTTTTGGAGTCGGTCAAATAAACCAAATTTACAAATCTCAATAAGCTTACTAAGACTTAAATACGACAATTAAAAGTCATACGTAAAATCAAAACGTAATATAGAAAGTGTAGTACAAAGTAGCAAGTACATTCCAAACGCATTGACACATTGCCATCGTTAGTCGTGGACCAATGGCCGAGATGTAACCATTTGGTCCAGATGTTAAATTGGACTAAGATGATATTACCACTTAAACTATTTAGGATTTTACCCCTAGGCCTTATAGGTTAATAAGCTTATTAAGTTCATAGAAAAATTGGAAGATAATTCTTTTACAATGAAAGTATTTCAACTTGTCCTCTTAATTCAGGATATAAGCAAGAAAAATGCTTTGTTAGAATTTCTCTGTAATAGGTTGAGTTGTTATAGAAGTAACGAAAACATTCACTAGATTATTCGTAGAATATATACTAGTATAACTAACGACTCACCCTCGCTTCGCTTGGGTTCATCCCTAGACCTTTCCCTTTACAATAATGTATGGAAGTCTGCTCAATTTGTTGACATTTATGTTTACTGTTCCACTCCCTTAGGTATTAGCATGATGATAGCTTATAGCCTTCCTCAATAAACGGGTTATCTAAAGCAAAAAGATTTTTTCAAATCGGATTAGTACAAGCAGTTGCTGAAATTAGCGCGTTCAAACAAACAAACACTCTTCATAATATTGGTATAGATGAATAATCATAAAGTTATTTCTGTGTATTTAATTTTGTCACCTTTAAATAGGCTTTAATAACTCTTCTTTATTCATAAAAAAATATTAATCAGTTTCATACTTGGTTTTTATACTTTAAACTATACTTATACAGACTCATTTAAAAAAATATTACCCAACGAAAGTTGACTCACTACTTTTTTTTAATAATTACAGCGTGTAACTGTAAATGAATCCTGTCTAAAAATAGGAAAAGGAAAGTTGAATAACCTATTTTTAGGTGACCTATATGTTATCTTTGCAACAGTGTACTCGGCTACACAGATGCAATAATGATTTACAAAGGAAAATGTACATAAATTATAAATTCGTACGCTTAAACAAAAACGTGAATTGCATTGTATAGGTAGTCGTACTTGTGCTGTTATATAAAAGTTTGTGTTGTTAATATATTATATACACAAGAAATAAAATATGAAACTATTCTTATGAAAGAGCTACTTTTAAATGTTTTTATATAGTTTATACGACGAAACTTCTAATGCAACGTGCGAACGAAGTCGCGGGAATAATTTATGTTCATTATCTGCTATCGATATCTTTGCAGGAAGATGCTACAGAAATATATAATTCATCTCACAAAAGCACATAAATCTGAGTCACGCGACGTCACGACCAATACGTACATTATATCTATTAACGTATTTGCATTCATAAACGTTACCGTAGGTCAGTTTAGCCAGTATTACTTTAATGTACACATTTACATTGTATTTACAACCATCGTGTATATAATCGTGTACTGTTACAAGTGAAATTTCACTCACATTTATATTTTAGGTACTCGCACGATTTTTTTATATACATATGTACCTGTAATAAGCGAGCCGCCCTAGCTTAGTTTAGAATTAACTTCAAAACACCAACTTTTCTTTAACTTTCATGAACATAGCGTGCATTTCCATGATGTTTTCTATATTATAGTAAATATATGAGTATAAATATGTTGGGATATTAGTATACACCACCATCTAGTGCCATTGTAAGCTACGAGGCTTGTGCTATGGATGTTACAAACATTCTTGCTCATCACATAAATGAATGTACTTAGCAGGACTCAAACCCGCGACCACTGACATGCTGATATATGACATGTTTCTGTTTTTTAGGAGGCACATGAACATATATGTATACGTGGCTGAAGACCGCTTAACGTTTATCCTTAATTTAATACATATTATATAGAATAAATTGCATTTAGTGCTGCAAGTAAAATAAACTAGCAAATACATTTTCGCATTTATAATATTTTATATCATTTTAATATAAAAATTGTAAAAGAAATATTTTCATGAATATTAAATCTGTCAAATGTTAGACTTCTAAATTGTAAGACGTTACATTTTTTATATTTAACAATAATATAAAAAATGTTATTTTTAGTATACAACAATATTATTTCGTAGCATTATGCCTGGTTGATCTTTAAGAACTCCTTCATAGCAGATGATTATGATTACGTACAGCCGCAATGCAGTATTTCGATTCAGACATTTTCAATGGCCACGACATTTTGTGATGTATGAAAAATATTTTAAGACTTAAATTATTGTCACTTTAACTGTGTAATAATACTTTTTATATGGTATGTTTTACATTTAATGAACATAAAGTTAACTAAAAGTTCTAAACTAATATATTATTTACATATGTATTGGGTTTTAGAGAACATACCTACTGATATTTAAAATTTTAATTAGTTGTAAAATAATTTAAAAGTCACTAATTTAGAACTAGGGATCAAAGTACTTTGAACAATCTTACATTTTATGCGAGCATTCTATTAGTCTAGTATGTTAATAAAATGACATCTGATTCCTGAGTCATAACTGAGAGACCGCTTCAATATTGCATATGCTCAACAAATTGTTTGACCTGACTTGACTCGAAGAATATTATCTTATATCCTAA
Source organism: Brenthis ino (assembly GCA_921882275.1). Classification (NCBI taxonomy): domain Eukaryota; kingdom Metazoa; phylum Arthropoda; class Insecta; order Lepidoptera; family Nymphalidae; genus Brenthis; species Brenthis ino. Next base: position 22,370,474 of record OV170231.1, read on the forward strand.
GGCCTAACGTATAATTTGAACTACTTCTTAGTAAATTTACGTGATTACGTTTTAAAACGTCATTAAAAATGATCATTTCACATAGCCCACGAAGCGTATGAGAGCTTATATACTTTTAGCGACATAATTTCAGGTCAAAAATAATTTAGCCCCTTTCAAATCTAATCAACGAAAGATTTAAATCAACGCAGAAAAAGCCTTTAAAGCGGTGGCAGTCCAAAGAGTTTCCCTTTTCAGGCGCTTTTAAAAAGTACTCATTAAGGTATGAAACCCACATTCCACAAAAGATTAGGCGATGCACGGGTGTGCGTGACACATGTGAACAGACTAAGCACGTGCGGACACTCGCAGCTATGTGTGTTCTAACACACACAAGCACAGCTAGTGATGTAATGCCCGCGTTGACGCCTAGCAGACATTTTTTATGGGCTCTGACGCAACTTTTTTATAACCGTAGCGTAAGGACTGTTCCAATTGTGCCTACCCTTTCTTCAATTTTCTTTTTCGTTTATTTTTCTACTGAAATATGTGTGTCGCTGAGTGTAAATCATGGAAGACTTATGATATATTTGATAATGTTATTTACAAGTAACATGGTTAGGTTTCGTTCATTACTGCACTCTCGCAATAAACTTTACCCAGAGCAATGTACTTTTATATTAAATTATATTATATAAAGATATTACGTGTACACGCGTATGAGCACATTATAATTTATAATATATCACATTATAAATAATAATTATATAAATACTTACTTCCACCACTTACCAATCTTAATATTCAAAGATATGTTCAATGTTTTATAGTATGTATGTGTTTATTTTATAAAAAAATGTATTATCTAATATATTATAATTTTCTTTTGCAGGTAAGAGTTCAACTCAATGCAGCAATATGAAAAACATTCATACATCAGGTTTGACTATTTAAATATTTCTTTATAAATGTATATTATATTAAGAATAAACGTTTGTGCGAATTATGCAATACAATGTGAATAGTAGTCGCAACTCGTCGCATTATTATGACGTAGTGTGAACAAGCCCTTACGATGCACGTACACACATATAAGCCACTGCGTATAACTGTAACGCAAGGCTGCACACAGATGCAACAAGGACAGGTCAACGCACTCTGTTGCCTTGCACGAGCGAGATGCAGACATACAGCTACGCTAATGAGGGAAGGAGACAAATAAACATCACCCACTTCTTCTCTTATGGGGAATTACACGTGTATGACAGGGACAGACATATCCCGGCAGGAAGAGACGGCTATATAAATATTATGTCTGTTATTTCACTTCCTCCGCTGTGATGCAATAGCAATTTATTATAAGCATCTATTTTGAGACAAAGCTCAATTAAAATTGAAATCTTTCATAATCTTTACATTGCGAATATATCATATTTTTGAAAAAATCGCATAATAATAATATTAAGAACAAAGATTGACCTAATTTCAGGCGATACGAATACTTCCGAATTTATTCGATAAGTTTTGGCGGGAAATGAAATACGATAGCTGTTACTTGCTTGTTTGCGAATGTAATTCGATTATTTTTTTTAAATTACTATATTTTTAATATTCTTTAGCGAATTAATTACATTATGAATTTAGAAAAAGAGTGTAATATAATATTTGTTAATAGCGCCATCTACCGGTAGGTAGCGGTATTAATCTTATTATTTTATTATCTCTATGGCCTCATTTTGGGGGAGTTCTTGTTAAACGACTCATAATTTTTGCTTAAGCAAATTCCCATGTAACTTTAAACATTTATCCTTTTATTTCAAGGAAAATCGATTAAAAACACCGCACTACGCATGCCCTAGTTACCGTTCCGTGAAAATATCGTCTTTTGTGGACTTCTACTTGGAAAAAAGTAGGCACAGATACATGCCAAACCGCGTGTCATTGAACTCTCTCAAAAAGATGCCAGGTTACAAATGATATATGGAAAAATAAACCTAAAAACGTTTTCCCTAGCGGCTAAAATCCCGCCAAATTCCCTCTGAAAGAGAGGCCATTTTGAAAAACACCCACACTACGCAAGCACGCACACACAGTACTTTATGTACAAAGAAAGTACGTACGAGCTTTCCCTGTGTTGAGTTACACAATCTCGGACCTCTCGCTCGTACTGTTATGTAATAACGGTTGTTAAGCCGTAACATTTTTCTCTTCACCGCTATGCCGTTTTATATGCAATTTTCGAAACATGCACAGAAAAAATACAATTACTAGAAAAAATAAAAAAAATACAAATTCCACATTAAAATTGTTTTAATTCATTCTATTCGCGGCATTTTTTTAAATTATGACTAAAGTGTAAATAAATGAGTTCTAAATAATTTCTTGTATTTAAAAAAAATAGAATATCTAAAATAAGGTTTTACATTATATTTTATTTTTTTATTTTAAACGTACAAATAAGTGCATATACCTGTCAAATACCTATGTGCGCGTAACACACAATTGCGACGTGTTCAACCACGCGGTAGTGTGCCTCGGCTGTTCCTAGTTGATTCCCCGATGGCCCGCTTGCAACATCTATGTGAGCGGGTCTTTATTAAAGGCGCGAATATTTAAAATAAAAAAAAAATATCGATGTGACAGTGACAGTGTGTGAAGAGTTTTTTTTTATAATATTTGAATTTTTTTAAATACGTAGGTTTTACACAACTCGGTGATGCAATTTAATGGGTGAGATGCGACTTGAAATGTAATTAGTATATTTGTTAATTGGCTGAGTTTCGTGCGATCGTCTCGGTTGTTTCAATTAGTGCTTTGCGTAGCGATAATATTAGTTTTCGTAAAACAAATATTATTTAAAAAAAAAACAAATAAAAAAAAAGTATCTAAAACTGTCAACTTAATATAAAAAAAAACTGAATCATATGAATAATTACAATAATCCTTTTAAATAATTTTCCTGAACGTATAAAAAAACCACAAACTAAATTATTGATAAAAAGGGGTCTATATATTGGTTTCCTATAAAAGATAAGTGTTGCAGGCCGAAGTCTCTCTAACGACAATATAAATAAAGTTTGGAATTGCATAATAAATATATTATTTAATTTGATTTAGAATGTGTCATGGTGTTTATTTAATATGTATTACTATGAAACAATTTCCTGGAAGGTGTCATATATCTTTCATGTGAAATAAAAAAAAATACTTTAAGCCATGAATAGTTTTTTTGTTATAGTATGAATTATTGATAACAAATATGATTAAAGAAAATTATTGGAAATGAACGATCTAAAACCAATAACATAAAGATAACATACAGACCTTTATATAATAGTGTTTTCAATATGTAATTAATTATATATATAAAAAAAATAGAATTAAAAACAAATTGATAATAAAACTATTTGCTACTTGTCTATAAGATATATATTTTTTTGAAAATTTTACGTTACTGTCTATAGTAATGTAGACAATAGATCTCTACAGACGGAGTCGAGGGCGTGAGTAGTGAATAGTTACTATGCTAGGCGAGTGCACCACGCCCTGACATCAACAATATATTTTCAAATACAAAGAGAACTTTTCCAAGTGACAAACTACAAAACCCGACATTTACATTCAAAATCAAGAATTCATACAATACTTGTCCCGAAACGGACGATATCAAGTTACAAGGGGTTGTCTGTCTCACTTCAGCCCATTAAAAAACAAAGGGGGAGAAAGAGATAGCGTTATTGTTAATAGCATAAAAGATGGCCTATTTTCACAGCCACGTGGCTTGAAAAGTCTAGTAATTTCCTTTTAAGTTGGGGCTTAATGAAAGAAACGTTTCTATACATACAGATAAAACTATTTATTTTGCCCTCCATTTTTTTTATTCATTTATCGTAAATGTTTTGGTATCTGTTATATGAACATTTGTAATTTGAAGCACAAATACGGTATTCGATGCGAGTTAGATACATAATTAAGCTAAAAAACATATAAATATAAAAAAAATAACATTTTTTTTTCTATACTAGTGATCGTCCCGTCGTTGAAAATTAAACATAATTCATTTCGTTTGATCGACATTGAAGTATTATATAGATAGTCTATAAAATCTATAAGAATTTTGAAACGGGTCGATAGATTCAGAACATTACACGTACAGACATACAAACTTTTCATCTTCTATTATGTAAATACTTGTATAATATTGATGAAGATTATCTAATATCATGCTGATTCTTCTTTTATCTTTAGGAGTGAAGTAATTATATATAAATAAAACACGCGAGCGAATTCGCGGGTACAAGGGAGTTAATAAATTTTTGTTTTCTACAGTCTTCTCTATATAAACTTTAACTATGCTAAAGCTCATAATTCTCCATATTAGCAATATGTATGCTAAAAAAGGCGTTCAAAGTATTCTCTTCACGTATTTATATATAGACTAGCATTGCCCGCGGCTCCGCCCGCGTACAGATGACCAAAAACCTAATTCTTAGGTTTCACAGATTAGTATACTCTTACATTGCAGTTTTTGTATTTTATCTCAGAAATGAGACATTTTTGAGCGGTAAAAAGTATTCTATATGTTGACCCGGATAAGCAGCTATCTCCATTCCAAATTTCATCAAAATCCCTCCAGTGGTTTTTCTGTGATGCGGTAACAGACAGACAGACAGACAGACAAAAATTATAAAAACTATAGATTCGGCCTCTGTATAAATAATAATGTCTATTTCAATTAGATTTTCCAAAAAATATGTAATGTACAGATTCGGCTTAGTTACAATTTTATTATATGTATAGATTAATTTTATATAAAAAAAAATCAAAACGAAATTTTATACAGTCATTCGAAAATTACCCCAAATTTTGTTAAACGTGGTAAAGGGAATCCCCGTACATAAAAATATTTACCACATACCAAAACGCCATCTATATTCAATAATTTGTATCACACTGACCCCAAACTTGAATCGCATATAGGTCAGGTCGTTCGTTCGTTTTTGGGCTAGCTTTGTCCCTAATCTGACCTTCGTGGCCTTGTTCGAGTTCACTCGTTTCGAGGTCACATGAAAATTCGCGGTCTCCGTGCCACTTGGCAAAACTACTTGTTATTGTTTAATTACATTACTTTTGTTTTGTTAGTGGCAGTTAAGGGATGTGATAAAGTAAAACAGATTGGCAATAAAAATTTTGATAGTGTTTTTGATGGTGATAGTTTCGTTATGAGATGCATACAGTTGATATATTATGTTCAATTATGTCAAAATTTATTCAATATATTTTTAAGTAGAACTTAATTTTTTATTTTAATAGCATATAAGGAAAAATTATATCAATAACGTACATATTTTCTAACTATATACGTATAATAAAATTCTAACTGAGTCGAATCTGTACATTAAATATTTTTTGGAAAATCTTTTTGAAATAGACATTATTATCGATACAAAGGCCGAATCTATAGTTTTAGAATTTTTGTCTCTCTGTCTGTCTGCGACCACATCACGAGAAAACTACGGAACAATTTTGATGAAGTTTGGTATGCAGCTGATTATCCGGGTGTACATATAGGATACTTTTTACTGTGGAAAAATATCTCATCTCTGAGAAATCTAACTAACCGCTAAAACGTATTTAGGAACGAACTCGACCGAAGCGAGGGTGAGTCACTAGTTCTTATATAAAAATACGAAAATCTCACGTTACACCTAACTAGTTTTAAACACACCTTAAATCGTGTATAATAAAAATTCCTAATTGTATAAGAAATGCATTCATATCATTGTTGTGTCACTTACGTAACTCGATACGTTTACTCGTTCACGTAATACTTTTGCTTTCCCACTTGATTGAAATAATATATTATGTGTAGAAAACTATGTAATATGTAGAAAACTTGATTTATGATAGTTATCTATATCTATAAATGTTTTTCTATAAACCACCTCTTTTCATCTTATTTTTAAAAACGAATGTCCTAATATTATAGTTTAAAAAACAAAAAAAAACACTTTAATGATAATACAGATTGATACATTTTTTAGTTTGATCTGCTATTAAAGCGTGTTTTTAGATTTTTTTTTAATAAATTTTCGTATTGTCATCAGTCCTTGTTAAATGTGCAAAGTTTCAGTTCGATGTTAAATTTTGAAGTGGTCGAAAATCTCGTTCAAAAATTCCGTTACACAGATAGATACAGATTAAAAAAGCGAGTTAAAAATGACACTTTTTTTTGAAATTGGTCAAACAAACTATTCAATAGTATAACAGTGAAAGCCAAAAGACAATAAACTAACTTCATATAGCAAGAAAAATAATAAATAGAATATTGTTGGTTTAAGTAACATATATATACAAGAATCACGTTGAATATTGTATATAATAAATTAGAAAGTCCGTTTGTTTGTTACTTAATAATGCCGAAACGTCTGCAGTATGTGACTTGGCGTTGTGTCAAATTGACACCATAGAGTATTTTATTTTATTCATACTCCTTCACGTTCAAACGGCTGGACGCATTTGGATGAATTTGGTACACAGATATACTGGGATAGGGTCTTGTTAGGCACTAGGGAAGTACCTGCGGTAAGGGTATGTTGCTAGAGAAAAATAAATCTATACATATAATAAAATTATAACTGAGTCGAATCTGTATATGAAATATTTTTTGGAAATTCTTATTGAAATAGTCATTACTATCGATACAGAGGCTGAATCTATAGTTTTTTTGAATTTTTATTTGTCTGTCTGCCTGGGAACGTAACACGAGAAAATCACAAAATAAAATCTGAGAAATCTCTACTAAGCTTTATTAAAGAAAAGAAAATATTCTCCTCGTGTTGGTCTCCCTAAATTATAACGCTTCCACACTGAAGGTCATTTGTATTGTAAATCCCCTTCATTTTTAGTATCATAAGTTGGTAAAGCTATATATACATATATATATATATATATATATATATATATATATATATATATATATATATATAGCTATATTTTGAATGTCTGCACATACCTACTATTAATATATTTTACAGACTTCATAAAACGGGAAGATTCTTAAATATTCTAATACGCTATTCGGATTCAAGTTGATTTTATATAATAATTGCTATATTAAATGTGGAAGAGAAACAAACATACATACTTACAAACTTTCGCATTTATAAATATTAGTCCGATTAATGTCTTCCCGAGTAATTCCGGTTACGGCAGCCAATCTCATTGAGATTAGCCATCTGTGCTGTGCTATTATAGTGCACAAGTGTACGCGCAGACACAAGTGCATTCTCTATTCCTGTCACTCTCATAGTCCGGAGGGATGACACGAGACACGCCCGGTGAGAGTGTCGGCGCAGGACCGATGGCTTAACGTGCTCTCCAAGGCACGGGGGTAAAACACTGCCATTTTCCCGACTTCGGGGCTGTTATAGAGACTTCTTAAACAGAAAGGCTCAATAAGTAAATTTAGCCCGACCCGGGACTCGAACCAGGTCCTCCGAATGTGTAGCCGTACATGCTAGCTCTACACCACCGAGGCAGTTAGTTAGTATAATCCGAGGTAGTCCGATTACTTTACTTAGTAGTTTGTGAAAATATTAAATTATATATACATTTTGATAATTTAATCGGTTCAAAAATATCTCATAAGTTATTTATAAAGAGAAATCGAAAAAATAAAAAAAAATATTATAGTAAAGCAATTTATTTTGACGGATATAACGTATATATTTTACTTGTTTTTGTTCTTTGTGCTAAGCACTAGCGCATTACAGTCATGCGTCATCTAGCGGTGAGACGCGGTACTAAGTCAAATAAAAATCTCTTTTGAAATGAAACGATAAAAATAAAATTTTTAAATATTTTTTCGTATAAAATAATATTACTTTACATAGCTTATTCTCATTTTAGAGATAGTAATAAAAAAATAAAATATGTGATGTGTTGACGCTATTCGATACTAGATGGCGCTGTGTCAAATCCATTTAACAATGTGACGCATTATGTCACTTTTTATCGTCATTTGCCGTAATAAAGTGCAAAGAAGCTAATCGTGCATTGACCGATTATATTGTTTTTCCTGTATTATTGACTATATAGGTCTTATACTGAGAGCTATCTTAATGCGAACTAAAACAGAGATATAGCTCGTTTATTATTATGTTTTGTCAAGTTATTTGGCATGGTTTGGCAGAGGTTTTACTTATAGGAAATAAATGATGGATTACTTTTCTATCAACTTCGATTTTACATATATATATATAGAAAAGAGTACCAAGTTATGTATATTATCTTATCTCCTAAAAATTTCCAGTCACACAGACTAGTGACTAATTTATTTATTTATTTATTTATTTATTTATTAGCTTTTCAAGGGAAACAAACAGTACAATAAAAAAATTACATTCTAAAACATATAAAAGTTATGCTAAAAACCAACCAAGTTTCCACAGATTCACAACACATAAACAAAAGCTTACCACCACGATAAGATGATACATTATAATGTAAAAATTTTGAATTTAAAAAAAAAAAAAAACTAAATGTTACCACTTAATAAAACATCAAGTAATTATGCAGTTAAAAGTTAGAAGTAACAATATACATACAACCTACAGCAAAACTACCTATTATAAATTAAGATTTACAATATTTTTTTTAAAACTATTATATTTAAGATGAAAGATATCTAATTTACTATATTTTAAATTAAACTTGTTACATGCACGAGATACAAAATTATTTGAAGCAATTTATAATCTGGTTGTGATGTCTCTAAATTTTTCCTCAACTTTAAATATGCGCATAATATATCTTTCATCTATACATACTATACGTATAGTAAAATTGTAGCTTATCGCTGTCTGTACATGGAAGGTAGTGGAGAAAATCTATTATGGGGGTCTTTGTTGACGCAATTGAACTCAAAACAACGATGTTTAGAATTTGTCTGTTTGTCTGTGCGTTTGCACGCGCTAAGCTCAGATACGGCTTAACTAATTTGGGTGTAGTTTTCACTAATATATTGTGGTAAGCTTCACTTAACATATAGTATTTATTTTATTTCAATCGGTTCATAAATAAAAAAGTTATATGTATAGAACTAGCGACTCTCCTTCGCTTCTCTCGGATTCGTCCCTAGCTCGATTCCCCATACAAACTTTCATCCCCATTTTTATCCCCTTAAGGAATAATTTCCGGGATAAAATGTATCCTTTGTCCTTTCCAGGGTCTCAAACTATCTTCTTACCGAATTAATTCTAAAGCGGTGCAGTAGATCCAGAGCTTACTTACTACAACGTCACAAACTCACAAACTTTACCTCTTTATAATATTAGTATAGAAAAGTAAGCCTATATTAAAATACCAAGCATATACATACTTTAGTTATATATATATATATATATATATATATACTCGTATTATAACTTTTAATTATTTGCGAATAGTATGAGAATAATTAATCATAAAATTATTGCTTCATGACGAGTCAGAGACGAGATAAGATCCGCTCATAATGAACGATAGCGTACCTATTCGTGTCTTGCGTATTTCTATTTTTTTCTTTAATGGGTGTCTTGCGTAAAAACTGGACCGAATTCAATGAAATTATTATTCTTATATAAGTTATAAAAAGATTTATTTTAATTTTCATATTTTATGTTACTTATTTAAATCTTGTTGTTGGTAATACGCCTCGGTGGTCTAGTGGGTAGCATGTACGGTTGCAGTTACTGAAGACTTGGGTTCGAGTCCCGGGTTGGACAAGTTTGATTACTGAGAAATTCTGTTAAGATATTCTCAGTAGTAGTCCGGAGTAGGAAGTTGGCGGTGTTGCATCCCCTTGCCTAGAAGAGTACGTAAAGCCTCTTACCTACCTCATTGCTCATTTTGAAGCATCGTCACATCGGACTTTGAGAGTATATGGAATAGAGAGTGCACGTTGTGCCTGCACTATAATATCTCCTGCAGTTGGATAGACACCGTGGCCCAAATCTGTTGGGAGGATTTATTATCGCAAATATGGTTGAGTTCGCAAGAGAAATGATAGTATTTTATACTAAACTAGCGGCTCACCCTCGCTTCGGTCGGGTTCGCCTAAGGAAAACAAAAACAAACCTATATCACGGGAACCGTACATTTTTCCTGGATAAAAAGCCTATGCGTTATTCCAGACTATAATCTATCTTTGTGCCAAATTTCATCCAGATCTGTGCCGCCGTTCTGGCGTGAAAGAGTAACAAACATTCATACTTACAAACTGTCACATTTATAATATTAGTATTATAGATTGCTTACTAAAAAGTAAAGCAACTTGGATTTTTTTTGACTAATAAATAGTTACCAAATTTCATCTAAATTGGTTCAGTAGATTCAGATATTACCCCCTACAACGTCACAAACTCACAAACTTTACCTCTTTATAATATAGAAGAAAACTTATTAACAAAGAAAGTATGGGTCGATTACAATAAAACTACTCAAGGAAGCCACAGTATAGTACATGTCGTAATGTGAATGAACAATCATAAAGCATTGTCTGCCAATCGATTTTGCAATACTGGTGACAATTAATCATTGAAAGAGTTCAATAAAAAATAGTACAATCAATACACGAGTCGACATGAATATTTATGAGTTATCATAATAGTTATATGATCTCACTCTTAGTTATGTATACGTCCCACTGCTGGGCACGGGCTTCTCTTCAGTACGAGGGGGATCAGGCCATAGTCCACCACGCTGGCCAAGTATGGGCGGACTGAGCGTGTCTTTTGAAAACTTGCTAGGTTCTCTCAGACATGCAGGTTTCCTCACGATGTTTTCCTTCACCGTAAGGCAAGTGGTAATCATGTTAGAAATGATTCGCACATGAAAATATCATAGGTTTGAGACCCGGGATTGGTGCTCGATTCACTCGGTTTTCCAAGCGAGCGCGTTTCCACTGGGCTACCACTGCCTTAGTTAAGTATTATTATTTTTATTAAATTTTCTTAATAATATAACATCTATAACGTAATTTATGTTTTTTATTAATGTTTGTATTGTATTCAACCCTTTTTATCGTCCCACTGTTGGGGATGGGCCTCAGTTCAATACGAGGGGATCAGGCGATAGTCCATCACGCTGGCCAAGTGCGGGTTGGCGGAAGCATTGATGTTTATAAAAGGTTTTTAAGTGTTTATGTTTGTTATATTTTTACGTTGAAACGGAATTAAATGAAACTTACACAAATAGGCTATGACTGTACACATATTCTATTACTAGATATAAAATATGTAAAAGTGTGGTGTTATCTGTGTATAATATTATAAATACAAAAGGTATTCAAGGACGCACCCGTAGGAAGATAGCTCTAAAGTTCAGTATTTTTAACCTCTGAATGCTATGCTCTGTCTTTATTATCTAAATATAAATATTTCATGTTTCAAATTATTTATTGACTAGCATTGCCCGCGGCTCCGCCCGCGTTCAAATGACCAAAAACCATATTCTTAGGGTTTCTTAGGGTATTTTATATTAGTATACTCTTCTTACATTGCAGTTTTTGTATTTTTTTTATCAGAAATGAGATATTTTCCCGCGGAAAAAGTATCCTTTATGTTGACCCGGATAACCAGCTATCACCATACCAAATTTAATCAAAATCCCTCCAGTGGTTTTTTTGTGATACGGTAACAGACAGACAGAATTCTAATAACTATAAATTAGACCTCTGTATCGATAATAATGTCTATTTCATTAAGATTTTCCAAAAAATATTTAATGTACAGATTCGCCTTAGTTACAATTTTATTATTGATGTACAGATATTTAAATATAGCGACTGCATCTGAAGGTCTGAAAATAAGAGAACAACAGTATCTATGTTTCTATTTGACGACACGTTTGGTTCAGTTTGTAGTGACTGTACTTGCTATGCCAGTGGTCGCGGGTTCGAGTCCCGCTCGGGGCATTCATTTGTGTGATAAGCACTTATTTTTATTAAATACTTATACTTATTAACTAGCGACTCACCCTCGCTCCGCTCGGGTTCGTCCCTACTTACGTTTTAACGTTTAGTATAGATTTCTCAGAAATGAGATATTTTCCCGCAATAAAAAGTATCCTATATGTTGACCCGGATATCCAGCTACACCAAATTTCATCAGAAAAGTTTTTCCGTGATGCAGTAACATACAGACAGAAAAAAATTCTAAAAACTATAGATTCGACCTCCGTATGGATAATAAATAATAATGTCTATTTCAATAATATTTTCCAAAAAATATTTCATGTACAGATTTGGCTCAGTTAGAATTTTATTACACGTATAGATTATCAGTTAAAGCAAACATTTAACAATAGATACGTCAAAAATGATATCGATTGGCAGGATAATTATAATCGATTACAGATGTTTTAGAACAATCATTCGAAATATTTCCTTATTGCACTAAGATACAATGTCGGGTGACCAGTAATATAAAAAATGTAAGTCATGAATGCGTCATAACAGCTCTTCGAGTTATCCAAACGGTCGTTCAACTTAGTTTGGCAACGTTTGACCTTTAGTACCATCTAGCCGCTAATAGATGGCGCTGGCACATTATTGATTATATTTAAAATAGAAAAAATGTATTAAATATATATGAGATTTTTTTTATATTATTATTTTAACTGTCTAAGTAAATAAATAGCAAAATATTTGAGAAATACCAGTAAAATATTATGCATTAGATTCTGCATGTCGACGGTCACGTTCGACTTTAAGAGTGATGTGTTATATATGTATATAGGTATGAAATAATTTTATGTAAATGTTTAGAACAAGCGAGAATAATTGGTTTTATATCCATATATTGTATTGGTATTTGAATTTAGATGCATTTTCTAATAAAATAGTTTTAACTAGGCCTGTTTACTACACTTTTTATACCATATTTTTATTATTACTATTATACTAGCGACTCACCCTCGCTTCGCTCGGGTTCGTCCCTAGCTTGATTCCCCATACAAGCTTTTATCCCCATTTTCACCATCTTAAGGGACGATTTCCGGGATAAAAAGTAACTTATGATCTTCTTATGGTCTCAAACTATCTTCTTACCAAATTTCATCTAAATCAGTCCAGTAGATCCAGAGATTACCCCCTACAACGTCACAAGCTCTCAAACTTTACCTCTTTATAATATTAGTTATAGAGTATGTTGCCTTATACCGTGTAATGTCATATATTCTACTAATATTATAAATGCGAAAGTTTGTGAGGATGTTTGTTACTCTTTCACGCAAAAATTACTAAATGGATTTTAATGAAGCTTTACAATAATATAGCTCATACATCAGAATAACACATAGGATACTTTTTATCCCGGAAAATATACGGTTCCCATGGGATAGGTTTGTTTTTGTTCTTCTAGAGACGAACCCGAAAGAAGCGAGAGTGAGCAGCTAGTAAGATATAGTAATTCGATATTTCATGATGAATATAGCATATTCGTCGTTCTACAAAAATCGATTCAAAACAATTAATAGCTATATAATACAAAAATAATGAAGAATATATTAATTAAATAAATAATACAAATAACATTATACATAATTAAACAAAATATAATCAATTGAATTGTTATTTAGTTTAAAAATAGTTAACAAGGTGCGTAATCAGAGTATGGGTCGTTAACCTTACATTTGACCTCTAGTTCCGCTTCCTGTCAATAGGTGGCGGTAATTCATTATTGGCAATTAAGGTTTGAGTCTAAGTATGGGTGCGTATCTAAGTAGGTGCGTTGATCCTTCATCGGTTAATGGTCTGAGTTGCTGAGTTCAAAAAATACAATAAGGAAAGCAGCGTTATTACTTTTCCGGTTTGCTTTGGGGAGATGTTTTTATGAAGATAAATGAATTTTGTTGTAATTTTCTAAACAAATCGTCTATGCATATAAGAAAAATACACACACACACACACACACACATCGCGGGTTCGAGTCCCGCTGGGGGCATTCGTTTGTGTGATGAGCACGAATGTTTGTACTCCAGTCATGGGTGATTATATTTATAATATTTATGTATTTGAAGTTATATATGGAGTGTATTAACTATCTGGTATGCGCAACAAGCCTCGTAGCTTACCATGGAACTGGATGGTGCTGTGTGTTAATTTCCAAACATATTTATTTATTTATATATATATAAGAATATACAAATGCAGGAAACTTCAATTTATGAAGTCGGTAAAAATGGGCAAAAGCTAGGAATATATGAGGTTTTTGACTCCGCTCTATATTCCCTTCACTAAAACAAGCCACAAATCTTTATAATGCAATAGATTAACTAGTGAAGCAGTAAATCAGTTCATTTTTTTTCACAATCTATTTTTTTTCTTAATGCTCATTTGTAATTTGTCTGTTTGTTACATGCTTATGCTTTTACTGCTAAACCCATTTCGATATAGTTTTCTATAGAAATCAAGAGATGTTTGTTTTAACTTACTTCGTCCTGAAAACTACTTTGTGATATTAAAATAAATTACAAAAATAAAAACCTTAAAAAATAATAATTATAAAAATTGAAACCAATTGACGAAGGAACGGAGTATGCAGTCGGGGACATTCATACATATATGTGTACATGTTTTAGATATATGTGTATATTTTTAGTTCGCTTTTTAAGGTTTTTTTTATTTTTATAAACAAAGAAATATACATACATACATACATATATACACTCGAAAAACAAAACCCTTGTTCTGGCGTAGTCGGGTAAAAATAGAGTAATCTATACTAATATTATAAAGAGGCAAAGTTTGTGAGTTTGTGACGTTGTAGGGGGTAATCTCTGGATCTACTGAACAGATTTAGATGAAATTTGTGACTCTGGAAAGGACATAGGATACCTTTTATCCCAGAAATCGTCCCTTAAGAAGTTGAAAATAGGGATGATAGTTTGTATGGGGAATCAAGCTGCTGTTGCTAGTAATCAAATAAATAAAATGAGTGCAAAATATCGCATCGATAACAGCATCCACACTAATGTTATAATATAAAGAACGTATCTGAGTTATTTTCTAACTAATTAATAATAAACGATTTGTTTTCTGATTAGGATATGTTTTCTTATCTTATATAGCATTTCCCGCGGCTCCGCCCGCGATCAGATGACTAAAAACAAAATTCTTAGGTTTTACATATTAGTATAAACTTACATTGCAGTTTTTGTATTTTTTCTCAGAAATGAGATATTTTCCCGCGGTAAAATGTATCCTATATGTTGACCCGGATATCCAGCTATCATCATGCCAATTTCATCAAAATCTGTCCAGTGGTTTTCTCGTGATGCGGTAACAGACAGACAGACAGACAAAAATTCTAAAAACTATAAGATTCGGACTCTGTATCGATAATTATGTCTATTTCAATAAGATTTTCCAAAAAATATTTAATGTACAGATTCGACTTAGTTACAGTTTTATTATATGTATATATCTTATTAAATACAGACAGCGCCACCTTTTGACAAATTTTATTACTAACAGTAACCTGCGTTACTACAGCTCATGCTCTATCTATATATTAAATTTCATCCAAATCTGTCCAGCCATTTTAGTATGAAGGTGTAACAAACAAATGTACATACATACAAAATGTTGGATTAATAATACTAGTAGAATTGTGATTTCCATATACAATAAATCACACAGCCCCTTAATCAGAATATTAGTAAGGAAACAAAGATTTGTTTAGAAAATTGACGAACAGCCATTTTTTCATTTCCTTGACTTTGCCATTTAGTTTTCCTCATCATGACATTCTTGGTATAACAATTATAGTTATTGTTTCACAATATTTTTCTGGGTCAATAACCTTTATGAGTAATTGATACACACATGTACATATATATTAAACACACACACACACATATAATGATTTGACAGGTCACCGACCTTGGCCCTTATCACAGGGCTACGAATTATAACTTATGACTTAATAATATAGAATTTTTTTAAATTCATTTCTTCATTGAGTGATTGCGAAGGAAAAGTTGTACCGAATTTATAATAACAAATAGCAATTTAACTCTTATTGAAGGAATTTCTTTACAATTGATCAAAATATCACGTAACATATACACAAAAAAATGTAAAAAAAGGATTGAGAACTTCTCTTTTTGAAGTCGGTCAAAAAGATCTGTGCTTATATAGAAACATGTTGTTACCTTAAAAATTAAACCCTAGATCTAGAAAGTAACAAGGCAGTATGAGTACCTTAAGTAAACTTGTATATATTAAATAAAATTTATATCAACAAAATTATCTGTAACTAAACAATTTATATTGGTATGACTCAATTCAACTTTGATAGTGTAGCGACAGTTAAAAATAAGTATATAAAAATAATAAACACTTAATTATGTTCATTTATAGTTCTTTATAATTGCTGGTAATATTACGGTGAAGGAAAACATCGTGAGGAAACCTGCATGTCTGAGAGAACCTAGCAAGTTTTTGTAAGACATGTGAAGTCCACCAAACTGCACTTGGCGAGCATGGTGGGCTATGGCCTCATCCCCTTCGTATTGAAGGCAGGCCCACCCTCAGCAGTGGGACGATAAAAAGGGCTGAATATATATGTACATGCCATTAATGATCTTTTTTTTTAGTCATATATTTATATTGTATTGATCTAATATAACAATCTATAATTTTATTTATATGTTATTTTTACAACCATAAAAAATTATATTATTTAAAAAAAAATATTAGTAAGTAAATGTAAATACTTTAGCCGTATATTCATGTTTAAATAAAAAAAAAAACATTTTGAAATGTGACATTTCATAACAGATTGGCAATTTGATAATCTGTTGACCGATAAAAAAGTTATACATTCGATTAGATAAAACGTTTGTATGTATATGGCAAAGGTTGACTTGGTATAGGTTCCAAAAACATACGAAAAACTAAATCTATACAGATAAATAAAATCGAAATGTCTGTTTGTAATTTCAAAATAACAGCTTCTTCCTAAAAGTATATGAAATTATATAAAGTACTAATAAAAAAACTCTTAATTTTTAATTTTTGTGACTGTCTGTCTGTTTGTCCCGGCTCAAGGGGGCGTGACCGTGGAGTATCTATTATGATTCTACAATAAAACCATTAACACTTATATATTATAAAATAATAGACTTGTGTTTTAGAACACGACTGCACCCTTGTAGACCAGGGCTGAAGCCTTAGAAAATGGTAAAACGTTCACATAATACTTTCTTAGATTTACGCGAATATTTGACATTTTAAATGCAACTAAGTATCTTTTCGGTTTTTTTTGCGGATTTATTAGGATTTTTGGTTCCCCCACCAACCAAACCACCTTTTTGGGGAACCAAAAATCCTAATAAATCCGGGAAAAAATCCGAAAAGTTTTATTTAAAATGGTAAAAAGTGAAAAAAATAGTAGGATAAAACCCATTGCAAAAGGAAGAGAATATATTGCGCATACACATTCCCCCCCACTGTCGCTCAGTGTTCTTTTTACGTGACGGGACCTGTTATAATTTTAGAGACTTTTTCATATAGATAAATTGTATTTTTTTGCAAAAGGTCACCTACGCACCACCACTAGTATCATAATAAAACAATTTTAAGGACTAGGTCAAGGATAAAGGACAAGGACAATGAACAAGGAAATTTATAACGTAATTAATTAAAATTTTCAATAATAAGCAGATTCAGATATTACATAAGGTAAACTATATCGGTTCATTGACCCCGGTCAGCTGATATGGTGTGTAAATAATAACTATAGGCACTGTAGTAAATTGACTGTTACATGTTTTTAACTATACACAATTTACTATCACGTTTGCTTAAAATTTAAATGTCTTGACCAAACATTGTTCTTGTGTAACATAGTTGCAAATAATATTTTATTTCAAAACTTATTAAACAACATGGGTAGTTAATATATGTAGAATGTATATCCATACTAATATTATAAATGTGAAAGTATTTGTTTGTTTGTTTGTTTGTCCTTCTTTCACGTCGCAACGGAGTGACGGATTGGCGTGATTTTTTGTGTGGAGATAGTTGGAGGGCTGGAGAGTGACATAGGCTACTTTTTATCGCGGGAGATTACTTAATTCCCACGGGAAAACACGTTATAATACAATCCAAAAAAATATTGATTATCAGAATTACTTGAAACTTGATATATATATAGTCTTCAATAAAATTAAATAAATACGTGTCTTAGCGTTTTTCAAAATTCATCCTATAAGGTGGTAAAATAGGGGATAAAATTTTCTATGAAACTAACTTTTTAGAGATGTTTTTGTAGTTTTAGCACGATCGAAGCCGTGGGTTCTGCTAGTAAATATATAATTTTAAAATATACAGCCGAATTGAAAATCTTCTTAGTTTAAAGTCGGTTAAAAATAAACTATGACAATATACTGAGTCGTTTCGCTCGTTGTACATCCTTGTACGTACTTCTAAACCTCTAATTATTCTCTTCTATTCACGTCTATAGAATCCCATATATATAATAAATGCGAAAGTTTGGATGGATGGATGTTTGTTACTCAATTACGCCAGAACGGCTCAACGAATCTGGATGAAATTTGGCATAAAGATAGATTATAGTCTGGTTTAGCACATAGGTTACTTTTTATCCCGGAAAAGTGTACGGTTCCCGTGCGATAGATTGGTTTTTGTTTTTCACAGAGCAAGGGATCGATTCTATCTATTCCATACTAACCGTGAGTCGCTAATTAAATAATAATTGTAATATATTGCATAATAAGTAACAATATTATATTTTAAATAAATAAGAAAATGCTAATATTTTATATTTCTATCATACTAACTGAAATGCACTGTATATATTACTAACAAACAAAAATATAATAAAAAAAAGGAATCTTTTTCTTATGCCTAGAACATCACTTTCGTTAAAGTTGGTTAAATCTAATTGATTAATAATAGACAATGAAAATACCTAGCTCTTATCTAAAAAGCCGTCTGTACATCACGTGGTAGTGCCGTCTCTTTCTAACATATAAAATAACATACATCCGTCCCTCTCTGAGGGTGTCGACCGGGTCGATGACCGCCGAAATTTTCGGGTTCAACGAACGACCGCGTAAAAGTTGATTGTACTCTTACATTGAGATACGTTTTTCGCATATTTTTTTAAATGTTTACTTTATTCACTCGCTAAATATTGAAAATTTGAAAATTATAAGAAAAATTTCTTTTGAATTTTTTCTTTCAATAAAAAAAAGAAATTCAAATATTTTAGAGATTTTCTCGTAATAATAGATTTTGCAAATGAAAATTAGATTCATTTTTATTGTATTTGGATTTTTTATTGTGGAAGAAATGGATAACTACTTGTAGTCCATGTATTTTTAACTCTCTATTTAACACCAGCATCATTATATGTCATTTAGAAATAATTATTTTATATTATTTAGTTAAAAACAAACATCGATATAAGAAGTTAAAGCCTAAATATTTTATTTAATAGTATAAATATAATTTCAACTAACTTAAAACTAATCGAACATTAATAACTAGTATGAGTAATAAAAAATGTTGAGATCATTGGCCTCAACCGTCAAAATTGTATAATGTTTGATTTTACGCAAATATTTTATAAATGGCTGAACCGATTTTAGTGATACTTATATTAAGTAAAAGGTGGATAAATTATCTATCTATTGATGTATCAATCAATTATATTACTTAAATAGAAAGAAAACAGGAAGCAAAAATCAAAGTACCGTTGTATGGGGTCGGCGAATTTTTTGGCGGTCGTTCACCTTAGAGTATTGAACGAAAGTGACTTATTTAATACCTATTGCCTAGCGATATATCATATTTTATTCAAGAAATTTAGCCAGTAATTGTATCTATTATGTGCTTTATATATGTATAGATAATAGAAATATTTTTTTTTCAAATATATTAAGATCTACACAATCTTAGTAAATTTAAAAAAAAAAGGTTTTAAAGGGGACATAGTTTGGCACTGATTAATAGAAAAATAGTTATTCTTTTTTGTATTTTCTTCATATATAAACGTTTCATTGAAACTGAAAAATTAATTTACATACTATATTATCTGTATACAGATATTATCTATATATAACATCGGAGATACACCCTCGCTCCGCTCAGGTTTGTCCCTAGTTACTTTTTACGTTTAGTATAGATTTCTCAGAGATGAGATATTTTTCTGCAGTAAAAAGTATCTTAAATGTTGACCCGGAGAACCAGCTATCATCATATCAAATTTCATTAAAATCTGTCTAGTGGTTTTCCAGATAGACCGACAAGCAGACAGACAGACAAAAATTCTAAAACCTATAGATTCGGCCTCTGTATCGGTAATAATGACTATTTCAATAAGATTTTCAAAAAAATAATTAAATGTACAGATTTCAAATAAATATCAAATTTAAAAACTAGATAAAAATCGTATTTGTTAGTTTTTTTATATATATTTTTATATATAACATGTATTATAGTTATTCAAAATAGTATTGTGAAATTATGTCTCAATATGAGGTACAGTGAATCGCAATTGTGTAAGCAAAAGGTCAACGACATCAGGTTGAATGTGCCAAAATTTGACCAGCGTTGATTGACCCCTAAACCACTTCCGCGTACAGTTGTCGTAGGTCCTATGGTATTTTGTTGTGCGAATTATAAAGAAAGTGGATTTATAACTCGATATGTACAGGATTTTCATTTGTTATATATAATTTTTCACCAAATCCTTCAACTAGTTTGAAGAATTATGTTGTTACGGAACACGTACAGTACATGTTAAGACCAGCTTTAAAAATATAAGATAGATTTATCTACACTTAGGTACACGTAGATTGACCTAAGATAGCGCTAGGAAATTGAATTACAAATATAACTATTTAAAGAGCTACAATACTTACAATATATATATATATATGTATATATATATATATATATATATATGTTTATTTATTCGACGACACGTTTGACTCAATTTGTAGTGACCCTACTTGCTGTGCCCGCGGTCAACGGTTCGAGTCCCGCTGAGGACATTCATTTGTGTGATGAGCATGGATACGAGTATCAACTATCTGGTATCCATAACTCAGGCCTCGTAGCTCACCATGGAACTAGATGGTGCTGTGTGTTAATGTCCCAATATATTTATTTTTGTATCTTTTTATAGAAAATCGAACTAAAATAAATATAAGAATATTTTATAAGCTTCCATAGATAAAATCAGTATTCATTTGAACGTTGTAATAATATATATGTTTTAAAGAATAGGTCAGTACTAGGCCGTTCACCCGAGATCAACGTCATCATGGCGAAATCTTAAATTTTTTGTTTGGATACTATTTTAGTATGTAAGCAGTGCAAATTTAGCGTATGATCATGCTTACTAACTTTTGCTTACGGCTTTGCCTGCGCACGCACTATTTTTAACCGATTTTAAAGAAGAGGTACCTACTCAAAAATTATATTTTTTTTGTGTGTATGTAATGTTTTTAGGGATCTTCTTTGAATGATTATATATCTAAAGAATAATCTCATATCTTAGAAATAAAATACTTTTAAAATTAGATAAGAAGAAGAAAGTTATAGTATTTTAAGTAAAAAAGTGCTATTTTTTTGAGTTTTTTCACCTTGCAAATATCACTTTCCAAGGTGATTAGCTTTAGCCTATGTGTTACTCCACACCAAAGTCTATCTATCAACAAAATTTCATCCAAACCATACATAGCTTTGTGAAGCGTATGTGAGTGCCACTCATGATTTTTTAGTCTGATGATAGTATAAATGAAATAACTAAATTAAATTAAAAATTAAAAAAAAAACCCGGATGTAATTCGCCATTTTGTGGTGGCTGCCATCTTGTATATGAAATTTATTATAGTGTATATAGTGTATTCTATTAGTGAAGCCCTTTCATTTGATACCTATATTGAGGGAGTTATGAAAAAATATGTAATCCGCCATTTTGTGGCGGCGGCCATCTTGGACCAATTTTCATCAAACCTAGCTAAGAACACTCTCGACTAATTCACCTTTCAAAATGAACTGTAGACTAATTATAAGCCATACTAGCAACTCACCTTCACTCTGCTCGGGTTCCTCCCTAATACGTTTTAAAGTTTAGCATGGATTTATAAAAGATAAGATATTTTCCTGCAGCAAAAGTTTCCTATATGTTGACCCGGATAACGAGTTATCACCATACCAAATTTCATCAAAATCTGTAAGTGGGTTTTCAGTGAAGCGACCACAGACAAACAGACATACAGACAGACAAACAAAAATATAAAATTCGGCCTCTGTATCAATAATAATGTCTATTTCAATAAGATTTTCCAAAAAAAATTTTATGTACAGATTCGACACAGGTAGATATTTATTATATGTACCTATAGATAAAGTGACATATTTTTTTATGCCAATACTCCTACAACAATTAATCAACTCAAAATATCATTTGTCTATCCATTCATTATTTGTGAAAACTGTCACGATATTGACACTAACATGAGAAAGCTTTACACATTTCGAAAAAACTTTGGCTTTCAAAGGAATGTCAATCTTAATAATGCTAGCCTGATAAAATGTCAGCGTAATTAGGTGACGTCAACCGAGAATCGAACTCGCTTCAAGGTCACGTGTGACGTATACCTAAAAATAAACGTTTTTGTATTAAGTTCTTTGACATCGTGAAGTTTTAGTTATATATAGAAATGCTGTTGTTTTTTCTAGAGTGCCCCAAAAAGAGGGTAATGATTTAAGAATTTGCATTTACAATTGTTTATTTGATCTAAGCGGTTTTATATCAAATTTTTAGTTCTTAGTTTTAACATTACAATTGTAGGGATCACATATTAAATTACTTACACATTAGAAACTTACCTTTATTCACTTGGGTGGTTTTGTACTGGAAATCCGAACATAATATATTTTACTTCATGTCATAATCTATCTTGTGTGCTAATTTCATCGTAATTTCTTTAGCATTTTTAGCGTGATTGACATACAAACATTCGCATTTTTAATAGTACAGAGTACTTGAGTATATGATGTTATAAAACCAAGGATAAATGACCCTGTTTGAGCATATGATAAAAGCTTAAGAGACTTGAGAGAATAATAGTACTTTGTAGGCTTACATGAATATTTGACATCTATACAAATAAATAAAACTGAAGTGTCTGTTTGTAATGTCGAGATAACAGCTTTTTACTAAATGCATATGAAATTAAATACGATAGGTACCTATAAAAACACACACACAATTTTTAAATTTTGTATGTCTGTCTATATGTCTGTATGTGTGTTTGTTCCGGTTAATCTCCAAAACGGCTAGACTTATTTTGACAGGAGTTTTACTGACAGATAGCTGATGTTTTAAGCAGTAACTTAGAGCCTATTCGAACGAAGCGAGGTTAAGTCGCTAGTTTTAATTAAAACTATCTTTTTGAAAAAAATTGGATTTATTTTGATTTTTGGTATCTTATGAAACCAAAAATAAAATTAATCAGCGAGAGAATCCGAAAATATAAACTATATTAAAAAAGAGAATAATAGCTTGCTTCTGACTTCATAAAGAAGAGATCATGAACGAAGTCTCTTATTCGTTCATGGAAGAGATATTCACTTTGTTTAATAGAGTGTATGTTACACGATATCATTTTTAATTATACAACTAGCATTTCCCGCGGCTTCGCCTGCGTTAAGATGACCAAAAACTAAATTCTTAGGTTTTACATATCAGTATACTCTTACATTGCAATTTTTGTATATTTTCTCAGAAATGATACATTTTCGGTACGGTAAAAAGTATTCTATATGTTGACCCGGATAACCAGCTATCTAATTTCATCAAAATCCCTGTAGTGGTTTTTCTGTGATGCGGTAACAGACAGACAGACAAAAATTCTAAAAACTATAGATTCGCCCTCTGTATCGATAGTAATGTTTATTTCAATAAGATATTCCAAAACATATTTAAGCCAAATCTGTACATTAAATATTTTTGGTAAAATTTTACTCAAATAGATATTATTATTGATACAGACGCCGTCTGTTTGTCTGTCTGTCCATCTGTTACCGCATCACGGAAAAACTACTGGAGGGAGTTTGATGAAATTTGGTACGATGATAGCTTGTTATCCGGGTCAACATATAGGATACTTTTTACTGCGGGAAAATATCTCATCTCTGAGAAATCTATACTAAACGATAAGACGTAAGTAGGGACGAACACGATAGAAGCAAGGGTGAGTCGCTAGTACAAAATATAGTGCTACTTGAAATAATCAATAAGCCATAGAAAAGAAATCTGTAAATATTTTACAGGAAGGTATATATATATATATATATATATATATCTAGGAACTCGTTAAACTCTATTCATCCGCCCTCAGAGGCAAACGGCCTTAAGGTCGTTTAATGACCCCCCAAATTGGGGGTCAGAGACTTGCAGTTTAACATGACTCAGTTATTTTATAAAAATCTAACGTTGTCATGTTGAATGTTTGTTATAGAGAAATTAGTTTTTTTAAAATACCTATAATCTATATATTTTGATATTTCTACGTACTTTCAGTACTACTGTTGGTCTGTTATTATAAATGCGATACATTTTACTTGTGCCTGTGTATATGTGTGTTTGTTTGTTACTCCTTTATGTTAAAAAAGCTAAACATATTTGGATAAAATTTAATGCATAAATGGACTAGGACCTAGAATAACACTTATGTAGGCTACTAATATGGACAGAGACTCACCCAAGTAAAGCCAGGGTACGTCCAAGCTCATATGCGTGAAAAATAAAACAAAACGAAGTATAATAACCTATACAGATAAATAAAATTGAAGTGTTTGTTTGTAATGTCAAAAAAACAGCTTTTTACTAAATGCATATGAATTTATATACGATACTTAAAAGATTTTTTAAATTTTTGTCTGTCTGTCTTTCTGTTTGTTACGGTTAATCATAGAAATGGCTGAAGTTTTATAATAAGTACCTTAGGCTACTTTTATTTTAGAAAAAGAATTTGGGTTTCGCTCAATAAAATAAAACTTAGGGAAGAACCCAAGCGAAACGTGGGCGAGTCGCTAGTCCGAGT
This sequence comes from Brenthis ino, assembly GCA_921882275.1. Classification (NCBI taxonomy): domain Eukaryota; kingdom Metazoa; phylum Arthropoda; class Insecta; order Lepidoptera; family Nymphalidae; genus Brenthis; species Brenthis ino. The sequence goes on from OV170231.1 coordinate 22,395,587, forward strand.
GTATTTGCTTCACTTGGATTCAAATGTAGAAAAGTAAGTCAGTGGATCTAGGAACTTGGATAGTTGCAACATGAATGAGTCTAATCCAATTTACATAGTTATTGCTTGACCGATTTCGAAAAGGAGGTGTTTTTGAAGTCGTGTTATTTGATTAAGGTATTTAAACTCGTATATGTTTCTATGTATGTACAATGTACATATGTATGTTACACTATATCTCTGCCAATAACTGTCTACCGATTTTTCTTCTTTGTTTTATAAATACTTGAAATTCGACAATAATTAGTTTTTTTATTGATAATACTCAAACTTTTCAATAGCTTCTAAGTAAAAACAAAAAAAAAGAAAAACGATTGACAAACAGAGACAAAATAGGCACTAAACTGTTCTGTCTTTGTCCATTTGTACATATATATTAGTTAGAAAGTAGTTATATATATAGCATTGCCCGCGGCTTCGCCCGCGTTCAGATAACCAAAAACCAAATTCTTAGGTTTTACATATTAGTATACTCTTACATTGCATTTTTTATATTTTTCTCAGAAATTAGATATTTTCCCGCGGTAAAAAGTATCCTATATGTTGATTCAAATAACCAGCTATCATCATACAAAATTTCATGAAAATCCCTCCTGTAGTTTTTCTGTGATGCGGTAACAGACAGACAGACGAAAATTTTAAAAACTATAGATTCGGCCTCTGTATCCATAATAATGTTTATTTCAATAAGATTTTCCAAAAAATGTTTAATGTACAGATTCGGCTTAGTTACAATTTTATTATATGTATAGATATAAAACGCAAAAGTGTTTGACTGATGAGCGTACAGGCCAAACCCTTAAGGCTAGAAAATTGAAATTTCGCACAAGTATACCTCATATGTTGAAAGCATCCACTAAAAAAGGATTTACAAAATTCAACCCCCAAAGGAGTGAAATAGGGGATAAAAGTTTGTATCAAACTATTTATTCTATGGACATATTTGCATATAATTTCGTATGAATTGAGTAAGGCAACAATAATGAGTTACGTATATCAGCGTTTTCCAAAGTTCAATCTTAAGAAAATTAAGAAGGTAAAATAGGGGATGAAAGTTTGTATGGAACCTACCTTTTTAGAGTTTTTTTTGTAGTTTTAGCGCGAGCGAAGCCGCGAGTTCTGCTAGTGTTAAAATATATTGTTTCGTTAGGCGTTACTATTTATTTGGATATCATAAATAGCTTGGGGTATGAATAGTAAGAATTTGAGTTTATTTTGGAGGACACGTGTATAAGGGTTAGAACTGTAAGGTCACTAGCATTTGAAAAAAAAAACAAAATATTTAAGAAAATAATTAACTAAAACTTATTTTTAAATTGATTTAACGTAAAGCGTATAAGAAAAAGAGAGAATATTGCTCAATTAAAAAAAATTATATCTCTCCATACAAAAATTACACGTAACGCAAGGGAATACAGCTAGGTATGTTTGTCTCATAATAAATCACAGACAAAACACACAATAATTTATATTATATAGGTAATAACATGGAACATGCAAACGTATAGTTAAAAGTAATTAGTCACCTGCGCGAGCGTTCACTCACCCCTATTGCGCAGTGGAGCAGACGTTGACCCACCACGTGGGTAGCCGCGTCTTATCGCTTCCCGCAGCCATTTGCTTCACTCCCGCACTTTTCCATTCCATTTTTGAATTTGACATTGACGTTCACGCGTATTTTTTTTATTTTTCACTTTATTAATGCCAGTTAAGCACAGATTATGTAATGTCACGCACAACAGATATGTGATGGAGTTAATTTTTCTTTTTCTTTCTGTTTGTTTTTCTTTTTGATTTTTTCAATTTAAATATGTTATTTTATGAATAATAAATTAAAATATGTAGTTGAATATATATGTACTATTTGAAAGAATGCACAATGGTTTTTATAATGACGAATAATAATTCGCATCAGTCATTTTACAAATAATGGCAAAGACTTTAAGCAATCTGAATAAATGAATTATATGTACTATATTGGTTAGATTTTTTATAATTAAATAATTCTTTTACATTTTATTCTAAATACTAGCGACTCGAATCGTTAGGGTTCGTCTCTAGGTAATCCTTTAAATTGACAAAACTTTTTTTATTTATGAACCGATTGTAATAAAACAAATACTAAATATTAAATGAAGCTTACCAAAATACATTAGTGAAAACCGAGTTTTTGAGATTAGCGCGCATAAATGCACATACAAACAGACAAAAATTTCAAAAAAACATTGTTTTGGATCTATTGCGTTAATAAAGACCCCCAATAATAATAGTTTTTCTTAAATATCTTCCATGTACAAACAGCGATAACTTACAAATTTATTATACGTATAGATATATAAATATGAAATACTGTTATTTTTACTTTAAATTGTTCTCGTAACTTAATAATAATTGTTAAAAATTTACATTTTACTTCAAAATTAACCTAAATACCTACATAGCAAGGTGAACTTAAACTTTAGCATTATTATGATAATACTGATTTAGTGTTGCGACCCATATATGGGCATGAATATTAATCATTGATCCCATTAAGTAAAACCATTTACAGTGAGTAGCGTCTGGTTAAAATTGTGTTAGTATAACTTTTATGGATCTATTCTAATATTATAAAGAGGAAAAAATTGTTCTTTTGTTTGTTTGTTTGTTTGTTTGTATCGAATAGTTTCCGAAACTACTGAAGAGGGTGAGCCGCTAGTTTTTTTATATATAGATAGGTAAAGTTTATTAATATAGGTTTTCCTTAAATGATTATGATCGAATATTGAGCATTAAGGTAACATTATTTTCTTAAAATACTGGGGTGTTTTTTGGGGTTTTTACCTGGTTATTGTACTCATATACATTACACCATGTTTAAAAAAAACGGTTGATAAGTAGAAGAGAGAAATGTACTGGAATATTTTCTATTTATAGATAAATAATATTAGAACTAGTAACTTCACCTTGCCTTTCTCGGGTGGCTTTCAAGGTACCTTTTGTATTTGTGATATTACTTAAAGTTAGCGCTACCATTTGGCAAAAATACAAACAGCCTATGTGTCCTGGTTATAGCCTATATTATGTATTTAATTTAATCTAAAAACGTCCAGTCGTTTCTGCGTGAAGGATTAATAAATATAGTATATACACAAACAAACATACAATTTCGCATATAAAATACAAATGTGATTCGTTACACAGTCAAGTTTTCTATCAAATCGCCAACTTACCGGCCATGACGTATATAACTGTCACTCAGATCGATCAATATTACTATCTCGGTTCGGCGGCCGGTCGGCGAACCCCCAAACACGGGTCAACGGCATGAGTTGTACTACACTGAAAGCTATGCTATCCATAGCAATACGATAGATATTAATAAAAATTATAAGTGGTGTCATAGGACACCAGATAGGAACGAAGTTCTTTATTAAATAAATATTAATTTCAAGTTTTAGTTGAGGTAAGAAGAAGATAATTATTCAGATACTAGCACTGCCCGCGGCTCCGTCTGCGTTCAGATGACAAAAAACCAAATTCTTAGGTTTTACATGTTAGTATATTCTTACATTGCAGTTTTTGTATTTTTTCTCAAAAATGAGATATTTTCCCGCGGTAAAAAGTATCCTATATGTTGACCCGGATAACCAGCTATCACCATACTAAATTTCATCAAAATCCGTCCAGTGGTTTTTCTGTGATGCGGTAACAGACAGACAGACAGACAAAAATATATATATATTCCAAAAAATTATAATGTTATAATTTTATTATATGTATAGATGTAGAGCATACTCATAATTTTTTTCCAAAGTCGCGGTCGAAAAAGCTGTGGGCTATATTAAAAAAATATGGTTCAAAGACATTTTTGTAACTACTTTTAGTTACTGAACTATTAGCTATGTACATACATCCATGAGGACTACCACTGACTCGGAAGGCAGTTTGCTGCTAAGAAGAGCCAGCAAGAAACCAAACAGATGCTCTTTTAAAAATAATATTTTGCTTACAATATTAGTATGCGTTAAAGTGGGTCGCTTTTTAGGCTTTTATATTATATACTAGCGACTTACCCTCGTCCCACTCGGGTTCGTCCCTATTTACGTTTTAACGTTTAGTATAGATTTCTCAGAGATGAGATATTTTTCCGCAGTAAAAAGTATCCTATATGTTTACCCGGATAACCAGCTATCATCATACCAAATAATATCAAAATCCCTCCAGTAGTTTTTCGGTGATGCGATCTCAGGCAGACAGACAGCCGAAAAAAAATCTAAAAACTATAGATTCTTCCTCTGTATCGATAGTAATGTCTATTTCAATAAGATATTCCAAAAAATATCCAACGTACAGATTCGGCTTAGTTACAATTTTATTATATGGAAAGAAGAAGAAAAAAGCTGTTGTCAAATGCATGTGTTATATCTAAAACGGCAATTTTTTTAAATATTCCTGGTACGTCTTAAACGCCGCGCCGTTAGAATTCTATTACGAGTATCACAACGGTATAAAAATGGCGTGCGTAACTCAATTGGGTAAATTCTGGCATGAAACTAAAAATTTTACTGATACTTCGTAAAGAGCATGAAATTAAAAACTGTTAAAACTTATAAGGACCACTTTCATTATGATATTTGAAACCTTAGTCACTAAAATAATTTGTTTGTGAGTGTGTCTGTGTGTTAGTCCTTTACGCTGTAACGCCTCGACAGATTTGAGTGAAATTTAGAATGGAGATAGATATATTAAATACATGCTACTTTTTATTAAGAAGAACAAGACTAAGTTGAAAATTAGTGATATTACAAATGCAAAAATGTGATCCATAGTTGTTAGAGAACAACATGAAATAGAGATTTCAAAACCAAAACAATGCATAGACTGATATTCATCTATACATATAATAAAATTGTAACTAAGTTTAATCTGTACATTAAATATTTTTTGGGATGTCTAATTGAAATAGATATTATTATCGATACAGAGACCGAATCTATAGTTTTTAGAATTTTTGTCTGTCTGTCTGTCTATTACCACATCACGAGAAAACCACAGGACAGATTTTGATGAAATTTGGCATGGTGATAACTGGTTATCCGGGTCAACATATAGGATACTTTTTACCGCGGGAAAATATCTCATTTCTGAGAAAAATTACAAAAACTGCATTGTGATAGTATACTAATATGTAAAACCTAAGATTTTGGTTTTTAGTTATCTGAACGCGGGCGGAACCGTGGGCAATGCTAATCTAGCCTATAATTTAATTGGAAATTTTTATTTACGGTACATTATGCACAGTAGTATATACAATACAAGCGATTTATCCTCGCTTCGTTTGGGAGCACACACGTTCATAATTTCATGGGTTTTAATTTTTTCTAGGAAATCCTAATTCTTTCTCTAAAATAAAAGCAACCTACGTTATTCCTTATAACATTAGCTATCTGCCAGTGCAAGTTCCGTCAAAATCTGTTCACCCGTTTTGGAGACTGATAAAATTTTTAATAATTGTTTTTCAACCGACTTCAAAAAGGAGGTTCTCAATTCGACTGTATTTTTATTTTCTTATGCTAAAAAGCTGTTATTTTGACATTACAAACAGACACTTCAATTTTATTTATTATTATAGAATATAGATATATCCTATATAGGGGAGGGGTATTTACGAAGCGGGGGTGGGCCAATATTGGCACGCTTAGACTAAAAAGATTACTCAAAGCTGATTCGCAAGGTCGCTTGATCGACCAAGAAGCCGCCACTTACGGTTTTTGTAATCCATTCTAATAATATATATATGAAAGTATATCTGTCTGTTTGTTACCTTTACGCTTCGTTTTAAACGCTGAGCAGATTTGGATAAAATTTGGGGAGAGATATAGGCTACTTTTCACCTCCGCTCTATATAACATGCGACCCGCGTCTTGGGCAAATATTAGTTTTAGCTATAGAAATATTGAAGTATATAAAAAAATCTACCGTATAAACAATTAGAATCATAAATTGTAAAATTGTGAATTAAGTTTAAAAAATAAACCATATTGAACTGATATTTTTTTCTAAAGAATATTATTATAAAAGGACACATACACCAATGGAAATGTAAGGGTGTATGGATGTACACATGAATGTATGTTTGTTACTCTTCCACGCAAAAACTACTGAAGGTATTTTTGACATCATTCATCAGAATTGCACATATCTGAAATCTATTTTTTGTTTCAAAACTATAACCTAATGGGTTTGGTTATAATGGGTTTTTATAATTTTTGAGTTTTAGCGAAACTAACGAATAGTAATTGATATTGGCCAGTGGACGAACGCTACTATTATTGGAGTACTAGCGACTCACCCTCGCTTCGCTCGGGTTCGTCCTTAGGTTGATTTCCCATACAAACATTCATCCCCATTTTCAAGCCCTTAAGGGATGATTTCCGGGATTAAAAGTGTCTTATGTCATTTCCATGGTCTTAAACTATCTTCTTACAAAATTTCATCTAAATCGGTTCAGTCGATCCAGAGATTACCTCCTACAACGTCATAAACTCACAAACTTTACCTCTTTATAATATTAGTATAGAAAAAATCGATTGCTTGATTTATTACAATATTTTAAATTATTTATTGATATTTGTACTAAATAGCTTGACTTTGATCGAAATTAAAACATAATTTGAAAAGAAAATATTCATATGAACGCGCCTAAAAATCATTATTTTCGGTCAAATTTCCTTTCCGCCATTTTCCCGTTTCCACGCGATGGCGGCGACCTTGTGACGTCACCTCTCGGTTATTGATTCGGGCCATGTGGTCTTAACTGACTGTGACAAGAGAGGTTAAGTGTTTCAAATTTAACATATAATTTTTTTTATTTAAAGATAGTATTTTATAACATAATTTCCATTGCTATTTTTATGTAATATTAGTATTCTAACATATTGTGTTATTCAATCAGTGACATAATTAAATTAAATTTAAATGTTAATATTAAAAGTAAATTAAATAAAAATAAATAAATAAATAAGAGGTAAATAAATAAATCGTTTACTATATGTTTAATACGATAGAGCTACAAATCAATCGCGTTTCCTACTTACGTTATGGATCTTTTATATCGTGTGTGGTCTGAGGTATGAAAAAAATTATTAAGATTTATAAAATTTGTTTATTAAAATATATTTTTATACTAGGTGCTTACCATTGTTTCGCTCACGCCTAAAGTTGCCAAAACTTTGAGCAACTTCATGACATAGTCTATCTGTGTACAAAAATTTCATTTAAATCGGACCAGCCGTTTTATTGTAAAGGAATAACAGATATACGTACACAAATACAAACTTTCTCTATTATAATAGTAGTCCCATAATATATTGTAAAATTATGTACAAGAAATGATTTATTTCTAACGTTATCTCTACAAATAATAAAATTCTGAGTCGAATCTGTACATTAAATATTTTTGGAAATTCTTATTGAAATAGTCATTACTATCGATACCAAGGCCGAAACTATAGTTTTTAGAATTCTTGTCTGTCTGTCTGGAAACGCATCTCGAAAATACCTCTGGAAGGACTTTGATGAAATTTGGTATGATGTAAGCTTTAATGTAAGATTCGGGTCAACATATAAGATACTTTACTGCGAGAAAATATCTCATCTCTAAGAAATCTATAGTAAGCGTTTACACGTAACTAGGGACGAACCCGAGCGGAGCGAGGTTGAGTCGCTAGTTTTAAATATATTTTTTATCTATATCCGTATGTAATAATGTAATTGGTATTTAATTATTATTTATTAGAGAAAATATTTTATATCAAGCAATTATGAAGCAAATAAATACGATAGAAGTGGTATCAACGTGTAATGACTCATTCTACTTAGATATTGCGACATTATGGGCCTATACAGTAAATTTTTTTAACGAGTATTAATATTGATTAATTTTAATGATTGACTTAGCTCAATATTTGATATAAGTAAAAAACGCTTATTCTTAAATTATAATAACAAGCAATAAAATAACAGAAGCCATAGTATCGATTTAGTTAGAATTAATAAATGTATTATAATAAAATAAATAAATTTATATTTTATACGGAAAGAACCCGCGTAAAATGAAAATTGACATAACCGGTTGACAATATTTTCCGGGGTCATTGACCCAGCATCATCGTGACGTAACATCGAAATAAAACATGGTGAGAGAAAAAAAAATCGTTCATCAAATTGCCAAAAATGCAAGCGACTAAAAATTCTAACTAGAGTTCAATAGCTTTTCACCGAAATCTACTTTGTTTGGGTCTCGGGGTCAACGACATTGTGTGACGCCGACGCGTCTGTGTGCGCGCGCCGCGTCCGTACAACGACACGCACACATCGATAGCGTATATGACATCGGCCAGCTAGCTTATTTTATATCTTAATTACTCGAACCTAGCAAATATTATCCTACTTCTAATTACATTTTTCGGACGTTGGCCATCCTGCCTTTATCGTGTTACACCCGTTATCCCTTAACGGGCGAATTTTGGGCCAATTTTCGCCGGTTCTGACCGACGGGGGTACTGAACTATCTAGCGAAGTTTATTCGGCCGAATGAAAAAATATATAATTTTTCGTTAGCCCGGCTCGAAGATTCGTCAAGGCGTCAGTTTGGTTCGAGCCGTCCCGGCGTCGAGATCTTCAGTCGCTAACGCGAGGCCGAGTTGTGAACAACCTATAGTACAAAAAAAAACGTACAAATTTTCCTTACAGTGAGGTGAACACATTCTTTTTTAAGTGACAGTGCCTTTTTAGTGCGAGTGACCAAATCTTTTACAATGGATCATTTACCCAGATCTGACCGAGCACGTTTTAAAGTAATAAAACGATTTTAGATTACTGACTCGGTTGGTTTGCTAAAATCGGTATTATTCAACAAAATATCGCTCTTTCTTGAAACGTTTAAACTTTTTTCCCTGCTTTGTTTTTCTTTTTACAGATTTTTGTGTTTCATTAATTAGTATACGGGATCAAGTGATTAATATAAATATAATAAATAATACAGTGCCTTAGTAGAATGTTTATATAAAGTAGACGAGAAATATAAAATAGAGACGACGGCGACAAAATGTCAAAAAACTTGATACTTTTCAAAAAGTTAATCCCAGAAATAAACTTCGCGAAAAGAAATCTTACATCGCCGCTCGGCCGGAACATATTTATCAGTTAATATTGGGGTGCTTAAATTGATGAGACGGTGCCATAAAATTTTTCGAAAAAATCTTATGGTGTGAAGAGTTGCCTTAGACAAAGTCGGAAAAAGAAAATAATTTAATACAAGGAACACCAATTTAAGTGATACTAGTTAGGCCGAAATGCGAATACGATTCGCGAAGGTTCTTAATTATTCGAAAGTCACTTAAGAAGTTGAGTTAAGAAGAATGATGAATAACAGCCAGTTCCACGAGCTGTTTGGATCTCAGTGGCCCCCTGATCAGCATGGGGGTCACTCGTCAGCATCCACTATGCTGCACCAGGGTCAGAATCTGCCACAAGGTATGCAGCTTAAAAGGGAACCCCATACTGAAGTTCAGGGGGTGATGCATAACCAGATGGGGATGGATATCACATCAGCGTCCGTTGCAGACAGTACTTCACCCCCACCAGGAAATAGTGACGGAATGTTCGGTTCGTCTCTAACAGGGATGTTCATGGACAAGAAAGCTGCCAACTCTATTAGAGGTAAATGTCAGTGTTTTTTTTTTCTTTTCAATTTTTTTGTTTTTTTTATTTATAAATGTAAAGGATTTTGTTTTTCAAAATTATTTTTAAATTGAATTATAATTGATTTCTTTTCATTTTCCAGTACATTTATAAAAGTAAATCCTTATAATATAAATTTATACGGAAAACTTACGAGTTGTAAAAAAGATTTAATTCTAACATGTAATACTGCATGATGAAACACTTCGATAGTGGTCGATTTTCTTTGAAAATGTTCTCTACATTGTGATAAAAGCTCTACAAAACTTTCAGTGGTTTCACTTAGCTCTATAACGCTACATCCTTACACCAAAGCGTTATGTAACTGTGCGTGAGGCTAATATTGATCTTTCTCTACTGTAAGACAGTGCTCCATTAATTATTTTATTTAATCTGCTATTTAGATACTTTATTATTTATTTATTATAGACCAGCCTGTATATTTTTTAAATTAAGGATGTCCAAATATATTATGATTTGTTTATTATAGTAATAAATGTGTAACATAACATATATTACTAATTTATAATTATAATTATATAATATATAATAGTAAGAGGTAGGTATAAAGAAACATAAGTAACTGAGCTGATATAAAACCTTCTTATAAAAAATTTGCATGCACAATCTATTATTTCATAAGCCAATATTTAGATATAGGTACATCACTTTTCGTCAACTGAATACATCCAAAGTTCTTATTTACTTTACTATCAATAGCGCGTGTTCTAACTAAATATTTAATAACTTTATTAAATAAAAAAGGCGATAATTAAGCTTCTATAATATGATGATAATTTGGCATTTAAGTATATTCCTTTGCTTATTTCAACTTTTTTTTACATATTCACACATAGAGAGGGCAAAGACAAATATCGAAAAAGCCTTGTTTAATTTAATAACATATATTCTTAATAGAGCCTTAATCCAGAAAATTTAGGCAAGAACGATTGAAATCTATATAGGTTGGTAATATATGAATATAGAGCTAATAAGTAATAATAATATTCGCAGTAATTAACAAGTAAAGGACGTCATGTGCCCTAAAAATTAGGTACTAATAGTTCATTATCTCAAATGGTCTCAATTGCTTGTGCTAGATATTTTTTCCACTATTAGGTTTTTCTTTGTTCGTATTCGTGTTAATTGTCCAAAAATTTGGGTTAAAATGGCAGATTGCATTTTGTAGTAATGATTTAAAAATTTAGGTCAGCATTTATGTCATTATTTGTATTAGAAACGTTAAATGTAGAACTTGTCATTTCTTTGTTTTAATAAATATCTGTCTTATATAAAATTTTCTTAAAAATTAAATTCTTAAAAATTTCTTAAATTTAATTAAAAACTTGATTGTATTTGAATACTCTTCTTAAAATTATAAAAAACAAATGTGACTCATTACATCCATACATATGTATATGTAGTCCATAATACAATTCCAAAAGTCATATATAAAATTCTCATTGGACTTTCAAATTCAACTCTAATGTAAAGTATTAAAGTGTAATATCCAACGAAATAATATGTACTTATTACATCTTAACACCAAATGTGAAATGCACGTGTCAGATTCGTGGGGTGAATGCACTTGACACAATTTGCACTTTGACTTGCGGTTACTCAATCGTTTTACAACCATCTGTACTGGAGATCCATTGAGAGTTTATATATAAATATTTCGTCAAAACTATGTACAGACTGTTTAGAAATGCTTTTAATGTCTCGTTCGTATCAGTTGTTCGCTAATTTTTCATAAGTAAAGAGAAATTTGCTTATTAGAACTTTTGTTAGAGTAATGAGGCCTTTAGAGAAAGCCTTCATATGATAAAGGCATCTTTATATGATAAAAATGTATCGATTCGAAAATAGTTTTTTTTTTAAATAAAAGGTTTGAATATAATATCGATATTTTTAATTTTTTATTTTTCAGTATGTACATATTATCTGAATTTATAAAAACGTGAAGTAAAAAGTCGTCGACACTGTCTTGTCGGTCGACGAACTGTGATGTGACGTCACATTGTCACTTTTGTTTTAGGGTGTAATGAATCCGCCATTTTGATCAAAAAGTCTTTTGATAAATTTTGTTGAATTAATAAATAATATCATTTTATGAACTCATTAAAATAATTTAAGAAAATGGAAGAAAATTCTTGATTAACTATTTTTTACGATGAATGATATGAGTTTGTAATAGTTAATTAATAATTTAGAAGTTATTAATTAAATTGTTTTTTTTTTCGAATAGCCGTAAAAACTTTTAATAAAATGAACTATACTAAGTTCTATTTGATATTAACTAATGAAAAATTTAACAAAAACTACTTACTCGATTGGGCTGTTTAAGTGTAAGTTATGTACACTGTACAGAGAGAATGAATTAAAAAAAAACATACCACAATAGAGGTCAACGTCCTAGTGACGTCACACAACGTCACTGCAAATTACGTTCAGTTTCGATAACATTGATATTAGGTCATTGTCGTGGCTAGGACATGTGAGGGACCTAGATTATGCTTTTGAGCACTACATTGATACCTTTAAACCAAAGATGAAGTTTGAGATTCGATTTCTGTCTAAAGCAATTTGTGTATATATCACATAGCTTATTCCAGCTTTAACAGGTTGCAAGCAGTTGTGTAATAATGCCAGTCAGTAGTGTCTTGGGATCAGAAAATGAACGTGTCGTGTAAAAAGGTGCCTTTTTTAACAGGTTTCATTTTTTTTTAATATGGCTCTACCTATATTTCAATTATATTTTTTTAACGACGGGGTGTGTGTCTGTCTGTGGCATCGTCGCTCCCGAATGGATGAACCAACTTTGATTTTTTTTTAATGGTGAATTAGTCGGGAGTGTTCTTAGCTATGTTTGATGAAAATCGGTCCAAGATGGTCGGAGCTTTTTTCAATTTTTAATTTATACTACTGACTGTCAGATAACATAGTGTAAGCTTCTGAGTTATTCTGAGAGCTTCTGAGTTCGATTACTGGGTGAACACTAGTATATTTATAACATAGTGGTACAAAGACGCATGCTAATATTCCTTACTTGCACGATGTAAGCGTGTATGTACTCTTGTAACAAAACGTCGTTACAAAACTGACAGCTTCAAGTTGACATAATTTTTGACATTTTTGTGTTGTCTGTTTGTATGTATATAGTTTATTATAACTAGAAAATATAACTGACACCCATTTATCTACTTTGTTAATTAATAGTAAACAGTTTTGGTACTAAATTCTTATACTTACATAAGGATTACTGTATGTTTGTTATTACTCCTTTACGCTGTAACTGCTAGATGGATGTGGATAAAATTTTAGCTCGAGGGAGGTTGAAGCTAGGGTAGTTCACTAGTATATTCAAAAAGTAAAATATAATACATACACGTGGACAAACATATATTTGTTTTAATTATTATATTTTTAAGTTAAAGGAGTTCAGTAACCTCATGACGACGTCAGCTGATCAACGGCCAAAACTAAATATAATTGGAGCCCACGATCGATGTAAACACAACTATAAAGCTATAGAAATTAAAAATATGTCTCAAAGCATGGGTGTCAATAAGATAGGTATATATTTCCCTGAAAAATTTTGGGTTTTTATTCATGTATAGGTATGTTAACTAAGGGTAATTATATCTATACATATTATAAAATAAAATCTGTCCCACCGTGTCTGTCTGTCTGTCTGTCTGAACGAGATAAACTTGTAATTGAACGCGGATTATATCATAGCGATTCGCGATCGAAAAGAAGAGGTAAAGTTTAGATGAAATTTGGTAAGAAGATAGTCTGAGACCCTGGGAAGGACATAAGATACTTTTTATCTCGGATATCACATCTTAAGGGGGTGAAAATGGGCATAAAAGTTTATATTGGGAAGCAAGCTATCGATGAACCCGAGCGAAGCGAGGGTGAGTCGCTAGTTGTTTATATAATACTACATCATATATGTAAAAAAGAAATTGTACCCGCTTTATTTGTATTTTATCTTTTTCCTAACAATTCCAAATTTTAAATGACGTATAGTTCGACACCTGCAAAAAATATCTAAGTATTGCGGCAATTTCAAATTTGGACTTAAATACTTTGGACTAATAAATATGTTTTTTTTTTATTATCGATATTGAGTTTCAATATTTTTTTCTTGTGTCACGTCCCTTTATGATCTGGACTTGGCAAAGAGAATAATCCCCAGGTCCTAATATTACATTCAACATATTTACTAAAGTTTATTTAATTTTATAGCCCATTATTATACGTATTTTTTTATATATAAAAGTGGAGGAGTATTAATCATAATATATTAATATAAGTGTGTGAGAACGAACGCCTGATAAGAGAATGCTTAGAGGGAAAGAGAAAGAGAGTCTAATATTTCTGTAAATTTTAAGGTTTTAAAAACCTATAGTATCTTAGTTCTATTAAATATAAATATAAAAAAAATATTATTCAAGTTTCAAGGAGACATTTATGTTACTTTTACAATTAGTCAGTGTTTTATGTTTGTACGTTGTATTTGTAATTCTTATGATGTATCATATGTGTAATCATTTTCAATACTTTTAAATAACTTTTTTCTATCTATAATAATTGATTTTGTTTCTATAATCATATTGTCCCATAAGATATTCATGGAAAATATCCTATTATTTTGTTCCTCATAAAGTAAAAAAAAATTAAACCCCTAAATAAAATTTAATGGCTGTAAAATTTCGGTAACATTAAACTATTCTGAGAACTATTCGAATTTCGATCCTTAAGCGACATAAGTATTCAAAATTTAACTACCCCACTAATTTAGACCTTAGCTCATTGAAATAGATACTAAATGAATGTGATATGTGGAGAAACTTGCGTTGAACGGTATACGTTAGTTCGGACAACTGCGGGCGTTCACCTATGTTATAATATAATACCCATAGCTCTTATTCTATTGGTATAGAGTTGTAATTGCATTGAATTTTTTGTCTATACACAATGTAATAACAGAGTTCTTATTTTCATAGAAATAAGGTTGGCTTTCGGTTGTTTTTTGGGTGTCTCACGAGTACCGTACAGGCCGTCAGATTAAAATTCAAATTCGATGCTCGGATTTGGCCGGGGGCAATGACCTGTGACGTATGTGGGTGTGCGTAGTGATAACGCCGCTGTAACACTAAGATCTGTGCAATTTTTTATGTTATCCCATAATCACATTTTTGATTGTACATCAAAAAAATTTTTAAGCCAATTTTTTTATTTTTATTCGAAATTAATTAATTTTTTTTTAAATAATTTTAATACCTAAATATAAACGTGATTGGAAATATATTGTGGACCAAAAGTTTAGGAATATTCATCCACTTAGCATATTCCATATAAAAAACCGTTGTTTTTATGGAAATAATACTAATAATTTCGATATTGAGGACTGTCACCCAACACGCTTTATATTAAACAAAAAGTTAAATAAAACGATACATGTATGTAAGTTATAGTATAAATTTTTATGATCAAAATCTTCACACGATCTGAATGTAAGAAGTTAAAAATAACGGTACTTCGATTTGTGTTAAAAATGATCAACTTATTTGTAGGGACTTTGGGATTGGTAGAAATGGTAGTGAACTAATGGAGCTTTATTGATTATGACGGATGACGTAGGTTCGACGTTTTCATAATTGTCTTAAAAAAAAAAGAAAAAAATATATCAATTCTTTTTTTTCACAGCCAAATAAAGAAACAAGAAATTTCATATATATTATATAACAATATTAATTTTTAATATATTGGTTAAAATCTATTCGTATGTCAGTCAGTGTACATTTTATGTATGTATGTATATATATGTGAATTCTAAAGGTTAACTAAAGCAACTAGTTGTTTAAAATTCAGAGGACCCACCCTCCCTGTGACGTCACGCAACGTGATACTATTCGGGGTCACTGACCTGTGACGTCAGAACAGCTGACTGGGTGCATCGCACTCGCATTTGCAGTATCGCAGTTGATATTTATCCATTCACAGAGATATGACAGTATAGACGTTTTTTTTTTAAATTTAAATAAACTATGTTTATTTTTTATTAAAATTAATTATTATAGTTAAAAAAATAAAATAAATTGACATAATATCGACAGAGAAGCAAAAATGTCTGAAAATGATATATTCTGACCACGTGACCTAATGCTTAGAATTTTTAGTAAATCTACAATAAAAAAATTGTTCTGTCTTTCGTTGATTTTTACATGATTAGAGTTATACATACATATGTATATAGAAAACATTTTAAGTCAAAAGCAGAAGATCAGACTTTTGAAACGTCTAAAACCTTAGTCTCTCCCGTGACCATGATTGCTGTAAAGCATTCGAAACGTCGGGAACCAAAAATCAAAATAAATCCGCCTAAAAAATCCGAAAAGAGTTTTATTTAAAAAAATCTAATTAGAATTTTTTACCTTCTCTTAACTGTTAGATTTTTTATTCTTAAACGAGTATAAATATTTTATTTTATATTTTTCGCTATACCGGTGTCCATTTGTTATGCAACCTCATTGTTTGTCATATTACAGTTACGCTTTTTAATTACTATTGTTTTGGTAAGAGCGTACTTCCTATTAAAGTGTGTCAGTCAGAATTAGAATGAGTTTCGAAATATCTTTTGAATAAATTAAAATTGTTATGTTGGTATTACCATTTTTTTTAATTTGTTATTTATCTTCATTTAAAAAAAAAAACTAAAAGGTGATTAATTTATAATAATATAACGAAATATATGGATGAAATTTAATTATTTTCAGTAAATGCTATGCTAGATACACTAGTCTCCTAGGTTTATTTTACAAGATAAAAATAGATATTGTGAGTGAACCTTAGGAGATAAATATATGCTATTTCAGACTTTACTTTAGACCTTTTTAAGATCTTAGAGTACGAGTACATTGTTTTGGTATATCTCAAAAGGTTTAGTCAGCGTAAGCCATCTAATCGAGCAAAAATAGTTTTTTTTAAACAAAACACGTTCTAGACTCAATCATTTTGTATAAAATATACACAAATTATATACATAAATCTTCCTCGTTTACCGCTCTTTCTATTAGTGAAAACTGCATCAAAATCCGTTGTGTGGTTTATAAGAAGTAAGCGGAGAAACAGACAGACGTAGAAAGCTACTTTGTTTTATATGTAGTACCTATCTAAATAAGATTTTGAGTTAGAATATGGATTTTGATTTATTTATTTAAAAATATTTTTGTTTTAATAAAATTATTTTTGATATTAAATCGTAAATCCACGCATCAAACCGATTAGTCATTAATTAATTTAATGATTTAAACGATTAATTTCTAATTAGATACAAATTGTTAGAAACTATAATTACGAGGTACCTACACATGTATCATGCTGAAAATGTTTTTTTTGTTTATGTCCTATTCTTTAGGATTTTTGGATTTTTAATTTTATATCGAACACTAGCTGTACCCCGCGGTTTCATCCCCGTTAAATTTGTTTGATTATAAATATCAGTTTTACAGTATTGTATGGAAGTCTGCCCGATTTGTTGACATTTATGATTACTGCTCCGCTCCCTTGAGAAGTAGCACGATGATATGTAACCTATAGCTTTCCTCGATAAACGGGCTATCTAATGCAAAAAGAATTTTTAAATCGGATTTGCAGTTCTTGAGATTAACGCGTTCAAACAAACATACTTTGCCTCTTTATAATATTTTAAATGTTAATATTATATTATTTTAATATAAAACATACGACAGTGTGTAAAAACACCTGTTCAAAATTACGCAATATCTAATAACATATAATTAAAAAGCACTCGATATAAAATCTCGTACAACCATAGATGGATACTGAGGGATTACAATACCATCTGTCACAATAATGTAAGCTATATTCAACCTTACTAACAGAAGATAAAGTTCAAAATACAGTATTTGGTGCTTTACACACACATGGAAGTGGAGTCAATGTCCGCGCTCCGACCTTGCTATGGGGTCATTGAACTCGGCCAAAATTGCCGTTTTGTATGAAAATTTGTAGTCATTCAAATATTTTCATCATTATTTCGTAAAGGCATTGCAAAATGAATTTGGCAATAAAAAAATTTTTATAGTTTAAAAAAAAAACTTATATTTCTTTAAAAAAAATTGCAAAAATATATAAATAACCACTCGATGTACAAATTTACATTTATTTACTGTAAATATTAAGTATTTCTATTAGGTACTGATTGATACTTTAATACTATAATAGAAATTTTATTAATAAATTATCATTTTATTCATTTAAAATTAACATCCGCGCTGTAGTGTTTTCTTTTAATAGACGTAGAACAGACAGATAAGCTGTAGCTAAAAATACGATGACAAAGTTTGTGTTATACACTACATATATGTATGTCTTGTATATATGAAAAAATATGCTGCTTTGGTAAAGTGTACGTATGAGTACCAACTATCTAGATCGTGGGTTCGGTTTTTGGGTAGAGTAATTATACTTATTAAAAAATGTGCTATTATGCCCTTAGAGGAGGAATTTTATTGAAATTTATATGAAACCTTCTTATTATTGCATTAAGAAAAGTATTATAAAAATCGATTCCTAATCGATGAAGATATAAAATATGAAATGAGCATCTTTTATTTTTAAAGCCGGTTAAAAATATAGTGTTCGGCAAACAATATGTTCTTATTTTAAAATAGGGAAAACATAATATAGCCAAACTTTAATATAAAATATATGCACTTTGCAATAATGTTTTTCACCTATTAATATTACAATAGGTATCTTATAACTAAATAACATAACTTGTAATCGAACCTGCACCAAATATTTATAAACCATACGTATCATATGACCATTTATTTTCATTTGTTTAAAATTTGAAATTCAATGCAAGTTGATTTTGTAACGATCTAATTGTTGCAATCCAAACAATGGATTAGAGTTTAATATAAGCTAAAATGTTTTAGTTAAACCTAAGTCAGGAGAATAAATTAATAGGTCGTATTGACAAATCTATACATATAATAAAATTTTGTGTCGAATCTGTATATTCATTTTTTTCTAGAAAATCTTATTGAAATAGTCATTATTATCGATACAGAGGCCAAATCCGTAGTTTTTTTAGATCTTTTGCCTCTTGTGATTTTTGTGGAAATTAAAATTAAAAATATCGATTTGAAATTTTCAGAATCGAAAAACCTTTTCAATTTAGAAAATGAGTTTTGTCTAACTTTTGAGGATTTTGGAAATTAAAAAAAATTGCGAGTTACCTCTGAGCAACTTTTTTCTGGGCTGATTTTTTTAAGAGGCAATTAAAACATCGAGACATGAAAAAATGGACGGTTTTGTGTGCCACCCTAACATACATACATAACTCTATTGTTATATCTCTGTTGGGGTTTTGCGAGAGAACAGAGATTCAACTCTTATGTCCTCTAAGTCCCTCTCTCGCTTCTTATTTTCTCATCATTGTGTTCATACACCTAACAAATACAGGGTGTTCTAAGTCTTTTGACCTAACCTATGGTCTTAGTACCAAAAATATTTAACCCTTAAAAGTTTTTCATAATAATTAACACTATATTTTCTCTTGTTGCAGCGCAAATTGAAATTATACCATGCAAGGTGTGTGGGGACAAATCATCGGGAGTACACTACGGCGTCATCACTTGCGAAGGATGCAAAGGATTCTTCAGACGTTCCCAGAGTACAGGTCGGCTTCATAATTCAATTATTTCCTTCATTTTAGCCAGCGGGAATCGAACCCACGTTTATTAGTTAAAGAAAATATTTAAAATATAATTCTTTTTTATGTATGTATATGTCACTCACTAAGTAAAAATATTTTATTTAATATAAATAATAATAAAACCGCATGTAAGTTTGAATAGGTTTTTTTTATTTATATACAAATATATTTACAAAATAAAATTATCCGTGTCTTTACTAGACCAGGTTTGATTCCTGCTCGAAGAATTTCTGTTGCTAAGATGAAGCTAATTTGTTATATAGATTTAAATATTCCTTTACTTAAAAGTGAATGAAAAAGAATTTAGTACCGTAAATATTAGAATACTCTCTTTGCATGTACCCTTCAAATGGCTATAACTTATTATTAACACAGCAAACGTTTCAGTGGTGAACTACCAGTGTCCAAGGAACAAGGCATGTGTGGTCGACCGAGTGAATCGTAACCGGTGTCAGTATTGCAGACTGCAGAAATGTCTCAAGCTGGGCATGAGCCGTGATGGTAAGTCATTTTTTTTTAATTAGCCACATCCTTTTTTGTATGTGACAGCATTGATTTAACAACACACAGCCAGATATTATCTGTAATAACAGATTTTGAACTAAAAAGGTACTTAAATCTATTTAAAAATTGGTTAATAATTATTTATTCCAGCATAGGACTAGGATATAAAGAAAAAATTAAGAAAATTAATTTACTATAGATAGCGTAAATTTCAAATAATTTTTTGTGCATTCTTTCGTGTGATGAGCACGAATATTTGCACTCCAGTCGTGGGTGTTTATATTCACAATGTATGTGTATTTAAATTATACATATGTAATGTATCAACTATCTGGTATCTATAACACAGGCCTCGTAGCTTAACATGGAACTAGATGGTGCTGTGTGTTAATGTCCCAACATATTATTTATTACTACCGACTCACCGTTGCTTCGCTCGGGTTCGTCCCTGGCTTGCTTTCCAATACAAACTTTCATCCCCATTTTCACCCACTTAAGGGTTGATTTCCGGGATAAAAAGTATCCTATGTCCTTCCCAGGGTCTCAAACTGTCTTCTTACCAAATCTCATCTAAATCGGTTTAGTAGATCCATAAATTACCCCCTACAACGTCACAATCTCACAAACTCACAAACTTTACCTCTTTATAATATTAGTATAGATCGCCTTTAAAGTTTATGACAATAGCTTGATATAACAAAATATATCGGACTATATCGGTAGGTGTATGCATATATATGTATGCGGTTCGTTCTCTTTATTACAAGAAACAATGAGTGCATTCACACTATCAATAAGAGTCAAGTTCCGGCCGAATCACACTGCAGCAACGTTTCTTGTATAAAAATACTTTACCAGACCGATACCAGATCGAGAACGGACAGTGATCGGTGCTATAGTGTGAATCGGCCCTTACTGTGGAAAAAAATGATGAAGTTTCACGCTGTGTTGCTATTTAAAAGCAAGCGTGGGTAAAATGTTTTGTTTTTATATTATAAATGTGGTAACACTGTCTAATACTTTATTAGATTTACGCGAATATTTGACATTAAAAAAAATCGGATTTTTTTCGCGGATTTATTATCATTTTTGGTTGCCGACGTTTCGAATGCTTTACAGCAATCATGGACACGGGTAAGACTAAGGTTTTAGATGCCTCAATGGTCATTATAAAGCTGTTATAGACGGTGCCTACTAGTAATGTAACGAATGTTCGATTTTTAAAATTCTCGAATGCGAATGTGAATATCTCCAATAGTTGCGAATGCGAATGCGGATGCGAATTCTAATGCAAATGCGAATGTTGATTTAACTTAATTTTATTTACAAATAGTTTAGTTATTACCTGTATTCATTGTTTTGTTTTTTTTTGAGTTTATATTTCATTTTCTTCTCATCTTTAATTGTTAGGAAAAAATATATAGTGAAATGAAAAAACATATAATTGAAGCCAACAAGTCATATTTAGAATTAGATTTTTTTGAATGTAAGGAAGGACATTAATTTTATTTACTTTAATTGGATTTTTTGAACATTTTGATTAGACTAACAATAACAAAAGAAAAAAATATTTCTAATTTAGTTGCCTACCTCAAGACTGTTGCATAATAAGTTTCTTATTCAAATATTATAAATCAATAAAAAAATATATAAATCTTATCAATCTATATATAAAATTAAACTGTAGAGATCGAATGTCTGTAAATAAAAAATTGCCGGTCAAATAAAAGTTTACTTTTATCCCGGAAAACTGAACAGTTCCCGTGGGATAGATCTTATTCGTGCTTTTCTAGAGGCGAACCCAAGCGAAGCAAGGGTGAGCCGCTAGTAATAAATAATTTCCTTTTTATCAAATACGTGTGCCAAATATTCGCATCGTTTCTTGCGAATACGAATGCGAATGTCAAAATGCTAATGCGATTATTCGTTACATCGCTAGTGCCTACCCACAAATTTACAATTTTTGATTTCAAAAATACAAAAATGGCACCAAAGTACCTTACGATATTTCTTAATCTCTCCCGTGACCAGTCTGTTTGTTACGTTTTTACGCTAAATCCACTGAACAGATTTCGATAGCATTTGGCAAGGACACAGATCGCAACCTGTAACCGCTTAATATAAAGCTTGAATCCCACGCGGACAAAATATGGTAAAATGAAGGCATGTAATGTGATTATACATATTATGAAATAATATCGCAATTACTAAGTTAGTTTACTTGATCTATATAAGGAACCACGTGGGTACAAGGAAGCGGGAGTTCACTGACCGTTTATCAATGCTGATAAGAGTTACGATTATGATAACGTGTTGCGATGTGGAAATAGAGGTTGATTAGAAAATAATATACTTGCTAATGTTTATTGTATAGGTTATGGGATTGAATGAGTTTCAAAGGGCTTGTTATAGTTAATTGTTAAAGTATTAAAAATAAATTTGTTATCCCATGAAAATTACATGGTTATTGATAAAAAATACCTCAAAAGTTATATTGTTAACGTAAAATTTGCTTTTTTGATTTTGTAATCTAGTGCCAAAAGTAAATGTGAACTACTTCACCCAAGGGTTTCAAATAATATAGAACTAATAATGTGATTTTGACTTCCTTTGCCACATAGAACCATGTCGCATTAATAAATTACCATGACACATCACGTCTCCTTGTAAAGTGTTTGATCGATGAGCACGACAAGATGGTATAGCTATTGTTAAAGCTAGACCAATCTATAATCGCTGACATAACTGGTGACGCGAATTACGCAACACAATGACGTTAGTGACGTATGTATATCGATAGATTCGTTGGAATAATCGATTTTAGGTATATCGAATAATATCGATTAAATAGACGAAACAATGATTCAATATATTTAAAATATCCGAGCTTATTGCATTTATCTTAAAAATTGAAGAAATAATAAATTGCTAAAAATATAACAAATATGTTATGTATTTATGTTAAAACTCAAATCTTATAATATTTAGTTTAAAACCAAGCCTAATTTTTAGTACGTGTACAATGTACTAGATAATCGGCAAGCTGCATAGCGAGACGCTACCCGAGCGTGCAGTGACGTGCATTACGCAATAAGATGTCACTTGTAGTGAAGTTTATTAGTATCGATAAAAATATTATATTTTTTTAATAGACGAAAAAATGAGTGTACGAAAATAAAAAATGTAATTTTGATAGAAAATTGTAATTTTTTTGAACATTGTTTATAGCATAGAGTTATATAATATGGAAATGCATGTGGGGTAAATTAACTCCACTTACAGCAGAATCTTTTGTAGAATTTCATGATGGTTTTCCATAAATGTTGTTGGTGGTGGCAATACCTGGATCTATTGGCACTAACCTCAGATTTATATTATCTATATAGAAAATCGTTTATATGAACAGTTTGTAAACGGCCAAGTTGTAGTTTATGTGGACGCTACTACTTCACTGAATTTTTTTACTTAATACTTAAAAGCATGTTTTACTTTAAACATTTTATTACAAATTTATAATAATAATTATACTTTTGTTATAAAATGCTTTAAAGTGTTAACTAGAAGGCATCGTATAAATATCATTTTTTTTTCGGTTTAAGAATTTATTTCTCATAAAAAATCCTAATATTCCATCCTAATATTTCAATTAATATAAATAAAAAAGTCGAAGGAGAAAATGAAGTACAAACACTTCACTCTCTTTTTTCTCGACACCTTATATGGGTGATATACTCGTATTACTTATGACCATCTTCTTTTTCAATTCAATTCCCTTGCCTCAAAGCGTGTCATATTATTACGCCAATGTCACGTAGAATGTAAATCTTATATTTTAAACACGTTTTATTTCTAACAGACGTTAAACACAAGTGGATGCCAATACAATTGTTTATCACGATTGACATAAATTTTGCAGGCATCTAAATAAACTATAAATACGAGCTAATTTGATTCGTTTCCATACATGACAGTCACTCAAAATCCTGTTTTTTTTTAAATTATAACCAAGTAAATTGACAGTAAAGCTTGATTTAATAGCAACAGATAAAAATATTAATTTATTTTAAAGATTTTATCGTATTATAGTTTTTGTAGCTTATAACTATAATCATGTGCTCATAAGTTATAGCGCATGAGACCGTTCGCTGTGACGCATTGCGTAACCCGTAGTGAAGTTCTTCGTAAATATTAAAGCTGTTAATAATAGCTTACTCTGGGGGCTATGAGAAATGTATTTTCAAACTTAGCACAAGTTTGAGCTAAAAATTTATTTAAAAGAACATTTTCTATTGACAATGGTGGCTTTTTGATTTAATTTATTCATAAAATGTTTTAAATAAAATATTATCTTAGTCAGTTTCTTAATTTAGAATGAATCTACAAACATGTTAAATTACATGACTAATAATAATAAATTGAAATGAAATTATGGTTATAATATTTTATCAATCTGTTTAAACCATACTAGTTTTAGTTTTTTTAAAGTAGAGGCAAGCTTCCCAAAGAAATATCTATATGTTATGCTATTAATACTGCATTTCTACTCATCTTTTAAGTTTTAGTTCATATTTATACATGATATAATCATTAAAATAATCATATAATAAAGAAATATATATGTTGGGGCATTAACACATAGCACCATCTAGTTCCATCGTAAGCTACGAGGCTTGTGTTATAGATATCAGATAGTTGATACATTACTCATATATAACTTTAAATACATACACATTATAAATATGAACACCCATGGCTGCAGTACAAACGTTCTTGCTCATCACACAAATGAATGCCCCCAGCAGGACTCGAACACCGCGACCGCTGGCACAGCAAGTAGTGTCACTACGAACTGAGCCAAATGTGTTGTCAAAATAATAAAATATTAATTTTCATTTTTTTCGTAGTATTCGCGTCCCTCATTTCATTTAGATTCTAACTTCACAGTAAATGAGCAAATATCCTTTTTGACCAACTTCAAAAAGAAGGCTCAATTTGCAAGTATGTTTTTTGTGTGTTACGCAATATCTTCACCAATTTGAATCGTTTTTCATGTTTCTTTTATCCATTGACAACATAAGTTACTAACAAAATTAAAGTAATATATGCCAAATGGAAACAACTATTGCACCTAAAATGAAATTTAGGTTAACTAAAATACATCTTCCCACAATTTATTAAATAAACTTTTTAGTCGATGCAATGTTTATCGACTCCGACTGTTTCCCATCACTAGTCATTGTGCAATGTAAAGCGTAACGTATGTTTTTGTGTATACGTAACATCTTAGAATAGATTACGATTGCAAAATTAACCGGCTTTGGAAAAACGAGGTTATTGTAAACTCGTTTTAAGGTGAAAATAGCGTTTGACTGCTTTTTATCATTTGCTTTATATTTATTGGCGTGTGTTATTTAATGAGAGTTGTAGTATAATGTTAAATATATTTGCTTTCTATAGAGGAGGTCGTGAATTCGGTTTCTGTGTATAGTATTTATTAAAAATACAATTGTTTCTTTGTACATAGGCTGTATGTGGAGAATGATGTCACTATGTAAAACAAAATACAGAAATTGTCAATATTTCATGGACTTGAAATGCATAGATTAAAGACAAAATCAGTTATTATACGTCATCTTTATCTATATTGTTCTAGAACACAAAATTTTAATTAAAATAAATGTTAGCATAAAATTAATCATCAATTCTAATTTCAGACGCATCAAAATGGTTATAGCAAATACATAATTTACTTTTATTTTCCTAAGCCTCTGAGGTGAACGTCCTCATAACAATTCATTGTTCCAAAAACGAAACATGATTTACAAGCATTTCAGTCGTAACATAAATATAAGAATTGTGCCTCTAAACAAATCTTTTGTAGTCTAGCAATTTCTTTGCTCCTTTGTCCAAAATCTATTAATTGGAACATTAAACTATAGGGCACTGTTCTAAAAACCAGACTAAAAACAAGACCTACTTTTCCACACATAATAAATCAACATAGAGCTCAATTTACATTGGTCGAACTCGAGATTAACCTGTCTAACACAACGCGTACTTATAATTTGGCAGGGTTATCGAACAAAAGAAAATCTATCGAAAAAGCGATAACTCGGCCAAATTGGATAGGGAACGGCGTGGTTGTAGTAGTTTGTATAGCGTAGCAATTTAATTCGTCCGGTTTAACAAACGGGACAGCTCTACGTAGAGTAACGTCACACACGCGCGTCAGAGGTCGATGTGCTAGTAGGCAGTATGCCAGTGGCCGCACGCACACTACTCACTACTAAGATTAGTTTACGTGTGCGTCTGTGTATAACGTTATATGTCATTAATTGAATTTATAGATTTTTGCTTAGTTATGTCACGCGAGAGTAGCGTTCGTGCGGTGGGTAGCGGAACTTAATTTAAATGATTGATGCCTTTCTTATATTGTTAGCAAAAACCGTTGATATTTTATAAGTAATATATTATTAATTTATAAATTATTACATAATAGTGTAATAAAAAGGTTTCATTATACCATATTTTATTAACTTTTTTATTGAATGAAAATTTCATTATATAACTATTACGCATGTGTATGTCTGGATATGAACATTTTATTATTTCAGCGGTTAAATTCGGGCGTATGTCAAAGAAACAGCGCGAGAAAGTAGAAGATGAGGTCAGATACTTCCAAGAGAAGATGCGTTCTCAGGCTGATGCTGCACCGGACTCAGTGTATGACACCCAACAACAAACACCGAGCTCAAGCGATCAATATCACGGACATTATAGGTGAGTTTGGTTCAAATCACATATTTATTACCTCATTACTGGTAATCAGATTGACTGTCGGTAAGTCACGGAACTAACTTTGACCTATAATATCATTATATCAACTGTTTCTCGCTGGCTCTTCGCAGTAGAACTGCTTTCCCGAGCCGGTGGTAGCTTCCTCACGGACGGATTACACTGACGCTTAAATAAAATTGACGATTCAAAAGTGCTTGTAATAAGTGTAATTGAATAAAGTTTATTTAATTTCATTTCATTTCAACATTAAAGTATAAAGTAAAGTATCACAGACTATAACGGAAATAAAACTCTATCTTTAACAGCAATCGTTAGTTTCGAAAATAGCCGCTATGAAAATATAGTCACTAAAAATATTTTTGTCTACGTAATATATTTTGGCCTAGTTGTATTATGAGAATCCGTCTCTACTATAGAGATAGTGGGTTCAAGTCTTGTTCAGAAAATATTCATATGAATTTTATAAGCATTTGCTACGAGTGGGAATACACTGAATTTTGGGTTCGTGGGTAAATTTTAATGGGGGTATTCATGTAGCGCTACTTATTTATTTGTTCAATGACAACTTTTCTACTTTAGAGAAATGTTCATTGTAATTTGCATACAAGTATATGAATGCGTTCTGCTCAGATATCGAATTCAAGTTATATCATGAAAAAGGTTCAAGCTTTGTTCAAGATTTGTTCATTTTTTCTTTAATTATAGAAAATACGTTGTAATGCAAAAACATAAAATCTGTACATCATACACCACATTAAATAACCTTGAAATTGGTTATATTTGACAAATATAAATCTTTAATCATAGAAGCTGATATTTTACATTGAAGTCATAAAACAACAAAACAAAATTTTCATTCCAAAAACCTATATCTAAATAACAAGGAAAAATATAGTATTTCTAACTATTTATTTTAATTCTACATCCATTTAAAACGTACACTGGCGTAGATTAAAAACTTTAACGTGACTTCGCTATATAATGACATAATAACTGACTCTACCAATTAAATAAGAAGCGCTCTCATGATTTTTTACTGCACTCCGTTATACATTCGATTACCGTTACCGACCTTTTCCGTAACACATAAACAGTCTCTCGTTACCTAACGGGTCTAGCGACAAACTTGAATGAATAACGGCTCTGCCATCTAGTGTCGGATAGCGGTAATGTGGTTTCTTGCGAATGCCGACTGTCGTATTGAAGCTTTAATTTTATTGATTGAAGTGGTACTTGTATATTTATTGTTAGCTTTATTATACTTGAGGTTTAGCTTTTGATAAAGTTTTGAATAGATATTTTTTGTGTTTTATTAATGGAAGTATCAGTATATGTATGGCAAGATGCTCTTATTTTACTACATAAAACTAATTTTCAACATACTTAATAATTTTCTCATCTCTTATAGCTTCCCGAACTATGGATCTCCGATATCCTCATATGGCTACAACAACCCGCCACTAAATTCAAATATGAATATGCAGCCACAGCCTCCACAATACGACGTGTCTGCTGATTACGTCGACTCTACCACCGCATATGAACCGAAGCAGAGTGGTGGGTTCCTTGATACTGACTTTATAGGACACGGTGAGTGTTTACTTACACCCATCCTAAAACACCCAGTGACCTCTATTCACTGTTTGAAATCAAATCAGTAAGGTGAGTCGGTCTTTATTTGGAAAACTCGACGCTGGCGCCGTATTATAAAATGGTATTATAAACCATATTTATCTATACATTTCATATTATGAAGACCTTTACAGTGAGTATGTAATTAAGAAATTATTATAATAGGTATGTATTATTAAAAATATTTTAAAAACAGTCCAAAAATTCTAATAAATCATTCAATGTCATGCATTCCCCTATTATAAAGTATATGTAGAGTAAGATTTATCAATAAAAAGCCATAAGACAACAATAATTGTCAATAGACGAACAACAAAAGGGCATCAGAGCGACAACGTCTACAGCCACTGCAACAACTTCAACAACAACAATGAGACAGTCCATAAACGACATGAACCGTCGAATAGAGTTCGACAGATATGAGAGGATTCAGTCCCCTGCCACAATATCTAGCGGAGTGATCAGCATAAAGCAGGAGATAAAGCCAGAGACTTCAATGGGCGTGGAAAATCTGGTCGCAAGCTATGTGGACTCTACAACATTCCTGCATAGTCCATCAAACATAAATAGTCCAATGGATATACAGAACTCGGTCCTTGTGGGCCAGAGTTCAGTTTCATTGACCAGCGAAGAGTTGAGTCCAGATGACCTAACATCAAGCAGTGGGAGAATAATGGACCCTTTAAACATGAATATGTCTGGTATGGGCATGGTCAATCCCAATGCTGTGACAAACAGGCGACATCAAGGCTCTAGCAGTTCTAATGATGATTTGCCGTGTAAGTGTTATTTTTGGTTTGATTTTAAGCGGTGCTAAGTAAAATCATACAGTTTAATAATCATATATTCAATCATAATATAACAATTTTAATAGTGAGACTCCAAAAGTCGAGCTTCTTTTAATATTTTAAAGAAGAGAAATAAGTTGTTATTTTCTTGAAATATATTGTATTTATATACAATTAGTATGGGATATATTAATAATTAAATAAAATAAATATATAGAAATTAAAGATAATTACATATTTAAAATAGTTTTACTTGGTAGTGCTTTTAATCAAATCAGTTGAAGTATAATTTAGTAGTATTATTTTATGTTTTTAGAAAGTAGTACAATTTTTGTTTATTTGTATTAAAATATATTTTATTTATGAACCTTGTAATAATACATATATTATAAGCATATCATTATTAAGACGATTTGTCTTCAAATACTTGGTATGGCTTGTTTCTTTTTAAAATAACACCGCTGTTTGTTACACAAACGTAATATAATTTTGAATTATTCTGGAAAAAATGAATTAAAGTCAATAAAATATTCTGTAAAAGTAACTAAAATATCAAATTACAAATATATAGTATTTAATTATTAATAAAATATTAAGATAAAGATAAATAATTGTAAAAAAAACTCACATCAGATTTGTACTTGGATGAATTTTTTTTCGACTCTACAATAACTAAAGGGAAGGGTATGATTGGTAGAGTCAAACAACAAGGAAGAAGACATGCTACAAAATAAACATTTTTATTATAAAAAAAAATCTTGAATTCCTCATAAATATATTTAAGCTAATATTAAATAATATTGCAACATTATTGATAAAACTTTTATAAAAACGTACTTACGCCAACAAGCCACTAGACATGTGCTAAGTACAAATATCGATAAAGGATCTATTGCCATTATATTCCAATTTTTATTATCATTTGTAATTTATTCATTGTTATTTGACATTTATAGAATTGACGTAATTTTTTTTTATTTTGTTTGTATTAGATCGTAATTTACACAGCCAAGTTGTTGTAGTCGTATTTAGTGCTTTTTTGTTATATATTTTTTTGTTATTTATTTTTGTAATGTAGATTAAGTTATGCTTGTTTATTTATTTTAAATATAAGCTATTTCACATTAAAATCAATATATTAGATCAAATTGTGCCAAAATTGCTTCAATTTTTTTTTTAAAAGAGTACGATAGAACTTTTTACTTAAATATTTCAAATATACGTTATATGTATTAAAGATGCTATTAATTTTTATACACTCCGTATAAACGTATCCACACAAACACTGTTTGTGAACTTATCGTGATTGTTCTGTTCATTTACATCGTAGTATAAATATAAAATATTAAGATGTCAGTAGAATATTCATTTTGTTATAATCATTAAAAAAAACTACATATTAAAACTTAGGCCATATAGATTATAAATTGACATGAATAATACAGATTATAAATAGAATATTTTTTATAAAATAGATTATAATAAGTTAATTATAAATTTAAATATTATTTGCAGCTGAAGGAGATATCAGCAAAGTGCTGGTTAAGAGTCTGGCTGAAGCTCACGCCAATACAAATCCCAAGCTGGAGTACATACATGAGATGTTCAGAAAGCCACCAGATGTGCCCAAGTAAGGTTCTACCTAAATCTAATATATGAATGTCTCGTGTCAAGGTGCTCGTGGTCGCACTCCCCCGAAACGGCTCGATCGATTTTAATGTTTTTTTTTGTATATTTAGTAGGTATGAGAGTAGGTCGTAAAGTATTTTTCACCCTCCTACCCCCACCCCCACATTTTTAATATCTTTGACAATTTATATGACAGAACAACGATTGCCGGGTCAGCTAGTATATGTTATGTTTAGGTAGATAGGTTTGTACAACAAATTAGTAAAAATAGTAATATTTGAAGATAGCAACGGAAAGAATAATATACCATTTTTCAGACAATAACAACGGTTACTATGGCAACCTAATATAAAATATTTCGTATGCGACCTATTTCGTTACGGTCCACTTTTCTGACCTGGTATCCATATGTTTCGTGACATTTCAGGTTAATAATATATTACTCTTACAGATTGCTGTTCTACAACTCGATGTCATATGAAGAGATGTGGCTCGACTGCGCAGATAAGCTCACTTCTATGATACAAAACATAATAGAGTTCGCTAAACTCATTCCCGGCTTCATGAAGCTGAGCCAGGACGATCAGATTTTGTTACTCAAGTCGGGTGAGTGTTATATTATCTATACAGATAAACAAAATAACAGCTGTTTATTGAATGCATATGAAATTATGTACGGTACTTATAAGAAAAATATTTTACTTATTTCGAGATATTTAACTTTTAAGAAAAATATTTTACTTATTTCGAGATATTTTACTTATAAGAAAAATATTTTACTTTCGATGTATAATATATATGTATATTTTAGAATAAGATTTTAGAACCTGATTTTTAGTGTTAATAAAAGCGAATTCTATTTTGTATTATAAAAATTGTCATCAAACAACTTAAGCTGCTTATGCGAATTTTATATTACACTACATATACTTCTTACTTTGCTACTGCTATGTCAAGTGTACTCAAAATGGAAAAATAAAACTTTTTAAAAAATAAATAAAAAGCCATTTCAATACACTAAAAGTAAAAAATAGCCGAATGATAGTTTTTATTTACTATAGATACCTAATCAAATATTTTCGAAGTCGATGTACTTTGATTTCTGCTGGTTGATTTGATACTTGTCGGCAATGAAAGTATATGATTAGGTATCTATAGTAAATTAAAACTGCCATTCAATTATTTTTTACTTTTTAATATTTTTGAACTCTATATTCCTCAAATTTTAACAATGTAGCGAGAGCGAACGTTTTCAAAATTATTTTGTAATGAAATATAATCGGTTATTTTAGAATAAAAGTTTGATCTTTTTGTGGATTATTGCTATTTTTCCCCACAGGATCATTTGAACTGGCCATCGTGCGTCTTTCACGGCTGATCGATGTAAACCGTGAGCAAGTTTTGTACGGCGACGTAGTTGTACCCATACGAGAGTGTGTTCATGCACGGTTAGTGTTTCATTGGTAAAATATGATAGAAAAGTTTCCATAGGTCCCATGGATCACTCATCGATCTATTGATTTTTTGGATAAATTGAATGGAATCACATCATGATAATTGAAATTAATAATTTACATTTATGTTGTTACGGCATTAAAAATATTATATAAATTCAACTATTCTACAAGATTTACCAAATTTTTAGAACTAAAATTTGTTTTTTCGACTAAAAATTTTATTAGATTTAGATTTAAGAACTGTGCTTAAACATAATATTAAAGAAACTATAAAATTTGTTATCATTTTTCAGCGATCCTCGCGATATGAATTTGGTGTCAGGTATCTTCGACGCTGCAAAAACCATCGCGCGTCTGAAACTCACAGAGACTGAGCTCGCTTTGTATCAGAGTCTCGTGTTGTTGTGGCCTGGTAAGTATTGTATATACATTTTTTATTAGACAACTAGTTCTTTACCACGACTTATGTCTATCTCTTTACGCTCATTTAATTCAATGATCAATTCAATATTACAATCTGTTTTTTGCGATCTTATTTTATTCCCGTGCCATTTGCAGTAATCATTGAAAGCGTCAGGAACAAAAAAAGACACTAAATTACGAAAAAAACGAACCAAAAAAGAAATACAAAAAAAAAACACTTTTTTAAACATCAAACATTCGCATAAATCTAAGAAAGTGTCATATTATTTTAATCTTTTGAAACCAATATTATTTTCATTTACAGAACGTCATGGCGTTCGCGGTAACCCGGAGATACAGTGTCTGTTCAACATGTCGATGGCGGCAATGCGTCACGAGATTGAGACCAATCACGCGCCTCTCAAAGGCGATGTAACTGTCTTAGACACTCTTCTTGCTAAGATACCCACCTTCAGGTTAGTTTTAGTTCGAATTCAAAGTATTTTATTCAGCATTAAATTATTACATTTTCTTACTGAACGTCATGGAGTCTACTACCAGTTCGGAAAGAAGAAGCCTCAGACCTGATAAGATCTGGCGGAACCGAAAGAAACTCAGCGGGTCTATATAAAAAATAAACAATACTTATATAAATATTGTTCAATTTTAAAATAACCAAAAAAAACCAAACATAACCCAAGTGCAACTATCGACAGAAAAATGCTTATAACTCTGTTGGTTCTTTTACGCACATGGCTGTTTTTTGCATAACTGGGTCCAGTTACAATATTTCTATAAAATTGAATTACCCTACAGGCGATCACTTCATTCCCAAGGCGTGCCATCTTCTATAAAAAAATAGTTAAAGATGAATTAACATATTAAAATACCGTCAATCTCTTTCTTCTCTTCTTATTCTTCTCATTTTTCAATCAGTCGTTTAGTTGTTTTAACGTGTTTTTTTGTTCTATTTTCTTCTAACAGCCGTCGTTACAGCGTTAACACTCTTCAGATATTGTGAATCCTCTTTCACAATCATCTAATGTTTTCCTTGTACTAATTAATTATTTATTTAAAAATATAGTGGGCCACCACAAAATGTTGAGTAATTTTTTTTTTCTTTTTTTAGAATTTTTTTTTCTCTCCACCCTACTAGTACTACCTATCTATTCAATACATATATATATATATATATATATTTTTTTTTCCTTCTTCTTCATACTTCCTTACCAAGATAACGTATTACTTATCAGCTTCTCTATCACTGGTGTTACTTGGTGGTAAATAAAATACGAGTATGTATCAAAATAACTTAATTGTTAAAAGCAATTGTTATGTGCCCTGAACAAATCATTTTCGGGTATCTTTTGTTTTTATATACATATCGATTCTGCTAACAAGAAAAAAAAGACCCAAACAGTTAAATACAATATACCTATATGAGCTTAAGTAAGATAATTTTCTGCAATCCATATCTCTAATAGAAAACTCAAATGCAAAATATAATAGATAACAGTAAATCATGCCATTTGCATATATTTATATATGTATGTATATTTTAGGGACTGAAGTGTATATTTTTGGGTGCAAAAAATGCTAAAATGTCCGTTCAATGAAATCCTAAGAACTTCAGTTTTTTTTCTGAATTTCAAAATTAACCTTTTGAAGGTTAGGGTAAAATTAAATTGAAAGGAGGTTTTAATGTTAGCATCATTCTTTTCAGAGAACTATCGCTGCTCCATTTGGAGGCTTTGTGCCGTTTCAAGGCGGCCCACCCTCATCACGTGTTCCCAGCTCTATACAAAGAACTGTTCTCTTTAGACAGCGTTCTTGATTACACACACGGATAGACACCCGAGGATTTATTATATATATTTCCATTGATTTGCGACCAGATCTCATTTTTGCCTATCAGAGCGGGACGTCGGCAGCAGTGAGGCGAGTTATTTCTAAAGACTTGACAGCTACGTTTCATTTATTTCTCATTTTTCAGTACATCTGAAGACGCCTATTCGTTATTTGTTAACCTATTTATAATTGTATGTATGTACTTTGAGACTGTTATAAGGATATTTATGTATTAGTACGTACGTACAATATTAATATTTAAATGTTTATTTAATTCGAGTCTAGGCACGGATAGCCGTCTTCAGTTGACATTCGGCGTTCTGCAAATGGACGGGAATTGTGGAGGGTGAAGGTAAGGAGATCCATCTTATATGGGGGATAAGTTGAAAAAGTGTCCACCTGAAAACTTTAAATAATAATTCAACAACTAACTCGGATGGTGCTAGCGTAGGAAAAGTGTATTATATCAATCTAGCTGTTCTAAACGGAGTGAAATGTGCTGAGTTGAAAATTTAAATATTTTGGCTGACGTGACTAGTTATTTAAACTATTTACGTAGTCCTAAATAATTTGGTAGATATAACTTAGAAAACTGTGGTGATATAAACGTAAAGAGTGATTTATTTTTGTTCGAACATTAAATAATAATTTTGGCGTTTTCTTAAAAATTTACCCTGTTGCTACTGTAGCGCCACCTTTATTTAACGCCTTTCGATGGACACTTTGTCATACTCAGAGAAGGTTCTCCTTATCTCTACTCTACGTAACGGGAATACGTGAAACCGGACGTCAAATGTGTAATGTCATAATGACATATTGACAGTTGACAC
Source organism: Brenthis ino (assembly GCA_921882275.1). Taxonomy (NCBI): domain Eukaryota; kingdom Metazoa; phylum Arthropoda; class Insecta; order Lepidoptera; family Nymphalidae; genus Brenthis; species Brenthis ino. The sequence goes on from OV170231.1 coordinate 22,431,000, forward strand.
AACGACAGGTCGAATGTCATTATGTCTACACAGATGACATTTAATTATTATAAAGTGTATCTAACAATGATGAAAAATAATGATTATTATACATATATGATTATTATATAAAAATATAATAATAGAAATAGAGTTTTTATTAAGAATTAAATAAAGAAGTTATAATGTTGTAGCGAGACCACACAACACTTTGTTTTAAGCAAACGTTTAATTAAAATAGGACTTTTTTATAATTATTATTTTAACAGTTTTTTTTAAAGAATTGTAACTTGTTATTTATTTCAAATGATTAATATTGATGTTTTTTTCAATGTAGAATGTCGCTTATGTTATAATATAGGATACATGATACTGCCTATTTTTTTTTGTAATTTTTCGTTAGCTTTTTTAATGAAACAAATTAGTCGAACATCAAAATATAAATAACTTAATATAAATAATAATAAGTTGCATCGTAACGTAATTTGTTGAACAAAATCGTAAATGAACATTTACATTTAATGGTAATCATCAAGTCTTGTTATTACTATTTTTGCACACATATTTCTATAACTTTTTTATAATATTTTTTTTTTTAGTTTTGTATTTCAGTTTTTTTAATTTGTATATTGAAAATGATTTTTTTTATAAAAAAATGTAATAATGAGATTTGATTTTAATAATAAATTCGATACGTTTTGAACTGTTTACATTAGCAGGCAATTTATTTTCTGTATTTAAAATTTGATCTCATTTTTTTGCACTATACTTTAGTGCCATTTTGGATTTTTTTGCTTTTTTTGCATAATAACAGTGCATAATATAAGGAAGTACATTTTCTTGTATACGTAATATACATATTATATGTATATATATATATATATATATAATGTTTTTTTTTTAATTTTACACTGGTGTACGTATTCTTTTTATTATCTTTTATTTCAAATTTAAATTGCCTGCTACGTTACTTAGAGTTATTAATAAAAATCAATTTTTCTAACAATATGCTAAGTTTCGTCAGATAGCCTTTATTATAGACTGGATTATATTAATGTTATAACGTATAAATCTTAACTCGTATTTTGTAAATAGCTAATAATCGTATGTATTTTATATTAAATATCATAAGGTTCAATGGGTTATTTTTAATTTTACATTCTATTAAAAAAAAAAACAGATTTTCCACACTGGGTTGATAGACTATGATCTTGACAAGTCATGTGAAAAATGTTGTTTTTATCTTTCTATATATTATATATTTTTTGTTAAATAAAGCAATCTGTTATTGTCTATTGTTTTTTGTTTTATTTTTTTTTATTTTAGTTCCATACGTAATATAGTATTTATGTATTTATATTTATATATAAGTTTTTATTATAACAGAGATATTCACACACATTTTTTCGTTTAAAGATAATAATAAAATAGTATTAATCATGCATAAATAGTGAGAATATATAGAATAATAAAAATATACGGGTGGTTCATGTTTTGTTTGAAAAAATTCACGCTCTTATATGGATGGTATTTTATTCCACTTTATAATTTTGTGGATAACTGCTGTAATCCACGTTTATAAACAAATAGTTAAAATGTTATAAAAAATGAATTTTGTTTTGAATATAATATTTAGAAGCACACTAGATGAGTTAGTGTAACAGTCGCTAACAAATTAGGAATGTCACGTTTTTTTGTCCGACTATCAAAATTTTTCGTGTCTTTGTCAAAAATTTTTGCATATCAGGGAATGAAATTGAAATTTATGAAGACATTTCTCTTTGTACAAAGCACGACAAAGTTTTAGAGCACTAAGACTGAAAAATCGGTAAAAACCGCTTTTGCCTAAACGTAAAGATATAACCGTCTAATTTTAAGCCTGCTGCAAACATGTGACTGGATTTTTAGAAAAAAAATCCAATTTTTTTTCTTTTTGCATACAAATTTTAGTATTCTTTGATTTCCAAATGATTTATTAAAATATTAAAATGATACAAATTTTTTGTACGTAAAAAATTCTTTTTTTTGTTTGAAAAACATCGATAGACTGACGAATTTATAAGGTACAATTTATGATAACTGTATAATAATTCATGTTCAAGTTTGTGAGCAGGCTAAACCTCGAATTTATTTTAAAATTTCACTAATCTATCAAAATGCCTCTAGAAAAATGAACAATTACTAATAAAAATCGTGTCCATTCTATACTTCTTAAATTGTAAACTTGTGATTGGTGCGGAAATGGGTAAGGGATATCAAGTTGTCCCTTTCTTACATGTGGAGGGATCTTCGTGATAGTTTTTAGATTTAGTGCTCCTGCGCAGGAGAAGATTTTGTGACGTCACTTACGCCGTTTGCCCTTGAACTAAAGATGAATTTATTATAAATGATCGATGTCACAAAATTTTCTGTGCGTTTACGATTTAGGGTAATGTTTTAATTGCTGGGTAGTTTCGTAGGTATTTCTAAAACTTTTGTACTATGTTTTGCAAAATTTTCACTAAAACAATATTATAGATTTGGACACATAAAGGATAGTATGTAATATTTTGGAAAAAAAGGCAAGGTTGATGCAGGAATATGGGTTTGCGTGGTTTTATACATGATTTTTACATTGGTTCAATTATTTTTTTCATCAATAATTATTTAAAAAGAGCTTCTATTATATACAAAAAAGGACCCACGAGGGTATCTCAATTATAAATAGAAAAAATTTTGTACCTCTTGTTTTCTATAAGATAATTATTTTATATTATGAAAAAAATATTCATTTGTTAAATATTGAGTATTTTTACACATTACTGACATATTAAAAGAGAAACAAAATATAAAAAAAATCATATATCTATGTAAAAAAGATAACAGATTATATTGAATAAAATATTTTGTACGCTCACGTTGACCGGAAAAATGCTGACATTTAAATTTAAATACTTTTTTTTAAATAAATGTTGAGTAAAAAGTTTATTTGGATTTTTTTTATTATAAACAGTTAGGCTGTTTATCGGTCAACGTGTGCCTACTTTAGCTTTGTTGATTTATAATACAAACATTGTGTACCTTAGTAGACGGGGATGGAGTCGGAACCAATAGAAATAAATGTTATTGTTTTTATTATTATTCTCGAATCACTTGCAAGGGATTGTGTTTTATTTATCTCCTATTTGTAATTATTTAAATTAAATGTAGAAAAAATCATCAAAATGCGAGTCATATTCATGTATGAGGTATCGGCATACTTTACATATACAACTAGAACCTGTGTAATTTATTTTACGTATTGTAGGTCTTAAGATGACGTTAGAAAGACCATAAAAATATTTTTTAACTAATAGTTCCAAGCATATGAGTGTTTAAACCATAGACGTAAAGAAAGGACTGAGCAATACTGTCATGAAATTAACAAAAAGAAGAAGCGCATGCGCGACCGATACTTTTCTTTTATTCTAATTTGAATTTATAAATTATAATGGAATATAAAATGGTAATAAATATCTATCTTCATTAATCGTATTTCAATTAACACATAAGACGCCTCACATTCGTTTTGTCTTTGTCGCTTTACCGCCATTTTTAGCTTGACAGCTGGCAAAGAAACAGTCCACTCTCCATGTCTATGGTTCAAACAATAAAATATAAACTCTATAGATTATATATATAATTATAGAATCTATACTATAAATCACCGTTTAAACTCTTTATGTGACATCTATACATAATATAATAAAATTCTAACCAAGCCGAATCTGTACATTAAATATTTTTTGAAAATCTTACTGAAATAAACATTATTATCGATACAGAGGCCGAATCTATAGTTTTTAGAATTTTTTTGATCAAAGAGGAATTAGAGGTGGTTTGATGGAATTTTTAACTGTGCTTTTAATGAATCAAGTCCATTCAAAAGTCAAAAGTCTGAAGAACCGACGAACGAGTTGTGAGAAATATGATACTCTATTTCCATTCGTTAACTGGTAAGGTTTACTTCGATAGTCTTGTCGCTAGCATGTACTTCTGCAGATACGGGGCTCCTAGGTTCAATTCCTGAGCCGACCAAGCTTTGTTTGACATTGCTGAGTTTTTTTGTCAAGGAATTCTCAGTAACAGCCCGGAGTTGGGCAGGTGGCGGTGTTATTCCTGTACCGGAGAGCATATAAAGCCTGCTGTCCTGCACTTGATTTCTCATTAGTCGTATCGAATTATTGTCCAACCATATATAGATATATTTTCTTTTTCTATATTCATATATACGATTATGGATGATCGAGTACCAATGGTTAGGTACCAAATTCAAGGGTGTCCCATAAAAATTACAAATATAGGATGGTCCCATAAAAATTTAAGAAAAATTTTAAATTTACCTTTTAGATTTAATAGTTTAAATTTAATAGTAATTACTCATCAGTTCTAAGTTGGCTAATTCCGAATATACATATAAAAATTTGTTATAAAGGTCACGAGTGTGGTCAATTCATAGTTAATTAAAATACTCCAACTTTAAAATTAAGTTTCCAATGCTAATTTGTCAATAAGTTTTTGTTTGTTTTTGTCAATAAAGCTTGTTTTGTGAAGGTCATTGGTTTGGCTTCCGCCTTACTTACTAGTTACTAATGATTTACCAATTAACTGTACCAAAAACACCATAATTTAAAATGTATTCAAAGCTATTTGAAAGTACTTTTAAAATATTTACCTTTGGAAACAGTATATAAGTATTTACCTTCCGGGATAAAAAGTAGCCTATGTGTTATACCAGACTATAATCTATCTCTGTGCCAAATTTCATCCATCTAACTTGAAAATCCCCATAAAAATAATCATCCCACCCTTAGAAGCGGATAGCTAGTTCATCCCGACCTGACTTCTATTCTATAATTATTATAGTATAGCTTTGCCCTAATTGTAGAACTGTACCGAGCTCGTTAGAATATATATATATATATATGTATATATATATATGTATATATATATCTATTCTATACATATAATAAAAGCAATTACTTAGTTACAATAGAAATTCATCTAATTTCATATTTAATCAAGGAATAAGGATGCTGTAAAATAAAACAAAAAATTAATTATATCATTTTTTCCGATTTATTACACGTTTCAAATATCAGTGTAGTCAAAGGCCACTGTACGACGTAATATATAAGAATAAGACATAGGTTTATCAAGAAAAACAAAGGAAAGTATAGTGTTCCGTAAATATTCTTCAAGATGGGGTATGGCCATACACCTAATATGGCGTAGTTGTGGAATACACTGAAAAAAAAAAATAAACAAATATATAATTCTACTAATATTATAAATGAAAAAGTTTGTGAGTATGTTTGGATGTCTTTCAAGCAAAAACTACTAAATGGATTTTAATGAAACTTAACAATAATTAACATAGCTAATATATCAGAATAATACATAAACAAATATATCCCACGGGGACCGTATATTTGATCCGGGATGATATATAGGCCTTCTTTAATAAACGGGTTATCCAATGCAAAAAGAATTTTTCAAATCTGATTACTAGTGATAGATCAGCTCCTGAGATTAACGTTCAAACAAACAAACAAACTCTGCCGCTTTATAATATTAGTATAGACACAGATCATATACATATCTATACTATCTATACTAGAGATAGAAAAAATAACAAAATCGGTGGATTTTAGGTGTCAATTTCTATCAGAAATTTTTCTTCTTCCACATGAATCGATTGTGACTGCAGCAAATTAGTTTTACTTTTATATAAACGGTAAAAAAAAAACAATAAATTATACTTACACAATCAAATAAGTTATGAAAAGGGCAAATATATGGGCCAGGTACCATTTATGTGAGGTTGGCTTACTTCTAGGTAAGAAGAAGAGATTCCATATTACTATAGGTATTATAGCTGTATGCATTATATGGTTTGACGGTAAACTTATTGCCTTGTCTATGAAGGACGGAAATATTAACTCTCTGTCATATATGAATATTGGCCAAAATATGGTAAATATCATCTGAAACAAAATAAAAATGTATTAAATATTTAGCTTTTTAATAAAAAGCCTCAAAATAGCTTTAAAACTATGTTTTTAAAGAAGTATATACGTATTTATCTATACATATAATAAAATTGTAAATAAACCGAATCTGTACATTAAATATTTTTTGGAAAATCTTATTGAAATAAACATTATTATCGATACAGAGGCCGAATCTATAGTTATTTTTGTCTGTCTCTGTGTTATTTAAGTGTAGTGTATCAACTATCTGGTATCCATAACACAAGCCTCGTAGCTTACCATGGAACTAGATGGTGCTGTATGTTAATGTCCCAATATATCCCAACTTATGAAGAGCTGTAGTGTTATCAATAAAAAGTTTTTGGAAACCGTTACTTTTTTTATGAATAGGTAAAGACATAAGATCTCAGTTTTATTATTTATTTTTCTATACTAATTACAGCCAAATTTCGTCAACTGGGCAACCAATTAGTACTAAAAATTAGATGACTTACCCAGGAAAGAGGCCACACTACTGCGCCGAAGAAGACCTTTCTATAATTTCTAAGATAATTCAAGTATTTTTCGCCTTTTTTTATTTTAAATATGGCAGATATATCACATATAATACTCATAGCAGCAAATAGCAACTGGAACGCCTGAAAGGAATAACAGATTATTAAAAAATAATTAAATGAATATGTTGGAACATTACATTTTTACAAATTCATCCAGCCGCTTCAGCGTGAAGGAGTTACAAATACACATACAGACAAAATTTAACTTTTATAGTGTTACCAGCATTGCCCGCGGCTCCGCCCACGTTCAGATGACCAAAGACCAAATTCTTAGGTTTTACATATTACTAAACTCTTACATTACAGTTTTTCTATTTTTTCTCCAAAATGAGATATTTTCCCGTGGTAAAAAGTATCCTATATGTTGACCCGGATCAGCATTACCATACCAAATTTCATCAAAATCTCTCCTGAGGTTTTTCTGTGATATGGTAACAGACAGACAGACAGACAGACACAAAAATTCTAAAAACTATAGATTCGGCCTCTGTATGGATAATAATGTTTATTTCAATATGATTTTCCAAAAAAATATCTAATGTACAAATTCGGCTAAGTTACAATTTTATTATATGTATAGACCAATTTTTGCCCTCGACTCACTTACCTGGTGAGACGAGGATCAAAGGTAGTCTATATTCTTCCTCAGGATGCAATCTCCTCTCAAATTTTATTGAAATCACACACAGGGCTTACTTTCACATTTATAATATTACTAGCGACTCACCCTCGCTCCGCTTGGGTTCGTTTCTACTTAAGTTTTAACGTTTAGTATAAGTTTCTATAACATGAGATATTTTCCCGCAGTAAAAAGTATACTATATGTTGACCCGGATAACCAGCTACCATTATACCAAATTTCATCAATATCTTTTTAGCGGTTTTTCCGTGATGCGGTTACAGACTGACATACAAAAATTCTAAAAACTATAGATTCGGCCTCTGTATCGATAATAATGTCTATTTCAATAAGATTTCCCAAAAAATGTTTAATGGACAGATTCGACTTAGTTACAATTTTATTTCATGTATAGAAGTATGATTAAACACTTACCACATTCCATATAGTAATATATTTAAGCTGCGTAGCTTTCAGCATGGCAATATCTGGGTCCTTTAAAATATCGCCTTGCATCGCAAAGAACAACACTATCGAGTTGCCGCTATGGAGAAGAAAAGCTATAGCATTTCCGATGAGTCGACAGTACACGTGATACGTTACTATACTGGAAAAATATTAACAAATAAATCTATATTATAATACCGACTCTCGATGTAAGATGAATACCATCTTGTTGTGGTGGGAGGGCTCATTAGCGTCTGGCAACAAAGCCGGGTGGGAAGCAAAGAAACACACTTGGCGGTTCACCTCGATTCGTGGTGTACCATGGGGATTGCTCCTGGTACTTCTCTGATAGCAGAGTGAACGTTGGGGGCAACCCTATATACGCTGTGATCTGCCTAGGCAGGCCAGCCATCGTGGTTAAGTGTGCGTGTGATTCCGTTGGTTTTAGTGTATAGTCCTGGCTCTTCTATCCGTTAAGTCACACATAAGCACCCAAATTACGGGTAGCATGCGTTAATACAATTCCTAACACAAAAACTTATCATATTTTATTTCTTCACAAGTCTAGTAGTGAGTTTATTGACTATCTTAGTCTAGTGGCTAGTATGTACGTCTGCAGATCACAAGGTCCTAAGTTCGAGTCCGTGGTTGGACAAAAAATTCTAACTAGAACTAGATTTTTATATCATCAAGCAATACTCTGTAAAAGCTCGGAGTTGGGAAGTCGGCAGTGTGGAGACCGACATGCTGTAAGCACATTAAGCTATCGGTATTGCACCTTATCTTTCATCGGTCATGACGAGTTTTCGTCATATCCTTATGAGTATAATTATGAGTTTTTGCGGAATAGAGTGCATTTTGTGTCTGAACACAGAATTGGGCATATGTCCTGCGCAATTAGCTAGTCTCAGTTAGGTTGGATAAGCCCAGGGATAGAAGAATAACTAAAATCCCTTAGTCTCGAAGACATTAGTAGTTATAGTAGTGAGCTTATATAGCAGATAGCGGGATCAACGAGATCAGGGTTCGAGTCTCGGGTGACAAATAAGATTTTTAGGTCATAAATTCAAATAAAACAGTTACATAAAAATTATATCAAATTGTTTTCCAACATAAGTTTTAAGAAAACGAATATTTAACTTTTTAGCTAAATCTAAAAACATATAGACAATTTTATGTTTTATGTTTTTTTTTCTTTATTGGCTTATAGTTGCGTTAACAGACGCAATCCATTCTGCCAGTGTAATATGTTTTATGTTTACTTAACAAATTAGCACATTTTGGCACACACTACAAACTACACGTTAAATATTTGACAGTTTTCATATTGACATTACCGTCATTGTTATGTAGAAAAGGTTTTTGTTTTTTATTACTTGAAACATTTTGTCATCACTGCTTCAAACAAAGCTAAGGAAAAGAAAAATTAATATATAAAAAATATATATTCATAAAACTAATAATGTCCTGCAAACCGAATTTGGCCACGACCAAGGCCAAACTCACTGAGACTAGCCAAATACGCAGGAGATATTATAGTGCAGGAAAGATAAATATCCTTAAGACTTTCAAACTCAAATGGAACAATAACTAGATAAGGCTGCGGAGGCGCAAAAGCAGTAGACATATACATGTATAATATATATAGTACATATAAGTGCATTCTAAGTGGAAAACTGCATCGTCCTTTGGAGTTACGTAAAAAGCATTTATAAATCTCCCATCACTCATATCTTAAAAATTTAATTTTTAACTTACCTCATTTTGAAAACTTCCACAAGTTAACTTAACGTTATTTAGAATTTCTTCTTTATAACTCAAAAAATCTGTAAAAAACATAAGCATTCTAATCAAAAATAAAACTAACAGTTAAATTTAAAAGAAAAAACTAAAAAAAACAAACTTGAACAAAAAAAACAAAATCAAAAAAAAACCTAAGACTGAAATTTAGATCAATGAAAAATATTTTTGGTGTTATAGAACCGTCTGTGTTACACATGACTATTTAATCTTTATTGCTAAGTGTGTTCTTCTATTTTTATCTATCTATTTTTAGTATAATTCAACTGCTTCATACTATTTTTGTAACTGGTGATTAAAAATTAAATTATAATAGACTCTACGGAGAGAGACCGCGGCAGCGCTACAGTCAGCATCGACTCCGTATTGTTTTTATTATTAAACTTATTATTAAACTTACTGCATGCCTAGTCATACAAAGTTATCAAAGAGTAATCCAGAAACATCGTCTGAAGTCAAAGTGAGAAGTATAAAATCGTGACTTAGTGCTAAAATCAAACATAAACAAGCCCAGTGTATAGTGACTTTTCCTGAAAAACTTGTGGTCTAAGTGCTGGTGAAAACAACAATTCAACATAAGATTAGACCCCTGGTGTTGCCAATCATAAAATAAATTTTAGGACGAAAATTCGGTGAAATATTACCGTCATAACCATAAAAATACCGTTAGTAAATATAAAGAAAAACCGTTTTCAAGTCAACACAGAGTGCAGCGCCATTTAATGGAGAATAGAAAAAAACCACACTTATCGATAATACTGCTACTCACTCCTGCCATCTAGCGATTTTCTTAGGAATTAGCTAGACAAGAAACTACTGAAACAACCTCGCACTACAATCGACTAGCCATAATTTTCTTTCTGCTCACCAACAGAGGGCACTACTCTAATCTTCACAATGGATGAAATTAAAACTATGCCCCTAAATATTCAAGAAGAAATAAGGCAACAAATGGTGGAAATGCTAAATATAAAAGAAGGTATCAAGAACACCAGTAACATCAACGAGAAGTTCAAAAGCTTAGAAAATAAAAATTTACTTATGGAACAAAAACTAAACACAAAAAAGGCGATAGATATAGATAGACCTACCAAGATTTAGAGAACAATGTGCTGGACATCATCTATACTAATATAATAAAGAGGTAAAGGTTGTGATGTTTGATTTTGTGAGTTTGTGATGTTGTAGGGAATAAACTCTGGATCTACTGAATTGATTTAGATGAAATTTGGTAAGAAGATAGTTTGAGACAGGGTCTGGGACAAGGACAATGAGGGAAGGACATAGAATACTTTTTATCCCGGAAATCATCCCTTAAGGGGGTGAAAATAGGGATGAAAATTTGTATGGCGAATCAACCTAGGAATGAACCCAAAATGAGAATATAAGATCCATCCTGGTAACATTACTCACCATGGGATTAAAAACAAAAATACCTACAAAAAATAATCTTAAAAAATGAAAAGATCTTCAAATCGAACTAGAGAAGGAAAGAGAACAAGGGAAAAAAACTTTCATAAAATAGGACAAGCTTGTGATTCTTGAGAAGAACACCCGAGCTGGCCAGCAACAATTACCCACCAAAAAAAAAAATATACCTCTCAGAATCTCCTGAATCATCAAATAACTAAATATAGTTGTTTTTTGTTTAGTTTATCGTTTTTTTTTAAAACGATAAACTGCTGGCACAAGTATGATCACTACAAACTTAGCCAAACGTGTATCAATCAAACACGTGTGTTCAATAAATCGTTCACTAATCACTGTTATTTACTAAAACAATATTGGTAAAATCGAATCAATGTTAAATTTTAGCCCAATCACTTATAAAGATGTACTCACATTCAATAAAGAAAATTATGGAACAGTTCGCCTTAAAGAAAATGTTAGTTGTCCATTAAAATGCTTGTTATATAAAATATCTAACAAATTATGGTGATACGCCCCTTAACAAGATTAACGCGATGGCAAAGCCATACTAAAAATTTTGAGAAAGTCTCTCTAAGACTACAATTCGCTTATATATTATATAATTCATATATATATATATATTTTTAAATATCTAATTATTCTATAACAAACGTAACTATTACATATATATAGAAATGATATAAAATAGATAAATACTTACTTATCATTAAGAAAAAATGGTCAAGGGCGAGTCCGATACGCGAACAGAGGGTTCTGTCATCAAAAAGAATTATATTGCATATCGATTAAAATCGTGAGTTTAATTAACACTCCTAAATTTGGTGAAACCATTACTTGTATGGCATCTTTAACTTGTATGTTTTGACCTATTATATAATTATAATATAAAAATTTAAAAAACCCCATACGCTAATGAATTTGAATGAATTTTTGTCATTTAACGATTAAACTGGCACGCGTGAAGCACTTAATCGAGTAATCATACGCCAAAATGCCTTACATCATTTTGGAAAAGAGCTGATACTCTTACACTACTGGACCGATATCAACCAAACATAGCTAAGAACCACCGCAAGGAAACTGGCTTTCAAAAGAACAAACCGCATCGAAATCGGTTCATCCGTTTGAGAGCTACGATGCTACAGACAGACACACACACAGACAGACATCGACGTCAAACTTATAACACCCCTCTTTTTGCGTCGGGGGTTAAAAAAGAGCAAGCACTCGACGCAGTCTTTATCATTAATTGTGAACTAATGTTGTTCATTGGTGAAATATGGTTTCGTAAACAATTTCTTTGGCTTTATGTTATAAGTAATTAATACAGAAACACCCCCGCTTTCTCGCACGTCCTGCGCCACACTGCGCGCCATGCGCCCGACTACCATGCCGTGTAGGATTTTCGAAGCCCTATTTGACTCTGTTGGGGGATGATATTGGAAAAAACTGTGGTACACGTGTGTCATAATTTTAATTAAAGAGTATGTGTACCAATTTTCGAGACAATCGACCCAGAGAATAAAAAGTTTTACAGAGATTTCAATTTCCCATCTCATTATCTTAGGGGTGGAATTTTTAAAAGCCCTTTCTTAGTGGATACCATCACTTCACAAAGAAAACACCCTCCAAATTTCATGTCTCTAGGAACAGCGGTTTAGGCTGTGCGTTGATACATCAGTCAGTCAGTACTTTGAATTTTATATGTCTACAAGAATTCTAAAAACTATAGATTCGGCCTCTATATCGATAATAATGTCTATTTCAATAAGATTTTCCAAAAAATATTTAATTACAGATTCGGCTTAGTTACAATTTTATTATATGTATCTATCTAAATCTATCTATATAAATAAAAATGTATCACCGAAATGTATGTACACGCATAACTTCCGATCGACCACACCAATTTTGTTTGTGTATTGTCATGACAATTTTTGTATAGAAGAAAATTATAAGAAAACAAAAATGACTACAAAAAGGGTTTTTCTAAATATCATGATATGAAGAGTGATTGAGTGAAATAATTTATATCCCGGAAATCATCCCTTAAGAAGGTGAGAATGGAGATGAAAGTTTTTATGGAGAACCAAGCTAGGGACGAACCCGAGCGAAACGAGGGTGAGTCGCTAGTATAATATAAATTGCTGTTATATGATTTTTAAAATCAATTTATTTATTTTGTCAATTATTTAAGCCGCTATCTATTATAGTTCTAAAGATGTAAAAATTGATTTTGTAAAGTACAAATATTGTACCTAAATTTAGTTTAGTACTTAGCAGAATTTTATCCAAATAGCAACAAAAGTTCTACCAGAAACTGATTATCAGTAGTTAGATAGTGTTTTAAAGATAAATTTTATGTTGTTAACGTATAATGCCATATACATAAAATTTTTATACTATTTTTATTGCATAATATTTAATATATAAGTTAATAAAACGGTATGTGTATATATGTATGTATGTATGTATGTATGTATGTATGTATGTGCATATGTAAATATAGTTAGGATACTGAGATTTCTAATTATGATTTCTATTTTGTATGAAAAATTTCCGAAATCATTATTTATAAAAAATAAGTTAAAATGTTCGTGTGGCGGTATATACTTATTATTAAAAAAACCCACTAAAAATAGAAAAAATAGACATGCGCTCTTAAGCCATAATCTAAGAATTGTATTCAGGCTTTTTTGACGTCCCACCGCTGGGCGTGGGCCTCCCTACAATACGAGGGGGATCAGCCATAGTCCACCACGCTGGCTAAATGCGGGTTGGCGGACTTCACATGTCTTTCGAAAATTTGTTAGGTTATCTCAGACATGCAGATTTCCACACGATGTTTTCGTTCACCGTAAGACAAGTGGAAAATGATTCGCACATGAAAATATCAGATGTGCGAGACCTTGCGGGATTTGAACCCGCTTCACTCGGTTACCCAAGCGAGCGTGTGACCACTGGGCTACTACTGCCTCAAAAAAGAATTTAACTTATAATGTCAAAAATATATATTTATTTTCGCAAAAGAATTATAAAATTTACTTACAGAGAAAATACACAAATAATATAACTAAAATCATGTCGTCGGACAAATCAAATCATAACTTATTCACTTTTGAGTTATCTATTTAGCATTATCAAGAAATTTTTATCACAAGAAACTTATTTTGCTTTAATTATACGAGTATAAACTTAAACACATTATACTAATATATTAAAACTTAAGAGGGTAGTGCTAAGTGTTTGAGACAATAATGCGCGATTTCACCAACGTCACCTAAGTTTAAGGGATCCCCTAAGCATGGTTAGGGGGCTGTTAGGGGACAGTTTCTGTTTCACCGACAGTTAGGGGTCACCTAAATATTAAAAGGCCCCCTAAATTTAGGTGCTCCAAATATGGGCTTAAAGACGATCGTAAAACGAAATTTAATTTAGGGGTTAGTTTAGGGGACTTTTAAGCTAGGGATCCCATACGTAGGTGGTAGCTTATGGGCTGTTGGTGAAAGCGGGCATTCACATTAAACATGGAAGGGGTGATTATAGTGATTAAAAATTTGCATAAAATATACGCGTTTTATGAGTTACTACCGACTCACTCGCTTCGCTCAGGCTCTTCCCTAGATACGTAACGTTGGCTTAGTAAGAATTTTTTTTTCGATTTTTTTTTCATTAATATTTTCGATGTTTTAATAGTTATTCTGCTATTTGGGGCGGAGAAAAATCCAACAAATCAAAGATGATAAAATTCGGTCCAGCCGTTCTTGAGTTATAAATGGTGTAACTAATAATACGATTTTGTTTTATATAAATACTAGCGGAACCCGCGGCTTCGCTTGCGCTCAAACAACAAAAAAATCTCTAAAAGGACGTAGGTTTCATACAAACTTTTATCCCCTATTTTACCCCCTTATAGAATGAATTTCGAAAAACGATAAAACACGTATTTATTTCTTTGGATTGAAGCATTATTTGCATTAATACCAAGTTCCAAGTGATTCTGATCAGAAATATTTTTTTTGTATTGTATTATATATGTTACTCTCCAGCTCTCCAATTATCTTCGCACACCAAAAATTACTTAAATTCGTCACTCCGTTTTGATGTGAAAGAAAGACAAACAAACACACTTTCACATTTATAATATTCGTATACACTATATAGTATTACTAGCTGACCCGATACGCGTTGCTGTTGCAAACATATGAAAATCGTTAATTTTGCAATAAAAAAGGAAATAATCAGGATAAAAAATATCCTATCTCTTAAGTTGTAACAAAACAGAAATTTTGAAAAAAAATACGTTAAGATCGGATAAGTAGTTTTGCAGTTCATCCCGGACCAACATCGTGACACGAGAATTTTATATATTAAGATGTCACATGTTATTAAATATACGTAAGAAATTTTATGAAAAGCCATTATGTTTGATTTATATTTTGTTAGAACGTTAAAATATAAGGTTAAAGGTTAAGTATTTTATATGTCTTTATAATAAACTAGCGACTCACAATCGCTTCGCTAGGGGTTCATCCCTAGCTTGCTTCCCAATAAAACTGTCATCCCCTGTTCACCCCCTTAAGGTATGATTTCCGAGTAAAAAAGTACCCTATGTCCTTCCTAAGCTTCTTCTCTTCTAATTAGAGAAGAAGTTTAGGAAGGAAAAAAAATAGGGTACTTGAAGAAGAAGAGACTTCCAAACTATCTTTTTACCAAATTTCATCTAAACCGGTTCAGTAGACCCAGAGATTACCCCCTACAATGTCACAAATTCACAATTCACAGACTCACAAACTTTACCTCTTCATAATATTATCATTTATTCCCTTCCTAGGGAATTTTTAACATAGTTATACAAGTGATTCATCAAAATCAATAAAATGAGCCTAAACTCGAAAGTTTTACCATTTATAGTTCCACATTCCAGATTTTAATTATCTTTTTTAAAGTACAACAATCCTTTATTACGCTAAAAAACTACAATTGAACAAGGATATAAAAATTTACAAATACAAATTTCAGTGTAAAGGCGGCCTTATCACTTTAATAACTCGTCCATGCAACTTATATCAGAAAGAAACTCGTAAGGTTGTATGGAACATGTTTGACGCATAATAAGGAAAATTAAATATAAGGTATATAATACACTTACTCAAAAAGCTCTATACATCTAATAAAATTGTAACTGAGTCGAATCTGAACATTAATAAAAAAATTTAAAGTCTTATTGAAATATTCATTATTATCGATACAAATGCCGAATCTATAGTTTTTGAATATTTTGTCTGTCTATCTGTGACCGCATCACGAAAAGTACTGGACGGATTTTGATAAAATTTGGTATGATGATAGCTGGTTATACGGGTCTACATATATGATACTTTTTACTGCGGAAGAATATCTCATCTCTGAGAAATCTATACTAAACGTTAAAAAGTAAGTATGGACGAACCCGAGCGGACTGAGGGTAAATCGATACTATATACTATAAAATACACACAAGTTAACATAAATAACAATAAAATTACATGAATATATCGTATAACATAATAATATATAATGCATTGGTACATAACTAACGACACTCATGAGGAGACCTGACATATAAACCTTTTCAAATCAAGACACAGGTCTAGGTTATAATATATATACGAGTGTAGTCTGCAATTAAAGCCTATAATTTACATTATAAGTGGCGTATAAATATTTTCTAACAATGCAATATAAAGCATTAAGATTATGGAAAAAATAAAATAATATATTAGCGTATAGATATGGTTTTTATTATATAACTAGCAACTCAACCTCGTTCCGCTCGTGTTTGTGACACAGAAATAAACAAACAAACTCTGCCTCTATATTATTAGTATAGATATATAACGGGTTTTTATATAAAAACTTCGAACCACATTTCACCTCTCTTTTACTTGATATTTACCCCATATAAAGAATCTACTTGTCGTTTTCGTTTATTTCCTGATTAATCAGTGAGTGCTACGCTTTTTAACCGACTTCAACAAAAAGGAGGAGGTTATCAATTCGTCGGAATCTTTTTTTTCTTTTTTTTTATCTATGTTCACCGAATACTCGAAGACGTCTGAACCGATTTGGAATTTTTTTTTGTTTCAAAGGGTATATTTCCCAGGTTCTTAAAGAATCGACAATAAATATATTTTTTAAATAAATTGTTTAATTAAATATGTTATTAAAAAACGTTCTTCTTACAAATTGTTTGCTTATTATGTCTATACTAAAAATGGAAAAATAAAAACCTTAAAAAAAATTAAAACCGACTTCCAGGCACTAAAATGACAAAAATAACTAAACATGGGCTTTCATTTATATTTTCGAAGTCGGTGCCAGCTGACAATATTTCAAGATATGAATATCTTATAGCTAAATATGTATTTTACGTATTGAAATATATTAGATTTGCTTTGCATCGGCTGGCACCGACTTCGAAAATATCTGATTAGGTATCTATTCTAAATAAAACCCCCGTTTAGTTATATTTTTCATTTTAGTGCCTGGAAGTCAGTTTTTTTAAGTTTTTATATATGTATACATTATTATATTTAAAAAGATCATAACTAAGGAAGTGGTTTTATTTTTAAGATACGAAAAAACAGTTACATATAATGATTAAGTCGTGTAATTGAGTGAGAAATAAACGAGCGATATATAATTGGCGAGTAGTGCAATTTCAGATTGTTTCACCTTTTAAGTGGAGCAAGACTTTGTGAAAGGACAAAGTGACAATTTACTAAAATTGATATTTATTCGGCACTGAATTTAAGTGCACAAAGGGCCTAACGCCCAAATAACAAAATTCAATATCCTGCACTAGCGGATCCAACAGACGTTGTCCTGTCGAAACCTATAAATAAATCTTCTGTACGTTTGTATATAAAAACATATCTAGAACTAACTGCAGCGCCACTTACCTACTACAACTACCTATAGAGTATAGTTGTGAATCTATACCATCCAGAGAACCACTCAAGCATAAACAATTTTTTTTTCATTAAAATCGTTTAGGAGAAATTACACACGGAAAAGTTTATTATTTTCTATTTATTACACTAACAGAACCCGCGGCTTTGCTCACGCTAAAACTACAAAAAAAGACGCTTTGACTTTATGCTATTAGTAATAATGTATGAAAGTCCGCCCGATTTGGTGTAATTTATGATTACTGCTCCGCACCCATGGGTAGTAGCATGATGATATATAGCCTATAGCCTTCTCAATAAGCGGGCTATTTAATGCAAGAAGAATTTTTCAAATCAGATTAGTATTTCCTAAGTTTAGCGCGTTCAAACAAACAAACTCTGCTACTTTATTATATTAGTATACGTAAAGGAGTACCTTAGAAAAAATATGTTTATGTGTTTAGCTTATATATTAATCTCTCTCGCACTTAACCGATTTTTTATGTGTACTTATATAAGTACATACAAAAAATCAGTCAAGTGCTAGTCGCACTCGCACGCGAAGGGTTCCGTACCATAATCGTTTTTTTTTAATTTGCATGGCAGCCGTTTTGAAATTAGCCATCTTGGTTTTTTTATTATTTGTTGTTATATCGGCAATATAAATACGCACTATGTAAAAATTTCAACTCTCTACCTATTACGAGTACGCTTCAGAAGACAGATAGAGACTTGGTAATAGGATTCCGTTGGAACCCTTCGGGTACGGAACCCTAAAAAATAATCAAAATGGGTCAAATCTTTTTAAGACATTTTTATAAAGATTTAGTTCAAATATTTAGTGTAAGGAAATATCTACTACTTTATAAATGTTTTAATTTATTTAAATTTAAAATAGTTTATCTTATTTATTTCATACTTACCTTGAAATTTTATTTCAATAGTAACAACAAGTATTCAGTAAAACGAACCTTTTATATCCAAGCACAGAATAAACAATTCTTCCCAATTAATTGCTATAAAAATATTTTAGTTCCATCAAAATTGGTATTAGTTTATTATGTATACTTATTTTTATTTTGTTGAAACGTACTCACGCCACTGCTACTGACAAGTTACAGCGCTCGGCGATGTCGTGAGCTGTGACTCCTCGTCGCGTATTAAGAAAACCTGTTTTCGGGTAACATTTATAAAGTTAGTTATCCACTTATTATTTCGCGATTTAAAAGAGATTTATCGATGTGACTCACCCTTGCTCCGCTCGGGTTCGTCCCTTGTTCGATTAGTATAGATTTCTCAGAGATGAGATATTTTCCCACAGTAAAAATTAGCCTATTTGTTGACTCGGATAACTAGCTATAATTATACAAAATTTCATCTAAATCTGCTTATCATTTTCTCGTGATGGTTTCTAATACATATGGACAAACAAAAATTCTAACTTTATATTCGAACTCTGTATCGATAAAAATTACTATTTCAATAAGATTTTCCAAAAAAATAATAATAATGTACAGATTCGACTCAGCTAGAATTTTATAATATGTTTACATAGATAGGTTTTCTCTGAGTCAACTATTGATGAATAAAATCGGAATTTGGTACATATATACTGACTTGTCTGCGACTTTGTCCGCGTAGTGTTTTATTTTCGTTTAGCTGCTCCACTTCTAAGGGTCCTAACGTGATATTCCTTAAAAAACTTATACTAATATATACTTACACAAGCGGCTCACTCTCGCTTCGCTCGGGTTCGCCTCTAGAATAACACTAATAGAGATCTATTAATTCCCACGGGAACTGTTCATTTTTCTGGGATGAAAAGTAACCTGTTGTTATACCGGCAATATAAGGTATCAGAATGTTAAATTTTACTAAATTAGGCGCATAAGTTGTTGTGTATTAAGCTGTACAAGATACTATAGTTTTTTAACTATCCCATGGGAACTTTTTAATTTTCTGGGATGAAAAGTATCTACGATGTTGACCGGGGATATAAGGTACCACCATGCAAAATTACATTTAAATCAATTGTACAGTTTCGGAGATTAGCCCATACAAACAGACAAACAGACAGAGAAACAACAAATTTGATTTCTATTTGTCTTCTTACATCCCCCTGACTCGGTTTTTAACATATTTTTGCTATGTACAGACATTCGACCTGCTTTATTATAGTATAGATAGTAATATTATAAATGTAAAAGTAATGCTGTGTGTACCTTTTCACGCTTAAGCCGCTGAACAGTTTTCGGTAAAATCTGGTAAGGACTTAAATTACATTCTGGGGTACGGACTACGGACATAGGGTACCTTTGATCTCTGCCCCAGTTATCAAGCGAGCGGAGCTGCGTTCTATAAAACGCGTGCAAATTGGCTATTACATTTAAATATATTTTTTCAATTTTCTTATGATTAGTGCGTTTATCAGAGTCTATTATATATACATACTAGCGACTCACCCTCGCTCCGCTCGGGTTCGTCCCTGGGGTGGGGTCTGGGAGGACCACCGTTCCCCCCCAACGTGCGTTCACCTTGTCGTGGTGGGGGGGCTCAGTAGTGTCCGGCAATCCAGCCGGGCGCGAAGCTAAGAAACGCACAGGGAGGTTGCCTACTTCGGTGGGCGGTGGGAGGTGGCCCTCTTCGGTGGCGGTGTACCTTGCGGGTTGCTCCTGGTACTTCTCTGATAGCAGAGTGGACCTTGGAGCAACCCCATGGTTGTGGAGGTCTGCTTTGGCAGACCTGCCGTCGGGGCGTCGTGGTTGAATGCGTAAGCGATCCTGCGACGCCCCATTAAGACGAGGGAAGGTTTTGTTGGGTATTAGTGGGTAGTACTGGCTGTATTACGCCGGTGAGTCCCACACGTCGTGCGTAAATGCATTTCCCAACGTTAAAAACAAAAAAAGACCTACTGAATACGCATATAAAATTTGGTAAAAATCGGTAAAGCCGTTTCGGAGGAGTACGGTAACTAACATTGTGACACGGAAATTTTATATATTAGATAATAAAATTCTGAGTAGAATCTGTACATTAAATATTTTTTGGAAAATGTTATTAAATAATCATTATTATCGATACAGAAGCCGAATCTATAGTTTTTAGAATTGTTGAAATTTAACACAGAATTAGACTATAGTCTGGAATAGCACAAACGAGTAGGTTGAAGTGGGATAGATTTGTTTTTGTTTCCAACTAGGGACGAATCCGATCAAAGTGAGGGTGAGTCGCTATGTTATATATATTTAAACGGTTTTATTTAGCCTATATATAGGCATAATGTGCCTTGTTTGTTTGGGTCAGCAATTGAAATTTTACCCATTTCTTATTGATAGATTAATCTTATATTTGGTACACACCTTTAGTTCTGATGATAATATAATTGAATATATTCTGTATAATTATAAATCTAAGATGGCCGCCGCCACAAAATAGCAGATTACATTTTTTTTACAACCCCCTCGATATAGGTGTTACATGAAAGAGATTTAGAGAGAGAGAGAGAGAGAGAGAGAGAGAGAGAGAGAGAGAGAGAGAGAGAGAGCATGGTAGATCATAGAGTTTAGACAGTTTGAAATAAAAAATAATAATAATTAAATACGCTATTTTAGCTTAAAGAGCGTTTTATTAAAGTTATTAGCGACTCACCTTCGCTTCGTTCAGGTTCATACCTAGGTATGTTGTGACGCATAATATGGATATATATTTTATATAATGGAATATAGTTTAATGCATAATTAAATATTTCATTAACAGTATATTGTCGGTTTTATTTGTTTTCAAAGTGTAGGAAATAAAAAATATCGCGATGACCTCGAAAAAGTTTTACTTTATAATTAAATAACATTTTAATTTCAATAACAAAGTTTAAAATTTTTAGTTTAACTATGTGACGCATTTCATTTATTTTTTATGGCTTATATTTATAATAAAAAAGAAACATTTTAAATTCCGAATGTCTTAGCGGAGCATTTTATTTTCTAAATGAATTGACCAACTTGTAACTATCCTGTCCAACCAGAATCGTCAAAATCGTACTACTCTGTAAAGGCTAATCTACATAAAAAATACGTCGAACAGTCATCGACACGAAAACCTTTTGCTGGTTTCATCGATCAAAATATAGCTATAATTTATCTGACTAGCATCTAGCACTTACATTTACTTCGGTTGTTACGGGTTCGATTAATAGAAAATGTATATTATAATATTTTAGTATGATATCTTGTACTCTAAGGTCTCGGTTATCATCTAGGTAACTTTCGCATATTAAGACTATCTCAAGAAATGGAATTGCAAATAATCTATTATATTCTTATTTTTTAACCCCCGACCCAAAAAGGGGGATGTTATAAGTTTGACGTCGATGTCTGTCTGTGTGTGTGTGTCTGTCTGTGGCATCGTAGCTCTCAAACGGATGAACCGATTTCGATGCGGTTTTTTCATTTGAAAGCCAGTTTCCTTGCGGTGCGGGTTATTGGTCCAGTAGTGTAAGAGTATCAGCTCTTTTCTAAAATGATATAAGGCATTTTGGCGTATGATTACTCGATTAAGTGCTTCACGCGTGCCAGTGTAATCGTTAAATGACAATTAATTTGCGTAGGGGGTTTTTTAAATTTATAATTATCTACCTATATAACATTCAACGGGTCTAGTGGTCGGCGTGTATGGCTTCAAATCCGGAGGTCCTAGGTTCGATTTTCGGGTTGGACCAAGGTGAGTAGTTGAACTTTTTATCAAGAAATTCTCAGTAACAGCTCCAAGTTTGGAAGTTGGCGGTGGAAAGTCGTCGGTCTTGCGCTTGATATTTAACCGGTCTTGTCAAATTGTAGTCCCGTCGGAATTTGAAAGTGAAAGGAATAGAGAGTGCCCTTGTGTCTGCGCGTACACTTGTGCACTATTATATCTCCTTTTTTTTAACGTTGGGAAATGCATTTACGCACGAGGTGTGGGACTCACCGGCGTAATAAAGTCAGTACTACCCACTAAAACCCAACAAAACCTTCCCCCGTCTTAATGGGGCGTCGCAGGATCGCTTACGCATTCAACTACGACGCCCCGACGGCAGCTCTGCCGAAGCAGACCACCACAACCATGGGGTTGCTCCAAGGTCCACTCTGCTATCAGAGAAATACCAGGAGCAACCCGCAAGGTACACCGCCCACCAAACAGGTCCACCTCCCACCACCCACCGAAGTGGGCCAACTTCCTGCGCGTTTCTTGGCTTCGCGCCCGGTTGGATTGCCGGGCACTACTGAGCCCCCCCACCACGACAAGGTGAACGCACGTTGGGGGGGACTATAATATCTCCTGCTCAGATGGCTTGTCTCAGTGAGATTGGCCGCCGTGTTTGGAATCGGTCAGAAAGGCATTATTATTATAATTGTTTAAATGTACCAATAGTTATTGATTTAAACAGTTAAAATTAGTGAGTTATTACCAACATTCAATTATTTTAAAGTACTTTGTAATTTCATTACTATGCAATGACTACTAATTAATGTATCAAGTCAATAATCAAGTCATTTGTATGATAAAATGTTCTATTATCAGCCTTATCTCCAGTCATTATGATATAGTTTTGATTAACGAATTATTATGATGCCGGTTTAAAGTGTAGACGTGATAACTCGATTTTTTATATATTTCAGTCATATTTCGTGTTTTTTTTAATTTATATCTTTCAAGGCAAATAGCTTTTAAATATATCTCAAGTAAAAACGAAGTTACGAAATTTTACCAAAAACACTTGTATTATATTCTGTATTCACTTACTTAATTTTTATACAAATCTAGCAAGTATAAAAAAATATCATTTTATAAACCTAAGGGCACACGACGACTTTTTAACGCCCCGTCGCGTCTACACGCGACGGTTTTTATCCTGGAAATAGGGTGGTTTATATGGAGAATCAATCATTTCTCAAGTGAGCGACACATATTTCTTTTATTTTTAAAGTATTTTCCTACTTCTCTATACTTATGTATGTAAATATATGTAGTACTAGCAGAGCCCGCGGCTTCGTTCGTGCTAAAATTTAAAAAAAATCTCTAAAAGGGTAGTTTCATACAAATTTCCATTCACTGTTTTACCCCCTTATAAGATAAATTTCAAAAAATGCTAAAACACGTATTTATTTAATTTTATTGAAGATCATTAATACCAAGTTACAAGTAATTCTGATCATAAATATTTTTTGGATGGTATTATAACGTGTTTTCCCATGGGAATTAGATAATCTCCCGCGGTAAAAAGTAGCCTATGTCACTCTCCAGCCTTACAACTACCTCCACATAAAAAATCAGGCCTATCGGTCTCTCCGTTTTGACGTCAAAGAAGGACAAACAAACAAACAAATAAACACACTTTCATATTTATAATATTAAGTATGGATATAGTCTATTCTATAATAACCAGTAAAAGTTAAAACGTATCTATGTGAACTATATTCAATACGAATACGAGCGAAGCGATGCGATTTGTTATTAAAAATGTCCAGATCTGGTATTAGAGTAAAGATATTGTTAAATGACATTAAATATTTTTTTGAAAATCTTATTGAAATAGACATTATTATAGATATAGAGGCAGAATCTTTAGTTTTTAGAATTTTTGTCTGTCTGTCTGTTACCGCATCACGGGAAAACCACTGGATAGATTTTGATAACATTTGGTATGATGATAGCTGGCTATCCGGGTCAACATATAGGATACTTTTTAACGCGGGAAAATATCTCATTCCTGAGAAAAACTACAAAAACGGCAATGTAAGAGTACTTACACTAATAATATGTAAAACCTAAGAATTTGGTTTTTGGTCATCTGAACGCGGGCGGAGCCGCGGGCAATGCTAGTAACCCTATAAATAACTAAATAGCCCTATAAATTAGAAAGCTAGCAGCTAAGCGAATTCATATCCCCGGAAAAAAATTTCCATTTTATTCATGTTGTATAACTAATATACCAACAAACCTATTCGAATATTTGTGTACATTTCAGAACCCACGAATGGCTTTTTTACTTTAGGTCATATCTATCTGTGTACTAAATTCATTCAAATCCGTTCAACCCTACATACAAACAAACTTCCGCATTTACAATAGCTGGTAGGTAGTTCAATTAAAAAAATATATTGTGGTTAGCCACTTTTACTATGTGCCGTATGATGTGTTCATATTAATTGTATATGGGACTTATCAAGCGATTTTGAACTTTACACCAAATGATATATAATTTAAGCTTTATTTAAAAGCCAATAAGGCACATTTTAGATTGGCACATATCATCATATAATAGAGACCACTTATCAGTTATATCCACTTTAAGCTGACTCATTGAACGGAACTCGTGTGTTTTAAAAATAATAGTTTACGATCGCCTTTTAAGTGAGCAAGAGCTCTTACAATTTTAGTTGTTCATGACCAAGGGCCATTATAAGTTGATCTATATGTCTAGAATAGAATAAGTTAATTAGTAAAGTGAGCAGAGACCTTAAAATATTGGTCGATGAAGCTCGTGTAGTGCGCTGTGCAACACAGTGGAATACCGTTATTGGGACAGAATTGACGTGTTCTAAACAAGATCAAAATAAACGTGAGTGTAGTTTAAGAGGTATTTTTCTGAAATATTACATTATTTTATTATTAAGCTAAGTTAAAACAAGCTAGCGAATTATTTGGACTGGCGACTCACCCTCGCTTCGCTCGGCTTCGTCCCTACTTACCTGTTATCATTTAGTATAGATCTCTCAGAGATGAGATATTTTCCCGCAGTAAAAAGTATGCTAGGTATATGTTAATCCGGATAACCAGTTATTATCATACATGATAACATAAATTTCATCAAAATCCCTCTAGTGGTCACAGACAGACGACAGACAGACAAAAATTCTAAAAACTATAGATTCGGCCTCTGTATCGATAATAATGCCTATTTCAATAAGATTTTCCAAAAAATATTTAATGTATATCATCATCATCTTAGTTACAATTTTATTATATGTATGTATGTATGTATGTATATATGTATATATATATAATTTAATTTTAGTACTAACAGTAGTCTATGTGTTAGAGTTACAAACAAACTAGGTGTATGTTTGTTTTGTTGTAAACTTTGACATTTATAATAATAACTAACAGAACCGGCTTCACTCGCGCAAGAACTATAAAAAAGAAATTCTTTGGATTTATGCTATATATACTAAATTATAAAGGGGTAAAGTTTATGAGTTTGTGATGTTGTAGAGGATAATCTATAGATCTACTGAACCGATTTAGATGAAATTTGGTAAAAAGATAGTTTGGGACCCTGGAAAGGACATAGAATACTTTTCATTCCGGAAATCATCCCTTCAGGGGTTGAAAATGGGGATGAAAGTTTTTATTGGGAAGGAAGCTAGGGATGAACCGAGCGAAGCGAGGGTGAGTCGCTAGTTAGATGGCTGTAATGATTTTTTTTGTATATGTATTGATACATGATATTTTCATTAATTGTGAATAGATTTTTTTAATGAAAAATTTTAGGGTGGTACCTTTTAAATTTAAGACAGATTTCCAATTTTAGACTGGGATTAGATTTAAAATAATTTTGAAGTCGGCGGGCGGTATGTAGTAAAATCACTAAAAATAATTTAAAAGTTAATGAATATTCACTACTTCGAGTAACGTATAATTTTACATGTAAATTTAATAAGACTTCGTGCATTTTAAATATCCCTAGCTGGCCTTGTACAATGTACCTTAATATTGGGACTCAAGAAATGAATATGTTGTAACTAGTGATATAGCGAATGTTCGATTTTTCACGCCCGCGAATGCGAATGACAATATTCACGAATGCGAATGCGAATGTTGACTTATCTTAATTTTATTAACAAATAGTTATGATAAGTTTTCATTATTTTGTTGTTTAGAGTATATATATATATGTATATATATATGTATATATATATGTATATATGTATATATATATATATATATATATATATATATATATATATATATATGATGATGATGTTAGGATAATGTCCGGGATAAAAAGTATCCTATATCCTTTCCAAAGTCTCAAACTATCTTCATACCAAATTACATCTAAATCCATTCAGTAGATCCAGAGATTACCTACAACGTCACAAACTTACAAACTTTACCTCTTTATAATATTAGTATAGATACCCGCGACTTCACTAACGTGGTAAGATAGCTTATGTCAGATCCCAGGATGCTCCTTATTCCCAACCAATTTTATTGAAATATATTCAGCAGCAGGTAACATTTGTAATAGTATAGATAACTAGCAACTCAGTCTCGTTTTGATCGGTATCGTCCCTAGTTACGTTTTAACTGTTAGTATAGATTTCTCAGAGATGAGATATTTTCCCGCAGTAAAAAGTATTCTATATGTTGACAACTATAACCAGCTAATATCATATCAAATTTCATCAAAATCTGTCCAGTGATTTTCTCGTGATGCGTTCGTACACAGACAGACAAACAGACAGACAAAAATTCTAAAAACTATAGATTCGGTCTCTGTATCGATAATAAAGACTATTTCAATTTTAATAAGATTTACCAAAAAATATTTCATGTACAGATTCGACTTCTTACTACTGACTTCACCACTATTATAAATTAAGGATCAGCCTGTATACACCTGGATGGTTCTGATTTACCAAGTCGGTGGTGCTGTTGTCAGTTTTTTTTTTTTAATTTTCAACCAAAACAGGTCTATGGGAGTGCAACCACTACCTACCGGATCCGCTAGTAAAAATAAAAAAATAAATTGGGTTTTTAAATAAATAAATATTACTTATCTATACATATAATAAAACAGTACCATAGAGAAATCAATGTGCGCGTTTCACGCAAAAAGTACAGAACCGATTTTAACGAAATCATTGTATAGTGATGGCTAATAAGCTAAAAAATAAAGATAATAATAACTCGAGTGAATTCCTTATATAGGATACCTTTTAGTATAGGAAAATCTTTTATTCCCACGGGAAAACATAATAATAGGTTTTATGGAGTCGTTTTTTGAAATATACAATATACATGTCTAACGCTGGCTAAACCTTAAGAGATACCTCACAATAATGTACTAGAAAATTGTAGATATTAAAACGGCCTACAGAAAATTCTGCAATAGCATAAGTCTCTCTCCTAAGATACACTCGAAATAACTATACATATCTATTTAAAACGTATATAGGGACGCACCTGAGCGAGGGTAAGTCCATAATAAACTAATAAAAAAGTCGCTAACAAATAGAAAATTAGTTTGAAATACCATTCTCATACTAGTCTGCCAGATTTGTTGACATTTATGATTATTGCTCCGCTCTATTAGATAGAAGCATGATAATATACAGCCTATAGCATTCCTCAATAAACGGGCTATCGTATGCAAAAATAATTTTTCAAATCCGATTAGTAGTTCCTGAGATTAGCGCGTTCAAACAAAGTGACAAACTCTGCCTCTTTATAATATTAGTATAGATTTTAATAAAAAAAATATAATTATGAAGCCACAATTATTACGATATTCTATGATCTCACTACATACAAGAATTGAAGTCATGACCTCTCAGATCGTTAGTAATATTTTCTATAGTTTAATTATTAAATTGATAAGGTATTTTGTAAACATAATTACTAGCACGTGGTCTATAACAAACATTTACTGGGTCAATGTTCATTACACTATTATGTTCACTGATAATAATAAATTAAAAATTATTAAAAACAAACTATATTTTTTATATTTGTTATTTTTTTGAAATAAAACTTCTTTAGAATCGTTGTGATTTGAAACTCGATGTAACGAAAATGCGAGTCTATAAAGAGACAAACACATAGATCTATAATTGGTGGATACCAAAACGCCAGATATTATGTGTTGTCAGATTTTATTACAAGGTTTTATTTAACTTGCTATGTCTGTGTGTATGTTTGTTCGGGTCAAATATTGCAACTGAATTTTAAGCCAGTTATCAAGCGATTGAGCTAAAATTTTGCATACACGTTTAGTTTTGATGACAAGGCATGGTTAGATAATTGAAGACATTGTAAATCCAATATGGCAGATTCCCAACGATAGTGGACTGTTTTTTGTGCACTCCCATGATATATATATATATAAAATAAAAGGGTTAGCAGAGAATAATACAAATAAATACATAAAAAATAAACTTTAAATTAAATCAAACCCATATTTACTAGAATTACATTACACAATTCATATGATAAAAAGCTGCTTTTTAATTTAGTTTTTTAATATTCATTTATTTTTGTTAAGTGAAAATGCGATTTTTTTTTCAGATCATGTCAAGTATCGTCTATCTAAGAATTTTGGGATATGTAGCGACGATAGCGATGCATGTAGGGAATATGGCGTATTTGAATTTCAATATCAAGAAAGAGCTTATCGATGATCCAGAATTGAAAACTTTTGGAAAGTTGCAACCGCGATACTTTACTTGTTGGACATTTGTAAGTTAATTTTTTCGCGTTTAAAAATTTGAAATCGCCTCGCTTCGCTCAGGTGCGTCTTATCTATACATATAATAAAATTGTAACTAAGCTGAATCTGTACATTATTTTTTTTTTAAATCTTATTGAAATAGATATTATTATCGATACAGAGGCCGAATCTATAGTTTTTAGAATTTTTGTGTGTCTGTCTGTCTATTACCGCATCACAGAAAAACCACTGGAGGGATTTTGATGAAATTTGGTATGATGATAGCTGGTTATCCGGGTTAACATAAAAGATACTTTTTGCCGCGGAAAAATATCTAATTTCTGAGAAAAAATACAAAAACTGCATTGTAAGAGTATACTAATATGTAAATCCTCAGAACTTGGTTTTTGGTCATCTGAACGCAGGCGGAGCCGTGGGCAATGCTAGTAACAAATATATAAACAAAGTTCTGATTTTTCTTAGGTTAAAAAATAACATACCGTGTATAAGACATATAAAAATAAACCATATATCTTTATAGTATTATTAGTTATTTAATTATTGTAACCTATTTATAACCTGTAATAAAACTGGTATGAACGAAGGTTAGTTGTTGTAAAATTGTTTTAATAAAAAATTTCCTTCAAATTGAATAATCTATATGGATAAATAAAATTAAAGTGTCCGTTTGTAATGTCAAAATAACAGCTTTTTACTAAATGCATATGAAATAATATACAGTACTTAAAAGAAAAACACAACTTTTGAAAAAAAATTCTGTCTGTCTTTGTCTGTCTGTTTGTTTCGGGTTATCTCCGAAACGGCTGGATAGATTTTGACGGAACTTTCAATGACAGATAGCTTGATGTTATAAAGAGTAATTTAGGGTACTCTTATTCTAGAAAAAAAAATAGTTGTTCTAATAAGAATAAAACATACTCAGAGACACATCTAGGAGGGAGGGTGAGTCGCTAGTTATATATAGCTATAAATGCGAAAGTATGTATGTGTGTAATGTGTATGTTACTCCTTCACGTTGAAACGTCTGGACGAAATTTGATGAATTTTAGTACACGGATAGACTGAGTAACAGATCCACACGTACAGATCAAACACATAACCCTACTTAGGGCTTCACCGCAATCGAGTAATAAAATTAATATGAATAAAAAATTAAGAATAATACTAGGTTGAAATTTTAAATTGAGAAAGTATTAAATGCGTTCATGTTGCTAATGACTTATTTTTTTTATTTCGATATTATAACACCACGTTTTATAAAAAACAATGGACCCAGTTACGCAAAAAACAGCCATGTGCGTAAAAGTACCAACAGAGTTATAAGCATTTTTCTGTCGATAGTTGCACTTGGGTTATGTTTTGTTTTTCTGGTTATTTTAAAATTGAACAATATTTATATAAGTATTGGTTATTTTTTTATAATTATATTATTTTTCATAATAAAATGCTTATAACTCTGTTGGTACTTTTACGCACATGGCTGTTTTTTGCATAACTGGGTCGAAATGATAGATACAAGCGGAAAAACTGACTTTTAGTTTTTTATCTTAAACACGCAGAGTCTAAAGTTAATTAAATTGTATGATTCGCACTAATAATTAATCTGTGCACATTTAAATTTTAGTCTTTTTTCGAAGAGAAGATTCTAGCATCTTTTTCTTTTAAAACTGTGCAATTGTTATACTTTATGGTGTATTTTCTATCTTTTTCAGTTCCTACAAATACTTCACGCGATTGTAGGTCTAATATGTGATTACCTCATAATAAGTAACGCTAAAAATAAGGTTTATAAGCTACCGAAATATTTGAAGGGTTTTAAGAATACTTTATTCAGTGCAGTATTATGGCCATCGACATGGGTAAGTATAATCTATACATCCATACTAATATTATAAATGTGAAAGGGTGTTTGTTTGTTTGTTTGTTTGTTTGTTTGTTTGTTTGTTTGTTTGTTTGTTTGTTTGTTTGTTTGTTTGTTTGTTTGTTTGTTTGTTTGTTTGTTTGTCTTTCTTTCATGTCGAAACGGCTTGGCGGATTGGCGAGTTTTTTTGTGTGGAGATAGTTGGAGGGCTGAAGAGTGACATAGGCTACTTTTTACCGCGAAGGATTATCTCTTTCACACAGGAAAACACGTTATGATACAATCCAAAAAAATACTTATGATCACAATTACTTGAAACTTGGTATAAATGCTCTTCAATATGATTAATTAAATAGGTGCTTTTGCATTTTTTGAAATTCATCCCATAAGGGGGTAAAATAGCGGATGAAAGTTTGTACGAAACCTATCATTTTAGAGTTTTATTTGTAGTATTAGTGCGAGCGAAGCTGAAGGTCTGCTAGTATTATAATAAAATTCTGACACACATTATATATTTTTTTGGAAAATCTTATCAAACCGGCCATTATTATCTAACTAAAAAACTACTGGACAGATTTATATGATACTAGCGACACACCCCCGTTTCGCTCGGGTTTGTCCCTAGCTTGCTTCCCAATACAAACTTTCATCCCCATTTTCACCCCCTTAAGATAAGAGAAGAAGAAGAAGACTTACGGGATAAAAAGTATCCTATGTCCTTCCCAGGGATTCAAACTATCTACTTACCAAATTTCATCTAAATCGGTTCAGTAGATCCAGGGATTACGCCCTACAACGTCACAAACTCACAAACTTTACCTCTTTATAATATTAGTGCAGATAAAAGATTATTTTTAAAAATGTTTCTTTTTTAACATTAATTCATTATATTGCAAGTTATTTCCTTTAATTTAACAGAGTCAAGATGTAATTTACACCGGTTTTTTGCAGGTGGTGTTTACAGTATTCTGGTCTCTATTTCTATACGACAGACAGCTCATATTCCCAACTTTCGTGGACAAAGTGTTAACTACAACCTCTAATCATATTATGCACACAGCTATCGTAGGTATGGAAATATTTTTGTATTTTAAAGTTTTGAGATTTAATTAGAACTTGTTATGGCTTTATATGGGGATTGAACATCTTTTGCCTACAGTTAAAATAAAAAAAAAAACATTTTAAAGATATTTACGTGACCGTAGAATGTACAAGGGACTTGATGTTCAATATATCTCTAATATAATAATAAAATAATCTTTTTAGTTTATGAAGCAAAAAAACTTTATCTATCTCTATACAATGATATTAACAATAAACGTAGCTAAAACATATTGATAATATCCGCACTAATATCATAAATGTGAGTGTGTTTTATTTGTTTGTTTGTTCTTTCAAGTCAAAACAGAGTGATAAATTGGCGTCATTTTAACATAGGCTACTTTCTACCGCTGGAGATTATCTCACTCCAAACGCGAAAATTATTTGTGATCAGAATTACTTGAAACTTGCTATTATTGCTCTTCAATACAATTAAATAATTACACGTTTACATTTTTCGAAATACATTCCTACCTACTCACCTTTTTTAAGGTTTTTTTTTGTAGTTTTAGCCCGAACGAGATTCTGCTAGTATCATCACTACATAGTATAAAACAAAGTCGCTTTCTCTGTCCCTATATCCCTATGTATGCTTAAATCTTTAAAACTACGCATCGGATTTTGATGTGATTCAAGAGGAAGGTTTTAGTATATAATTTGTTAAGTTTTTGTATACATTGACTAAAATATAACGATATTTGTTGGAGGTGTCGGAAAAAATAATACGTCTGGGAGCTTTCAACGAAAACGCTGCCTAAACCCTTTGAGATATAACAAAATAATGTATGGTGGAATTGTGTATCTTATATAGGTCTACAGAAAAGTCCACGATGGCATATGTCTATCTCTTAAGGATAACATACTATATCCATTTTAATTTAAAACGTACCTAGGACGAATCCGAGCGAAGCGAGCGTGAGTCGCTAGTTGATGTATAAGCTAAAATGTGTTATTGAAATAAGATCTAAGTAGCGTGCGTAACGTGAATTTATCCAACAATAAGCGGTTCTATGCTTCAGAGAACATATAATATATCATTACGTCTTTTTAAATAAAAGTCGGATTCTCTTGCGGTTTTAACTTGATTCTTTTAAAATGTGTACGGTGCCATTTCTCTTTTCACCCAAATCAATATTTCATTTTGTTGGTAGAAGCTGTCTGTTATAACTAAACTAGCAGTATCCGCGGCTTCGTCCGATCAAAATTCCGATCGCTACCAAACTACTACACATTGGTTTTTATATACATATTATACGGCTAGGTTTAGTTAAAATTTAGTTAAAATAATTTATACATATAATAAAATTGTAACTAAGCCGAATCTGTACAATAAATATTTTTTTGAAATTCTTATTGAAATAGACATTATTGTCGATACAGAGGCCGAATCTATAGTTTTTAAAACGTTTGTCTGTCTGTCTGTCTATCTGGAGGGATTTTGATGAAATTTGGTATGATGATAGCTGGTTATCCGGGTCAACATATAGGATACTTTTTACTGCGGGAAAATATCTTATATTTTAGAAATCTATACTAAACGTTAAAACGTAAGTAGAGACGAACCCGAGCGGAGCGAGCGTGAGTCGCTAGTATAAATTAATTAATTAATTTTTAAATTAATTAAATTAATTAATTTTTTTGTAATTCTAACCTAGTCATTTTTTTTTGTTGTCCTTTGTAGAGTTTTTTTGCAGTAACTTTTGTTAAAATTTTATTATATTGTTTTAATATTTAAATTAATCATGTTTACTCTACCTGTGACATATTTATAGGTGGAAACTTTGCCGGTGTGTGGATGTTTTAGTTTTTAATTATTTTTAAGAATTATCTCACTGTTTGTTTCCCAAAAGTTTATAAATAAATAATAATAAAGAAAATAATGCCCATTCACGCGTGTTTGTCCGCGCGACCGGCAGCATTACAGATATAGTTCTGCTGCTCCCATTTCCATATTTTATTTAAAAAATCAAGTATTACAAAGCCTATAGCACTTCTGTGATGGTAAGGAATATTTAAAAATAACATAAAGCCAAAGAGTTGCTTTTTGTAGATTCAACGCGGACGGAGCCGCAGGCTGTGCTAGTTTTATATTATTAGTATAGATAATAACTGTCGGTTGCCATGTCTAAAGAATTTGAAACGGTGGCAACCAAAAAAAAAACAAAAACGCGTAACTATAGTTACTTTTAGAATTATCAATATTCACGTAAATACAAGCGTAAATACAAGAAAATATTATAAAAATCATGTCATTGTATCAATCGTCTATTGTATCAATAATATACTGAATTATTATTTTTTATTTGACAGGTGTAGTTTTGTGGGAGGTAATTTTCCTACCAAGGACTGAACCTAGATCTCATAAACGAAACCTATTTCATTTAACATTCCACTTGCTATTATATTTTGCTGTGTAAGTATTATTTTAGATATATAAAAATCAATTGCTGTTCGTTCGTTTGTCTCGCTAAAACTCAAAAACGGCTGGACCGATTCGAATAATTTGTTTTGTTGTAAAACCTATAGTTTTAAATGTAGCTTATCGCACGTATTAAAATAAATTATTATTATTATTAATATTTGTTTGTTTGTTTACTTATTTGAACGTGCAAATCTCAGGAACTACCAATCCGATTTGAAAAATTCTTTTTGCATCAGATAACCCGTTTATTGAGGAAAGCTATAAGCTATAGATCATCATCCTATTATTGAAGGCAGCGGAGCAATAATATAATACATTAAAAGGGGAAGCGCGGGATAGCCGCTAGTTTTAATTAACCCCTGACGCAAAAAGAGGGGTGTTATAAGTTTGACGTCGATGTCTGTCTGTTTGTGTGTGTGTCTATCTGTAGCATTGTAGCTCTCAAACAGATGAACCAATTTAGATGCGGTTTTTTTCATTTGAAAGCCAGTTTCCTTGCGTTAGTTCTTAGCTATATTTGGTTAATATCAATCCAACAGTGTAAGAGTATCAGCTCTTTTCCAAAATGATGTAAGGCATTTTGGCGTATGATTACTCGATTAAGTGCTTCACGCGTGCCAGTGTAATCGTTAATTGACAATTAATTTGCGTAGGGAGTTTTTAATTTTTTAATTATAATAATTATGTTTTTTTTACAGTCTAGTCTACACTTACATTGAACATGGTGTGTGGATCTACCCCATTTTCTCTAAGCTTTATGGCACTATATTTTTCCCCATACTTCCTATCATTATAGGGGTTGTGGCTATAGGTTTTTATTACCTTCAGTGGAGTTTAACTAGACTTTTTTGGGGAAATAAATCGAAAGCAAAGAAAATTAGATGATACTAATATATTGGTAATGTGGCCTTTAATGGTGGATGATTTATAAATAAATATGTTTATATGTCGAGTGATTTTATTGTTTTATCCCATTTTATTTTGTAACTAGCGACTGACATCTCTCTTTTGCCGGGTTCATCCCTGGCTTGATTCCCCATACAAAATTGTCATCCCCATTTTCACCCCCTTACGGGTTGAAAATGCCCTGATTTCCGGGATAAAAAGTATTCTATATCCTTTCCAGGATCTCGAACTATCTTCTTACCAAGTTTCATCGAAATCGGTTCAGTAGATCCAGAGATTACCCCTACAACGTCACAAACTCACAAACTTTACCTCTTTATAATATTATTATAGATAATAATAAGGTCCTCTTGAATGACGAATCCCATTTAGCCAAGCCAACTGTATCTATATATCGTCTTCTTAGTATCTACTTATTCAACATATGTGTTACATGTTGTACTTTAGTTTTTTTCCTATATTTCAATAACAAAACTTTATTTCTAAGATTATATATGTACATATACATATCTATACAGAAAATACACCGCAATCGCACCGCTGCCAATCGACAGGGAGTTCACGCTCACACATTCGACAACACGTTTGGCTAGGTTGGTAGTGACCCTACTTGCTGTTGCAGCGGTCGCTGGTTCGAGTCTGCTGGAGGCATTCATATGTGTGATGAGCACGAATGTTTGTACTCCAGTCATGGGTGTTTATATTTATAATATGTATGTATTTAAAAGTTATATATGTATAGTGTATCAACTATCTGGTATCCAAAACACAAGCTTTGTAGCTTACCATGGAACTAGATGGTGCTGTGTGTCCTAACACTTAATGTTTCAACACTTACATTGCATCCCAAATGGGGGACCATTGGTTGTACGGGAGTACAGGTTTCAGAGGAATTTCCTCCCACGGACCATTCTGCTGTAGAATGAACACCCTGCCGAGGTTTTCCCAGAGGGCTACAGTATGGGATCCTTCAAAAGGGGAGTAAATAGGTTTTTTAAGGGTCGGCAACGAGCATGTGATGCCCCTGATATTGCAGGCGTCCATACGCTACGGTAACCGCTTACCA
Organism: Brenthis ino; assembly: GCA_921882275.1. Lineage (NCBI taxonomy): Eukaryota > Metazoa > Arthropoda > Insecta > Lepidoptera > Nymphalidae > Brenthis > Brenthis ino. The sequence continues at coordinate 22,467,620 of OV170231.1, forward strand.
ACAGGCGGGCCGTATGCTCGATTGCCACCGTCGTGTTATAAAAAAATACACTAATCTTTTCGGGTTCTAAAAGTAAAATGTGTATTTAATACAAATAGAATGAACATTTAAAAGTCAATAATTGTGCATTAAAATCTCTTTCGGTAAATTGGTCGTTTGGACAAATAAGTATTGAGATGACGATATATTGTGTGCCTTTTCATTATTATCACTCATAATCTGATGGGACCTGATGAAAGAATTTGACACTAGTGGAATGATCAGGGGCAGAACCGATTGGAGAACATCTTACCTAATTCCAGAGGTCAGCTGTGTTAACCTGAACATTGAAAAATTTTATGCCACGAAACCTGTTTTAAATAAAACATATTTATACACATATACATATAATCAAAATATTTTTTCAGATTTTGTTGTGGTTTTGTTTTATATTTTTGTTCCTGAAAAATTGAAGTTATATTTAAATGTCAAATATTCGCGTAAACCTCATATAGAAAATATTACAAAAACTAAATAACGGTACTTGATCATACCTACGAGTAGGACTCGAAGTTATTTTTTCTTTAATTAATTTTAAATAATATGTCAATGAATTAAAGCCATCTTAAATATGCGTAAGAACTAACTTTTACTTGTTCAATCTATAGTAATATTATAAATGTGAAAGTTTGTGAGTATGGATGTTTGTTACTCTTTTTCGCCAGAACAGTGAGCGGATCTAGATGAAATTTACCACAGAGATAGATTATAGTCTGGAATAATATATTGGCTAATTTTTATTCCGTAAAAATGTACGGTTCCCGTGGGATAGGTTTGTTTTTCTTTTCCTATAACTTTAGGATCTTAACACAGGTAGGAGGAGTACATAGTTTGAAGTTAGTGGTTGTGTAAAAATCATCTTCTATACGTATAATAAAATTCTGAGTCAAATTATTATCGATACAGAGGCCGAATCTATAGTTTTTAGAATTTGGTCTTTCTGTCTATCTGTCTGTCTAGGGACGCATCACGAGAAAACCACTGGACAGATTTTGATGAAATTTGGTATTATGATAGCTGGTTATCCGAGTAAACATATAGGATACTATTTACTGCGGGAAAATATCTAATCTCTGAGATATCTATACTAAACCTTAAAACTTAATTGCGATTATATAAAAACCTAGAAGTTCATAACAATTATTTTTTCATAAAGTGGCGTCACGTAATCACGTAAATCACGTTTGTACTATATTTTTAATTTTATGAGGACATTATAATGAGAAATTAATAAAAAAAATATAGATAACGCTTTCTTTGACCACGACAAAATAATTTATTTGGTTTTACGACCATAATCATTTAATATTTATTTTTATTTTTGAACTATGAAAGAATATACGGAATTATTATTAACAAGAAAAAGTAAGTATATTTTTTCCATCTTTAAAATAATAACAAACTTTAATAAAATCACTACAAATTATAAAATAAAGTCCCCCCGCGTCCGTCTGTCTGTCTGAACGTGATACACTCAAAAATTGTCCATCGGATTTTCATATGTCACTCTTCAACCCTAAAACTATGTCCACACAAGAAATAATGCATATCCGTCACTCTGTTTCAACGTGAAAGAAGGACAAACAAACAAACACATTTTTACATCTATATAAATAAAAATGAATCACCAAAATGTACATATGTATGCGCATAGCTTCCGACCGACTGCACCAAATTGGGTGATTCTTTTTTTGTGTTTGTTTTTTTTATGTATGTTCACCGATGACTCGAACACGCCTGAACCGATTTGCATTTTTTTTGTTTTAAAGGGTATACTTCCCAGGTGGTCCCATATAAATAGGTTTTAAAAAAAATCTACAATAAATATATTTTTTAAATAAATTGTTTAATCGAATATGTTATTAAAAACCCTTCTTCTTACCTGCTTATTACGTCTACACTAAAAATGGAAAAATAAAATCTTAAAAAAATAATAAAAACCACATTCTCATTCTCTATATTATAGCTATAGGTTCTATTATAGGTATCTATTCTAAATGAAAGCCCCCGTTTAATTATTTTTTACAATTTAGTACCTGGAAGTCGGTTTTTTTAAAGTTGTTTATTGTCAGGAAGTTTTGTATAGAAGAAAATTAAAAGGAAAAAAATCACTAAAATTAGTTTTTTTTTAAATCTCATGATATGTGAAGTAAGTGAAGTAGTTTTATCCCGGAAATCATCCCCTAAGGGGGTAATAATGGGGATGAAAGTTTGTATGAGGAAGCATTTGTAAAATATTAGTATGTGTTACAAAAACACAAAAACCAGACTGTGTAAAAAGCATAATAAAAAGATAATACAATAGAAAAAGATAAGACAATTTGATATACCAAATAACTTTAAACTTAAGCAGTAATTATATTTTTGGGATCACATAAACCTCTTTACGTTCGGCTTGTTTCTTAAAAACACAGAAAAGTTGCAAATATCATACTTCTATATTAAATGTGAAAATTTGTGTGCGTAACGTAATTTTTTATCCATGTTAAAAGGGCTAGATGTATTTAAATCTATACATATAATAAAATTGTAACTAAGCCGAATCTGTACTTTAAATATTTTTTGGAAAATCTTATTGAAATAGACATTATTATCGATACAGAGGCCAATCTATAGTTTTTTCAATATTTGTCTGTCTGTCTGTCCGTCCGTCCGTCCGTCTATCCGGGTCAACATACAGGATACTTTTTAGTTTTTACCGCGGGAAAATGTCTCATTTCTGAGAAAAAATACAAAAATTGCAATGTAATAGTATACTAATAATATGTATGTAAAACCTAAGAATCTGGTTTTTGGTCATTTCAACGCAGGCGGAGCCGCAGGCAATGCTAGTACATGTTATAAATATAAACAACCATGACTGGAGTACAAGCATTCATGTTCATCACACAAATAAATGCCCACCGCGGGACTCGAACCCGCGACCGTTGGCACAACATGTAGTAGTACTATTCTGTAATACATATAACAGGCTACTATTAGTAATTAAATTTACCAAAAGATAAAGTTGCTTTTATAAACACATAACAAATTAGTAATAAAGCAAAATCTATACGTCATGTAATATTTTAGAATGAAAAGACACTTTAATCTATCTATACTAAATAGTAAATACTAATATTATAAAGAGGTAAAGTTTGTGAGTTTGTGACGTTGTAGGGGGTAATCTTTGGATCTACTGAACTGATTTAGATGAAATTTAGTATGAAGATAGTTTGGGACCCTGAAAAGGACATAGGATACTTTTATCCCAGAAATCACCACAGGGGGTGAAAATTGGGATGAAAGTTTGTATCGGGAAACAAGCTAGGGACGAACCCGAGCGAAGCGAGGGTGAGTCGCTAGTACTAATATCATAAATGTGAAAGCTAAGATGTTTGTAACTCAATCACACCAGAACGGCTGAACGAATCTAGATGAAATTTGGCACAGAGATAGATTATAGTCTGGAATAGTACACAAGCTACTTTTTATCCTGAAAAAATGTACGGCTCCCGTGGGATAGATTTGTCGAGATATAATAAAAATATCCTCTTGTAGTTTCTGCATAAATAGAATTAACATTCCTTTCCTTAAAGTAGGTTTGTATACAAGCAGGTCAAGCCTTAACAAAATTTCACATTCATATCAAGAAATTCGACGAGAACTGGAAAAGTAAAACAATTAATTTTTTTTATATGAATGATCTACATATTAAAAGCAACTTTCAAAAAAAGAGTTAAACTCTCGACCACTTTTAATGATCCCTCGTACCGTTACATTTAGTAATAATTACTTCACTTTCATATCATAATAGAGCTCTCATAATATTAGCCGGTCCAATTTAACAAAGTTGTCTTGGCATATAATTTGATTTTTATGTCAAAGGAATAAGATACAATGTGGTGTGGTTTTACGGAATTAATAGAAATTTATTTTTTTCTTATTATACTAGAGCGTGATCGATCTAATGCATTCCACTTTTTACAGTCAAGCGCATTTGTGTTGCCAGTATTTCAAAATACCCTTTTTAAAGAGAGATATTATAAGATTTTTGAATAACATTTTTTTTTGTTTCGTAATGAAGTTTTCTTATTATTTATACGTACTTATTTAAATGAGAGACAGGTTATTTTTAATTATTAATTAACCTGAATATTAAAATAAAAAATATATTAATCTTATCATATACATATATAATCTATACATATAATAAATATCATATATAAAACTAGCAACTCACCTTCGCTCCACTCGGTTTCGTCCCTACTTACGTTTTAACGTTCAGTATAGATTTCTCAGAGATAAGATATTTTCCCGCAGTAGAAAAATTCATTAAAATCAGTCCAGTGGTTTTCTCGTGATGCGTTCTAAGGCAGACAGAAATATATCAAAATTCTAAAAACTATAGATTCGGCCTCTGTAATATATAATATATGACTGGCAAAATAAAAATAGGTATATAATTCAGTCAAAATAAAAGAAGAATAGGTAACAGAAGATTTATTGTACAAATGAAAAATCTAATATTAACAAAATACATTGTTGAAATTCAAAAATATGTACTAATTCATTATATCGTGTAACACGACTGTTTATAGATATATAGGGCTATTGTACAAATTAGTGCATTTGTATTACGAAACCTTTGCTAATAAAATAGTCCTTAAGCAATATAATTAAAAAGGCCTTAAAATACGTCATTAAAACGTGGTAACACTGACATGAAATGAAACCCAAACATTCGGCTAAGGCATGGCCTTAGCGCTGCACGTATAGGTTGTTAAAAAAAAACTCTCAAATGGCTTTATTTTCCCGCGTTTTAAGGCGCGCTTCGCCTTTTATTCAAAAACGATTTGATTCAACAGTTTCTAGTTTAACTAAAGATGAAATGCTAGTATTATTGCGACCGCCATTTTCTCGCTGGAGTAATATTATACGTGAAGCAGAGAAAGTTTTGGGATATCCGACATCTTTTATGAATTTAAGATGCCTTTTGAGTGACGAATTTGCTAATTTGGCATTGTATTTACGGAAAGTGGTAAGTTTTTTTTAATTTTTTATTAAGCTATACATATAAAAAATTTCTGAGTCGAATCTGTACATTAAATATTTTTTTTGGAAAATCTTATTGAAATAAACATTATTATCGATACAGAAACCGAATATATAGTGTTAAGAATTTTGTTTGTCTGTCTCTCTGTCTGGGAACGTATCGCGAGAAAACCACTGGATATATTTTGATGAAATTTGGTATGAGGATAGTTGGTTATCCGGGTCAACATATAGGATACTTTTTATTGCGGGAAAATATCTCATTTCTGAGAAATCTATACTAACCGTTAAAACGTTATATTATTATTACATATATGATATTTATGTTTAAGTTGATGTTTATTAATCTTATTATTTATGAGGAACACGTTTTTTTATATTTTTAATTACTTTTCATGATTGTGGTAAATTATCTTTTTAATATGTTTTGAAGTAACATAAATTCTACATAAATTACCTTATGTATTTTTTTTAAACTAAAATAATAAATACAAATTAGCTACATATTAACAAAATAATCCAAAATGAATAAGCATTAAGTATCTATACATATAATAAAACTGTAGAGGTCGAATGTCTGTACATAGAAAAAAATGCTAAAAACCGAGTCAGAGTGATGTAAAAAGAGAAATAGAACAAATCCAGATTTTTTTCAAATTTTCTCTGTCTGTTTGTCTGTTTGTATGGGCTACCCTCCAAAACTGTTAAACCAATTTATATGAAATTTTGCATGGTGGTACTTTATATCCCTGGTCAACATTTTAGATAATTTTCATCCCGGAAAATTAAAGAGCTCCTGTGGGATAGTTAAACAACTATAATAATTTATATAGCTTAGTACACAAAAACTACTGATTGGATTTCACTGAAATTTTACAATCATATAGTTCATATATTAGAATAACAAATAGGCTACTGTTTATCCCGGAAAAATGTACGGTTCCCGTGGGATAAATTTGTTTTTGTTTGTCTAGTCTAATATTGAATAAATATGATCGCATAGTTTCACTGGCTTTCCACTCGTACGGGTAAACAAACTTTCAACGACGTTTCCTAGCTTACTTTCATACAAATATTTACTGCGACATTACATTCTATTAATTTTATTAAAAAAATTATGCACCGAATATATAAACCGGTCCAAACCGGTTCAAAATATCTTTAACTATTAAATTAAGTCTGTAATTGAACTAACACTGTGTTTAGACTTCATCAGGTTAATTTTTAACTAATGTTCGCATTTTGGTCGAAAACTGCTTACAATTTTTTTAAATGATATCTAACACTAAATCTCGTCAATAAAAAAATTGGTTGTCAAACAGAGGAAGAAAGAAAGAAAAAAGAGTATAGATTTGTCCACTGAAATATATTACACGCACGTTAAAAAGATTAACGTATGGGTAGAATGTCAAAAAATCTGTTCTTGGCGATTATCTATATGTATATAATACAATTGTAACTAGGCCGAATCTGTACATTAGATATTTTTTTGAAAATTTCATTGAAATAAACATTATTATCGATACAGAGGCCGAATCTATAGTTTTAGAATTTTTGTGTCTGTCTGTCTGTCTGTTACCGCATCACAGAAAAATACTAGAGAGATTTTGATGAAATTTGGTATGGTGATAGCTGGTTATCCGGGTCAACATATAGGATACTTTTTACCGCGGGAAAATATCTCATTTTTGAGAAAAAATACAAAAACTGCAATGTAAGAGTATACTAATATTTAAAACCTAAGAATTTGGTTTTTGGTCATCTGTACGCGGGCGGAGCCGCGGGCAATGCTAGTTCAGAATATATATATGTAAAACATTATAACGGGTTGTCCCATTATCTCTTATAACTTTAATATAATACATTTTTTTGCACGCCAGGTCATTAAACCTGTTTTCTTCGGTAAACATATACTAGAAAATATATATACGCATGATACGAGTACCTTCTCTTTGTACTCAATTGCGGAAAAGCCGAAAAGGAAGTTGTGTGTGTATGTATGTCTGACCCAATGTTCCATAGCAATTACTTGATAACTTGACCGATGATTGATGTATTATACGGCATTAGATTCGTCTTGTTAACGCGAGTGTCAAATAGTATATTTTAATTTATAATTATTAAAAAATACCTTTTTCTACTCTGTCTGTTAGCAGATCACAGTCCGCATGCGTTCAGATGACCAAAAATAAATTGTTAGGTTTTACATATTAGTATACTCTTACAATGCAGTTTTTGTATTTTTTCTCAGAAATGAGATATTTTCCCGCGGTAAAAAGTATTTTTTATGTTGACCCGGATAACCAGCTATCTTCATAACAAATTTCATCAAAATCCGTCCAGTGGTTTTTCTGTGATGCGGTAACAGACAGACAGACAAAAATTCAAAAAACTATAAATTTGGCCTGTGTCGATAATAATGTCAATTTCAATAAGATTTAAAAAAAAATATTTAATGTACAGATTCGACTTAGTTACAATTTTATTATATGTATAGATAAAGACAAATCATTACAGTACCTCTTTCTTCTCTGTGTTATCAACCAAAAAAAATAGATAATTTTCGAGTTTCAACCACTGGACAAGCACTAGCTATTATTAAATATCTTCCTTCCTTTAAATCGTATACAGTAAAGTATACGAGAAATAAACGGTATTACTGCAAGCGTAAAATTTATGCTATTCCACTGCACTATTGAAGCAGTAGCTACTATTACTTTATATGAGGATCTATGTATGTGCATTTGCTATTTAAACCAATATTTATTTAAACTGGACAGATAGAGACAACAAAATGATTCTTTTAAGTCATTATATATTTGGCATATTTGGTTTATACTTAAAAATAAAAACAAATCTATCCCACGGGATTCGTACATTTTTTTCAGGATAATAAGTAGCCTTTGTGCTATTCCAGATTATAATCTATCTCTATGGCAAATGTAATCCAGATCCGTTCAGCCGTTCTGGCATGATTGAGTAACAAACATCCAAACATTTAAACTGTTATATTTATAATTTTAGCATTTAGCATATTACAGTATGTTAGTCAATTTTGGAACATAGATATATATATATATATATATATAATAATTTTTTAAGGTATTTCTTTTAATCCTGTCCTCGGCCGTTAGGCAAAAACGTGGTGAAATCGTCTCAAATTTTCATAATATTAAAACTCACATCCTCTCCTATAATCAAGGGTGCAAAGACCTTCATTTTTTCTAACATAAATTAACTGAACAGCATGTAGTTTCTGAAGAATGGGTTGATATTGTTATGGAATGTAAAATGTCATTTATACATATAATAAAATAAGCCGAATTTGTACTTTAAATATTTTTTAGAAAATCTTATTGAAATAAACATTATTATCGATACAGAGGCCGAATCTATGGTTTTTAGAATTTTTGTCTGTCTTTTACCGCATCACAGAAAACCACTGGAGGGATTTTGATGAAATTTGGTATGATGATAGCTGGTTATCCGGGTCAACATATAGTATACTTTTTACCACGGAAAAATGTCTCATTTCTGAGAAAAAATACAATAACTGCACTGTAAGAGTATACTAATATGTAAAATCTACAAATTTGGTTTTGGTCGTCTGAACGCGAATGCTAGTAATTTTTATAAATTTGAATTGTATATTATTTTTGAAAGTACATATTTTCAATGTGTGGTTGAGCAAAAGTTACGAAAATACTCATTTGTTGCTTTAAATCAAAATTATAATTAGTATTACCTTATATGGTTATGCAAACACTGACTCCAAGAATCTATAACCTCGGGGGCTTAGTAATTTTACTAAGTTTATAATATAATTATTACATTCATTTAAAAAATGAAATTGTCTGATTGTGAGCCATAATTTTCACTTTTTTCAAAAAAAAATGTGAGATATTTCCCGAATATGAATAATTATATTAAATTAAACTAGCGGTTGACCCTCGCTCGGGTTCGTCCCTAGGTACGTTTTATATATATATATATATATATATATATATATATATATATATAGTGGTATATACATGTATGTATGATGAGTTGATGATGTGGTATGATGAGTTTTATATCCCTTACTTGAGAAATTATTGATTCCCCATATAAACTATCATCCTCCTTCTCACCCTCATAATGGATGATTTCTGGGATTAAAACTATCATATATCCGTCTCAGTATCTCAAACTATCTTCATACAAAATTTCATCTAAATCGGTTCCGCGGATTTTTAGTTTGTCCATTACAAACTCACAAACTTACAAACTTTACCTCTTTATAATACTATAGACTAGTATTATAAAGAGGTAAAGTGTACTAATTTATTTATTCTAATTTATAACATATATTAAAACCATGATTTTTTCATATTAGAACATGCATTATATTGATATTTTTTTTTAACGGAAAATATCTAAGCAACGCCGGGGCGGTTTGCTAGTACGTAACATTTACCGTAGCACTATTGATCATTAGTTAACTATGCCAATAACAGTATGTCTTATTACTTTGCAGCTTCCACCTAAATAACCGCAATGTTTACTATATATTTTTTTTAAATAAGAAAAAGAAAACCTATTTAGATAATTTTTTAATTAAAAAAAACTTCTTAAAGACATTAATAGAATTCTGAGTCGAATCTTTTACATTAAATATTATTTGGAAATTCTTATTAAAATAGTCATTATTATCGATACAGAGGCCGAAGCTGTAGTTTTTAGAATTTATGTTTGCCTGTCTGTCTTAGAACGTATTACGAGAAAACCACTGGACAGATTTTGATGAAATTTAGTATGATGATAGCTGGTTCTTCGGCTCAACACATAGGCTATTTTTACTGCGAGAAAATATCTCATCTCTGAGAAATCTATACTAAACATTAAAGCGTAAGTACGGACGAACGCGAGCGGAGCGAGGGCGAGTCGCTATCATCTATATATTATGTACTAGCGTGTTTTCCCGTGGGAATGAGATATTCTCCTGCGGTAAAAAGTATCTTATGTCACTCTCCAGCCCTCTAACTACCTCCACACAAAAAATCACGCCAATCCGTCACTCCGTTTTGACGTGAAAGAAGGACAAACAAACGAACATACTTTCACATTTATAATATTAATAAGCAAGCATTGATCGATTTTGATATCATCTTTGTGAAATTCTAACAATAATTGTATGTTAACAAAAACAATATTTGTATATGTTAATCTTTTCTTTTTTATCCATTCTTGACATTGTCGAATTTAATTTTGCCTTCTAACCTCCAGCCATTGAACAAAAAATTGCAGTAATCTTTATAAATATAATTAATTTGTACAGATAGGAAGGAATACGTTTTATCTTTTATTTCATTTAATTATTCAGGGGTCTTCGTGTTAGAAAAAAGAAGATTAGCCAATCGAAAAATTATAAAATATAACTGAGTAATTTTTTTTTGAGAAATATATTATAATAGTTTATGTTTTAGACACATAATTAAATGATGATGAAAATAAACAAATAAGCTAAATAATAAACAAAATATTTTTATTTTTTCAGGTTGGAAGCAACCATCTGGTAATGCAAACAGCAAAGAACGTGCTATACGGCGACTCCAAGAACCTACAGCCTTGGGGTTTAGTAATTTTACTTTTATCAAAATCGGTTAAAACAGCAAATACTAAAGCATGCGAAAAACAACGAAAATTAGCGGAGCTAACAGAAATGTTGAGAACTGGCCATTTAATTCATCGGAAAATTGTCAATGTACCATATTCAAGAAGATCAAAGGATACAGATTCGATTATATTTGGGAACAAAATTGCAATTTTATTGGGTGACTACCTTTTGGTTACAGCAAATGCAATGTTAGCTAATTTAAAGCACTCTGAGGTTCTTTATATTGTATCAACGGCAACAAAAGATCTGTCTGAGAGTGAATTCTTTGGTGACAGAGACGAACAAAATATGCCTTTGCCAGGAAAACCTAAAGTAACGAAAGACGATCTTGATATAACTTTTGATACATCAGCTATCGACGAAGGCGATGTATTGGGAAAGCCTAAGAAAGAATGGACTGCGAGGACGGTGTACAACGGCGTTAGTTTATTAGGTAGAGGATGTCAGAGTGCAATGGTTTTGAATGAACAAAGTCGTGAAATACAAAGAAATGCATATAATTTTGGCTGTCACGTTGGCCTGTCTTGGCAAGCGGCTGCTGAAATTAAAAAACTTACCGAAAAACACCGATTCTGCCTAACAAGTGCCCCAGTTTTATTTGCTTTAGAAAATAATCCTGACTTATACAAAATTATAGACAGAGCAAAAAACGATGTGAAAGACATTGATTATGAAGATTTGAAGTTTAATATCTTAAAAACGGATGCGATCGACAAAACTGAGATGTTAAGAGAGGAACATGCGAAGAAAGCTATGATGTATATCGATAATATCGGTCAGAACGAATCTGTTGATATGATCAAGAAACTAATTAACACTTATTAACAATAGACTATTCAATAATACCTTCTATACATATAATAATATTCTGAGTCGAATCTGTACATTAAATATTTTTTGGAAAATCTTATTGATAGTCATTATTATCGATACAGAGACCGAATCTATAGTTTTTAATTTTTTTTATGTGTTTGTTTGTATGTCTATGATCGTATCACAAAAAAACCACTGGACAGATTTTAATGAAATTTTGTATGATGATAGCTGGTTATCCGGTTCAACATTTGGGATACTTTTTACTGCGGGAAAATGTCTTTGCGAAATCTATACTAAATGGTAAAACGTAACTAGGGACGAACCCAAGCGGAGCGAGGGTGAGTCGCTAGTTACAAATAAAATCCTGTTGTGCATGTACGGACATAATTTTAATATATTTTTTTAACTTATGGGTACTTATATTCTTTAGCTATACATAATTAATTGTATGTTGTGAAATTCCAGACTTTTTTAATATACCGAAAAAAACGAGGTTTAATATTATAAAACAGAAAAGTTTGTTTTTTTGATTATTTGTTTGATTGAACCCGATAATCTCAGGAACTAAGATGCTGATGTTATGAAAATCTTTATGCACTTAATAACATATTCACTAAGAAAGCTGCAAAAGATATTAATTGATAAATAGCGGAAAAATTATGAATAAAAATGAAAGTAAAACTGCTGGCAATATTTAGTAAGAATAATATAAACTATACAAATGTATAGAAACTGTTCTATTAGTAAAAGGACAAAATAAAGCAAACTTTTCTGAAATATTAAATAATAATCATGATATATAAATTAATTAGACGTTATCTGTAAATTTTCCTTTAGTTAATATATACTAATAAAGATTATTTTTAACTATGCAGAACTATGAAGAATTAAAAATTTAACAATATAGGGGATTGTATTAAATGTTTAAATAAAAACTTATTATTGTTATTTAACCATTTATTTATTTATTTATTTTATTTATTGATATACAATAACTCAAGATACACAATTAACGTTTCAAAAGTGTCTGCAAAAAGAAGTGCATAATCCTAAATTGTGCGCTCTTTTCAAATCTCTTTTGTTCAACAAAAAAGTGACAAAATTAAAACGCACGTTGTTTCGTTTAAAAAAGTACTTTATGTTAAGTGCGTAAGTTCGAATTTGTGTTTAGACAATTAGAACTTTCGATTTTTGATATATATTATGATATATATATATATATATATATATATATATATAAATATATATATATATATATATATATATATATATATAAATAATGGTAGATATTATAAATTATATTCTTTGGTTTGACTTAACGTCACATGTCGACGCCACTTTTTAAAGATACATTTGTTAGGAAAGATGTACCTATGGTTTTAAATATCTAATTTTAAGTATAAGTATTTAACAATAAATAATTTATTTAATAATTTTAAGTATTTAACTACGAACTGTCACTCGTAAAATAACGTTTAGAATTTTATAAATTATATATTTTAAATAAAATCTCATAATATTATATTCCAATAACCTTTTTTATCAAAAAAGTATTAAAATAAATATAATAAATATAATAAACCAATTATTCCGTCATCCGTTAATACATTGTATCTTTTTTTTATAATTTATCTTAATTTATTTTATATATTTATGAGAATTATTTAAATAAAAAATATATTTCATGATTGGTTTATTTTTCCATCACACTGCTATTATTATTTATGAAAAAATTTTTACGTCTGTATGTGGAATTTGCTATATAATTATGTGTGAAATTGTATTTTTGAAATAAAAGGAGACGTAAGATATTATTTAAAGAAATGGAATGAAATGAATAAAAGAAAAAGAGGTTCCCATTATGGCGGCACGGCAACACGCGTGTACTTTGTTATCTGTAGTGTTATCGTATAAAAATAGGTATATACATAAATGCGAAATTTTGGCTGTATGTATAAGCTATATTAGACGCTTAAAATTTTCTAAAGATTTCCTTAACTAAGGTTGGTTGTCTCTTTGATTTTGTGAGCATGTATGGCTGCAAATTCAAAGATCCTGGGTTCGAGTCCAGGATCGGGCAAGTATATTTGATTTTTTAACATTGAAAATGTTTTTTTGTCTGTTTTTTTATGTTTATAATTCTCGTATTATAGTATAGACAGCTAACATAATATATACATACTCGTATATTAGATTTACTAATTCATAGGAAATTAAAATTGTTTACGTTCTAAGCGGTCACAAAAAAGTTGTTCTTATCAAGATAGTTATTAATAATCAATAAATTATTTATCAATATCAAATTAATTTAGAACATACTACGTTTAGTTTTTTAAACTTTTTTATAAAATTTATCTAAATGTGATTATCACATTTTGCTTTTATATAGTGTTTAAGATTTTATATCTAACACGCAATTACTTTGTTGCAAGAAAAAAACTTGTATGTCACAGAAATATTAACGTCGGGAACCAAAATTCAAAATAAATCCGCGAAATTATCCGGAATTAGTAATATAGTTTTATTTAAAATATCAAATATTCGCGTAAATCTAAGAAAGTATTATTACAAAAGTATAAAATTTTTATAGTATTCCTTTAAAGGTCTTAATCTAGATTTCAGAAAGTTCAGTTTTGTGTACATCTTTTTCAGTTTTAATTATTATCATAGATCATTTTTGCAAATAGATTGATATAAATTGAAAGATTTAATAAAACTAGTATTAGCCTGAGGTGGTAGCTCAGTGGTAACGCACGCTTGCTAAACCGAGTGAAACGCATTCAAATCCCGGGTTCGCACATCTGATATTTTCATGTGCGAATCATTTCCAACACGATTACCACTTGTCTTACGGTGAAGGAAAACATTGTGAGGAAACCTGATGTCTGAGAGAACCTAACAAGTTCTCGAAAGACATGTGGAGTCCGCCAACCCGCACTTGGCCAGCGTGGTGGACTATAGCTTGATCCCCCTCGTATTGAAGGGAGGCCCACGCCCAGCAGTGGGACGTTAAAAAGGGCTGAATACAATATTCGCCTAGTGGATGAAATTCGATCATAAGCTTCACGCTGGATGCATTTGGATGATATTTAGGAAATCTTCAGTAATATATAGGCTTAATATTTATACTATTTTGGATATACTGTTTTTATACTGGTCTAGAGTATATTTCTATATTTGTTGAGTTAGATTTCAGTACTTTTCCTCCTCTGTTTGTCAATCGGTTTTCTTTTTTTTTATGCTTAGTGGCTATTGACGAGTTTATATTTTTGAAACAGATATCAATAATGATTAAGCGGCAACCGCAAATGCTAGCCACTAAACCAAAGAGACAGCCAGCTTTTGTTAAGGAACTCTTGTGCAAAATTTTAAGGGTTCACGTTGTACTAATTCTATAAGTTCAGGTTTTGTTTTTTCAGTAAGTAAGAGAAGGATTTTTAGATTTTTGTTAAGAAAATTTCCACGGTACCAAAGAGTAATATAATTATAACGATTGTCAATTATGATGGTTTTAACTACTACATGAACACAAGTATAAGTATTATGCATGTACATATAATAAAAGTCTAACTAAGTCGAATTTGTATCGATACAGAGGCTGAACTTATAGTTTCTAGAATTTTTGTTTGTCTGTCTTTCTGTCTGGGAACGCATCACGAGAAAACCATTGAATAGATTTTGATGAAGTTTGGTATAGTGATAGCTGGTTATTCAGGTCAACATATAGAAACTTTATATTTAGAAATCTATACTGAACGTTAAAACGTAAGTTGGGACGAAACCGAGTGGAGCGAAGGTGAGTTGCTAGTAATAAAAAACTAACGGTACCACACAAGTGAAACAGCAGACGAAAATGAGTATATAATATAGCATTTTACAAATCAAGAAAGGTCTTGAAACTTCAATGTCAGCTGTTTCCGTGATATGCGGATGAAGACGAATTGACATTATACAAAATATAAGTTTGTCATAACTTGTTATAAATAAAATAAATCAATAGATACATATCAAATATTATATTTATTAATATTCAATTCTCAAATTAAAACGTAGAGGCCTCTTATGAGTTTTAAATTTGTTTAGTGCGATTCATCAACAGGCAAGGACTAACACAAAGATAGCCACCGGGTAAGATGGAGGAGAATATGCAAACTAATGGCTTAGGATGAAGTGGAGTTCGGATGAGCTAAAAAACTGGGTTATTGGACAAAACGACCAACTGAAACAAATCGATTGTAATTAATTATATGTGCATATAATTGTATCTAATACTGAGACGAATATTCAACGTAATTATTTCTTAATGGTTTTTAGAAGGCCAAATAAGCGCGGCTTTTTCACCAATGTAGAATGGAAAAATAAGTTTCAGTATTATAATAAAAATATTATTGTAATGATGTTCTCCTGACCGATTCCGGCCACGGCGGCCAATCTCATTGAGACTAGCCAACTGCGCAGGAGATATTATAGTGTACAAGTGTACGCGCAGACACAACGCCCACTAACTATTCCTGTCACTCTCCTACTCCGGTGGGACGACCACTCGACACGCCCGGTAAGAGTTAAGGACCGACGGCTTTACGTGCTCAAATTCTTGTATTATATATAAAAATATAATCAAGAATTTGTATATATATATTATATATATATATATATATATATATATATATATATATGTATATATTATTGGTGTACAAAAATTAACACTTTTTTACAAGCTTTTACGTTTGTTTGTTCAGGTCAAATCTTGTAATTGAATTTTAAAGTAGTCCTCAACCGATTGAGCTGAAATTTTGCATACGCATTTAGTTGGGATGACAATGCATGATTAAGTAATTGACGTAATTCTAAATCCAATGGTGGACTTAAAGGATGACGGACTTTGCTTTTTTATTCAGCTCATTTTGCTTAATAACGGGGAAACCCGCTTACGTACACTCTCGCGATGGTGAAAACGGTCAACACCTCTCAATACCCTGACTTGACCACGCTGATGTTGCGCCTGCGCCACTGTTCGGCTTTGGGGGCCTTCTAGTGAGAGATAAATTACCTTATGCCTTAGGATCAATGTTGTGACTGTTACGAAGGCAGACGTCCGCTAATCTCATCCAATAGCCAAGTTTTTTAGCCCTTCCAAATTCATTCCATAGAACCTTTTATAAAATACTAGCGGCTCACCCTCGCTTCGCTCGAATTCATTTCTAGAGAAACAAAAACAAATCTATAGTCTATGTGCTATTCTGATGTATGAGCTATATTGTTGTAAAGTTTCATCAAAATCCATTCAATAGTTTTTGCGTGAAAGAGTAACAAACATACATCCATACATACATTCTTACGAACTTTCGCGTTTATAATATTAGTACCATTCCATATTTTATCATGGACCCTACGAATTGTCCAGAGACTATCTTAGAGCAATTCCCTACGGATTAAGGATGCACAAATGCAAAATGTAGAATGCTTTGAATAAAAGCTCCTTAAAAGTTTAGTTTTTACTTATAATTGGTATAATTTTTTTTTATAACAATATTTGTGATTATTATTATTTTTAATTATTTTAGTTCGTAAGAGCAAAAATTTGAAAAAATAATTATTCGTGAGCCTGTAACTTTGTTGTTATTGATGACATGAAAAAGTTGACAAGAACGTTTTTATAGGATTTTAAACGTACTACAAATTTGCCATTTAACATTTTTCTGTAACTCTTACAGTTTAGCTAAAAAATGCAAAAAACCATAAATTTCAACTTTAAAGCTATATAACAAATAAAATATTGAAGATAGAAATTCGACTCAATGGAACTTTTTGTAGTAAATTTAATACTAAAAAAGGTCCATTTATTCATTTTTTTGAAAAATATTTTCGTCACAGTTTGCAGGACAAAAAAGTGTAAAAATCATATTTTCCATATATTTGTATGGGAAAACTTAAAGTTCGATGGAGAACCTCTTAGAATTGGAATTTTGAGCTCCGATTTAACAGGCCCGTCTTTGTTGGGACATTTTCTGAGATATTTTGGGGTGAGAGCGAAGAAAAAAAATCGTCATTTTTTGGCATACCCTAATATATATATATATATAGTATAAAAATCCACACAGTAAGTGTGCACTTACGGAAAACTTGTAAAATATATTCAACAACTCTTACTTCACCGCCCAATTTTACCCACTTAGGGGATGAATTTAAAAAAAAACTAAAATACATGTTTATTTCATTGTATTGAAGAACATAATATCAAGTTTCAAGTAATTCTGATCAAAAATAATTGTTTGCCCATGTAAACTTTATCACTCTCTTTACCTTTTTAAGAGATAAATTTCGAAAAAATCTAATACAAATATTTCTTATTTTTCATCTTAAAGCTAAATACAACTTTCTGTACATTTCGCGTTAAGAATAACAGTTTCATACAATTTTTATCCTCTTTTTTACCCCCTCAGGGGATGAATTTAGAAAAATCCTTTTTTAGCATATTCCTACAGTGTATGAAGAATGCGTATTCCAAATTTCATATTTCTACGACCAGCGGTTTAGGCTGTGCGTTGATCGATCAGTTAGTCAGTCAGGACAAAGCATTTTATATACCTATGTAGACTAGCGACTCACCCTTGCTTCGCTCCGGTTCATCCCTAAGCTGATCCCCGTGCATACTTTCATCCCCATTTTCACCCCATTAAGGATTTTCGGGATAAAATGTCCTTCCCAGGGTTTCAAACTATCGTCTTACCAAATTTCACCTAAATCGGTTCAGTAGATCCAGAGATTACCCCCTACAACGTCACAAACTCACAAACTTTACCTCTTTATAATATTAGTATAGAAGTATAGATGGCAAGTATTTGAGTAAACCTAAGAAAGCATAACCTCTCCTATTAATATTACTAAGAAAGAAAAAAATATAAGGAAATTTTTTTTTAGGAATATATACACCTCTACTGGCTACTACTAGTGGTAGCCCGGTGGTAACGCGCTCGCTTAGGAAACCAAGTGAAGCGAGTTCAAATCCCGGTTCTTGCACCTCTGATATTTCCAACATGATTACGACTTGTCTTAGCAGTGAAGGAAAACATCGTGAGGAAACCTGCATGTCTGAGATAACCTAACAACTTTTCGAAGGACATGTGAAGTCTGCCAGCCCGCACTTGGCCAGCGTGGTGGACTATGACCTGATCCCCCTCGTATTGAAGAGAGGCCTGTGCCCAGCCCAGGGTCGTCAGAAAGAGCTAAATACATACATACATACATACATACATACATACATACACGTCTACATGAAATTAGGCTTGTTACGAATTCTTTTTAATTGTTTCGTCCAATATACCTATTCATTTAGTTATATAAATACCATAAAATTAGCAGTAGATTGACTTTTTGTCACGCTTTTATTACTCGTAGCTTCTCTAATAACTGTATCAATAAATCTTCGAATTCGATTTGAATATACTAATTACCCGACTGCGCAATGCAAAGGAGGGTAATGTATTTATGTTTGTTCCTATGTGGCATTCTACAGATCAAAAGCGTAGGCCGATTTTGATAATTCATACGTCGTTAGATTCTTCTTGATAACGCAAGTGTCAAAGGTTATATAAAAATAGTTAAAAATTAAAATGGCGGCTTTCAGATGCCAATTGTGTGTGTGTCTTAAAAAAATATTTTCTTTCAAACTAAACGGTACGGGATCAAAATAAATGTTTTTAAGAGGCTATTACAAATATATACATACAACTTATTTGTTTGATAGTTATTTAAAATAAAAAATTGCTTAATATTACTTCAAATGTCTAATATTGACCAAAAGTAAACAGTTGAAAATAAGTTGACGAAGGAATATACGATACTATTATGCAGTCGGAGACATACACGTTTCATCTTTACCGCGAGATGTAGGAGATAGAATATATAGGAAACTAGCATTGCCCGCGGCTCCATCCGCGTTCAGATGACTAAAAACCAAATACTTAGGTTTTACATATTAGCATACTCTTACATTGCAGTTTTTGTATTTTTACTCAGAAATAAGATATTCTCCCGCGGTAAAAAGTATCCTATATGTTGACCCGGATATCCAGCTATCATCATAACAAATTTCATCAATATCTGTCCAGTGGTTTTCTCGTGATGCGGTAACAGACAGACAGACTGACAGAAAGACAGACAGACAGACTAGACAAAAATTCTAAAAACTATAGATTCCTAGATGCCTACATACGAGTATGTACATCTCGCGGCAAGGATGAAACGTGTATGTATCCGACTGCATAATACTATATTCTTTCGTGAACTTGTTTCCATCCTTTTAGTTTGTTTTTATGTAGTCGGATTTTTTATTTTTACAATATATATAATTTTTAATATATAGGATTTATACCTCAAAATCCTTCCTATATTTTCAAGAAAAATATCGACCCTTACGGTTTTACTCATTACTCTTGAGATTATCTTGAAAAATGAATGAATCTTTTAGTTATTCATTAACTAAATTATTTCTATCCATGTCACGCAACTATAATGTTTATATTTAAATTAATTTTAATGATGTAATAATTAAAAATTATGTATTTTTAATATTATTAAAATTAATATGTATATTTAAAGATATAGATCAAATATCAATTCTGTGACCGAATATGTATGTATATTAAAATGTTATGAAATATTGATAACGATCGCTCAAACTTTAGCCGGAAAATCTATTAAAAGTATTTACTGCTTTATTGTGTCCTCTAGTTGGAGTGAACGTAAGGCATGAGAGGAGTGACTTTCTGATTAATATATTATGACGAATTGTAGTTTATAACAATTATTATGAAATTATTGTCAGATTCATAGAAATAATTACCAAATAGGTAATTTTGGTTTACTGTTTATTAAACATTTAAAAGATTTTTTTTAGAACGAAGTTCTTCAACGCGGATTCCGGTAGCAGTTGACAGGTAGAAATCGATATAACGAAAAAGTTGGAAAAAAAAGTTCGGTTCCATCTGGGTAGGTCGGATGTTATCGGCAAGCATTGGTCGCCATACTTGCTTAAATCACGTGTTAGTTAAATGTGCTCTATGGTCATAGTATACTCCCGTTAAATAAAATCGTTTTACAATAAGTAAGAATTTTTATCTAATTTATAATTCACTATTTTTTTCAAATTCTTAATAAATATATATTTTTCCTAAAATATTTGAAAAAACCCTTTGATATTATTTGAAAAAAAAAATTCCAGGACTCCAAAATTGACGCCTTAGATACGCCATTTTGATTTTTAATGATATCTATATATTCTATGACACTACCGTTATGAAGTCAAATCAAATGACGTATGAATCATCAAAATCGGTTAAGCCGTTTAGTAATTACAAGGGAACATATGATTGGACCTAAATACATACATACAAAAACATATAACCCTACTTTAGGCTTCGCCGCAGTCGGGTAAAATGTTAGATTATTTTTTTATTAAACGCTGTCGCATTTACAACAGACTCTACCCGATTGGTTTGACAACTTGTCTGGCAACGAGTCGATCTATGTTTCTCACCCCCTATAAAAGCCTTACAACGCTTTGCTACTAGTCAGTGTTATACGGACGGACGTTCAATTTTTAACTTATTATTAAATAATAGAAAAAATATATTTTATTGTGCTTTAATTTTGTGAAAAGGTAAGTTTTTCGCAAATAAGTATAGTTTTTGATTATAATTTGTAAATATTTAGTATATATTTATTTTAGTAGATAGTTAGTATATGTTTGTTATAAATTTTTTTCTATAAAATTTCATTAAATAATTTTATTTTGTTGTATTTACTTATAATTTTTTTGAAAATTCAAATTTTATTTTTTAGTTCTAGTTAAAGTAACTAAAGCAAACAAAACGAACAAAAATATCAGCAGTTCCTATTACGAAATGTCAAAGTAAAATAACTAGATGTTTTATTGCATACAACTAGAAAACAAGCTATATGAGTAAAACTTACTTATACCGACTTCAAAAATCGAGGAGGTACTCAATTGGAGTATATATATTTTTTATGTGCATTTTTCGCGATATCTTTACATATATTATACCAATTTTCATAAACCCTAAATTAATAGGGTCAAGGGTTTGATATAAATTATATATATATATATATATATATATATATATATATATATATATATATATATTGTAAAAAACCCGATGATTGTGAATATATTGTACCTTTTTTTATTAAAAACTAGCGGCACACCCTCGCTTCACTCGGGTTCGTCCCTAGATATGTTATATAGATATAAATAGTTATTAACCAGTAAGGGGCCCTATAAATTTTAATATTTTTCGTGTTTATTTTTAATAATTATTCTGCTATTCGAGGCGGAGACAAATCCAACAAATCAAAAACCATGAAAATCGGTCCAGCAGTTCTCGAGTTATAAGTGTTGTAACAAACCCGACTTTGGTTTTTACATTTATATGGATTATATTACATTTAATGTACAAATTAAAAATTAACGACATAAACCCCGTTTACCCGGTGGTTGAGATTCGAACATAATTCTTTTAGAAAATTAATTAAATCGTATTATAGGAATACACTTTATCTATCTACGTAACATAAAAAATGTTTCGACTAAAGCTCCTCAATAACTACTAAACAAAATACAAGAAAATCGGTTGACAGACCGAGGAGGAAAATGTACTGAATTGTTATATCTTGCCTATTTAATATATATATTAGAATATTTAGTAGTACTAGCATTGGCCGCGGTTCCGCCCGCGTTCAGATGACCAAATACCAAATTCTTAGGTTTTAGGTACATATTAGTACAATACTCTTACATTGCAGTTTTTGTATTTTTTCTCAATAATGAGATTTTTTTGGGGTAAAAAGTATCCTATGTTGACCCGGATAAACAGCTATTACCATACCAAATTTCATCAAAATCCCTCCAGTGGTTTTTCTGTGATGCGGTAAAAGACAGACAGACAAAAATTCTAAAAACTATAGATTCGGCCTCTGTATCAATAATAATGTTTATTTCAATAAGATTTTCCAAAAAATATTTAATGTACAGATTCGGCTTAGTTACAATTTTATCACATGTACAGATTAGAATAGAATATTTGAATTCAGAAAAATTCAATTCTATAGAAAAAAACACTTTTTGCTTTCACAAATTTCTTAATTATCTGAAATACTTCAGATTTTCGCCCCTTAAATTACATTATGAATTATAAACATTTTATAAAGAATATGGCTATCGGTCGAGCGGTCTTCAAGTGATCAGTAACAGCATTTCACTTTTATTTAAATACTAGCGACTCATTATGTATGTAATGGTTAGTATAGATTTCTCAGAGATGAAATATTTTCTCGCAGTAAAAAAGTATCCTATATTCTAAATTAACCCGGATAACCAGCTGTTATCCAAATTTCATCAAAATCTGTCCATCCATCAGTAGTTCTAAAAACTATAGATTCAGCCTCTGTATCGATAATAATGACTATTTCAATAAGATTATTATAGATAAATATTTAATGTACAGATTTGACTCAGAATTTTATTATATGTATAGATATAAAAAAATAAAACGGGTTGGTGGATTGGTCACATTGTCAAATCAATGTAATTTAAATCCATAAACCTATGAAAAATAGAAATTTTGTTAGTGTCATGCAGTTATTTTTAGTACGTTACGATATTTTATAATTTTCAGCATCTTTTCCTAACTAAGATACTCGTATTCTGTACAGATATTTAATAAGTTAAAAAAATATTCCAATAAGTAAAAAATAATTTATGTGTACTTTTTCATATTAAAATATAGGAAAAGAAGAATAATTTGCTTAGTTTTTATTTACTTTTAGCTGCGTATTAAAAGAAATTTACTTTCACGGGTAGTTTGAAAGATACTTCAAAATGTATTAAACCAAGGTCTAACTTATAATAGTATACGGAAGTAAGAACTCGTGATTCAGCCAAATTAAATACAAGAACTTTGTTAATCTGTTAAATAAAAAAAATGGTCAAGTGTGAGTCGATTTTGACACACCTTACATTAGAACTAAGGATTCTTCCTATATTTTTTTCTATTAACTTATTTCTGCAATTAAAATTGATAAATATTTGGTTGAATTTCTCGTAAAAATCCTTCGCTTCATAGTTTAAATCGGGATAATATATTTATTTAAACTCTATTTTATTTGTTGATTTAACTAATTGTATACGTATTATGTATCAAGTTTTTTTTTTGACAAAAGAAAATATAATCGTATCTAGTTGAATTTCAGATATTTTCGAAGTCGGTGTGCTTTGACTGCACCGACTTCGAAAATATCTGATTAGGTATCTATAGTAAAGGAAAATTACCAATCAGTTTTTTTTTAACTTTTTATTTTTCCATTTTTAATATAGACATGGTAGTAGTAAAGTAAGAAGAAAGTATTTCAATCATCCTTTATTTTCTACACTTCTTTTAAGGGTGTTTTTTTTCTGTCAAATTTAAATGGGACCAACTTTGAGGTAAACCCTATCTAAAAAAAAGAATAATCGCAATATATAATATATATTTAGCTGTATAAAGTTATAAGTTGTCAAATATAAAAAAAAAAATATATGTGTTGAATTTGAGAACCTACCTCTTTGTTTTTCGTCGGTTAATAAATTAAAATGCTTCTTAAATAAAAAAATAAGGTTTTTGCTTTTTCGCTTTGCTTTACAACAATCATGATCACGGAGACACTAAGGCTGTAGACGACTCCAAAGTTATGTAGTTGTTACAAAGAAAAATCGATAAGATAGTTTTATTTAAAATATCAAATATTCGCGTAAATCTAAGAAATTATTATTTAAAACCTTATTTAATGTTCATTAATCAACCAAGTAAGGGTCAGCTAATGCATCCATAGTGCACGGCATTAAGCAAGTTTATGGCAATGACTGACGTTATTTATTCCATTTAATGTAAATTCTATATTTTTTTATTTATTTAAATAGTAAAAAAAAAACAATCAGATGGCATCTATAAAAAAAATTTGATTTTTTTTATTTCAAAATTGTAATAAAATAAACCTTAAAAACTCATTTATGAATTTTGGCAAGGCATGAAAATACTCAAAGCCAAGTTTAAACCAGTTTTTAGCTTCACTTCTTATTTAGTTGCAGACTAAAGTGATAGTGGAGCTACTGCTTTGACGTGGCGGAAAATCTTTATCGTTATGAATTTTTTGTTGGTACAAAATAAATACTTAAAATGCTACGTTGCCTCCCCTACTATAAATGAATGAAGAAATGTTTGAAATGAAACATAGCAAGTTATAAATAATACAAAATGACCATAAATGACCATAAAAATTACTGAATTTTAAGTTTTTAACCAACTTAAAAAATAGGAGATACTAAGTTCGATTGTATGATATTTTTATTTGTATGTTTTTATAAAATAACATATGAGCTAATAGCATAAATATTCCACTATAATTTTCACATCATCAACATATTCAGCCTGCTTTCGTCCACTGCTGGACATAGGCTTCTCCTATGGCACGCCACTGAGCTCGATCTTCAGCTCTACGCATCCAACTGCTGCCAACCAGTTTACGTATGTCATCGCTCCACCTAGCTTTAACTGAACTTTTCACACATAAAATTAATATAACTGTCAATACGTAACATAAAACTATTTCATGCACGGAACCTATTACGGAACCCTTGGAGTGCAGGTCGACTATGGCCGATTTTATTCAAGTAATGTATACATATAATAAAAGTAACTAATCGCTGTCTGTACATAGAAGATATTAAAAAAAACTATTTTTGCGGGTCTTTATTATCGCAATAGAACCCAAAACAATGATTTTAAGAATTCTTGTCTGTTTGCCTCTGCGTTTGTGCGTGCTAATCTCAGAAACGGCTTACCCGATTTGGGTGCAGTTTTCACTAATGTATTGTTGTAAGCTTAACATTTAGTATTTGTTAATTTCAATCGATTCACAAGTAAAAAAATTATGACAATGTCAATTTAAAGAATCACCTAGGCACGAACCTGAAGTGAGAGTGTCGCCAGTGTAATAAACGTAATACTTTCTTAGATTTACGCGAATATTTGGTATTTTAAATACTCGTAAAACTATCTTTTCCGACTGCATAATACCATTTTCCTTTGTCAACTTGCACCCATCTTCTTAGTTTAGTTTTTATTTGTATAGTAGCGACTTACCCTCGCTTCGCACGGGTTCGTTTCTGGTTACATTTCTTTTAAGCGGAACCCTAATTCATATTCTAGAATAAAAGCAGCCTAAGTTAGTCCTTATAACATCAGCTATCTGCCAGTGAAAGTCCTGTCAAAATTAGTCCAGCCATTTGGAGGTTAGCCGGAACAAACAGACAGATAGACAAAAACAAATGAAAATTGAGTTTTCCTTATAAGTACCGTATATAATTTCATATATGCATTTAGTAAAAAGCAGTTATTTTGACATTACGAACAGACACTTCAATTTTATTTACCCGTATAGATTTATGTATAATACATTTATTTATATACTAACACTGCCCGCCGCTCCGCCCGCGTTCAGATGACCAAAAACCAAATTCTTAGGTTTTACATATTAGTATACTCTTACATTGCAGTTTTTGTATTTTTTCTCAGAAATGACATATTTTTTCGCAGTAAAAAGTATCCTATATGTTGACTGGGATAACCAGCTATCACTATACTGAATTTTATCAAAATCCCTTCAGTAGTTTTTCTGTGATGCGGTAACAGACAGACAGACAGATAAAAATTCTAAAAACCATAGATTCGGCCTCTGTATCGATAATAATGTTTATTTCAATAAGATTTTCCAAAAAATATGTAATGCACAGATTCGGCTTAGTTACAATTTTATTATATATGTATATATTATGTTTTAAAACGTTATTATTTGGCTTCACGTTTAGTTTTATCACGCTCTGTCTATATTCTTTATTATTCTTTATTTGTAGTAAAAAATCAGGTTACAAAAATATACTCTACATAACTATTTCGATTAAGACATAATTCCATATATTTTAAGATTCTTAACTAAAAGAGGTTATTTTTAAATCAATTCAAATATCTAAAGTAAGTAAAAATAATATAAGTAAATGTTTTAAAAGACCACACCGATATATCACTATCTGTCACACCAGTTATTGTGTTGATACAATACATATTTCTATTTTTTCATATTATCTTTCCTATCCCATTATTTTCTTAGTATTACTTTTACCGACTTGAAAGGGGAAGAGGTATTCATATCGGCTGTATTGTTTTTGTGTCTATGTGAATCGATTTTCATATTTTTTTAATTAATATTAAAAAATCGATATTCCCATCCCTTTTGTATACCAAATTTTTACTTACATTAAACAATATAATAAAGATGATGTTCCTTAGTAAGTGCACACTTGAGAGCGGTTCTCATACAATACTCCGAATAAGGTTTTTAGTGATTAATAAACAAATCGTCGCTGCGCCTGCAAAATGCGCTATGTATTTTTTTTTGAAAATCGGTTTTTAATGCCAGTTTTTAATATTATAAAATATAATAAATAAAATATTATAAATTATTTTTTAGTTTTGAATGAAGTCAAACAACAAATTAATTTATTGAAATTGACACCTTAGCAAAAAAATATGCCTCTGCTACGAGTATTTATATTACTTCAATCTGTTGAAACTTTCGGCTCATGGAGTTGGAGAAATAAACACTTTATAAAAAAACATAATACCTTGTCTTATCGACTCAACTGGTGACAAGATAGCTGGCTCGTTTTTAACTCCCGACGTAAAAAGGGGGGTGTTATAAGTTTGACGTCAATGTCTGTCTGTCTATGTGTGGCATCGTAGCTCTCAAACGGATGGACCGATTTCGATGCGGTTTTTTTCATTTGAAAGCCAGTTTCCTTGCGGTGGGTTTTAGCTATGTTTGGTTAAAATCGGTCCAGCAGTGCAAGAGTATCAGCTCTTTTCCAAAATGATGTAAGACATTTTGGCGTATGATTAATCGATTAAGTGATTCACGCGTGCCAGTGTAATCGTTAAATGACAAATAATTTGTGTAGGGGTTTTTTTAAATTTTCGATTTATTATTAATTATATATTCGCCATTTCTTGCCACTATTCCTCGCGGACATGACTCGTACCGTAATAATTAACTGTATATTTGTTTTGTATATATAATTAGGTGTTATGTAATTTCAACGTATTTCTTTAATTAAAGATGACATATATATTTACTTTAAAGTGTTTTTGAAGAATCTGTGAAGAATAAAAAAAATAGCAGCAGATGCGATAGAAGTCAAATGAAGTAATTCGATTTTAACGCATCGTTTTCAATCAATACCTATTTAGTTCAGACATATTGTACCAGCAGTTCTAAGGCTTCATAGCCTACGGATTATTCTTATGTGAATAGTGTACTGCAACCGAAAAATGCTACAGTCTTTAGCAGATCGACAAACGTTTACATTACCTAGTTAGCCGCCCGTGAGTTCACTCGTATGGTATCTATATGTGACGACACGTGCTCAGTTTGTAGTGATCCTACTTGCTGTGCACGCGGTCGCGGGTTCGAATCCCGCTGGGCATATTTATTTGTGTGATGAGCACGAATGTTTTTACTCCAGTCATTGGTGTATCAACTATCTGATATCCATCTGGTAACACAAGCCTGGTAGCTTACCATGGAACTAGATGGTGCTGTGTGTTAATGTCCCTACATATTATATTATTACATACTAGCGACTCACCTTCGTTCCACTCGGGTTCGTATCTACTTACGTTTTATCGTTTAGTATAGATTTCTCAGAGATGAGATATTTTCCCGCAGTAAAAAGTATCCTATATGTTGACTCGAATAACCAACTATTATCATACCAAATTTTATCAAAATCCCTCCAGTGGTTTTTCCATCATGCGGTAATAGACAGACAAAAATTCTAATGCCTATAGATTTAGCTTCTGTATCGATAATAATGACTATTTCTATAAGATTTTCCAAAAAATATTGAATGTACAGATTAGGCTTGGTTAGAATTTTATTATATATATATAGATTATATCTATATATAAACTAGCAGTAACGGCGGCTTCGCCCGAGTTCAAACTTCCGATCGCTTCTAAACTTTACATAATCATCTAAGGGGCCAATCTGACAATTGCTTGAAAATTTCACCGAAATCGCTCCAGCCGTTTAGGAGTCCATAGGGAACATACATACATACTTCAATTTTTATAAATATAAAAGGTAGACCAAGGCAAAAATTTTCTCGTCAGTTTTTCAATATTTTGGTTTTTGTTTAGTATATTTTTTTTGTATAGCTATTGATGAGAAAACAGAAAATTCAATGATGATTATGATTGAATTTCGAACACTAGGCAAATACTGTCTATGTTAATAAAATGATTGTTTTATTGTACGTCCGGGAAGGTTTCTGACCTAAAAATAGAATTATTGTATGTTTGTCTTTTATACGTTCCTAAACCATCTACCACCACCATCTATAGGAACGTACCAGATTGTAGTAAGGTTAAGAAGCCAGTCTATATACAGATAAATAAAAATTAAGTGTCTGTTTGTAATGTCAAAATAACAGCTTTTTACTAAATGCACACGAAACTATATACGGTACTCATAAGAAGAAACATATTTTTTAACATTTTTGTCTATCTGTTTGTTCCGGCTAATTTCCGAAACGGCTGGACTGATTTTGGTGGAACTTTCACTGGCAGATAGCTGATGTTATAAGGAGTAACTTAGGCTACTTTTATTTAAAAAAAAAGAGTTCTGCTAAAAAAATTTACAAAATAACTAGGGACGCACCCAAGCGCAACGAGGGTAAGCCGTTAACATGGAATAAAACAAGCCTATGTTAAGAGATACTTTGCATATTTGTTTTAATCAACTTATAAATACTTTAGATT
This sequence comes from Brenthis ino, assembly GCA_921882275.1. Classification (NCBI taxonomy): domain Eukaryota; kingdom Metazoa; phylum Arthropoda; class Insecta; order Lepidoptera; family Nymphalidae; genus Brenthis; species Brenthis ino. The sequence goes on from OV170231.1 coordinate 22,497,095, forward strand.
ATTTTCTATGCGAACTGAATTGAATAAAATTAAGTAAATAATAAATACATCATTAATAACAACCTTCATCTCAGGAAGCCTTTAAAGACATGTTGATTTGCTCAATAATGAAACAAGTAATCAAATAATCAATCAATCAACAATAATATAATGATCAAACTTTGTTCTGTCCGATATTTAAATAGTTATTTTTTAATCGCCATTACTATGATTATAATAATTATATACATTGTAAATTATATATATATTTATATAATTAATTATCATTTATAAATTGTATTGTTGCTATATTTTTATTTAATTTATTTTAAGCTTATGAATATTAATTACTATGTTTTTAAAATCTTCATAATTGTGAAAACTAACACAAGGATATGCAAGTTGTGTATTACTTTTAAACGGTTGTGCATAATATGTGGTGTATTTTAATTATTTAATTTAAATCATTTCTTGTAAAATATGTAGTAACCACTAGCAAACCTTATTATAATAAATAAAAAATAAAATAAAAATACTTATACAGGGCTCACGTTTAAAGGCCCACTTCATTTGATTATATACTATATTATTTACTAGCTTACACACCCTCGTTTCGCTCGGGTTCATCCCGAGATACGTTTAGTATGGATATCCCACGTATACGTATCCCACGGGAACCGTAAATTTTTACAGAATAAAAAGTAATCTATTCCAGACTATAATCTATCTTTGTGCCAAATTTCATCCAGATCCGTTCAGCCGTTCTGGCGTAATTGAGTAACAAACATCCATCCAAACTTTCGCATTTATGATATTTATATGGGATAGCATAGCAATGTAGATTGTACTCGAATCTTGTGAGAAGCAAAATATATCGCAGTTTTAAGGTTTTGTAAATTATTACTGGGGTTTTAATACCCCTACGCAAATTAATTGTCGTTTAAAGTTTACACTGGCACGCGTGAAGCATTTAATCAAGTAATCATACTCCAAAATGCCGTACATCATTTTCGAAAAGAGCTGATACTCTTACACTGCTGGACCGATATTAACCAAACATAGCTAAGAATCACCGCAAGGAAACTGGCTTTCAAATGAAAACAAACCGCATTGAAATCGGTCCACCCGTTTAAGAGCCAGACACACATACAGACAGACGGACAGACATCGACGTCAAACTAACACCCCTCCTTTTGCGTCGGGGGTTAAAAAATAAAATGAGCTCATATCTCATGCTCATGATCCTGCATCAATCGATCTATAATTTTGACCTTTTTCTCAGAAACCCTGATTTGAAATTAACATCAAATTCTTATGTCTAGCCCTTGAACTTTAAAAATAAATACATTTATGCTATAGGTTCCAAAAATATAGGTAGGTTCTATTAATAAATCTTGTTTGTACAAATTTTAGAATAAAGACAAAATTTAATAAAAATGATTATCGAGTATAACAATTAACAAATATATTTTTCTTTACAGGTAACAAAATAGAATGGATCACACCGAATTTCGTGTAAAAGGTATGTACCTATGTATTTATGTATTTTAGTTTTAACTTCACAAGTACTCTAAATTCTAAACTATTTCGTTCAAATCAATGATGGTTATTATATTATTTTTAATTCATATTATTCTTTTTGCTCGACTTTACAAAGGAAAAGATTCAATTCGAAACACAGTGGTAACCCAGAATTTAAGCGTTTGCTTGGGAAATGGGTTATAATTTTTTTTATTTGTAACACTAAAACTCGTCAATACTTACTAACCAAAAAAAAAAAAGAAAAACAGCTAACAGACAGAGGAGAAAAAGATACACAACTGTTTTTTTCTTTGCCTATTTATATATAACTAGCCATTCACCCTCGTTCCGATCGGGTTCGTTCCTACGTGCGTTTTAACGTTTAGTATAGATTTCTAAGAGATGAGATATTTTCCCGCAGTAAAAAGTATCCTATATTAATTGACCCAGCTATCATCATACCGATCAAAATCTGTCCAGTAGTTATCTCGTGATGCGTTATCAGACAGACAGAAAGGCAAAAATTCTAAAAACTAAAGATTCGACCTTTGTATCGATAGTAATGAAAATTTCAAAAAGATTTTCCAAAAAATATTTAATGTACAGATTCGACTCGCATCAGTGAGAATTTTATTCTATGTACCTATAGAATAAAGAAGATAGATATACATATATACCTAGAATAAACCTGGTAGGTGACCTATTTTAAACCTTGTTGCTAACTTAATATTTTTCTAATTACCAAGTTTTACCTTGAACCAGTAACCAAATTCATTAGTATGCTGTAAACGTATGCAAAAATTATACAATGTTCAATACAAGTGTTATTATTTTAATCATAGATTGCTAATCTCGTTCTATATTGATTTGTCATTGTACATTACTTGTAGGCTTTGAGATTATTAGAACTTACTTGGTGTTATCGTTTGGGATAAGAAGTTTAATTTAATTTTATCTATACAGATAAATAAAATTGAAGTGTCTGTTTGTAATGTCAAAATAATAACTTTTTACTAAATGCATATGAAATTATATTATATAGTACTTATAAGGAAATAATAATATTTTTTAAGTTTTTTGGCTGTCTGTCTCTTTGTTCTGGCTAATCTCTGAAACCGCTGGGATTTTGACGAGACCTTTACTGGCAGATAGCTGATATTATAAAGAGTAATTTAGCCTACTTTTATTTTGGAAAAAGTATCACGGTTCTGTGCAAAAAAATGAAAACCCATGAAATTGTGACTGTTAAGTTGAAAATTCTACGAGTATAACTAAAATATTTCAAATATGCATTACAAATAATGATGGGATTTCCAATTGGCTGTAACAAAAAGAAAACACCTCAATTTCTATATTTTTAGCTTTAAAAATGACTCCCATATAAAAATTATCTCTCAATCAACTTTTTGAGGAATATTTTTATAATCGTTTGACAAGAACCTTCTTTACATAAGGAATTATTGTGCCAAAGTTTGGCTTCTAGAAGAGCTGAGCTCTGAGCTTATGTTGTGCGTTGTTAGACAGTCATATCGAATCAAAATATACTTTAATCAAATAGACAAGACATAACTTAAAAAAAAATGTCAGTATGTAAGTCCATGAGGAAGCTACCATTGGCTCGGACGGCAGTTCTGCTGAGAAGAGTCGGCGTTTTTTAATATTTGTTTACAATATTGCAATACAAAAATTATCTGCTTATCCTACGTGAGGTCCAACTAGAAATCAGTCCCACACATTAACAGCTTAATTCCGTATATATATAATATATAAGCTTCCCTTAATATATTTTTAGTTTTTATTTAAATGGCAAGCTCAATATCAACCGTGGAATTTTATTATACACACTAGTGTAACGAATGTCAATTTTGGGCATGCGAATGCGGATGCGAATGCGAATATCTGCCACCGATATTCGTGAATGCGAATGCGAATATTTTTATCTGAATATATGTTTTTTGAGGCGTAAGACTGACAACATTTTTTTATGGCCAAACTTTGACAGTGAACTGACCGCGCGAGTCACAAGCACACCGTAGCCAGGGCCGCGCCGACCCTCGGTAGCGCCTATGTACTATGTAATTTTGACGGAAATGTGTTCTCTAGTTTTATATTATTTTCGTAAATAGGTAAAAAACGGTTCGCTTCCGCTTGCCGATTATTGTGAAAAATAAAATGCGAAATTAAATTATTAACATTTTATTTTTAGTTTTACATTATCTTTATTTAACCCTTAATCAGCCATAAGTGTCTTGTGGACATACTTTCACGTTCTATTACGTATATAACCTAAAGTTGTTATTACTATTGTACGAAAAACTATTTTATCTAATCTCTCCAGATAGTTTTATGGCTAAATATAGCTTCTAGTTTATGGTAAAGTATGGCGTCTTGACCCGACAAAGATATTCTTATTCGTTTAAGAGTATGTCGATTCCTAAACGCACCTCCCATAGATGACTGACGTAAATATTGTCTTGGAGAGTTAGGGGGTAGCTGGGCATGTGGGTCATTTTACGAATTTCTATTTCTTATATACTTGCTAACATTTTAAAATCATAAAATTTCAGGTTTTCAATATTTTGTTCCCAAACTACATTCCGATTGGATTAGTTAGAGACTTGTACTGCAGTTTTTACAGTGTATCGTGTGATTAATTTGATCATTTTGTAAAAATAAACAAATTAGATTCTTGTAAAATATGCACTTATGGACAAGGAATATTCGACAAAAGGAAGAACTACAACGTCTATATGAGAAATCATATAAAGTCAATGCACAAAACGGAGTTTTCTGAAATTGGAAAAGTGCGAAAAGGAAAACCGGATGCAGCTCTTGCATTGACATCGTCTTCCCATCAATGTATTAAATCTAAAATTAAACAGATGTCGCTTCAAGATCACAAAAACGAAACAGTGGGAAAATAAATCGGCGAGGTCTTTGGCGCTTGATAATATGTGATCTGTGATCTGAATTGTTCTGGAGCGAGACTACTTGGTTTAAATTTTCGTGGAATTACAGAACAATTAGAAATTGATAGTGTTACAGAGGTGTTCAGTGAGAGCCACCACGAAGGAAAAATTATTATTGATAAACATAAAGGCATATTGTCATTATGGGAAACACCTAAAGATAAAGTGAAATGTGTAGTTCGTGATGCAATCGCAGATATAAAAAAAGGTCTTTCCATATTGAATGCTTTACACATTGACTGTGCTTAACATAAGATTCAAAAATATTTTAAAAGAAGGGCTGAAAGGTCAAAAATCTGTCTTTGATACTGTAAAAAAATGCAAAAATATGGCAACATATTTTCATCGTTCGAATACAGGTCAAGAAGAGCTTGAGACTTTATGGAAAATACTTAATCAAGCACCCCTCAAAATTATAATAGAATGTACTAATACATGAAATAGCACCTTTTATATGTTGGAGCGTATTTTGAAAGTCAAAGAATCTTTGTGTCTCTATGCATCCACAAATAATAAAATTTACCACTGACTTCCGAAGAGTGGATGATAATAGAAAAACTTATCATTTTACTTAGACCTTTCGAGAAAGTAACTAAAGAATTAAGTGCAGCCAATGTTTCTGTATCATCAGTGATTCATTTAATTGCCACTTTGGACAAAAATCTTAATGATCTTCATTCATCCAATAAACACATTGGCAAAACGACAGTTGCGTTTAAACAGAAGCTCAGTCGCGAATTTTCAATTTAAGAAAATGAAATATTTACACGACTTTCATTGACCCAAGATATAAAGTAAAGTTTGTAAGCATATCGACTAAAGATCGTGTCATACAGCATATTTTGGATTCACTTGGAGACAGTCTTATTACAAAATTTTGTTTCATAAAAAATGTTGATTAATATTATTAATCTAAAGACTGATAAAAACATAAAGAGAACAATATGTTTTTATTTATTTTATATTGTTTCTTTTATATTTCTAATGAGAAATTTAACTATTTGTTATAAAACTGATTGTGAGTCTAAAGCTTATTACTTAAACCTTAAAGACTGATTAAAGATAGAAGATAGAATTGTGATGTTAGGCTAAGTTGGTTTTCTAATTAAAATTATAATAATTTTATATTTTTTGTTTTATTTGCCTAATATCATTTTCAATTTTTTTTCTGATATTCATATTCGCAAGAATTTTGCGAATGCGAATGTCAAGAAACATCTGCGAATATTTGCGAATGCGGATGCGAATGCGAATATTTATCTTTATTTCTAGTATTTAAGTCAATCAATCAAAGTTCTATTTAGTGTATGTATTTTTACAGCCCTTTTTAACATCCCGTAAAGGGCATCAGGCCATAGTCCACCACGTTGGCCAAATACAGTTTGGCGAATTTCACATGTCTTTCGAAAATATGTTAAGTTTTCTCACACATTAAGATGTTTTCCTTCAACGTAAGACAAGTGGAAAAATGGTTCGCATATGTGAATATCAGAGATGCGAGACCCAAGATTCGAACCAGTTTCACTTAGTTTGCCAAGCGAGCGCGTTATCACTTGGCTACCACTGGTCTATTAAGGGAGCATTATTATAGTGTCACAAAAATCACAGAATGATTCTCTTAAGTGGTTAATATTTATATCAGCTGTACAAATATTTGTTTCTACAAGGAACATACTCGTAGCTTGAAACGTAGACATGACGTAGATATAAGTCATAAAATTCATGAAGAATTAGCAAATCAGTGTTGTAGGAAAAATATTTTTTTAAAGTTTTTAATGGTATTTGTAAATGGAAAAAAATGAAAGGTCCAATTATGATGCGAATCTGCTATGCATAATATTTATAATATTTATGCTGTAATTAGAAATTAGAACTTACTATGTACGTATACGTACGTGGTATACCTATTAGCAGAATTTATTAATAGCAATATTGCAACTATAACTTGTCAGGCACTTGTTGGTATAATAATGTAGGAGACTAAATATGGAATAAAAATATAGAAAAAATAAAAGTAATTTTGACACTTCGCCACCACCACGCTGGCCAAGTACAGGTTGCCGCTTAACTGCTCATGTCTTTCGAAAACTTGCTAGGTTCTTTCAGAAAGGTTTTCTCACGCTGTTTTCCTTCACAGTAAGACAAGTGGTAGTCATGTTGGAAATGATTCGTACATGAATCATCAGAGGTGCGAGACCCGGGATTTGATCCCGGGATTTATTTAGAATTCTTATCTCATAAGTATTTTTTAGATTTAAAAGAAAATGCAAGATTTTTGTATATATTGCAGAATAAATTTGTATGGGGAATCAAACTCTGATTCCCCATACAAATTTTCATCCCTATTTTCACCCCCGTTAAGGGGTGATTTCCGGGATAAAAAGCATATTTTGTCCTTTCCTATGGTCTCAAACTATCTTCTTACCAAATTTTATCTAAATCGGTTCATTAGATCCAGAGATTACTCCCTACAAGGTCACGAATAGTGATTATTATATATAGATATTGATTCCCAATGCAAAATTTGCCCCCCATTTTCACCCCCTTAAGGAATAATTTCCGGAATAAAAAGTATCCTATATCTTTCCCAGGGACTCAAACTATCTTCTTACCAAATTTCATCTAAATCGGTTCAGTACATCCAGAGATTACCCTCTACAACGTCATAAACTCACAAACTTTACCGAGCTTTATAATATCAGTATAGCTGATGGATTATGCGTTATAAATATATTTTTTAATAAATCCTCTAATTTCCTTTAAAATTATTTTTTTACCCCTAAAATTAATTTACGCTATCAATAATCTGTCAGATTGTACTTTTTTTATCCTTTCGTCATAGAAAAAATTGCCATCATTCAACACACAATTATATATTGTAGCGAAATCCTAAAAATTTACTTATTTCGCAATAAAATCAAATTTACCCAGTTCAATGAATTCAAACACATATGAAGCCATAAACTAAGGAATCAAAGGGAACAATAAAGTCTGCATCCTATAAATAGGCTTATAGGATAAACAATAACGACACGATTCACGCTTCGAAACTAACTTTCAATGTATTACTTCGCAATGATACTGGCTTTAAGAAATATTGCAAGCCAATGTTTAAAATGTGTACTGGAAAGCAGTAGGTATTGATTTCGATGTGTATGATTGTTTGTTACAGAGTATCTCAGCTATTTGTATGACTTTTTTTTTGATCAATAATTGTATTATAAATATGAAAATTTGTATGTATGTATGAATGTTAGGTACTCCTTTAAGCAGTGGCGTAACTAGCGTTTTTGGGCCCCAATGCAAATAAACGGAAGTGCCCCCTTAAAACCAGTGTGAGCCCTGCCGTACTCTTATTTAGCTACTTGAATATGACACAGACATTTTTCGAACCCATCACTTTTTTCAAACCGCTCACACAGAAGAACGGGTAGACTAAAATTTAGTAAAAAAGCTGAGCTTAGAGAATCATTCATCGTTTTATAGAACACTAGCGGACCCGACAGACGTTGTCCTCTCTACACGTCTTTAATTTGAAAATTTTAAACTTTTTTAAAAAAAAATTTGATGAAAATTATTTTTTAAAATATGAATCTAAACCATTCCCAGATCCCCTTGAACACACACAAAAAATTTCATCAAAATCGGTCCAGTCGTTTGAGAGAAGTTCAGTGACATACACACTCACAGAAGAATTATATATATAAAGATAGATAGGATCACATCCCTCGTGGTTCTCGTAAAAATTAACATGTGGATATTTAGGAACTTTTTCTTGCGGTTTTTTTAAACTTTTATGAGGGCCGTTCTCGAAAAAGTATTATGAAATAAAAGAATCGTTTGTGGCCCGGTGGGGCCTATTTGAATCAAGAGCCCCATGCGACCGCATTGGTTACATTGGCATAGCTACGCCACTGCATTCAAGCAAAAACGGCTGGACAAATCTAGATGAAATTTATTATATAGACTATAGATTCGAAGTAATACAGTATAGTATTATATAATCTGTGGTAATACTTATGCTATTGTTTGTAATAAAAATTGCCAACAGGTGGCGCTACTATTAACTAGAAACGGCGATAAGGGATCACAAGTAAATCAAGTCCCACATCAATTGTAAGAAAAACATTATTATTTACAAGTAAAATATTTAATTTTAAAGTGACTTTAAGGGCAATGTTTAGTAAAAAAATGATATTATCTATTAGTGGCCTTCGGATTTACTTCTAAGTATTATAAATGACACGTTATCAGTAAGTAATCATTAGTTATGTAATTAATATTAAATTATATATGTTTCATTTGGACTGTAATTAGCAAAATGGAAAAGTCATTAACTGTTATTGTAAATTCAGTTCATAAATTAATTGTAATTAAGCTTATCAAATTTTGAGCAGTGGACTTCGGTAGCTCAGTGGTTTTGCTCGTTTCAAAAACCAACCCAACCAACCAAGTGAAGCAGATTCAAACACGGGTCTCGCACTTCTTTCCAATAAGATTACAACTTGTTGAAACGGCGAAGGAAAACATCGTGATGAAACTTGTATGTCTGACAGAACCTAACTAGTTCTTGAAGGATGGACTTGTGAATACTGCCAACCCACATATAATATGGCATATGGAATATGGAATATGGCATGACCTACCTCGCATTACAAGAAAACCAGTGCCCAGCAGTGGGAAGATAACTAACTTATGAAAAGTAGAACTGAACTAGATATAACGAGATTTTAAAATAGTTTTTGTTATTTGTAGCACACAGCAAAAGTCATTTTTAGGGTTCCATAGTTCAAAAGGAAAAAAGAAAACCATAAAGCGCATTTATAATATATGTATGGATTTTTATAATAAATATTTTGATAATATTTTTGTTAGACTCACTTATAAATTTAATTATGTCATTAAACATAAGAAGTCGATTTTGAAACTCGGTTGATTATATTATAATGTTATTATTGAACTGGTCTGATCATGGAACTAGGAAGTCGATTGTGGACTTTTCCATGACCACTATTAAAACCCCATATGGAATGTTTTGACAAATCCCATACATTATAGATATTAAAAGGCAAGATTTTTAGTTTTTCAAAATTACAACTAATACGTTATAGCTTAAAGAGCCATTGAAATGCAACTTATTTTCTAATAAAAAAGTTCTATAAATAAATATCCTTCAAGAAATGTTGAAGTAATCAACATTTTAATTAGATGAGTAAAGGTTTTTTTTACTCGAGTTCACTTACATGTTCTTTGTATCTTTTCAACAAACGCCTTCTGTGGCTAACTTGATAATTAAATTTGTAGAGCTTGATTAAATTTTAACACATTAATTATGTTAGTGGTCACAAGTTCGATTGTCACTCGTAATAGAAGTCTCTCTTGACTGGCATTAATAGATATAATAGGTATAACAATTTTTTTTTAAATAAGGGCAAGTCTGACCCGCCCATCGAGGATTCCGTAGCATGTAATATTTTTGTTATGTTTTAGTATATTGTGTATAATTATATGTAATGTTAAAAGGAAAAAAATTTTTTTTGTATGCAATGTTATAAATTTCAAAATAAACATAATAGTAGCTAATCTCTATTTTAAAGACTTATCCAGAAAGACACTCAGCGGACTCAATTTTTTTACGTTAAAACTTGAATGCCACCCACATATTTTATTTTTAGTAATTTGACTGTATAAATATTTAATTGATGAGATAGTTATTTGTCAAATTTCAGTCATGTATCTAGTCCAATTGTATCCGAGTAAAATGACTGTAACATACTACGGACAGACTGAAAGACGGACAGATGAGCATTTATGATATTAATTTATTTATAAGATATTCTATATCGTGTTTGTAATTCTAAGTACGTTTTAACGGTTGGTATGGAATAGCTAGACTATAATATAATATACTAGCATTGCTCGCGGCTCCGCCCACGTTCAGATGATCAAAAACCAAATTCTTAGGTTTTACATATTAGTATTATCTTACATTGCAGATTTTGTATTTTTTTTCAAAAATGAGATATCTTCCCGCGGTAAAAGTATCCTATATGTTGATCCGATAAGCTACTATCATACCAAATTTCATCAAAATCCCTCCAGTGGTTTTTCCGTGATGCGGTAACAGACAGACAGACAAAAATTCTAAAAACTATACATTCGGCCGCTGTGTCGATAATAATGTCTATTTCAATACAAAAATTTCAAAAATATTTAATGTACACATTCGGCTTAGTTACAATTTTATTATATGTATAGATTACTGCTCCGCTCCCTGGGTAGTAGCATGATGATATAAAGCCTATAGCCTTCCTCAATAAACGGGCTATCTCATGCAAAAAGATTTTTTCAAATCGGATTAGTAGTCCCTGAGATTAAATTCCTGAGATGAATTAGATAAGAAACTATATAAAGCAAGGCTTCCATTTTTACCTTTAGTCTTCGTGTTCGGTACAAACCTTTGGACCGAACATGTTCGGTTCAAAGGTTTTTACCGAACACTACGAAACCCTAAAAAGTCGTCATTCGTCTTCGTGTTATTATTGTAATTAATGCCATAAAGAAAAACGTCAATACAATATTATTTTTAATATCTTTTGTATTAAAAATTTTATAGTTTGTTGTTTAAGAACGCAACTGTTGAGTTTTCCACCTCTTCTGAGAAGATTCACACTGATTATTTTTAAATCAAGTTGTAGCAAATTAAAGTCCTTCTATAAGTCATACTGAATAAAATTACATTTCCATTTCAATATTTTTTAGTTCACAAGACGGTGTAATAGCTTTGTTCGTTTTGTTTCTTATTACAAATTATACAGTGTAAATGTATGATACTTTTGGAGAATTTTTGACATATTTTTTTTCGTATTTTTCGCAAATTTATTTAGATTTTTGATTCCCAACGTTTATAATGCTTTACAGCGATCATGTTCACGAATAGTGACGTAAAACTTAAAAAAAAACGACTTCCAGGCACTAAAATATAAAAAATAACTAAACGGAGGTTTTTATTTAGAATAGATACCTAATCAGATATTTTCGAAGTCGGTGCCAGCCGATGCAAAACAAATCTAATATATTTACATATTTACCTATGAGATATTCATATCTTAAAATATTGTCGGCCCGATGAATTGAGAACCTCCTCCTTATTGGAAGTTGGTTAAAAAGGTATATTCGTAAAAAAATAGAAAAGATAGTTTTGTTTGGTTCTTGTTAAGAAAGTACCTTTTAAGTGGATTTTCATTTTGCTAATAGATTTGCTATTATATTTCTTAGCCAAAGAGTTGGTGGACTTCATGGCAGACTATTTAGAAAATATTCGGGATCACCGAGTTTACCCCGGGGTCCAGCCTGGTTATCTCCACAAGAGGCTGCCCACTGAAGCACCGCAGATGCCTGAAAAATGGGACGACATCTTTAAAGATGTGGAAGATCATATTATGCCTGGTGTAAGATTACTTTAAAAATAAAATTATAATCATAATAGAATAAATTCTTTGAAAAAACATATACCTACATTGATGAAACAATACGTGTAAAATATTTTAAGTTGGTACAAAAGATGGTAGCTTCTGTTGCCGTTCGAGGAGATGATATTGCATCATACAGAGCAATATCAATATTAATTTTATTGATAGTCATTTGACACAAAACGTGTGTTTTTACATTTTTAATAGTTGCTATTACAAATGTGAAAATTATCGAACGCCTATGTGGTTTAGTGGCTAAAATGTACGGCTGCAGATCCGGAGTTACTGGGTTCGAGTCTTGGGTCGGGCTAAATTTATAAAAAAGAAAACACTAAAAGTGACTCGCTGAAATAGACATTTCACGTTAAGTCTACGGTGGTGTGCCTCGACATAGCTCCATCAGTATTTTTTGCTTTAATTATCTCTTTCTTTTACCAGATCGTTCATTGGCAAAGTCCACATATGCACGCGTACTTTCCAGCGCTCACCTCGTACCCTTCAATTATGGGAGAAATGCTTTCGAGTACTTTGAATGTACTGTGTTTTACTTGGGTAAGTATGAATATTAGGTATGTAGCTTTGATATTACTTCTAAATATATAACTGTAAAGATATACTGACGTATAAATCATTTAATAACTCTTAAGTTAAAAATAAAAAAATATTCCAACACAAATACAAACATAGGCGCAATTTCAATGAGCCTAAACAAGATACTTCTGTAGTATGTTGGTAAAGAATTGAGTATCCTGCAGATTCCAGATAACGCTGCAGCATCAGACCAAGGTTACCATTTCATTGCAATGTCATTGAAGTAACGGGATACCAAGTTTCGAATCTATTAGATCTGTGGAAGTTGCTCATATCTTTTACAGTCTACAGAAGAGCTGATCGCCTGCAAACGGCTGAATAGTTTTTCTTGAATTATAGTTATGAACACTCTCGATCAAGTTACCTTTCAAATAAAAAAAAACTAAATTGATTCGATTCATTCCTTTGGGTGCTACGATTATACAAACAGATACACAGATCACATGTTACGCTTATACAAGTAACAGCGGTCTTTTAGCGTCGGAGGGTTAAAAAGTAATACTCGCCAGTAATTATAACTAGTTTTTTTTTGGTTTGGTTCAAAATCGGTTCTCAATTTCTGAAGATATCGCGTAACAAACTTAAAAGTGATCAAAAATGTGTATACATTTATTAAAGTCTGATAAATGCTTTAAACAAATCATGTATTTATGTCATCTACTTAATGTCTTAACTTATTTAGGCATCTTCACCTGCTGGTACTGAACTAGAAACTATTGCGATGAATTGGCTTGGCAAGTTGCTAGGTCTTCCGGATTGCTTCCTCAACGAAAAAAACGACAGTCCCGGTGGAGGTGTTATACAGGTGTCCACTTTTTTATTACTTATAATATTTTTACTATCTATTTAATAGATCTTTTCGTATGCAAACCTTTTTTTTGTTGGGAAATGCATATATCATCTGTAGACATACTGTTGGTTATGTGGGACTCACCGGCTAGAAAAGCCGGCACTTAATTCCAAAAAACCCCCCTGCCTTAATGGGGCAGAACAGGATGGCAGGTCTGCCGACCACAACAACCATGTTGTTGCTCTCACGGTCTACTCTACCGTTAGAAAAGTCACCAGTAAAATAGTTGTATTCGTCTATTGTTTTGTGTTACGTCTTATTTTTTGTTAGTACATTACATATTATAACAAGTTATTTTCTAACATTTATTTTAGACGACAGCCAGTGAGGCGACCCTAGTTAGTTTGTTAGCAGCGCGTACTCGAGCTTTGATAGAGCTTTCGAGTCTTAACCCTGATGTGCAGTCTTCAGAACTTTTGGGCCACTTGATAGGCTATTGTTCAGATCAAGCTCATTCATCAGTGGAAAAAGCTGGATTAATTGGTAAGAGATAAAATAAAATATATAATAGTAAAATAAAATATTTAATTGCTAGCAACAATTTATTATCATTTTTTATCTGGTATATCTAGTAATAAAGAAACTAAGTTTGTTTGTCTGTTTGTTTGAACGCGCTAATCTCAGGAACTACTTATCCGATTTGAAAAATTATTTTTGCATTAGATAGCCCGTTTATTGGGGAATGCTATATATCATCGCGGAAAAATGTACTGTTCCCGTGGGATAGATATGTTTTGTCTAGTGACGAACGCGAAGCGAAGCTAGGGTGAGTCGCTAGTAGTCTATATTAGTAAATTAAAAAAAAATCAAAACCATCTACTTAATACGTATTTATGTATAGCAAGTACACCGCCTACCATTTCATATAATTACTTCTACGCTCTAAGGTTGCTTAGAGGTCATTTATAGGTATAAAGCCTCCTCCTGTGCATCATCTATTGTTGATTTTCTCTTGTGTATATTTCTTTATGGTGTACAATAAAGTATCTTATCTATCTATTATCTTAGGTCTGGTAAGGATGCGTTATATCGAGTCTGATGAGAATCAAAGCATGCGTGGAGCGAAGCTAGAAGAGGCTATAATGAACGATAAAACAAAAGGACTGGTACCTTTTTGGGTGAGTAACCCTAAATTATGTTTAGTTATTACATGACCCAACCGACGTTTTTCTGTTCAAACATGAGCTTAGGTATACAAAAATCCTTTAGAAAAGTGAAGCACTAAGCTTATCCCGATTTTCCCATTTTTCCCAGAAAAGTTTACTTGTGTGATAATTATTGTAAACATTTTTAAACAAAATTACGTTATAAACGTACGCTATTTAATTTTTATATGTATAGAAAGATAGAACACTCTAGAAGCCTTATGTTTATTGCACATACTTTGTTTATTAAACAAACCTAGATTATATTGTCTTGGTTTCGAAGTAGACGATATTCAATTACCGATTGAAAAATCCGTTATCAATAAATAGTTAATATCTCATATTTAGACTTATAAGAAAAACTTATAAAACCAACTCTCAAGTAATCTTCTAAGCAGCAATGAATACGCGTGGTTACCATATATGTACAGAAAATACGTAAAAATAAAATAACATTGAAAATGGGTATTCAGATTCACTTTTTAGGCTATTTTTTTAAAAAGGTAAACCTATTTGCATGTAAAAGACAATAATAATAATATTTAATTAACTTTTAATTTTTTTTAGTTGGAATTCATATAAAGTCATTTATTTCCATATTTTCCCTTAAAACCTTACTCTGTGTATTATTAATTAACATTAAAAAAAAATAACCAAATCGATCAAATTTTCCAGACAAATTTAATGCCATTTCATTTTTATTAATATAGATAACAGGCAATCTCTTAAAACATACTTTATTTACTTCATTATTAATATTTAAAATATTCCCCATAGGTTTCATTATGAAAATAATAATGGTTGTAAATGTACTGTTTTTAAAAGCAGCTGAGACGCTCTGTGGGACCAATTATGAATAGATTAAATCTCAAGCAAGACGGGTATTACGCTACGTTGTCATAACTTTAATTTGCTGCTGTTTTACTAACAAAGTAGAAATTGTAAGAGCCCTTTCGACTTATACGTAAATAATTTCAACCAAACTATACATAACGAGGCAAATATAAAATATTTTAATAACTTTTATCTGTTTGGCATTCGATTTTCTGAATTGTTCTGTTACTGAAGAAAGTAATGAAATGCCTTTGCCTATTTATATGTGTCGATAAAACTAACGCAGCTGATAGCAGATTCTTTGAGATACGCATTAAAAAAAATCTCATTATAGACAAAAAATAAAACTTTTATTTTAAAAATAATTTTTTTCGAATTTTTGGGGAAATTTATTTTGATTTTTGGTTCGCTATAGCTATTAAAAATGAATCCGCGAAGAAATCCGAAAAGATATTTTTATTTAAAACGTCAAATATTCGCGGATATCTAAGATATTATTATTATAGACAAACTGTAAAATAATTTCAAATTTTACTATTTTTCTAATCTTTTTCATCGTTAAGTAAGATTATATGCTTATAAGCTCTCCTGAAGGAAAGCTCATCAGTAGCTCATTACTCTACTAAGTGTGTACTGAGATAATTCAGTTTGCAACGTGTTTCATATCAAATAGATCGGCTGAAAGCATTTACTTTTGCACTAGCAACCACCCCGGCTCTGCTCACGCGTATTTTAGGTTAAGCCTTAGGTATGAAAAAGTCATGTTTTTAACGGACTCTGTCAAGCCTGAGGAGTTCAACTGGATGGGTACCACCCCCTTATCTATTTCTCCAGCCAAACAACAATGATTACATTGTTGTGTACCGGTTTCAAGGATGACAACGCACCTGCGGTTCTACAGTTTTGTTACAAAAAACCTAAGTGCATGAACGGTAGGTTTTATGGGCGACAGGTACCGCTTTCCATCAGGTGGGCTGTCTGCTCGTTTGTGACTGAATACTATCAAAAAAATGTAAACAATCAGAAATAAGAAATACTCTGCACGCTTATGTGGATTCAAATTTTTGTTTTCACCCTTCCGGTACATGAATGGAGTATCATCCCTATTTTTTTTCATAGTTTGACTACAGAATCATCTAACGGTTTACATAAGACACGTATCTACTAAACAACAAAATAGTCCAAGTAAAATAACTTTGGCCTACGGACAAGTTGAACATTACGAAATTATATGGTTTTCCAATTTGACCTAATATGATCCGATTTGATCGATCGAGTGCGATTTTTTTTTATTTATAATCCGAATATTCTTAAGTCTTTATTTTTCAAATGGTAACTAAGAAATTAAATCTTGACGTCGATTATAACTTATTTGTTTTTGTGTTGCGATCTCAATAGACCAGAAATGGTCACAGTGACACAATATAGCCTCAGAACAGAAATAAAAAAAACTTATTTGTAATACTCTTATGGATTTGAAGCTTTGTAAGTACTGCTAGTGTTCGCCCAGTGGTCCAAATTTAATCAAATAAAAAGGAAACAAATAACACTAACTGTTAAAAAACATACTAACACTCACCAGTAGCTTCTAAACAACAACAAAAAAATAGTTGAAAAAAGATGTACTGAACTGTTTTGTCTTTGCCTATTTATATATGGATATTAAACCGGGATGATACAATAATTCGATATCATGTCACCTGTCCATCCCTAATCATCGATTAAAATCGATAATGAAAATCTTGAACTTTCGATTTTGTTTTCATTAAATTTATTTCGATTTATCCCATATATTACGTTTGTTTAAAGAGGCGTTATTTAGTTTTAAAAACTAAAATATTTTATGTTTTAGGTATGTGCTACATTAGGTACAACTGGTTCAGTGGCGTTCGACAATTTAAAAGAGATTGGGGAAGTTTGTGAGAAACATTCTGCTTGGTTGCACGTGGATGCTGCATATGCAGGCAGCGCTTTTGTTTGTCCCGAATATAGGTAACTATTTAAAATACTAGTTTTAGTTCCTATAATACTACAATTTCTATAGAATCTTTTGATATGATGGGATAAAATTAACTTAAGAAGAGATTGACTGAGTGAAGTGACTTATAGCCTTCAACCTATGTCTTGCACTACGTCTCACTGTTTTACCACATCAGTTAAAGAAAACATCAGGAAGAAATCTCTGCGAGAACCTAACAAGCTTTCGAATTTTATGTGAAAACCACCAACTAGCATTAGCAACATTAAAAAGTCTGAGCAGTGAGCACTCTGTAACCAACAAATTATTTGTTTAGACGTAATTAACGTATGCAATTTTTTCTACGTTGGAGATGATAACAAGTATCTTATTACACGTACTTTAATCTGCAAAAGCAAAATGCGAGTGCAACAATCTAAGCGTACCTCTTTCGCTTCTTCAAGTGCCATTATTATCGTTTAATTATGAACAAATTTCGATAAAATTTGGCAAGGGCATAGATTTCATCCCAAGATGGGATATAGGCTTAACCCGCGAGTGAAGCCATGAGCAAAAATTATACAAAAATTAAAGAAAAAAACTTTTTAAAATTATTTTTGATGTCGGACCGATTAACTTTAATGAAATTAACTAAAAACTAAATATTACAAATATATACAATGTAAAATTTAATAACCTATTTTGGACAGTAACATTCTTAACGTTTATTTTATAGACACTGGCTTGAAGGTATTGAATTGGCGGATTCCTTCGCATTTAATCCTTCAAAATGGCTGATGGTGAACTTCGATTGTACTGGAATGTGGTGAGTAAGATATTTAAATTCTAAACGATTGTAAAATACCTTTTTCTCCGCTATTTTTCAACCGATTTTTCTTTGTTATTTACGAGATTTAGTGTTTGTTATCAATAAAAAAAATTAAAACAGTTTTTTACAGGTAAATTCTTAGGATTATTATCGAATTTCGGCCACTTGGGAACATATGTATGTTAAACTCACCAAACTACCTTGACTTATATATTTGGGAATACATAGTTAGTTAGATGTGGCCTAAATATTATTAAAAATTGAAAATAGAACAATGAAGTGAATCTCATCTGTTTTATTTCGATCGATAGACAATTGATTTTCGTACTAGCAAATTACCATACCATGTTCTGGATAAATAAAACCTCGAAGAAGATATTACAATGAACTTTTTTCAATTTTTCCCTTTCAATACAAAGTTATTACAAATTAATTGACGAAATTAGTTTAAAATCGTAGTAAACGTTCAAACCAAATTTTTTATAAGTTAATTAATTTATATTTATTTAAAGTTATTCGGTGATACAATAAAATGTATTGGCTGGATGATGTATGGATCCTCAATAGCGTACTATATTTTTAATAGTTTAACTTTAATTAATCCATGTTCATGATTTTTGATGCTGGTTTTTCACACTACAATTGACCAATAGCATCATTTTCGTCTGTTTAAAACAATAATTATGGAAACCTCAAAGAATTTTAATCTAACAGAAGAAATAAGGAAGCACGTGAATCCTAATGAAACAATATATGCTTTCAGGGTCAAAGACAGTACTGCCCTACATCGGACGTTCAACGTTAATCCGATTTACTTGCGACATGAAAACTCTGGTAATGTTTCATTTATTTAATTAAATTATACGTGCATCATTCTATTTCTCCATGATCTATTAGCTAGAAATCTGTGAATCTTTGAACCCTCAGATGTACAAGCGCTTACGTTTCACTAGAGTTTCTTGTTGATGAAAATGTGTGGAAGTAGGATATATATATAAATATATATATATATTTATATATATAATTCTTCTGTGAGTGTGTATGTCACTGAACTTCTCTCAAACGACTGGACCGATTTTGATGAAATTTTTTGTGTGTGTTCAAGGGGATCTGGGAATGGTTTAGATTCACAATTTGAATAATAATTTTCATCAAAAAATTATTAAAAAAAGTTTGAAATTTTCAAATTAAAGACGTGTAGACAGGACAACGTTTGTCGGGTCCGCTAGTATATATATATAATAAAAAGAGAACACGAAAACACTAAAGCATTTGCATTAGTGCAAAAACTTAATAGTTATTATTATATGGGTTTAATAAAAGCCTTTTTTTGTTTACAGGCAAAGCTATCGATTATATGGTAAGTTTCTAAAATATTATAATTATATTCATTGCGATTAATTGTAATGATAATGAATTTTTTTCTAGTTCAATGAAAAACAAAACTTAGAAATTTAGAATTTCTTACTGTTTTTTTAAAGTAACATTTGCCGTTAACAGTAACTTTATATAAATTATTATTTTTTGAGGATACTTTGATCAATACTTAATTTTGCGATTTCATTGTCTCAGTGCTCATTTGCCCAAACGACCAATTTACAGAAAGAGTAGAGTATAGAATTATTGTCTTTTGAATTTTAATTCTATTGGTATTAAATTCACATTTTACTTTAATAAAGTTGAAAAAATGTATTTTATTTATATCTATACTAATATTATAAAGAGATAAAGTTTGTGAATTGTGAGTTTGTGACGTTGTAGGGGGTAATCTCTGGATCTACTGAACCGATTTAGATGAAATTTGGTAAGAAATTAGTTTGAGACCCTGCAAAGGACATAGGACTACTTTTTATATCGGAAATCATCCCATAAGGGAGTGAAAATGGGGATGAAAGTTTGTATGGGGAATCAAGCTAGGGACGAACCCAAGCAAAGCAAGGGTCAGTCGCTAGTATAGATATAAATCTGCGAAATAAAGCTTTATTCTTAAAATGAGGAAAAGGACTCGCTACTGTAAAGTACATCGAGTATTGGTCGTTTGAACAAATAAGCACTAAGAGCGACACCTTGCTGGTATTGAATCTATGCGAGTTCGAAATTTCTCCCTTGTTTAAATTCTGATTATTCTGTATATTGACTCATGTATGTTATTCGTCCTTAGAGCAAAAGCTAGCCAAAATGAAAAACACGCTTGTACCGCAAGTACTTAATAATCAATTTTTGATACATATTTTAGACTGTTTGTTTTATTTTTTGCTAAAAAAGACATTATCGGAAACCTTATAATTTTGTCATATTTATACGTCTGTCAAATAGTAACTGTAAACAACAAATAAGATTTTAAATTAAAACATAGGTTGGTTCTCAAGAAGCAAATACGAGAAAAATAATAAAAGGTACAAAAATATGTACTGATATCAGTGGTAAGCGCACTGATAGTGTGTCAAACAGTGATGATGGCTACCCAACAAGTGAAGAATTGGATGATGAGAGTGATGAAGATTTAAAGTTATATAGCTCTGACGAAATGTCGGCTGAGTGTAATGAAACAATACAGCTAGAAAATCCGGACAAGAAAGAATTTCTTGTATGTGTTTTTTTTGTTAGGTGTTGGGTTTTTGGTGATGGTTTTGTTTGCAAATCATTGGATAAGCTTAATTAACATAGAAGTTAAGACTGTGATAGGTATAATTTTTAGTTAATGCTTTTTGTTAATGACCTTTTCAAACTTACTCGTATGTATGTATGTATTCAGCCCTTTTTAACGTGCCACTGCTGGGTACGGGCCTCCCTTCAATACGAGGGGGATCAGGCCATAGTCCACCACGCTGGCCAAGTGCGAGTTGGGTTAGGTTACTCGTATATCATTTTATAATATGTATACCTACACTTCTACACGATAATATTATTAAGAGGAAAGACTTATTTTTGTATGCTGGTAACGAATAAACTCAAATACTACTGAACCGATTTAGATAAAATTTGGTAAGAAGATAGTTTGATACCCTGAAAAGGACATAGGATATTGTTTATTCCGCAAATTATTCCTTAATCAGGTGAAAATGGGGATAAATGTATGGGGAATCAACCTATAAAAATATCAATTTATAAAAATTATTTTGTCTAAAGTCTGTTGTAACCAGTCAAAAATAATGTTAATGTCTTCTTATTCTAAACATGAGACTAAAAGATATTAGTTAGTTTTAACTTTTTAAGCACAATGCGAAAATCTCAGTCCCATCGTTCCCTGAAATCATAAATTACAATACCAACTTATATTTACAGCTTATTAATATTACTATTAGTATTATATAAACTTAAAGTTGCATATTTAGTTGTATTGGAAAAAAATAGGTAATATAATTTGCTGATGTACTTATTAATATTATTTATATGTAAATTAAAAATCTAATATTCACAATCATCATAGAGCAACTAAAACTTTATCCTAAGTTGAAAAAATGATAACTATATCAAAAATGACAGTTAAAAAAGTAACTATTGAAATTTTATTTACAGCATTGGCAAATACCTTTGAGTCGTCGTTTCAGGGCTCTAAAGCTTTGGTTTGTATTGAGAAACTACGGTGTTGTTGGACTTCAAAAGCACATTCGTGAGGTACGATTCTAAACCTAATACTAAACCTAAACTATACTTACCTTGAATAATTATGTAGTACCTGGGCGACCGAGCTTTGCTCTGAGTTTTCGGCCAAAAGTACAATTTTAAGAAACACGCGTTTTCCCAGACATAAGACATCTAGACTAATCTAGATCGATTTTTCGCCCCTGAAAATATACCGTTCAATAAAATCGTTAGAGCCGTTTCCGAGATCGCCGTTATATATAAATAAATAAATATACAAGAATTGTTCGTTTAAAGGTATTAGTTTAGATATACCATAAAAAATCTTCAACCCTTGTACATACATATTTAATCTCAAGCATAAATATACAAACATACGTCCGAATTGAAGAACTTCTTGATTTTAGAGTTAAGTCAAAAACAACTCAATGTGTTAAACTTTCAGAGCGTTCGTTTGGCTCAGAAATTTGAAGCTTTGGTCTTAGCTGACCCACGATTTGATATACCACAACCAAGAAATTTGGGTAAGTCAATACACACAAGTGGAAATGTAAAGTGTATTTCGAAGTTACAAACTTACGTGAATATTTGACATTTTAAGTAAAACAATTTTGTCGAATTTTTTCGCGGATTTATTTAGATCTTAGAGATTGCTGTAAAGTATTCGAAACGTCAGGAACCAAAAACCCAAATGTATCCGCAGAAAATCCAAAAAGATAGATTTATGTAAAATGACAAATATTCGCGTAAATTTAAGAAAGTAAGATATAGATAGATAAAGGAAAAAATATAATAATTAAAATATTTCTTCTTATACATTTTGCAGGCATGGTGGCGTTCCGTCTTAAAGGAGACAATACTCTCACTGAGCGTCTGCTCAAGCGCCTAAATGGACGCGGTTACATTCACGCTGTACCGGCTTGCTTCAAGGGTGTATACGTCATCCGCTTCACCGTCACATCTCAGAGGACTACAAATCAGGATATTCTCGGTTATTTATTTATCTTTACTAATATACCTATTATATCTTTGTAAGAAATATTTGTTTGTTTGTTTGATTTGAAAATCAAAAACTCTTTGTATTTTGTATGTAACTGTACTTAATAACATATAAATAATACTTAATTTATCGTACTAATTACTTATGTATATCAATTTTAAATGTCAAAGTTTAGATCTTTGGGTGTTTGTTACTCAATCACGCCAGAGCGGCTGAACGGATCTGGATGAAGTTTGGCACAGATATAGATTATAGTTGGAACAGCATATAAGCTTTTCATTACGGAAAAATGTACGGTTCCCGTGGGATAGATTTGTTTTTATTTTTCTAGAGGTGAACCTTTTTTTTTAACGTTGGGAAATGCATTTACGCACGAGGTGTGGGACTCACCGGCAAAACCAGTACTACCCACTAAAACCCAACAAAACCTTCCCCCGTCTTAATGGGGCGTCGCAGGATCGCTTACGCATTCAACTACGACGCCCTGACGGCAGGTCTGCCGTAGCAGACCACAACAACCACGGGGTTGCTCCACAGTCCACTCTGCTATCAGAGAAGTACCAGGAGCAACCCGCATGGTACACTGCCCTCCGAAGAGGGCCACCTCCTACCGCCCACCGAAGTGGGCCTCCTCCCTGTGCGTTTCTTGGCTTCGCGCCCGGTTGGGTTGCCGGGCACTACTGAGCCCCCCCACCACGACAAGGTGAACGCACGTTGGGGGGGGGGGGTCTAGAGGTGAACCTGAGCGAAGCTAGTGTAAGCTAGAATAGAATATACACATAATTGAAATTCCTTTTACGTACTATTGGTAACAATTATATAGTTTAACTAGAGACTCACCTCGCTCCGCTCGGGTTCATCCCTGCTGTAAATTTAGATTTGCATGTATCTCATTTTTTAATGCCGATTCATAAAAAAAAAAAATATTTTTTTGGGGTGGGTTATCATTTAGGGGTATGAAAAATATTTTACGTCCTTTTCTCAGACCTACTGAGTATACATACAAAATTTTATAAGTATCTGTCAAGGCGTTTCGGAGGAGTTTTGTTACTAATACTGTGCCACGAGAATGTTATATATTAGATATACCTACTTATTAAGGTAAAATCGATAAACTGTGAGTAATTTTATTTTATTTAGATGATTGGAACGAGGTCAAGAACGTTGCGTCTGAAATTTTAGTGGAAGTATATGGATCTGACAAAGGCAATATTGTTGTACCGAAGAAACCAAGGATTTCTCTCAAAGGTAACATGTTTCAATGACCTCATTACGGCGATAAGGAGTTTGATTATTTTTCTATGGAAGCTGGCATAAGCCATCCGTTGTTATTTTATTTTCAAATTACGGCGCACGATGGTGTCCTAAAATGTCACGTTCCTTCATATCCTGAGCTAAAGATATGAGATCAATGGAAAGAAAAAAACTATTGCTTAATTACATCTCATGCACATGAACATGGATGGAGTCAGTTTTATTATATGGCGATCTTTAGTTAGATACTTCGGAAACTTGGCACTTTATGCCATTATATTCTAATTATAGAGCGTCTTCTATCCATACAATATGCTATATTTTTGGTGTCACTTGTTCAGAAAAACAATAAAAATGTCGAAAAGTTGAATGTCAATATCAAAAATTTTTCCAATTTTCCATTTTCCTTTATAAAAATATTTTATAAGCACTATGACACTAGCCGTACAGCAGATTCAAAACAAAGAACAATTGCATTTAGGTATCCTACTAATATTATAAATATCGAAGTTTGTGAGGATGGATGGATGTTTGTTACTCTTTCACGCCAGAACGCCTTAACGGATCTGTATGAAAATTGCCACAAAAATAGATTATAATCTAAAATAGCAAATTTACTTTTCATCCAAGAAAAATATACGGTTTCCGTGGGATAGATTTGTTTTTATCTAGGGACGAACCCAAATCAAAACGATGGCGAGTCGCTAATTAACTTTAAATACTGATCAAGTATCTCTTGAAATGAAAAACCGCGTTCAGTTTTTGTTTGAATAAACATCTGTAAGTCGATTTATATTTCTTTAATTTTATGCCTTTATGATACAGTTAACAATAGATTTCGTAGAAATTTAATTAATTTCTTAGAAATTTAACGGAGGCGTTAAATGAAGTTTATAACAAAATTAAATTCCAATATTTCAGAAACTCGGGAACTTAATGCCACATTTGGCACTAGTCTTCTTCTGGCTAATAGCCCAATGAGTCCAAAAATTGTCAATGGAACTCACGTCGCTATCTGCGACTATGAACAAGTACTATCATCCTGCGCTCAAACTTTTGCTCAATTAAAGATGGAGCCTAAAGACAGTCCTGGTAAGTTGGACTTATAATCACGTGGTTATTTCCTAAATTACCATATATATATAGTAAATTTCGCACTAATTTCTCAATTTATATATTTTTTCTCTGCTTGTCTGCAAATTTTTACTCCAAACTCATAAATCATATTATAATTTGTCTCAGAAAATATTTAGATTAATTATTTTTTAATTTTGTCCATGGTGCATATTTAATTCTATAACAAAGTTTCCAGATCATCTAGATAATTTCAAATAAACTGTAAGAGATTTAACACTAATGCATAAATATCACATTTAATTTGTATCATAACACGCTTTACTAACTTTGTCATAGAAATGCGTAGACGAATCCGCGGTATACGTATGTGCGGAAAAAAATACTCCCTTGACTCATACATGGACATGGTGCAAGGGCTAATGGTAGAACAATCTCTCCCGCAATGCTCGGAGGAAGAGAGAGAAGATGCATCTAACGGTAACTGGGTTTTCTAACGCATCTATTTCTAATAATATTATTACTTATTATTATAATCTTTAATTTAGCTATAAGCTTTTGTTTTAACAAAAAGTCTTCAGAAATTGTCGTTAGAATTTTTTTTCTTATACTTTGTTTTGCTTACACAAGTATGTATGTGTAATCAAATTAAGTTTTCGTTAGTTTAGTTAGTTTGTTTGTAGGTTATATTTAATCGCCTCGTGTTATTACGATTTAATTTAATTGGTTTATTCTAGGACCGAAAAGTGATCCAATCGGAGCTAAATACTGAGGTAATTCATTTAATAAACGGTGGTGGATAAAAAATCTGCTTTAAATTGTTAAAATATATTCTAAAATATAAAATAGCTCAGTGTTAGAACTTTTAGAAGCTTAGATTATTGTTTACAGCTTTTTCTACCATGGTATTTAAATACGTCTATTTTTCAGGTTCCAGCCCTGGTGATCGATCTTCCATCTCAACTTCCCCTGTAACATCTACAACTGTAAAACGAGATAGCAACACAGATACTAATCAATTAAATGTACCAACTTCTGGTACACCATCTAGACCATCGCGTTCCAAATCTGTTGACATTTCTCTATCTGAACTAAAACTGGATGAGGCTACTATATCTATAGACATGAAAAACAATGAAATAATAATAACGCCAACTGGTTCTAAGAAAATCGATGATCAAGTTCGTTTTAATGCCGCAGAAGAAAAACTTAATATTGGCGATAAAATTAGTCATGCTTTTGAAAATTTTCAAGATGGAAAGCAAAGTGAATATCGTACTAATAAAGATAGTAAAGAAGATGCTTCTAAACTAACTATTAAAGGTCCTGGCAGTTATATAAAAAAGCTAATACAGCAGTTCAGTGAAGGTCCTTTTGATGGAGAAGACTCTAAGCCAGAATCTGAAAGAGCAGTGTCTACACAAACGATAAAAGACAGGGCTGATGCAATTTGTAAAAAATGCTTCCATTATAAAGGTAGAGTTAATAAATAAAGGGAAACCTATAAACCTTGCAATTTAAATTATTGAAAAAAATAATTTGTAACTAATTTAAAAGAATTAATAGTATTATTTTTTAATTAATTTTAAATGTATTTTTGTTTACTGTCAAGCACAATTATACAGCTTCTAACAGATTAATATGTTTATTTTGATAAGATTTTGTTTTAATAAAAGCGCAAAAATAATATACAATATCAAGTTATCCATAGTTAAATTTTGTAGTGCGTAGTTAAAATGTAGGCTTTGTAAACGTAACTATTGTAAGCTTTTAGATTTAGAATTAGATTAGAATGCGTTTTAAAAATATAATAAAATATATATATAGTAGTTTAGTAGATAAAATATGTTAAATACTGCTGTGCCACATCAATAAAAATTATAAAAAAAATATTATCAAATATTAAAATTATTAAATGTATTAAATATTATCAAATGTTCAAGTAGCGATATATAATATAATAATCAATAAGTATAAACAATGTAATCGATTGCTTAAATAGCTTAGTGAATATTTAAAATGTTATAATCGATATTCTCATTAAAAATACAAAAAAAAAATGTTTAATAAATGTTTTATGAGACAATTTTTTTTTTCATATGGAACCTATAATAGTGACCCTAAGTTATTTAATTGCTTATAAGCCCCAAGGGCTAGCTACCAGCTACCAAATTCCATATAAACGAGCAACTGTTGTGTTTCTCGCCGGCTCTTCTCAGCAAAACTGACTTCCGAACCGGTAGTTTACCGGTTCCGGTAATTTACATACTGGCATTACATTTAAATTTTTTAAATGTAAAAGTGACTTTTCAAAAAAAAAAGTTTATTCGAATAAAGTATAATTTCACTAGATTTTCATATATTCTTAGAGATTAATACAACTGGCAGGCAACAAAAATAAAAATAATAATTAATTATAATTGTCCTTCTAACCGAATTTGGTCATGAAGGTTAATCTCATGAGAGAACTAGCTACGAGTATATGCACAGGAGATATTATAGTGTACAAATGTATGGACTGGTACAATATTGCACTCTCTGTTATTTTCTCTATTAATGTTCTCTAAGATGACAATTTGACTTGACCGGTGAGAGATCAGGCGCAGGAACTTTAAGTACTCTTTAAGGGGAACATCTTACACTGGAAAAATTCTTTACTCCGAAAATTCTTTACTAAATTATTTCCCGAAAAATCCAATAACTGTGGTAGCTCGAGCCAGGAATTGAACTCAAGATCTGTACTCGTACGTACCAGCCACCCAGCAGGTCAAGATTTAGCAAAAATTACGATGCAGATTCGTTAATAGTGATGTACATAATGTGTACATAATACATATATCTGACTTGTAGCTCGCTTGTAAAGCGTTTAAAAACTAGCGACCTTAAAATCGTTAAGCTCAAACATTAATTACTTGCCACAAATTACATTATCTAACGTTACTGAATGTATAATAGATTTTTTTATAGATTGCTTCATACAGAAAATAAG
Organism: Brenthis ino; assembly: GCA_921882275.1. NCBI lineage: Eukaryota > Metazoa > Arthropoda > Insecta > Lepidoptera > Nymphalidae > Brenthis > Brenthis ino. The sequence goes on from OV170231.1 coordinate 22,525,144, forward strand.
ATAGAGTTTTATGTAAGGATAACCATGCATTTACGTATGCCCATGTAACGGGAATATGGTAATTTAAATTAAAAAAATAAATAAAACAATTTAAGTTACCTTAAATATTTTATTAAATGCGTAACAATCAGTTATTTAATAATAAAACACTAAAATTGAGCATTCGATTAATATTAAAACCTTCGTGTATTGCACTTTTTTGACTAATAAAATGTTATATCGATTATTTTAACTAATATAAAATCGATTTTATTTGTCCAAGTATGATTGATACAATGTAAGGATTTGAATGTAATCAATTAATATAGTTCACAAAAATTAAACATAATCTGCAATACAATTTTAATAACAAAACGATGTCCTTAGATATATCTAGGAAGACCTTTTTAAAATTTATTATTTTAAGCGTACTATGGAAAAGTTACACATCTTTTGCTTTATATTATCTTACTGTGCCTCATTTCTATGTATTACGTGTAATTAAATTAAAATATATATATTTTAACTCAAAGTCATTCAAAAATGCTTAGGTTACTTTAGAATTTTGATTAGTTTTTAGGGATTTTATAAAAAAATCTTATTTGTAAATCATTTATTTAAAAAATAAAGATGTTTTTACACAATACAAGGCTCGTTCAGGTATAAAGTATAGGCCTTTTCAGAACATATGATATACGGGTTCAATTCCAAACTTACAATAAAAAAGACTTAAAATTTTACTACTTAACATAAAATTATAAATTACTTAAATCTAATAAAAATAAATAAATAAATGCATTTACATTATTACATAATTTACAATATTTATAAATTTCGGAATATTACGAAAAATAAATCTATTATTTTCTTAGAGAGCTATCTTATTTTTTATTTACTATGTAAATTAAAAGCCGCGATTTCGCGGTTTGTTTATGATTATTAGTATAAGTGATTACTGTAAAGAAGTCCTCAATTAATAATATGAAAATAACATTTAAAAACCTGATATATATCAAAGCAACAAGCTCTTTGACTATAAAAATAATTCAATTTTTACTTAGAATATAAACAAAAATAACATAGTATTTTTTTATTGGCTTAAGTTATTGATAAAAAAAGTACTAGATACACAATCAGAGACAAAAAGTGTCCTCACCGAATGGACATTTGTGCGCGCTTTTAATTTTTTTTGTTGTGAATACAACTTTATGCATTGCACTGAAGGTTCAATTTACAATTTTTGTATATTATTTTCAACTACAATAATTACCTAAACACACAAGACAATATTTTTGTTGGATAATTATAGTGCTCTAATAATTTAATCTATAAAGTTAACAAATACTTATTTTAAAAAGATTTTGATTCATCTTTAATTTCTTAAATATGTAATGAAGGACCACCTTTATTTACTATACTTATGTAAATATATGAGTATATGACATTTTGAGTTATGTCACTATTTAATTGACAGCTCAATTTAAAAAAAAAAACATAGAAGCGAATAAATACTACCAAAAAATTAAACATTATATACGGGGTGGGATTTCGTATATATTAATTTTAACCGACTTAGTAAAAAAGATATTTCATTAATAAATATTACATAATCATTAGGTCTTGATGATAACAATTACGTACTAACGAAGGTTTATTAAATAAATAATAGTAAAAAAATCTAAATTTCACTTTCTTGAAAGTGAAATGGTTAAGTAATTAGCAATCCTTTATTAACGCGGAAAACCTATTTAGTTCCGCTTTCTTTTTATACAAAATACACTATTTTTCACTTGCAACATTTTTGATTGTTCGAATCGTCATTGTCAATAGCAGGTTCGAATCCCGTGCACAGTATAGGTCATCTATATATAAATAATAACAATCTCAATGCACCCCTGTAATAGATTTTAACCAGGGTTTATAATATGTTGCTCTCATGTACACGCCGGGCAGGTATGGCGCAGCACATCTAATACCATGTGACACTGTACCTACAAGCTGCCATTTGCCATCATCTCTTTGTAAAACTAAAGGACCACCGCTATCACCCTGGAAAGATATAAAGATAGTACATGATAGATATAAATATAACAGATTATAACCCCCTTCTTTCATTTTTTATTGAAGATAAGTAATTTAAAAGTTTATGATATGAACCACGAAACCAGTCTATGAGATTTGTTTAGACCAGTCTTATGTTACAATCATCAATTTTCAGTTCTTATAACTCATAATTGCTTAATAAGATTATACTAGAAAGTACATACATATCGCTAGGTTTTTATATTTTTACGCGGAACCCTTATTCTATTTCTAAAATAAAAGTAATAAAGTAAATCTATATTACTGCTTATAACATCAGCTATCTGCCAGTGAAAGTTCCGTAAAAATTGGTTCAGCCAATTCGGAGATTAGTTGGACAAACAAATAGACACATACACAAAAAAATGTTTCTTTCTTATAAGTACCGTATACTTTATATGAATTTAGTGAAAAGCTATTATTTTAACATTAAAATCAAGCACTTCAATTTCATTTATTTGTGTATGTGTATTCAGCCCTTTTTAACGTCCCACTACTGGCTACGGACCTCCCTTCAATACGAGAGGGATCAGGCCATAGTACACCAAGGTGGCCAAGTGCGGGTTGGCGGACTTCACATGTCTTTCGAAAACTTGTTAGGTTACCTCAGACATGCAGGTTTCCTCACGATGTTTTCCTTCATCGTAAGGCAAGTGGTAATCATGTTAGAAATTATTCAGACATGAAAATATTAGAGGTGTAAGACACGGGATTTGAACCCGCTTCACTCGGTTTCCCAAGCGAGCGCGTTACCACTGGGCTACCACTGCCTTATTTATTTATATAGATAATTAATTTTTAATTTACCTCACAGGAGTCCTTCTGTCCGTTAGCATAACCAGCACAAACAAAGGAGTTGAGGATTTTCTTTGCATGACCTGCAGTGTGGAACATTTCTTGACAGACGCTATTCTCGATAACAGGAACCTGGAATCCAAATAAAAAAATAAAATAAAATCTGCGTTAATGAGTAACAAACAAATACATATACACACTTTGACATTTATATGACTGACATAAAATTAAAAATTGTGTTTTCTTATATGTACCGCGTATACTTTCATATGCATTTAATATAAAATTGATATTTTGATATTACAAACATTTACTTCAATTTTATTTATCTGTATAGATTTCTTTTTTTATATTGCTATGCTTGCGTTACCCGTTGGTGTGAAAGTGTCTACCTATCTAACAGTTGAAATACGAACCTGAACTTCTTGAAGCACAGAAGGTACTTTTCCTTCATAGGAGAGACGACCCCAACCTGTCACTGTCGCCACTCGCCCAGTGAAGTCTGCTTCGTCAGGCGGCATACAAATTGGCACTGTGGATTTTAACTTTATTTTATTTCTATGCTTTAATAAAATAATATAGATGTAAAAATATGTGTTTGTTTATTTAATGCCTTTTTGCTTAAACTTTAATTCTGTAAACAACCATTGAATTCTTGTTATTCCAAAAAGAAAATTAACTTATGTTTCATATTATTAAAGTACAATTGCTATAATTTAAAATGTTTGTTATTATAAGGTTTTTAGGAAATAAAATTTGGGAAAAGTTGCTCCGGAAATAAGAAATTTCTGGTGAAACTATTCTTTTCTAATACAACGTCTATTGTGATAAATGTTTCTATAATAATTTTAGATCATTTTAAATGAAAGTATCTTTTCGGATTTTGTCGTTGTTTATTTTTTAATTTATATTTTTTTTATTTTTGTTTCCATTTTTTCTTACATTACATTTTTCACATTTTTTTGTTTACATTTTTTTATATTGTTGTTGAGTGTTGTTAGTATTGCTTTACAGTAAGGTTGTAGACATCTCAAAAGTTATTATTTAGTTAACTTGGAAGAAATAGACACCGGTACCAAAGTACTTTTAAAATTTTTCAATAATTTTTAATCACTTACCAATATGAGCATCAAATTGTACTGGAGAATCTAATTCTAATAAAGCGAGATCATTCTCAAATGTGGCAGCATCATATTGTCTATGAACAATAACTCGACGTACATTTCTAGAGACTGGTCTTCGCGGTTCAATGTCACTAGATATATCGGTTTCTCCGAAAACTGCTACCAAAGATGCAAGGAATCTGCAAAAATAATATGAAATTAGAAATCAATAATATGTATATAATTATGTGTATATTTGTTTCTTCTTCACGCTAAAATGACTGGACGAATTTGGAAAGAATGTAGTATACCGTAAGATGATGACTTAGAGTGACACGTGACGAAGCATTTGAGCGAAGCAAGGGCCAGTCTCTACTTTTAACTCTCTCTAGATTTAAATTCTTATCTAAGTTTTAAATTTCGCTATTTATTTCCTAAAAAAATATTAATTACTCAGTACTAATAAAATACATAATATTATTAAATTGACATAAACGTACCCAGGCTGACAGTGAGCTGCTGTCGTAACAAATCTACTAGTGATCAGAACTCCACCACATTTATTCTTAGTCAAGAGGCCAAGCCACGTAGATTCTCTGACAAGTACTTGCCACGGCCATTCACCATGTCTGGAATTTTTACCTCCTACTATACGTCCAGATTTCATTAGAGGACGGACTCCGCACACTAGAATAAAATTTACTATATAAATAATAATTATACTACATAATATGATTATAAGCTGACATATTTTAGAAAATAGGATTATAAGGATCTACTTAAAATTATCTTTTTATTTTGTAAAATATTATCTAGCACTAAGTACTCACAATTTTTATCATTGTAATTTATTTCTGTATATCCTTCTGTAGTTACTTCTTCGCTTTGTTCTGTAACCGTTGATGTTGCAGTTGTTGTCGTTACTTTCTTCGTGGGTTTTGTTTTCTTAGTAGTAGTCACCTGGAAGCAAAGTATTTAGAGCGCAAAGACCTTTGGTCTACAAATATTATATGGTATTGATATAATAATGTAAAATAGAAAGATATTTTATTCCAAAAGAGTTACTGCGTTTTTTAAAGTAAATATATGAAAGTGAGATCAGGTATATTATTTAAATATGGAGCGCGATTTAAAAAAGGCCGTTTTTTTATTGGACAAGTACTTATAATATTTAGAGCAGTATAGTTTTTTTAAAGTTTTATAGTTTAGGTTTTTTGCGTACCGGTTTTTTAGTTGTTGTTGATGCTGTTGTTGTTGTAATCGTTGTTGGTGGAGGAGTGGTTGTTGTTGGTCTTCTGGCAGATGTTGTCAGTTTAACAGGTCTTTTAGTTGTTTTCGAAGGTTTTTTTGTAGTCGTAGTAGCTCTAAGGGGCTTTTTTGTTGTCGGTTTCCTAGTTGGTACAGTCTTTTTCGGGGGCTTAGCAGTAGTTGGTTTGTCTCTAATAATAGTTGCATTTGGTTTTTTGTCTAGAATAACTATATCATGTAATTCTTGGAATGTTCCTTGAAGACTTCCAACTATTTTGCTAACGAATAAGTTCATTTTATCGTTGAGTTTATCATCTTCTTGCCATGAAGGTGTTGAAAATTCTACATCATGATAGATATCTAACTCATTCTCAGATAATGTAACTACGCTTGTATTAAAAACACTTGGATTGGAGCCAGTAGCATTAAGCATTGGATTTCTTACAGGTGGGAAATTAATTAAATCATCTGATGAAGTTTGTATTTCTGAAGGAACATCTGTAACATCTAAATTAGAGGTAGTCAATGTTGAAGTTGAAGAGAACACTGGTCTGGCAGATGAAATTTTAACAGGGTAAGGTGTAGTGGGTGATGGCTTTGGAGTAATAACAACTGTAGGTGAGGAAGGCCGTTCCTTTGGTGGCTGGGTTGATGGTTTTGGTTTGGGTTTTTCAAACTTATTCGGCGGTTTTCCCACAAAAATATTATTTGTTGATTCAATGTGATTATTCACAGTTATTTGATTTATAGGTTTTTTGAAAGGTTCTTGAGATATTTCAACAAATTGTGTTTCTTCTGAAGACGTTTCTGGTTTACTGAGGCCATTAAGTACAATAACTGTTGGAGTTACACTTGAAAAAGTATCAGGATCATATGTTGATGGATAGCTTGAAGATGGTGGTGGAGATATAGGTCGCCTTAATGGTCCAGGTCCTCCGGTTACGTAACTTGTAGATGGCGGTCGCTTTGTGGTCGTACTTGGTTTTGTAGTTGTTGTTGAGCTCACATAGCTGAATGTAGTAATTGAATCTCCAAAATTATCTGGATTTGTAGGGTATCTATTGAAAGCTTCAATATCTTGACTAGTAGATTGACTAGGTTTGGGAGATGAATAAGAGGGTTTGATTGGTCTTTGATCGTAAGGTATACTATTAGAAGTAGTATAAATACTACTATAATATGGTTTAATTGTCGTAAGAGGTTTTTTAGTAGAATCATTAGTACTATAAGATGATGTGCCGTATGATGATGTACTACCAGAGAATGTAGATGGTTTTAGTGTAACGTAATGTCCAGTAGATATATAATAACTTGGATAGCTACTGCTATATGAAACTGGGGAAACTGTAGACGGAGTTGGTGAAGATTTAGTTTCCATAACATCCATAGAAGATGGAGTTATCTCTTCTTTCATACTTGGAGTACTTTCATTTAGCATTTGTATTATACTGTCTATTGATGTTAATTCTGGTGTCTTATCTTTTGTAACAGTTGAAACCATAACATAATTTTCAGTAGTAGGCTGTTTGGTAGTAGTTTTGTTTACTGGTTTTGGCCTGAACACTGGTTTATATATAGGGCGGTGAGTTGATACAATGATAGATGGAGGTTGGACTGTTGTAGAACTGGGAGGAACAGTAGGTTTCGTTTGCATAGAAGATATGTGTACATTAAAGTCGGAAGGTCTTACTATATCATTAGCTTCTGAACCATTTCTATGGAAGAGTATAGTTTCAGCAACTGCATGATTTATTGTACTATGAGTATAGACACTTTCTGGTTTTATAAAAACATAATTATTATCTTTAGGTGGAGTACTTAATAAAGTGTTTGTTATTTGATTCAGGCCTTCTGAGATAATTTCAGCTTGGTGACTTTCAGTACTTAGATCATCTGATTTCATAGTTGACGATAAAACTTGACTTGGTCTATATCCTGGAGTAACAACTGGCTTAAAACTATTATGCCAAGCACTAAGCTGCTCATCATAATCTTCAGTTTCTGTTTCAGCTTCAGGATAATCTAAGTAACTGGTCATTACAACTCCTGGACCCTTTGGAAAATGTGATTGACTGTCTAAAGGTAATTGACAGCAGGCCCCGAATAAGAACCCATCCATGCAAGCACCGACAACTTCTCCCCCTCTTTGCACGCATTCATGGTTAAACATGCAAATCGTGTTTCCTCTATTATATTTCGCTGCTCGACTCGCCTTGCAATAAGATGGTGTTATTTTGTATCCGCCAAACAGCTTTCGGCCATCTGGAATTAAATGATTACATTTTAGAGGGTTAAGGGTTTTAAAATCACTTAAAAGTAATTATTTGATGTTTTTTTTGAAATTATTATGATACCACCCAGAGGTAAAATGGTATAGTGTAGATTATAGAATAAATATGAAAATCAATTATCAAGAAGCGAGATCACCATTACTTCTTAATCGAATCACAAAAAAACAAACAACTGAATTCGGTAACTTTTTTATATGAAGTCGCTGAACATATTATATATTTTGCATTTTCTAGATTAAAATAATAATTTTACGGGAGTTATCATTTTTTTTAATAAATGCACAATATAATTGCGTCGTTGCTAATAAGACTTCTTGGTATTATTATGCTTATTAATAATTATTTATTATTATTTAATAATTTATTATTAAAGATGTCAAAATTTATTTAACTTTGCGACTCACCCTCGCTCCACTCACAATTCGTCCCCAATTACTTTTTAACGTTTAGTATAGATTTCTCAGAGATGAGATATTTTCACGCAGTAAAAGTATTCTATATATTGACCCGGATAATCAGCTATCATCATACCAAATTTCATTAAAATCTGTCCGGTAGTTTTCTCGTAATGCCTTCCCGGACAAACAGGTAGACAGACAGACAAAAATTCTAAAAACTATAGATTCGGTCTCTATATTGATAATAGTGACTATTCCAATAAGATTTTCCAAAAAAATATATAATGTACCGATTTAACTCCATATCCATACTAGTATTATGAAATGTGAAAGTGTGTTTGTTTGTCTTTCTTTCACGTCGAAACGGAGTGACAGATTGACGTGATTTTTTGTGTGGAGATTGTTGGAGGGCTAGAGTGTGACATAGGCTTTTTACCGCGGGAGATAATTTCATTCCCACGGGAACACACGTTATAATACAACCCAAAAATTATAATTTATGATCAGAATTACGTGAAACTTGGTATTAATGCTTTTCAATACAATTAAATAAATACGTGTTGTAGCATTTTTCGATATTCATACCATAAGAGGGTAAAATAGCGCATGAATGTTTGTATGAAACATACTTTTTTAGAGTTTTTTATAGTGTTAGCGCGAGCAAAGCCGCGGGTTCTGCTAGTTTTATTATATGTATATAGATGTATACCTATTCTGAATCTCTCTCTTTGTTCATGATTGCTGTAAAACATTCGAAACGTCGGGAACCAAAAATCTTAATAAATCCGCGAAATAATCCTAACTAAAGATTATTTTATTTAAAACCAACGACTCACCCTCGCTTCGCTCAGATTCGTTCCTAGGCAAAGGAAAAGTGTTTTTTTTTTCATTTTTTTCTTGAATTTTTCCGATGTTTTAATAGTTATTCTGCTATCCGGGTTGAAGACAAATAAATACATCAAAACAAAGATCATAAAAATCGGTCTAGCAGTTTTTGAGTTGTAGTGTTGTAACAAACCCGACTTTGTTTTAGATACCTATAGACATATAGATAGATGTCAAATATTCGCGTAAATCTAAGAAAGTATTAATACATTGTTATTTTAACGATTCTAAAAAAAAATCGAAGTTATACGAACAAAATGGTTTATGACTTATGAAAGTTGAGAATTACAAAAACTAATTTTATATAAATTGATTATTATTACGCACAATTTATACGTTTTACCCATTATTTAGTTATTGGAGAAACTTTATTTACGATCATAGAAAGTTTTGTACGTGATTGAAATCAAAATGGCGAAATGGTGGAAAAAATTGCTTTTATGAATATTATAAGATTTAATTTTTGATTAACTTCAAAGAAGAGGTGGTCTCACTAAATTCGGGTGTATGATATTTATACAGCTGTCTCGTTGGTCTACTTGCATATACGGCTGCAAATCCGTAGGTCTTGGGTTCGAGTCCTGTGTCGATCCAAATCGAGTTTTTCCTTCAAGAAATCCTCAACAACGGCCAGGAATTGGGACGTTGGCGATGTTTTACCCCCGTGTCGCGGAGAGTACTTAAAGCAACCAGCACCTGCGCCTGATCTCTCTCCAATCGTACCACTACAATTTAATCATAAAAGTAATAAAGAAAGCACTTGTGTCTGGAGATATTCTCCTGCACAGATAGGCTAGTCTCAGGCAGATTTTCCGCTGTGGCCGAAATAACTCAAGAGGACTAACTATTAAATAGATTTGTCATATTATTTTACAATTATACAATAGTATATATACATAATCGAAAGTAATGGCTTAATTAAAAAGACGCTTGTCTTTTCTCTCCAAAGAGTTTGAATATATTCCATATAGCAATGAACTTTCTACTTAACAGGTACTGTTTGTTTAATAGTTACATTTCCCCATAGAAAGATCTACATCATTGATAGGAGGTTAGAGAAACAAAGAAGAGGTTTTTCAAGTGATAATTTAATTATCTTTTGTTTCAAACAATGTCAGTGGAACACGATTCATCAGATATGAATGGTTTTATTGTGGCACAGGTTTTTATGCAGTTCAACGAACTTATACATCTCTATCAAACGGTAGCTTATTAAAATACACTAATCACACCTTACTGATGTTATAAATATGAAAGTTTAGATGTTTGGATGTTTGTTCCTCAATCACACCAGAACTGCTGAACGGAACTGGATGAAATTTGGCACAGATATAATAGTCTGGAATAGCACATAGCCCTTTTATTTCAGATAAATGTACGGTTCGCGTGGGATAGATTTGTTTTTTGAGAGATGAACCCGAGCGAGTTTGTCACTTCTTCACGCTTAAACAGCTAGCCAAATCTAGATGAAATTTAGTACATAGAATATAACCTGAAGAAGAAAAGAAAGAAGAAGAATATGGCTGTGAGACACTTCAAGCTAGTTTATAATAATAACTTTTATTTCTATATATGAAGAAATAACTTTCTCATTACGGTATTAAAAATATTCTCAGGGACTTAAGTACTTTTATTCTTTACATGAAACGTTATCACTTTCACTTTATTTCACCGACTTTAAAAAGTTGTTAATTGGACTATATTTTTAGTTTGGGTATATATCATAGGTATGATATCAATTGTGAATCGATTTTTATAATATACGCATAATGCCACCATTTCATTATTAGGATGAATAAAAAACTCGCTCAGTTTTTGAGATATCGACAGACCTACACATACTCATAAGTCATACACATACACTCCCTTTTATATTCGCAGTCGAGTAAGTATAGACGCAATTTACATTCAATAGATATTTTACGCACGATTTATAATAAATTCTATATAAATGTTTTTTATCACGTCATATGCTATGACTCAATACAATTTTCGAGCGGAATAAAAAGTTAAAATTACTTTCACTAATGACATCATACATCCGCATTTCGAATGCAACGATTTACCACAGAATGTTATGTTTGAGAAAGTGACCACTTTATTGGGGTTGACCACTTGTTACTTCTACTATTGAGTGTATTGTTATACTTACACTTACATTTCAAGCGGTCGAAAATTGACCATAATCATTCTTTTATTGATAATATTAAAAATTTAAATAGGACCACTTGAGAAATATACCCTTCGTAACAAAAAAAATCCATATCGGTTCAGGCGTCTTCGAATAATCGGTGAACATACGAATTGAGAACCTCCTTTTTTCGAATGTTTTGCCTTTGCCTATTTATATATAGATATAGTATTACAATAGCATATAGTATATGTATGTATATATGTAATAGGACATAACAAATACCAAGTCTTTGTATACTAGACCAAAGAGGCAGTGGTAGTCCAATGGTTGCTTGGGGAACCAAGTGAAGCAGGTTCAAATCTTGGGTATAATAAAATGTCATTTTCAACGTAATTACCAATTCTTTTACGGTGCAGGAAAACATTGTGAAAAAACCTGCATGTCTGGGAGAACCTAGCTCCGAGAGACATATGAAGTCCGCCAACCAGCACTTAGCCAGCGTGGTGGACTATGGCTTGATCCTCTCGCATTGAAGGGGGGCCCATGTCTAGTAGTGCCCAGCTTAAAAAATCTTAGCACTAACAAGTGATAGAAACTTGCACTAGAAAACTAAAATGTATGGAAGGTTCACTATATTTCGACCATGACCTAGTGATATAGAAATGGTGCCAATGACCTCATCAAACATCGGGGTCAACACCATGCGTTCTAACGCGCATATTATGCAAAATCATAGACGATTTCTATTACATATCCTTCTTTCCAAACTTTTTGAGCGACTTACAAAAATGCAGGCATCTTGTTGAATAATATTAAATGAGCAATTCTTGTAAATGAGTATATGTATATAAAATTTAGTGTACCTTGGAAACGGCTGTAACGATTTTGATCGAATTTTGTATTTAAATAAGGTTTTGCGTTTTAAGTTTATCTATATCTACTTTATTTCTTGTTTTTTCTGAAAATAAAAACGCAATTTTTATATCTTTCCCCAAAATAAAACTTTCCCGAAGTGAGAGTAAACCGCTAGTATATTATAAAATAAATTGTTTATCATTATTGTAAATATAAAATTGAATAATTCCAATACTTTCATTTTAACAGCAATCTAATAAGCTCGATTTTCTTTGACCACCATTCATTTCTGCAGTAAATCGATTTTACAGAAGAAATTAATGACACTACTGTTATAAAAGCGAAAGTTTTGTGTGTGTTTGTTATACCTTCATGGTGAAACAGCTCAACAGATTTGAATGAAATTTAATATTAAGAAATTTAGTATGTTTTAACGTTTAGTATAGATTTCTCAGAGATGAGATATTTTCCGGCAGTAAAAATATCCTATATGTTGACCCGGATAACCAGCTCTCATCATACATAATAACATAAATTTCATCATCCCTCCAGTGGTTTAGCCGTGATGCAGTCAGTCATAGACAAACAGACAATAATTCTAAAAACTATAGATTCACCTCTGTATAAATTATAATGACTATTTCAATAAGATTTGGCTCAGAATTTTATTATATTTATACACTATGTGTGTCTTCAAAGTACGTTCAAAATGTATAAGCGGAAGCAAGTAAACGACAAATCAAGTAAACGCTGTGAAAACTAGACCATAACGAAAAATTTTACTACAAGTCCGTGAGAAAATCTCAAATATGCGAGATAAATATTAAAATGGAGGATATGAATAATTCAAAAGTTTACATTTTTAATTACCGTCATTATTTTCTCGAATACTACTCATTTTTCTAATTTGAGATTTGAATGATAAATCTTATAATAAAATATCGTATCTCTTATGATTTTATATTCAGCTCAATCCCACTGTTGGGCACGGGTCTATTTTTAACACGAGGGTATCAGGCCATAGTTGTTCACGCTAGCAAAGTGTGGATTGGCCGACTTCAAATCTTTCGAAAACTTGTTAGGTTCTCTTAGGCACGCAGGTTTCCTCACGATGTTTTCCTTCACCGTAAGACAAAAGGTAAATATATTGGAAATGATTCGCACATGAGAATAGGTACCTATCAGAGGTGCGAGACTCGGGGTTTTAACTTGTTTCACTCAGTTGCAGTTTTTTAAATATAATTTTCACAAAAATCACATAAAGTGTAATTACTTTACCCATCAGAGTAAATTAAAAAAAATATGATATCCTCAAGGTATAAATAAAATATATTCAAAATTGTACAAATTGTTTTGAACATCTCTTTCTTGTAATCAGTTATAAATTAACGTATGTTAGTGTATTTGTCTATTCTTATAAACACACACACATCCACAGAGGTCTAACACATAATTTTTATCTATACTTAATATTATAAAGACACAGAGTTTGTTTGTTCGTTTGTTTGTTAAAACGTGCTAATCTCAGGAACTACTAATCCGATTTGAAAAATTCTTTGTGAATTAGATAGTCTATTTATTGAGGAAGGCTATAGGCTACATATCATGCATTAAGATGCTAAATGCTACTACCCAATGGAACGATCAGTAATAATAAATTTCAACAAACGGACAGACTTCCATACATTATTGTAAAACTGATGGTTATATCGAAAGTTTGAACACGTGTGAAACCGCGGGTACTGCTAGATTATATAAATTAAATACCATAACCGTTAAAAATACTTTTCGAGTCGAGTTAAGATTTAATGTTAGTAGTGTTTGCCTAGTTGCCGAAATGCGATTATCATCATTTTTTTTGTACTGAAGCTAGTCAAAAACTACTTAAAAAAATAGTATATAGACAAAGGAGAAATAGGTACTAAACTGTTATGTCTTTGCCTTCATATAAAAAGTATCTAACAGCCAAAAACAATAAATCCAGCCAAGTTAATAATATGGGCGTTGGTTATGGTGTATATTGTGTCAAATAACCCCTCGTACGAAGTCCGGGCAGGTCACCAGTTCAAACGATAACCTAAATACTTGAAATTAGTAAGAAAAAACCGATTTCTCCAGCAAATCAATTAAAATACATTAGAAAGTGTATGTCGCACTGCAATATATTCGTTATTCGGAACGCGTTGATCCTTCCGCCAATTTTTGGAGCACGCAGTCGTTGGAATGTGCAAGCTATCAAGGCCGGGCTTTGCATCTCGCATTTCTTAAAAGTAGGTTTTTAGATCTATTTTTAGTGTTTAAATAATATAATAATACAACCGTTTTATCAACCCACTGCTGGGCACAAGCCTCTCGATTCGAGAGGAATCAGATTATATCCCACCTCGCTGTCAATTGCGGGATGGTAGGCTAACACTGTTTTTACTAAATAAAATGTTGAAAATCGAACTTTAAATAAAAAATTTCGAACACAGTCCTTTAGTTAAAATGTAAACTTCCAACACAGCGTTTTTAAAGAGCTTTAATATAAGCATTACAGAATATAATTTTATGATCATAGATTTCGTTTTTGAGATTTTGTAATTATTCGATAATTGAGTAAGTTATATTATTTTGCTTTTATATATTCAAGACTAAATAAGACTTCCTATCTACTCGCTTTTACTCGCCCATCTCCAAAACTGTAGTAGAAAAAAATATAGTTTAAGTTATTTAGATTTTAATAAATAGCATTTTTTCATTTTACTAAAAGTGTCTGGGCGACCGAGCTTCGCTTGAATTTCTTTTTTTGTTATATCGTATCTTTTAGATCAAAAAAAAAACTAAAAACTTGAATAAATACAAAAATACGCGCCTTGGCTTGACCACGATGCTTGTGCCCGAGCGTGTGAAATTAATGGCCATATTTTGCGTGGAATAATGCGAAAGAAAACTGCGAAAAAACGCCCTCAAAAACCCCCACATACCAAATTTCAGCGAAATCGTTAGAGCCGTTTCCGAGATCGCCGATATAAATCCATAGTACTGGCGTGATTTTTTGTATGGAGATAGTTGAAGGATTGGAGAGTGACATAAGCTACTTTTTACCGTGAGAGATTATCTCATTCTCACGGGAAAACACGTTATAATGCAACCCAAAAAATGATTTATGATCAGAATTACTTGACACTTGGTATAAATACTCTTCAATACAATTAAATAAATACGTGTTGCAGCATTTTTTGTAATTCGTCCCATAAGAGGGTAAAATAGGGGACTATAGTCTGTATGAAACCTATCTTTTTAGAGTTTTTTTTTGTAGTTTTAGCACGAGCGAAGCCGCGGGTTCTGCTAGTAAAGAAATAAATATACAAAAATTTCTCTTTTAAATATATTGGATAAGATATATATCATCTCATATTTTAGTAAAAAGTAAAATTTACAATATATTAAAAACCTAATAACTTTAAATAAATATTAAAAACAGAACATAGAAATATAAACAACAGATACTTTTACAGTACTTTATTATTTTATAATTTATTATGAATAGAATAATAATTGCACACCCATCCAAGTGCCATTCTTTATCACTGTTACTTAACCAACATCCAATGAAAATTCACACATCGTTTAACATTAAAACAAAGTAGAGTCAGGCGCCGGAATTGATTAGCCTACACTCACTAAGCATGTAGATTGTAGACTAACTGTACTTTAGACGCCTAAGTAATAAGCACTTTTTCGTAGCTTATATCAAAATGGTAGCATATTTTTATTATTATACTAGCAGAATCCGCGGCTTTACTTGCTCTAAAATAATAACAAAAATCCTCTTTGGCTTCACCCTATTAGTACTAATGTATGGAAGTCTGCCCGATTTGTTGACATTTATGATTACTGCGTCGCTCTCTTGGGTAACAGCTTGATGATATATAGCTTATAGCCTTCCTCAATGAACGAGCTATCTAATGCAATAAGAATTTTTCAAATCGGAATAGTAGTTCTTGATATTAGCACGTTCAAACAAACAAACTGCCTCTTTATAACATTTAGTATAGACTAGGTTTTCTCGCGGCAATCTTGTATAACAGTTTTAATCCAAAATGTCGCAGCGTGGTGTTAAATGGCCTATAAACTTCTTCAAAATTTGGGATATTTTAAGCAAAAAGGTTTTTCAAACTTAACTAGTATAACCTGATGTCACTCTCATAATTGAGATTACTAACAAAATCTGCCAAGTAGTTATGATATTTGCAAGTAATTTACATACGCACATACAAAAAACCAGACAAGTGCGAGTTCGACTGACACAAAAAAGGTTCCGTAGCATAAAATTTAAGTACAAAAGTAAAATAAAGTATTTACCCCATTCGGTATTTACTTTATTGATATCATTAAATAAAAGACAAACATAGAATCTTCTCCTTGAACATGGGTTAAAATCTATATTCGAATAAAATCTATACATATAATAAAATTCTAACTGAGACGAATCTGTACATAAAATATTTTTTGGAAAGTCTTATTGAAATAGTCATTATTATTGATACGGAGACCGAATCTACAGTTTTTAGTATTTTTGTCTGACTGTCTAGGAATTAAACAGACAGATTTTGAAGAAATTTGCATGATGATAGCTGGTTATCCGGGTCAACTTAAAGGATACTTTTTACTGCGGGAAATTATGTCATCTCTGAGATATCTATATGTACACCGTTAAAACGTAATTAAATAAAAATGCTATTGCATAATGAGAAACAAAGTTAGATTTGAGTCTGAGCCCGTAATGAAAATAGCCAATGTCTTACAAACCACCCAACGTGCGTATCTTCAAAAAATATTTTTTATTGAAATATTTTTGAATTCTCTATTATCTTGATTTTGTTCAGAATTTTAATGACCAAGTTTCATTTAATGTTTTAGCCATTTGGCTACAGAAACTTTAAAAGAAAGTTATAACTATATCAAGTACTTTTACCTGTATGTATGTATATCCTAAATCCCAACCTATCTCAGCAACATTATACAATGCTATAAACTTATGCGGAAGAAACACAAAACAATCAGAGCGTGGTAGAGAAGCATACCACAGCGGCCGATGGCTCGTGACGTCTTTAAGTTATTACACTTATGCTTAAGATATTTATTACTAGCAACTCAGTCGTCAGTCAGGTTACTATGGAATACTTTTTATTTTTTTTATTAATAAAAACTTTTTATATTCCTTACGAGAAATGATTGACTCCCTATACAGACTTCCGCCCCCTTTTCATCCCCTTAAGAGGCGGAAGTTTTTATATGGAATTATAATATTAGGGATGATATCCGGGATAAAAACTATTCTATATCCTCCCCAGGATGTCAAACTATCTTAATACCAATTTGCATCTAAATCGGTTCAGCGGAATAAGCGTCAAAAGGTAAGAGACATACAAACAGATAGTTACTTTCGCATTTATAATATTAGAATGAATGTGGATCAAAATATTTTAATAATATTATATAAGTAGAGAA
This sequence comes from Brenthis ino, assembly GCA_921882275.1. Classification (NCBI taxonomy): domain Eukaryota; kingdom Metazoa; phylum Arthropoda; class Insecta; order Lepidoptera; family Nymphalidae; genus Brenthis; species Brenthis ino. Next base: position 22,542,410 of record OV170231.1, read on the forward strand.
AATAGTTCAGTACTTTTCTCCTCTGTTTGTAATCATTATGAAAATGATCAATTACGCTGGGTTTACACGGCATTGTACTGCACGTTTTTTACAGTATACGTCTTAACGAATATATAGTGGCACATACATTGTATATACAACCGTTCACACGTCTATAATGTACTGCAAAAAATCGTACACCATTTATACGTTTAACTGAATACTCACCGGACTTGTCAAGGAAATCGAATGAACTAGCTATCCATCAAAATCTGTTCAGTAATTTTCTCGTGATACGTTTTCAGACAGACAGACAAAAATTCTAAAAACTATAGATTCGACCTCTGCAACGATAATAACTATTTCAATAAGATTCTCTAAAAAATATTTAATGTACAGATTCTTCCATTTTTTTTTCTAATATTATAAATATGAAAGTGTGTTAGTTTGTTTGTCTTTCTTTCATGTCGAAACGGCTTGGCGGATTAGCGTGATCTTTTGTGTGGAGATAGTTGGAGGGTTGTAGACTGACATAGGCTACTTTTTACTGCGGGAAATTATCTCTTTCCCGCGGGAAAACACGTTGTAATACAGTCCAAAAAAATATTTATGATCATAATTACTTCACACTTGGTATAGATACTCTCCAATACAATTAATTAAATACGTGTTTTAGCATTTTCCGGAATTTATCCCATAAGAGGGTAAAATAGCGGATGAAATTTTGTATGAAACTTACCATTTTAGAGTTTTTTTATTGTAGTTTTAGCGCGAGCAAAGCCGCGGGTTCTGCTAGTATATATATAACGATTTAAAATGAACATTAATATTAAAATTTAACCATTGTTTTATATAAAACAGCATTTCGAAAGTAGTAATTTAATTATTTAGCGTTACGGTCGTCGTATACATTATCATTTCTTTCGTTTCTTGTATCGAATAACGGGAACGTTGTAATGAATTCTGATATGTTGCCGATCCTCGTTGATGGAAATCATGCAGAAAGTATATATCTATATGTAAATAAAATTACTTTGTCCTGTTTTACATCGGAATAAAAAATAAGCGACTAAGTGTTTTAATTTTATTTTTATTAAATAGTACTAGCATTGCCCGCGGCTCCGCCCGCGTTCAGATGACCAAAAACCAAATTCTTAGGTTTTACACATTAGTTTACTCTTACATTGCAGTTTTTGTATTTTTTCTCAGAAATTAGATATTTTCCCGCGGTAAAAAATATCCTATATGTTGACCGGGATAACCTGCTATCACCATACCAAATTTCAACAAAATCCCTTCAGTGGTTTTTCTCTGATGCGGTAACAGAGAGACAGACAGACAAAAATTCTAAAAACTATAGCTTCGGCCTCTGTATCGATAATTATGTCTATTTTAATAACATTTTCCAAAAATTATTTAATGTACAGATTCGACTCAGTTAGAATTTCATTATATGTACATACTAGCGGCTCAACTTCGCTTCACTCGGATTCTCCTCTAGAAAAGCACAAACATATATATCCTACGGGAACCGTTCTGTTTTACGAGATAAAAAGGAACCTGTTGTTTGACCGGCAACATAAAGTATCAGCATGCCGAATTTTACTAAATTGGGTGCATAAGTTGTTGTGTAAGCTGTATAAGTTACAACTATAGTTTTTTAAGTAACCCACGGGAACTCTTTCATTTTTCGGGATGAAAAGCATCTAAAATATTGACCGGGGATATAAGTACCACCATGCAAAATTTCATTTAAATCGGTCCCAACATTTTCGGAGATTAGCTCGTACAAAAATTGGTTAAAATTTAGCAAATGTTCGACGTGATTCTTTAAATTGGCAAAACTTTTTTATTTATGAACCGAATGAAACATATCCATACTATCAATCTATATTATCAATCTATATATATATATACATATATAATCATATCATAGTAACCTATATATATATATATATATATATATATATATATATATATATATATATATATAGGTTGATAATAATTGCCTAATAGTCAAACGTGACAAATAGTTGCTTCAGGTCATAGCCTATGAGTATACTAAATTTCACCCATATACATACTCTCTTTTACATATTAGTATTCTGATAATATAACCTTACAACTTCATGACATTGCTTACATAAAGAGAAATCGCGAAATGCTAAATCATATTTTGACCTTACAAATATTAAAATTTTTAAAATAAATAAATATGTTGGGACATTTATACACAGCGTCATCTAGTTCCATGGTAAGCTACGAGCTTGAGTTATGGATACCAGATAATTGATACACTACACATAACTTTTAATCAAACATATTATAAATATAAACACCTATGACTGGGGTACAAACTCACGTGCTCATCACACAGATGAATGCTCCCAACGGGACTCGAACCCACAACCGCTGGCACAACAAATAGGTTAATTACAAACTGAGCCAAACGTGTAAAACAAATATTTGTAGAAATTATAGCACGATAATGTGAACACAAAACTTTTACTGTTACTTAAACAAAATTTCTTTTGGTCGAAATACTATTAAACCGAATTTAGAAAAAGAGGTTCTAAAATCGATATATCGATATATCGATATAATCGTGTATATTTTATTTTTTGTGTATGCGAATCTTTCTTAGTTCTATAACTTCACACTATATTCCTTGCCGAGTAGGCAGAGAGAGCTGTGTGTCACGGTGTCCCTTGGCTTGGGTTCGTCCCTAGATTGCTTTCTAATACAAACGTTCATCCCCATTTCCCCCCCCCCCTTAAGGGATGATTCCCGGGATAAAAACTATGCTAGTCTTTCCCAGGGTCTCAAGCTATCTTCTTAGCAAATTTCATTTAAATCGGTTCATTAGATCTATAGATTATCCCCTACAACCTCACAAATTTTACCTTTTTATAATATTAGTATAGATTATATTATATGAATATAATACACGCTTGTCAAGGGATCGTCATTTTTTAATAAATAATCGTAATTAATATATGACTCGACAAATTCAATCATGTGAGTCGTAAATTTTACTAGAAGCCGTTAAAGAGTTTCACTACCTACTCTCTACCTTCATGTAACAATCGAAAGAAAATTGAGTTGTAATGATAACAAATTATTGTATAGTCATCCGGATTTCACTTAATTAAAAGTTTCAAAATACTAAGTTTCTTATATGCCTTTTGCTACTTCATCTTTTTTTTCTATTTATAATATAAAAATTTATCTCTTACTTGAGAGATGATTGATTCCCTACGCAAACTTCCACCCCAATTTTCCCCTCCTGCGGGATTTCCGGGATAAAAACTAACCTGTCCTTCCCACAGTCTCAAACTATCGCCAAACCAAATTTCGTATAAATTGATTTAGCGGATGAAAAGGTAACAGACAGACAGAGTTACATCCGCATTTACAATATTAAGTATTTAACTTTTAGTAAATGAAACAAGAGCGCCATCTTGGGAGCTTTTTTTTTATTGCTATTCTAGGTCATAGTCTATCTGCGTTCTAAATTTTATACAAATTCGCACAGCAGTTTTAACATAAAAAAATAACATGCAAATATACATACAAACTTTCGCATTTTTAGCAGTAGTGTGATTAGAAGTAGGTTATAACTAAAATATGATTACATATTAAGTCTAAACTAAAACTAATATAAGCACCAAAAGCAAGCAAACAGCTTTACACACAGACAAATCTTTATTATTATATATTTTTGAAAATATTTTAAAACCTAGTTCCTAGTGAAACAACCGTGGATATAGTAGTGAGTAATAAACAAAAGTTATAACCTCTATAAATTCCAATGGCCTTTTCTATTTTAACACGGTTTTCACTTTCAACGACCTTACTTTCTTTGTCTCTGAATCTCTGTACCATGATATCGTGTTGCACCTTATACATTACTTTTTCAGTTAGTGTAAATAATTTTCTTAGACTTATTGAGTAAGTAATGTATTTAGAATTATTTAATACACGAACACATATGATGGCATAGTGACCTCGATTGTTCATGACTTTTTTGTCGTCGGTTCAAATTTTTGAAATATCTAAGTTTTTTTGGAGGGTTAATTTTTATATGTACTGGTTACATCTCTATACGGTATACCTACATATTTAGGAAAAAAAACGTGTGAAGAAATGTAGATTAAAATTTTAAAAATACTTATTTATAATTTAATTTCAAATAAAGAAAAAAAAATTATTTAAAATTTAATTATAAAATTTTAATTAAAAAAAATCATATTTTTTTTATTAATCAATAAAATCTAATTTCAATTAAAAAAATATTATTTTTTATTTAAAATTTAATTATAAAATTTTAATTAAAAAAAATCATATTTTTTTATTAATCAATAAAATCTATAGTTTTAAAGATCGCCTTCTAAATACAAATTCAAAAGTTTAAATATATACCATTAGTTTAAGCTACGCACAGACCTCTATATGTATATATATAATACGTTACGTCGCCTGCAGGATATAAGGACGAAATACATGCATTTAATCATCATAATTTTATCTTTCGAACATCCGTTGTTAACAAAGATACGGTTGGAATGCTTTCGCCCCATTCATTATGTCTTCAATGTCATAACAATTAGGCACTCAGGTTATGGGATTTTTTTAGATTAGCGTCATACGTAACTATCCCATAATTTCTTTATAAAATTCCCATAGTTGTAATAAGCTAGCAACTTACCCCTGTTTTTCAAGGGAGTGTTCTAAGGGATGAATATTAATAGACATAGTAAAATATCTTTTTTAGATCTGGAACATTCGCAAGCGCATGCAGTTCAACACAAAAAGTTTCATCACAATCGGTTGGATGGTTCAGGACACACATACAGTACAACCATAATATTATAAAGAAAAAAATAAAATCCGACTTCAGCCGATACTAATCAAAGCACACTGACTTGGAAAATATCTGATTAGGTATCTACCAATTATTTTTTACTTTTTAGTGTTTTTTTTGAAGTCGGTTTTTATTTTTGATTTTTTTTAAGTTTTTAATGAAAAATTCGCTAAGCTATTTAAGTGGGTTTGATGCCAATTTTTATATTATGAAGACTGACTAACTAATATTCGCTTTAATTAGTAACACAAAAAAATCAGATTCTAAAATCCAGTTCTAATGTATAGGGCTTCTAATCAAACAAAATAAGCCCAAACTCAAAGTATCTACTATTAGCCGTTGAAAAGCTTCTGGCCTCACCATCAGATTGACGATACCGAACCACTGCACACAATCATTTTCTTTAATTGTGAATAGATATATAATACTTTCTTAGGTCTATGCGAAATATTTGTAATTTTAAATAAAACTATCTTTTCGAATTTTTCGCCGACTTATTCTTAGCGATCCATAAATTAAAATAAATCCACGAAAATATCCGACTAGATAGTTTTATTTGAAACGTGAACTGATTTTTGTTATTATTATTTTTAATACATATTATATAAATATACTTCATAGGTACCTAATTGTCCAGTAACAATTATCCCCAATTTTACTTTTATGGGTTAAATAATTACCATATTAAAAAAATAGAAGTTCTATAAAAAAAACAATACTTTGTATCTAAATTTTTCAACGGGGCCTAGATGAAAATCTTTTAAACTTGAGAAAAGAGCTTTTTCAATAAACCATAATAAACATAAATAATAATAATACAATCATAATTATTTACATCAAGTGGATATCGAATGTCGTTAAATTTTTACATATAGATAACTAGCGACTCACCCACCTTCGCTTCGATACGATTCATCCCTAAGATGATTCCCCATACAAAATTTCATGTGCATTTTCACCCCCTTATGGGATAATTTCCGGAATAAAAATATTGTATAACCTTCCCAGGGTATCCAACTATCTTCTTACCAAATTTCATATAAATCGATCCAGTAGTTTTTGAGTTTATTCGCTACAAACATACAATTTTTTTTTCTTTATAATAGTAATGTATGCATAAATATAAAGAAGCCAGAGGCAAAAGCTACTTGTTAAATATTTTCTCTTCCACGTTACTATAATTACTATAAATTGTACTCCGTACCGTCAGTCTTGAAAACTTGGAATTTTTAACTTAATTATATGTTTTACTAAATCTTTATTTTTTGTCCAATTTTAAAAAGGAAGGTGCTCCATTAACTTTTTATCTTTGAATCGAATAAATAAATTTTGAATCGATTTTAATTTTTTTTTAATGAATATGTTGACTAAAGTATTAATTATATTAATTCTAATGAGTGATTTGAAGAAAAATCTAACAACAAAAGAGCTTATCTTTTATTATATACTATGCCTAAGAGTATTCGACAAAACATTAATTGTTGTTTAAGAACAATATAATATTAACACAATACTAAGCAAATTAGAGTTTAATATAAGGAAAAACACCAAGCTTTCGTCTTCAGAAGGTAAATATTTATTTTATGAAACAATCATGAAATACTTTGATTTTTATATTTGAAGATATAAATATGGAGTACCTATCGATTCCATTAATCATAATATTATTAATGCAAAAGTTTGGATGCTTGTTACTCAATCACACCAGAACGGTTGAACGGATCTAGGTGAAATTTGGCACAGAGATAGATTATAATTTGGAATAGCAATTAGGTTTTTACCCCGGAAAAATGTACGATTCCCATGGGATTTGTTTTTGTTTTTCATTAAGGATGAACCTGAGCGAAGCGAGGGTGAGTCACTAGTGTAAGTTAAAGCTCGTAAAGGATGAAGTAGAGTAAAAATAAACGGAAGTAGGATTTTTAGTAAAAAATATTTTTTAAAGAGGAACTGATTAGTATTTCGCTGACTTTTCTTAGCAGAACTGCCTTCCGAGCGTGGCAGCAGCTTCCGTTATATTTTTGTTGCAAAAATTCTAATTTTGTATATGACAAACTGTAGATTCTATGTCGTATCACGTGACATGCCAATTTACTTAATCTGTAGGTTAAATCTTTTTTAGCATCGAAATATTCATGAAAATTTTAACATTTTTTTTAAATTTAAACATGATTTTTGGTATATTGTAAAATACATATATCGTTTAAGACATCTTAAGAACCGGCTTAAGAGAGCTGACCTCATTGTAGGCTATCCATCTCATTCAAATTTATGTGACGGCTTTACGAAAACCCGACTTATATATGACTGTGCTTAATTTAAGCTATAAATCTATACGAATCTGCTTGTAAAAAGTTATTTTTTATGTTAAAAATGTATGAGTTTAATTTAATTCTCCACTTTTCTATATGGCAATGAAAATTTCCCACTCACGTATTTGCATTTATGTTACGTCGTCGTAAAAAATGCTTTGGAACTCAGTAATCTTCTAATGTTTAATAAAACTTTTTTAAGTTTTAAAAAAAATTTAAACGCCAGTAGTAGCCCAGTGGTAACGTGCTCGCTTGGGAAACCCAGTGAAGGTGGTTTAAGTCCTGGGTCTCACACCTCTGATATTTTCCTGTGCAAATCATTTCCTACCTGCTTATCATTTGTCTTACCAGTGAATGAAAACATCGTGAGGTAACCTGCATGTCTGAGAGAACCTAGCAAGTTTTCAAAAGACATGTGTAGTCCGCCAACCCGCATTTGGCCAGCGTGGTGGACTATGGCCTGATTACCCTAGTACTGAAGGGAGGCCCACGCCCAGCAGTGGGATGTTAAAAAAAGGCTGAATATAAGTACGTATACAGGAACGTAATCTTCTAATTTAGTTAATTTAATAATAAAACCTCATTTTTTACAATATTGGTTTAACTAATATTTAACTAGAGCTCTTTAAATATTTTGCTATTTTTTACTACATAATAGTATTATAATATATGCTCTAATTATATGCTTTGGTTTACAAAAATTATAGGATAATTTCTAGCTTAGAATTTAATCTAAATAATAAGGTAGTTCAAGTTCGAATTATTTTGTCGTATAAAAGACTTCAACGATCATAAAGATGACAGATTTGCAAATAGAACAAAATTATAGTCCTACGTAAGTAAAAACACAAGCTTTTGCATAATTATTTGTAATTTCAGAAAGCCAAAATTACATGAGCCCTATCTTCCATAAGCATAGAAAAAAATAATTGCGCTATTCCACCTTCAGTTCGGTAATAGAATATTTCAGTCCTGAAGAACAAAAGCAGCAAAAAAATTTGCCTTATTGTTATTATGGATGTTTGTTACTCATTCACGCCAGAACGGCTAAGCCTAACTGGATGAAATTTGACACAGAGATAGATTATAGTCTGGAATAGCACTATTTATCCCTGAAAATTGTACGGTTCCCGTGGGATAGATTAGTTTTTGTTTTTCAGTAGGGACAAACCCGAAGCAAACTGAGGGTGAGTTGTTAGTTTTCTATATCGCGACCACTAAGGTTAATCTCTAAGATTTTTTTTTATGAAAAGTGAATACATATATCTATTTTGAAGTCGGTCATACATTATAGACAATCAGGATCTTCAACTAACGTTAGAGTGTATATAATCGATAATTATGACTATAAAGCTGGTTCGATTCCTATTCCTATACTTTATATCCTTTTGATGAGACAATTAAATAGCGCTACATTTGTAAGGAAACATGCAGCGTAAGACGTTAATTAAAGTTTAAAAAAATATTTTGTACGAAAGGAATTTAAGATATTTTTTATAAGATATTTTTTAGATTTAAAACATTATATTGATAGGTGACAAAAGGTTCTAATATGTGTTAGTTTTGGTAGTAAATATACATATTGTTTCTAAAGGTTTTCGTAAATATTTCATAATTTTCTTGAACTTAATTAAATTAGAATTTCCTACCTCTATCATATTCTTCACCCCTAAGTAAGGGCGTACAGTTCAAAAACAACAACACTATCAAAATCATCACATCACTACACTTTTTAACTATCATTTTGAAGTTTTATTAAAAATCTATAAAAAAAATTAAAATTTTCTCACTCAAAACATACAAGTTAATGGCGACATTTGAACGGTTTTCTTGACATTTTTTATGAATTAATATTTTAATTGAGACGTCCACACGGTATCACGGGTAAGAACCTACTACCCGACTGACCAACTTTACCAATGTAAAATAAGAAACACACATATTACTTTACAGATTTAGTTTGATAAAGTACCATCTGCCACATAATTAATAGACTAAAATCAACTCTATTTTTCTTTTAATAAAGCTCAGAATATTTGATGGTAATTTCGTTAGAAAGAACTCGGTCACAGTTAGTATGAAGTCGCTAAACAAGTGAACGGTGAAATGAGAAATTGTGAGACAGTACTATGTAAGAAAGAGACAACTATACTTTCTTTTAAATAGCCACAAACGCTTTGGATTTGTTACGAATAAGTTTTTTTTTTTATCATTCATTTATTTTATATTCAACATATGACATATATGTACATATTTCATTTATTTTATTTGATACATGTTTTATTAAATATTCAAATTGTATTTTTTTTTCTTATTGTAGTTCTATTTTCGTTTCTAACTTTTTAATAGATAAAAATGAAAAATAAACCTTGGAACGTAAAAATTATTCCTATTTCTTTTATTATATACATATTTAATTTTACCAAAAAAAAATGTATTTTACCACAGATTATTCATCTTCGTATACTTCATATTTATTTTCCACCAGTGTTTTAACGTTTTAACGCTTAGTATAGATTTCTCAGAGATGAGATATTTTCTCATAGTAAAAAGTATCCTATATATATGTTGACCCGGATAGCTAGCTATCGTCCTACCAAATGTCATCAAAATCTGTCTAGTGGTTTTTTTCGTGATGCGGTCACAGACAGACAAACAGACAGGCAAAATTCTGAAACCTATAGATTCAGCCTATGTGTCGATAATAATATCTATTTCAATAAGATTTTCCAAAAAAATATTTAATGTACAGATTTGGCTTAGTTAGAACTTTATTATATGTATAGATTAATTTTAATATTTGACGAAACGTTGACTCAGTTTGTAGTAGCCCTACTAGCTGTGCCAGCGGTCGCGGGTTCAAGTCTCGCTGAGGGCTTTCATTTGTGTGATGAGCACGAATGTTTTTAGTCCAGTCATGGATGCTTATATTTATAATATGTATGTATTTAAAGTTATATATATGTAGTGTGTCAACTATCTGGTATCTATAAAACAAGCCTAAACAAGCTGTAACATAGCCATGGAACTAGATGGTGTTATCTGTTAATGTCCCAACATATTTAAATGCATAATAATTAACCACTTAAGTTCTTTCTATAATGAGTTGCACTTCAAATAAAGCAACTAACTTCATCTCACTTTTTCAAATAAATAATTGAAAAAATATCCTATTGATTGCATTTGTCTTTATTGCACTTTCATTATTTAATACGTGTGAAAGAGATAGGTATAATTTTTATTTCATTTTCTATGTAGGTTGATCAAAACGGGAATCGCGGTAAATGAACCAATATGAGAACGGTAAATATATTAGCTGTGTTTTTAGTTTTATACAGATTTTTTTACTTTAATTTGAAAAAAAAAATAATACAAAAAACGTTATTTAAAAATTTATTTATAAATGTTAATATTTTTATCTAATCTGTTTTCTTTTTTTTTTAATGGTCCAACATAACCATGGCCGTGGTCACATTACGAAGTACTCGAAGACTTTCGCTTGAAGGTTACGATAGGTTGTGGTGATGGGATCTATATCGATAAAATATCAACTATATTTCATTACTACATTTAATTCATTGTAAAAAAATTGTAACTCAGAATTTTAAAACTCTTAATAGAGATTTAAAAAAATATAGAAAATACATATGAGAATAATATTTTAACAATTTCCTACGGTTCTACCAGCGCATATATTTGTTTTAATTTCATAATAACGTTTTAATTAAAAATTGACATCTATTCAAGTGGATTTTTCATTTAAATTCATATATACCTCTATCTTTAAGGAAAAATATATTTTAATTTAAAAAAAAAATAGTTTACAGTACTCGAAAACATCGTTTACACAAAATATACATACACTCTAACTACAGAACATCTTTTCTTAAAGTCGGTTAATGGAAGCTAATTGTAAGCAAGATTCCCCCATTAAGTATTTGCAACATATGTAACGGATAGCAAAACGGTATTTTATATCAATCAATCGAAATAGAAATTTCTGTTTGTTCCACAGTATTAAAATTTTCAATGAATTAAACTATCTTTTCGGTTTGTTTCGCAGATTTATTTTGATTTTTGATTCTCAAAAAAAAATACACATATCAAAACAAATACGCTAAAACGTCCAAGATGAAGAGACTTTTGCTTAAAGTAACGAATATTCGTGTAAATCTAAGAAAGTACGTATTAGAGTCGAGACTTCGTGATTTGTCTTTGCGAAACATAACGATACTTTATCAATCGGACCAATAAATAAAAATTGACACAAACTGCGAGAAACAACAATTTTGTATTTAGATTCTTAATATTTGTTATTATTTTCAAAATGGAGGTATAAAGTTGCTTGCTCTTTTTAGACATCGAAATGTGATGAACACATTCTTCTTCTTCTCCCTGCCCACTTCCCATTCACTTGAGGTCGGCACAGTACTGCTGATAGGATTTGGCAAAAGTTTAACGACCGGCCGCCCCACGCCTGCCTGACGTCAACCCTCCTTGGGAATGCTATTGTCTCTGCACTTTCGATTTTTTTGTCTGTTAAAACATTTTTTATACTATTACGTAAATTTTTAATGCTATTTTCGAATATATTTTAAAATAAATTTTAATTACACAATAAATGATAATAAAATGTGATGAACATCTATACATATAATAAAATTGTAACCAAGCCGAATCTGTACATTAAACATTTTTTCGAAAATCTTATTGAAATATACATTATTATCGATACAGAGGCCAAATCTATAGTTTTTAGAATGTTTGTTTGGTCTGTGACCATATCACGGAAAAACCACAGGAGGAATTTTGATGAAATTTGGTATAATGATAGCTGGTTATCCGGGTCAACATATAGGATACTTTTTACTGCGAGAAAATATCTCGTTTCTAAGAAATCTATACTAAACGTTAAAACGTAACGTAACTTTTACTATATCAGGGAAAGGAAGAAGGCTAAAATAATAAGGGTATTTCTATATAAACTTGAAAATTCGTTATTACGAAGTTATTGTGCCACCCTGCGAGATAACACTATCAGGCCCATAGGTAAACAAGCAGGAAGGGTGTAAATCTTCCTATACTTTTGACTTGTTTTCAGCGTTTTTTATTGTCCCACTGGTGAGCATGGACCTCCTTATACAACGGGGATACGGCCATAGCCACCACGCTGGCTAAGTACGGGTTGGTGAACTACACATGTCTTTCGAAAACTTACTAGGTTTTCTCAGACATGCAGGTTTCCTCAAGATATTTTTCTCACCGTTAGTCAAGTGGCAATCATGTTAGAAATGATTCGCACATGAATATATAAGAGGTGCGAGACCCGAGATTTGAACCCGCGTCACTTGGTTTCCCAAGCAAGCGCGTTAACACTTGGACATCACTGCGTACCTTTTTTGCTTTTGGCATGCCTTATATGTAATTTAGAGTTTTTTGTAAGTGCAATAAAGAACATAGTTTGAATATATTAAGATCGAAATTCAATGCCATTAATTAACAAACTAGGAAAAATAGAAAGAACTCCATATCGTACCACAATGTTTACAGACAAACAAACACGATAAAACAAGAAATAACAAAAAAAAGGAAAAGGTAAAAAAATATTGCACGATCTAAAATAATAATTATATAATTTTTCAAAGGCTCAAGTCATTCAAGAAGTAATTTTAACTTGTTTTAAAGAAAGTATTAGCACCTGCATGCCCGCAGTTTCACTTCCTACGATTCGTACGATACACAAAATAAACAAAATGACATTGCTAACAACCGGTATAATTATATATATTTATAGAAAGATAATAACATTTTTCCGTATCGCGTTAGAAAAATAATTGTAAATTGTGAAAGATTATTATTTTTTATACTTATAAGTTATAACTTTCATCTATACTAATATTATAAAGAGGCAGAGTTGGTTTGTTTGTTTAATTAATCATTACCAAAATATTTTTTTAAATTAAGATTTGACTAGTTTTACTAATCCGATTTGAAAAATTCTTTTTGCATTAGATAGCCCGTTTATTGTGGAACTATATAATAAATGTCAACAAATCGGGCAGACTCCCATACATTATTACTAATAACATAAAGCCAAAGACTTGCTAATGTCCCAACATATTTATAAACAAAAGGCAAAAACATTTAAATATTCTGCCTTTGCACAAAAGAAACATTAAACAGTAACTTATCAATCAAACATCGATAACTTTTCACTAAACAAAAGCATCGCAAATCATGATTTCACATCGTCCAAGCGCATCACTAATTCATTATCGATAAAGTATTCCAACACAATAGAAAGTTTATTTGTGGTCAGTTGACTCAGCGTCAGCAAAAAAAAAATAAACATTGAAAATATATTTAAATTTCAATGCTATTTATGTAACCGTACAGTCTAAATTACTTTAAAAATTCAAAGAAATCCTTTAGGTTTTTTTTTTAAATTAGGTGTGTTTTTTATTATTCGTTCTAATTTCAACCTTATTAAAGAAAGTTATGGTTTATAACAGCTTGTTAGCTTAAAGAGTCCTTTATTAGCTTTTTGGAGAATTCTTTAGAGTGGTATTCACACTTCTTTAGTATATTGACAATACGAGATATGTCATGTTGACATTTCATGCTTTTTTAAATTGGCTCAGCTTTAAAAAAAAATATTTATTTCTAGATGTCTTTGGTTTTTTTTAATATTGTGGTATTTTCTATATTATTATTATTTTTGATATGATTTTAGTTATTTTTATTAGATTGAAAATTTTGTTTATTTTTTTTATTTTTTTCTTTATGTTAAAATATAGTTACTAGATAATAATGTATCATACAATTTCTATAACACAATTTGACTCGTTTGTTTGAAAAAAATATATAATGAGATGTTTGGCTGCAATTTTCGATAAATTATTGCTGTGTTTTTATTGAATTAACCTTCTTACAAACAAAAGGTTCTTTACAATGAGTCCAGTCATTTTATAGTTGGAGATGTAATCTCAAAACAGTTTCCCTTTGACGCGATAATTAATCTATACAGATAAATAAATAAAATAGAAGTGTCTGTTTGTAATGTCAAAATAAGAGGTGTTTACTAAATGCATTATATACGGTACTATTTTTTTTAATGTCTGTCTGCCCGGCTGTTTATTCCGGCTAATATCCAAAATGGCTGGACTGATTCTGACGGGACTTTCATTGGCAGCTTACGCTACAATGATAGTTGATGTGATAAGGAGTAACTTAGCCTAAGCCATATATATATATATATATATATATATATATATATATATATATATATATATATATATATATACTACTATACTCTAAACCTAAGCCCATCAGCCCATCAACGCTGGTGTCCCGCAGGGCTCCGTGCTATCGCCTACACTGTTCATTCTGCATATCAATGATATGTTGCAAAACAGCAACATCCATTGTTATGCAGATGACAGCACCGGCGATGCTTTCTATAAAGGTCAAGCACAGTTCTCTCGCGCAATGCTGGAAGAGAGTAGATCCAAACTTGTGTCTGACATTGAGACCTCTCTCGAGAAAGTGTCAGTATGGGGTTCACAAAACCTTGTGCAATTTAACCTCTCAAAAACACAAGTTTGTGCGTTTACCGCCAAAAAGACCCCTTTCACCACACCTCTTCTCTTTCAGAACACTTCCCTCACCCCCTCCGATAGCATTGGGATTCTTGGTGTTCACATTTCGAACGAGGTCCAGTTCCGGGATCACTTGGAGGGAAAAGCTAAATTAGCCTCTAAAAAACTTGGGGTGCTCAACAGAGCTAAGCGGTACTTTGCGCCAGAGCACAGGCTCCTACTTTATAAATCGCAAGTCCGCCCACACATGGAATATTGCTCTCACCTTTGGGCCGGAGCACCCCAGTATCAACTCCTACCATTTGACCGGATTCAAAAGAGGGCAGTACAGCTTGTGGACGATCCCAAATTAACAAGTTCATTGGAAAGCCTGGAACACCGCAGAGACGTAAGCTCTCTTTGCGTATTCTATCGACTATATAACGGGGAGTGTTCCCAACTCCCATCGACTGTGTTCCCGCTTGACTACAACATGGGGTTATTCAAGGGGCATATATATATATATATATATATATTCTAAAATAAAAGTTATATATATATATATATATATATATATATATATATATATATATATATATGCAAAGACAAAATAGTTATGTACTTTTTCTCAGGGCGAATGCATGTAGGCTTTAATAAAAGATGACACTTAACGTAAATATTATGTTACCTATAACCATGAACTTCTTATATTGCTACTATTTGGTACAAATTAATTAAATATTTACTCATCATTAGATAAAAAAAAACTTTTATCAACAGAGAAAAAAAATCGCCCTAAACATTTGATTATTAATAATAATAATATATTTTTTCATAATAATATTCTACTATAGTATATTATGTCATCAGTACGTTGGTTTTAGTTTTACCAAAGTTAAAGTGCAGGTGGATTATCTTTTATACATATAGGTACCTAATAAAATTCTAACTGAGTCGAATCTGTACATTAAATATTTTTTGGAAAATCTTATTGAAATAGTCATTACTATCGATACATATGTATGTATAGTTTTTAGAACTTGTGTCTGTCTGTCTGTCTGTGACCGCATCACGAGAAAACCACTGGACAGATTTTGATGAAATTTGCTATGATGATAGCTGGTTATCCGAGTCAACATATATGATACTTTTTACTGCTAGAAAATATCTCATCTCTGAGAAATCTATACTAAACTTTAAAACGTAACGAGGGAAGAACGCGAGCGACACACCGGCGTGTGTTTTGACACACTTTTTTTTTTTAAATAAAACTATCTTTTCGGATTTTGTCGCGGATTTATTTGTATTTTTGTTTCCCGACGTTTCGAATGCTTTACAGCATCCATGGTCACGGGAGAGACTGAGGAGAGAGACGGAGGTCAGTCTCTCCCGTGACCATGGATGCTGTAAAGCATTCGAAACGTCGGGAAACAAAAATACAAATAAATCCGCGACAAAATCCGAAAAGATAGTTTTATTTAAAATGTCAAATATTCTCGTAAATCTAAGAAAGTATTACACTTTTTTTTATTTTTACTTGTTATTAATCAATCAATTCATCAATCAAAATATTAGATACATAATCAGATTGCAAGATTTTATTATAGACAGAAACCAGGACAAGTGTAACTAAATAAAACCTTATAATAATTTTAATTTTTACCGATATAAAACACAATTTGTGTACCTATATGGATTTACAGCAATAAATATCTTGAATATAGACATCATACTAGACTAAGGGAGATTTAACGACTAACTTCACACTGTAGTCAATAACCACTAACTTCATACTGTAATCTAAATCTGTTACATCCTAAAAAAATCACTGCCATCATTTTTTTTATAACGCACCAAAAAAATCGAGTGTGTATATGAAAGTACACTGAGTACTCCTTCTTTTTAAATGTTGGTCAAAAATATTCGAGGTACTAAAACATTGGGCGATATTTAGAAATCGCACTTACACTTTATGACAAAGTTCTACTTTTGGCAAAAGAAACTTTTCACAACTATATTTACTGACACTGAGAAATCAAAATGATTGAAAGAAGTTTTTGAAATGTAAAGTTGACTTTGCAAAGATGACTTTAATTTAAAATTACGACTGCGAATTGCGCCCTTACAAAAATCTTTGACAACAATTTTTTACAGACTAGCGGCTCATCCTCGCTTCGCTCGGGTTCGACAAAAACAACAAATATATCCCACGTGAACCTTACATTTTTTGGGATAAAAAGTAGCCTATTTGTTATTCCGATGTATGAACTATATTATTGTAAAGTTTCATTAAAATCCAATCAGTAGTTTTTGTGTACTAAGCTATAAAAGTTTCTAAAGTTTTTAACTATCCCACGGGAACACTTAAGTTTTTCGGGATGAAAAGTATCTAATTTTGACCGGGGATATAAGGTACTACCAAACAAAACTTCATTTAAATCAGTCCAACCAATAGTTTCGGAGATTAGCCCGTACAAACAGACATACCTACAGACAGAGAAACAAAAAAATTGAAAAAAATCTGGATTTGTTCCATTTCGTCTACTGACTCGGTTTTTAGCATTTTTTTCTATTTGCAGGCAGTCGACCTCTACAGTTTTATTATATGTATAGATATACATATATACAAATATATACAGATATGGACATATCTATCACCTCTCAAACAACTTTCATTTGAAAGTATTCTCAAGTCCAGCATTAATCTTAAAGTAGGCTTAAATACCTTATTCTAGTCATACGCCATAGCTTTGTGAAACTCGGGGAAAATTGTGCCCGGAATTGAACTTGCGACCTGCCCTCAAATTCGTAAGCACTTTCAGAATTACAATCACCATGCAAATAATATTATATTCAAATCAATTTTAAAGTAATAAAATTAGTAATATATGAATAAATTATAATCCAAGACATAATTGGCTATTAGTTGAAAAGATAATTTTCCGAAACACTTTAAAAGTTTCCATCTTTGATTGTGATTTTTTTTCTTGCAATTTATAAAGGATCTTTGAGACATGTATATATAACTTAATCATTAAATTCAACAACAATGCAATACTTTAAATATACATATACCTAAATTCAGTAGAAAAGCTAGTGCTTATACCATCCACTATGAACCACTTGAACTGTCTCAATATTTACATTTTTCTATTTGAAATAAAGTCTTGGCGACTGGATCTCCCAACCTGCCTTTCTTCTAGTATATCATGGGAATTAGAATTAAAAGTATTTTTTATGAAAGTTATCTTCTTGAACATTAACCAGGTTTCTCATTCAGTCCTCTCAGCCATAGAACAATACCAGGAGTAATCAACATGTCACAACACATCACCCGCGAGGCCACCTCCCAAATTTTTCGCAATTCTTCAATTACAGATCAGTCTATATTTCAAAAACTATTTGGGGATATGATAGCTTATATTATGTTATCAATTTATCTAAATGCAAGTGGAATCGGGGGCGAAAACTAGTTAGTAATAAAAATAAAACATATCGTTCTAATTCAATGCCAAATTACTCAGAGCATCCGTTAGTAGGTATTACACACGTGGCTCGAATACGTTAGCAAGTATTTGAGGACACTCATGCAATTTCACTTCGTAAGAGACAGTTTTAAGATTATTTATAAATATACTACCAATCCACTCTGGTTTTGCTTAGACCCGGCCTTTTTACCCGATTGCGGCAAAGCCCAAAGAAGGGTTATGTGTTTTACCTGTATGTATGTATGCCTGATCCTATGTTCCCTCGTAATTTTTAAACCGCTGAACCGATTTTAATGGTTAATGCTTTAAATTTGTCTTAATAACGCAAGTGTCATCCCATATAAATACTATCAAAACGAAAGTTTAGATGGATGGATGTTTGTTACTCAATCATGCCAGAACGACTGAATGGACCTGGATGAAATTTGGCACATAGTTCCTTTGTGAATTTGTTTTCTTCTTTTTAGTTTGTTTTTTATTAAGATTTATGTATGATTCAGGAATTTGCTCTAGATCAAAAGTTTTAAATTCAAGTAGATTTTACTTCTATTTAGTATTTTTTATAGGCAATAATAATTACTGCAAAATATTTTAATTGAGAGTGAAATAATTTCAATTCCAATCGAAACGGATATTCAATTTTTTGACGGTCGAACCAAAGATGTTTATTTAAACCTTAATTATACTTTTAATTAATATGAATAATATTTTCTTTTAATGTATATCAATACAAAATATATAAGATCTTCAACAGGTTGAGTATATTGACCAAAGTTTCTGAGCTTACAGCATAACAATATTAATATAAACATATTATAAACATCAGTTTTACAATAATATATGGAGGTCTGCCCGATTTGTGGATATTTATGTTTACTATTGATGGGTAGTAGCATAATGATATATAACCTATAGCTTTCTCGATAAACAGACTATTTAATGCAAAAAGTTTTTTTTAAATCGGATTAGTAATTCTTGGGAAACTGACAAACAAACAAACTGCCTCTTTATTATATTAAGTATAGATAAAGCGTAACATAAATAAGCAAACTTTTACATTAAAAAGAGTTCATTTCTTCAGATATTTAATTACTTATCAAAATCAAAAAAATTCTTTTAATTCTTCCTCCTTTTTGAAGTTTGATCGACTTCGTATTAATTATAAATCTATCTACATGGAATTCCATATGGGTACATATATAATTGAGGGGTAAAACTTTTTTTAAATCTATATAACGTATCTATCTCTGCATATGTCTTTAAATTCAAATGGATGTATTTTTTGTTAAAGCTTATATAGTTGCAGGGTTAAATGTTTCTTAAGTCGTTATCATATATTTTTTTTACATTAACCACACAGCACCCATGACTTGAGTACAAACATTCGTGTCATACAAACGAATGCCCCCAGCGGAACTCAAACCCGCGACCGCCGATCGACTTCCAAAATACTTTAAGCGAAAATTATTTTGAAGAAGATACGCTAATTTTGAGATATAGAATATTTTCAGATTCAAGCGTTAAGCCGCAAAGTTAATTTTTTCTCATAGTAATATTATACAAAATTTATGTCGTCATTAAAATAAATGGCTGTTGCTATTTGTACTTAAAATAAGGACGAATAAAAAATTATTATTTGTCCTTTATCACTCCGAAAATAAATATCGTAGACGAAGAGATATTTTATTTTACTTCTGTCGTAACAAAGTTTGTATGATAAAACAAGGGAAATTTTTTTTCATACTACGGAACCCTAGGTGTGCGAGTCAGACTCCAACTTGTTCGACTTTTGGGCTTCTATTCTGAAACCCCAACGTTGTTCCAAATGTGTCCGTTACACGAAAATGATCGAAACGCTTTATTTCTTATATAACACTATTATATTCCTAACAACTGTAAAAAGTAAAAACCGTAATGAATTTAATTGGCAATAATGGACCAAAGTGTCGTAACAAATTGATTGTCCGAAATACTTATATATAAAACAGCATGTCAGTATTTTTGTTTTAAAAATATTTTTAAATTATTAGTGAAAACCATGACTTTGTTTTAATATATTTTTGTTTAGGGTTCCTTAGCCAAAAGACAAAAGCACTTATAGTTCCATGTCCGTCTATCCGTATAAAGTAGCCATTTTACTCTGAGACTATTTGTAAGTTAAAGAACTGAAATGAAAAATATTTTGAGTGTACATAAACTTTTAATAGGTCTTAAAACTTTACTTAGCTTATAGACATTTAGTAAAGATTTCTCGGAGATTAGATATTTTCCCGCAGTAAAAAGTATCTTATATGTTGACCCGGGTAATTCGATATTATCATACCAAATATCATCAAAATCTGTCCAGTAGTTTTATACGTTCCCAGTGAGACAGACTAACAGACAGACAGACACAAAATTCTAAAAGCTATAGATTCGGCCTCTGTATCGATAATAATGACTACATCAATAAGCTTTTCCAAAAAAATATTTAAGGTACAGAGGTGACTGTGTTAGAATATTATTACATATGTGTATAGATAAATTTCTAAATTCGTGTACCATGTTCAAAGCAGGTATGGGTTGAAAAATTCTGATATAAATTAAGGTCTCCAAAATACTTTCAATAAAAAATAGATTTCCCGTGATAGGTAAAGTTTTTCAGATTTGTAATATTTTCTGTTACACTAATTATCAGTGAAGCAAATGGAAAATTTGCTGTCTTTTCCTATTTTGGCGTATTTGTGTAACAGACTCACATGAATATTTTAATTTCAACTTATGCTAACAAATAAAATCACTAAAAATATTTATAAAATATATGTATTCGATAAACTTGAGTTTTATAAATAACATGAGTTTTAGAAACACAAAAACAAACTATCCCACGGAGACTGTACATATTCCCGGGATAAAAAGTTACAATCTATCTCTGTGCCAAATTTCATCCAGATTCGTTTGGCCGTTCTGGTGTAATTGAGTAACAAACATCCCTCCAAAACTTACACATTTACAATACATATTAGTAAGATTTTTAATTGCTTCCCAGGAAAATAAATATGTAAATAGTAATCACGTCGTTCATACTTTACCCCGTAAAAGCGGGTTCCAACCCGCAGTCTGAGACTTTTAAGGAAGCGAAACCATAGTATCGAGCTAGTAAGACTTTGCATTTCGCAAAACGCGTATCGAATGCCGCGTGAAGCGAAAGCGACTTTCTCTGTAATCCAAAGGTAAAAGTATTATTTGAACAATCTCATATAATATTATTACTCAAACACTTTCGTTAGGTTCAATGAACTGTTAAGATTATTTTGTTCACTTAACTTTTGGTCGGGAATTCGATTCTTGTGTTATGTAACAGATGCAATTACTGTATAGATGATGTAGATGTGTATTGCGTATTGTTCGCAAGAGGACGTGTGGGACAGCAGCGTATATAAATATTATCTATATATAAACAGGCTGTAGGCAAAGACAAACAATTCAATACCTCTTTCTCCTCTGTTTATTAACCGATTTTGTGATGTTTAGTAGTTTTTTTACGAGCTTTAGTGGTATTAATATATTTTTTGGAAATAATAGTTTTTTTTTTATAAAATGAATGTCTCTCCCGTGACCATGATTGCTGTAAAGCATTCGAAACGTCGGGAACCAAAAATCAAAATAAATTTGTGAAAAAATCCGAAAAGATAGTTTTATTTAAAATGATAATAGTTGAATCTCGACCACTAGACAAACAATAGTTATGATAATTGCAAAATGAGAAAGTGTGTGTGTGTGTGTATGTGTTTGTATGTGTGTGTGTGTGTGTGTGTGTGTGTGTGTGTGTGTGTGTGTGTGTGTGTTTGCACAATGCAACTTCGCTTATTGTGCACTATTAAAAATGTACAGATACAATTTTACAAATTATTTAAATAAGTATAACAGTAAACAACTAATTATATATGAATTTAAAATTATACTAAAATAAGATTTAATTTAAATTTCTGGTGCAAAAACAAGAATAAGCGCTGATGACCGCAATCACACTTAAATCAGATGGAAAGTGAAATTTTATATTTTAATGTTACCATATCATTAACTTGAATATTCATTATCCCTTAAAGTATCAAGTAATGTTACTAATAAAAATTTCAAGCACGATCACTTCTATATATGCTACGAGTAAATACTTTATTATTTATTCGTATTATTATAATATGGAATGAAATTCGTGTGTATGTGTATACTTCGTCAAAGTACTTCAGGTACAGTAGTTAGAAGTGTCGAGATCTTCGTTGGTGGTAACAAGTTCTATTTTTACTTGGATCACATTTTTGTTGTAAAAATAATTAGTAATAACTAATGTGGCAGTGGTAGCCCAGTGGTAACGCGCTCGCTTGGGAAACCGAGTGAAGCGAGTTCAAATCCCGGGTCTCACACCTCTGATATTTTCATGTGCGAATCATTTCCAACATGATTACCACTTTTCTTAACGATGAAGGAAAACATCGTGAGGAAACCTGCATGTCTTAGAGAACTTAGCAAGTTTTCGAAAGACACGTGAAGTCCGCCAACCCGCACTTGGCCGTGGCACGTGGTGGACTATGGCCTTACCCCCCTCGTATTGAAGGGAGGCCCACGCCCAGAAGTGGGACGTTAAAAAGGGCTGAATACAATAACTAATGTACTACGCTATCAGGTTTTGTAAGTTCTCAATTGGTTTTTAAGCTTATTTTTATGAACCATTTTTGTCTTACGAAAAAGAGAAGTTAAAGCAACTTTAGTAATTACGCCGAATCTATACATTAAATTTTTTTTTAAATGTTATTGAAATAGTCATTGTTATCGATACAGAGGCCGAATCTATGTTTTAAGAATTTTTGTCTATCTGTCTGTTTTTCTGTGACCGCATCACGGAAAACCCACCGGAGGGCTTTTTATAAAATTTGTTATGATAATAGCTGGTTGTCCGGGTCAACATATAAGATATTTTTTACTGCGGGAAAATATCTCATCTCTGAGAAATCTATACTAACCGCTAAAACGTATTTTTGAGACAAACTCGAGCGGAGTGATGGTGAGTTGTTAGTTTTCCTATTAGAAATCGTAACAGAGTCAAATAACTAAAAATGATGCTAGAGGGGAGGTGGAGGGGAGGGGGGGTAGTTCATACTTTGACCTGGTGTTACACAAGAAAGGGGTAAGCGAAGTCGTTAGTTCAATAAGATTTTTTATAAAAAAACTAGCAGTACTCGTTGGCTTCGCCCGCGTCCAAACTTTCGATCACTAACACAATTCACAGGTTCACCCGCTGGGTTAATCTGAAGATTGCCTGAAAATTTCATCGTAATCGCTCCAGCTGTTTTGGAGTCCATATCGCACATAGATATTTATTTTATTTAATCTGGAAAATGGAGTCTTTCATGAAAATTTGGTGACACACTGACTGCAGCGCCACCGACATCGGATTTGTAAATTCAAACCTTGCAGGGACCCACTCAAATGTACCCAAAAAATATAATTAAAATCCTCCCTGCCGTTTAGGAGAAGATCAGTAACATACCGACAGCAGCGCCATTTACCGGATCTAATTGTGTTTCCAAACCATCCAGGAACCTATTCAAATATACATGCAAAATTTCATTCAAATCGGTCTAGCCATTTATGAGGAGTTAGATGACAAACATACGTACAGAAGAATTATATATATATACTAGCGGACCCGACAGACGTTGTCCTGTCTACACGTCTTTAATTTGAAAATTTCAAACTTTTTTTAATAATTTTTTTGATGAAAATTATTATTCAAATTGTGAATCTAAACCATTCCCAGATCCCCTTGAACACACACAAAAAATTTCATCAAAATCGGTCCAGTCATTTGAGAGAAGTTCAGTGACATACACACTCACAGAAGAATTATATATATAAAGATATTAAGAAGATAACTACAAACAACAACACTTTTCACACAAGTAATGCCGTGATATAGCATTAGTTATAGAAGATCGATATGAATGCAATGTAAGCAAAGTTGAGGTCCCAAAGGATGATTTTCACTTGGCATTTCCCCCGGCGCGGCTTTCCCTACTAGAGTTACGATATCGAGAAGCGGTTATAATACCGTGACGGGTAGTGAATGAGAAAATTTACTTGATTTCCTTAAGATTGATCTAAACTGTAACAGGATGTTGTTTGTGCAAGAGAAAATAATGTTACACTACATTGTAACATACGAGTATGTATAGTGTCTTTGCTAAGTTTGTGAATTTAATTTGCGCATATTATAATGCAGACTATTTTTAATACCCGACGCAAATATGACGGAGTGTTGTAAGTTTGATGTATCTCTCTGTGTGTGTGTGTTTGTGTGTGTGTGTGTGTGTGTGTGTGTGTGTGTGTGTGTGTGTGTGTGTGTGTGTGTGTGTGTGTGTGTGTGTGTTTGTGTGTGTGTGTTTCTGTCTGTCTGTGGCATCGTAGCTCCCGACGGATGAACTGATTTTGATTTTGTTTTTTTTATAATACTTTCTTAGATTTACGCGAATGTTTGACATTATTAAATAAAACTATCTTTTCAGATTATTTCGAAAAGAATAGATAGTTCTCCGAAAAGATAGTTTTATTTAATAATTGTTTTTTTTGTTTGAAAGATGAATTAGTAGGGAGTGTTCTTAGCTATGTTTGATGTAAATCGGTACAAGATGGTCGGGGATTGTTTAAATTTTTTAATTTTTCACTTTTTATTATACTAGCCTCCGTATTTATTTTATTGGTAGTTTTTTATTTTTTTCAGCGGAACTCTAATCATTTTTCTAAAATAAAATTAACTTAAGTTACTCCTTATAACATCAACTATCTACCAGTGAAAATCCAGTTAAATTAGTCCTGCCGTTTTAGATATTAGGCGGAACAAACAGACAAACAATAATTTAAAAATATGTTTTGTTGGACTATAGCCTGATCCCCCTTGTATTGAAGGGAGGCCCACCCCCAGCAGTGGGACGTTAAAAAGGGATGAATACCATAAGATTTTTCAAAAAATATTTAATGTACAGATTCGACTCAGTTAGAATTTTATTATATGTATAGATACCATAATATTTTGTTTGAATTTTGTTAAATTCTTGCCAATGTCTTATTTATGTCCCTAAGTTACTTTCTACGAAAGCACTTTCTCAGGTGAAATGCAATGTTAGCTGCATATAATAGGCGTCCAATGCAAATCTGTTGGGAGTCGTGAACTCACGCGTCGGTGTAGGGCTGTCTCTTAAAAAATATTTACATCTATACTAATATTAAGGCAGTGGTAGCCCAGTGGTAACGCGCTCGCTTGGGAAACCGAGTGAAGCGAGTTCAAATCCCGAGTCTCGCACCTCTGATATTTTCATGTGCGAATCATTTCCATTTCGTGAGGAAACCTGCATGTCTTAGAGAACTTAGCAAGTTTTCGAAAGACATGAGAAGTCCGCCAATCTGCACTTGGCTAGCGTGGTGGACTATTGCCTGATCCCCTCGTATTGAAGGGAGGCCCGTGCCCAGCAATGGGACGTTAAAAAGGGCTGAATACATTAAGAAAGAGGTAAAATTTGTGAGTTTGCTTCTCCTTCACGTTGTAACGGTTGAAGAGATTTTGAAGAAAAGCACACGGATAAACTATGACCTGGAGTGGAACAAAGACTACTGATAGTAAAAAAATGCCATTACACTGCACTACATGTTTACATATAATAAAATTCTAACTGAGTCGAATCTGTACGTTAAATATATTTTAGTAAATCTTATTGAAATAGTCATTATTATCGATACAGAGGCCGAATCTATAGTTAGTTTTTAGATTTTTTTCTGTATATCTGGGAGCACGCAAGAAAACCATTAGACAGATTTTGTTGAAATTTGATATGATCATAGCTGGTTATCCGGGTCAACATATAGGAGACTTTTTACTGCGGGAAAATGTGTCATCTCTGATAAATCTATACTAAACGTTAAAACATAACTAGGGACGAACCCAAGCGGAGAAGGAATATTACAAATTAAATATTATATAATAATTAATATAATAGTACAATCGTGTTTCTTAATAATCACCAGCCCTAAACACAAAAGTTGAGTCATCGCGTTTACTTTCCTTGTCGCGAGCGCTAATCTCGTGCTTTACAAGTCATTTGTCGAACGTGACATTGTATGGACCATACATATTTAACTTTTTTTCTATAAATAAAAAAGTGGATATTAATATTTACGTCACGTCACGTAGTTTATATAAAAAACTGGTGTTTTCTAGTGACTTCACCCGTTTCATATAATTTTGTAGAATTATTCTGCTCTCGTAAATCGTAGTATGATAATAATAATAATATGTCGGGACATAACCGCGGCTCCGCCCGCGTTCAGAAGACCAAAAACCAAGTTCTTAGGTTTTACATATTAGTATACTCTTACATTGCAGTTTTTGTATTTTTTCTCAGAAATGAAATTGTAACTAAGCCGAAAATAAAATTGTAAAATAAAAAATGAAAAATAAAATTGTAACTAAACCGAATCTGTACTTTAAATATTTTTTGGTAAATCTTATTGAAACAAACATTATTATCGATACAGAGGCCAAATCTATAGTTTTTAGAAATTTTGTCTGTTACCGCATCACAAAAAAACCACTGGAGGGATTTTGATGAAATTTGGTATGGTGATAGCTGGTTGTCCGGGTCAACATATAGGATACTTTTTACCGCCCGGGGGAGAAGCCAACTCCTACCGGGCGCGTCCCCAGGTGGCGGATAGGGGCATGCCACCCGCTTAGAGGGGCGGGTGGTACCGGAGAAATCCGGCGCGGACCAAATGGCTTGGATGGGGCCGCTCGTCTAGGCCTCGAGCCGAAGACGTTGCGGCCACCGGTGGTGGGACCGCTTGGTCCCACAACCGGATGATGGGTGCCGATTGCGGGACTGTGGTCGCAGGCCCGCATTCGGCGGAGGGGTAGGCCGCGGCGGGAGAGGAGTGCCGGTATTTCGGTGCGCCGTTCTCCCTACCTTCCGCGGCCTAGACGGGGCCGCCACCGTTTGATGGCGGACGCGGTGGGGCTGCAGGGGAAGAGGAGTGTCGGTGTTTCGTTGCCGCTCTCCCTGTCCTCTGCAGCCGATTGGAGGTGGCCCACTTCGGTGGGCGGTGTTTGTGTGGTGTGGGGCTGCTCCGGGTACTTCTCTGATCAGCAGAGTGGACTTAGGAGCGGCCTCACTTTTTGGGTTGTAAGTCTTCCCATAATGGGGTTGTCCCGCTTGGGGCGGCCTCATGGTTGGTGGCTTCGGCCAACCGTCGGGGCGTCGCGGTTGTATGCGAGAGCGATCCCGTGGCGCCCCACATGGCGGCAGAGGGGGAAAGTTGGGTTTTAGTGGGTATGCCGGTCTCATTAAAAAAAAAAAAAAATAGGATACTTTTTACCGCGGACAAATATCTCATCTCTGAGAAATCTATACTAAACATTAAAATGTAAGTAGGGACGAATCCGAGCGGGGCAAGGGTGAGTCGCTAGTTTTAAATAAAACTATCTTTTATTAAGATTAATTCACTTTTTTTTATTTAAAATGGCAAAATTAAGGATAGTAGAGACAGTATTTTTGACTTTTGTATTTGTTTTGGTAAACTCCGTATATATTATTTTTTAGTCGGAAATCTATAGCATATTTAAATTTATTAGTCGTAACGTAGTACTTATATATAATGCATACTAATATTATAAATGTGAAAGTTTGTGAAGATAGATGGATTTTGTTACTCAATCACGCCAGAACGGCTAAACGAATCTGGATGAAATTTGGCACAGAGATAGATAACCTTATCTGGAATAGCGCATAGGTGCATCTTATCCCAGAAAAATGTGCGGTTCCCGCGGGATAGATTTGTTTGTCTGGGGACGAAACGAAGCGAAGGACAGTAAAAAATATAACTTTGCTATAAAATATTTATGAAATATAATTTATTTTCTAAAACACAGTATAAAAATGTTAAATGGTAACTTTCTAAAATGTAATTCTTAACATCGTTATTATTTAAATTATAAATATATTATATTAGAAAGTAATGGAAACTGTATGAAATAAAAGTAATTTAAAATAAAATTTTAAAATATTACATGACACCGTAAAATATTGGCAATGGATAAAAAAACGTAGAAATGTATATAAAAAAAAATCAAATTCTATTATATCATATTAAAACATATTTTTTAAATATATAATGCAATGCGAAACCTGAATATTCTCAATTTTTAATAATTTAAACACCTGCGCAACCGTAGGCTCTTGTTCGTGAGTTATCATCCATTGGCGACAATGTAAGTACCACAAAAGTTTACGAGATGGCGCCATATAATATAGTCAACACGAGAGCAGATAGAATAAAGACTAATATATAATATAACAGAATATTTTTTTTGGGAAATTTTGCTTTTTTTTAGAAAATACTATATAGATAAACATAAAAAGAGAAACTTAATCTAAATACAAAATTTGATCATAATCGTTACAGCCGTTTACGATATACACTAAAGAAATTTATATACATATATGTATATATAAGAAATGCTCATTTTATATTATAGATATTGAAAATTTATGTTTCATTTTACACCAATAGTATAAAAATGCGTTACTTCTTCGAAACCGCAGGTAAAGAAATAACGCAAAATATATATTAATATTATTTACTACTATAAATACCATATTTCTAAAAAAAATTACACAGTATAATGTATATATGATTTAATATTATTTTTCTTATAATTACGCTTCAAATAAAATTAGCTCCTTATAAAACTAACATCGTCAATTCAACACAAATAAACGTTTGTGGTCGAACTGACAATAGCAAAATACTATAATATTGTTGTAAAAAAAATTAAATTAATTATTTAAAAGTTAAAATACAGTAATTGTTATTAGTTTTTTTTTTAATTTTACAATTTAGAAAGCACGGGAAATTGCTTAAAAATCAATAGAAATCAATTAACAATTTAAAAAAGGGAGAGTTTTCTCTGAAATAATATAAAAATAGATACAAGTTGGCTGAATTGTACAGCTCGCGCAGAACTTAAGTGCAATCGCGTGCAAAAACTAGTTTAAAATAAAACTGTTACGTCCTTTTATTATAGCAATCGTTTTGAGTTCGGATTTTGACCTAATTTTAAAGTAATATATGTTTATATAAGTTTTTTTTTCGGAAGTTTATAAACCATACCATACCAATAATTATTTTTTTCAAAGCGTTAACTTCATTTAAAATTATGAAAAAAATATTATGAAGTAGGTATATAAGAAATAAATAATTAATAATATAATGCAATAAAATTTTTGCACTCGATAGTACCTGCGCAATTTCAAAAACCCAACTTCACTTATATGCGCAAACTGTACATATCTTCTATCCTCGTATAATCTAAGGCAGTTTTTTTTAATCAAATTTATTTTGACGCTGAACAATATCGACTACTGCATTTTACTTTACAGCGGCATTACTTTTATACCATTAGCTTTTAACTTCCGTTTTATTCTTCTCCCTTTCTAACAATCTCTTTCTCACTTCTTCTGGATTGTATCTCTTTCTATAAACTCTTCTGACTCGTCTTATAGGGTTAGTGTTACGAGTTCTGATATTCTTCTTTTTAGGACTTCCATTAGGTACAGGTCCTCTGTTTTCTTCTAAGCGTAAGTTTTTACCTCTTCGTGTGTTATTAAATAACTCGCGTTGATCTCGTATCGTTGCATCATAAAACACCTTGCCATTTACTACAGCTTTCTTAATATTCTCTGTCGTGCTCAAAACTCGAGGTGGTCTAACGAATGTCGTCTCACTAACTTCTAAGCTTTTGTCGTTTAAAAATCTATCTTTTTCAATATCATCTTTAGACACCTTTTGAACCACACCACGTCTCTCTGAAGTTGGAAAACGGTTGCCAAAATTAAAATCTATGAAGTCCTTATCAAGAGATATGCTTTTCGATTCTAAATCTTTCTGAGATCGTTTTTCAACGATAAGTTTCCCACCACGCCGTGAAGCTATTAAGCGTCCTATAGCTTCAATTTGTCTTTCTTCTGCTTCCAAAGTCTTTTTATCGCATGGCTTATCACCTTTAATATCATCTAAGTCAAAAACTTCTAAAGAATGTGTAAAATCATGTAATTTCCCATCAATGCCTTTTACAAAGTGGTCTTCTTCGATACTAGCAATCTGAGAAGGAATAGGTATTTCAGTATTATTAAGCGTTTCTTCTTTCTCAGTTATATTTTGGTTTGTTTCATTTGTTGCTGGTTTATTAGTTGTTGTATTGTCCACTGTCAGATCTAAATCATCATCACTAGTAATATTAATTCGTTTTTCGGTTCTTGGTGCATCGTCATCTATAGATCTACTTTCTATATCGTTTTCTATTGGTTTGTTCAAATCAACACGCTTATAGTCGAATTGTTCTCGAGGTGGGGTAGTTCGTGTATAATATTTTTCTGTTGTGGGTGAGGTTTCGCTGTATCTAAAGTATGTCGTATTTGGAGGCGGGCCTTTATGTAAGTAGGATACGGGCCAGTATCTAAAAAAATGTAAATATATTTTATTGATTAGTACAAAGTAATTAGGTATATATTATAATAGATTTCGAATGCTTAAAATTATAATATTTACTTCAAAATATATTTTGAACTTTCATTTTTTTAACTATGTTTAACTCTTTGTGTCTTTAAAGAGTTGACGATCTAAATTAATATTTTTTAAATATGTATGTACATACATTTACTACTATATAATTTTCAATGCCAATATGGCTATTGCGTACTTGAAGCTGCTTTTAAATGTGTGTATATCTGTTGCTACTTTTACGCTAAAAACGCTGAACAGATATGGATGAAATTTAGTACACAGATAGACTATGATCTGGAGTAAAACATAGGCTATTGTTACGCACTCAGATACGCACCCGAGTAAAGCAAGGGTAAGTCACTAGTTCAATAATATGAAGTTACTAGCGACTCACCCTCGCTTCGCTTGGGCTCGTCCCTAGGTACCTTTTAATTTTTTTGAGCGGAACCCTAATTCTTTTTCTAAAATAAAAGTAGCATGTGCTACTTCCAGTGAAAGCCCCGTCAAAATCAGTCCAGCCGTTTCAGAGATTATCCGGAACAAATAGACAGACATACAAAAATTTAAAAAATTGTCTTTTCCTGATAAGTACCGTATATTATTTCATACGCTTTTAGTAAAACGTTGTTATTTTGACATTACAAACAGACACTTCAATTTTAATTATCGGTATAGATTATTTTACCTAGGAACGCCCAGCCCTCCAGCGGGCTCGTCGTCAGACTCAGACACCGGGACCCAGTGACCGGATGCGGGTGGTGGAGGGTTTCTTTGGTACTTGATGTGTGGTCTGTCTTCTGTTGGTACACGGGTGTAGCCTGGTAAGTAAAATATATTTATTGTATTTATATACTAGCCACTTGTACATCCCTAGGTACGTGGAGTTTGTTCACAATATGCAGGGTTTTGATTTTTTGCGTGGAACCCTAATTCTTTTTTCATAATAAAAGTAGCGTAAGTTATTCCTTATAACATCAGCTATCTGCCAGTGAAAGTCCGGTCAAAACAAGAAATTACCTGGTAAAGGATTTCCATTTCTATCGTAATACGCTTTAGGTCCATTTTTATATAAATCATCCCAATAACGTCTGTCGGCTTCCGATAAATATGTTATAGGATGGTCTGATGGGTTTTTATCAACAGCTACTGGACGCGGACGTACTGCTTCTAAATTTGGAGGAAATACAAAAAAATACTTATTAAAGTTACATAATTAAGAGTATTTCTAAACACATGCTGCCTAAACCATGCCTTAGAATATCATTGAAACCTTTAATATCACAATAATAGCAACACAAAATATTATATATGATCAAATTTCCTGTAGAAACAAATATCCTAAAGTTTGATCCGAGTAATAAGGTATCAATACACAGAATTTAGTCAAAATCGGTCCAGTACTTTTTGCGTGACACGCGAACACACAGCCACAACAGACAGACAAACAGACAAAATGCTTAATAACTATGTTTTGGGATCTATATTTAGTACTCAATACGTTACAGTCATTGTTTTAAACAATATTTTATGTACAGATTTCGCTAAGTTACTTATCTATATGCATAAACTAGCGACTTACCCTCGCTCCGCTCGGGTTCGTTCCTATTTAAGTTTTAACGTTTAGTATAGATTTCTCAGAGATGAGATATTTTCCCACATTAAAAAGTATCCTATATGTGGACCCGGATAACCAGCTATCATCGTACCAAATTTCATCAAAATTCCTCCAGTGGTTTTTCCGTGATGTGGTAACAAACAGACAGAAAGACAGACAGACAAAAATTCTAAAAACTATAGATTAGGCCTCTGTATCGATAATAATGACTACTTCAATAAGATTTTCCAAAAAATATTTAACGTACAGATTCGGCTTAAAATTTTATTATATGTATAGATGTTCTTAATACACTTAAATCAGTACATATTCCCCTCCATTTAAAGATTAAATCACTATTTTAATAACTTATCTAATTTTCTATTATATTAAACTAAAAGCTATTGATTCATATTTGATTTTTCATACCTCGTGTTCCTAGAGAGGGATGGGGCACTTTATGCTGATGGTACGGATAATATTTTTCGCTGCAAGGTCGCCATTGGTCTGGAGATGGGCCGACGTAACACCTAAGAACATTCATTGATATACAAACGAATTCAGAACCCCTCGTGCTTGAAGTCGGTTAGGAAAAGTAATGTCCCAACCGAGATTACTGTGTATATTATGACAGAAAAATTTAGTTTGGCATTGCCAGATCCAGGACTCGAACCCGGATCCTATGGATCTTCCAGCTTCAAACTTTTCACCCTCTTAAGGGGTGATTTCCGGAATAAATGTTTCCCATGTCCTTCCCAGGGTCTCGAACAATCTTCAAACCAAATTTCATCTAAATCGGTTCAGTAGATCCAGAGATAACCCCCGACGACGTCACAAACTCACAATCTTTCAAACTCACAAACTTTACCTCTTTATAATATTAGTATAGATAAAAAAATAAAATGATATATTTCAAGCGCCAGTTTATATGTTGTGAGGATTTTTTTTTTCTTCCAACCTTCCGAGATACAAAGCACCACAAATTATACACTCCTTCACTTAATTTTAAAGAAAAAAATAAGATGAAGACCTTAAATACAGCAATTCCTTGAAAAATAGATCTATGAATAATAAATATGAACACGGATTTCAAGTTTATGAGTACCGGTGATAATTGAAATATAAATATTTGATTATTTTCTTGTCATAATTGATATATACAATATTGTAAAAATTAGCAATAAAATGGTATAAAAATATGCCCCGGGTGAGGATCGAACTCACGACCTTAAGATTATGAGACTTACGCGCTGCCTACTGCGCTACCGAGGCTACGTTAAAAGTGGCAAAATAGGTCAACCTGTAGGAAGACCTAGAAGACTTTGATCAGCTTCAAAAAAACTAAAGTCGGGTATAATAGATTTGTTTGTGTATTTTACATGGCATCATCGCTAATCATAAGTATTTTAAGTATATTTTCTTCTAGATTATCTCAATATCTAGATGAGCTATTGGTAATTACTATAAAAATCCGTATTATAGTGTCTAAGACTAGCAATGAACAAACATAAACACAATGCGGGTTAGACGTTTTTGTTTAATACATGTAGTGATAATGCAGTCATATTGGAGTGGATATAACTTTCTTAGATTTACGCGAATATTTGACATCATATAAGTATATGTACATCCATACTTGAATGTTATAAATGTGAAAGTGTGTTTGTTTGTCTGTCTGTTTGTCTTTTTTCACATCGAAACGGCTTAGCAGATTGGCGTGATTTATTGTGTAGAGATAGTTGGAGGGATGGAGAGTGGCATAGGCGATTATTTACCGCGGGAGATTATCTCTTTCAAACGGGAACACACGTTATAATACAATCAAAAAAAAACATTTACGATCAGAATTACTTGAAACTTAGTATAAATGTTCTTCAATATAATTAATTAAATACGTGTTTTAGCATTTTTCGAAATTCACTCCATAAGGGGGTAAAATAGTGGATGAAAGTTTGTATGAAACCTTCATATGTTCTGCTAGTATATATATATATATATATATATATATATATATATATATATATATATATATATATATACAAATAAAACAAAGTCAAGTTAGTTACACCATTTATAACTGATCAACAACGGCTGGACCGATTTCTAAGATCTTTGATTTGTTGGATTTGTCTCTGCTTCGAATAGCAGAATAATTATTAAAACATCAGAAAAAAAACACGAAAAGAAATTTACACAGCTAACGCTGGCTGCTAAGAGTGGAACAAGTTCAAATGAATAAATTTTGCAAGCGGAACCGTGTGCAAATACTAAATCAACATTATATGTGGTTATTATTTAGTTATATTTTGGTTTAAATTCTCACTATATTATTTAGACAGAGAAATAAAATGAATATACTTTACCAAGGCTTACGGAAGCCTTCACTATATCCGCATCTGTGTGTCGGAGCGCAGCAGTAATCCCATGAACCTATAAAAACATATTTTATATTATGTAAAATGTACATCTATACATATAATAAAATTGTAACTAAGCCGAATCTGTACATCAAATATTTTTTTTGAAAATCTTATCATAATAGACATTATTATCGATACAGAGGCCGAATCTATAGTTTTTAGAATCTTTGTCTGTCTATCTGTCTGTCTGTCTGTTTATTACCGTATCACGAGAAAACTACTGGACACATTTTAATGAAATTTGATATGGTGATAGCTGGTTATCCGGGTCAACATATAGAATACTTTTTACCGCGGGAAAATGTCTTATTTTTGAGAACAAATACAAAAACTGTAATGTAAGAATATACTAATATGTAAAACCTAAAAATTTGGTTTTTGGTCATTTGAACGCGGGCGGAATGCTAGTAATATTATAAATGTCAAAGATTGTGAGAATGATGGATGGATGGATGGACAGATGGATGGATGTTTGCTACTCTTTGACGCCATAACGGCTGAACGAATCTGGATGAAATTTGGCACAGAGATACATTATAGGTTGTCACATAGATTACTTTTTATGCCAGAAAAATGTACGGTTCCTGAGAGATAGATTTTTTCTCTAGCGTAGAACCCGAAGCGAAATGAGTCGCTAGTATTATTATAAAACACTCGTATATCGACGTATGTTTCTTTTAATATGAACGGCTTGACCAATTTTGATTTGTTTATTTGTAAATTATAAAAAAAATACAGTTGAAAAAGATACTAGTATGACCAACTGCGATGGGGCTGGTAAAGTTCTCAATTTTTTAGCCACTGAAGAGTTCCTGTCTACCATTTGACGCCTCATCGAATCACTCAATAATAACAAATTATTTACAAACTAATTTCACATACAAATACTAAATCGTTAGAAGTTTGAGTTTAAGTTTAACCGACTTCAACAATTCAATAAAATAGAGAAGTGAAGCTAAAAAAACGTATTGTAAATTATCATACCAATCTCACCGCCCTCCGGCTCACACGCCCAATGTCCAGCTACAAGGTTTTGTTCACACGCACTTCCCTTCCTACACGGGAACCCTGACACCGTGTAATGACGCCATGACAATGATACTGAAAGGGAAATATTATAATCATTAATATTATACAGAAATAACTGATTTACCAACTATAAATAAATTTATAACTGCAAAAAAATCTTTTTTTTTTTTGTTAAAAATTACAGTTTTCGGATCATTTTACTTGTGTTATAACTCATAAGGCAAGAAATTGAAATTTATTGACGAAACTACAAAAACTGTTTACAATAATTGGCGAATATTGCGTTGCGTGCGAAAATAGTATTGAGCAACTTTTTGAAATCGGGTCAAAATTAAATAAAATAACTACTTACAAGCGTCATCTACTCTATCTCCTGGTCTAGATGGTCTGTTGGGCTTAAAGCCTAAGTCTGATTCTGGTCTTGGACCGTAGGAAGGTTTCAAACTAGGGGGACCGCTTGGGGCACTTGGACCGCTTGGTCCAGGTAAATAAGGCCCACTAGGTCTCAAATCTGGTCTATAACTTGGTCCAATAACATCTGGTTTGTAACCTGGTCTGAAATTATCTGGCCCATACCCTTCTGGTTTGAAGGCAGGTCTATAATCATCTGGTTTGAAACTCGGTCTAAAATGGTCTGGCTTATAATCTGGTCCGTAATCATTTGGTTTAAAAACTGGTCTTGTATCATCAGGTTTGTAACCGTCATAACTTGGTTTGTAAGGTCGTAGGAAACTTGGTTTATAACCAGGTTCAATATAATCTGGCCTTGAATGAGGTTTAAAATCTGGAAAGTTTGGACCACTTGGCCCACTCGGACCACTTATTCCTGGGCCACTTTCAGGTAAGTAACTAGGTTTTACTGGGCCGCTTGGCTCAAAGCTCGGTTTATAGCCTGGTCCGGTTTCATGGATGTATGGTTTAATTGGTGGTCCTGAAAAATCTGATCCACTTGAACCTGAACTGGGTATATAGATTTCTGTAATTTTAACGAAGAAGAATATTTAAATTAATTGTAACGTTACTCAAAAGGGTATACAGTGAATTATTTTAATAATACCTGGCGGTGGAAGTAAATCGGGTCCAGAAGCTGGTCCATGATATTCATCAATCGCTGGAGCTGATAGTGGGTGAGGTAACTCTAATGTTGGTACACTAAAATATATATATTTTTTAATTTTTCAATAGAATTGACATAAGCGAAGAATACTTTTTATAATAGTAATAGCATTATGTACCAAATAACATTAAAAATGAAATAAATTAATAGTTTAATTTTTTAAACTTGATATTTTTTTTGTTGCTAATTTACAACACTACTCTACTAATACAACACTACTTATACGTACTCGTATTCCTCTTTTCCATGAACTTTTCTCCAACATTGGCCATTGAAGAGATCGAAGGAGAACAATAAATCGTCATCAGAATGTACATAATCAACTCCTCTATGAAGATCGAAGAGTCGGATTTCTGATAGAAGACAGTTTTCTTTGTCTGGTGATGCATTATTACTAAAACGTGGGAAGTAAAATTAAAAAAAAGGGAAAATATTTTACTTATATTTTTTCATTTTTCATTTTTCATTTTTTTTTAAGTATACATTCACATTATGCGGCTGATGGAAAATGCTATCTACAATAAATAATCATCATTATTATATAGCTAGTTCAAATTATTGGTTAAAAATTACTTA
This sequence comes from Brenthis ino, assembly GCA_921882275.1. Classification (NCBI taxonomy): domain Eukaryota; kingdom Metazoa; phylum Arthropoda; class Insecta; order Lepidoptera; family Nymphalidae; genus Brenthis; species Brenthis ino. Next base: position 22,579,954 of record OV170231.1, read on the forward strand.
GTCAAAAAATATAATTTTTAAATATTAAAGCGACTACATCTGCTAAAATATAGAAGTTAGAATTATTGTAGTGATGTAGAATTTTTTGTAGAAATATTATTGATCTACATCACATCTGCCACAGATTCTTTTACTTTTAAGCAAAGGCAGCGCTCACATAAAACGCTGTATTTTTATTATTAGTAACTAGCGACTCATCCTTGCTTCGCACAGGTTCGTCCCTAGATAAGTTTTAACGGTAAGTATAAAATAAATGCACTTTATACATTTAATATGATATAGCCTATTCCCTTCCTCAATAAACGGGCTATCTGATGCAAAAAGAATTTTTCAAATCGGATTAGTAGTTTCTGAGATTAGAGCGTTCAAACAAACAAACAAACAAACAAACAAACAAACAAACAAACAAACAAACAAACAAACAAACAAACAAACAAACTCTGCCTCTTGTTAATATTAGTATAGATTTGACTAACATATTAGACATCTAACAAACTTTCAACTACATATTATTATTTAAAATAGATATGATTTACGAACATACAGACATGATGAAATTATAATTTTGCCTGTAAACCTAAAAAATGCTCACCTAAAAGAAAAGCTCAAGCATCTAAAAGGTGCATCGGTACAGGCATTGCCACACGCGCGCTCGTCTTTAGCCCGAGCTTGACCTCGAATGGAACTAGGGGAAAGTTTTGCTGAGCTTTCATACTGGAGGTAACACTCTGAAAGTTTAAACAATAAACATGTTGAATTTTATTATTATTGCAACTTGTTTTATGGTAAATTATTAAACTAGTTTTTATCCGTGACTCTGCTCGCATGTTAAATGGGACGGATATAATAGGTGGCCAACGTCCTTCACCTTGAATCTATGAAAAAAATTATCGAAAATGGTTCAGTAATCAAATCGAGCTTACCTACTTCTAATTGTCGTATTAATGTGAACATTTTTATTTAAAACTTGGTGAATTATCCTCGCCTCCCGTGTACATTTTATTTTTTAAGCGGAACCCTAATTCTTTTTCTTAAATAAAAGTGACCTAAATTACTCCTTATAACACCAGCTATCAGCAAAATCAGTCCAGACGTTTCGGAGATTAGCCGGAACAGACAGACTGACAATTTTTTTAAAAGTTGTCTTTTTTATAAGTAGGTACGTACCGTATATAATTTCATATGCATTTAGTAAGAAGCTGTTATTTTGGCATTACAAACAGACACATCAATTTTATTTATCTGTATAGATCAAAAACGGGTTTTCTTTTTTTTCGATTATTACCCGTTTATGGCGAAACCGAAAAGGCGGAAAGAAAGGAACATACGAGTAGCTTTTTTTTAACTTACGTGGTTCCTTCTTAACGTCGTCATATAGCGCAGGTTCACATCCTCTTCCATAGTTGCCTCTCGCATACAGTTCGTGCTTGCTTGGTCTTAAACCATGATTTAGTTCGAGTGAAGTTGGTGGTGATGATGTAAGTAGACAATTTTCTAAATCATCACCTATTGTTGGTGGATCGAACCTGTTTAGATACAATACGATAACCATTTTGAGAGACAGAAAAAATAGATATAGATGAAAATAAATATACCTATATAGGTATGATTTACATCTTATTGTAATAATAATAATATGTATTATACATGGTGATTCTAAACGTAGCATTTAGCTTTATTTTTGTGTAAAAATTACAAACTTTAAAAAAAAGGACATTATTTTAACATGTAACTTTCAAATAGAAGCTAATTTAAGTAACGTAACTTTCTCAAAGTAATAATTATAAATAAAAAATAATTTTGTAACTGCTTCTGTTCATAATAAATATTTTGGATCGTAATCTTTTTTTTTAATTTATACCAACAGCGCACTTAAATGCATTTTCTGTTAACATTTGAGGGTAGCTAGCAAAAATCTAGTACTCTCATCCATTATTTGCAGTATTTCAGTTCTACTTATGTTTCCAAAAATAAATAAATAAGATTAAAACATAAAAACACGTCACCTAAAACTGAATCCTCTACAAAAAAAGCCATTTGCACGTAAGCATTCTGCCTCGCACGCTCCTAGCCCAGCCACTGTGAGAGCGGCGCGCACCCCTACACCCGACACTGCTGCACCAGATCGCACGTGCCAGAAGCACTCTAAAATCAAATTTCTATTATTAATGCGAGAGTTTGTATGTGTTTGCCTGTATATATGTTTGTTACTCCTCCACGTTGACGCGGTTGGATGGATATCATTCCTCAAGAGATTTAACGTATCAGCAGCAACACAGGCGAAGACCAACTTGCCAGATAATAGCCCGTGTCAAACTTTATTCTCAGTACATAATTTCCAATATAAATATTTCTTACCGCTTTCAACCCAAGGTTTACTACTAATAGTAAGGCAGTCCTTATGTATAGGCATCGCGTAAACATCAGAACCACTATCTGCCGACATCTGTAGCCCCTGGTATGGACGTTCGCTTAAGAAACAGTTGTCGGAACCCGGTGGGCTAGAATATCTGTAAATTTTTTTTGAACATTTAGTGTGTTTAAAATACCAATACAATATGTACCAAATATATTTAAAAAATAGATATAAGCAAAATTTTCCATAATTTTTTTACTTGATTGATCCCAAATTGCTTCACAAGTATACTTTTCCTTCTTTCTTACTTCGAATTGTAAGATATTATTATAATGTTTTCTTAGATTTACGCGAATATTGGACCCTGAAGTGAGATTTCTTTTTTTGTGAAGTTAAAATTTTTCATACCTAATTTGCTGAAATGAGACAATAATACTAGCGGTCCCCAAATCCTCATCGCATTTAGAAAAACTATCTCTCAAAACGATCGATTTTCCGACTTAATTTGCAATTATCGTCATACCGATATCTTATTTTCGATAAATACTCAATAATATTAGCCTATAACCTTCCTATCCCTAGATAATTCTTCTTTCTATTGGCAAAAACCATACAAAAATTCGAACAATAGTTTCTGAGGTTAGCCTGAACAGACAGAAACTCTGATCATCTTTAGTTTACAATTAATTTTAGTCCAGTGGTAGAAATTCAATCATAATAATTATTGTTGAAAATTTGGGGAAAACATATTATATGATTTTTTAAACTTTTTGTATTGATAACAAATTTTGTGTTGTATTGATAACTAAAGCTCGTCAATAGCTACCAAACAAAAATAAAGAAAATCGGTTGACAAAGAGAGAGAAAAACTGACTGCTGAACTGTTTTGTACATGCCTATTTATATATAGATAACTAGCGACTCACCCTCGCTTCGCTCGGGTTCGTACCTAGCTTGCTTTCCCATACAAAATTTTATTCCCATTTTCACCCCCTCAAGGGATGATTTCCGGGATAAAAAGTATCCTATGTCCGTCTCTGGGTTCTAAGCTACCTCCCCGCCAATTTTCAGCCAAATCGGTTCAGCCGTTCTGGAGTTTTAATAGTGTAACTAACACGACTTTCTTTTATATATATATAAAAATAAGATTTACCTGTAGCTATAAGATACACATTTAAATTCCCTCTCATTAAAGCATGCTGCTTCACACTCGACGACAGTATGCCCGAGCAACGAGCGTCTGATGGAGCCAGAACCTAGCGACATTCCGGGACTACGGCGAGATGAACAATCTGAAAAAAGTAACATTTAAATTGCTATACTGGTAATGGTCTTACGGTGAAGAAAACATCGTCAAGAAACCAGCATGTCTGAGAAAATCTAACAAATTTTTGAAAGACATGTGAAATTCACCAACATAACCTTGGCCAGTGTGGTGGATTATGGCCTGATCTCCTTCGTTTTGAAGGGTGGCTCGTTCTCAGAGTGGAACATTAAAAAGAGTTGAATACAATACACACAATAAAATGGCAATATTTATGGTATATACAAAATTGAATCATCGGTCCATTATTATATCTGTGTAATTATTGTGTACGTGTGTTACTCTTCCACGCTCCAATGGCTGGACAGATTTTGATGAAACTTAGTACACAGATAGAATATGACGTGATGGAGTAACGCCCTATGCGCTACTCCTACTCTACTACTGTAAGGCATTGTAAGGATCAAAGCGAGGGTAAGTCGCTGTTATAAAGTAGGGATCCGATATAACCAAGTCACAGCTACTGTTAATTTAGTATTCCAGAAAGCTCAAAAATTCTTCTTTCAACCAGCTTATCATTATTTAGATGAAGGGGATCCTGCCAGCTTTTAATATAAAAAGAAAACGGGGAAGAAAAAGCATAGCAAAACAAAGAAAATATCTATCAGCAGTATTATAAATAGAAAATTCTCCAAACCTTTAGCCGACTCCTCGCTTCTGCCTTCAAATTCGTAACTATGCTTGTGATGATGATAATCATTTGCATCAAAATCCTTCCAGAAACTACCGGAGCCAGTCCACTGTCCCTTCTTCCAAGAACCATATCCATATTCATAGTTATCATGCCCACTATTAGTCCTAAGACTGCGATAATCAAAATCTCTATCCTCAGTATAGGTTTTGACACCATGACTGTATGGTGGTTGATCAGAAATTTTCCAATGCCTAACAGAATCTCGGTAATCATTTCTATCTTTGTAATAACTGTCTACTCCTCCATAGCTGCCGCCATATTGTCCCCACTTTTCGCGATCGTCATTTGGTTTTGTTTTAATACCTGTAAAATATGTTTTTGTTTATTTTATTTAAAATACCTTAATAAAAGTCATATTTGACAATAAATTATTCTTTAATTAAATAAAAAATAAAAAAATATATGATACTGTTATTTAACTACTAGTCTACTACGAGTACTAATAAATAAGACATAAAGTAAAATTTTATTTATTAATTATTAAAAAGTTATGGTCTTATATTTAAAAAATATATATAAAGATTTTAGAAAGCTACATAAATGCTTTGACTCGTTCTTACAAATAATAGCAGAGATAAGCAGAGATACTAAGACCATAAATTTATTTATTTTAACCTCTTTTACTTAATTTTATTTTAGCTATTATTCGATCAATGCCTAAATGAATTTATTTTATTACTTTTGTTATTTTTATGTGTAAAATTAATTTAAGTGTTTTGTAATAAAATATTTATTATATTTATTCATACTTGTTACTCTGTTTTTATACTATAAAAAACATACCTAAAACCAAATTTAAGATCTCCTTTTTACAGTCTGTTAATATATATATATATATATATATATATATATATATATATATATATATATATAAAATAATAATTCATAAAAAATCTTTTTAATTAGATTAGGTTATTAAAATTATAATTATGCAAATGTCTAGGTTCTCACGTTGTTTAATATTATGTTCATTGCAATAATTTTATTCAACAACAAATATGTCGAAACAAGTAATTGCCATTATTTTTAATCAGGCGTCAGCATATAATTTAAAAATATTAACTAATATAAACTCTCGAACACATTTGAACTCTTAAATAGTTATAAATTACGCAAGCTTCTAAAATATCAATATAAAAAATGAACAAAATTTTTGTCTATTTTCTCTTCTCGAAATTATTACTAAACTTTTACAACACTTAATGATAAAACTAACATTTTTTGTAATTTGTTTTTGTATCATTACTTTATCTTATATTTAATTAGTAGTAGTATCTAATAATAATAGGTAGATATACATTTGAAATCTTGACGAGCTACGTTTAAAAGTAGGTAATAAAGGAATTTTGACTAAAGAAAACAACATTATAATGACTTATAAAGCATTTTATTTTGTGTATGATATATTTAATCTTAAACCTTACAGTCTCATATTTGAGCAAAATGCAATCATAGCTAAAAATAATTCACGCAGCACCCATTTGTTTAGCATATAGTTATAATAACTGCTTGTAAAATGTAAGTACTTAATGATTATGGGTAATATTAAGAAACATACTGCCTTCCAAATGATCTACAGAGAAATTTTTGTCTTTGAATATACTTTTGCAAGACAATTTTTTGTGTTATATCATTTTTTTCGACCATGTACCCTATTAAACATTTTAAAAAAATCAGCATCTGGTACCAAAAAACACGTACCCTCTTGTTGGAAAGTCGGTTAAAAATTAATATTTCTATCGCCGTCACTCACTATATACTCAGTGTAAAAATCATTCGAATTGCAATACGTTATGTGGGGCCATTCAAGTATTACCTAAGCAGAATTTTAGTGATTATCAACTTCTCCCTCCCCCATGTAAGGAAAAGTAGGCAATGCTCTTACTCCCCCTCCTGTGCTTACGTAAACATCACACCTCAATTCAAAATGTACTAAATTTTAAATATTTGAATGGCCCCTATTATGTAGATAAATAATATGTTGTATATAAAATATAGTTAATTTTCCATTTATCAATCTTCATGTACCGTTTTTATGTCGTTTCCTATACATATATTACTTAGGGAAGAGCCCACATTTATTATTATGATTCAAGTCGGGATATATACTGTGTTTAGCACGTACTTTTAAGAGTGGTCGATATTTCGGCACTTTTACAAGTGCTATAGTCATGGGTTTACCTACAGGTATACGAGTATACCCGTGCCCATGGCTCGTACAGTGCCGAAAAATTTGGAACTCTCAAAAGTGCTAAAGATGTTAAATATCCCATTTTATATCATCATAATATAGTCAGTGACCATGAAATTTTAGAGTTATTGTCCATCTTTACGTTAATATCATTTATAATTCAAGCAATTATCTGTCACAAGCGAGAATCGAACTCATTTAATAAACATAATAGAATTTTTCAAGTATAAATTCATGGTGAGATCCAAAACTTTAAAAAAAAATGAAAAATGGGCATATTATTTTAATTCCTTCCACTTAATATGTCATTTACTTTTCAAAAATTAATTCTTATAGCAGATGGACCCTGATAGCTCATAACCGAGCATTTTAATTTCAAAGCCAACAGATTCGAATCCGGGTAAGTTAATTTTGAATAATCATAAGATACCCAAATCACCTCTCTAAATAAGCATTCGCTGTTACCTATCATTAAATATTCAACCTATATACGGTGAAGTAGAAAATAGTATGACCTTAGTTACTAAAAGAATTCCACAATTAAAGACAATTTTCGAATATATTGTTCAATAACTATGATTTTGAACAATACTTACCTATTTGATATGGAACGTAAAATTGGTCTTCGTAGCGTCTATTATGTGATTGCGTCCTTCGCTCATCGTAGAACCTATTATAGCTTTTGTGGCCAGTTTCGGAATAATCAATTCTATCTTTCCAATTATTTTGCTCTTGCCCCTTAGATTTTGAGGATAAAAAACCAGAATGTAAAAGCCCTGGTCCTCTTAATGTTTCTGGACAGTAAGGTTCCAGGCTATTTCGGTCGAGTTCGTAGAAATCGAAGTCTTTATCTTCTACAAAGTCCTGGTGGATGTCGAATGCTTCGATTGGTTTTGTCATCAGCTCGCATAAGCCTTTGCCTCTAAATGTTGGATCTAATCTGTGAGAAAAAACGTTAAATAAAACAATTAAAAAAAGTTATGTTCATTGATTACGCGCTCTCTTTTTCGTAGTCTGAAGCTATCGGTAAATAAATATTTATATAGCCTAATAGCGACTCACCCTCGGGTTTGTCTCTAGGAACATTTTAATGCTTAGTATAGATTTTACAGAGATGAGATATTTTCCCATCATACCAAATTTTATCAAAATTTGTCCAGTAGTTTTCTCGTGATGTGTTCTCAGACAGACAGACAGACGAAAATTAAGAAAAACGATAGATTCTGCCTGTATATCGATAATAACGACTATTTTTATAAGATTTTCCAAAAAATATTTAATGTAGAGATTTGACTCAGAATTTTATTATTTATATAGATAACACGCAAGTGAAGCTGTGTACAAAACTGTATTATTTTATTTTAAATTGCCTATTCATAGCAGCCTTGAGAGTGGCCCAATTATGATGGTGTTCATTTAGGTCACTATTACGTTACACGAGAGATGAATCTTTATGCAAATTATTGCTTGTATTATTTATTGGTCAGAGTCGGACTTTGCAATGGTATAGTTATAGGGATGTTGCAATTATTAATGCAAAAACATGCAATGGACAGTTTGGTCTATACATATAAGAAAATTTTAACTGAGTAGAATCTGTACATTAAATATTTTATGGAAAATCTTATTGAAATAGTCATTATTATCGATACAGAGGCCGAATATATAGTTTTTAGAATTTTGTCTGTCTGTCTGTCTGTGACCGCATCACGGAAAATTCACTGGAGGGATTTTGGTGAAATTTGATATGATGATAGCTGGTTATATGGGTCAACATATAGGACACTTTTTATTGCCGAAAAATATGTCATCTGTGAGAAATCTATACTAAACGTTAAAACGTAACGCTAATAAAATGTAAAGAAGCTGTTACTATGTAAATAAAATAAAAATCTTTAATGTCATAATTCCGTAACCATATTGAAAAGTTTGAAATAGTACACATAATAATAATAATGTGATTTATGTAGATCTAAAATTCAGGTCTTCTGACCTAAAATTTAGGTCTAGGTAAAATTTAGGTATCGTATGAAATTTACTTTCAATGCTTGGTGGATAAAGATGCAGTCACTGAAAAAAAAGTTTAAAAGATTGGAGCTCTGTGGAGGTAAAATATTAATTTAATCAAATATTAGCGTTTTCACGCGGCTCCGTACGCATTTTCAATTATGTATTTAATTTATCTATATCTTTAAAAATTATAGTCTGTGTTACTCTGTAAGCTTAAAAAAAATTAAAATATTTTACTCTGTAAGCTATATTACTTATTTCAAAATCTAAGGCTATCGATCTCTATATCAAAATTTATCAACACTAGTTCAGTGGCCTGGGCATGAAAACGTATCAGACAGACAGAGTTACTTTCATATTTATAATATTAGTTTGGATTAGTAGGATAAATAGGCTCTCCTGACAGTTTTGCTGAGGATAATTGTTTGATAACATATGCCGTATGTTTTTTAAAGATGCAACTCTAACTTTCTAATTTCATACCGGGCTTGGGCCTCTAGTCCAGGATCTTACAATATGCAGATAAATTCGATAAATAATATAATTACAATTCGTAACTCAGCCAGGGTAAGGTACATGCCAATATTTACTAAGCCATGGTAAAACGAGAATGCAACGTATATTGTTAGATTTATCAAATCATGTATTCAAGGGGTATTAAAACTTTTTGACAGCATCTTGTAAATTATCTTGATATCTACACAATAAGTAATTAAAAATAATAAAATTCTCATGTTATCATAATTTCCGTCAATCCGTCCCTGTAACGCCGCAAGGTGAGCACACAATGCAGATGGCTAAAGCTGATTTGGCCGAGGTTATATTGAAGGGTTCACATTTTTGTTTTTACTTAGATATGTCATTTTCTATAGTTATCATTGAAGTACACAATAGGGAATGAAAAGAATTATAATAAATCTATCTTTATATATATAATTCTTCTGTGAGTGTGTATGTCACTGAACTTCTCTCAAACGACTGGACCGATTTTGATGAAATTTTTTGTGTGTGTTCAAGGGGATCTGGAAATGGTTTAGATTCACAATTTGAATAATAATTTTCATCAAAAAAATTATTAAAAAAAGTTTGAAATTTTCAAATTAAAGACGTGTAGACAGGACAACGTCTGTCGGGTCCGCTAGTAATAATATATAATAAAAATGTAACTGATAGTCTGTAAATGGAAGATATTTGAGAAAAATTATTACTAGCGCAATTGAACCCAAAACAGTGATTTTTAGAATTTTTGTCTGCTTGTCGGTTTATCTGTTCGTCTGTGCTTGACCGAAACCGATTTGGATGAACTTTTCATTAATATATTGCGGTAAGCTTATTTAACATTTAATATTCGTTTTATTTTAATCGGTTCATTCAAATAAAAATTTTATGTCAATTTAAAGAATCACCAAGGGACGAACCAGAGCGAAGCGAGGGTGAGTCGCTAGTTAGAAATAAAAAGTTCTGAGAATACATAAGAATTTACACAATATTTGTTTTTAGTTTATTTAACATTTAACATAATCGTTTTTTTTTTAAATTTCTATGGCAGGTTTTTTAAATACGGCATCTTGGTTTTTTTTATTATTGTTGTCATAGCGGTAATAGAAATACACATGCTGTGAAAATTTCAACTTTCTACCTATTACAGTTCATGAGATACAGCTCTCTGACGGATGGACAGCGGAGGCTTAGTAATAAGGTTCCGTTGGCACCCTTCGGGTACGGAACCCTAAAAATGGTAAAAAATAAATTAGAATGTATATAATCATAAGCAACGACTTCAACAAAAACTTATTAGTGGCCAAGTTTTTATTGGAGTTTTTATTAGTAGTGAACAATTGATTTAAATTAAACTATTCATGAGAGTTGTAATATGTCCAATCATCACAATTTTTTGTATATATTAATAAATATATAATTTAAAGATACTTTGAGACAAGGCGGCACCAGCAAAAGCGTTTAGAAGCTTTTTTGGTTAGGTTTATATGTCTATGTTCTTGAAATTGGTAAAATAAGTTAGTTTTGTTTTAGCATTTTTCGGAATTCATTCCATAAGGGGGTAAAATAAGGGATGAAAGTTTGTATGAAAATTACCTTTCTAGAGTTTTTTTGTAGTTTTAACGCGAGCGAAGCCGCGGGTTGTGCTAGAATACTAATAAATGGAAAGTCAATTTTTTGTTCGGTTATACTGCAATAACTACTGAACCGATCGGAATAATACTCATACCATAAGATGCAGCGTGTTTCGAAGAAGGTTTTAGTATATGAACAAGCTTTGTTTCCCCAATTATAAATCTCATCTAGTTCATTACTTCTAAACGTTAAAAATCGATGAACGTAACTCATCTATTTCACTGGAACCTTGCATCATCAGATATCAGAAGTAGTAATAAAAAATATGACAATAAATTGCCCACAACCTCTACATCAGGAACTAACAATACTGCGAACTGCTCGTGAGAGAGTAACAGATTTATGAAATTATTTAGTTCATTCGACACACCTTTTTATGCGAATATATGATACTACGAATATTTCGCATTATGTCTCAAATTACTCATACGAATAGGAAATTGTTACATGTAGTATAATTTAAGATTGAGTAAAATTTTTGTTTATAACCTTTTAAAATGGAAACCAATTTCCACAGTATAGAAAATATGCGTGATTTTTTTTAATTTTTTATACAATAGCTAACATCCATACTAATATTATAAATGTGTGTGTTTGGTTGTTTGTTTGTCCTTCTTTCACGTTGAAACGGAGTGACGGATCGGCGTGATTTTTTGTGTGGAGATAGTTGGAGGGCTGGAAAGTGACATAGGCTACTTTTTACCACGGGAGATTATCTAATTCCCACGGGAAAACACGATATAATATAATCCAAAAAATATTTATGATCAGAATTACTTGAAATTTGGTATTAATTCTGTTCAATAAAATAAAAAAAAAGATTTTTAGCATTTTTCGAAATTCATTCTATAAGGGGGTAAAATTGAGGATAAAAGTTGTATGAAACTACCATTTTAAGGACTTTTTTGTAGTTTTAGTGCAAGCGAAGCCGCGGATTCTGCTAGTCGTTATATAATTGTAAAAAAATATCCAACTACAAAAAACCAAAATTTAGTATAAGAAAATATATCATACCGATACGGATACTTTACACGCCCGCCATTTCGCGCGCTTGGCGTGACGTCAAAGTATCGTACATAGAAAAATAACCACTTTAGTTTGAAGCGACAAAATCGCTAATCGCTCTGTTATGATAATACTTTGACGTCATATTCGGTCTGACCAATGGCGTGCGTTTCAACTACTTTGAATTTCCAAGAAAATAATTATTAAAAAATGCAAATATAGGTGATATTTGCATTTTTAATAATTATTTTCTTAATCAAAAAGTAATTATATAAAAAAAAGTTCTTAAAAGACGTAACACTTCGAATTCTCATGTCCACTTGTGACAGTGAGGTGGCTTGTTTTGAATGCATTCTTGCTAAAATAGCACCATAGGACTTGTACAGTACTTATCTATACAGATAAATAAAATTGAAGTGTCTGTTTATAATGTCTAAATAACAGCGTTTTACTAAATGCATATGAAATTATATACGGTACTTATAAGAAAACACATGTTTTTTTAAATTTTGTCTGTCTGTCTGTTTGTTACGGATAATCTCTGTATCGGCTGGACTGACTTTAACGGGATTTTCACTGGAAGACAGCAGAAGTTATTGGGAGTAACATGGGTTACTTTTATTTTACAAAAAGAATTAGGGTTCCGCTCCAAAAAATTAAAACGTACGTAGGGACGTACCCGAGCGAAGCGAGGGTGAGTCGCTCGTTAAGCATTTGTTTTATTAATGTCACCTATGAAGCAAATCTTGAAAACCGAATTTAATAAAGTAACTGTCGTATTTGAATAAATGAAATATTTGTAACGATAAATACACGACGATAAATATTTGTAACGAATAAATGAAATTTTTTTGACGACACGTTGTAACACAAAGGTAACACAAAGTAACAATAGGAAACACTGGCTGTATTTATATATAAGTAAAGGGAATGTAAGCAATTTTTTGGTTTATTATAACTTAATAGTATTGTAGATGTGAAGAGAGCGGAGATGTTATAGAAATAGGCTAATCTATAATATAAAAATGAATCGCTGATTGTGTTGGTAAGCGCAAATCTCGAGAGCAGCTGAACCGATTTCGCTAATTCTTTTTTAGGCTATTTCTTGAAGTAAGAGGATGGTTCTCCCATACAAAAGATTCGTAATAATACTTAAAAGTCAATTTGAACTTTAATACTATACCATAAAGTTTAAGTGTTAGTGCAGAGGTTCCGGGAAGGCAAAACAATTGAGTGACGTTAGTATCGTATAAATATTAATGTCAATATTATTAACAAAAAAAAATTATATGACTAACGCGGGCTAATAACTATTTATATCTATTTATTAAAACGTACCTAGCGACGAACCCGAGCGAAGCGAGGGTGAGCCGCTAGTTTAAAATAAAGATATTTTTAGATTCTCTATCGCTTTTATCATATTCCAATAAAAGTATCCATCTATACGCCTCTGATTACAGGTTCGAATCCCGGTCCGATGTATTTGTATTATATACTAGCCCTCACCCTCGCTTCCTAGGTTCCACATACAAACTTTCATCCCCATTTTCATCCCCTTAATGGATGATTTCCGGGATAAAAAGTATTCTATGTCTTTCCCAGGGCCTCAAACTATCTTCTTACCAAATTTCATCTAACCCGGTTCGAGGATCCAGAGATTACCCCTACAACGTCACAAACTCACAATTCGCAAACTCCCAATTCACAAGCTCACAAACTTTACCTCTTTATAATATTAGTATAGATTCAGCCCTTTTTAATGTCACATTGCTAGCCATGGGCTTCCCTTCAACACGAGGCGGATCGGCCATCGGGCCGAAGTCCACCACGCTGATCAAGGGCGGGTTGGCGGACTATTTGTATTTATTATACAAATATTGATTACAGTCATTCTGTATCTTTTGTGTGTATTTCCCACTTAGGGGTCCACCTAGTAAGATCAGTATTTATATACATCTTAGTTTTCCCTCGGCCTCAGCTCGTGTGGTGAGCGGACGGAAATCAAAGATCATCCCACTGTCATTCCCATAATGCAATCCTTGTTATTACACATCGAAATCTGTTCAGCAGTTCATAGGAGCAATATAACAGACAGACAGATTTACTTGTATTTTATTTTATTAATATGTATTACATACCTATAGTTAAAGCTCTCGCAATGAAATCTTCTTTCTGTAGCACACTCTCGTCTACAGTCTTCGAGACGTTCGCAATCCACAACCCTTCGTACGTGACTTCGGAGCGCTCTCTTTCCCGCTAAAACTCGTTTGAAACACGCTGTAATAATTCAAAAAGTGTTAAATAATTAAAGTAATGTCAAATTATACAAAATCGATATCTTTTTGGAAAATTTCTATTATAGCTCTTACATTTCTCAACGGTATATTCTATAGGTTATATTAATAAAAACTTTAAATTGTAATTTAAAAAATGGCAACATTTAATGCATTTTACGATATTCCGCAAAATATGTTCTGTAGATTAATGACGGACGTTGTTTTTTATTTTATATTTTCTTTTTGTCCAACGTATATAACCAAATGTGACATACTGTAATGCGAAAATTTTATATATATATATGAAGTATTTGTGATAATGAAATTATCGTAGTAGTAATTAATATAGTAGTGGTCGAAATTCGAGCTTGATCATTAATGAAAATTTACGGAAAACATTTATTTATATGAATAACTTTTACCTATTTGTATATAAAAATAATTTATATATATATATATATATATATATATATATATATATATATATATATATAGGTAAAAATTATTTATATATAATGTTATTATATTTTTATTGGTTACACTAAAACTCGTCAATAGCTACTAAACAAAAGAAAAATCGGTCGACACAGGGGATTTTTTTTGCCCAGCCTTGCTCTTTCAAGGCTAGGAGGCTACCCTTGTAAAGAAATTATGGAGTTATTATATGATAATATATAAAAAAATGTTAAAAAACTAAAAATAAAATTTTCGTCAACAAAAAATACTTGAACCCAATGGCATCGCCACCTAATCTGCTAAACAGGGGCAAACACAAAAGAAATTCGTTATATATATATATATATTTGGAGAGAACATCATCTGTCGGGTCCGCTAGTTAAATGTTGGTATTTCTTTATCCGTATATGAGGTATACAATTAAAAAACAATGTGTATATGGAAATTTTGAAAATCGTTTTTAACCTATTTCTAATTGTCGTATCCATTTCAAACTTTGTTATGATATGTATATAATCCAAATGATAATACAAAAAATTTATTAAATCTATCTGATCCACGATACAGCCAGAAGGTGGATACGAGAATTCTTCATGGCTACTAAGTAGAACTCTCGAGTTTGGCTTATTTGACTTAATACGAGTCCCATACATTAAAACTAAGTAAACATTCTGCATCTTTAAATTCGCAATTGCAGATTAACGGTAACATATGGAAATGTTCTTAAATCAAAAAGGTTAAGAATTCGCTTTAGCAATAGAAATTCGCTTGTACTTACCCGATCTCTTAAAAATATAGAACTAACGATTCAATATCGCTGTGCTCGGGTGCATGTCTAGAAGCATAACAGTATCCTATGTGTTACTCCAGGCTTATTTTATCCCTCAAAAGTGCGTTCACCTTGTCGTGGGGTAAGGGGGAGGGGTTCATTATCGTCCGGCAATCCAGCCGGGCGCGAAGCCAAGAAACGCACTGGGAGGCTGCCCACCTCGGTGGGTGGTGTACCATGCGGGTTGCTACTGGTACTTCTCTGATAGCAGAGAGGACTGTTGGAGCAACCCCATGGCTATTGTGGTCTTCGGCAGACCTGCCGGCGGGGTGTGGTCGGTCGTGGTTGAGTTTATAAGTGATCGTGCGACGCCCCATTAAGACGGAGGAGGTTTTGTTGGGTTTTAGTGGGTAGTACTGGCTTTTCCAGCCGGTGAGTCACACATAACCACCTGTATGTCTACAGGTGGTGTGCAGAAAGGCATTCCCAACATTAAAAAAAGTATTTCATCCAAATTAGTCCAGCATTTTTAGATCCTATAGTAATCCTTTAGGGATTAACAAACATACACACACATACATAAAAACTTTTTCATATATATTAGTAACATGAAATACATGCAAGCCAAGCCGTAGATAGACTATTATTAAAAAACCTACGATTAAATGAGACAAAAACTTAAAATCACCTCTAGCGCTCTAAATAGCTGATGATTCAATGCATTAATGTATAAAAAACAACCTTGATTTTTACATATAAAAAGGGAGATCGCACATAATGATATCATTAAAACTGACCTACTGACTCTGTGTTATTAACTTAAATAAATTACTTTATTCATTGTAAGTAAATTAGTTTTTCTATACATATAATAAAATTCTAACTGAGTCGATTAAATATTTCTTAGAAAATCTTATTGAAAAAGTCATTATTATCGATATAGAGGTCGAATCTATAGTTTTTAGAATTTTTGTATGTCTGTTTGTCTGTTTGTTTGTCATCCAACATACCCAAGGACGAACCCGAACGTAGCGAGGTTGAGTCTCTAGTATTCTATAAGAATATTACTAATATTTAAGAGGTAAAGATAGTTGTATAAATTTTGAACCTTTTCGGATTTCTTCGCGGGTTTATTGAGAATTATGTTTGATATTTTCTTGATAAAACCATGTCCTTACCGTGACCATGATTTCTGTAAAACATTCGAAACTTCGGCAACCAAGAAACACCCGAAAAGATAGTTTTATTAAAAATTGACAAATATTCATGTAAATCTAAGAAACATTGTTATGTAACAATTTAAATAAAAATAAACTATATAAATACATAATTACAAACCGATTGCATAAAAGCAAATTAAATATAAACCGACTTCAAAAAAAACATCAAAAAGTAAAAAATAACTGATTGGTAGTATTTATTTACTATAAATACCTAATCAGATATTTTCAAAGGCTGTGTGCTTTGATTTGTTGTTTGTTTGGATGGTATCTATAGTAAATGAAAACTACCTATCAGTTATTTTTTTACTTTATAGTGTTTTTAAGTAGGTTTTTATTTATTTAAAAAAATATATTTTTCCATTTTTAGTGTAGACATAGTAGTAACAAAGCAAGAAAAAAGTATTTCAATAAAATATTCGCTTAAGCCGTTTAAATTAGATTGATGCCAATTTTTTATGAGGACTGATAAACTAAAATTCGCTATTATTATTATTAATACTAAGAATCGAGCTCTAAAATCCAATTCCAACGTATTGGGCTTGTCAAATCAAACAAATAAGCCCAAACTCAAAGTATCTACTGCACTATCAACTCAATGAATGACGTTCTCCTGACCGATTCTGGCCACGGCAGCCAATCTCATTGAGACTAGCCAACTGCGCAGGAGATATTATAGTGCACAAGTGTACGCGCAGACACAACGTGCACTCTCTATTCCTATCACTCTCATACTCCGGTGGGACGATTGTTCGACACGACCGATGAGAGCCAAGGCGCAGGACCGACGGCTTTACGTGCTCTCCGAGGCACGGGGGTGAAGCACCGCCAACTTCCTAACTCCGGGCTGCTACTGGGGCTTACTATACAGAAAGACTCAATAACTAAACTTGGCCCGACCCGAGACTCGAACCCAGGACCTCCGGGTGTGCAGCCGTACATGCTAGCCACTACACCACCGAGGCAGTTAAGTTAATATGACAATTAGAAATAGGTAAAATGTTAAATATTTATTTCTCCACCCTTAGGGAAGGTACTTTTTTTCATTTTAAAATCTGACCAACTTGAAAGTATACACTTTTAAACAAAACAAAAATTGTTTAAATCGATTAATAAATACCGGAATTCTGAGGTAACAAACATAAAGCCGAATTGAAAACCTTCTTCTTTTTAAAGTTACTTGAAATTAGATATTAAAGTTGATTGAAGGAATATAGCAGATAATCACAATTTCATAGGAAAATAAAAAACAAATTAGTTAGATCCTCATCTAAACACCACACGATTTAGACTTCTGCAAGCAACAATATTGCAACTCAGTATGCTATCATTAATCTTTAAATAATTATAATAATAAAAATTTGTTTATTATTTTTAAGTTCATTTTTAGTTTCTCTTGAATTTTTCGATTTTTTGAAGTAGAACTTCTTCAGACGTGACTGAGGGGTAAGTCAATACGTAGGAACGGAAGTTATTATTACGTTTTAACGTTTAGCATAGATTTTTCACACATGAGATATTTTCCTGCAGTAAAAAGCATCCTATATATTGACCCGGATAATCAGCTATCATCATACCAAATTTCATCAAAATCTGTCCAGTTGTTTTCTCGTGATTCGGTCACAGACAGGCGGACACAGGCGGACAGAGTGACAGTTAGACGGACAGACAGGCAGACCGACAAAAATTCTAAAAACTGTAGATTTAGCTTCTCTAATAATGACTAGGTATTTCAATAAGATTTTTTTTATATTTAATGTGCAGATTCGACTCAGAATTTTATTATATGAATAGATATATTCATTATTAATAATAATTTTATTATAATTATGACTTATAAAAATTATAGTGATAAATATTACTATATTTTTTATAAAAAATAATATTTTGATTTGTTTAGAATTAAAATGTCACAAATAAACTAAAACTATTAATTTAATTGCGGTATCTGTCACAACGCCAAAGAAGTTTTACTTCAATCGCGAATAAAATTTACACACACTCATCATATTTTTTTTATTTTTAAAATAAAAATTCTCCAACGACGTGTTTACCAACGAATATATCAAAGTGAAGCATTTCATCCTTCTTTATATAGATTAATTTCTTTGCAGTTAACATTTTATATGTTAATTAAATAAAATAAAATATATACGAACTTGGCGCATTTTCCACTAGAATCACTCTCGAACCGACAACAAGATGCACAGACAACAAAAACACAAAACACCACCTCATTTTTGCACAACACTGACATCATCCGACAAAAAATCCACAGTTTCTATTTTTTTTTATTAGTAACCAAATTTATTTACTAAAGCAATCATCTAATATTTAGTCCTAAATATATAAAATGTCATTTTTTTCGAAAAAAATATTAATTTAGCTTTTGTCTGGAAATAATATTTTTAATGAAAAAAAAACTGCACTATGTGGGTCAGAGGTAACGCGTAACGACTCGACTGAACGGCGGTATTGTCGGACATAGGCTTATATGCAGCTGCCATATACTTGTTAGAATTGAATGGACATGACCTGTATTTTTTATTTTCAAAATAATAAATTTGCCAAAAAAATATTTGTTGATACTTATTAACTATTTAAAAATTAAAGTATTCAAGTATTTTGTGTATATAATATTTTAAAGTATTTTTAATAAAATATAAATAATACAATATGTGTACTATATAACAATAATACTGATATCAATACACAATTTAATAGGATAAACCTCTGTAAAATATTTGTTATGGAGAAAATATAGCAATTAGAAATGCCACTAAAACGTATTATCAGAGATATATATAGGTATATATAGGTGATATGTATAGGTGACTACAAAGTTACTACATTTGAATATATACCTTTATTACTATAAATATATTATTAAAAATTCCAAAATTACTGTTAACTAGGCTTTGTCCGTAAAAATTAATATATGGTTACAGCAAAATATATGGCGTACAGATAAAAACACTTTATATGTGTCAAAATTTCAAAACGACCTCTTTATATAGATTCTTCATTTACATATATACGTATATATGTGAAGATATATCATAGTAACATTCACGAACATTTACATTATAATGGAGAAGTTCGCAATTTTTTTATATATTAATTATTTATCATTTTTAGCTTATATTTTTTTATGTGTTAATTATAAAAATTTAAGTAAAATATAACAAAAATATGAAAGAATTATTAAAAAATCTCAACACAGGAAAAAGTTATGATACTTTAAATTTGCGCTTGTAAGAATAATTCCGTGACGTCACGCGACCTGAACGATCGAAATTTAAATTAGTTTGTCACTCATTTGTTGATAGATTTCAATATTTTTTTCATTGATTTATTAGTTTTGATCTACATTATAATTCCATCGCGTTAAATATGATATTAACAACATCATGAAACTTCTCCATTTATATTTTATATAGACAGTCGTATCCATACTAAGCGCGTCTGATTAAAGCTGATAACTTCGACGCCCGTGCTATTGTCTCAAAAACAGAATTTAAAGCAAAAACCTAATATATCCTACCATTGTGGTGTGCCACTGACTGTGATACATTATAAATATGAGTTGAATATAGTATAATATTTACTTATAAAAGAAATTATTAATTAAACGAAAGTTCAACCCCTAAAGGGTTGTATTCAGCCCTTTTTAACGTCAAACTGCTGGGCACGGGTCTCCCTTCAATACGAGGAGGATCAGGCCATAGTCCATGAGGCTGGACAGCTGGGGGTTGGAGTTCACACGTCTTTCGAACACTTGCTTGGTTCTTTCAGTTAATCATGTTTAACATGTACATAAAAATATCAGAGATGCAAAACCGCTTCACTTGGTTTCCTAAACGCGTTACTACTGAGATACCACAGGCTGAACAGTAAAGTGTTAAGCAAGGCAAAATATTTAAGAATATTGTAGTAGAGAAAGAGAAGGATAGGAAAGAAAAGTACTGAAGAATTATGGAAATCCAAAAAACACTAAAATGACTTGCTGACTATTATCAATCTCACTAAGACTAGCCATGAGTGCAGAAGATATGAGTTCAAACACAAGTGAACTCTCTATTCCTGTCACTCTCTTAGTCCGGTGGGATGACAATTCGACACTTACATTGAGAGAGTAAGCACAGGGTCGACTAGAAAACCACCTCATGCACCTCTAGCCAAAAAAATGATAAAACTTTTAATTCTTATAGGTACCGCGTGAATAAAGAGTATATCTCACGATTAGATCCCACTATACCAGTCAGTCTTGCTAAAATAAGTGAATTTCTGTCATTTTTTGCTAAGCGATTTTCTTTTATTTTTGTTTAGTATGCTATATGTATTAAAAATGGAAATACATTTCATTCATATCATTTTAACTGCCTCGGTGGTGTAGTGGCTAGCATGTACGGCTGCACACCCGGAGGTTCTGGTCTCGAGTCCCGGGTCCGGCCAAGTTAAGTTATAGAGCCTTTCTGTATATTAAGCCTCAGTAACAGCCCGGAGTTGGGAAGTTGGCGGTGTTTCACCCCCGTGCCTTGGAGAGCACGTAATGCCGTCGGTCCTGCGCCTAAACTCTCACTGGTCGTGTCGAGTGGTCGTCCCACCAGAGTATGAGAGTAACAGGAATAGAGTGTGCACTTGTGTATGCGCGTACACTTGTGCACTATAATATCTCCTGCGCAGTTGGCTAGTCTCAATGAGATTGGCCGCCGTAGCCGGAATGGGTCAGGACATCATCACATTTCATTCATCAAATTTTCAATAATGATTGTGGTCGAGTTCCGTTCACTACGCGAACACTAGAATGTATAAATAGGCAAACAGACAGATAACAAAAATAAAATAACTTCAAAGCTGCTTAAAAACCCGACTAAAGAAAAGAGAAATTTGACGAAAGAATATGGTATTATCAGTCGGAGGCATACACTGTCTAAAACATGTACATTGTACATATATGTATGTCTTCGACTGCATACAGTTTTATGTATAACATAGTACCTAATAGTAGCACGATAATGTTCCTTCGTCAACTTGTTCTTTTCTTTTGAGTTCGTTTTTTAAGCAGTCGAGATTTTTTTTTGTTTTTGTAAATATATTTTTTTATTTACAGCTTTTAAGTTTTGGACACATTGACATTTTTAGTTTTATTAAACAATTTCTTAACCCAAAATTCTTTTAAACATATAAGTTATAGATATTTTTGTAATTGCCGTTCAAAAACCTGTATTTTGATACCCCACTCGATTTATTCAGATGATTTTTTTTTTGAAGATTCAAATTGGCGCCTAGGAGCCACCATTTTGATTTTTAATAATATCTCTATAGCCTATAACACTCGCGTTATCAATACAAACCGAATGACGTATGATTAATAATCAATATCGGTTAAGTCGTTTAGTAATTACGAACCTAGAATCAAAAATGCATACATACATACAGGTCAAACACATAACCCTCCTTTGGGCTTCATCGCAGTCGGGTAAAAAGTAAGAATGCCACCTATAGAGGTGCAATTTTATATGAGACCATCCATGAGGTACAAATAATTGATGAAGATGTATTATGATATTATCGATAGACAGTTAGTGAAGATATCAGCTAGGATATAAACAAAAATATACTCGTACATGTATATTTAGTAATCTATACTAATATGATAAAGAAGTAAAGTTTGTGAGTTTGTGACGTTGTGGGGGGTAATCTCTAGGTCTACTGAACCTATTGTGATGAAATTTGGTAAGAAGATAGTATGAAACCTTGGGAAGGACATAGAACACTTTTTATCCTAAACATCATCCCTTAAAGGGATGAAAGTTTGTATGGGGAACAAAGCTAGGGACGAACCCGAGCGAAGAGAGGGTGAGTGCTAGTATATAATACATCCTCCTTTTTGAAATCGGTCAAAAAATTGTTATTAGGAAACTAAAGCTACGAATAGTCTAATGACCTTAATATGGGGTATTTTTTGAATAAAACAATTCTTAGATTAAGTTTTAATATGGATTTCTCAGAGATGCGATATTTTCCCGCAGTAAAAAGTATCCTACATGTTGACCCGGATAACCAGCTATCATAATACCAAATTTCATCAAAATCTATCCAGCAGTGTACTCATGATACGGTCACAAACAGACAGACAGACAAAAATTCTAAAAATTATAGATTCTGCCTCTGTAACGACAATGATGACTATTTCGATAAGATTTTCCAAAAAATATTTAATGTACAGATTCGACTTAGTTACAATTTTATTATATGTGTAAACATATATATAATATTAATTTATACATAACATTGTAAGTACACTTATAAAGTTTTTAGTTCAAAACATAAAGAATGAGTATAATTTAGTATGCAACCTTGCAAGCAAGCCATGCGAATTACTCGAGTGATTTTAAAGGAAACATCTCATTTAAAATTAGATATTTATGCTTACGTACAAAAATCGGTCAAGCGCGAATTGCGCTCGCGCACCAAGGTTCTGTATCTACAGTACGCATATATTGTTATTTATTTACTAATCCATACTAATATTATAAATGTAAGAGTGTTTGTTTGTTTGTCTTTCTTTTACGTCGAAACGGAGTGACGGATTAACGTGATTTTTGTGTGGAGATAGTTGGAGGGCTGGAGAGTGACATAGGCTACTTCTTACCGCGGGATATAATCTCATTCCCACGGTAAAACACGTTATAATACAACCCAAAAATTATTTAAAATCAGAATTACTTGACACTTTGTATTAATGCTCTTCAATACTGTTAAATAAATACGTGTTTTAGCATTTTTCGAAATTCATCTCATAAGGGTGTAAAATAGAGGGTGAAAGTATATGAAATCAATTTTTTAGAGTTTTTTGTAGATTTAGTGCGAGCGATGCCGCGGGTTCTGCTAGTAAATAATAAAGCTATATTGTGGTGTTATCTATACAGATAAATAAAATTGTAGTGTCCGTTTGTAATAATAAAATGACAGCTAAATGCATATGAAATTATACACGATACACGATTTTTAAATTTTTGTCTGTCTGTTTGTTTCGGCTAATCTCCGAAACGATTGGTCTGATTTTGACGGGACTTTCACTAGCAGATAGCTAAGGAGTAACTTATACCATAGTAAAATTAATCGATTAGTACACAGCGCTATATCCTGTACGATGGTACGGAACCCTTCATGTGGGAGTCCGACCAGCACTTGACCGGTTTTATTATCTTTAGTAAGGAAACTTCCGGTAACGATATTTAGAATCGACGTGAGTCTAACAAATTCTATAAAGTAAGGAGTTTAAAAAATATCAATTCAAATTGTAGCTTTAGAATGTTAATAGCCCATCGTTTATCTTTAAAAATAAGTAGATTGAACAATATGTAAGACAATTTCTGATTTGAGCAGCTGAAAAAATATTTCTTCTAACGACCCCGCGTGATTTTCTAAATGAAGTTCCTTAAGTTCCTAAGTATTTAGGAAATCCCATATAGGCAGAATTGTTTTATGTAGATATATAACGACTATATATGTATAATTTAACGACATGTTTGTAGTGACCCTACTTGCTGCGACCAGTGGTCGCGAGTTTGAGTCCCGCTGGGGGTATTCATTTGTGTGATAAGCACGAATGTTTGTACTCCAGTCATGAGTGTTCACATTTATAATAGAGTATTTATTGAAAGTTATATATATGTAGTGTATCAACTATCTGGTATCCATAACACAGGCCTCGTAGTTTATCATGGAACTAGATGGTGCTGTGTGTTAATGTCCCAATATATTTATTTATATATTTATATATATTCTTCAACAATTGTGGAATGAGATCTTTTCTAAGGCCCGAGACTGTTTTAATATATTTTAAAGCGGCCTTTTCTCTTTTCACTTTAAATTGCAAGAAAAATACACGTCGAATATCAATCTAGGCCTAATTATAAGACATTATACTCTAATGAATACAATTTTTAATAAATTTTATTACATCATGACGTTTTATGAGTCAGCCAGAGTTAAATAAATTCTAGGTACGTACCTTGACCTTGCGCTAACGTTTTTAGTTCAAAATTTTTAACATTTTACTATGAAATATATGGGAACAATAAAATATATAATTACTCTTAGTTAAATATATTGTGATTCATACTTTTTTGTTCAACGAAGTCATGTTATAGTGTAAAATTATTTGCTCTATTGTTGTAATAGCCTTGAAAATTGCTAAAACAATGGTATACGTCTTCCGAAAAGCTGAGACAGGTACTTCATTCTCTTATCTAGATTACTAATATGTTCGTACGCATTTTTAGATGCTCCCTCTCAAATAGCGATGTAGAGTCAATGTTATCTTTGGATAATATCATTGCTGTAGGTACATAAAGAATAAAATAAATTTACTATAGTAAATGTGTAAATTTGTCCGTATATATATATGTATGTGTGATATTCTTTCACGGCGAAATATCTGTATGGATTCGGACGAAATTTAGTCTGTCTGTCTGTTACCGCATCACAGAAAAACCACTGGAGGGATTTTGATGAAATTTGGTATGGTGATAGCTGGTTATCCGGGTCAACATATACGATACTTTTTACTGCGATAAAATGTCTTATTTCTGTGAAAAAACACAAAAACTGCAATGTAAGAGTATACTAATATGTAAAACCTAAAAATTTGTTATTTGGTCATCTGAACGCGGGCGGAGCCGCGGGCAATGCTAGTAGATAAATAAGTAACTAAGTAAAGATTCTAAATTACAATAGATTGGATGTATTACATCTAAATCATATCTAAACATAAACGTTTTTGCTACTTATTATTAGTATACCATCTAACATCTTAAAATACTAAGGTTCTATATGTTAAGACATGAAATTATCTGATTAAGTATCTATAGTAAATGAAGACTCCCGTTCATTTATTTTTTTTTTTACTTTTTGAAGTCGGTAATTTTTTTTAATTACTTTATTACATCATAATTTTTAGTTTTAAGAAAAAAATTAAATAGTTTATTTAATAAGTAATAATTACAAAAACTATTTCAGTTTCAGTTACAAGTTTTAGTTCATATCATAAAAACTACTGAATCGATTTTGATGAAATCTTTAATATTCCCTAAATTGAAAAAAATGTAAGCAAATAAAAAAAAGATCACGATCCGATTAATAGTTACGGAGAAATGCGTGGATAAACATACATACATACATACATACATACATACATACATACATACATACTAACAAACATACATATATAAACCTCTTTTACGTGTCGAATTAAATCCTTTTTTTTGAAGTCGGTTAAAAAGACTTAAAAATAAAACCTTAGTTGAAGATAACTTACAGGAAACCAAAAAGCTATTACTGCATCACAATAAAATAATAATTATGCTCAAAACTCATAAATTGTTCAGCATAGACAATGGTGAAGGACAAACAGATAAACAGCTACAATATGATATAACGTTAACAATAAGTTTCGTACACAAAAAGATCTCCGATACCAGATTACTATCTTATATATTTTAAACTAAAGGTGGAAGCGATTGATTAATTCATTATAACCTTGGTGTAGTGGCTAGCATGTACGACTGCACACTCGGAGGTCCTGGGTTCAAGTCCCGAGTCGGGCCAAGTTTAGTTATTGAGTCTTTCTGTATAGTAAGTCTCAGTAACAGCCCGGAGTTGGGAAGTTAGCGGTGTTTCACCCCCGTGCCTAGGAGAGCACGTAAAGCCGTCGGTCCTGTGCCTTAACTCTCACCGGTCGTGTCGAGTGGTCGTCCCACCGGAGTATGAGAGTGACGGGAATAGAGAGTGCATTTGTGCCTGCGCGTACACTTGTGCACTATAATATCTCTTATTTTCGATTATATTGTCTGGGCCAGTCTACAATATTTTAAAATATGATATCTAATAGGTAAATTTATGAGTTTTACGTATCGAATTATATTACTTCTTCTTGACTTCGAAAATATCTGATTAGTCACCTATTCTAAATGAAAACCCCCGTTTAGTTATTTTTTTACATTGTAGTGCCTGGAAGTCGGTTTTTTTTAAGTTTTTATTAGAGATTTTTTTGTAGTTTTAACGCGAGCGAAGCCGTGGGCTCTGCTAGTATATATATATAATTTTATAACTTATCGCTGTCTGTACATGGAATATATTTGAGAAAAACTGTCATGGCCGCTCTTTATTAACGCTATAGAACCCAACGCAATGATTTTTAGAATTTTTGTCTATTTGTCTGTGCGTTTATGCGCTAGCGCGCTATCTCAGGAATGGCTTAACTCATTTGGGTGCAATTTTCACTAACATTTAGTATTTGTTTTATTTCAATCGGTTAATAAATAAAAAGTTATTTCAATTTAAAGAAATACCTATGGGTGAACCCGAGCGAGGCGAGGGTGAGTCGCTAGTACATAATATATATATATATATATATATATATATATATATATATATATATATATATATATATATATATATATATGTATCTGCAGTGCTATTAATTAATATATACATAATATCGAATAAACCATATTAGATATAGATTATAAAAAAAAACAATTCAAGAAGTGGAAGTTTCTAAATTGTACCAAACACATCTTATAAAATAAATTGCATACGGTAGGCTCAGGCCAAATTGCTTAGACCTCCCATTACGAACCATTATATTAAGTAAAAAACGTTGGAACTTACCGGATCAGGTAATCATGACTTCTAATACAATGAATATAAGTATTGCCATAAAAATATTATGTGCGTGTCATTTTCAATGTACTGCCACTTGCTTATTAAGACACAGCACCATCTTGTTCCATGGTAAGCTATGAGGCTTGTGTCGTGGATACCAGATAGTTGACACACGACACATATTTAACTTCAAATACATACATATTATAAATATAAACACCCATGACTGGAGAACAAACATCCGTGCTCATCACACAAATGAATGCCCCCAGCGGTACTCGACCCGGCGACCGCTGGCACAGCAAGAAGAATCACTACAAACTGAGCCAAACGAAATTAGAAATTCTTTATGGTTGTGACAAGCTAGCTAGTTCTCGAAATACCTTTGAAGTCCACCAATCCATGCTTAGCTAGCATGAAAGCCTATAGTTTAATAGCTTTCATATTGAGAGGAGGCCCATGCCCAGTAATGGGACATTAAATTTTAATTTTAATTTTAATAGTATTATTATACTACATATAAGGGATTTTTTGTTACATAAAAAAAATACATAGTAAGAATATATTAAAAAAAAGGCGAAACGACGTCAGAAAATCAAGTAAACTTTGAGAATACATCATAAGACTTAGAAGGACAAAGAGATGTTAACAGACCCTAAACAAAAAATAGAACCTATAAAGCATGCATACTCCTCGTATTTATGTAATTTGTTAACCGGAAGTACAAAATTTAGGCATTTTTAAATTACATGATGTGTATTATTCAAATACATTGTTTTTTATTCGAGGAAAACTTTTTTTCCCATGGAAATGGGGGTGTGAGTTCAAAAATAATAATCGATCGTGATATGAGAGATTCATTAATGTCAATTTATGTATTACAATTGTATTTTTACCCGACTGCAGCGTAGAACAAAGGAGGGTTATGCGTTTGACCTGTATGTATGTCCGACCATATGTTCCCTCGTAATTACTAAACGGCTTTACCGAATTTGACGATTTTTACGTCGAACGATTCGTCTTAATAACGCGAGGATCATATGATATATAGATATAATTAAAATCAAAATGGCGGATCTAAGACGTCAATTTGTGTGCCTTAAAAATATTTTGTCCAAATCAATCGGGTCATGTATCAAAAAACAGGGTTTTAAGAGGCGATTACAACAATATATACAACTTATATGTTTCAAGAAACTTAAAATAAGAATCGTTAAAGTAAACCATGTAATATATCATCCAAAATATCTATCTGAACAAAACAAAAAAGCTGTAAATAAAAAAATAATTTACAAAATAAAAAGCTCGAATGCTTAAAAGCTAACTAAAAGAAGAGAACAAGTAGACGAAGAAACATAGTATTATGTACATAATTTTACATATTTATACATTGTACATACATGTTTTATACTTGCTGCTATTCTTGATAATCTATACATATAATAAAATTGTAACTAAGCCGAATCTGTACATTATGTATTTTTTGGAAAATATTATTGAAATAAACATTATTATCGATACTGAGGCCGAATCTATATTTTTTAGAATTTTTGTTTGTCTGTCTGTCTGTCTGTCTGTCTGTTTGTCTGTCCGTCTGTTACCGCATCATAGAGAAACCACTCGAGGGGTTTTGATGAAATTTGGTATGATGATAGCTGGTTATCCGGATCAACATATAAGATACTTGTACCGCGGGTAAATATATCATTTTTGAGATAAAATACAAAAACTGCAACGTAAGAGTATACTAATATGTAAAACCAAAAAAAATGGTTTTTGGTCATCTTAACGCGGGCGGTGCCACGGGCAATGCTAGTTGTATTTTATATGTCCTATATAGCTTTTCTTGGTTATTGGTTTATGAATCTTAATTTTGTTCTAAACAATAACGTAAGTATTATTTAATGTACCTATACATATAATTAAATTCTAACTGTTTGAGTCTGTACATTAAATATTTTTATGAAAATCTTATTGAAATAGTCCTTATTATCGATACAGAGGCCGAATCTATAGTTTTTAGAATTTCTGTCTGTCTGTCTGGGAAAGTACTACGAGAAAACTACTGGACCGATTTTGATGAAATTTGGTATGATGATAGATAGTTATCCGGGTTAACGTATAAACTTTTTACTACGAGAAAATATCTCATCTCTGAGAAATCTATACTAAACGTTAAAACGTAAGCATACGTCGCTAGTAAAATCTTAAAATTATTAATCAAGCAACGAAGGATCGACAAAGTGTGACATCATAGTCATAATAATCCAAACGATTACAATTTTCCCAAAGCATATGCAAATTGTAAGGTCATGCCCTTACTGGTCAGTTGGTTTTATTATAATATAAATGACAATCTGTCTGTTCGTCAATTTAAAAACAAAAGAGCGAGGTTGTTGATTCAAACATTTAACGGATTTCATTTCATGGTAGCCATGGAAAGTGTCATATGAACTCAAAGTACATGATGTTTAAAATGGTTATTTTGATGTCATTATATATACGAGTGTGTATCTATCTGTTTATTGGCTGAGCATATTTGGCATATTTTTTCTTAAAATGTTCATATTATGAGTCTCAATGAGGTTTAAAGGGAAAAATGGAAAGCTAGGAAATTTGGGAAAAACTGAGAGTGCTTATGTCTATAGTGATTTCCTTTAAATTAATATTTGTAAAGTTATATTTTAATGGCTTGGACAGGTACGAATAATATTATTATAACTTTTTGTTTTGGTTATATGCATGCTTCTTCAAAATAGAAATTATATAACATGCATTGAGGAGAGACACTTCACAATCATTTATTTAATAAAAACTAACAAAAACCGATTTCAAAAAAAACACTAAAAAGTAAGTAATAACTGATTGGTAGTTTTCATTTACTATACATACCTAATCAGATATTTTCGAAGTCAGTATGCTTTGATATGTATCGGCTGGCACCGACTGAAAATATTTGATTATGTATCTATAGCAAAAAAGGCAGTGGTAGCCCAGTGGTAACGCGCTCGCTTGGGAAACCGAATGAATTGAGTTCAAATCCCAGGTCTCGCACCTCTGATATTTTTTATGTGCGAATCATTTCCAACATGATTACCACTTGTCTTAACGGTGAAGGAAAACATCGTGAGGAAACCTGCATGTCTGTGAGAACCTAGCAAGTTTTCAAAAGACATGTGAAGTCCGCCAACCCGCACTTAGCCAGCGTGGTGGACTATGGCCTGATTCCCCTCGTGCTGAAGGGAGGCCCGTGCCCAGCAGTGGGACGTTAAAAAGGGCTGAATACATACATCTATAGCAAATGAAAACTGCCAATCAGTCATTTTTTTACTTTTTAGTGCTTTATTTTTGATGTCGTTTTTTTAAGTCTTTATTTTTCCCTTTTTATTGTAGACATAGTAGTAGCAAAGTAAGAAGAACCTATTTTTATCAAATATTCGCTTAAGTTGATTAAGTTAGTTTGATGCCAAGTTTTATATGAAGACTGACAAACTAAAATTCGCTTTTATTAGTAATATTAAAAATTATGGCTCTATAATCCGATTCTAACGTTTTAGGCTTGTCAAATCAAGCAAAATAAGCCCAAACTCAAAGTATCTACTATTAGCCATTGAAGAGTTCCACCTATCCACCTTTTGGCCTTACCATCAGATCAGGTCGACGATAACGAACCACTTCATTATCAACGGAAATAGAAAGGAAGGAAGTTTCAAGTCAATATGACAGTAAGAAGTAGGTTAAATTCAAAATTAGCTATTTTTCCCGCCTTATGGGTGATTTTCTTTTTGAAATTTAAATGGGACCAATCTGGAAGTACATACTATAAAACAAAACAAAAATTGACCAAATCGCTTAATAAATGACGGAGTTCTGAGGTAACAAACATTAAAAAAATACAGCCGAATTGAGAACCTCCTCCTTTTTGAAGAAGTCGGTTGAAAAAATATATTTTTCATATGCAAAAATATTTATATGGAAAAATAAGACATGGAATAAAAAGGTATGATCCTAGTTCTTAAAATCATAAGTATAAAGCAATAAAATAGAACATATTTTCTTACCTTTATAAGATAAAATGTCGGGTAAAGGGTCTCTTTCGTAACCATTGTTACTCACTGCAACCGGTTTAGATGTAACGAAATCACTACTTGGACCCGAAAGGTATCCTTGTGAATTTATTTTATCTTTTGCTGGTTCATAAACAGGTTTCACATCCAGCTTATCACGATCATAGCCGGGAATCGAATCTTGTCCTGGTTTCTTGTAACCGTTATCTTCGTCTTGGTTTCCGTAATTTTGAGGTTTTTCTTGAATAGGCCTTCTGTAAACACCATAGGGTTCTTTATTGGTAATTATAGGCTGGTAGTTTTGGTTTGGATCATTTCCGCTTCCAGGCTTTATCCCGTATAGATTATGAATTCCATAACCAAGATGGCTGCCGTAATAGTTTTGGTTGTCAAAACTACTGTATTTATTACCATATCCACTCTGTGTAGCTTCGTATTGACTTTGAGAATTTTGGGATTGAGAAGTGTATTGATTAGATTGAGAAACACCATAACTATTTGATGCTTGGTTGCCCCCATTTTGTAAATTATCGTTTCCATAACCATTTTGTGGCGTCATAACCATTTTGTGGAGTACCACTTAATGCTTGGTTACCATAACCATTTTGCTGAGTACCGCTTAAAACTTGATTTCCATATTGCGATGCGCTTAATTCTTGATTACCGTAACCGCTCTGGGCACCATAACCATTGTTGCTTGAAGAAGTTGTACTTGCTTGATTACCATAACCGCTTTGTTGACCGTATTGGTTATTATTTTGTGAAGCTGTACTTGACGCTTGGTTTCCGTAACTGCTTTGGGAGCCATAATTATTACTTTGGCTGGTACCATAATTGTTTTGCGAATTATATGAGTCACTATTTTGTGGTTCATATTTGTTTGGTATATCGTTGCCATAACCAGTTTGAACATGATTGTATTGATTGTCTGGTCGTTTATTTATTGATTGTTGGTGACTTTGTTGAGATCCATATAATTGGTTCTGAGAGTTACCGTATCCACTTGATTGATCGTAGCTGTTTTGATTGTAATTATTACTATTTTGGTTAAATGGTTTATTCTGAGAATTTGATATTTGATTGTCATAGCCTCCTGGTTTACTATCATATTGATTACTTTGAGATGGTCGATATTGATTTTGACCATAATTAGAAGCTTGATTACTATTACCATTACCATATCCCTGATTATTGGAGGCTTGACCACTAATAAATTGGCTATTATAACTTTCTTGATGTAAAGCTTGGTCATAACTATTTTGGCTAAATTGACTGTTGTAAGAACTTTGAATCTTTGTCGGTTTTGGTTTATAAGGTGTACTTCCATACCCAACATCTTCATTTTGATTTGATGGATTATATGCTGGTTTATTAGGTTTTGGATCATAATAACCGTTGCTCCATGAACTGGAACCGTATTGAGCTTGGTTTTGGGAATACGAGTTTTGGGCTGAAAAGCTATTGTACCCATAATTTTGACCGTAACTTTGTCCTGTGTTGCCAGCTCCGTGATATGGTCTTTCGTCTACATTTGGTCTGTAGGGCCTTGGTGGATCATATATTTCAACATGGATAGAATTATCATGTGAATTGCCGTAATTACTAGCATATTGATCTGTGTAAGTA
The DNA here is from genome assembly GCA_921882275.1 of Brenthis ino. Lineage (NCBI taxonomy): Eukaryota > Metazoa > Arthropoda > Insecta > Lepidoptera > Nymphalidae > Brenthis > Brenthis ino. The sequence goes on from OV170231.1 coordinate 22,612,758, forward strand.
TAGCTTGGTTTATCATAAGGTTTTGTTGGAACATATGGCTTGTTTGGACGTATAGGTTCAGAATTTTGACTATATGGATAATCTGGTTTTGGTCGTGTATATTCATCATTAGGCCTATATGATGGTTTTCGATTAGGTCTTATGATATATTGGTACTGAGGTTTGTCTTGTACAGGTCGTGGTCTATTTGTTTGCCCATAAATATCTTGAACTTCATCTCCTGGTAAAGGGGGATGATATGGGTCTGGTCTCCAGTTTTCTGGTCTTGGTCGCCTATGATCTTGAAAATAAAGCTGATCATATAAATCAGGTCTTGATGTATTCTTATATGGTCTATATGGTATTTCCTGAGGTCTGTGAGCTCCATAGCTTGGCGGTCTATCATTTTCAGGTCTAAAAGAATTGTAATCATCGGGTCTATCATTATTTTGATTGTAATCGGGATATGGTCTGTTATAGGATGGTTGTGGTCTACTTGTCTCGTAAGAGTTCAGATCATCAGCTAAAGGTCTTTTGGCTTCATCATCCGTCGGTCGAATTACTGGTTTATGTTCTGGCCCTTCACCATCAAACGGCTTTTCAATTGGCACAGGTGGAGATTGCTCACATAAAATTCTTCTAACATAAACATCGTAATCTGGATTCTTTTGAAAAAGATTCTTCTCCTTTATTTCTTTTTCATCTAAGTTGCTAAGCTCGCAGGTAGCATTTCCTTTTGCACCCACTCTGTAAAAATGACCAAAAAAATATTATTATTAATTACTTAATTTTATAAAAAAATTGTTACTAAACGATTAACATCATAAAAATACTTTAAAATAGGTTAATTTTATTTAGAGACTTAAAAAAGGTTTTTTTTTCAATATTGATTCATAGAAATTGTTGCAATATATTATCAATTGACAAATTTTTGTAAAGTAAAATTTAAAGGGACATAACTAAGCTCCATGTTTTTTTTTTACTTTTTATAACTTAGAATAATTAATAGTTTCTTCAGTTCCATCTACTTTTACGATTTTAAAACTCAAACAAGTTTTGATATGAAAATTTTATAATATTAAATGCTTCATACCCATAATCATACGACTGACACTGCTTATCTTGCTTGCATATATGTTCGCACTCCACCGTTGTTAATTCTGATACGTTCCGATAGATGCCATCACGGGTTAGCTGCTCTCCTATTGAGATACGCTCGAAGCAATCTGAAATTAATAGAAATACAAAGAAAATGGTTATTTTAATCTTACAAAAGTTTGTGATAATAGTTTATTTATCTTATCGAAATTTGTAATTTAGTTTTAAAAAGTTTTTTTTTGTTTATTGGTGTATCTTTCTCTCACACAACTTTAGATTTATTGTATAGATATACGTACATATGTACGTAAAAAAGCCAGAAAATATTATTTTATCTTAGTATATAAATTAATCATAGGCTTCTATTCTATTTATCTACTTTTTACAATAAGTAATGATAAAAAATATCCTATATCCTTTCCAAGGTCTCAAACTATCTTTTTACTAAACGCTTTGGTTTATTCAAGTATCTATTATTGTTTTATAAAAAAAATAATTTTGGAGTTAAGGGTTGAAACCTCTATTTTCCAAAAACTAAAGCTAGGGGTTTGATAATTGGCCTAAAATTATTTTCAACAACTAGCAACATAATAAAGGCACTTATGTTAAAAAAGACGCCAGTACAGATTTCTTATGGAAACCCGGTGAGAACCTTTCATCTAAATCGGTTCAGTAGATCCAGAGATTACCCCTACAACGTCACAAACTCACAAACTTTACCTCTTTATAATATTAATATAGATTAACTCAGTTGACCAGTAAAATAATAATTAAACTTGCTGAACTTTAAATTCATAGTAATAAAATTGAGGTAAAGGAATGTTAAACTTTAAAAATAACAGTTTAGAGGCTTTTTCGCAATGCAGCTAGTTTCGGTGTGGTGTGTAAAGAAGTCCAGCTCCACTAAATATCAACATTCGCATTCGCATTCGCATTTGCAAATATTGGTCATGAACATTCCCATTCGCATTTTTCCCATAAAACTGAACATTCGCTACATAACTATTATAGATAAGTAACATATTATACATTTTTTAACATATTCGCACATACTCATATCCAATTAGATTAACCACTTTTTGAAATCGATCACAATTGTAGAATAGTAAAAGTTATGTTAAAAACTTGTTTGTTGTAATTTGCCTCGAGATACCATTAATAGAAAAAATCCTGAACCAAAACTCGATTGTTTGATTCATTGATTCTTATATACAGTTACACAACTTTGCGGTTTAAATCCATTTATTGTAAAAAAACCGGTTAAATCATAAAAAAGTTGCACGTATAAAGGAACTTATTAAAATATCTAAGCAATTACTCAGATTTTATTCATGTAAATGATAAGAAGCGACTCAAAAGAATGCTAATTAAATCGGTATATACTTTTTAAGATGTTGTGTATCCTTGAACTAATGCATTGCGACAAGTACTACAAGTATAAACGTGAAAATCTGTATGTGTGTATTATTGTTACTTACCACAGAAACGGCTGAATCGATTTGGATAAATTTTTGTACACCGATATGAGATAGACTCTGACCTAGGCTTCAAGAATTAGGTTAGCGTCCGAGCAAAGTGAGGTTAAGTCGCTAGTATTATCATAATCACTTAAGTTAAATTCCAGTACAATAATCTATACGTATAATAAAACTGTAACTAAGCCGAATCTGTACATAAATTATTTTTTGGAAAATCTTATTGAAATAGACTTTATTATCGATACAGAGGCTGAATCTACAGTTTTTAGAATTTTTTTCTGTCTGTCGGTCTGTTACCGCGTCACAGAAAAACCACTGGAGGGATTTTGATAAAATTTGGTATGATGATAGCTGGTTATCCGGGTCAACATAAAGAATACTTTTTACCGCGGGAAAATATCTCATTTCTGAGGAAAAATACAAAAACTGCAATATAAGAGTATACTAGTATGTAAAACCTAAGAATTTGGTTTTTGGTCATCTAAACGCGGGCGGAGCCGCGGGCAATGCTAGTAGATAAATAAATAAATAATTTGTAAAAATATCATATTTTAATGGTACACGTAGTAACAGTCAATGTATTACAAAAACACAAGGTGCAATTACTACACTCTAATAAAATCGTAGAGCGTGGCCGTAGACAGCTTTAAATTGTAATTTGTATGTGTTTACATCATACTAAATATTTTTATATTTTTTTACATTAATACAATAAATAATCGATTAGTTAATCGATACATCTATACAAATAAATAATATTGAAGTGTCTGTTTGTAATTTCAAAACAACAGTTTTTTACTAAATGCATATGAAAGTATGTGAATACGGTACCTACATATAAGAAAAAAACTATTTTTAATTTTTTTATCTGTCTTTCTGCTTGTTCTCGCTAATCTGCGGAACGCCTGAAACGATTTTGATGCTACTTTTACTGGCAGATAGCTGATATTATAAGGAGTAACTTAAGCAATTTTTATTTAAAAAAAAGAATTAGAGATCCCCGCAATAAATTAAAATCTTTGAAATAATTGTAAACAAAATCCGCATACCTAAGGATGCACCCGAGCGAAGCAATAGTAATTCTGTAGTTACCTACATTTAAGTTATTTCTTTTAAATTGTAAATTGATTTTAATATTTCTTTATTCCTCGCCTCAGTGGTGCGACTGCAAATCCGGAGGTCCTGGGTTCGAGTCTCGAGTAAGGCCAAAGGCTCAGTAACAACCCAGAGTTGGGAGTTAATGGTGTTTCACTGCCGTATCGTGACAGAGTACGTAAAGCCGTCGGTCCTGCGAGTGATTTCTCATTAGTCAAATTGTCGTCTTACAGGAATATGAGAGTGACAGGAATAGAGAGTGCACGTTGTGTCTGCGCGTACAATTATGCTCTATAATATTTCCTGTGCAGATTGTAGTCTCACTAAGATTGGGCGGTTGCAAGTAGTCAGGAGGGCCTTATTGCATGTTTAATGTAATGGTTGTACTTTAAAAGTGGTTCCGTTGTTGATAAAAGATTTAGATAAAAGTATTTAAATAAGCTAAATAGCAGACTACTATGAAATCGGGCCTTTTGTCTGTCTATCTATTCATGCCTTACCTAATAAACTATACTTATAAGAGTTTTTCTACATACATTTACAAAATTATTTTCCACTTCAAAAACGTGGAGATGCTCAAATCGTTGTTATTTTTATGTGTATGTTTTTGTGGTGCATATGTTCGCTAATTATTGTGAATTCTTTTCTTTACAATGATTATTTATCAAGAACTAGCTACTCACCCTCGATTCGCTTCAAATTCGTCGCTAGTGAAAAACAAAAACAAATCTATCCCACGGGAACTGCACATTCTTTTAGGGTAAAAAGTTGCCAATGTACTATTCCAGACTATAATCTATCTATGTGCCAAATTTCATCCAGATCCGTTCAGCCGTTCTGGCGTGATTGAGTAACAAACATCCATCCACCCTCACAAACATTCACATTTATAATATTAGTATGGATAACTTATGAGGCTAAAGAAATATTTTTCATTTCTATTGCCTCCTAACTCTTTAGTTAAAAAATCTATATTTAAACAGGCAAAGACAAAAAAGGTTATGCTAAAAGTTTATACCTTTTTTACCTCCGTGTGTCAACCGATTTTTTTTCTTTTTTTATGTTTCGTACCTTTAGGGTTGTCAATAAAAAAATGGAAATAGTTTTTTTTATATGTACGAGTTAAATTCATTTCATATAATATATATGTTTCCCTCAAATTTTCAATACTGATTATGGTCGAATTTCGAGCACTGGGCTAATTAATTATTCGCAATTTCGCAAATTCACGCATTAATACACTTTTGACATAAACAGGCAGAAAAGGAATCAACAATATACTTAGTTTTAGTTTTTTAATGTATTATTATAAAATTCTATCTGAGTCGAATCTGTACATTTTTTTTTAATTTATTGACTTAGCCATTAATATCGATACAGAGGCCGAATCTATAGTTTTTAGAATTTTTGATCGTCTGTCTGTCTGTACGTCTGGGAACGCATCATGAGAAAACCACTGGACAGATTTTGATGAAATTTGGTATCATGATAGCTGGTTAACGTATAAGTCGCTAGTAATATATTCTTTTTTTTTAAATAAACATTTAATTCTATACTATCGAAAACAGACTTTATGCCTTCGACTTTAAGATACATAATTTAGTTACTGGGCTATATTACGTATATTATGATTAATTAATTATTATTATAATTGGGTTGCACTATGTTATATTTTTTGCAATCGACAGTAGTGCTTTAGAAGGTCATGCGTATTTTAACACCTTAATTTATATAATCATTGTTTTTTATAAAAATATAATAAAAAAATTATCAAGTAAAGTTGAACTCATATTGAGGGGAGTCTTACGTTGTGCCTATAATTTCTAGGTAAATTCTGTATTTTTGTAGTTTTGTCATATACAAAAACTCATATCACTGGTTTTATTCCTAAAAATCTGATGTATTTATGGTCACCTTACTTAATATAACTTTTTAATTTGGTTCGTTTTAGTAGAAAAGAGTCAGAGAAAAAGTCAGAGAAAAAAAGATTATAAGAGACAGACAAACAGACGCACGCGTCTTTTAAGTCATCTTGTATAGATATATAAATAAAATTGAAGTGTTGTTTAGTATGTATGGTACTAATAAAAAAAACTATTTTTAATTTTTTTTATCTGTCTGTGTTCCGGCTAATCTTCCAAATAGCTGGACCTATTTTGACGGGACTATCACTGGAAGATAGCTGAATTTAAGAGCAGCAACTTAGGCTTCTTTTATTTTTGAAAAAGAATCAGGGATCTGTGCAAATAAAACCATGAAATTCCCATGAAAAAAAAACCGACGCACCCGAGGGCAAGTCGCTTGTACTATAATATAACTTTTTTAATATATTTTGGCATGTATTATAACTAACAATGTGCCTTATCATATGAAAGTTGTAAATCTATGTATTTATTCTTTAACTTGATATGAAAAATGTCGCAAGTTTTGCTAGTAAACTATATATATGTATACAGAATTGGTTAACACTGACATGCGTCTTACCTACAACGTTGGAGGCAGCGGATTCGATTCTTACTTGTTCAATATATATTTTATTATAAACCAAAAATATTTAATACTTTCGGAAGGCTGAAAAAAAGTAAAATTGTTTTAAAAAAAAGAAACTTACCTTCCATAGAGGTCCCGAGCTGTGAATCTATCGTCAGCGTCAAAACTCCGGACGCAAGCAGAGCAGGGCACAATAATAGTATGTAAAACATTCTGACATACAGACCGACAGTCATTCCTAACATTTATATCATTATAATTATTTTTCAAATATGTCCTTCAAATAATCGAATAATATCGAAACGTCAAATTTCCCGCTCAATATGAAATGTCAATGAACTTTTTTTTTAATTTTTAAATCTCAAGGATAAGATGCACGTCCATTCAGTTTTAGTTTTGCAAATATTGTGGCGTAAGTGTTGGGTGTGACCGCACGTTTCGGTCCGATGCACGATGGTCAAACTTCCTTGGCATGTGAATCTTGGTTAATCGAAAAGGTAAGCTGACGCCATCGACTTATTTGTAATCTAAATAAAAAAAAACATTGAGATTTTATATGTAAAAACACCTGTATTATATTAAAAAATTGCTAGTTTTGTCTAACAACTAACAAAAAATTGTAATCCACTATATCCTTGCCCTATCTTATCGAAATCTGTTCAGCGTTTTCAGTATAAAGGTAACAAACAGACAAACAAACTCAAAAGGTACTTTCATATTACTATTTATAAAATTAAAGTCGTTTTAAAAGGAAATTCTATTACAAGTGAGATAGAGTGTAGAGTTCGTTTTATTCCAATTTTAAGGAGCTCAATAAAAACGTTTTGGAAGAGTCTATACTCCTTTGATTTCTTTTTGATGTGTGTTATTCATTAAAGCGAGTTCTTTGCTTTTTAAACTTGTAAGTTTATTTTTTAGTGTTCCGTACCCGAAGAGTGCAAACATAACCCTATTACTAAGCCTCCGCTGTCCGTGCGTCCGTCTGTGTGCCCGAGGGCTGTGTCTCATGAACCGTAATAGGTAGTGAGTTGAGTTTTTACAGAGTTAGTATTTTTATTGCTGCTTTGATAACAAATATTATAAAATTAAAATTGAAAACACAAGAAACATTTTTTTAATGTTCGTAACCGATCATCGAAGTTAATTTACTACATATAAATCTAAAAGTTACATTAATAAAAAGTACATGCACGATGGTACAGAAACCTTCGCATGCGGATTTGACTCGCACTTGACCATTTTTCTTAATAAGATTCATACTATATTATAAGTGAGAAAGTAACTCTGTCTGTTACCTTTTCAAGCTTAAACCGATTGCTGAACCGATTTCGATAAAATTTGGAAAAGACAATAGATTGCATCCTGCGAATACACCCCTTAGTTCCCAGCCCCATTTACTTTTGGATGGATGTTTGTAACTCAATCACGCCAGAACGGCTGAACGAATCTGGATGAAATTTGGCATTGAGATAGATTATAGTCTAGAATAGCACATATGTTACTTTTCATTCCGAAAAAACATACAGTTGCCGTGGGATAGATTTGTTATTGTTTTTCACTAGGGAAAAATCTAATAATTAATAATTAAAAGAAATGCCTTAACTAAACTTATGTTAAAGAAATACAAGATGTATTTTGCTTAATAAGTCAGTATTGATTTATGTACATCTAAAGACTTTACGATCCTCATTATACGAGTACATGCACGCATTATAAACGTTAACGTTATTTTAATTATTTTACTTATTATATAGGTAACTAGCATTGCCCGCGGCTCCGCCCGCGTTTAGATGATAAAAAACTAAATTCTTAGGTTTTACATATTAGTATATTCTTACATTGCAGTTTTTGTATTTTTTCTCAAAAATGAGATATTTTCCCACGGTAAAAAGTATCTTATATGTTGACCCGGATAACCAGCTATCACCATACCAAGTTTCATCAAAATCCCTCCAGTGGTTTTTCCGTGATGCGATAACAGACAGACAGACAGACGAAAATTCTAAAAACTATAGATTTGGCCTCTGTATTGATAATAATGTCTATTTCAATAAGATTTTCCAAAAAATATTTAATGTACAGATTCGACTTAGTTAGAATTTTATTATATGTATAGATATAGTAGCAGAACCCGCGGCTTCGCTCGCGTTAAAACTTCAAAAAAATAAATTCCTTGGCTTTATGTTATAAGTAATTCATACAATTCACCCTCCCTCTCCCGCACGCCCTGCATCACTGTCGCGCCAAGCGCCCATATACCATGCTGTGTAGGACATTCGAATCCCAATTTGACTCTGTTAGGGGATGATTTTGGAAAAATTGTAATATTAATTGAAGAGTACGTGTACCAATTTTCGAGTCAATCGAACCAAAGAACAAAAATTTTCACAAAAATTTCCAACTCCCATTTCACCCTTTTAGTGAATATCTACACTTTACAAAAAAACACCCTCCAAATAAAATGTCTCTAGGACCAATGGCTTAGGCTGTGCGTTGATATATCAGTCAGTCAGAACTTTGAATTTTATATGTATAGACAAACAAAAACAGATCTATCCCACGGGAACCGTACATTTTCCCGGGATAAAAAGTAGCCTATTTATTATACTGATGTATGAACTATATTATTGTAAAGCTTCAATAAAATCCAATCAGTAGCAGTTTTTGTGTACTAAGCTGCATAAGTTACTATAGTTTTTTAACTATCCGACGCACGGGAACTCTTTAATTTTCGGGGATGATAAGTATTTAAAATGTTGACCAGGGATAAAAGGTACCATCATGCAAAATTTAATTTAAGTTGATCCAACAGTCTCGGAGATTAGCCCTTACAAACAGACAAACAAACAGGAAAACAAAAAATTTGAACAAAATCTGGATTTGCTCTGATTTTGCTAGTTTCATTATATGTATATAGATAAATATATAAAAATCTATTAGGTCTATAAAATTCAGATTAAGGTATGTGAGTGAGTTTGTGAGATAATAGAGCTTCCTAAACATTTGTAACTAAAATAATTTTGAAGAAGATCCGTTGAATAGTTTTTAAGATATCATTTCACGCGTTCGAGCACAAAATTAACATTGTTTTTTATAGTAATACTGTAAAATGTATACTTATTTATGACGTCAAAAATATGAATATCGTAGATATGTAAATTTTCTAACCAACCGAGGACTCCTATCAAAATATATTTGGGCATCTTTAAAACGTAGCTAAGTTTTATTATGAGTGTGAAAATTTGTATGTCTATGTTTGTCATTCCTTAACGCTGAAACGGCTGGACCGATTTGGATGAAATTTAGTAAACAGATTGACTTTAACTTGGTCTGACTGCTGTAATAAAAATTGGCGAAGGAGACGACCTGTATACAATATTATAAATATTAAAGGCACGTCTACGGATGTACGAGTGAAGCGGGGTGAGTCACTAGTTAAACATAATTTACATTACGATATTAGTGTAGAAGAACGTCTTACGTTTTAGCGTTTAGTGTAGATTTCTAAAAAATGGATGTTTTCCCACAGTAAAAAGTATCCTATAAGTTGAGCCGGATAGCCATCTATCATGACACCAAATTTCATTAAAATCTGTCCAGATTTTTCTCGTGATGCGGTCGCAGACTGACAGGCAAAAATTCTAAACACTATAGATTCAGCCTCTGTATCGATAGTAATAACTATTTCAATAAGATTTTCCAAAAAATAAGTAGTGTACAGATTGGACTCAGTTAGAATTTTTATATGTATAGATTTTACTTGTAGACCACATAATTTTTGAATAAATGCATTTGACAAAAAGAAAACCACTTTCGATATAAATCTCTGTCCCGGACAAAGCTATATGAAATAACGAGTCTCATATTAATTTAGAAATATTCACTTTCTTTGTGAAAGAATCACGAAACTTATGTAATAAACGGTAATACATATAAATAGGGAATCAAACCCGTGATCTGTAGGCTAATTATTCTCTATACATATTCAAAATACCTTTTAATACCTACTTAATACATTAACAGAACGCTGTCCAAGATTACCATCGCAAAAACAGCAAAAACCTCACAAAGTTGATTCACCTCATCCTTGTCCAGTCTTAACGAGATGCGTAAGTTGTAAATTAAACGAGATAAAAATACTTAGCTATTTAGAAAACGAGATTTGAAGGAAACATGAATCGATTCTTTTAACTACAAAATCATCATACATATGACGTTTTTTAATATCAATCTAAAAATATATTAAAAAGTAAAAGAATTTCACGCACGTTTTTGATAATTTCTCAATGAACAATTTGAATATACTTCAAGGGCAATGACATCAAATATAATATTTTTCAACTAGAGCTAAAAAATACTTTTAAATAATATGAAATTGTAGAATAAATAATGAATCATCCTTGAGGTATGACCTATTATATAAAAAAAGTGAAGATTGATTCAAAGTTAGCGAAGCTGCTTTGTAGCATACTCATGTATTCAGCCCTTTTTAACGTCCCACTGCTGGGCACGGGCCTCTCTTCAGTACGAGGGTGATCAGACCATAGTCCATCACGCTGGCCAAGTGCGGGTTGGCGGACTTCACACGTCTTTCGAAAACTTGCTAAGTTTTTTTCAGACATGTCGGTTTCTTCAGGATGTTTTCCTTTACCGTACTCATACCGGGAGGCGAAACGTGCTCGGCCCTTCCATAAGGACTGTCGAATTGATCAAAGCCGCTGAAACCCACTGGATGCAGATAGCACAAGACCGGTAGTGGTGGAAATCTTTGGAGAGGGCCGATATCAAGCAGTGGACGTCATTCAGCTGAGACGATGATGACAACAACGATGTATAGAAAATTTACAATAAAGAAAATTACAAATATACTTATTACTTAATGTACATATACAAAACAAATATACACTTAATTATTATTGTACAACTGTGTAATTCTGGTGGAACCAGATCAGCTGAACATTGTGAGTAAAGGTGGTAACCAAACGACAAGAAAATTTTCAAATCACCAAGACAACTAGAAATAGATTAAAACCAATTTCCTAGATCTAGGTTAGTTTTTCAGTGACATACAAGACAAATAAATAAATAATACAAAAATGTAGGCAAATAATTTCCATTATGATATAATTGAGTGAAGGATTTTATATGGGTTGTGGAGTTTGGTCATCAGCTAGTTCCAGTTCCATCTTTGCAACAAATAGTAATCTGTAGATGCTAACATAACTGATTCCCTCCACGGTAGCCTTTCTTACTGAGATTAACCATGGGGTATGTGAAATATCGCATACCTAATAATAGTGCACAAGTATCACGTAGTAGTAGTAGTAGTAGTAGCACTCTCTTCATTGAATCTCAAACTCTTAAACTTTGTTGAAATAACAATTCGATCGACCGGTGATAAAGCAGACGCAAAACAAACGACTTTACGGCCAAATTCCCAATTCTGTTACCAGCATGTTCTTGACAACACAACCCAATAACTACACTTGGGCTCAACCGAAAATCAAATCCAAGATCTCTGGATCCGCAGGCTGCAGCCATACGATGTGATAACATAACGATGTGAATAATAGTAAGCTTTTTCAGAATATTTACAAGTATAATATTATGACCAACACCGCTAAGTTTATAGACCTCTCCTTTGTTTTATCGAATTTATGAGATTGCAATCAGAAAATTAGAAGTTCCGGTTGTAATTTTTGTAAAAACTTTTTGCTATTCAAATATAGATAACATGTTTTGGGGTATAACGACTTTTTGTTAGTTTCACGCTAGATTAATTGGAGGTTTGCAGAACGAGATTTAGTGCTCCATTCTTTACTTCCTTAGATAGAACTCGTAGATTAAAAGATTATTGTACGATGGGAGGAATTTTTTGAATTTAGTTTTTAACTTTTTGATCTAGCTTGAATTACTGTAAATCATGAAAAGGATTGTAACGGTCTGTCCAATCCCATATTAATTATTATAGGTACGTTTACAAACAAATCTATACAGTATCATGTCACAATCATAATATCTATTTGTAATGTTAAAAATGTCATTTTTTTTCTAAATGCATATGAAAGTATATACGGTACTTACAAGAAAACAACATTTTTTTTGTCTATTTGTCTATCTGTTTGCTCTGGTTAAACTCCGAAAAAACTGAACCGATTTTGTTGGGACTTCCACTGGCAAGTAACTAATGTTATAAGGAGTAACTTAGGCTACTGTTATTTTGGAAAAAGAATCAGGGTTCTGCTCAAAAAAATTAAACTCATGAAATTGTGATTGTAATCCGCGTTCCGCGCGTATGGACGCACGAGCGGAGGGTAAGTCGCTAGCTGGATATATAAAATTACAGTTTGAAGTAATCTTATTATGCAATTCCATATAAACTAAAAGATCATTATTATTAGCTTGAATCTAACTTTTACTCGTATCTTTTTCCTATCTAGAATCCTAATAGCTTTCGTATGTAAAATATTCTAGGATCAGGTTGAATAACATTTATTAAAGATATAAAGATAATATTTTCTATACAATTAAATAAAATTGAAGTGTCTGTTTGTAATGTTAAAATAACAGCTTTTTATTAAATGCATATTTTAAGAAAGCTCTTATATACTGTACTTACTTATAAGAAAAAAACAATTATTAATTAATTTTGTCTGTCTGTTTGTTCCGGCTAATCTCCGAAATGGCTGGGCCGATTTTTGACTTTCACTATTATGACTTTCACTAGTAGATAGCTGATGTTATAAGGAGTGATTTAGTCTACTTTTATTTTAAAAAAATAATCAGGGTTTCGTGCAAAAAATACATTAAAGCCCATGAATTTGTGAACAAATTCCGCAGATACACTCGAGCAAAGCTAGGGTAAGACGCAAGTCGTACGCGAACATAAATAACCATATTGTCTATTACTACTATTAAAGTGCTGTTTTGCTTAAAATTGTGGTTGTTGAGTCACTATAAAGCACGCCGTATCGTCGAGTTTTACCGCTTTTGGGTAACATTTGAAATGAATATACTGTGAGGTTTATTTTTTATGGATTCAGGTTATATTTTCAAAGACAACTTCAGTTCTCTTGGTATTGGTTTCAAAGTTCCAGTTGAGCACAGATTACTGTGCCAATGTCACGTAAAATGGAGAAGACAAAAGGGAAATTGGTCTTTCAAAGACAACTAAAATCTATGCTCAAAAGGTATAGATTGCAATCCAAAATTTCTTCAGTGACAAACTAGGTTTTCCGGCCTTTATGAGGTTTGTTCGAAGCTAGGAATCGAAATAATATTATGACAATATGACCAATGCTATGTATGTACTATGTATGTACTTAGTCTAGTAGTCACAAACAGCTAACTGCCTCGGTGGTGTAGTAGCTAGCATGTACGGCTGCACATCCGGAGGTCCTGGGTTCAAGTCCCGGTCGGCCCAAGTTTAGTTATTAAGTCTTTCTGTTTAGTAGGCCTCAGTAACAACCCGGAGTTGGTAAGTTAGCGGTGTTTTACTACCGTTCCTATTCAGGGCACGTAAATTCGTTGGTCCTGCGCCTTAACTCTCACTGGTCGTGTCGAGTAGTCTTCCCACCGGAGTATGAGAGTGACAGGAATAGAGAGTGCACTTGTGTCTGCGCGTACACTTGTGCACTATAATATCTCCAGCGCTGGCTAGTCTCAATGAGATTAACCACCGTGGTCTAAATTGGTCGGTGGGACATCGTTCATAAACAAAATCCTTAGAGTACCTATGTGATGATGGGTTGTGAATATCGTAAATCCAAAAACACTTATTTATTTATAAAATCAGAAAAAAAATACTGTATGGTAAAAAGAAATTACAATTAAATTTTTCCAACAGGTATATTGAGATGTATAAGTAAAATACAACAGTATTCATTTGATAATAAAAGATTACTCAGAGAGTAATAAAGGATAAATCGTTGACGCCAAATCGTTTTATTATACAGTTAAATTCTTGGTTTTAATCATGTGTTTAATTAAAAATTTCCAGTTTATTGTCAATTAACAAAACCAGTGGCTTCGCTCGCGCTATAATTACAAAAAAAATCTCTTGAAGTTTGGTTTCATACAAACATTCATCATCATTCATACATATTTTATCATAATTATCTAATTGTATTGACGACCATTATTATCAATTTAAGTGTTTTTCCGTGAAAATGAGATAATCTCCCGCGGTAAAAAAATAGCCTATATCACTCTTTCTAGCCTTCCAACTATCTCCACACAAAATATTACGCCAATCCGTCACTCTGTTTTGACGTAAAAAAAGGACAGACAAACAAACAAACAAACAAATACACTTCCATATTTATAATATTAGTATGGATGTTTTACTGATTTATTTTTAACATTTTATAGCCTAACTAGCGACTTCCTCGCTCCACTTGGGTTCGTCCCTAGAAACGTTTTAACGGTTAGTAGATTTCTCAGAGATGACATATTTTCCCGCAGTAAAAAGTATCTTATATGTTGACCTGGATAACCAACTATCATCATACCAAATTTCATCAAAATCTGTCCAGTGCTTTTCTCGTGATGCGTTCCCAGACAGACAGACAAAAATTCTAAGCATCATAGATTCTGCCTCTATATCGGTAATGATTATTTTAATAAGATTTTCCAAAAAAATATTTTATGTACGGATTCGACTTAGAATTTTGTTACAAGTATAGATATAGAAGATAATATTTGTGTCAGTTCCTACACGTTTTGCAAACCTTATCAAAACTGATTAATTTTAGTGGTAATTTGGCTGCAGCATTATCTAGGTTCTTACTGTAGCTATAATGTTTCAATAGTCCACCCACATTGGTATCTGTGTTTGATTTTCAATATAAAAAGGCAGGAAGGCCAGGCCAATAAAGGAAGTCAATGGTAGCCCAGTAACACGCTCGCTTGAGAAACCAAGTGAAGCAGGTTCAAATCCCAGGTCTCGCGCCTATAATATTTTCAGGTGCGATTCATTTCCAACACGATTACCACTTGTCTTTCGGTGAAGGAAAACATCGTGAGGAAACCTGCGTGTCTGAGAGCAACCCGCAATTAAAGCATGTACTTCATGGTAATCGAACCGACAATTTCTTCCATAGTAAACAAGGTATAACATATTTTCACTTTGCATCAAGTTTTGTTTGTGTTGAATAGATTATTCTTACCGTAAGCTAGACGTTAATTAAACCTAGATACAGTTACAAAAAGCTTTCGAAATGAAATAAAGTAATTAGAAAAATTCTCATCGCGTTAGAAAGGATTCACCTAACCGTTACAATTTTGAAAGATTTATTCCAATAACAGAACTGCGCTATTGCGAAAATCTTGACAAACAAGTGTTTGTCTGTCTGTTTGCACCTGCTAAACTACGGATAACAAGAATTAATTATAATATAATAAAATTGTAACTAAGTCGAATCTGTACATTAAATATTTTTTGGAAAATCTTATTGAAATAGACATTATTATCGATACAGAGGCCGAATCTATAGTTTTTAGAATTTTTGTCTGTCTGTCTGTTACCGCATCACGAGAAAACCACTGGACAGATTTTGATGAAATTTGGTATGATTATAGCTGGTTATCCGGGTCAACATATAGGATACTTTTTACCGCGGGAAAATATCTAATTTCTGAGAAAAAATACAAAAACTGTATT
The DNA here is from genome assembly GCA_921882275.1 of Brenthis ino. Lineage (NCBI taxonomy): Eukaryota > Metazoa > Arthropoda > Insecta > Lepidoptera > Nymphalidae > Brenthis > Brenthis ino. Next base: position 22,628,559 of record OV170231.1, read on the forward strand.
GTAAGAGTATACTAATATGTAAAACCTAAGAATTTGGTTTTTCATTCACCTTTCAAACAAAAAAAACTAAATCAAAATCGGTTCATCCGTTCGGGAGCTACGATGCCACAGACAGCCACACACAGATACGTCAACCTTAAACACCTCGTCGTTTCTGCATCGAGGGTTAAAAACAGCCTAGTGTAACTTTTATTCATTCTGTCGATTTTTACTTTTTTTACTTTTTTATTGTACGTTCGTAAATTGGAGCTTGGGCACGTATTTAGGGATCATAAACTAATTTTATTAGCTACATATCTACGCGGGAACGTATCTATTATAAATTCAGGGTAAAGTTTTTATCTAGCAAAATTCTACATTTATAGACCTAAATAAAAACAAAAATGTTGGTGCGTGCAAAACCGCCTTTTCCAAAGAAAAAGAGATTTTTCTGTGGACAAGACGGAAGACAGTACAATACATATGGATATTTGAGTACAAATATATCTCCAGCGTTATCCATTTACGCTGGCGAAACTGGATGTAACTAAATAAAACTAAACTAGTATTAAAAAATAACAAATTACTTGTAATATTGGGCTAAAAGCTGAAATTTTAATTTTAAGTTTTAACTTAAAACAAAGTTAAAATTAATAATAAATACGATTTTAAGACAGACAGATTTTTTTCGTTTCATAAATAGTGTGAACAATTCAATTATTTTTAATGGCCATAGGGAAGTTTAAACGATGTTATGAAAAATCGATGATGGTTATTTTAATGTACCTAGGTGTAATAGAATGCAAAAATAATGTGTACGCCTATAGTTTATATATCAAAATCGTAATATAACAAGTACACGGTCTACCGTTTCCTTCACACTCTCCTTTACCCGGTAGTTGGTTGCCTGGAAGAGACCGCTTTAAGCGGATAAGGCCGCTTTCTGTTATAAACAAAAACAAATCTATCCCACGGCAGCCGTACATTTTACCGGGATAAGTAGCCTATGTGCTATTCAAGACTATAATAATCTATCTCTGTGCCAAATTTCATCCAGAACCGTTCAGCCATTTTGGCGTGATTACCTAAGTAACAAACATCCAAACATCTAAACTTTTCTATTTATAGTATTAAGTAAGATTATTGTCTGTAGATATTTTATGTTTACTGCTCGGCACGGGCGTGAAACACCGCCATCTTCCAACTCCGGATAGCTACTGATTAGTACTCATAAACTTTAACTGGCCCGAACTAAGAATCAAACCCAGGACTTTCAGATCTACAACCATATATGCTATTCATTAACTTAGGAGGCACAAATGCCATTTTGCTCAAAACCCGATTTCCATATTACTCACCCCATATAAATGTCTTAAGTATAAAAATACTTTTTTAACCACCTGTTTTAGAGTCGGTTAAAATCATCACAGCACATCACTAAAATAATAATTACATGTGCTGACCCATAACTTTGACCGATCTTTGATAAGTTGTAAGATAACACGTTATTGTTTAAACAATGATTCACAGCGTACCTACTTCCTTAAGACATACTAATCTTTATCTTTTATGTTAAGTATAACTACCATCTTGCCTCGGTTTCTTCCAGCTACTTTTATAATACTATCGAAAAGTACTTATATCACTACATGTTATAAAATAAAATCCCCCGCTGCATCTGTTTGTCTCAATGCGATAAACTGACAAACTACCGAACAGATTTTGATACGGTTTTCACTTTTCACTAATAGATGGAGTGATTTAAGACGAAGGTTTAGGTGTATAATTGTGGGTTAACATATAGGATACTTTTTACCACGGGAAAATGTCTTATTTCTGAGAAAAAAATACTAAAATTGCAATGTAAGAGTATACTGATATGTAAAACCTAAGAATTTGGTTTTTGGTCATCTGAACGCGGGCGGAGCCGCGGGCAATGCTAGTACATATATAAATAGGCACAGACAAAACAATTCAATATATTTTTCGCCTCTGTTTGTCAACCGATTTTCTTTTTTTTTGTAGCTATTGACGAGATTATTTTTTTATTGTTATCAATACAAAAATCACTAAAAAGTAAAAAATAACTGATTATTAGTCTTCATTTACTACAGATACCTAATCAGATATTTTCTAAGTCCGTGCCAGCCGATACAAAGCAAAGCACACCGAATATTACCGTTCAAAACGACTTTACCGATACAAATCAAAGTCAGTTTTTATTATATTTTTTATTTTTCCATTTTTAGTGTAGACATAGTACATATTAGCAAAGTAAGAAGAAAGTGTTTTAAAACTTCAGTATCACTTATTCACAGGTAAAGTTCTTTCGAGATTTCGTCAGTGACGATGATGATGTGGGTCTTCTCAAAACCCCCGTAAGCGGAGTTGAAAAACGGCATCAGGGCATAGCTCTCTGGCCGTGGGTTCTATTATTGGCATGTACCTAACAGGACCCTTCAGGCATCGGACCAATTTTAGAAAGACTTCCTTCATCAGTGAATTAGTGATTTTTCGCGTTTATATATAAATTATAACTTTAAATCAATATTAACAAAACAAGTAATAACATAGATAGATGAAAATGCAAAAAAAAATACAAAAAATTAAAAAAAAACTTTATTTTTTATTCTTTTTATCAGTTTTCTCTCTCTTTCTCTTGTTAATAGGGTTTCTTGGGTCGTAGATATCGAACCAATCATCTCCTTTGGAAGATGCATCTTTCGCAAGAACTGCGCCCTTCTCTTCAAATCTTAGAGTATGACCCATCCTAAAAATAAAAAACGCGTTAAATACAATATGAATAAAAAAAGTTAGGAATAAAATCAATTAATATCTAATACTTATATAAAAATCTCGTGTCACTGTGTTTGTGGTCGCACTCCTCCGAAACGGCTCGACCGATTTTAATGTTTTTTTTTGTATATTTGGTAGGTATGAGAATAGGTCGCAAAGTATTTTTTACCCTCCTACCCCCAAAATATAACATAAAGCAAGAGTTTATTTTTTGTAGATTGAACGCGGGCGAAGTCGCGGGTTCAGCTAGTATATTAATAATAATGTCCACCTGGCCAATTTGGGCCACGGAGACCAATATCAGCGTTTAGCCATGACATATATACACACAAGTATGCGTGCAAACACAAGAGCACTCTTTTCCCTCTTTGAACTCTTGTGGGACGACACTTCGATAAAATCAATGAGAGATCAGGCACAGGACCCACGGTTTTACGTGCTCTCCGAGGAAGGAGAATGCAACACCGGCAACTTCGAGCTATTACAGTCAATTTCTTGACAGAAAAGCCTTAGCCCGACCCGGGATTCGAACTCAACACCGGATATGCGGCCATACCTAGTCACATCACTAATGAGACAGTTATTATCTTACCAATCATCAGTGTCAATATCTTCTTCATCTTCTTTTTTCTCAGTATTCTCAGCATCCGTTTGACTCTTCTCTTTGATCGCGTGTAACTTTGTTTTGAACTTCGCTAGTAATTGTAACGTGAAGTCCTCTCTATAAAAAAGGCATAAAAAGGCAATATTAAATTAAAATCCAATATAATTCAATATTTTTTTTAGATTTGCGGTAATATTTACCAATTCAAATACCTAAAACATTTTTCGTATATTAACATACATAATTTTCGCGGTAATACTTGATTTTTGACGTTTAGAAACTTTTCCAGAAAAAATGGTCATTATTTTCTTTTCATTAAAAAAATCGTAACAACGGTTGCTATTTGTTGTAAAAAACAACGTATATAATTGCAACCCAGATGATTTTATTTCAAACAGTCAAACCATAGCAACACTAATAAAAAAAAAACAAAACTATAATTGTAGTACTTTGGTCATTTCTCTTTTCATCCAAATCATTTCATATTTTTGTAGGTAGACTTTATACGTAAAAGCTATTACTTTTGAGACGTCATAAATCTTTAGTCTCCCCCGTGACCAATAAACATATATTTTATAAAGCATTAAAAACTTTGGGAACAAAATTAAAAAAAAAAACTACGAAAACAGTTTTATCTTAAAAGCATAATATTTTTTTAAATTAAATGACTAAATATTCTCCTCTTAGGTAATTACGCTCTCTTATATCCCTACTGAGTCTAATAAAATGATAGTCCCAGCGACGCTGCCCGTTGACAAAACCGATTTTTTCCGGCTCTCAACCGTTGACAAAACCGGTTTTTTTCTGGATTAATTAGTTGACAATGTCAAACACGAACGAGTCTCAAAAGAAAACGCACATACCACTTTATACAGTATTGGATCTGTCATTGCGCGGTTGTATGAAGTCTTGTCTCTGTATAGACTTATTCAGTCATTTGCTATCGGAAACTGAACACATATTAGTATATTCTTCCACTTACAATCATATATATTTTCAGTACTTACTATTTTTCCATGTAAAAAACTCATTTTACCAGTATCGGGATTCGAACCCAGGTCTTTTGCAGTCGAGCCACAAACCCACTGAAGCAGGCAATTGATAGAATTTTTTAATAAAACTAAATCGGAGGCACAATATATTATTACCTGATATTTTTATAATTATTTAACATCAGGAATAAAATAACCGACAAAGAAAAACAAACCGATATATATTAAATTTTCTTACTCTAGTAAAATTGTAACTTAGTAAAACGAAGAAGTTTTTATATTCCTTTTTTTTTTTGTAAAAAGAAAAATAAACCTAGGAAAAGAAAACTATATTAAATCGTATATTATATTAATTAAAAAGTATCCATGTACCTCAATTCTTTTGTCGTTTGTTTTAAATTTTAATACTTATTTGGTAAAAATGAAACAGGATAATGTAATAAAATAATTTATTTAGATAATCATAAAAAAAGAAATTAAATACAAGATTGTATTTTTATATTAGAAAAAAGAAAAAACAATTATCAATTTTGTTATAATTAATTTTAAATAAATAGGTATTTGTAAATATAAGGATTACTAATTATAAATAATATAATAATTTTCAGTCTGTGGTCCAATTCGTTAAAAGGTGGGTTAAAAATTAATAAAAAATATTATTTGATCGTCAGTTAAAAAAACTTTTTTTATTAAAAGAAACACGTAAGAAGTTATACTTCTTTGGCGTAACAGAACAAAAATAGCTAAAGATTTCATCCCGTATGTCACAACTCTCTGTTTGTAAAAGGGATGCAGCTAACTTCATCATGTCGCTTTTTGGCTGTCGGTGTGTGCGCGCATCGTAAAAATTTTACCCTCATAATTTTTTCCAAACGTGCCAAAAGAAGTATAACTTCAAAAAGTTTATAAGTTTTGATATAAAAATGCGATTATAAAATACACTTCAATAAATAAAAAAAATTAGGACAAATAAAAAAAAAATCATAGAAAAGTATTTGACTAATAATAATAATAATCACTTTTCAACTAAAAAAGTATGCGGACTTCAAGGTCACTTTAAACATTATCATTCCACAAATAAGAGTGGCGTTGATATTTTTAAAATATGAAACCTTTGAAATATCATTTTTATAATTCATCAAAAATGAATCACGAAGATACAGTGTAACAAACACAAAAAAAACATACATTTACCTTCTTGAAATCTTACTGAAATTATCTATTTTTCATCAGGGAAATCCCGTGGGATATTACAATAAGTAATAAAGATCGTGTAAGGAAAGCCACGGTTTTCATTTATGGGTATGTTTAAAAAAACAATAATAATAATGAATTAATACTAGCTAATTACATAAATGTCATATTTCAATAAATAAATAAATAAATAAAACTTGTGACTGGCAACATTTGTAAATCATTATTTACGTAGCAACTTTGTTCATATAAATTAAAAAAAACAACAAAAAATCAGTCAAACAATTAAAAATAACTATGAGAAATCATCAAATTCATCAGAATTGTTTATAATCGCTTCATCCCACGGTCCATGAATATTATCTTTGTACTTTTGCCACTTAACGAACATGAGAGGGCAACAACCGCTCAGAAATCCAACAAAAACCATAAAATAAACCAAAAGAACCACTGAAACCGTATATAGCAACACCGCAGTCATGCCTAATATGAAGAAAAAAATAAAAAAAAATATTTTCGTATTGAGAAACACCGTAAAAAATTGGGGACTAACAACGAAAAATATCACCGATATTGTTAATAATACGAAGGCATCGAAAGCCGTTGAAAGTCTTGAAACTAAGCATACAGATGCAAAAATGGCTGCATTTATTGACAAAGATTTAGACACAAAAGCGGCTGGAACGTTATAATCGAAAAATATAAGATGAATGGCCATCATTAAAACCGACCAAGCATATATAGTATCTGTGCTAACTGTATCTGTGAGTGTGTGCAAAATTGGGGATAAAATGTATCCTATAACGAGATAAACTAAGACGATTTTGATGTGATTAATGCTACTTTCAACGCACGCGTACAAAAAATAAAAGATGGCGGTAAAAAATATCGCTATGTATATAACAATATGAGTTTCCGTCCATTTGTTGTACATGTACACGTATAGAATAGCATACAAGACACAAAGGCACAGTCTTAGCACGACCCGGAACGAACCCACTACACCTTCCTTCAAAGTCGCTTTTTCCACGTAGATATTCTTTTTTAGTTGTTCCAGAAATTTAGAATCCGTATAGTTATCTGGATAATCGCGGTTTTCGTACAAATTCTTCGACCATGCTTTCTTTTTTTTTCTCGTGAACATTGTGCGTCTGCTTCTGAAAAGGACGCCATCTTGAATTTTTGGAATTCCTCATCATCTTGTGTTCCACTATCGAAAAAACCGTTACGCGTTAAGACAATGATCTCAAACTATACACCCAGATTACTTGTAACTATGATAATTAATTTTATCCATAACTAGCGGTACGTTTTAAATAGATATAAATAGTTATCGTCCGGCATTAGCTATGTAAATTATAAATATTTTTTCGTGATTTTTTTCCGATGTTTTAATAGTTATTCTGCTATTCGGAGCGGAGACAAATCCACCAAATCAAAGATCATAAAAATCGGTCCAGCAGTTCTCGAGTTATAAAGTGTTGTAACAAACCCGAATTTGTTTTATATACGAGTATATGTAGATGTATTGTTTTTCTACTATATATAATCAAAAAATGTTTGATTAAAATCAAAAGTATAGACCATAATGTGATCTCGAAAAGAACATGTATGATTGAAGATAACGAAAGTGCCTTTTTTTATCGTCCCACTGTTGGGAGTGGGCCTCTCTTCAATACGAGGGGTATCAGGCCGTAGTCCACCATGCTGGCCAAGTGCGGGCGGACTGAGCGTGTGTTTTAAAAACTTGCTAGATTCTCGAAGACATGCATGTTTCCTCACTATGTTTTTCCTTCACCGTAAAACAAGTGATAATCATGTAAGAAATGATTTGCACATGAAAATATCAGAGGTGCCAGACCCGGGATTTGAACCCGCTTCACTCGCTTTCCAAAGAGGGCGCGTTACCACTGAGCTTTTAACCATTACCTTACATTGTTAAAAACATGTTAAGTTAATAAAAGCTTATTAAAAAGTACCACACGTGTGAATCGAACCTACTTACTTAAGACACAACAAATACATACCTAGCAGCTCCTTTCTTTGGTATCTTCTCACTCATCTTCTTATACTTCTCCTGTTCATCTACAAATTGTTTGTACATTTCGTTATCCTCTTCTATCTTCTTTGTTTCTGCTTCTACTTTCTTCTCTTCTTTCACTTCTTTTGTCCCTTTCATTTCCTTTTTGAGCTGTTTTATTTCGTTCCTTATACGATCTCTGTAAATTGATAAATGTTTTAAATAAAGTAATTCTGGTAATATTTTAATCTTACTACTTAATACCCACGGCTTCACTTGCTTATTAAGCATGTAGATAAAAAATTGTACATTGTTTTGTACATTTTTAGGGTTTACCTCAAAAAGGTAAAAAGGAACCCTTATAAAATCATTATCTTGTCCGTCCGCCTGTCTGTCCGAGTGTCGCCGCCGATTTTCTCAAGAACGGGTGGACTTAGCAAGTTGAAATTTATACCAAGACAATTCTAGATCAACTGGAAGTACCCTATAGGTTTCAAGATGAAAACCTATATTTATTTTTCTTGTTATTAAACCTGTAGTTGCCGTTGACTTAAAATCACGAAATTTGGAAAAAAGTAAGGAAAAAATCCAAAAATTAAAAAAAGTTGAAAATCTGTTTGATTCCTACTTTGTACGGAACCTTCGGTGGGCGAGTCCGACTCGCAATTGTCTGTAATTTTTTTTTTTAAATAGTTATCACTGTTTTCAAAAGTCTAATAGAGCTAATATACGATACTATTTTAAATTTACGCGTATATTTGACATTTTAAATAACATATTGGCATTGGGTTAGGCACAGGCACTGTCTGTAACAAGTATATAACGCCTTTGAGACGTCTAAAACCTTAAGACTCTCACGTGACCATAATTGCTATAAAGCATCCGAAACGTCGGAACAAAAAATCTAAATAAATCCACGAAATAATCCGAAAAGGTAGTTCTATTTATAACTAATAAATGACTTAGATATTTATCATACCTTTCCTTCTGTCTTTCCATATCTTTTTCCTTCCCCAAATAATATTCTCCATCTGACTCACTATCTTTCCTACGTTTAACTTCTCCACTCTCGTCATCTGTACTTTCTTTATTTTTATTCTCTTTTGGATTTTGTCTCTTTCTATTTTCTTTTTCTGGACTCTGATCTCTCTTTTTCAATTTATCTCTTATATTACTAACCGCTTGAGCAGTTTCTTCCTTCTTCTGTTCTAGTTCTTGACTAGACAATTCTTCTTTTTGCTTTTCTCTTTCCTTTTCTATTTCTGTAGAATTTAAGCATTTTAACAAATTATTTCATTGATAGATATTATTATTTAAGTTGGCTTGCATACATACATGTTTAAATATACTACACAAATATTAGTAAAACCTCTTTTTTAAAAGAATTAGAATTAAAAAAATGTGCCCCTAATTCATACTGATATTATAAAAAATTGTGAGGATGGATTGATGTTTGTACACCAGAACGGCTAAATGGATCTAGACGAAATATGGCACAGAGATAGATTATAGTCTGGCATAGCACAAAGGTTACTTTTTATCCCGAAAAATGTACGGTTCCCGTGGGATATATTTGTTTTGATTATTTACTAGGGAAGAAGCCGAAGCGAAGCGAGGGTGAGTCTCTAATATTATAATAAGAGTGCTCAATTTTTTTTTATATAATATACTGGTTGTTATTAAATCTACAACAAATTCTTGTATTTTAAATTATTTAAAATGTAAATATAATTAAATTAGCCCTTCATGGAAGCTTGAACTAGAATAATCTATCCCACACTTCTGTCTTTACAATATAAACAAAATAAAATATCGATATATTGCTGCGAGGAAGAAAGACAAAAAAACTCTTTCCCATTTACTTTTACTACTAATAAGTAAGTTGTACGCTCACCTGCGGCAGTCTTTTTGCTTAACTTAGGATCTTCTAGAAGATCGTGAGTTGATTTTGGCTTCCCTCTGTATTCTTGAGCTTCTCCTTCTTCTTCTTCTGCTTCTTCACCAAATGACAGTAAACCAAAATTTCTAGAAAAAAGACAGTAAAAAAAACAAATCATTAGTGTGTTATGTCACAAATTGATTTTTTTAAATGAAGATTAAATGAATGAGTTTGATTTCAAATACTTAAAACCCTTAAAATTTATCTCACTTGTTTTATGAAGCAAACAAAATTGACTCACAGTACAGCGTTTATGCTCATTAAAAAAAAACATCAAAACATTCTTCACATGGAAGAATGTAAAAAAAAAACACATTTTAATGTCAATTCTAAATTCTTAAAATTGTATATATTAATAATAATTTAGAAAAAACCTCCTTACTTGATACCCTGCCGCTCCTTCTTCTTCTTCGCAGGTTTATCAATCTCTTGGTTCTGTTGGACTCGGGGTGTGATATCAGTGAAAGGGTTGATCAACACTGTGGTACTTATTATTTTGTGTGGATGCTCTGGTCTATCATCGAAGCCTATAAGACCCTCTGATAATTTCAACACATTATATATGGTGTCACCTGAAAAATTTAAGAGCAGTTATTATAATGAAATATAATTAATTCACTAACTTCAAAATTTTTGAAGTTATGGCATGTTTGGAAAAAAATATGAGAGTAAAATTTTTACGATGCGCGCGCACACCGACAGCCAAAAAGCGACATGATGAAATTAGCTGCATTCCTTTTACAAACAGAAAGTTGTGACATACGGAGAGAAATCTTTAGCTATTTTTGTTCTGTTACACCAAAGAAATATTAATATGTACGTGCGTATATAAGTACACACACACTTATTTAATTAATTACATATATTACACCATTATTGAAGTACTATGCAATAGATATGTATGGTTCAACAATATGCATAGCAATATTATATGTATATATGTATATCTACTTTTCAAGTCACTTGGCTATGACCTGGATTGCATCACGAGAATGGACATTGTGAGTAGAGCTTCAGGCAAAAGCAAGTTCCTTATGTAATTTAGTAAGAAACATTAACATAAACTATTTATCACATTCGTGATATCTATACATATAATAAAATTCTGAGTTAAATCTGTATATTAAATATTTTTTGGAAAATCTTATTGGAATAGGCATTATTGTCGATACAGAGGTCTAATCTATAGTTTTTAGAGTTTTTGTATGCCTGTCTGACCGCATCACGAGAAAACCACTGGACAGATTTTGATGAAATTTGGTATGATGATAGCTGGTTGGACAATTTTTACTGCGGGAAAATATCTCATCTCTGAGAAATCTATACTAAACGTTATTAAACGTAACTAAAAACGAACCCGAGCGGAGCGAGGGTGTGTCGCTATTATATGCGTATGAATATGTAATTGTATGTATGTGTGTTAGCGTGTGTATGTCTGTTATTTCATGTTATAATGCCTGAATGAATTAGATTGAATTCCGGAGGTCATTTAGGAGTCATGCACAAAAACTAGTTTAACATATTAAATTAGCTTAAAATATACAAGTGTAAAATAAATACTCACCAGTAACTTTTCCGAATATAGTATGTTTGTTCTGTAGTTCCGGTGTAGATGCTAAAGTGAAGAAGAATTGTGATCCATTATCATCTTTACCGGCATTAGCCATTGCGACTAGACCTCGCCTGTTAAAACGTAGACGCGAGTGGAACTCATCCTGAAAACATCAATAGAAAAAATAATAAAGATAAATAAATATATTGGGACATTAGCACACTACACCATCTAGTTCCATGGTAAGCTACGAGGCCTGTGTTACGGATACCAGATAGTTGATACACTACACATATATAACTTTAAATACATACATATTATAAATATAAACACCCATAACTAGAGTACAAACATGCATGCTCATCACACAAATGAATGCCCCCAGTGAGACTCGAACATATTGTTTTACCAAAACGCATAAAACAAGTGAAATTGTCAAATATAACCTAAAATGCCATACTTATCAGGGAGATAAAACCCTGACTGGCCTTTAAAGTAGCAGGTAACTATATTCCTCTGTTAGAGGCTTTATTCTACGGTTAACTACTATATGACCATTGAAAATCAAAGAACATTGCTATTCATCGAATAAAGGCTATTTGGATGATCTGTGGATTGAAAAAACGGCCCTTAGTACAGCTAAAAACAGTTCGCTTCAATATAAAAAAAAAACTATTACCATAAACATAATTAATAAATAAATTAGCTGTGAATATAGTGCAAATGTGCAGTAAATATGCAGTACTCAGTAATAATGTACAAAACATTATATATGATATTGTAACAATATATTTTCTTTTTTTACCTTAAAAGGAGCACCATATACAGATTCTCCACCGGTGCCATTACCAATGGGATCACCGCCTTGCACTATAAACCCTGGGACCACCCTGTGAAATATAGTACCTGGAAAAATAAATACATTCATATAGATAACTTAAAAATATAACTGCATAATATAATAATACTAGTGACTCAAACTTGTTTTGCTCGGGTTCATCCCTAGTTAAAAACAAAAATCAAACTGTCCCCTAGAGTAGAATCTATTTCTATGCCAAATTTCATCCAAATCCATTCAGCCATTCTAGTGTGTCAGCCATCCAAAGTTTCGCATTTATAATATTAATGGAATTATTGAAATATATTATAATAATTCTAGGACAGTTATATTCATTTACTTATTTGGATATTCTGCAAAATTTCTGCAAATGAATGTGTTCAGAACAAACTATAGCAACCTTCCTTGTCTATGCTCGAAAGCGAAAAGTATGTTCACAAGATTCCCCAAAATAATTGAGACAGATGCCAAGGTGTTAAATAGCCCGAAGAGAACAATGTTAATATCCCAAAACAACAGAACAATGAGCATTGAGCAGACTTACAACATCGGGTAGCAAACATCCAATATCACTGAAGACTTAAGAGTCATAGATACAAGTCTCTTGGACTGAGGATGATTAATTTGACTTAACATATCTAAATGTTAAATAAATAAAAATGAATTAATATAGTTCATAATTATTAAGAATAATGTCAATAATTTGCTTGAATAATTATCAAATGTGCATAAAATTGCCTATAAATTAAATATATCTAGACTTGATAACTGCTGCTCATGAATAACAATAAAGAAACCAGATTAAAAAATATACCATTATATATTATTATATAAAAGTGTTTTTAATATGAGATTTTAACTATTTAATTTCTAAAATTAAAAATATATTATTGAATTAAACTTATTATACTGTCATGGAATACTTTGAGAATATCAACATGTAAGTGTAATGTCTGAATGTTTTAAAAATGTAAAAGCGAAGATTCAAAAGTGCTTATGAAAGTCTAATGGAATTAAATATATTTAGATTATGTATCAATGTTTTTGTAACCATAGGAGGGGGGCGTAAGAGCATTGCTTACTTTTGCTGACAAGAGAGATACCTTCCCTGGTTAATAATTAATAAATTTTTGCTCGTTACACTAGAATGGCCCTTTTGAATATATTTTTTACAATATACAAGCCTAGAGAGACTTGTGCACAGCATGTGACATAATTTACATATAAATGCTGAATTCGAAAATAATTTCTTCTTATTGACTGGTAATCATTAACTTTTACATGTCATTTTATATTTGAAAATGTTAAGGGCTGGAAAGTCTTTAACTATTTCTTACCATTATAATATCCTTCCATACATAGCTGTATAAAGTTTCGACTTGCTTTGGGGGTTTCTTTTGTCCATAACTCAATGTCTATATCTCCCGCTGACGTTTTGAGTAACACCTGAAATTCATATGTGGTTTTAATAAACTAAAAACTTTATTCACAGCTTTATAACAGCTTTAATTTCTCAAATATTAAATCTTAAGTATTGTTTATACGAAACACATAACCAGAATGAAATTGCTATTGTAAATATTGTAGTATTGTAAGTTAGTTAGTACCTAGTTATTGTAAGTTAGTAAATATATTCGAATGTGTGACATTGTATTTTTACTTATAAAAGGTGAAATTACAATTATATTATAAAACAGTAACTTACTTTGCCAAGTGCTGGGGGTTCTTGAATGTAAATATTACTCATTTTATGTCATGTATTTACCTTTACAGCATAATTTAATCAACCTAATAAAAAATCAATTTTCTTCTATGTGACACATGACATTTCAACGCTTTGTCAAGTGTCAATGTCAAACTCATAAGGTGATTTCTGACATCTTTAATTTATCGGATACCTTACGATTCAAGCTACTGAGCCATTAAAAAATAGAAAGTCTATATCTAGTATCCTTTTCCAATCATATATTTTGTTATCTTTAGATATTGAAAATAAAGCGTAGTCCTATACTATATCTATTAAAAAATGGATTTAGTTATTTCGATAAAAATAAAATGTTTGATGTCGATATCATTGTAAATTTAACTCTTCTGTTTAATAAAAACATTGAGATAGCCTGATTAAAAGTTATTTATAATAAAATAATTGTTGCAGTATATTATAATGCATGTATTTAATATAAAAGTGAAGTATAGCCAACATGCATGCAAGACAAAGGTCAATAACTATTCAATCTATACATATAATAAAATTGTAACAAAGTTGAATCTGTACATTAAATATTTTTTGGTAAATCTAATTGAAATAGACATTATTATCGATACAGAAGAAAGAAAGAAAGATTGTTTTTAGATTTTTTGTCTGTCTGTCTGTTACCGCATCACGAGAAAACCACTGGACAGATTTTGATGAAATTTGATATGATGATAGCTGGTTATCCGGGTCAACATATAGGATACTTTTTACTGCGGGAAAATATCTCATTTCTGAGAAAAAATACAAAAACTTCATACTCAAGAGTATACTAATATGTAAAGCCTAAGAATTTGGTTTGTGGTCATCTAAACGCGGGCGGAGCCGCGGGCAATGCTAGTTAATTATAAAATTCTGTTCACAATAAGCGAATACGAATATATCGCGAAATATATCTACGAAGACTACCATATTTTGCAGACGACCAAAAATAAACTCTCGATTGAAAAATGTAATTATCTGTTTTCATTATCGGTCAGCAAGTGAACTGGGGTCAAATGTAAGGCCGTTCGCATAACATAGATCAACCGGTTCTAGTTTTCGGAATGTCAATCATTTCTGTTCGCTTACGCTTCACTAAGCACCGAATATAATTGACCTATAAAGTAATTGTATAATTTATTTAACACTAGCGACTTACCCTCGCTTTGCTTGGGTGCGTCCCTAGGTAGGTACGTTTTAATTTTTTTGAGCGGAACCCTAAATCTTTTTCTAAAATAAAAATAGCCTAAGTTACTCCTTACAACTTCATCAATCTGCCAATGCCAAAAGTCCCATCAAATAATTTTGTCCTTCCATCCCATCAAATCAGTCCAGCCGATTCGGAGATTAGCACAAACAGACAGACAGAAAGACAGACAAAAAAAAATTAAAATTTGTGTTTTTCTTATAGGTAGCATACCTATATAATTTTATATGCATTTAGTAAAAAGCAGTTATTTTGGCATTACAAACAGACACTTCAATTTTATTTATCTGTATAATATACATTAATTATATTAATTTTATTTATCTATATTATAGATGTAGGTATATAGGGAAGGGATGGGATGTTCTCCTAGCCGATTCCGGCCACGGCGGCCAATCTCAATGAGATTAGCCAACTGCGCAGGAGATATTATAGTGCTCAAGTGTACGCGCAGACACAAGTGCACTCTCTATTCCTATCACTCTCATACTCCGGTGGGACGACCACTCGACACGACCGGTGAGAGTTAAGGCGCAGGACCGACGGCTTTACGTGCTCTCCGAGGCACGGGGGTGAAATACCGCCAACTTCCCAACTCCGGGCTGTTACTGAGACTTACTATACAGGAAGACTCAATAACTAAACTTGGCCCGACCCGGGACTCGAACCCAGGACCTCCGGGTGTGCAGCCGTACATGCTAGCCACTACACCACCGAGGCAGTATATAGTATAGTTACTTACTCTCACTTCACTTGAGTGCGTCCCTAGGTGTCTTTTCCAACTTGATAAAATTTCATGGAAGCCGCTTTATAATATAACAATTTCTTGGCCTACAACCAATACCACGTTTTGGCAATTTTATTCCTAAATCGTAGCTATTCCAGGTCAAAATCTGTCTGTTTTCTGTATTTCATCTAAACCCGTTCAGCGGCTCAGCCGTTTTAGGTCAAAGGTATAAGAAACAAATAAAATTTAGCATTTTATTACAGTAGCGTGATGATAGCAGATGCTTTCTCCAGTAATTTTTCCTGAATATATGTGATTCTTGGTACTTGGTATGTGTAGTATCAAATTGCTCGTACGTAAATTTTAACGGTTTATTTTATACCGTCTTCAAAAAGTCGAATAATACTCTATCGTAAAATATTTATTTGTGTATATTATTAGTTATTAAACAACTTTGTTTTTACCAATATTTTTTTAGAAAGACCTAATAATAAATATAAATGTAAATTTGAAGTCGGTGTATACCGAAATGCTTCCTGAGACGTGCCTATATAAAATGTCCCTGCTTCGGAAGTACATACGTACTGCCGAAGCAGGCCTGGCTGATTTGCGTTTAAAACTGCATGTATAATAATGATCACACAAAACTTTAATAGCGTGATTCAGAACTCAAAATAAAATATAATCGTGTGATAATTTAGGTATTTGCTTCGTATTATTAAAACAAATACACATTTTGAAAATGTAAAGTGTATACGATATAGAAAACGTATAGTTTTGTTATTATTAAAGAACTGGTCGACTTCCTTGAATTATATACGACGCACTAAGGGTTTATTTTGTTTTTTAGATGTCATTTTGGATTTTTTTTCTATCAAGGAAACTATAAGTAATCGTGTTTCTAAAGTGTACGATTTATAGAATACCTAACTCCTTAAATATTCTACATATTAATTGGATAATTAAAGTTTTAGTAATTACGTTTCGCTGCCTCGGTGCGTCCTTAACATTAATCTATATATACCGACATAAAATGCTTTGTCCGGACTGACTGACTGATTGATCAACGCACAGCCTAAATCGCTGGTCGTAGAAACGTGAGATTTGGAGGACATGTTCCTTATACAATGTAGGCAATCCACTAAGGATTTTTCGAAATTCATCTCATCATCTCACGTTGAGAGGTTTCAAAATCTATAATATATAAACTAAGACAAAGATAAAAAAGTTAAGTACCATTTTCTCCTCTATTTGTCAATTGATTTTCTTTTTTTTTTATTTAGTAGCTATTGACGAGCTTAAAGTTACATTACGCAATAACATTTAATAACAAAAATTGAAACCTTAGCTATATATATATATATATATATATATATATATATATATATATATATATATATATATTTATATATATATATATATATATATATATATATATATATATGTATATATATATATTTAGATAGGCAAATTCTATTTATTTCCTCCACGACCGCGGACACGCCAACTTTACAATTAACAATAGATTTCTTAGAAATTTACCAGGAGGTATGTAATGTTTTTCTGAAATTTTTAATGTTGTGGTTGAATTTCGAACAATAGGCAAACTAGTTACTTATAATAAAATTGTAACTAAGCCGAATGTGTACATTAAATATTTTTTGAAAAATCTTATTGTAATAGACTTTATTATCGATACAGAGGCCGAATCTATAGTTTTTAGAATTTTTGTCTGTCTGTCTGTTACCGCATCACGGGAATACCACTGGATATATTTTGATGAAATTTGGTATGATGATAGCTGGTTATCTTTATCAACATATAGGATACTTTTTATTGCGGGAAAATATCTCATCCTTGAGAAATCTATACTAAATGTTAAAACGTAAGTAGGGACGAACCTGAGCGGAGCAAGGGTGAGTCGCTAGTTAAAAGACATACACGTAGGCGAATACAAAATTATCTCTAATATATTATATGAACTGTTTTAGGCACCAAGATTTTATCTCCGACATTGAACCGTCAAGTTGAATGAAGTTGATCAATTATAATCGATATTTTAGACATATCGATTATTAAGAAAATGACTGTTTATTGATCATTGTTCTGATATATAGTAATGAATGGACAGTCGGTTTTTTTGTTCTGTTATACTGCGATAATTACTGAACCGATCGGAATAATACTCAAACTATAAGATGCAGCGTGTTTTGGAGAAGGTTTTATTGGTGATTAATGTACTATGCGAGCGGAGCCGCAGGAAACTCTAGTATATTATTATAGCATAATAGGTATGTATTCTTACTTGTGACTCAACTGGATATCGGTATTGGTCCCATAAAAAATAGAATTTTCTATAATGGATATCGATAAAAGAGAGCTAAAAATATGAGGGTATTCTGACCACGAATTAAAATGCCTAGATATTTAAATGATGCTGTAGATGTATTTTTCTTTTAGCCATTATAGAATATAATCATATCTAATTTTTTTTAATTTTACTTTATTATGTAATGTCCATTTTATAAAATAACTGAATGTTAATAATTTAATTTAGTAATAACTGTGTATTCCGTTTAAAAATATATGTTATAGATAAGATTAAGAAACTACATGATAATTAAGTTATTTATTAATATAAATAATTAAAATTGATTGCATTTAAAAGAAAGCTGTATTAATAATATGAAATGATATACAATTAAATTAATTTTAATATTTGTAAGAGCAATAAATAAATAAAAAATTGTATTAAAAAAAACGTCTGTGATATTTTTGTTTTGTAATAAAGAGGCTTTATTATTATTAATGTCCATCTGAACTATTTTCTGTCCGGGCACAAGATTATTATAGAAATAAGTTCCATTACAGTCTCGTGCCTGGACAGAAAATAATTATATAATTATAAGATAATTCACGACTTATTTTTGACAATGTGGTGTCATAATAGGGTGATGTCATTAACCTACTTTAAGTTAGTATTTAAGCTATTATATCTTATTATATTAAAGACTTATTAAAGTGTATTCGAACCTAGTGGTTGTCTTATTACAATCCCGCTCCGAACCCTATATGGCGACCCTGCCAGCGCGTGCGCGAGTCCGGTGTCCGGCCGTATATGGCAATGATAAAATAAACACAAAGTGAAATGTAAAGTTAAAGACAATAATTATAATTATGGCGTTTTTATATTGCGAAGTCCCATCTAGAGTGACTGTGAATTTGTGGCAAAGACTTTATCAAAAATTAAAAATATGGGCAAGCAGCAATCCAAGGAGCAAGAAATTATAATCGCTCAAAACGGAGCTGGGAACTCTGCCTCCACGGAGCAATTATTGTGGCATGCCACCTCAACATCTTATGCTCTAATCGCAATTTGTGCTCTTCTTTTTGTTGGGGCCGCGATAATCCTGTTCCGATATTATCGGAAATGCCATGGCGAATGGATCCAGCGTGGGATAGAGGCTTATGACTTGAGAAGGTCTATGAGCACGCTAAGGCGACGAGAACGTGGGTCTGCTGCTACAGGGAATTCACCAGTGTGAGTGTGTGTGCGTGATGGTTCTTAAAAATGCGTAAAGAATATTATGTGGTTATTGAGTATTAGTGTAATCCTAGTTTAACATATTAATTATGTATTAATCTGTAATCATTCTAATATAAGTGTAAACCTATGTAACCGTATTAAAAAAAAATGTATTATGTATCCTTAGGTTATGGCAGATAAAATTAATGAAATATTAATAGAATTAAAGCATATTAAAGATTACCTAACGAAGTTAGGGCCTAGTAGAAGGACATCTAGTGTAAAAAACAAAAAGAGGGCCGAAGCAAAATTTTTATATGATAAATTTTGGTTATTAAGTAAGTCGCTTATAAAGCAAGTAGAAACTAAGGAAATAAAAAGTTCGGAGAGTCAAAAGCTTTGTGAAATATTCGATACAATTAATTCGATTTATTCGAAAATACTTCAACTTTGTTCTGAAAACATAGGTAGGTATCATAGTACAACAATCATGGAGAAGTTTGAGTTAAAAACTGCAGTTTCTCTGTTGCCAGTTATGACGGGTGATGAGAATGTCACTAAACAGTTAATTTCTAATATAGAAATGTATGAGTCAATGATTGATGATGATAGCAAAAAGCTACTGATACAGTTTGTTTTAAAATCTAGATTGTCAGAAAGCGCCAAGCTGCGCATGTGCTCTAATTATTTATCTGTTTCCGACTTAATCAAGTATATGCGAGATATATTGTTGCCTAAAAAATCTGACACAGCGATACAGTCTCGGCTACAATATATTCGACAGGATAACACAAGTATTCAAGAGTTCGGTAAGCAAATTGAAAAATTATTTGTTGATTTGACAGTTTCTCAGGCCAACGGTAACTCTAGCTCTTATGAAATTTTAAAGCCAATAAACGAGCGTATTGCGATAAAGAGATTTGCCGATGGCCTGCGGAATAGTCGTCTTAGTACGATCATAGCGGCTAGAAACTATAGCTCGCTAAAAGACGCTATTCAAGGTGCGTTGGATGAGACCTTATCGAGCGGAAGGGAAGAGCGAATGATGAATTGTCATCATAACAGAGGTAGGTCTAGTTTTCATAACACTTTTTATAACCGTAACCAACCAGCAGGGTTTCACAAAAATAGTTCTAGAGGGAATTCTAGAGGGATGCCCACTCCTCGGATTTTAAATAATCGTGGTCATGGTTATAGTTCTAGTAATCGTGGTAATGGTCGTAATTTCGCTTCTCGCGGAAAAAATAATTATCACGGTTCTAGCGGTTTTCGTGGCCAAGCATGGGTTCGTAGTCAGGCGCGACGGAATCAGATAAACTTTGCTGAAATGAATATTAGAGATAATTCAAAACAACAGTCTGAGGTCCAAGACAATAGTAACAAGGACAAAAATTGGTTTTTTCGTGCATGATCATTTTTATTGCGAAAATATTAATTCGGTTCATATAAATGTTTTTAATGAGTCTTGTAGTTGGCTAATTGACACCGGTGCCTCACTGTCGGTAATAAGACACGAGTTATTACATAAATGGGATGTTCCTTTCCATATAGAGCGCATTAAAATAAACGGTATTGGAGGACATACATTTTGCGATGGTTTTGTTTGTTTAGAATTAAACTATAATAACTTCTATTTTAAACACAAATTTTATGTTTTGAAAAATTTTTCATGTAGAACAGATGGTATATTAGGACAAGATTTTTTAAGTAAATTTAATTCTATATTAGATTTTGAACGAAATATTTTAACGCTTCAACAAGGGTCATCTATTGAAATACCTTTACAAATGGGTAAACTTGGCTATAATAATTATATAAAAATTCCGCCAAGGTGTGAATTTACTTATTTTATGCGAACCGACTTAAAAAATGAGTATGTAGTTATGCCTAAGCAATTGAGTGATGGAGTATTTTTAGCATCTGTTTTGGTTAGCCCTATTTGTGGTAAAATTCCACTGAAAATTTTAAATACTAGAGAAGAAGAAGTAAAACTAAGTTACTTCGTTCCTGAGGTAGTTAGTCTTAGTGATTATTCCTTGTGTTCATTTGAAAAAAGTAACGTGAATGCTGAACGTGTGAAAAAGTTATTTTCTATTTTGAATCTTAAAGATCTTACCAAAGAAGAACAAATTTCTATCGAAAATATATGTGCTAAGTACTCCGATATTTTTTTATTGCCAGGAGATAAATTAGGAGTTACAAATTTATACCAGCAATCAATACATTTAAAAGATAATGCTATTCCTACGTACGCAAAGCCTTATAGATTACCAAAAAGTCAAAAACATG
This sequence comes from Brenthis ino, assembly GCA_921882275.1. Classification (NCBI taxonomy): domain Eukaryota; kingdom Metazoa; phylum Arthropoda; class Insecta; order Lepidoptera; family Nymphalidae; genus Brenthis; species Brenthis ino. The sequence continues at coordinate 22,649,957 of OV170231.1, forward strand.
AAATCGATAGGCAAATTCAACAAATGTTAGATAACGATATTATAGAGGAAAGTAGAAGCGAATGGTCTAGTCCAGTTCTTCTCGTTCCGAAGAAAAGTGATAGTAATGGAAACAAAAAATGGAGGATTGTTATTGACTATAGGAAATTGAATGATAGGTTGAAAGATGATAAGTTTCCATTGCCTAACATAACAGAGATACTTGACTCTTTATCAGGTGCTATTTATTTTACACATTTAGATCTCAGTCAAAGTTATTATCAATTAGAGTTATGCCCAGACAGTAGAAAGTATACTGCATTTACTGCCGACAGGCAATACCAAATGAAACGACTTCCAATGGGTCTTAAAATTAGCCCAGGTGCTTTTAGTCGAATGATGACAGTAGCAATGTCTGGTTTACAATATGAAAAATGTCTTATTTATCTCGATGACGTTATATGTTTTGGGAGGAGTCTAAATTCCCATAATAATAATTTAATTGACATTTTTGAGTTCCGATATTATCGGAAATGCCATGGCGAATGGATCCAGCGTGGGATAGAGGCTTATGACTTGAGAAGGTCTATGAGCACGCTAAGGCGACGAGAACGTGGGTCTGCTGCTACAGGGAATTCACCAGTGTGAGTGTGTGTGCGTGATGGTTCTTAAAAATGCGTAAAGAATATTATGTGGTTATTGAGTGTTAGTGTAATCCTAGTTTAACATATTAATTATGTATTAATCTGTAATAATTCTAATATAAGTGTAAACCTATGTAACCGTATTAAAAAAAAAATGTATTATGTATCCTTAGGTTATGGCAAATGAAATTAGACATAGATGACCTTCTACATCTAGTGTAAAAAACAAAAAGAGGGCCGAAGCAAAATTTTTATATGATAAATTTTGGTTATTAAGTAAGTCGATTATAAAGCAAGTAGAAACTAAGGAAATAAAAAGTTTCGAGAGTCAAAAGCTTTGTGAAATATTCGATACAATTAATTCGATTTATTCGAAAATATTTCAACTTTGTTCTGAAAACATAGGTAGGTATCATAGTACAACAATCATGGAGAAGTTTGAGTTAAAAACTGCAGTTTCTCTGTTGCCAGTTATGACGGGTGATGAGAATGTCACTAAACAGTTAATTTCTAATATAGAAATGTATGAGTCAATGATTGATGATGATAGCAAAAAGCTACTGATACAGTTTGTTTTAAAATCTAGATTGTCAGAAAGCGCCAAGCTGCGCATGTGCTCTAATTATTTATCTGTTTCAGACTTAATCAAGGATATGCGAGATATATTGTTGCCTAAAAAATCTGACACAGCGATACAGTCTCGGCTACAATATATTCGACAGGATAACACAAGTATTCAAGAGTTCGGTAAGCAAATTGAAAAATTATTTGTTGATTTGACAGTTTCTCAGGCCAACGGTAACTCTAGCTCTTATGAAATTTTAAAGCCAATAAACGAGCGTATTGCGATAAAGAGATTTGCCGATGGCCTGCGGAATAGTCGTCTTAGTACTGTTATACCCCTTCGCTGTATGGGTTATTGCTTATTTATGTTATAGCCCTACTAGCTATCATCATTTTGTACTCTATATATATGCCCTTTAATTTGTATTAAGTCAGTTCGAGAGTATCGTCGGTCGAGAGCACTAGCTCTTAATATCCCATATATATTGTATAAATAATTAATAAAGTTATTAAAGTGTTTTCAGTGATAAATAAATCTTTTTTTTAAAAAGGGTCTTATCCAGGGACCCATAACAATTGGTGGCAGCGGTGGGATAATAATAATCCCAGGGGGTTATAATAATCACGGATACCCCAGGATTATACGAAAATTCTTGTGCCTTAAATGACCGCGAACTCTCGGCTCCGCGTAACTTCAAATAAGTGGGGAACCACCATAAGTGAAAAGTTGTGAAAATTTGTGAAAAGCTATAAAAGCTGTGAAAAGTGTTAGTGAAAATCCAGGTTGTCCACCAGAGAGTGAGACGCCTACGTCTACTGGCAGAGGACCTAGTACGTGTGCCGTGTTCGTCTCCCGTCCGGAACGACGCCAGGTTTTGAACCTGTGACCACTGAGCTGGCGGGCATACAAGGTCTGGCCTTATCTACAAGAATGCAGCTCGTCGCCACCCGCGTCGTGTTCGTGTTACTTGTGGCCCACACGTGAGTGATAGATAATATTACAATCAAAACAATTACTGGAAGTTGCGCGTTAAAGACAATATAATATATTATTATCAATTTTCTATTTTAAACAATTGTTATTCTGACGAATATTTTATTGAAACAAAAGTTATAATACTTTATACTTTATGAATATTTAATACTGATTTATTATTTTTCTGATTGTTCTGTTTATTTTTATTGATTTTATATTTTGATATATTTACAATATAATATTAATTTGTAACAAACTATCCAGATCGAGTGATAAAATAATTTAAAAATGGCAAAAAAAGTTGATATCCCAATAGTTCCGCTTACTGACGGAGAAAAAGCGCCTTCACCCGCCGTGTCTAAAACGGAAAAGAAATATATAAATGAAATTGATTTAAATATTCTTTTGAAATTTATTAAACCCTATGACGGATCTAGGGATACAATTAATTCTTTTCTAACAAATTGTAATAACGCATACGAACTTGCATCTGAATCACAAAAACATATATTATTTAAATACATTTTGAGTCAACTACAAGGCAAGGCTGAAATAGCAGCCTCAATAAAAGATTTTACATCCTATGACCAATTAAAAGATTTTCTAAAAACTCAATTTAGTCAAAGGAAACATTATTCTCATTTAATAAGCGAATTACAGGAATGTAGACAAACATCTGTGGAAAATGTCACACAATTTTCTATTAAAATTGAATCTATCTTATCTCAACTTTTGACAGAGATTTCTATGAATCCTACTAAAAAATTAGAGATTCCAGGCAGAACAGCTGCTATGGAGGACCTAGCCCTCCACCATTTCTTGATGGGTCTCCACCCACGCATATCGAATATAGTTAGGTGTAGATCGCCTAAAAATTTAAATGAGGCCATTAGTTTAGCTATTTCTGAGGAAAAAATTCAGAAAACATTATATAAAAAGGCGGAAAATTTTGAAAAACCTAATAAAGTAGATAAATTTACAAATAGTAATAATTTTCATAGAAATAATTATTTTAATAATGTACCCAGGCAGGTTAATCAGTATAGGTCTTTTAACCCTTTGCAGCGTTATCCTAATAGTGCGCCTACCACATTTACTCCAAGACCTCCTCAAGGTCAAGGACAAGTTAGTCAATATAATCGACTTACTAATAACTCCAGGCCTCAATTTAGTAATAAAAATTCGAGTAATCCTAATAGACCTCGTATAAATTTTGTAGAGGATGATCCTTCTTATTATGAAGAAGAAGGGAGTTTATTCCCTTATGAGGAAACAGGCTCATACGTTGAAGATAAACCCAACGAGGACGACGACTATAACTGTCAACAGCCTACTTTAAACGAGTAGTTGTCCCGTCAACGTGTCGGACGCGACAAAATCTTAAAAATGGCACGAATAAGATTTATAAAATAACAAGTAATAATAATAATAGATACTTACCCCATATTAAATTGCCAACTTCTGGCAGTTCTAGACCCTTGTCATTATTAATAGATACAGGTGCCTCAGTCTGCCTCATTAAAAGTTCAGCACTATCAAACACCTTAAAAGTGTACCCCAACAATATTTCTGTAAGAGGAATAAATTCGAAAGACGAACCTCCATTGAAAAGTTTAGGTTACGTAAACTTAAAATTAAAAATTGGTAACAACTATATATGTCATAAATTTCACGTTTTTGACGAATTACAGCTTCCATATGATGGTATTATTGGTACTGACCTTTTTATGACATATAATTGTCAAATTAATTACAATTCCAACAGCCTAGAAATAAATAACTATAAAACTTACCTTATGTTTCACGAACCTACATATGTTATAAAACCTAGATCTGAAACGGTTATAGAATGCACTGTTGTAAATCCTGAAATTCAAGAAGGATTAATATTAGATAAGAAAATTTCGGATAAAATACTTATTTCAAATTGCATGGTAAGAGTGAAACCTAACAATAGAGTTAACATTACTATATTAAATATTACAGAAGAACCTATCCAAGTAAATTCTAATCTACAACTCAAATTAGAGAAAATTCCAGCACAGAATGTAAATTTAGTAAACAATTGTCAAAATACAATAGAAAGAACTGAACAAGTTCTAGAATCTCTTAGAATATCTCATCTAAATTATGAAGAGAGTGAACAACTTCTAGATATTTGCTCTCAGTACTCTGATATATTTCATTTACCTGATGACCAACTAACATATACAAATGCACTGAAACATCAAATTAAAACTAACTCCGATATTCCCATTAATACAAAATCATATAGGTTTCCACAGTGTCATAAAGATGAAGTACACAAACAAATAAATAAGATGTTAGATCAAGATATAATTCAGCCATCCGTATCACCATGGTCTTCACCAATATGGGTTGTACCAAAAAAAATTGATGCCTCTGGCGAAAGAAAATGGCGTGTAGTAATAGACTACAGAAAACTCAATGATATAACCATAGGCGAATCGTACCCCATTCCCCAAATAAATGAAATTTTAGATCAATTAGGTAATAGTAAATATTTTTCTACTCTCGACTTAGCGTCAGGTTTTCACCAAATTCAAATAGCACCAGAAGATGCCGATAAGACAGCCTTCACCGTTCCAGAAGGACACTTCCAATTTAAGAGGATGCCATTTGGGCTAAAAAACGCTCCAGCTACCTTCCAAAGACTAATGAACACCGTATTATCTGGTCTCCAAGGTATACATTGCTATGTTTATTTGGATGACATTGTCATTTATTCCTATGATTTAAATTCACATATAGAAAAGTTACAGAAAGTATTCAATAGGTTACGTCAATTCAATTTAAAATTACAACCAGACAAATGCGAGTTTCTACGTAAAGAAGTAAATTATCTAGGTCATATAATTACGGATAAAGGAGTTAGACCAAATCCTGACAAAGTTAAAGCCGTGAAAGAGTTTCCTACTCCAAAAACTCCAAAGGACGTAAAATCCTTTCTAGGTCTTATTTCCTACTATCGCAGATTTATTCCAGACTTTTCCATGTTAGCTAAACCCCTGACTTCACTTTTAAAAAAGAACACCTCATTCACCTGGAATAATGAACAGCAACTTGCATTCGAAACCTTGAAAGGTAAATTACTAACAGCTCCTATACTCTCTTATCCAGATTTTACCAAACCTTTTGTTCTCACTTGTGATGCATCGAAGTACGCCATTTCAGCAATTCTATCTCAAGGAGAAATAGGAAAAGACCGTCCCCTTGCATTTGCATCTCGTACTCTTAATAAAGCTGAGACAAATTACAGCACTACAGAAAAAGAATGTTTAGCAATAGTTTTTGGTACTAAAATGTTTAGACCTTATCTTTATGGGAATACCTTCACCATTGTCACAGACCATAAACCCCTCCAATGGCTCTTTAACTGTAAGGATCCAGGATCCAGACTCGTAAGATGGAGACTGAAACTAGAAGAATATAATTACAATATAAAATATAAAAAAGGAAAAATTAACTCCAATGCTGATGCTCTTTCAAGATACCCAGTGAACCCAGTTTCAGTTTATACAAACGAAATGAATCCAGAAGCGCCGCAAGTTTCTGATCAAGAAACTATAAATATTGATAGAGATCTAGAAGAACTGCTAATTTCTCCACCTTCTTTCCGATTAGATGAAATTCTCTCTGATACAGAAGAGCAACTTAACTTACCTTCTCCAGAAAGAGAAAGATCTAACTTACCTTCTCCAGAACGAGAAAGATCTAACTTACTTTCTCCAGAACGAGAAAGATCTAACTTACCTTCTCCAGAACAAGAAAGAATTAACTTACCTTCTCCAGAACAAGAAAGAATTAACTTACCTTCTTCAGAACAAGTTAACTTACCTTCTCAAGAACTTGCTGGTTCTCCGACTGCAGAGCCTATTGCTTCACCTGCTGTTGAACCCATTGACTTACCAAGTCGAGAAATAAGCCCATCTATTGATGACTATTCAACATTTCTCAAAGCAACATCTGAAAAAAATAGGAATTTTAATACACAAATTATAGAACATAACGAAAGTCTAATGAAATCTACTGTAAAAACTATAATAATTCCTACCTCAATAGACCTTGATGAATCTAATCCCTATATAGAAGAGATTTTAGGTAACCATGAAAATTCAAAAGAGATTGTAGAAGCAGAGAGACAGCTACATTCTTTCCAAATAATAGAATCAACCAATAAAACTTATCTTCTTCTTTTCACTAGAGTACACCATTTTGATGAGTCACGTTATGCTGAAATATTTAAAACTCTGGAAAATGCCAGAAATAGGTTATTAATATTTGAAAATATAAATGAAATAGCAATTTCAGATTTTAAAAATCCTTTTGAAAAACATTCATTTACTAAGATATATAATATGCTAATGTATCTTTTCCATAATACTAATATAAAAATAAATATATATCATAATAACATAGTTTATCCTTCACCTACTGAATTAAAAAAGATATTACGTGATAATCACGATATACCCATTGCAGGACATCTTGGTTCTGTCCGCATGTATAACAGAATAAAAGACATGTATTATTGGAAAGGAATGCGAAAAGATGTAGAGATATATGTTAAAGCCTGTAAATCATGTCAAGAAAATAAAGCCTTAAGGAAAATAAACAGAGCACCTATGCAAATAACCAGCACTTCTACTGCTCCCTGGCAACGTCTTAGCTTAGATATAGTAGGACCACTTCCAGAATCTGGGACAGCTAAATTAAAATACATTCTCACACTTCAAGATGATCTTACTAAATTTTCTGTAGCTTACCCAATTCGTAGTACAACTGCAGAAGAGACAAGCGAATGTCTTCTTCATTTTATTGCTATTTTCGGAATTCCCAAAATGATCCTTACCGATCAAGGAACAAATTTTACATCGGAACTTTTTAAAACAACTTGCAAATTTTTAAAGATTAAACAGTTATGGTCTTCGCCTTACCACCCACAAACGCAAGGAGCACTGGAAAGAAGTCACTCCACCCTGAAGGAATATCTGAAATCATATGTTAACGAAGGACAAACGGATTGGCCTCGTTACGTCTATACTGCAATGTTAGCTTATAATACCAGTGTGCACTGCACTACTCATTTTACACCCTATGAACTAATGTTTGCTCACAAGCCTTTTATTCCAAATTCTATTTTCGAAGAATCACCTGGAGCAACCTATCCAGAATATGTGAAGATGCTACAAAACCGTTTTAAATATTCAAGAGAAAAGGCAATTCAAAACATACGAAATTCTAAAAACAATTCAAAAAACTATTATGACTCTCATAGTAAACCACAGCAATATAAAGTAGGTGATTATGTTTACCTAAAAAACCATTTAAGAATGCGGAAGGCCTTATCTCCTTTATGGAAAGGACCTTATAAAATCGTGAAAATTCTTGGTAACAATACGTTATCACTATTAATCAATAGACGACATGTTACTCACCATTATGACCAAGTAAAACTAGCTGATATATGTAATAATAATATAAACTGATATAATTAGTAATATAATACTTTATGAAATTTCAAATTAATTAGATATAAGTCTTTTTTTTACAGTTAATTTACGTTTACTTTTATATTTTTATTTTATTTTTTTATTATATTCAACTTAAGGGTTAAATAATTTTAGCATCGGGCTAATTACGTAAATTAAAAATAACTAACACATTATAATATTTTCAGTGTATCCGCCCAACTGGAACAGGAATTCATCCAACGAATTTCCGCAAGCTCCGGCATTTATTTTGATTACTTAGGAAATGTAAAAATAATTGAAGGACAATTAAATGTTTTAATTCCGATAGATACATCTTTTATAAAACCACATATTGACAACATAAATTCAGTAATCAATACAATTAGAAACAACTGTAACCAAATTCCAGATAGCGTAGAATGTTATAATATATTTGAACCGTTAACATTTCGTTACAATGAAATTTTAAAACAATTTTCTGCTGTTTCTCATCTATTAGACACAAAAAATAAACGTAGTGCCTGGTTTGCTGGCATTGGTTCAGTAATGAAGCATATTTTCGGAACTCTAGACGAGGACGATGGTCTAGTTTTCAATAATGCGATAGAGTCTATACTAAAAAACCAGGAGAAAATGTCATCATTAATTAAAGAAAATGTCTTAGTAACTAATTCTATAATTACACGTTTTAATGAAACAATTTTAAAAGTTCAATTGAATGAATATCATTTAAATGAAGCAATTAATAAATTTTCTTCAGTAGTAGAAAATATATCTATTGCTACCGACAAAATTCAGTTACAGTTAAGTATAAACGAGTTATTTAGCAACCTTGAAATGTCCCTTCTTACCTTATCGTTTCAACTAGAGGATATTATAAATGCCATAATGTTCAGCAGTCTGAATAAACTGCACCCGGCAATAATGACACCGACACAGCTTTATAAGGAACTAGTAGACTCTTTTCGATATTTACAACAAGGACTTGAACTACCAGTCCCTCTTGAAATTAATATGATGCATATTATTACGAATATTTCCAAAGTATCATCTTATTTTATGAAACCCCGACTAGTATTTGTATTGCAAATACCGCTAGTGTCTAATAAATTATATAAATTATATCATAATATACCTTTACCTACACCACATAATATTAAAAATCCTGAATCCTTCAGTCTGATAATCCCTAGTACTAAATATATCGCAATAACGATTGATAAGAATCATTATTTTGATCTGGACAGTTTGAATAATTGTTTAATTATAAGTCATGAGCATTTTATATGTGATGTTCCTAATGTATATGCAACTGATGCTAAGATTACTTGTGAAAGTGAATTATTATCAAAGGTTATTAATAAACTTCCCGACCAATGTGAAACAAAATTTATATATGGTAAAGTTGATATTTGGAAAAACTTAAATAATAATAAATGGATATTTATTCAATCTGAAAGTAGTAAAATAGTAATAGAATGTCAAAAATTGAAAATACATCGTGAAAATATATTATTGGGAACAGGTATTTTGAGCCTACCCCAATCCTGCGTTGCCTATAATAAAAACACAGTATTGATGGGAAAAATTAATAAAAATATACATTCGGAAATAATTACCTTTGATTATAATATTATTAATGACACTTGTTGTAATAAATTTAAGTTAGATAAGGTTAAGGACAGTGTGTCTCCTATTAATTTAGAAAAAATAGATTTAGATAGTTTAACAGTTCAAAAAGAATCATTGAAAAGGAAATTATTAGAAACTGAAATAGATACAGATATTCCTCATATAATTAAGTATGGGACACATTATTCTATGTTAACCATAATGATATTGGTTATTATTATTTTTGTCTTAGTTTATTTTATTAGTATTAAGATTATATACTATTATAAAAAATGTAATAAATCATTGGGCCTTAACATAGATTTAAAAGACGAGAATAATTCTGATAATAGTAACTTACAGGTAGAGGAACAACCCTCTTATCCATCAATCAGATGTAACATTTAATTTTCATAAACTTCGGTTTAAAAAGGAAGTCCGAAGTTTATTTTAACGGGGGAGGTGTTATACCCCTTCGCTGTATGGGTTATTGCTTATTTATGTTATAGCCCTACTAGCTATCATCATTTTGTACTCTATATATATGCCCTTTAATTTGTATTAAGTCAGTTCGAGAGTATCGTCGGTCGAGAGCACTAGCTCTTAATATCCCATATATATTGTATAAATAATTAATAAAGTTATTAAAGTGTTTTCAGTGATAAATAAATCTTTTTTTTAAAAAGGGTCTTATCCAGGGACCCATAACAGTACGATCATAGCGGCTAGAAACTATAGCTCGCTAAAAGACGCTATTCAAGGTGCGTTGGATGAGACCTTATCGAGCGGAAGGGAAGAGCGAATGATGAATTGTCATCATAACAGAGGTAGGTCTAGTTTTCATAACACTTTTTATAACCGTAACCAACCAGCAGGGTTTCACAAAAATAGTTCTAGAGGGAATTCTAGAGGGATGCCCACTCCTCGGATTTTAAATAATCGTGGTCATGGTTATAGTTCTAGTAATCGTGGTAATGGTCGTAATTTCGCTTCTCGCGGAAAAAATAATTATCACGGTTCTAGCGGTTTTCGTGGCCAAGCATGGGTTCGTAGTCAGGCGCGACGGAATCAGATAAACTTTGCTGAAATGAATATTAGAGATAATTCAAAACAACAGTCTGAGGTCCAAGACAATAATAACAAGGACAAAAATTGTTTTTTTCGTGCATGATCATTTTTATTGCGAAAATATTAATTCGGTTCATATAAATGTTTTTAATGAGTCTTGTAGTTGGCTAATTGACACCGGTGCCTCACTGTCGGTAATAAGACACGAGTTATTACATAAATGGGATGTTCCTTTCCATATAGAGCGCATTAAAATAAACGGTATTGGAGGACATATATTTTGCGATGGTTTTGTTTGTTTAGAATTAAACTATAATAACTTCTATTTTAAACACAAATTTTATGTTTTGAAAAATTTTTCATGTAGAACAGATGGTATATTAGGACAAGATTTTTTAAGTAAATTTAATTCTATATTAGATTTTGAACGAAATATTTTAACGCTTCAACAAGGTTCATCTATTGAAATACCTTTACAAATGGGTAAACTTGGCTATAATAATTATATAAAAATTCCGCCAAGGTGTGAATTTACTTATTTTATGCGAACCGACTTAAAAAATGAGTATGTAGTTATGCCTAAGCAATTGAGTGATGGAGTATTTTTAGCATCTGTTTTGGTTAGCCCTATTTGTGGTAAAATTCCACTGAAAATTTTAAATACTAGAGAAGAAGAAGTAAAACTAAGTTACTTCGTTCCTGAGGTAGTTAGTCTTAGTGATTATTCCTTGTGTTCATTTGAAAAAAGTAACGTGAATGCTGAACGTGTGAAAAAGTTATTTTCTATTTTGAATCTTAAAGATCTTACCAAAGAAGAACAAATTTCTATCGAAAATATATGTGCTAAGTACTCCGATATTTTTTTATTGCCAGGAGATAAATTAGGAGTTACAAATTTATACCAGCAATCAATACATGTAAAAGATAATGCTATTTCTACGTACACAAAGCCTTATAGATTACCAAAAAGTCAAAAACATGAAATCGATAGGCAAATTCAACAAATGTTAGATAACGATATTATAGAGGAAAGTAGAAGCGAATGGTCTAGTCCAGTTCTTCTCGTCCCGAAGAAAAGTGATAGTAATGGAAACAAAAAATGGAGGATTGTAATTGACTATAGGAAATTGAATGATAGGTTGAAAGATGATAAGTTTCCATTGCCTAACATAACAGAGATACTTGACTCTTTATCAGGTGCTATTTATTTTACACATTTAGATCTCAGTCAAAGTTATTATCAATTAGAGTTATGCCCAGACAGTAGAAAGTATACTGCATTTACTGCCGACAGGCAATACCAAATGAAACGACTTCCAATGGGTCTTAAAATTAGCCCAGGTGCTTTTAGTCGAATGATGACAGTAACAATGTCTGGTTTACAATATGAAAAATGTCTTATTTATCTCGATGACGTTATATGTTTTGGGAGGAGTCTAAATTCCCATAATAATAATTTAATTGACATTTTTGAGAGATTTCGGAAAGTAAATTTAAAACTAAATCCCGAAAAATGTAAGTTTTTAACTAAGCAACTGTTATATTTAGGCCATGTAGTATCTTCTAAAGGTATCTTACCTGATCCAGAAAAAAACCAGAGTATTGCAATGTTATCAAACTCCGAAGAATGTCGATGAAGTTAGACGGTTTGTAGCTTTCGAAAATTATTATCGTAAATTTATCCCGAATTTCTATAACTATACCATTGAACAAACTTTGTAGGAATGATGCTAGTTTTTGTCTGGAGTACCGAATGCAATAATTCATTTAGTAAACTTAAGCAATCCCTTATCAATCCACCCATTTTACAATATCCGAATTTTGATGAAGAAAACGAATTTATATTGCGCACAGATGCTTCCGGATTAGCTATAGGCTCGGTATTATGTAATAAAAATGATTTACCAATAGCATATGCGAGTCGTTCTTTAAATAAAGCCGAGGTGAACTATCCAACAATAGAAAAAGAGCTTTTATCTATTGTTTGGTCTGTGAAATATTTCCGACCTTATTTATTTGGCAAGAAATTTACAATCAAAACGGATCACAAGCCTTTAATCTATTTATTTAGTATTAATACCTTCCAGTAGACTGTTAAAATTTCGATTAACCTTAGATGAGTATGATTACGTAATAGAATATGTTAAAGGTGTGAGTAATGTGGCTGCAGACGCATTATCACGCAATATTTTAACATCTGATGAGTTAAAAAACATGAATACGGAATATTTGAATGTAATGACACGGCGGATGGCGAACAAACTATACGATAAACCAAATGATACGAGTACTTTGGTTGACAAGAGTGTCGAAGACAATTGGTCTGATCAACCGAGAGTCGTTGAGATTCTTGAAAAGCCAAAACATTGCACTGAACTAATTATTTCATCTTATAAACTAGGGAAAAATGTGAAATACGTGCACTTTAACGATTTCGTATACGTACCTAACAAGGATAAGATTTTTATAGACCCATTTTCTCGATCATGTTCGACGCGAGACGTCTTCGTGAGAGATTTGGATGCTATTTGCAAAAAGCTAGCGATCGATGAAATTTACGTAATAAAAAATAATGAAAGTAAAAAGTATATAGAATGGTTAACCAAAAGTTATAAAACTAATAATAACCGGGAAAGTCCCCGTATTTATATTATAAAAAATGTAATAAGCATAGAAAACGATGACGACAAAAAAGTTATTCTTAATGATTTTCATTTACTTCCTACAAGTGGACACGCGGGCATACGTCGTATGCTCAATAATATTAAAAAATATTACTTTTGGCCAAAAATGGTAGAAGATATAACGGAATATGTAAAAAAGTGTAGCAAATGTCAAAAACAGAAACATTCGTTGCACACTAAACAACCAATGGTTATTACTACGACTGCGCAGTCTGCCTTTGATAAGGTTTTCTTAGATATAGTTGGGCCCTTAGATAAGGATTACTATAATTACTCATATATACTCACTCTTCAGTGTGAATTAAGTAAGTATATTGAAGCATTCCCATTAGTAAGTAAGGATAGTGTAAGTGTAGCGCGAGCCTTCGTAGATAACTTCATTCTAAGGTATGGTATACCACTGGAGATCGCCACCGATAAAGGATCGGAATTTATCTCTAATACAATGTCTGAGGTATGTAAATTACTAAATATAAAACAAACTTTGTCATGCGCATATCATCATGAATCTATTGGTTCACTTGAGAACTCACATAAATGTCTTAATGCATATTTGAGAATCCAAACTGACAACAATTCTAGAGATTGGAGTTATTGGCTACCATATTGGTGTTTTTCATACAATACTTCTGTACATTCAGCAACTAAGTTTACGCCGTACGAACTTGTTTTCGGTAAACCATGTAATATACCTTCTAATTTAAGAAATCATACAATTGAACCATTATATAACTTTGAAAATTATCCACTAGAATTAAAATTTAGACTTCAAAAAGCACATGCTGATGCAAGAAAAAAATTAATTTTATCTAAAAAAAAAAGGAAAAATAGATATGATGAATATTTAAAACCTGTGATGTATAATAAAAATGATATGTTATTAGTAAAAAACGAAGTAGGAAATAAATTCAGTGATGTGTACTCTGGTCCTTATAAAGTTTTAAAGGATATGGAACCTAATGTTAAAATTTTACGTAATAATAAGGAAGAAACTATACATAAGAATAGGACGAAATTGTATGTAGAGTAAAAAAATAAAACAAACAATGTATTTCTTTTTTTTTTCGTTTTGATGGGGCGTGTGGTGTCATAATAGGGTGATGTCATTAACCTACTTTAAGCTAGTATTTAAGCTATTATATCTTATTATATTAGAGACTTATTAAAGTGTATTCGAACCTAGTGGTTGTCTTATTACAATCCCGCTCCGAACCCTATATGACTTCCAATGGGTCTTAAAATTAGCCCAGGTGCTTTTAGTCGAATGATGACAGTAGCAATGTCTGGTTTACAATATGAAAAATGTCTTATTTATCTCGATGACGTTATATGTTTTGGGAGGAGTCTAAATTCCCATAATAATAATTTAATTGACATTTTTGAGAGATTTCGGAAAGTAAATTTAAAACTAAATCCCGAAAAATGTAAGTTTTTAACTAAGCAACTGTTATATTTAGGCCATGTAGTATCTTCTAAAGGTATCTTACCTGATCCAGAAAAAACCAGAGTATTGCAATGTTATCAAACTCCGAAGAATGTCGATGAAGTTAGACGGTTTGTAGCTTTCGCAAATTATTATCGTAAATTTATCCCGAATTTCGCTAATATAACTATACCATTGAACAAACTTTGTAGGAAAGGTGCTAGTTTTGTGTGGAGTACCGAATGCAAAAATTCATTTAATAAACTTAAGCAATCCCTTATCAATCCACCCATTTTACAATATCCGAATTTTGATGAAGAAAACGAATTTATATTGCGCACAGATGCTTCCGGATCAGCTATAGGCTCGGTATTATGTAATAAAAATGATTTACCAATAGCATATGCGAGTCGTTCTTTAAATAAAGCCGAGGTGAACTATCCAACAATAGAAAAAGAGCTTTTATCTATTGTTTGGTCTGTGAAATATTTCCGACCTTATTTATTTGGCAAGAAATTTACAATCAAAAACGGATCACAAGCCTTTAATCTATTTATTTAGTATTAATAACCCTTCCAGTAGACTGTTAAAATTTCGATTAACCTTAGATGAGTATGATTACGTAATAGAATATGTTAAAGGTGTGAGTAATGTGGCTGCAGACGCATTATCACGCAATATTTTAACATCTGATGAGTTAAAAAACATGAATACGGAATATTTGAATGTAATGACACGGCGGATGGCGAACAAACTATACGATAAACCAAATGATACGAGTACTTTGGTTGACAAGAGTGTCGAAGACAATTGGTCTGATCAACCGAGAGTCGTTGAGATTCTTGAAAAGCCAAAACATTGCACTGAACTAATTATTTCATCTTATAAACTAGGGAAAAATGTGAAATACGTGCACTTTAACGATTTCGTATACGTACCTAACAAGGATAAGATTTTTATAGACCCATTTTCTCGATCATGTTCGACGCGAGACGTCTTCGTGAGAGATTTGGATGCTATTTGCAAAAAGCTAGCGATCGATGAAATTTATGTAATAAAAAATAATGAAAGTAAAAAGTATATAGAATGGTTAACCAAAAGTTATAAAACTAATAATAACCGGGAAAGTCCCCGTATTTATATTATAAAAAATGTAATAAGCATAGAAAACGATGACGACAAAAAAGTTATTCTTAATGATTTTCATTTACTTCCTACAAGTGGACACGCGGGCATACGTCGTATGCTCAATAATATTAAAAAATATTACTTTTGGCCAAAAATGGTAGAAGATATAACGGAATATGTAAAAAAGTGTAGCAAATGTCAAAAACAGAAACATTCGTTGCACACTAAACAACCAATGGTTATTACTACGACTGCGCAGTCTGCCTTTGATAAGGTTTTCTTAGATATAGTTGGGCCCTTAGATAAGGATTACTATAATTACTCATATATACTCACTCTTCAGTGTGAATTAAGTAAGTATATTGAAGCATTCCCATTAGTAAGTAAGGATAGTGTAAGTGTAGCGCGAGCCTTCGTAGATAACTTCATTCTAAGGTATGGTATACCACGGGAGATCGCCACCGATAAAGGATCGGAATTTATCTCTAATACAATGTCTGAGGTATGTAAATTACTAAATATAAAACAAACTTTGTCATACGCATATCATCATGAATCTATTGGTTCTCTTGAGAACTCACATAAATGTCTTAATGCATATTTGAGAATCCAAACTGACAACAATTCTAGAGATTGGAGTTATTGGCTACCATATTGGTGTTTTTCATACAATACTTCTGTACCTTCAGCAACTAAGTTTACGCCGTACGAACTTGTTTTCGGTAAACCATGTAATATACCTTCTAATTTAAGAAATCATACAATTGAACCATTATATAACTTTGAAAATTATCCACTAGAATTAAAATTTAGACTTCAAAAAGCACATGCTGAATCAAGAAAAAATTTAATTTTATCTAAAGAAAAAAGGAAAAATAGATATGATGAATATTTAAAACCTGTGATGTATAATAAAAATGATATGTTATTAGTAAAAAACGAAGTAGGAAATAAATTCAGTGATGTGTACTCTGGTCCTTATAAAGTTTTAAAGGATATGGAACCTAATGTTAAAATTTTACGTAATAATAAGGAAGAAATTATACATAAGAATAGGACGAAATTGTATGTAAAGTAAAAAAAAAAAAAACAAACAATGTATTTCTTTTTTTTTTTCGTTTTGATGGGGCGTGTGGTGTCATAATAGGGTGATGTCATTAACCTACTTTAAGTTAGTATTTAAGCTATTATATCTTATTATATTAAAGACTTATTAAAGTGTATTCGAACCTAGTGGTTGTCTTATTACAATCCCGCTCCGAACCCTATAACAACACGTTTGACTCAATTTGTACTTGGTGTGCCAACGGTCGTGGGTTTGAGTCCCGCTGGGAGCATTCATTTGTGTGATAAACACGAATGCTTGTACTTCATTCGTGGGAGTTTATATTTATAATATTTAATAAATAATGTATTTAAAGTTATATATGTGTAGTATATCAAGTATCTGGTATCCGTAACACAGGCCTCGTAGCTTACCATGGAACTAGATGGTGCTGTGTGTCATACAGCATATTTATTATTATTATTCCTCCCTGTCTTTTTATTCAGAGTACATCCAATGTTTGTTAAATTGTCAGAATTTGGAACTAGAGACATTGTTGTCAGCGAATGCCAGGTGTGCATAAAACTAAATCTTTTATCAAAAATATTGACCTCTCATATTTTTCCAATATGTTCTCATCGTATAAGTAAGCAGTTCGTGCATTCTGTTCCAAGGTTATACTATTTGAAGTTTTAGGGTTCTCTAAATTAGACAAGTAGAATAGTCAAGTGTCTAACCAGCTATCATAATATTAAATTTCATCAAAATCTGTCCAGTGGTTTTCTCGTGATGCGTTCCCAGACAAACAGATAGATAGACAAAAAATTCTAAAAACTATATATTCGGCATCTATATCGATAATAATGACTATTTCAATAAGATTTTCCAAAAAATATTTAATGTACAGATTCGACTTAGTTAGAATTTTATTTTATGTATAAGTATAGACTAAAATAAGTGTAATTTATATTCCTTTCATTATCAGAGTCTCATAAGACAACAATTTGTCATAGTCAGTGAGAGATTATGGACAACTCACAGCCAAGTTCTAAACTCCGGACTGTTACTGTTAATAGAAAAACTCAATACTATTTTTGCCTGACCTAGGAATCGAACCTAGGACCTCCGGATCTGTAGCCATACGTGCTAGCCACTAGACAATGGAATCAGTAATTGTATATTAAAGGTATTACGTCAGAAATTCCGGTGAAAATGACATGTTCCAGAAATGTCCAAGAACTCAACAAAGTTCCACCACAATCACATGAACAGTTCAGATAGGTATATTCACAAACAGACATACACTCATAACAAAAAAAAGGAATAAATATTTTATATGAAACATATACATTGTACAACTAATTTCGTGCTTAACATTTTTTTAATTCGCAAACTGACAAGTTCGGGTTGAAATGTATGTAAGGTCGAACTTATATGTTAGTGCTTTAGGTTAAAACTACTTTCTGTTGTAAACAGGACGTTAAAGTTTTTGAAATATATTTATTTTGACAAATTGGCCTTGAAGGCAGTGGTAGAATGCTTGCTTGGGACAGAATGAAGCGGGTTCAAATCCGGGGTCTGATATCTGTGGTATTTTCACTTGCGAATTATTTTGAACATTGTTACTACTTTTCTTACGGTGAAGAAAAACATCGTATGGAAACCTGCATGTCTGAGAGAATCCAACAAGTTTCAAAAGACATGCTCAGTCCGCCAACTCGCACATGGTGGTGGACTATCGCCTGATCCTCCTCGTATTAAACGGAGGTCCGAGTCCACAAGTGCGGTGTTAAGAATGTGCTAAATATATAAATACATACATACAATTGACATAAGTTTCCTTACGATGCTTTCCTTCGCCATAAGACAACAGGTATAACGATACAAATTAACTTTTATGCTAACATTTGTTACACTATAAACGCATATAACACGTGCAGACATTCATACACCCAAACACATATACCTCATAATAATTCTTTTTTTAACTATTTCTTTCTTGACATACTTTGTATTCTATTGTTTGTTTGTTTATTTATTACTAGCGACTTTCCCTCGCTTCGCTCGGATGCGTCATTTAGTAAAACGCTGTTATTTTGACATTACAAACACACTCTTCAATTTTATTTATCTGTATAGATAACATTGTACGGGATACGGGGTTTCCTAGCTGGCGAGCGTCACCACTGAGTGATACGTTTTTCTCTCGATTATTATTATTTGTATCTCTTTGGAAATCACGGGCTCTTTGTTATTATATTAATACCTGAAGAGAAAAGTTTGAACCCCTTTTTAAGCATTTAGCATGTCTGGAGGAGGATCAGTTTTGGCATAGTTAAGTTTATATATAACTTTATATATGTAATATATATATGTAATTTTTGTTGGTAGTTCAATAAATAAATAAATATAAAGAAGAACTGCAGAAATCCAAAATTAATTCACTTTCATTTACCCGCGAATCCGCTCGCGCATTTTATTTATATATAATTACTTCAGTGCTAAAAGATATAGCATGATGTTAGATTCATAAATACATATATTAAGTAATATATATATATATATATATATATATATATATATATATATATATATATATATATATATATATATTATAATATGAATTATAATATGAATACATATATAATAATAATACAATACATAATATAAAGATGAAAAGTTTGTTTGTCGGTATGTGCAAATCTCTAAACCTATGGGACAGTTTTAGAATTCTTTTGGATTTTATAGGCTATCTATATAATTTTGAAAAAGGAACCTCAATATCGATCAAATTTAATAAATTATGGTTAATTTTCAACCACGAGGCGATCACTAGTTATTATTATTCTCTTACAGTATCAAACCCGGAACTTTTGGCTTTATAGGCTGAGACGTGTCCTGTGCGACGAAACGACGGTCGTCCAAGTCGTGATGGCAATCTACTAATATATATATATGGGCATTCTCCATACTAAGACACTGAATGTCCTCTATCGCATAATAAAAAGCTAACCTGTATTTTAAATTAGACACTATTACTTAAAGATTGATGTTTAATACTTTACAAGTATCAAATACTTAGAAGTTTTCTGATAAAGTATGAATAAGTACCTATGAGTAAGTAAATAAAGCCTTACAAAATTAGGTCAAAAAATAAAATAATATAGGTAATATAAAAAAAATATAAGGAAGTATCTAAATGCCATGTTCAGTCACGATGTTTTATAAATGTTATTTTAATATTAAGGTTGCTCACTAAACAGCGACCCACCCTACATTCTTGTGATACAATATACGAATATACAATTTACAATACAATATACAGTACAATATAGGAGTATATGACGACACGTTTGGCTCAGTTTGTAGTGACCCTACTCGCAGTGCCAGCGGTCGCGGGTTCGATTCCCGCTGGGGAAATTCATCTGTGTGATGAGTACGAATGTTTGTACTCCAGTCCAGTGTTTATATTTATAATATGTATGTATTTAAAGTTATATATGTGTAGTGTATCAACTATACTCCGGTATCCATAACACAAGCCTCGTAGCTTACCATGGAACTGGATGGTGCTGTGTGTTAATGTCCCAACATATATAAATAACAGCTATCTGACTGACATTAACGACTACCTTTTACGTTGAAATATATATGTATAACTGTTTACTTAGTAGTTCTATACTAACTTATTATATTTAGACACTAGCGACTCAGACAGATAAACAAAAATTCTAAAACCTATGGATTCGACCTTTGTATCGATAATAAGGCCTATTTCAATAAGATTTTCCAAAAAAAATTAATGTATAAATTCGACTCAGTTTTTATTGTATGTATAGATTAGTAAAAATATCTGTTTTGAATAGGACATTTTCCATATTACTATAATTATTGTTGGAATGGCTCGGATATGTTACTAGGAAATAGGAACGTAAATTTTAACAAGTTCCAGTCCCAAAATGTGTGATTTTTTTTAATTTAGCAAATGTTGAAAAAATAATTAAAGAAATACTTTACTTTTAGTAATGTACTTAAATTTTAAACCTTCCTGAAAGTCATTTTTGGTAACATACCCGAGTCATTGCAATAAAATTAAAAGACTTATGCGAATGTTTAACATCCATACTTAATATTATAAATGTGAAAGTGTGTTTGTTTGTTTGTTTGTCCTTCTTCTACGTCGAAACGGAGGGACGGATTGGCGTGATTGTATGTGTGGAGATAGTTCGAGGGCTAGAGAGTAACATAGGCATAGACTTTTTACCGCGGGAGATTATCTAATTCCCACGGAAAAACACGTAATAATACAATCCAAAAAAATATTTATGATCAGAATTACTTGAAATTTAGTATGAATGCTCTTTAATAAAATTTTATATAATTTTCGAAATTCATTCTATAAGGGGGTAAAATAGGGGATGAAAGTTTGTATGAAACTACCTTTTTAGAGATTTTTGTAGTTTTAGCGCGAGCGAAGCCGCGGGTTCTACTTGTTTTAAATAAAACTATCTTTTCGGATATTCTGCGAATTTATTTTGAACTAGCGGCTCAACCTCGCTTCGCACGGAATCATCACTAGCTGATTCTTTAAATTGACAACTTTTTTTATTAACCGGTTGAAATGAAACAAACAGTAAATGCTAACTGAAGCTTACCACAATGCATTTGTAAAGACCGCACCCAAATTGGCTACACCGTTTCTGAGGGTATGCGCACAAACGCACAGATAAACAGACAAACAGATGAACAGACAAAAATTCTAAAAATCATTGTTTTGGGTTCTATTGCATTAATAAAGACCCTCAATAATAGTTTTCTGAAATATCTTCCATGTACAGACAGCAATCAGTTACAAGTTTATTATATGTATGATTACGGTTTCCGACGTTTCGAATGCTTTACAGCAATCAGGGTCACGACTCACGAGAGAGATTAACATTTTAGGCGTCTCAAAGGTCATTACCTATATAATTAGGTGATTTAAAAAAAATAAAAGAACACCAAACTACCTTACAATATAGTTTATTTAAATCATTTTATATAATTTCAATAAAATCTATAATTGAATATTAAATATTAATTGTGTAATTTTAATTGCTATTATAATAATTATATTACTTATAATTAAAGTTTGTATGAAACCTATCATTTTTTTTGTAGTTCTAGCGCGAGCGAAGCTGCGGGGTGCTGCTAGTAATAAATAAAGGAGGCTGCTGCTATTCGTCCGATAATCGGATGAATAAAAAATATATTATTCATCCGACTATTATCGGTTTGTAAGAATATTTGCCACTTTTCTTTTTTGGTTATTTTTTGGTGCCGTAACATACCAGGTTAAAGTTTATTCCTTTAAAACACAACGATTTTTAAATTCTAGAATTTTTATGTGTTAAAAGTGATTTTTAGATGTATTGTTGATTTGATATGGAAAATCAATCATAAAAAAACTCACTAATCTAATAAAAGCTTTTGTCTAAAGCGGAAATATAAATTTTTGATGTTGTTGGAGAACTCGCATGATGTATGAATAATTGTAAATTCAATTGTGAAAGCAGAACGTCTGTCACCTAAAATACAGGCTCTGGCTTAGTTTAGGAGATAGTAGTTCAACTTATTTTTGACACTTTTTGTACAACTTGCTTTACTTACTTTAACCTATTATATTGTCACTTTATATAGTACAATAAATAAATTATTGTTATTATACAAAAAAGTAGAACCGTCTTCCCTTACGGTATATAATAATAGACACAGTGTAGTAAAAATCTCTTATTATAGAGTCAGTATTGATGACCGCAAGGTCTAAACACGACCTTGGTTACGTGCGAAAATTGATACAGTGATCCTATGGAAGGCTTTATTCAATAGTTTATATATGTAAATTTCTTTTATTCGTTATTTTACTCGTATATAGTACTGGTGAGTAACCCTCGATTCACTCTGGTGCGTATCCAGATGCACAACAGTAACCTGCAACTGAACGTCCAGTTTCTTTCTGACTTCGATTAAAATTATTGTGATTTCTGACAGTAAACACATTTTTTAAGGAATAAAAAATAACCTATAGCACTCATAGGTAATGTAACTTTCTATCAGTTAAATAATTTTGAAAATTGGATCAGTAGTTTCGGAGATCATCTCCATCATACCAACTTCATAGAATAATTAGTAAAAAGATTGAGTCATAGAAGAGCTTTTTTATAATGGCCCACTCTCTACTTTTGCTCTTTTCAAACCTTAATCCAAAGACCTGTGACTCTTCTAACCTTCTGGTCTTGGTCTTACATGGATCACAAAACTTAAGTGGACATGGGTGGGACATTTGGCTTGGCTAAAATATGGTCATCAGACGAAAGCAGTCATAGAAATATGGCCATGAGACCGTAGAAGACCGTATGAGACCGTACGAGACCGTACGACTGTATGAGACCAGAAAACTCCCAGTCATGAGATCTAAAGACATTGTGAAGGTGGTGGTAGGATGGCAATGGAGGGAGACAGATGAAGCCTATACTCGACAGGGCTGATGGTTAGATTAATCTTCTTTTAATATATAATTATTACTTAAAAACTATAAGATGATATCGGATGTTCACGTATAATATATAGTAGAAACATTTTTGAAAAACATATATGAATAATATTAATGTTTTTTATTCCCAAGGAGGGTTGACGCCAGGCAGGCGTGGGGCGGTCGATCGTAAAACTTTTGCCAAATTCTTTCAGCAGTACAGAAGATGTACTGCGCCGACCCCAAGTGATTGGGAAATGGGCGGGGAGAAGAAGAAAAGATATATGAATAGTTTCCAAATTTTTTTATTGATATCACTGAAGCTTGTCAATACTCAATATTATAAATATGAAAGTTTGTGAGGATGGATGGATGGATGTTTGTTACTCTATCACGCCAGAACGGCTGAAAAGATCTGGGTGAAATCTGCCATAGAGATAGATTATAGTCTGGAACAGAACATAGGTTACTTTTTATCCCGAAAAAATGAATGGTTCTCGTGGAATATATTTGTTTTTATCTAGCGACGAACCCGAAGCGAAGTGCGAGTGAGTCGCTAGTAGCTACTAAATAAATCTATTCACAAACAGAGAAAAAAAAGACATTAAAGATTTTTGTGCTTGCCCATTTATATATTGATACAAGCAAAATCCGTGGCTACGCCCGCGTTTAATCTACAAAAAAGCCTTTGGCGTTATACAGAGACTCACCCTCACTTCGCTCGGGTTCGTCGTTATGTAATATTGTTCATACAAGAACACTAAAATCACGATAAAACAATAAGGGGTTGGGGGTAGGAAGGTGAAAAATAATTTACGACCTATTCTCATACCTACTAAATATACAAAAAAAATTAAAATCGTTCGAGCCGTTTCTGAAGAGTGCGACCACAAACACCGTGACACGAGATATATTTTATATATTAGATGATATATGTATACCTTTATTGGTTACTTCGTACATAAAGCTTTCAATATCTATATCAATCAGCACATTCTAAACTTCAAAGGCAAGCATTAGAGACTTAGTTCAGTTATCTGTTATACGTGAAACGTACGCGTTCCTATTTATTTTATTTATTTATATTTACATATAAAATGTTGAAAATAATTTCTATGTTTTTATTAGGTGAGTTGACTTTCTTTGATAAGTCATGATAAAGTTATTTATGCCTTTTTTATTAAGTGTGCACTTTTTAGAAAACCAAATAGTATATATCTCAAACTTTTAAAATAAATCCAGAAAAAATAAAGAGTTATCACAAATATGATACCTATGTACGGAAAGTTCAAAAAGTAATTACTGTGAAAAGTAATTATATTTTATTTTAATGTAATTAATCTAAAACCAATTATAAAAATAATTTTTAATTTTAAATTATAAAATTTATTACTAAAAAACGTATTATCGACTTAAAAATCAACAATTAATTAATCCCGCCATTTCCTGTTTATTTCGGACAAATTTAACTTTTCAGCTCTCACAATGGTACTGTGCCAGCATGACAGAGATTTCGCGTACTATCATGTATTACATCTCCCTCATGACCCACCTCTATATCCGGTGTTTGATAGACCGCCACTTACTCGGTTCTCTTGCGAGGGTAGAACTAGAGGATACTACGCGGACGTGGATAGTGGATGTCAGGTAACAAAAGATTATAAATCTTATAATATTAAATCCTTCTTTCATTTCTTGCAATTCTTGTTTGTTGTGTACTAGCGACTCACCCTCCCTTCCCTCGGGTTCGTCACTAGCTTGCTTCCCAATACAAACTTTCATCCCCATTTTCACCCCCTTAAGGGATGATTTTCGGGATACAATTGTATCCTATGTCCTTCCCAGGGTCTCAAACTATCTTCTTACCAAATTTCATCTAAATCAGTTCAGTAGATCCAGAGATTACCTCCTACAACGTTACAAACTCACAATCTTTACCTTTTTATAATATTAGGATATATATATATATAAACTTATATATATAATATATATATATATATAAGTTTATTTCGTGTATCTCCAAAACGGCTCTAGATCAAATTGTGTATTTATATAATTGTTTTTGCTTTTAAATTTATTTTTATTGGTATCTTTTCTGAAAAAAACCCGCAATTTTTATATCTTCCGAAATCCGAAGAAATATAAAAAACGCCGGTCGACCAGGTACTATAAATTATATACATATAGATATCAGATATCTGGCATGATAACAAACCTCTGCGTAGGATTGCAATTTACGGAAGCTGCTTGAAATTCTACGGGTAATTCATATTTAAAAACGATAATATACTCCTGATATCTCAGAAGTACAAGTCTCACTCAATCAACACATTTTTTCATAACCTTTTTAACTTTAGTTATAGAACCTTTATAGTTTCGTCGTGTTCGCCAGTCATGCTACGAATTCAAATTCAAAATATTTTATTCAGCATTAAATTATTACATTTTCTTACTAACGCCTTAAGTCTATTACCAGTTCGGAAAGAGGCCTCAAACCTGAGAAGAACTGGCGAAAGAAACTCAGCGGAACTCTCAGTCCGCAAGTCCGACTCAAAATTTTCCGAATTGTAATATGATTTTTTTATTACATAACTCTAATATTACACCTTTACATTTACAGGCATACCATTTTTGCTGGCATCGGCATTTAGTTAGCACAGATCTATGTAGCAATGGGACGTTATTCAATGAACAGTTCCAGGTACTGGATTATAGTGACTTATCTATACATATAATAAAATTCTAACTTAGCCGAATCTGTACATGAAATAGTTTTTGGAAAATCTTATTGAAAAAACATTATTATCAATACAGGGGCCGAACCCATAGTTGTTAGAATTTTTGACTGTCTGTCTGTCTGTCTGTTACCGCATCACAGATAAACCACTGGAGGGAATTTGATGAAATTTCAACATATAGGATTCTTTTTACCGCGAGAAATGTCTCATTTCTGTTAAAAAATACAAAAACTACAATGTAAGCGTATACCAATATATAAAACCTAAGAATTTAGTTTTTGGTCATCTGAACGCGGGCGGAGCCGCGGGCAGTGCTAGTTACTTATATGTAAATATCTTTCAGTGTCGACTACCTGACCAATGTTAAGCTCATATAGGTATTTGAAAAAAAATCTC
Source organism: Brenthis ino (assembly GCA_921882275.1). Lineage (NCBI taxonomy): Eukaryota > Metazoa > Arthropoda > Insecta > Lepidoptera > Nymphalidae > Brenthis > Brenthis ino. The sequence goes on from OV170231.1 coordinate 22,676,218, forward strand.
AAATAGCTGTTAAATATTTTTTTCTGTATCCGTATTGGTTTGAAAACGCAGGAGTATTACAGACACTTTCGGGTATCGAGAATCCGGGTGAAAGTAACATAGGCTATTTTTTATACCTGAAAAAAAAGATTCCGCATGATATATGATAACAAATGAACGGCCGAATTGATTTTAATGATACTTTCTGAAACAGATGGAGGTGGAAGGAAATATTATTTGTATATTGGTCGATAAAAGTCAAAAGGACACTACTTTAAACCGATATTCTGTGTTTTTTTCAGAGTGTGGTATTTCCTAGGTCAATCGGTATCATATCTATTGACTATCGAGTATACATACTTCTTTATATACTCTCCCATGTAATAAATACAGTGCATTAAATAAATCTTCAATGAATAAATAACTATATTCAAATTTGATGACCGTTAGGCTCAGTTTGTAATGACCCTACTTGCTTGGTCGCGGGTTCGAGTCCCGCTGGAGGCATTTATTTGTGTGACGAGCACGAATGTTTGTACTCCAGTCTTGGGTGAAATTATGTAAAATACATACATATTTAAGTATTTATAATCTGTATGTAACACATAAATATTTAAATATTTGAATATTTAATATTTTAATATTTATAATATGTATGTATTTAATGCTATATTTATACGAGTATGTGTAGTGTATCAACTATCTGGTATCTATAATTCAAGCCTCGTAGCTTACCATGGAACTAGATGGTGTCGTGTGTTAATGTCCCAACATATTTATTTATTTATTTACATTTCATTTTCAGGTATGCGACCACTTCTACAATGTACGCTGTGGATCTCCCTACGAAGACATGTGATATATGTATTTGTTCCTTTATGAAATTATAGTATACATAAACATATTATCGTTTTCTATTATTCTCTCACACTGTTTCATTTTTGAACAACGTTATCTTATCTTTTATTCTTATCATCTCCTAAGCGGCAGGGACGATTTTAATTATATTTTTTGTGTATTTTCGAGTGGGTCCCTGCAAGGTTTGAATACAGAAATGGATACTGTAGGTGGCGCTGCAGTCGGTGTGTCACTAAATTTTAATAAAGGACTCCATTTTCCGAGCAATAAATAAATTTAAATTGTTGATTAAATAAAATGAAAATCGATGTATGTATGTATGTTTCCTATGGACTCCAAAACAGCTGGAGCAATTTTAATGAAATTTTCAGGTTATCTTCAGATTAGCCCAGCAGGTGATTCTGTGAATTTTGTTAGTGATCGAAAGTTTGGACTCGGGCGAAGCTGCGGGTATTGCTAGTGTAAATATAAATTCTTTAATCGCAGGAGGAAAACACGAACAAACGTATGACGCAATATGTATTATGTAAAAATATGATGAGGACCTACGATGAAATTAGTCAGGTTTTTCAGCATCTAGAGAGACACATGTCCCTATACATTATAGCAGATGCTTAGCTTTAAGATGATAGTGCTGTTTGTTTTAATAGTGTACATTTTACAAAGCATCCAAGGATATGCAGGTTTTGCAGGTATTTAGTTGTTTAATTACGAGAACACTAAACTAATATTCCCCTTCGTTTTCGTTTGGTTCCCCTTCGGGTTCGTCCGTAGGTATGTTTTAATGGATAGTAAGGAATAGATTATATATATATGATTATATGTATGTATGTATTCAACCCTTTTTAACGTCCCACTGCTGGGCACGGGCCTCCCTTCAATACGAGGGGGATCAGGCCATAGTCCACCACGCTGGCCAAGTGCGGGTTGGCGGACTTCACATGTTTTTCGAAAACTTGCTAGGTTCTCTCATAGATGCAGGTTTCCTCACGATGTTTTCCTTCACCGTAAGACAAGTGGCAATCATGTTAGAAATGATTCGCACATGAAAATATCAGAGGTGCGAGACCCGGGATTTGAACCCGCTTCACTCGGTTTCCCAAGCGAGCGCGTTACCACTGGGCTACCACTGCCTATATGATGATGATGATGATGTTCTCCCGGCCGATTCCGACCACGGCGGCCAATCTCATTGAGACTAGCCAACTACGCAGTAGATATTATAGTGCACAAGTGTACGCGCAGACACAACGTGCACTCTCTATTCCTGTCACTCTCATACTCCGGTGGGACGACTGCTCGACACGACCAGTGAGAGTTAAGGCACAGGACCGACGGCTTTACGTGCTCTCCGAGGCACGGGGGTGAAACACCGCCAACTTCCCAACTCCGGGCTGTTACTGAGGCTTACTATACAGAAAGACTCAATAACTAAAGTTGGCCCGACCCGGGATTCGAACCCAGGACCTCCGAGTGTGCAGCCGTACATGCTAGCCACTACACCACCGAGGCAGTTAAAACTGCCTATATACTATATATATATACAGGGTCATTTTTAATTTACTGAAAACCTTTTGGGAATATACTATTTACATCATAACAATAACATCTGTAAGAAAAAAAAAATTCTTAAATTTTACAAAAATGAAAGTATTTTTTTAGTTCTGATGAAAAATAAGTGCTTTTTAAGTTAGTTTAACTAATATAAGTTATTTTTTAGTTTGTAGGGTTCCCAAATATTCCTTAATTATATAGCTGAAATATGGATAATAGAAGGGTAGTCATATCATCGAGGTTTAATTGTTTAAAAAATTCGATTATTCTCATACAAAATTTTCAATGTTTTATACCCCTTTAGGCGTAGAATTTTCAAAAATAAATTTTGTTATAAGGAACTGCCATTTTGCAGTTTGCCGATTTCAAGTTAGCAGTATTTATACTTTCTAAAATTTAAAGAGAGAGAGAGACAAGCATTTCGCTTTTACATATGTAAACGCTGGTTATACCTATATAGGTATATATATACTAGTATTGCCCGCGGCTCCACCCGCGTTCAGATGACCAAAAACCAAATTCTTAAGTTTTACATATTAGTATACTCTTACATTGCAGTTTTTGTATCTTTTCTCAGAAATGAAATATTTTCCTGCAGTAAAAAGTATCCTATATGTTGACCCGGATAACCAGCTACCATTATACCAAATTTCACCAAAATCCTTTCAGTGGTTTTTCCGTGATGCGGTAACAGACAGACAAAAATTCTAAAAACTATAGATTCGGCCTCTGTATCGATAATAATGTCTATTGCAATCAGATTTTCCAAAAAATATTTAATGTACAGATTCGGCTTAGTTAGAATTTTCTTATATATATATATATATATATATATATATATATATATATATATATATATGTACATCGGTAGAACAGTAAATAAGGAAAATACGTTTGTGGTTTATGGGAATTTATGATTTTAATTGTTTACTTTAACCATACTTCTGATATCAGTTGTAAAATAATATGAGGACAATAATAGAAGGAACAAACAGGTCTCTCAAGAGTAATAAAATAACAAAAAAAATTTTTTTTCTTTCAGCCTTGTAGTAATATGTACAATTCAAGAACATGTTCTAGAAATAATTTTGTACTTGAATATTTCTTCAAACTTCAATACATTGAGATTTTATTATTATTGCTTTAAATAAAATTCCAGTCTTCACCTTCTAGCGACAATAAGAAGGCACGCAATGTTTTTGCTCAGGGTATAAAAGTAAATTATCGATTTTTCAGGTCCAAATCGCGACAAAATTGTAGCATGCTACTACACAAACTGGGCTATGTACAGAAATGGTGCGGGGAGTTTCGACATCTCTAACATAGATGCTTCCCTCTGTAGTCACTTGATCTATGCGTACGTAGGTCTCGACGAAAAATCTTTTGTAATTAAAAGTCTTGGTACGTTAATATTGCAAAATTGTAAATGAATGAACTTATATGGTGTTTATATTCTGGAGAGCTTAAACTTAGTTACTTGTTATTTTTTAAGTATATTTATATATCTAAGCTATTTTGATAATTTCTGAAAATCCTTAGGATTTTCAAACTTTAGGGGTATTTTTTAATTGGATTTTTTATTTTACAATACATTTTGAAAAATCTTCTGACACAGGCAGATTTTATATTTCGGTATGGTCGCTTGATAGGTTTCTTTTAAATTAATATTTGTAGTTTATCAATTTTTGGCAGATCCGAAGCAAGATTTAGACGAAGATGGTGGAAAGGGAGGGTTTAAGAGAGTAGCTGCTCTTAAAGAACAACATAAATATCTTAAAACTATCGTTTCTATTGGAGGATGGAATGAAGGATCGATAAAATACTCTAAAATGGCAGCCAATCCAAGATTAAGAAGTATATTTGTAAAAAGCGTTGTCAAATTTTTAATGTAAGTTTTGTCTGCACAAAAGTTTATTTGATTGATCCTGACGTCAAATTGTAAAAGACATACAAAGCCTCATCAATATCGACCAGAAGAATAAAGGGATATATAGGATAGGGAATCCCTAAAGTGTATGAACTATTTTTTTTTCAATCTAAGGCCATGCATTCTACAAATACGAGTTTATAATGAAGGCTACCTACAATTTAATATGAAGCAAGGATCACGAAGTACATTTTCAATATGAAATTAAAGCAATACAATTTATTTAAAAATCCAATGTTAAAAATTACACAGAACAAAAGAAAGACGATTTTCCAGCAAAAATAAATAGGTGATCAATAGAGCCTATACCTACACAATTCTGAGATATGGTTGGATTTACGTATATAAATATGTGCCTAATATATTTATGTGTAATATTCTCAAGGCGTATACATTATAGTTTTAATTATAAATATATATTGTTTAATTTAGCACTCACAAATTCGATGGTCTAGACTTGCATTGGGACTGCCCAACAAAAAGAGGTGGAATTCCCGAGGATAAGACGAATTATGTCAGTTTAATCAAGGTAAATTATAATAACCTAGCAACTTATTCTAGCTTGGCTTTTTTTTCTTTCAAAACTTTGTGTAAAAACATAATAGAAAGCAAAAATGAGAATATTTTTTTTGGCTTTCATTCTTATTTGCTGTTTTACAAAAGCTGGAGAGAAAGAAGTGTAGGATACGTATAATTAAAAAAAAGTTACTTCAGACATATATTTGGGAGACATATACTACGCTATGTTCATTTATAGTCCAATAACTAAAATGAATCTAATATTTTCATTTTAAATTTACAGGAATTATCAGAAGCTTTCGAACCTAAAGGCTTTATCTTAATGGGTTCTCTCAAGAGTGGTCCAGAAGAAATGGCCTCCATTTACGATTTAGTTTATGTAAACTTTTATTTCGACTTCATGAACATAATAGCATATGATTACCACGGGCCTTGGAACGGTGTTGTGGGTCCCAATGCACCTTTACATGGAAATAGTGATAATGATGTTTTAAGTGTGGTGGGTTTTTATAATATTAATTCACTTTTGCGGTGCTCGTGTAGCTCCACTCCTAAGGATCTCAGCGTGATGTTGATAAACAGATACAAAGTTCTTAAATAGTAGGCTATATAATTCAAGAAGAAGCGCGTTTACACTAAAAATAAACCCCACCCCCAACACAATAAACCTTCTTTTCATCTAGGCTATCTCAATGAGCGTAAACACGATATCTCTGCAATTAATTAGTAAAGAATTGAGTATCTTGCAGATTCCAGATGACGCTGCAGCATCAGACCAAGGTTACCATATCATTGCCATGTCATTAAAGTAACGGGATAGCCAGTTTGGAATTATTTGGATCTTTGGAAGTTATTTATATCTTTTTACCGTCTAGAAAAGAGCTGATATCTAAATAGCTGAACAAATATTCTGATTCTTTATGTCTGATTTATAGCTAAGAACATGAACACTTGATTTATAGCTTGTTGACGTCAGCTTTCAAACAAAAAAAACTTAATTAAAATCAGTTTAGCTGTTTGGGCGTTACGTTAAACTTATAAGTCCACTATTTTTGCGTCGGAGCGAAAAATAGCAAAAAAGTTGAAAGTCAAATCATATATTTCTTTCTAATTCTAAATAAATTTCATAAGAAAGGATTTATTTTTTCAGGAATATTCTGTTAAACATCTACTAGCAAATGGATTAACACCAAGCAAAATAATTCTCGATATATGCACGCATGGAAGGACATTTATTTTTAAAAATCCCGGTGTCAAAAGCGTGGTTTTTGGTGAAACGGAAACTAAATTTTCAGGTTTCGCTTCAGAATTCAGCGGTGCCAAAGGATTTATAGGATACAATGAAGTAAGAATTGCCTTTTGTATTTAGCTCTTTTTACGTTCACCACGCTGGCCAAGTGCGGGTTGGCGGACTTCACATGTCTTTCGAAAACTTGCTAGGCTCTCTCAGTCATGCAAGTTTCCTCACGATTATTTCCATCATCGTAAGGCAAGTAGTAAAGTATTAATGTTACAAATGATTCGCACAAGAAAATATCAGAGGTGCGTGACCCGGGATTTGAACTCGCATCACTTATTTTCCCAAGCGAGCGCGTTATCATGCTTGTGTCACCATTGCTTATATACTGCCTGTAGGATAGCCATTACATAGCACTTATCCTTTAACCCGAATCTTGTTTTAATTTCGTCCACACAATTTCTTCTTTTTATCTTATAAAATACATTGACTTCAAAATCTAATTGATGAAATTAGCAAATCTTAAATTCATTTAATACTTCAATTTTAAAATTAAACTTTTCTAGATAGTATGTAACTTATGTAATAATTATTTTGACTTAAAAATTGAATGATTTGACATTCTTGCTTCAGAACACAAGTTCTGACCAATTTTGTGGTAAGCTCCTCCATCCGTCATGCTACCCTACGAATAAAAACTATAATAATATAATTTTAAATCAATTGTGCTTTTGGGCCGTCGCGTCGTTCTATTAATTTACTCATCATTTAAAAATTCACTTCATTTCATTTGATAATTTAGCCCTTTTGAAGTTCCATGGTTGGGCTCAGATTTCTTCTCGAAGTGACACAAGCGAGTTCCCTTACAATGGCTTGCATCGCCATATTCGCTAGTGGTGAAAATGATTTGCGACATAAACTAACACTTTCTTTTAATTTGTTAAAAGATACGTTCCTTGATAACTAGCAGCTCATCAGTAATACACTCACATTCTATTTCAGGTTTGTCTAGCAAATGCAAAGAAATCATCACATTGGGTAAAGGAATGGCATGAAGCTTCAAGTACTCCCTACTTATGGAATAATGAGACATTCGTTTCATATTGACCCAAGATCTATTGCCAATAAAGTCAAGTAAGTATAAAAAAGCATCATCATCACCCTGCCATTTCCCAATTACTCGGGGTCGGTGCAGTACATCTTCCGAACGGCTGATAGGATTTGGCAAAAGTTTTACCGACCGGCTGTCTGCCTAATATCAACCCTCTTTGTTTGTGCTATTGTTTATATATGTAAGTATAAAATAGCATATAGGTTACTATAGAAATAGCTTATTAGATTTGTTATTAGACGTTTTTATTGTTCTTCTGAGATTGCCTTCACATATATTTTTTTCAATAGGTTCGCTATGGACCACGGTATTGGTGGTTTCACCGCTTGGAGCATTACTACTGATGACTTCAGAGGCGAATGTGATGATGAGTTAAACACTTATAGAGATTATGTTAAACGGTACAATAAAATATCTGATCAACCAATATTAAAAGAAGCATTGGTTAACTTACAAAAAGGTAATTTCATTTGGATATTATTAAAAAAAACTGGCACTTAATTAGAATTGATAGAATATAATGATATTTTGTTCAAATCTTTAACCTTTACAAACGGACTTAGCACATAATGTCGGCTTGTTCCTCTGGCTATCATCATAATACATACTTTACTCTTCATTTCTTCCTTTTATTCCGAAAATATTGAGCCCATAATATTGGAATATATATAGGGACCGCTTATGCTTCATGGGCAAACACACACCGAAAAAAATTCTTTAGAATTCATTATATGTACTAAAATTAAACTAAAACCATTTCAGTTGACAATACCAGTGAATTTTACGATATAAAAAACGACAAAGTACATCTTCGATTACCTCAACGAAAATTTTTAAAATTCCCTCTTCTAAGAACAATCCATGATGCTACAAACCTGGCTCTAGAAGAGGCTAAAGTGTTAAGTGAAATGCAGAGATTAAGAGGTCAGACACGATCCTCATCATGTACAAGGTCTTTTACAGAAGTTTGTAACTATGCAGTGTAAGTTAAAGTGACAAAAATTTGTTTATTTAACCTTGTATTTGATTGTATTTGGTTGTATTTGTTCACTCGGAGTTTTTAGCCAAAATTATAATTTTCTTATAAAAAAAACTAGAAACTTAAATAAATACAAAAAAAACAATAGTACAAACAAACTTTTTATCCGACCAGGATTCGAACCCCGATACCTGTGATTGTCAATCTTGCGCCTTGGCCGCTTGACCACGATTCTTATGTCCGATAGTGCGAAATTAGTGGCCATATTTTGCGTGGAATAATGCAAAAGAAAATCGCATGAAAACTCGAAAACACGCATTTTCCAAGACATAAAACTAATCTAGATCGACTTTTCGCCCCCGAAAACTCCCACATATCAAATTTCAGCGAAATCGTTAAAGCCGTTTCCGTGATCACCGGTATAAATAAATAAATATACCAGAATTGCTCGTTTAAATATATTACAGATAGATGAAAATAATTATTACTATAAATAAAAAAAGATATTGTAATATCAATTTTGTATAAATTATTATTATATTTATTCTGTGATGAGCACGAATGTTTGTACTCCAGTCATGGGTGTTTATATTTATAATATGTATGTATGGTATGGTATGGTATGGTATAAAACGGGCTTGTTTCCGCAACTCTAATATGTATGTATTTAAAGTTATATTTATATACTATATCAACTATATCTAACAACTAACTAAATCTTAATTTGGCTCAGTTTGTAGTGACCCTGCTTGCTGTGCCAATGGTCAAGGGTTCGAGCCCCCCTGGGGGCATTCATTTGTGTGATTAGCACGAATGTTTGTACTCCAGTTATGGGTGTTTATAATATGTATGTATTTAGAGTCATTTAAGTGTGGTGTATCAACTATCTGGTATCCATAACAGAAGCCTCGTAGCTTACCATGGAACTAGATGGTACTGTGTGTTAATGTCCCAACAAATGAATTAATAGGTAACTTTTTGAGTGATTTGAAATCGATTTATTTTTTTGTAAAAAATTAATCATTATTTTCAGCGATAATTTACAAGCAAACACGATAAGATAGAAGAGGTTTATTGAAAGCAAAGAAGAAAGAAGCTCGATAGACATGTCAATCCTGTATGAGTGGTTACTCCTATAATTAACAATGTTTTAGAATGATGAAAAAAAATAGATAAATTAATTTAATTATCATTTATTTTTTCTGTAATAAAAATATCAATATTGAATTATTATTATTTATTATGAATTAAATGTTTTTATTTCACTTTTACAAAAAAAACTAGCAACTAACTCTCGTTTCGCTCGGGTGCGTCTTTAGGTATGTTTTAAATAGTTAAAAATAGTTATTTTGAGTGTCCCTTAGGAAATACACACATGTTATCGTTGACTTTTCTGTAGGCCTTTTTAAAACCTACAATTTTCTAATACATTGTTTTGATGTATCTCTTAAACTTTAACAAGGGTAGCCAGTAAGCGTACAAAAACAGTTTTTTCGATAAGCCACCTTTAAAGTTCAGCCGTCTTATACAAAATATATATACAAACCTTTCTCGTTTATCGCTCATTCTAGTAGTAAAAAGTAACTGTTAAAATTTACGTGTTTGAGACGAAGTAAACGCAGAAAGAGACAGGCCGACAGCGATTTTGGTTTATCCTTCCTGCAGACAGGTATAAGTATAAGTACTTGACCTAAATTTTGCATTTTCCAATGAAAATAAGAGATTTTACCACATGAAATTTTTAAATATGTTAATTTTTAACCCCTCTAATAGTGTTTTTGTATAAAATAAATAATCGAAATTTTTATGTGAAGGAAAACTCGACCGAACCACCAGTAGTGATGTTTTCCTTTGGAATGAGAGATTTTCCTATAGTAGGAAGAATTGCTAAATGTTGATTCGAATAATAAGCTTTCGCTACACAACATTTAGGTTAAGTCCATTCTGTACCTTATGAGCTTTGTCGCTGATTGTCACAAGGGAGACGAAATCAATGGAATTTACACTGATTTCAGCAGCGCGATCTACAAAGTTGGTCATACTAATTTTGCTGAACAACTGAAGCTAAATGGTATTTATGGCTCTCTATTGATGTGGTCCGGGTCGTACTTACTGAATAGATATAAAGTACTCCGTGTTCGGAATCGATATCGGTATTCGGTAGTGTACGGATTCGAATCCACATCTTATATTGCCAAATCCGGAGTACAACAAGGATCTCATCTTGGACCCTTTCTGTTTCTTATATTTATTCAATTACATGCCACTTAAATTAAAACATGTAAAATTTCTTTGTTTGCTGATGGTTACCCAATAACTTAAGATTGTTTCTGAATAGGAATATAAAAAAGTCGCAGTTATATATTGTATGTATATATCAAACCGATAATAGTCGGACCGATAATATATTTATTATTTTTCCAATTTTGTCGGAAGAATCGACGCTTCGAAATAGTAAAGGATAAAATTGTTTAATAGATATATATTTAAAAAATATATTAAGTACAAATCTACAGTGTCTTTTTTTAACGTTGGGAAATGCATTTAGGCATACCACCTGCATACATACAGGTGGTTACGAGGAACTTACTGGCAAAGCCAGTTAGTTACACTACCCACTAAAACCCGTGACCTTCCCCGTCTTAATGGGGCGTCGCAGGATAACTTACGCACTGAACCACGACACGGCACGTCTTTGTAAGCAGACCACAACAACCAAGGGATTGCTCCAACAGTCCACTTTGTTTTCAGAGAAGTATCAGAAACAATTCGCATGACCACCACCCACAGAAGTGGGCCACCTCCCAGCGCGTTTCTTGGCTTCGCGCCCGGCTATATTGGCGGATGCTAGTGATTTCTCACACCACGACAGGGTGACAGGACGTGTATCTACTAAATCCCTTTTAGTGTGGAATAAGTCGTTAAAATATCCAGATTATTACTTTGTTATTCAGATTATTACTTTACGTTTGTCATAAATTAGATTTAGAAATTGTTCTATAATTAAGATTTTTTTACTAACAAAAAAAGATTCACGTACAAAAAACCGTTAAGCAAAATAAATACGCTGCCAACAGTACAGTGTTATGTCGAAGTGGAAGGGGCATTTAACGTCTTTGAGGTAAACCAACTACAATGTATTGAATACCCTTAATTCCTCTTCACTACATATATGATTATCATTACAAGACATGCTGTTTTGCTATCTTTTAGATTTTTGAAGAAAATATCAACAAGTTACTAACACTTAACTTCTTCTTTAATATAATATATTATACTTGTATTGTATTTATATACATACTTGTAAGTTGTATATTGTATTTGTATACTAACTTCATACTTATACATAAATATTATGACACATTAACATAACGAGAATAATCGTTGAAACTAGTTAGTTTGTGAACATCCAAGAGGACACTTGTTCTCACATTAAAAATAATCATTCAGTAAAATGAAAGTGGTATATTTTTTTATAGTGTATTTTTTGCATAGAAGTCAAGGATATAATGGTTCTGCAGGTTAATATTATATGAATATTATTTATAGTTTTGAGGTTATCTCTTTGTTGCCAAATAAAGATGAAACCAACCATCTATAGGTAGAGCAATTCATTCAACCTTGTGCCAAGAGCCAAAAAATAATAATAACATATTTAAATCAAATAATAATAAAAATATATTTGGTCAGTATTATATATTTATGGACAAAAAATTAAGTTGTTTACAACAATATATTATTTTTAGAGTATTGTATCATAGTTACGATATACCTACTATATTGTTTTCTACTTTTTTTTTGTTGCCTGTGTCAATTTAAACGTAATGGTTGGATGGATAGAGTATAATTTTTAATAAATTTAAATATATTAAGTTTATTTGTTTTTATAGTACGTTTTAAATAGATATAAATAGTTATTTGCCAACGTTAGTCGTATATTTTTTTTTATTAATAATATTGACAAATATTGACATTAATATTTATACGATTCTAACGTCACTCAATTGTTTTGCCTTCCCGGAACCTCTCCACTAACACTTAAACTTTATGGTATGGTATTAAAGTTCAAATTGACTTTTAAGTATTATTACGAATCTTTTGTATGGGAGTATAGAAAAGTGTTGTTTTAGACATTTTTTTCAGGCAATGTTTTACATTTTTCTCTCCGTAAGAACTATTCTCGTACTTCAAGGAATATTCTAAAAAAAGAATTAGCGAAATCGGTTCAGCTACCCTCGAGATTTGCGCTTACCAACACATTCAGCGATTCATTTTTATATTATAGAAGATTATATAAATTAAGGAAAAAATTATATTCGTAAATAATGTGATTATTAAGATCGAATCTTAAAAATAAAACATTACCAACATTAAAAAAACTTATGTCAAAATGTTCATTGGACACGTTCTTCTCTGTTCCAACAACATTACAAAAATATTTAAGATTATTTTGTGTAATGTATAATTAAAAATCAATATATACAAAAAGACCAATTTTTAATGTAAAATATTGTTTTCTGTAAAATTAGACAACCGAAAAACACTTCGAATATATATTTTTTATTTTCGTGAAACTCATTAGGCAGGTAGGTGCCTTTACCTCGTCCCACTTCATAGATTATACACAGCTGTCTCATCAAATTCACACTATTGAAAATTGAAACTAAACTTTGATTCATATGGCTATAAAAAGAAAAAAACAGTAATATAAAATGTTTTTAACATGATTTCTGTTGCTTTTAAGCATGTACTTCACACATTTTTTAAAATTATTAAATAAAAAGCATTGATCCTCTTATTAAACAATATACATATTTGTAGATAGAATTAGAATCATAATTCAAAAGACTGTTTACTTTTCAATTTGTGTTAAGTTTATATGAATTATGTATAAGGAAAATATATTTGCGGTTTTACCTCAGATAATTTTAATAATTATAATTTACCTTAAATCGCAGATGACATAATACTATACTAGTTCAAGTACTCTTCCATTCCGCCCCAATGTGTGTTCATATTCTCGTAGTGGGGAAGCTCGTTAGCGTCCGGTAATCCAGCTGGGCTTGAAGCCAAGAAACGTACTGGAAATGACCTGAATGGACTTATTTTTCGCTTTGTTTGCTCAAAAAAGGCTCCTTTGCACTGAATGAGAGTAGACTACACTACGAAGTATTTTTCTGTTAACTTTGAATAAGGGATTTCTGTATTTTTAACATCAATAGTTTTGAAGAAATGAAAGGCAAAAAGAGACGGAATATATATTTGTATATCCCGTTTATATTTTTTCAATCCGTTATTTTTTAATTTTCTAATTTGCTTTCTACCTATCTAAATGGATCAAATTCAAAAAAAAATCATTATTTATACTTATACTACGCCACGTATTGCGTTACCAATAGGTACTTGTAAAGGTACGGACATTCAACTTTTTCCCGTTAACGATCTCGTATATCATAAAAATAAAAAAAACCCGACTGCGTAAAAACGAATTAAAACATGGAAAAAAGTTACGGAAAGAACATATTATTATTCTGTGGGATACAATTATGTACATTGTACCGTTAGCAAAAATCGCAGTAAGTGCAAAACATAATATATATCTCTTTGCAGGTCCTAATCGAGACAAAATTGTTGCGTGCTACTATACATCTTGGGCAGCGTACAGACCTGGTCTTGGAAGCTTCGATATCTCTGATATAGAACCCACTCTCTGTAGTCACTTGATTTACTCGTTTGTAGGTCTCGACGAGAACTCTTTTAAAATTAAACATATTGGTAAGTCGTTCTGTTTTAATTAAAAAAAAAATACGAATAGAGTGAAATTCTCGTCATTATTTTGCTAGTTTCAAGAGAAAAATGTTACATTAATTAATCTGTATATATATATATATATATATATATATATATATATATATATATATATGTGCATATGTATATTATTATCAATAAAAAAAGAAAGGAAAAAAGAAAAGATTGTTGATGTCAGACAGACCGATCAGCAGTATGGAAGATGTACTACGTCGACCAAGTATCAAGGATCACGGACTATTTATAAGAACTATCAACGATAACATTCTTGATAGTCCGAAAAAGGTTTTTAAGGAAAATAATGAAAAGTTTAAAAGAAAAATTGGCAAATTTGAAAGAAATTGAAAGTAGCTTTTAGTGCTTCTACTTCTGGCACGTTTGTATGAACTCAATTTACGCGCTTTATTCAAGACCAGCATTGCCCGTGACTCCGCCCGCGTTCAAATGACCATAACCAAATCCTTAGGTTTTACATAGTATACTCATAAATTGGAGTTTTTGTATTTTTTCTCAGAAATGAGACATTTTTCCGCGGTAAAAAGTATCCTATATGTTGACCTGGATAACAAGCTATCACCATACCAAGGTTCATCAAAATACCTTCAGTGGGTTTTCTGTGATGCGGTAACAGACAGATAGACAGACAGGCAGACAGACAAAAATTCTAAAAACTATAGATTCGGCCCGTGTATCGATAATACTGTTTATTTCGATGAGATTTTCCAAAAAATATTTAATGTACAGATTCGGCTTAGTTACAATATTATTATATATATAGAATAGATTTGGACAAAATAATGTGTGAGTAATAGTGTGTCGATATGGAATAGGTACAACGTTTCTGCATCATAAGAAACCAAAACAATTCTTATCTACCAGGCTATATAGATTTTTAGAAGTATACAATATCCTATTGGTTAAAAAAAACCTACTTCAAAAAACACTAAAAAGTAAAAATAAATGAGTGGTAGTTTACTATAGATACCTAATCAGCAATTTATGAAGTCAGTGTGGTTTAATTTGTATCGACTGGCACCGACTTCATAACAATCCAACAAATGATAGTTACCCAAAAATTATTGTCGCACGAATATATCTTAAATATCCGATTAATTTATCCAAGGAATATACACTTCGATAAAATTAATAATATGTATTTGAATATCTAATGCCTTACGGTGAAGGAAAACATAGTGATGAAACCTGCATGTCTGAAACAACCTAGTAAGTTTTCAAAAGACATGTGAAGTCCGCCCGCACTTGGTCAGCATGGTGGACCATGGCCTGATCCGCCTTGTATTGAAGGGAGGCCCATGCCCGGCAGTTTGACGTTAAAAATGGCTTAGTTCATAAAGTTTGATTACTATAGCCTATTCGAATGAACCTTCGTTAGAAATTGATATTGCTATATTGTTAAAGAAATAATATTTTTATGCCTTCTTCAATTTTTAACAGATCAATGGCAAGATTTAGAAAAAGATGGTGGGAAGGGAGGCCTCAAAAGAATCGTAGCTCTAAAAGAAAAACATAAACATTTAAAAATTATTGTTTCTATTGGAGGATGGAACGAAGGATCAGCTAAATATTCTAAAATGGCAGGAGATCCGAAGCTAAGAAATGTATTTGTAAAGAGCGCTGTAAATTTTTTAACGTGAGTATAATTTTTTATAGAAGCAATTTTTGCATGTTTAATTCATAGTTCCATTTTAATTCCATCAATTAAAACATAGACTGATAGTAATCAATAACCAACATAATATAGCTAGCTAAATATATTCCTACTTGTCTATTTTTTTTAAATTTTGTTTTGAAATTAAGTCCGAAGTATACTTGAAGTATTTTTTTCATTTAGCATCCATAACCTTGACGGTCTTGACTTATTTTGGGATCATCCAACAAAAAGAGGTGGAGTACCCGAGGATAGAAACAATTACGTTAGCTTAATAAAGGTAAATAATATAATAAAATAATAAAATAATAATATAATCAAATATACATAATAATATAAATAATAAAATGGTAAGGATATCTTAGTTTTTTAAATGCTCTGAAGTTTTGAACGCGCATTTTAGAGAATGGAGCGTGAATGATAATGATTACAATCATAATTTAGTTTATTTCTCAGCTATTTGTATTTATTCGAAGATCCAGCCAGCGCTATACACTCTATTCTAAACATCTATACATTTAATAAAATAGTAGCAATGTGAAATCTGTACATGAAAGACACCTTTTAATACAGGGAAATCTTTTATTCTCACGGAAAAACACAATATCTGACCCTGTCGAGTCGTTCTTAGAAATTTAAAATTCATATGGCTGACGCTGGCTTAATCTTAAGAAGATCTTCAAATCAATGTAGTAGAAAATTGTAACTCTTAAAAAGGCCTATAGAAAAGTCCACAGTACCATGTCTATCTCCTAAGGTACACTTGCAACAATTATTTTTGTCTGTCTGTCTATTTGGGAACGCATCACGATAAAACCACTGGACAGTTTTGATGAAATTTGGTATAATGATAGCGGGTTATCCGAATGAATATATAAGATTCTTTTTACTGCCGGAAAATATCTCATCTCTGAGACTAACCGTTAATTACGTTACCTAAGGATGAACCCAAGCGGAACGAGGGTGCGTGGAGATCACTCTCTCTCTCCTGCTCTAGATCCCTAGTGCATGGCATATCTCTATTTGTTTCGACCAGCAACAATTCAGACAATTTTTCTAACTGAAATACTACCACTGCACTATGTACAAAACAAGAATATTTTATATTACAGGAATTGTCAGAAGCCTTTGAACCTAAAGGTTTTCTATTAACGGGATCTCTCAGAAGTAATTCAGGTGAAATGAATTCTCTTTATAATCTAGAGCACGTTAACTATTATTTGGATTTTTTGCATATAATGGGCTATGAGTTTCACGGGTCGTGGGACGAAGTTATTGGTGCGAATGCGCCTTTACATGGAAAAGATGAAGGTGATACTTTGAATGTGGTAGGTTTAATGGCTTTTATATTATTCACCATCAAAATATTGTATTTAGACGCAAATGAGTCGCTGATATTAGCCATTATGACAATTAAATTTTTAACATCGAACCACGAATGATTGTTAGAAGAAGAAGAATTAATCTTTTATTTTTCAGGAATATACTATTAAATATTTGCTAAAGCTTGGAGTAACACCAAATAAAATAATTCTCAATTTACCTTTGTTTGGAAAAACATATATTTTGACCAATCCCGGAGTCAAAGGCATTGTTTATGGCGAAACTGCTACGAAGGCTGTTGGATTTTCCGGACCGTTCACTGCTGAAGATGGATTTATGGGATACAATGAAGTATTGCAATGAAACATTTATATTATTAACAATTATTCATTAGTATTAAGTAGTAGTAATTAGTACAACTTTGCCATAGTATTTATTTAGAAGAAAGGAAAGGAAGCAGCGAAATTACAATTCTATACTTAATTATATATAATAATATCCTCCTGGCCGATTTTGGCCACTGCGGTCAACCTCTCTAATACTAGCCAACTGCGCGGGAGATATTATAAGACACAAGTGCACTCTCTATTTCTTTCACTCTCACATTCCGGTGGGACGACAATCGACACTATCCATAAGAGATCAGACGCAGGACTGATGGCTTTACGTATTCTTTAATCCACGGGGTTGAAACACTACCAACTCCCAACTCTGGGCAGTCTACTTTCTCAAAACTTGGCCCGACCTGGAAGATGAACCCAAGACCTACGAATCTGCAGCCCTACATGATAGCCATTTGGCCGCCCAGGCGGTTTCTGTCAATTGTATTTACAAGACAAACATACTATTATTATAAATAGGAAAATTAGGATATATGGATGTCTGGATGTATAAGATGTATGGAAGTTTTTTACTCTTTCACGCAATAACTACTACTAGCTCATATCATCATCATTAGAATATCACATAAGCTACTTTTAATCCCGGAAAAATGCACGGTTCCCGTGGGATAAATTAGTTTTTGTTTTTCCAGAGGCGAACCCGAGCGAAGCGAGGGCGAGCTGCTAGTACTTAATAATTACTATATTGTCTTGTCCGCATGGAATTAGAAAAACATTGCTAACGTTCAACCGCTGAATCTCTGAAAAGCTCTTTTGTCTTGTAGTATTTTTTTTCTTTTAGATATCTTAATTTAATTAGCGTTTATATCTCCAATTAAATTTTTGACAAGAGTTGGATATATTGTACTATTTTATATTGTATATTATATACTAGCAACTCACTCTCGCTTCGCTCAGATTCGTCCCTATGTACGTTTGGTTAGTATAGAATAGATAGACCATAACATATTAGGACATGTATGTACATAGGTATGATGAGTTTTATATCCTAATAGAAATAATTGATTGCCCATACAAACTTTCATTCCCTAATTTCATTCCCTTAAGGGATGATTAGATAAAAGCTATATTATGGGAAGGGACTTCCCAGGATCTCAAACTATCTTCATACCAAAGTTCATCTAAATCAGTTCAGCGGATGTTTAGCTTATCCATTACAAACGAGCATACAAATATACAAAAAAAAAAACATTTTTTTTCTCTTTATAATAGTCGTATAGATTAAATACATATAGGGTATCTACATAAAATTAATGTATCGTAAATTTTAGATCTGCCTAGAATTGGCAAACAAGACTTCGCAATGGGTTGAAGGATGGCATGAACGTTCAAATACTCCCTATTTATGGGATGACGATAGATTCATCTCATATGACAATCCAAGGTCTATCGCTAATAAAGTCGCGTAAGTAAAATATTGCTCAAATGTGAGTTGGACTCTCATATAGAAAGGTTTGGATTGGAAGGATACGTCATTCATGAGCAGAGCATTTAAATAAAAGCTTATTTTAATATTGTTTATTTACTATTAATTATATACTCGCTGCTCAACCATGGCAGATACCTCCTTTTAGTAAATTATACAATGTTTTATCTCAAACTATTATTCTTATATTTAACAGATTTGCTTTGGACCACGGTATTGGTGGTTTCGCAGCTTGGACCATTACAACTGATGACTTTAGAGGCTCGTGCGATGAGGAGATGGACACTTATAAAGATTTTATCGAGAGGTACAATAAAATATCAGACCAGCAATTGATGAAAAGAGCATTGAACAGCTTACTAGAAGGTAAAACTTCTATGTCTTTTTGAGTTAAAGATTTTTACAATTGATTATAGGTATTGAAAAATAAAAACTCCAGCCACATCGTCATATATGTGTATATATATATATATATATATATATATATATATATATATATATATATATATATATATATAATAGCATTTTTAACATACTATGCTAAATATTTCATGAATGCGCCATGTATCATATCCTTGGATAGCTACAACATCTCGGCAAAACAATTTTACATACTATAATATGTAAGTGTTACACGAGCGATGCCGCGTTCAAAGACCATTTATATATTATAATGAAGTATTGTTTAATTTTTCAGCTGGCAATAAAATTGACCATTTTGTAGCAGTTGATGATAAAGTGCGACTTCAACTACCAAAAGCAACATTTTCCAACTACCCTCTCCTAAGAACTATTCATGATGCAACAAATATAGTATTAGAAGGAGCAAAAATTTTAAAGGAGATGGAAAAATTAAAGGGTCAGGCACAGGCAAAGCCACAGACAGATATACAAAAAGACAGAATCCCATGTATAAGGACTTGTACAGAAATTTGTTATTATGGACTGTAAGTTTGAATCATTATTATGTATAACTAGCGACTTACCCGTGCTTCGCTTCAGGTTCTTCCCTAGATAAAAACAAATCTATCCCGCGGGAACCGTACATTTTTTCGAAGTGTAAACTGTAAAGTAACCTTTGTGCTATTCCAGACTATAATCTATTTCTGTGCCAAATTTGATCCAGATCCGTTCAGCCTTTCTGGCGTGAAAGAGTAGCAAATATTCACCCATCCATCCTCACAAATTTTCACATTGATAATATTAGTATTGATCCACACGCTTGCTAAGCCTTGACAAGTCATCACAAATACGAACATGCGGAGCGGGCGGAGGGTTTCCAAGCACTTGTGGCCCTTCCGATCGTGTCAGTTTTTGTGCAAAATCATAGGAAATTTACGGCAAGTGCTTATGATGCATCCACAACGGTTTTACATTTCTAGAGATTTAAATTTTGTGGCAAATAGCAAATGTGTGGACCCGGCATCACTAAATAGTAATAATTTCTTTTTAACTTAAAACTTACTTAATTTAAGCAATACTATTATTATATTATTTTGAAACTTACATCGGTTAATTACGGTGATACATGTAGAGATACTATAAGACCTAGGTTATATTCTAACCTTTGTCTCTTATAACCAAAATAAACCTATATAAGGTCACCTCTTTAAAAAAAATCTTAAGGGTAAAGAGTGCACTTTTTTATGCGCCATATTTGTGCAATACATATTTTTATTACGGAGTGTCTATTCGTCCTTTAATAGGACGAATAAAAAATAAACATTCGTCCTACAGTGGGACGAATAAGAAATAATTAGTCGTCCTTTATAAAATATATAATTATAAGAAACGACGAATAGACTAATAAGTAAGTAGAATAAGTAGCTCGGTGGTTAAGGTTTTTTTTGCATATAGCAACTCCTGCACCTAAAAATCACTTATTTTACATTTTAAAACAAAAAAGTGGTAATAAATACTCGTACAAATCAATAATAGGCAGACGAATAATATATTTTTTAATCGTCCTTATTTTAAGTACGAATACCAACAGCCATTTATAATATTTTTTTAATATGTTATCTTGCGCATGGTTGTGGCCAAAATCGATCTAGAGGACATTATTATTCATTAAAAATTTTATTTTTAGTGTCAACTCAGAAATGAACAAAATGCAAAGGAGCAAAAGAACTATAATAAACTATAAATATGTGAAACCATCCATATTCAAAAACGCACCTCTACTTTAATTTTTTTAAATTATCTAATACTGTATAATTTTAAAGCCAATTTTGTTTAATATATGTTTATTTTATTTCTAAAATGTAAAATTAAAATGTAATTTATTTTTTTGTATTTAGTAATGGGTTTTCTTAAATCACATCGTTCTAAATAACACGAATTTATTATATATTTTTTTATTAAATCGTATCACAATAAAGAGTATTTTCATAAAAAATGTACAATATTTTTTAATCTAACATAATCGTAGATAAATTGATTAGATATAAAAAAAACTCAGATCTAGCGATCACAGATTATAAAAAAAATGTCATTAGTTATCGTTAATTATTCGTTAGTATAAACGTGAATATTGCATATTATCAAGTATCGATCGATCGATAAATGAAGTTATCTACCGATATTTAGAGCAATTTGTCATGTTTTCATAATAATTAAATGTATGAGTATTTTATTAGTTATTTAAAATATATGATAGAAGAGGTTAAATGAAAAAAATATAACTAAGAAACTAGTGCTATAATCTATATTAATAAAAATCAATTGCTGGTCGTTTGACTTGCTAAAACTCAAAAATAGCAGGACCGATTTGAATAATTCTTTTTTTGTTTTGTTGCGCATATGCCAGGGGTGGTTGAATTATGTGAAAAAGTAGGGAATACCCAAAAAAATCAGCTAGAAAATCAAAAAGTTTAGCACTGTTTACTTTGTACCTATGTATATACAGGGTGGCGCAAAAATAATATCATGTGAATGTGCCATATTTTTTGCAAATAGGATCAAATGTCATTATGTTTTGACATCTATGGTGTAGACAGATACAGAATTAGTTGATCATAAACCATGGAGCAATATACATCTGAAGAACGTGAAATTATTGATACCAATCATTTGACCATTTTTTGGTATGTTGTTTAAAGCAGCGTGAATTTCGCCGTCGTGTTCCATATGTGCAGACAATTCAGCGTTCGGCTGAGCGCCTCAAGGAAACTGGATCCACTACAGATATCGCAAGAAGTGGCCGGCCTTGTATTGCTCTTATATTTTTTTGCTGCAAGTTGCTGAATTAGGTCTCGAGCATTGTTGGTTCCAGCAGGACGGAGTAACTCCTTACACAGCTCGGGCAGCAATGGAGATTTTGAAACACCAATTTCTGGGCCGAGTGATCTCTCGTTTTGGATATTTCAACTAGCCGTCCAGATTGCCAAATCTAACAGCGCCAGACTTCTTCCTTTAGGGCTTTTTGAAACACAAATCTTGCAAGTATTGAAGAAGACAAACAACAATTCAAAATTCCGAAAAACAAGCACAACTGTGCATCACCTCGGGAGGTGGTCATTTGAGCGATATATTTTTTCTATTTAATGTATTATAATCAATTTTTAAATCTTCAAATAAACTTTTTATGAAAACAGAGCTCATTTTTATCAATTCTAACAAAATGGTACCCAATTCACATTATGGCATTAATTTTCCGCCACCTTGTATAATATATAGTTTCTCTATTCCATACTAACCGTTAAAACGTAACTAAGGATGAACCCGAGCGAAGCGAGGGTGAGTCGCTGAAACTCATTTTACAAGCTTTTATTTAACTTGCAATGTTTGTATGTTTGTTTGTTCGCATCAAGTCTTGCAATTGAATTTTAAAGCAGTTATCGTCAACCGATTGAACTTAAATTTTGCATACACGTTTAGTTTGGAGGACAATGCATGGTAAGGTTAGGACAACGGTGAATGACATTATTCTAAATCCAACATGGCGGACTCCCAACGATGGCGAAATATGTTTTTTTATACACTCGATGATATGATATCAAACCCCATACCAAATATACTCCATATCAAATGAAAGGGTTTGCTGAGAAAAATACGAATAAATACCTAAAAAATAAAAATAAAATAAACTTTAAATTTCTTACATTATACAACTTATATGATATAAAAGCTTGTTTTTAAAAATGTTTTTTTTTTATATTTATTTATTTTATAGTTTCTAAATTCAATACAAGAAAATTATTAAGCAATCTTCAATTAAAATGACTGTAAGAAGTACATGTGTACATATTATGTAAGTTTAAAATGACTTAACAAACCTTTTTTAAGAATATAAAAACAGACTTCAAAAAAACACTATAGATTACTAATCAGATATTTTCAAAATCGGTATGCTTTGATTTGTATCGAAGATACCGAATCAATGCATTATCCGTAATAGAAACACTTACAAAGTTTCAAGACAAGCTAGTTTACCACCCTTAGGGGTGGTTCAATTTAAATGAGACCAAACTCTACACTTATACACTTTCAAACAAAACAAAAATTGACCAAATCGGTTAATAAATGACGGAGTTCTGAAGTAACAAACATAAAAAAATTGAGCTGAATTGAGAACCTCCTCCTTTTTAAAGTCGGTTAATAATCATAAAACAACTGGAATCACCAATGACTATACATTGATGTCTCCCATGACGTAGAAATGGAATTACGGTGTCAATTGAAGTCCACCATACGTGTAGGTATCACACTCACACTCAGGGCAGTCTCCACTTGGGGCGATGCCAATCTTGTGAGTTTCAATGCCACCAAAACACAGGCGTGCCTGTTCACCACTAAAAGGAGTCCTTTCACCTTGACTCCTACTTTCCGGAATGTGCCTTTGGAATACACAGAACGTCTGCAGTTGTTGGGTATGGACATCAGTCCCAACATGAACTACGGGCGGTTCATCGAGTCTAAGGCTAATGTAGCTGCGAGAAAAGTTGGCATCCTTGCAAAGGTCCGACAGTATTTCACGCCGGGACAGCTTCTTGTTTTATATAAAGCGCAAGTCCGGTCGTGTGTGGAATACTGTAGCCACATATGGGCTGGTGCTGCGAAATGCCATCTGTCAGCCTTGGACTCGATTGAGAGGCGTGCTCAAAGGCTTATAGGTGACCCTGCGCTGGTAAAAGCTAACTTACAAAGCCTCGATCACCGACGTAGGGTTGCCAGCCTTTGTGTATTCTATAGGTTACATTTCGGAGAGTGTGCGCAGGAACTACATGAATTAATTCCCCCATCCCCTTTCCATCATCGGACAACTCGACGAACGGCTGGTCTCCATCCTTATGTCGTGGACATTCCACCCGTCCGCACGAAGCGTTTTGCTACGTCATTTATTATACGTACGGCTAAGGATTGGAACAACCTGCCTGCGTCGGTGTTTCCGTCCGATTATAATATGGGTGTCTTCAAGGCAAGAGTGAATAGGTGGCTACTGAATTAGTGCGACTTACCATCTACGACTGCGTTACCACTTACCATCAGGTGGAACGTAGTCAAGCACTAATTCGGAATAGTATAAAAAAAAAAAAAAAAAAGGTACCTGTACATATGCTGCCATTTTAGGTAATCACTAATGTTTTTTTCTCTCTCGTGTCTGCTTTGTGACATTGGCGAAGTAATTTTTGTACCACTGCCACATTTTGAAGTCACTCGACAAGAAAATTGGATCAAAAACTTTATTTATTTAACTGTATTTTCATATTTATTAGTACATATAAACTACCCAAAACGTTGACTTATTAATAGCCATAGTATATAACACTATCTACTGTACAGTTTGCGTAAATATTTTGCCAATGCGGGAATCGAACATGTGACCTGCCGTTATATACTCATAAACACAATATATACATAATATATTATACCTAAAATAAAAAAATGAAACCTACCTTCTTCAAAAACTTCAGTCTAGATACTAATTAAGTTAATTTACATACAAAACCCATGTCAGTAGAAAGCTAATAAAATACACACAAACACACACACAAAATTAGCAAACATTCTATGCGATGAGCCTTTGTCGTCTACTTCTGGTTCAATTTCATTATCTTTCATCACACGATCCATTTCGTCTAATATCTTCTTCTCTTCCAAGGCCATTGTAGTAGCTTCATTTATAGTTCTCATAAGAGGGTAGTTAGAATATTCTGATTCTGGCAGTCGTAATTGTAACTTGTTATTAGATACCACATACGCTGTTCGTCGACCTAAGTTCTCTCTGCGATTTGCTGAAATTGATTAAAGTAAGGTATAGATAAGTGGTTGTAGATATTTTATAGCACAATAAACTTGAACTGTCTTAATCTAAACAACTAAACTGAAAATAGTACGAAAATTTGAAAATTTTACAGTTATCACATAACATCGATGATAGATAAACAAAATAAAATACATTTTCAAAAACGGAGTAGACACACCATATCCTTTATTCGTCATTTAATAGGACGAATAAAAAATAATTATTCATCTATACATATAAAATTGTAACTAAGCCGAATCTGTACATGAAATATTTTTTGGAAAATCTTATTGAAATAGCCATTATTATCGATACAGAGTCCGAATCTATAGTTTTTAGAATTTTTGTCTGTCTGTCTGTCTTTTACCGCATCACAGAAAAACCACTGAAGGGATTTTGATGAAATTTGCTATAGTGATAGCTGGTTATCCGGGTCAACATATAGGATACCTTTTACCGCGGGAAAATGTCTCATTTCTCAGAAAAAATACAAATACTGCAATGTAAGAGTATACTAATATGTAAAACCTAAGAATTTGGTTTTTGGTATCTGAACGCGGGCGGATAATGCTAGTACATTACAAAGTATATAAATTATAAGATATGACGAATAGACTAATAAATAAGTAGAATAAATAGCTCGGCTCAGATTGGTAGGTTAAGGTTATATATTTTTTGCATACGGAAACTCTTGCACCTAAAAATCATTTATTTTAAATTAGATAACAAAAAGTGGCAAATATTCGTATAAACACTGACAATAGTCGGACGAATAATATATTTTTTATTCATCTGATTATCGGATGAAGAGCAACAGCCTTTTTCTTCCTATTCAAAGTTAACTTTGGCTTCATTCATTTTAATATATACTATACTTATAACTTAAAATAATAATGGTAGTTGGTGGAAGCAATGTTCGTGCTAACATAAACGTCTTCTTTCAAGAAAAAAACTGATCTAGTTTTACGTTACGAGGCAAAGGTGTTTCATTCCTTTCCGGGAATCTTACAGAAATGTGCAATTAATTTTGGTTAAGATTCACGATATTATAATCTATAGATGCATAAGCTATACATTTAAACTAGTTACTATACTAAAATAAGTACAAGGACAGATAAAAAAGTACCATCTGGCAAGTTTAGGTTCTTCAGAGCTTCTTGTAAAACTGGACTTTCTACAATATCATTATATCTTTGAATAAAATCAATGTATGTGTCGTTCTCTGGTCCGCATGATCCTCTAAAATCATCTGTGTCGATACTCCACACCATAAGTCCTCCGAGACCGTAGTCTATCGCCATTCTGTTAAAATATAATGTAAATATAATTACTTTTTAAGGTACAAAAATCGAGCAAGCGCATTTCTCGCACGTTAAAGGGGATACAATGTTTATATAACTCAGAAATATATTAGCTTGAACAAATAAGTTTTAGAAACTTAATTAGTTATTAATAGAATTATTACTGTCTAAACGGAAGGTCGGATTTTTTTTAATATTAACCTAAGTATTAAAATAAATTTTTGACTCACTTCACTTTTGCAGCAATTGATCTAGAATCGTCATAAACTATAACTCGTTCGCCATCTCTTAGATACGGTGTCGATGTTTGCTCCTCCCAGTGATAGGTCCATTTCGAAGACTTATTCGCTATTTCTACACAGATCTGATGGAAAAAGAATTGAGACAAAGAAGTGAGTAAAAACTATAAGACTTTAAACAAAAACAAATATATCCCCCGGGAACCGTACAGTTTGCCTAACAAAAGAAACTTATTTGCTATTCCAGACCTTAATCTATTATCGTACCAAATTTCATCCAAATCCGTTCAGCCAGATTAGTATGGATATGGATGTTCATGTAATAGTGTAACATCTATACAATCTATATACAATTAAATAAAATTGAATATGTTTGTAATTTAAGAATAACAAGCATGAAAAAAACAATTTTAAATTGTTTGTCTTCTGTGTTTGTCTCTCTGTATGTCTGTTGGTTCCGGCTAATTTCTAAAATAGCTGAACCGATTTTGACAGGACTTTGACTGGCAGGTAGCTGTAACGTAGGTTACTTTTATTTGAAAATAATTAGGGTGCCGTGCAAAAAATTAAAACCCATGAAATTGTGAATCTAATACGCGTACCTAGGAGCGCACCTGAATGAAGCGAGGGTGAGTTGCTAGTATAATATAATTAGCATGGCTTATATAATTTTTTTTGAGATTTTAAACAAACCAAATAAATACATAGAATTTAAATACGTACATACATCCATACTTTTTATGATGGACCAAAAATGCTAAAGTACTATACCTCATTATAACCAAGGAAGCCATTTTCCCTGGTCCATGGTCCAGCAAACCCAACATCTTTGGTAGGTGTTAATCCGAACTGAATATTTTGAACGCCAGGACTGGTCAAGACGAAGTTTCGTCCATACATGGGTACCCCAAGAACCATCTTATAAGGACTCACGCCATGAGCTAACAGGTACTTTATGGTGTATTCCTAGCAACAGAAAATGCTTAATTAAGTTAAGCGTAATAATTTTTATGAAAGTAATTGGATGATTTTGCAATAACTCTTAAAAAGTTTTCTCATTGTGTTTTTTATTCTACAAACCCCTGTGTTTTTTAGGCTACAAACCCCACCTTTAATAAGTGTAATGAAATGATATTTTAATATATATTCACTAAATTAGCTGACAAGAACGAAATCAAAAAAAAAGTAGGTACCAAACAAATTTAGGACCTGCAATATTTTTGAGGTCGGTATATACAAACATTCATACTCGTACATCTATAAAATTTTATACCTTTATTTGGAAGCATAAATTATAGATTATTATCATCTGAAAATTTTTTGCAGTACCAGTAATATTACAAACATACAATACGTGTCGGATTTATAATCTTTTTTTTGAAGTCGGTTGAAAATGTATTTTTAAGTATAATTAAATTTGAGAGGCAAGAAAAACAAAAAAATAAAAAATAACAGATTGGTAGGTTTCATTTACTACAGATACCTAATCATATAATTTCTAAGTAGGTGTGCTTTGATTTGTATCGTATGGCAATGACTTCGAAATATCTGATTAGGTATCTATAGTAAATTAAACCTAACAATTAGTTTTTTTTCGTTTTGTAGTGTTTTTATGCCAGTTTTCATTTATTTTTTTAAGTTTTTTTTTCATTTTTAGTGTAGACATAGAAGCAGCAAAATTAGAAGAAAGTATTTCAATAAAATATTCGCTTAAGCCGTTTAAAGTTAACTTTATGCCAATTTTTACATAAAGACTGACAAACGAAAATTCGCTTTTATTAAGACTAGAAAAACACTAAAAAGTAAAAAATAACTGATTGATAGTTTTCATTTACTATTATAATACGTAATCAGATATTTTCGAAGTGTGAGCTTTGATTAGTATCGGCTGGCACCAACTTCGAAAATATCTGATTAGGTACCTGTAGTCAATAAAAACTACCAATCTGTTATTTTTTAATTTTTAGTTTTTTTTTTCGAAGTTGGGTGTTAATTTTTTTAAGTATTTGTTTTCTTATTTTTAGTGTAGGTACACATAGCAATAGTAAGGTAAGAAGAAAGTATTTCAATAAAATATTCGCTTAAGCTGTTTAAGTTATTTGATGCCATTTTTATATGAAGACAAACTAAAATTCGCTTTTATTAGTAACACTAAAAAAACAATAAAAAGTAAAAAAATTGCTGATTGATAGTTTTCATTTACTATAATACCTAATCAGATATTTTTGAAGTCGGTGTGCTTTGATTTATATCGGCTGAAACTGATTTCGAAAATATCTGATTAGGTATCTATAGTAAATGAAACCTACCAATTAGTTATTTTTTCCTTTTTTTTTAAGTCAGTTTTTATTTAATTTTTAGACGTTTTTATTTTTTCATTTTTAGTGAAGACATAATAGTCACAAAATAAGGAGAAAGTATTTGAATAAAATATTCGCTAAGGCATTTAAGTTAGTTTGATGCCAATTTTTATATGAAGACTAACAAACTAAAATTCGCTTTTATTAGTAACACTAAAAAACACTAACAAGTAAAAAAATAGGGGTGTCGTAATTTTCATTTACTACAATACCTAATCAGATATTTTTGAAGTCGGTGTGATTTGTATCTATTTGTATCGCTTTGATTTGTATCAGCTGACACTGACTTTGAAAATATTTGATTAGGTATTTATAGTAAATAAAACGTACCAATTAGTTTTTTCCTTTTTTAAGATCGGTTTTTCTCTTATTTTTTACGTTTTTTTCCATTTTAAGTGTAAACATAGTAGTCGCAAAGTAAGGAGAAAGTATTTTAATAAAATATTCGCCTAAGCCCTTTAAGATAGTTTGATACCAATTTTATATGAAGACTGACAAACTAAAATTCGCTTTTACTAGTAACACTACAAAAAACACTAAAAAGTAAAAATTACTGATTAGTAATTTTCATCTACTATTAAATACCAGGTATTATTATTTTTATTAAGTCTTTATTTTTGCATTTTTAGTGTAGACATAGCATTAGTAAGGTAAGAAGAAAGTATTTGAATAAAATATTCGCTTAAGCCGTTTAAGTTAGTTTGATGCCAATTTTTATATGAAGACTAACAAACTAAAATTCGCTTTTTAAGTAACACAAAAAAACACTAATATGTTAAAATTAACTTATTGGTAGGTTTTATATACTACATAATAATGAAACCTAATCAGATATTTTCGGATTCGGTGTGCTTTGATTTAGATCGGCTGGCATTGACTTCGAAAATATCTGATTAGGTATTATAGTACATGAAAACTACCAATCAATTATTATTTTATTATTTTTACTGTTTTTTTTTTTTGAAGTGAGTTTTAGTTTTTTTAAAGATTTTAATTTTTCAATTTTAGTGTAGACATTAGAAGTATTTAAAATTTACATTATCTATTTTTTCACCCTTAGGAGTGCTATTTTTTTCAAATTTAAATAGGACAAAACTGTACAAAACTATTTACTTTCAAACAAAAGATTATCCAAATCGGTGAATAAATGCCGAAGTTCTGAGGTAACAAACATAAAAATATACAGACGAATTGAGAACCTCCTCCTTTTTGAAGTCGGTTGAAGACAAAAAGATAAATACGTACAACACTCAACACATCTTCTTCGGATGTCCCTCGTAAAGGTGCATTGGCTCCAACCATTCTATCCCAAGTACCATGATAATCGTAGCACATCATATGAATTAAGTCCAAATGTCGACTCAGCTTAGCGAGGTCATAAGCGCTGTCCATTGTTTCCTTCCCGGCACCCAATGCTGCTGTTATTATGTAGCCACGTGGCTCAAAAGCCTCTTTCAGTTCCTGCAATGGAAAATTGTAGCCAGAGTAAGTATGGTATGATAATACTTTTTTAGATTTATGCGATTATTTGATGTCCATTTACTTAAATAAAATTGTGTTTGTTTGTTTGTTTGTTTGTTTGTCCTTCTTTGCCGTCGAAATGGAGAGACAGATTGGCGTGATTTTTTGTGTGGAGATAGTTGGAAAGTGGAAGGTTGGAGAGTGACATAGGCTACTTTTTACCGCGGGATATTATCTAATTTCCACGGGAAAACACGTTATAATACAATCCAAAAAAATATTTATAATCAGAATTACTTGAAACTTGGTATAAGTTCTCTTCAATAAAATTAAATAAATACGTGTTTCATCATTTTTCGAAATCCATCCTATAAGGGGATTATATGGGGGATGAAAGTTTGTATGAAACTACCTTTTTAGAGATTTTTGCAGATTTAGCGGGATCTGCTAGTTAAATATAATTATAATATTATAAATGTGAAAATTTGTGAGTATATGGATGGTATGGGTGTTTGTTACTCTTTCACGCCAGAACGGCTGAACGGATCTGGATAAAATTTGGCACAGATATAGATTATAATCTGGAATAACACATAGGCTACATTTTAACTCGGAAAAATGTAAGGTTCTCGTGGGATTGGTTTATTTTTATTTTCCTAGACGTGAACACGAGCGAAACGAGGGTGAGCCGGTAGTAAGTAATAAAAATCGATTGTTTATGCAATTTTGGTATGATATTCCAGTTATAAGATAATTTAAGACGTATAAATGTAACAAACCTTAACCAGAGCTACATAATTAGCTTTATCTTCTGGATTGCCTCCTCTTTTAGTAGGATATTCCCAATCTAAATCAAGACCGTCGAAATTGTGAGTGCTGAAAATAATTTAAAAAAAATATAGAAATTGTTTATACTCGTATACTCAAATTGAAGGAGGCTACTTTCGAACATCAGGCATTATACAAAAAAACGAAAAAATCCTAGAAATGGTCACATATGAATGTTGTAATATGAATCCGCAGTGCACAAGAAAATC
This sequence comes from Brenthis ino, assembly GCA_921882275.1. Taxonomy (NCBI): domain Eukaryota; kingdom Metazoa; phylum Arthropoda; class Insecta; order Lepidoptera; family Nymphalidae; genus Brenthis; species Brenthis ino. Next base: position 22,707,654 of record OV170231.1, read on the forward strand.
ATAGGTACAAGGTTTTTGTTGCGCTATTTGTATTTTGTCTTAGTGTTTAAACAAATGTTATGTAAATTTAAATAAATTAATCTATTTATTATAAATAAAAATAAACGCCTAAGCGCAAACTTCGGGAACGGCTGGTAATTTGGCTATTTTTTTTCAAATATTCGTTGAAGTCCGGGGAAGTCTCATATGAAGTCAAAATTTGAAAAAAAAAACACGATAAACCGAATAAATCACATTTTTCTCTTCCCTTACTACTAATTTATAATTATGAACGCAAAATTAACATTAATCGCTTCTCAATCGACAAACAAGATCCCGAATTTACCTTTAATTGATTAGTTTATTTTATATGTGTTTCCATTTATTTATACTCATGCCACATGCGAAGTAATTTAAGTCGAAAAACTCGAAATATCAAACGTATCGGTAGTAAATTAATAAAAATATTTAATCTAGCCAAGATGTTCGAAGTTGTTTGGACATATCTTTCTTACTGCATTATTTTAATTGTTTTACTTACTTCAAGAAATACATGACGCTTTCAATAAATTTGGCTCGAGTTGCAGGTGTAGAAGCCATTTTTGAGTACTTTTCGGAGCCTTCATTCCAGCCACCAATGGCTATGGTCACTTTAAGATGAGGATATCGCTGTTTTAAGGAGACAAGGCGTTTATATCCAGCTTTCCCGTAATCTTTTTCCAAATCCTGCCAGGGATCTATAACCAAACAGAAATATTTAATAATTAAACCTTTAGTTATTCTAACTTACTTTTGTAGAGAATCGAATTACATTTAAAGATAAATAAAAAAAGAAAAAACTAGATATTAATATATAAGTCAAATTGCAATTTTTAACTTATTTTTGAACTAAATTAAAGTTTGAACCTTCGCGTTTTAAATAAAACTTATTAAATTAGTTTTCAAATCAATTTATTTATATAGTAGTCAAGCTATACGTATAAGAACAATATTATTTAGCAAAATTAATGTGCAGACTAAAAAAGCAAGTATCCGTATAACTTCGACAGATTTTCAATAGATTTATATATTTGTAATAAAAAAAAAATAAGCTTTTATATCATATAAATTGTGTAATGTAATAAATGGGTTTCATTTAATTTCAAGTTTATTTTTACTTTTGAGGTATTTATTCGTATTCTTCTGAGCAAACCCTTTCATTTGGTATCCATATCATGGGGTGCATAAAAAAACTGCCATCGTCGTAAGTCCGCCATGTTGGATTTAGAATGACGTCACTAAGCTAACCATGCATTGTCATCTAAAGTAATCGTGTAAGCAAAATTTCAGCTCAATCGGTGGAGGATAACTACTTTAAAATACAGTTGCAAGATTTGACCCGAACAAACATACACACAAACATTGTAAGTAAAATAAAAGCTTGTAAAAAATATATATTATACATACCCAGACTCTTAATACTATGTGTAGTATCAAGACCGGCGAACGAGTAAACTAAATGGGTACATAAAGATGGTTCCAAATTGCTCAGGTCAAATTTTCCATCTCCTGGCCTGTACACTGCCCATGTAGCTACATAGCATACTACCACTTTCCCATGCGTTGGCCCTGAAACAAATAAGCCAATACTAAAAAGATGGAAACGTACTTTAATCCAGTCATTTGAAAAACCTTTACATGCTCTCAGAGGCATGAAGGACGGTGTATCTGTGTGGCGTGGTGGCTGAAAAATCCAGTAACTGATAAAGTAAATATTTACCCGAACCGGGATTCGAATACAAGACCTAACGACCTGCAAGTATCCATGCTAACCGTTAAACTAACATGACATGGTAAATAGTCATGACACAATCATTTTTGGTGAGTTAAGTAACGCAAAAAAATTGGTCACATATTTATTATTCAAGGCAAGTATATGTACCGACATTGAATATGTAAAGTTTATAGCAATATTTCGGCCCTTACACGTACAATTTTATATAATCGATTGAAATGAAACAAACAGTAAATGTTAAATGAAGCTTATCACAATACATTAGTCGAAACCGCACCCAAATCGGTTAAGCTATTTCTGAGATTAGCGCGCACAAACGCACAGATAAACAGACAAAAATTCTAAAAATCATTACTTTGGGTTCTACTATACACAGATTATTTAACCAAGTGTTTGTAATACGTAGTAGTAAATCCTTGACACGTGAGAAAGCTTCGTTAGATTGCTCTTAAGAAGGGACGACTTAAAATATTATCACAAATCGGCCATTTAATTACTATCGTGACGCCAATTGGATGTCCACTTTAGAAACTGGTAATCTTATATTATTATAAACATATTGCTTACAGCTTTTATGTTCTACGCATAGAAGCTTATCAAGGCCGACAGCCGGTTTTTTCCACATATTTTACATAAATAACATGTTTATATAAATAGGTCCATTTAAACCTTTAAAGGAGCATATTTTTATATGCAAACTAATATCAATCTATATTTTTGACAGATATTTTAGGAGATTTGATGTTAGAAACTACATGGAGCATATGTAGGTTTAAAGTTCAGTTCAAGAAATCGGTATTTTTGATGTTAGAAAATACATGGAACATTTATGTACTAGGTTTAAAGTCCAGTTCAAGAAATTGGTATTTTTTCCACTATTAGATTAGCGGGTAGTGATTGCTTCGTCTTATATTGTGGATTTGATTCTTGGGTAAGATATGGTTTTGCTTTGTAAGACCATAGATATACATATATCTAAACATAATATTAATATAATAATTATTGGCAAGTTTTGTAACGCTAAACATGGTGAAATCCAATTCAAGACGTACATGCAATTGTTTACTATGAGATTAAGCGAGTATATTACGAGTATATTATTGTTAAACGAGATATTTATTTCTCTGGCGAGTATCTATCCCGTAATGTATATATATATATATATATATATATATATATATATATATATTACATGTAATAAAATTGTAACTAAGCCTATTTAAATAAGCATTATTATATATACAGAGGCTGAATCTCTAGTTTTGTGCAAAAATAATAGGAGGTACCAGAATTTCCAGCCATATAGCTTCAATAGTACCTGAGTAAAATTACTCTGTGACATGACGAAATTATAAGGGTTCCATCTTGCTTTTTAGCTACGGAACCCCAATTAAATGTAACATAGATATAAATATATAAATTAAAATTAAAAAAAACCGACCATCTTGGACATTTTCATCAAACATAGCTAAGAACACTCCCGACTGATTTACCTTTAAAACAAAAAAAAAATCATAATCGGTTCATCCGTTCGGAAGCTACGATGCCACAGACAGACGCACGTTTTTATATCGGGGGTTAAAAAAAGATATACTACTACTACTAGCAAAGAAAATCTAATCTTTACCTGTGAGTACTTCAAATACAATGGGATATTAGAAAACATACAAAATAACTGTCACAGCAATTTCACGCTCGTGGACATTTTCTAAGCGAGTGAGTTGAAATTGTTTATAGTATCAATGTTGGTCTGACCCAATTACTTTGCTATATACGATGTTGTAAATGAATAAATAATGCCACAGAACAAATGAATATACACCCAGATCTCTTTAAATATATTGTATCTATACTAATATAATAAAGAGGTGAAGTTTGTGAATTGTGAGTTTGTAAGTTTGTGATGTTGTAGGGGGTAATCTCTGCATATACTAAACCGATTTAGATGAAATTATGTTAGAAGATAGTTTGAGACCCTGGGAAGGACATAGAATACTTTTTATCCTGGGAATCATCCCTTAAGAGGTTGAAAATGGGGATGAAAAATTTGTATGGGGAATCAACCTAGGGACGAACCCGAGCGAAGCGATGGTGAGTCGCTAGTAGTCTATATACATATGTATTACCTATACAGATAGATAAAATTGAAGTGTCTGTTTGTAATATCAAAATATCAGCTTCAAATAAATGCATATAAAAGTATACACGGTACTAATAAGAAAAAAATCAATTTTTAAAATTTTTTGTCTGTCTGATTCGGCTATCTCCGAAACGGCTGGACCGATTTTGAGGGCGCTTTCACAAGCACGGAGCTATGGTTATAAGGAATAACTTTAGCTACTTTTATTTTAGAAAAAGAATCAAGGTTCCGCTCAAAAAAATTAAAACCCATGAAATTGGGAATAAAATCGTACCCGAGGGATGCACTCGAGCGAAGCGAGGGTAAATCACTAGTATCTTATAGTAATAAATAAGCAATTTTTGTATATGTAAATACATATAAAATTTTCTGTATCTCGGAGACGGTTCTAACGATTTCTATCAAGTTTTGTATTTAGATAAGGTTTCGTTTTTTAAGTTTATCTATATAAATGTCTTTTCTGAAAAAACGTAATTTTTGGCATCCATGTATTTTAGTTAATAAATGTTTTGTGCAGGGGGAGTAGAATACGTAACTTACGGCGTAGAAACAAATACTTAGCAGACGGCCGTTCAAGGTTAGCGAAACTTTTACTGGCTTTTGGTTCGGTGTTTATTTTAAATCAAGACGTTGCAATGGAGCGTGACTGGAATTTATTTTCGAATTGAATTGAGACCTCGGACTATGAATTCTAATCTTCACTAACGATATTTTAAATTGAAGCATTTGTTGAATAAACCTTCATGCAGTGAGGAGATAAAGGGTTTTATATATATATATATAACCAACTTCAAATAAGATGACTCAATTCACCTGTTTGTTTTTAAAAATCGGTCAAGTGCGAGTCGAATTCGCTCACGAAGGGTTCCGTACCGTAGTTCATATACTTTTTATTAATGTGACTTCTATTTACTCTACGTATGTGGTATATTAACTTCCATGATTGACTTATATTTTTTTATTTTTATTTGTTGTTGTTATGGCGGCAATAGTATTATACACTCTGTAAAAATTTCAAATCTCTACATGTTACGGTTAATGAGATACAGCCCTGTGACAGACGGACGGAGGGACAGTGGAGGCATAGTAATAGAGTTCCGTTGGCATGCTCAACGATAATGCTCTCGTAAGTGTGTTGACTTAAAAGTGTTATAAAATATGTATATTTACCTTTTTGTAGAAAAAGGTACTACTGTGAACTTTAACTTAACCTTGACGATCGATCAACAACTGAATAATTAAAGAATACGTAAAAAAAATATTAACTAATTCAATAAATTACAAAATATTTATAGCCATTATTGAGAAACTATTATTACAAAACATTAACTGTAACTCGCGGTTTTGTGGAAGTTTGACTAATGTTTTAAGTAATTTTCCCAATATTTAATTAATTTATATATTAAACTAGCAAACCTGACCATGTGTTGCTGTGGCACACTTATAATTCGCTCAATATGAAAATGATTAATTTTAAAGTAAAAAAAAAAACAAATAATCGGGTTAAAAACCTAACATATAAGTTGGAATAAATCACACATTTAAAAAAAAATACGTTCAGATCGGATAAGTAGTTTCGAAGACCAACATTGGGACACGGGAGCTTTATGTTATCAATTTATATTAAGATTAATAGGTAAACCAAACGAAGCGGTTTCAAGCCTGAGTCTCAAGATTTTCCCTTGCGAGGCTTATTTTCAATATAATTAAGTGAAAGAAAACACTGTGAAGAAACTCTCATATCTGAGAGAGTCCAACCAGTTTTCGAAACATATCTATCCACCAACACGTATAAGACCAAAGCAGTGGATTATACTCAAATAGGACGATAAATATCTGATTTATTATTTACTATTTTTAATTAACCAACGAAGCAAAAAGGGGTTATGAGTTTGATATATATGTATGTCTATTGTGCATTTGCTTGTGACATCGTAATTCCTAAATAGATGTATTAATATTATTTCTATAGCAATCTTAATTACATTTTTTTTTAGTTAAATATATTTGCTGTTCAAAATATACGCCTTTTCCAAAGAATGTAGGAAAATGCTAAGTGTAATTATATTATAAGTATATACATACATAGATGAAAAGTAAAGGCAACCTTTCCTGTTAATAACAGCCATTTAATAGTATTAATTATACCAGTCATTACTAACACCTGTTCAGTAACCACCATATATAGTCATTAATAATAGAATTTACATACATATAATGCTTCCTTCCTTATTTATAACACAGATATTATAATATTCGTTCAAGTACCCAATTCCATATAAAAACAATATTAAATAGGCAAAACTACTGGACGAAGATTAGTAAAAATAATAAGATAGAAAAATTCAATAACTTAAACTAAAAGTTCGTTTATATAGTTGGAATTTTCTTGTAACTGATTCGATTGCGGTGGCTAATTTAATTGAAGCTAACAAAGTGAGTACTGAGAACTACTGTCGAGTCCACACACTTGATCACAAATCTCTACAAAAGCACAAACAAATACAATACAAGAAATTTCCGAAAATTTTCCCTGATGTGGACAAAAACTGATATGGATTGGAACAGCCACAAGTTGATACTTGCAAGCTTACAAGAGACAAACTAAACGCCCACTTCATATGTTTGAATTTGTGATGGACTGTCGTGGCTTGAGAAGCGTGTGGATCTAGCATAATAATTCTATTTCCTATACCCAAACTCAAGGCATGGGACCAACTTACCACAATCTGTCAAAACAAGGCCTTAAAATTCTTAGGACATATTATGTGGCCACTCAAACATTGACTAGAGAGAATGTAAGACTTTGTAATGTTAAAAGAATGCCAAACAGATACATCTATACTTCCGTACTTAATATTGTAAATGTAAAAGTGTGTCTGTTTGTTTATTTGTATGTCCTTCTTTTACGTCGAAATGGAGTGACAGATTGGCGTGATTTTTTGTGTGGAGATGGTTGTAGGACTGAAGAGGGACATAGGCTACTTTTTATCGCGAGAGATTATCTAATTTCCACAATAACACGTTATAATACAAACCCAAAACAATGTGGTCAGAATTACTTGAAACTTGGTATTAATGGTCTTCAATAAAATTAAATTATTACATATTTTAGCATTTTTCAAAATTCATCCTATAAGGGGGTAAAATAGGCGAAGTTTGTATGGAACTTCCTTTTTAGAGATTTTTTTGTAGTTTTAGCGCGAGCGAAGCCGCGGTTTCTGCTAATAAAATATAAATTATTGTCAATTTATGCATGATCTCGTTTAGTTTAGAAGAAAGGAGTTCTAACTTTATTTGAGGCTCTTTGAGTACAACTTGCCAAGTACAATTTTAGCTCTATTGTCTTAAATAGTACAATAAATAAATTTATTATTGTATATAATTAAATAGAGTCTTGGGTGAAATTGATGGTAAATGCACCATGAGACGTTGAGGTACGGTTGGTGAGACGTTTTGGAGAAGACAGTGGGCGTAACGAAAGAGAGCAGTTCACGTATCGCTGACTCGACCAAACTAAAAAAAATCGTACGCGGCCATAGCTAGGGAACTAGGATAAATAAATAAATAATAAATTAAGTTAAATTTATTAGCCTGTGTATATAGATCGAGTACCTGCCATGCGAGTACATTCACGGGCGAGAGTTCTGAAAAAACCTGTGGTAAGTGCCTTGACCAAGTATTTTATTACATAATATTGCATTTATGCCACAACTAAACAAAATAAAATAAATATAATGCATAAATTATAATTATATTTTGCTAAATGAATGGAATGCTTTGTATTGGACTTGAATGTCAAAACGGAACCAAATGAGCTCTCACTCGAAGATCTTACAGCGTACCCAGCAAAAGAGTTTCACAATCCACCTCATGGCTTCATCATCATATAAGCTCGATGAGATCAAGTTGTTATACTAATCATATAAATATCTTATCTACATTACATTAGTAAATATCTATATATATAATAAAAGTATAGCTGGTCGCTGTCTGTACATGGAAGATATTTGAAAAAAACTATAAAACCCAAAATCTGTTTGTCTGTGCGTATGTGCGCGCTATTCTTAGAAACGGCTTAACTAATTTGGGTGCAGTTTTCACTAATGTATTATGGTAAGCTTAAGCTTCACGTAAGGCAGTGGTAGCCCAGTGGTAACGCGCTCACTTGGTAAACCGAGTGAAGCGGGTTCAAATCCCGGGTGTCTCTCTGTCACCTCGATATGCTGCCGGGTCGCCTCTGAGATTTTCATGTGCGGCATTTCACCCTTGCCTTACAGTGAAGGAAAACATCGTGAGGAAACCTGCTTGTCTGAGAGAACCTAGCAAGTTTTCGAAAGACATGTGTAATCCGCTAACTTGCACTTGGCCAGCGTGGTGGACTATAGCCTGATTCCCCTCATATTGAAGGGAGGCCCGTGCCCGTGGGATGTTACAAAGGGCTGTTTTTAAGGCTATTTAGTAGGTATTTGTTTTATTACGATCCGTTCATAAATAAAAAAGGTAAGTCAATTTAAGGAATCACCTAGGAACAAACCCGAGTGAAGCGAGATTGAATCTAAATTTAAGAGTGAATCTGGATCAAATTTTATATTTAGGTTTGCTTTTTAAGTTTAGTATTTTTGAAAAAAACACATTTTTATATCTTTCCGGTAAAAACGCTATACTAAGACAAAATAAATGTGTTGTGGTATTTACGTGCTTCAGTCAAGGAGTCGACCTTATGTTTGACCTATTTCTTAAAGGGGAAGGTCAACAATATTACCAAATTAAGCAGTATTTTAATGCGAGCTTCGTATGTATCATATAATGCGATCCTCGATGACCTTGAGATACAGGGAAAATTTGAGCATTTTTGCACTTCAAATTAGAGCAAATGGACGAAATAACTTGACGTTATACTGCCTTCCTCCCTCTATCCCATAGGAGAAAGCGAGAAAGATGATAAATGTACAAAAATTGTAGCTTTAATTTTTTTAAAACTTTAAGATTATCTAGTTAAAGCTTAAAATAAATCTCCAAATTATTGTAAAATTACGAAGTGCGTATGTTGTAATATTCGCAGTGTGGGAAAATAATGAGAAAAAGTTGTTTTTGAATAAAATAATTTTGATTTCCATGTGACTTTATGTAACAGTTAAGCAAGACGCTTAGTTTTGGTAATATTAAACCTATGAACTATATAATATATCTTTCTGCTAAGCTAATTTTGATGTATTTTTACTGTGGATAGCATTTATAAATGCTATTATGAAATATTAGCCATATAATTTATGAATCATACGAATACAGACGAGGCTAAAATAGAAGCCTTTCACTTACCGCCACCAGACATTTGTCCCTCCAGAACAGAAACCAAGCCAGCCACTATTACCAGTACACAAAACAGTTTCTCCATAACTACTTTAATTCGTAATAAACTATAATAATTTTGATAAAACTTTATAATTTTAAACTAACACGTCGTTACAACAGCACATTCTTCCAGACTGTGTTGTTTGACATTTACGGCACGAACTTACGTTAATTTTTCAATTACAATCAAAATTATACCATATTTTTATGTATATAACGTTTAAATTTCAATGTATGTTTTGAAACTATCCTTTAGGCTATATATAAGGCAAAATAAACTTTGTGATTGTCATATAAGATTCAATTTTCTGAAGACGCGGCTTTCGACGATCTAGTTGACCAATCACATATAAAAGTTATGCGAAATTAAGTATTATTCCCACCACATAGAGTACATTTTAGAGCGATAAAGCATAGAACAGGTTTCAATGTAAGAGCGCTGTTGAAAGTAACTTAGCGTTCCACTAAGAAATCGTAGTGTAAATCCATACGTATAATAAAATTCTGAGTGGTGGAATCTGTTCATTAAATATTTTTAGAAAATCTTATTGAAATAGTCAGTATTATAGATACAGAAGCCGAATATACAGTTTTAGAAATTTTGTCTGACTATCTGTGACCGCATCACGAAAAACCAACTCGACAGATTTTGATGAAATTTAGAATGATGATAGCGGGTTATCCGGGTTAACATATAGGATACTTTTTACTGCGGGAAAATATCTCATCTCTCACCTAAACGTTAAAACGTAGCTAGGGACGAACACGAGCGGAGCGAGGGTGAGTCGCTAGTATAATTAAAAGGGGAACGAAAACGTAACGTAAATTATGTCAGACCTTTTTCAAAGTAAGTTAATTGTTTACCAAAATAGTCACTTCATGGTTTTAGGATAAGTATAGTTGAAATTCGAGCTCTCGTTACTCCATCCATGAAGTTTGTCATATGGGATTCACTGAGTAAAATAGCCAGTTAGCATTTCTTACGTAAATCTAATCTATACTAATATTATAAAGAGGTAAAGTTTGTAAGTTTGTGAGATTGTGAGTTTGTGACGTTGTAGGGGGTAATCTCTGGATCTACTGAACCGATTTAGATGAAATTTGGTAAAAAGATAGTTTGAGACCCTGGGAAGGACATAGGATACTTTTTATCCCGAAAATCATCCCTTAAGGGTGTAAAATACCTTTTTTTATATAGTGCTCAGTGATAAATGAGCAGACAGCCCACCTGATGGAAAGCGGTACCTGTCGCCCATATTCTTTCATTCATTAATTTATTTAAGAAAAATGTCAAAAATTGCACTTAGACTTTATATTAAAAAAAAATCGAACCGCAGGTGCGTAGCCAATGTGAGAACTAAGATGTTATGCCTCTTGCCTGTAATTACGCTGGCTACCTTATCCTTTAAACCGGAACACAACAATGCAATCATTGTTGCTTGGCGGAAGAAATAGATAAGGGGTGGTACCCATCCAATCGGACTCCTCAGGCTTGACAGAGGCCTACCACCAGTTTGTCCTCAGTTTTCCTATTTCTTTTGTTTAGAAGTTATTGAGGAGCATTAACATTTTTTTAAACAGCTGTTTTTTTATAATATACATATTATATAGTGAATTGTTATTCATATATTTTCCCTCAAATTTTCAATAATGATTATGTTTTTTCGATAACATTGTATTGTATTAAGTCCTTTTTACCACACTGCTAGGCACGGACCTCACTTCAACGCGAGGGCGATCAGGCCATAGTCCACCACGCTGGCCAAGTGCGGGTTGGTGGACTTCACACATCCTTCGCAAACTTGCTAGGTTCTTTCAGACATGCTGGCATAATGTTTTCTTTGACCGTGAGACAAGTGGTTATCATGTCGGAAATTATTTGCACATGAAAATATCAAAGGTGCGAGACCCGGGATATGACCCGTTTTACTCAGCTTACCAAGCGAGCGCGTTACCACTTGGCTACCACTGTCTTAAATAATTTTATTAAAAACGTTCAATGCCGATTAAGATCTCATTAGTGTTCAGTTTGCTCTAACTTGGTATTTTGTGTAGTATTTTAATGAAATTCTCCACACCAGATGCTCCCCACTATGATAAGGTACACATATTATGTTTATTCGAGGGGACAGCATTTATGTGACGCACGTCATCAGTTTAAACAAATATATACTATAAATCTGAAAGTATGTCTGCCTGTTACCTTTTCAAGCTTAAATCGCTAATCATATTTTGATAAAATTTTGCCAGGACATAGATTGCATCCTGAGGATCGATGGACTACTTTTGATCCCCGCTCACTTACTACGCGAGCGACGCCGCAGTAAAAAACTTATCAACTATTAATAATACTAGATATACCAAGCAAATGTTATAATCTTTATTACGCTGAACAATCAAAATTCCTTCATTACGTGACTAATTACCACTTGCATTTAGTAATTACTAAGCAGTGACGTATCCACTATCCATACCTTATATTATAAATGTGAAAGTGTGTTTGTTTGTCCTTCTTTCACGTCGAAACAGAATGACGGATTGGCGTGATTTTTCTATTTGTAGATAGGACAGTGCACGCTCGCATGCTATTAGGAAAAGAAAAAAAAGAAGATATACTATTGTAGGAACTTTTGTTTCTATAACGTGATATTTGTCATAAATTATTAACATCGCAATGTAAGGCACAAATTTGTACTCAACAAGAGCAATACATAGCAATCATACTGAGAAATTACTTTAAATGATGCGAGTGTTTTAAATTTAATTTTTATATAATAAAATCTTTCAAACCCATCCAGTTGTTTATATTTAGAGGATAAAGAGGAAGAGAGGATAAAATGGGAAGTCACTATATAGTCTATGTCTAGAATACGGAAATTGGATAAAAGCAGTAAGTTAAACACCTGTCTTTTGTGACTATATATATATATATATATATATATATATATATATATATATATATATATATATATATATGTAAGTGGTATCGCAACACAGATAGACTAAAATCAACAATCTAATATATAAAAATCTGGTGTCATATTGTTTGTGGTCACTCCTTCGAAACGGCTCGACCGATTTTAATGAAATTTTATTTGTATATTTGGTAAGTATGAGAATAGGTCGTAAAGTATTTTTCACCCTCCTACCCATACCCCCCATTTTTCATCACGATTTTAGTATTTTTGTATGAACTATCCAAATAAATATTATATAAATACATAGGGAAGAACCCGAGCAAAGCGAGGATGAGTCACTATGTAAAAGATAAAGATTTCTTTAAAGCAAAAAGTTTTTATTTGTAGATTGAACGCGGGCGAAGCCGCGGCTTCTTCTAGTATCTTTATATTTATACTTAGTACCCAAAAGGACAAGAAAGAAAAATAACAGACTCAATAAACAATATTTATTATATAATAACAAAAAATAAATAAAGAGATCAAATCAGCCAAATGTCGACATAAATAATGGCAAGTCAAACTATAATTTGTTGAGATATCTCAATAGTGAAAGCGTTGATAAATATATTAATTATAAACTAATTAACTAATGACTCTATTAACAAGTTTAGTTTTTAAAATTAAAATATAATTACATTATAATCGTCATGTTCGACAAGTGTCCACTGACACTATAAAAGCTGGTTAGACACGTAACTGCAAGCTCGACCATCATTTTGTATTCCCTTGAATGTCAATACGGTAATATTTTTGAAAATTGCTTCTGGAAGCCGCTAGCAGCTTGTCTTTCAGAAGCCGAAAAACAAAATTTCTTACTAACATAATCGTTGGCTCACTATTACAAGGTTCTATGTTACAATTTTAGTACTTATTTAGTTATTAATGCTACAAGGTTTTATGTGTCATTAGCTACAGTTTTGCAAAAACAAACCACTATATAGCGGCACTTTAACTACAAAATATTCAATTTTACATAGTTCTATGTTGTCTTTTTGTACGATAACAAAATAACGAAGTTTTATGTAAAAATTACTAAACTTCATTAAAATTAACATAGAACCTTGTAATAGTAAGCCAACGAATTATGTCACTAAGAGAATGAAAATCCATTCAAAAATATGTCGAGTTAAACATCATCATATATTTATAATATGTATGTATTTAAAGCTATATATGTGTAGTGTATCAACTATCTGGTATCCATAACACAAGCCTCGTAGCTTACCATGGAACTAGATGGTGTTGTGTGTTAATGTCCCAACATATTTATTTATTTTATTATTTATCGTCGTCCATAGTTTCAGAAACAGGTTACATTGAAATTAATATACGGTTAGCTTGTACCGATGTATGCAGCCACCATAAAACGAGTCGTATGTTCAATTCTAGTAAAAGACTTACATTCTTGTTACATTTAGCCTTTTTTGTCGTCCCACGGCTAAGCACGAGACTCGGTTCAAATTAAAGATTGCAAGCAGGATCAGGAGGAGTTCGAAAATTGGCTTCACATGTCGTAAACTAGTTAAATTCTCTCAGACATACAGTTGAAAATAGTACAAACTATCAGACATGCGAGACTCGAGATTTGAACGTGCATCACTTGGTTTTCCAAGCGAGTGCGTTACCACTGAGCTTCCCGATCTGGTGAAGTTTAGACTTCTGGTACTCAACCCAACATACTAGTATAGTATTTCTTTTGTATCTCTGCTTCATCACCCTTTTGTAAATTGTATTTAACTGCATTTTTTTGAGCCATGGAAGTGGAATAGAAGATCTGTGGGGCTATGTCTATTATGTATTTCGTCGAATAATAAATACGTGAAAAATATTTGGCTGCTCTAAACATTTACACGACATAAGACAATTTGATAATGCTTTAAAAATCTATGTAATTTGTAGTTGGATTAATAATTTCTTTAATCCAGTTGACTGTTGTTTTCACATTATGGTATATTCCAGGTTGATGATCTACACCGCAGCCAAAACCAGCAGATGTGATGCCTACTAGGTAATATCTTCCACTATCTAGCACTATAAGTGGACCCCCAGAGTCACCTGAAAATGTAATTTTAATCATCATAGTAATTATGAGCAACAAATTACAAACATCTATCAGATCTGAGGGTAAGTATATTTTAAACTCCTCTTTGAAACTTCTTTAGATTTGAAACACGATGAAACGGAAATACGACACGAGAAAGAGATAAACACATAAACATATAGGATTAAGCCGGCGAGAGAATGAGATAGAATACATTACACAGAAAGTGAAAGTAATACTCAATAATATGTGAAATAAAATGTAAAATAACTTTTAAACTTGGTAAAAAAATAAACCTTACGATTATTTTGAATATTATATTTATATTTTTATAATAATTATTACTTATAAAAATAAACATTTACTACTGTGGGCTGAACGTGCATAACTTAAATAAAAGCTATTATGACTTATTGTTGCCATGGTAACCGTTTTTATTGTCTGACAAATGAAATATAATATTATATTCTTTCCGTATATGATATTCTATAAATATATGATGGTAATATGCCCAATGTGCCTTATTTAATTATTAATTTATTTTAATCTAATTATGACATTTTCCAAAGAAGTTTTTTTTTATTTTTCTTGCACATGTATAATTAAAATATATTTAAAATGGCTTCTTACCTAAACAAGCATCTTGATGTCCATCCGAATGTCCTGCACATATCATTTCAGAGTGAATCTCAACCAATATCTGTTTGCTTTGGTGCCAGTTTATACACTGGTCCGTACCTAAAAATATATTGAGTTCAATTTTATAATAGCACAAAGCTGGTTCTATGTTTATTTTAATGTCACACATCTTCACCTACCAGTAGTACTCCAATATTTAATTGGAGTTTTGTGCTCGAGCGGATATACTCAGGCAAGATTGAAAAGATCCTCTTATATCATAAAAAATTTGAGACACGAATCATACAAAAAACATAAGATATCACAAAGCTCCCTAGTAAAACCAACCTATAGTTAAAGAATAAGCAAAACTTACTCAAAATGGGTACAGTCGCAGATCTCAGTAGATTAGTTCCAGTATGACCATTACTTGTATCAGTCTTTCCCCATCCCGCAATCACCCCAGATTTTCCACGTAGGTCCAACTCTACATCAGGCAGACAAATTGGAAGTATATGGCTTGTATATATAATAGGTCGAGATAACTTAAGAAGAGCTATGTCATATCTATCCGGTTGCGTCATACGAAATTGGAACATTGGATGCAGGATTTTCTGGACGACTCTGGAACATTTCAAATTATACTCGTATACTTATCAATTTCCTTATATAACACTGTTGATGTAACTTATATAAAAGGTAGTGGTTCTCAGTGGTAACGCGATCGCTTTGAAAAAAGAGTGAAGCGGGTTTAAATCCCAGGTCTTGTAACTCTGATATTTTCATATGCGAATCATTTCCTACATAATTACCACTTGTCTTACCATGAAGGAAAACTTCGTTAGAAAACCTACATGTCTGAAAGAACCTAATAAGTTTTAGAAATTTTCGCAATTTTAAATCCATATTTAATATTATAAATGTGAGAGTGTATTTGTTTGTTTGTTTGTTTGTCTTTCTTTCACGTCGAAATGGCTTGACGGATTAGTGTGATTTTTAATGTGGAGATAGTTGGAGGGCTGAAGAGTGACATAGGCTACTTTTTACCGCGGGAGATTATCTCCTTCCTACGGGAAAACACGTTATAATAAAATCCAAAAAATATTTATGATCAGAATTGAAACTTGGTATTAATGCTCTTCAATACAATTAATTAAATACGTGTTTTAGCATTTTTCGAAATTCATCCCATAACGGGGTACAATAGCGGATGAAAGTATGTATGAAACCAACCATTTTGAGTCTTTTTTGTAGTTTTAGCGCGAGCGAAGCCGCGGGCTCTGCTAGTATGCATATAAACCTTCCGGGAGGAATTTTCTAAATAATAGTTAAAACCCTATCAAAATTTGTGGCTTAGAAGGAGTCAGCGGAGAAACAGACAGACAAAAATAATGACTTTGCTTTATTGCGATATTTGCTATATAGCGACTTTGTTTAATTTTTCCCGAAGTTGAACTTTAAATATATAATCGTCTACTCTTATTAATATTATATGTTTTTAAAGGTCCTTGGATTTTGATTGTTCCTTGTTTCAAGAAGGAGAGGAACTTATTTTTATTAGAAATATCTTATAAATAAGACAGTGAGGTGAGCGGCATTTTACCCAGGTATAACAAGAGGCACCCATAAGACAAAAGATTTGTACGATAGACATAATGGGCTCACTATTACAAGGTTCTATGTTACAATTTTATTACTTATTTAGTTATTAATGCTCCAAGGTTCTATGTGTCATTAGCTACAGTTTTGCAAAAACAAACCACAGATAGCGGCACTATAACTACAAAATATTCAATTTTACATAGTTCTATGTTGTTTTTTTGTACGATAACAAAATAAATAAGTTTTATGTAAAAATTACTAAACTTCATTAAAATTAACATAGAACCTTGTAATAGTAAGCCAACGAATTATGTATATCCTGTTATAATAATAAATAAACTATGACGTGTGTTTTGGTGTAAATAACTTAGACGACACGTTTGTCTTGGTGTGTAGTGACTAGGGTCACTTGCTGTGCCAGCGGTCGCTGATTCGAGTCTCGCTGGGAGCATTTCTTTGTATGATGAACACAAATATTTGCACTCCTGTCATGAGAGTTTATATTTAAAACATGTATGTATTTAAGGTTAAATATGTGTAGTATATCAACTATCTGGTATTCATAACACAGGCCTCGTAGCTTACCATGAAACTAGATGGTGCTGTGTATTATGTCCCAACATATTTATATATTATTAAATAAATCTTTTCTCTCTACAAAGTTACTGCTAGGTACATATGTACGGCTATTAAGAACATGAGCCTGGTTTAATAGTAATAATATAAATAATATTATACCCAAGTTTTCTAGCAGTATGAGTTCCAGCGGTAGTATCTAGGGCTCCCAGCCAAACTGCTATATCCCGAGGCCGCGCACGCGACACGCAATGCGCAGCAGTCGCCACAAACCATCGAGATACTGCAAATAAAATATTAATTTAAGGTTACTTATATATGTGCCTAAAAGTAGCCTATCGGTTATTTCAGATCATCGTCATCTATCTATATACTAATCCTCATCAAAATCCGTCTAACTGCCTTAACGTGAAGAAGTAACAAACATACACTCACATCTTGACCCAACTAAGTCGCTAGCGTCAATTTTTATTTTTAAATCCTATTAATATTATTATAAATGTGAAAGTGTGGATGGGTGGATGTTTGTTACTCAATCACGCCAAAACGGCTGACCGGACCTGGATGAAATTTGGTACAGAGATAATTTATGGTCTGGAATAGCACATAGGTATATTTGTTTTGTGGAAAAATTTGCGGTTCATGTGGGATAGATCTGTCTTTGTTTTTTACTAGGGAAGATCCCGAACGAAGCTAGGGTGGGTCTAGACTCAAGACTGTTCATAACGTATGGTGCGGGTATCGAGATGATAAGTTTCAGCGCGAATCAAATACGTAAAAAAGTAATGCCATGAAATCAATTAAATATTTACCCAACACTCCACCACACTGAAATTCGGATATCCTGACATGAGCTTGCCATGGAAACTCTGCGAATCTCGCTTCCCTCCCACCTATTATTCTTTTCTGCAAAATTCTTGTAGAAGGGAGACCGCAATCTACCTGAATAACATAAAAAAAATTTATTCAATGACTGAATAAAATACAATTCCAAATTAAATGAACATCTATTTAGCCAGAAGCTTGCCCTAGCTACATCGTTTTTATTTGAATTTGATGTCACACAATTTCAACCCTATCACACAGCTGTTCAATCAAAGCATTAATCAGTCAAGGCTCAGGCTACATACGAAAGTAAAATTTATGCTCGCTGTGATAAATAGAGTGTTAATTTTTTATTACGTTGTATGCAATAAAATTACAGATAATCTAATATATAAATATCTCGTGTCATGGTGGTTGCACTCCTCCGAAACGGCTCGACCGATTTTAATGATGTTTGGTACCTACCAATATGAGAATAGGTCGTAAAGTATTTTTCACACTCTTACCCCCACTCCTCATATTTTAATCGCGATTTTAGTATTTTTATATGAACTATAGCCAAATAATTTAATATTATATAAATAAATAGAGACGAACCCGAGCAAAGCGAGAGTGAGTCGTTATATAACAAAAGAGTATTTTTTCTTGATTGAACGAGGGTGAAGCCACGGGTTCTGCTAGTATATACATATATATTTTTCTACACAATTATACCTGGGTATTGTCATCATCAACTCTTCGTCTAAAGACATTTGTGGGAACCACGCTTCTCTGTGGAACCTGCCTTAACTTAGGGGGCATAATTTTATGAGTGTACCTCCAATCTGAAGAGGGGATGCTGAAAAGAATAATATCCAATACAACACAGCTAGCTTTTAAACAATGTTTTTTTAACATTTGATCAACTTAAAATAGTTGCATAATTCACTATTATAGTATTTACTAGAGCGAAGCGAGGGTGAGTCGGTAGTAGTTTTAACGTTTAGTATAGATTTCTCAGAGATGAGATATTTCCCCGCAGTAAAAAGTATCCTATATGTTGACCCGGATAACCAGCTATCATTATACCAAATTTCATCAAAATCTGTCCATTGGTTGTTTCGTGATGCGGTCACAGACATACAGATAAAAGTTCTAAAAATCTATAAATCCGGCGTCTGTATCGATAATAATAACTATTAATTCGATAAGGTTTTCCAAAAAAATTAATGTACAGATTCGACTCGGAATTTTATTATATGTATAGGTTTATTTAACCTTTCATCAAATCACCACCCAAAACAGAAAAAAAAATTCTGAGCTATCGGAGACATCGAGTATTCGATTTGTTTATATACTCGTATCTTACATCCACGATAATAATATATATTGGATCTATACATATTAAGATTATAAAGAGCACTCACGTGTTATCAAAATCATATTCATTGATCAAATGATCTGCATCTCTGCAGCAAGCGAACAGCCAGCTACTCCCGCAACCCCTGACCCTGGTTCCACCTTGGAGCCAGCATGTTATGGACAGGGTGCATGCTCGGACTTCAGATCCAACGTTGCAAGTTGTCGGATAGCCCAGGAAGGACGCAATCATTCGACTGGTTAGACCTGGAATATTGAATTAATGTCCAGAATAAAGTAAGCTGTTTTGACATACAGTTAAGCTTGTTATGATAACTGGTGTTTTAATTTTATTCCAATTCTTTTGAAGCATTTTAAATAACATTAATTGTTTCATTAAAGTATGTTTATGTAATGATCACGTATACAAATAGCGGAAAATATTGAATGTATATATATATATATACATATATATATATATATACAATATATATTATTTATATACTCGTTCATTTACTCGTATGTAAAAATGTTAAAATTCAATTTTTTTTCTTTAATATACAGACAGCCTTCACTTATTTTTTTATTTTATGGGAAGGCAGTAAATAGTGCCATTATAATAAAATCATACTTTCTCCATGACTCAGCGCACTAATATTCAATATTACAAGTGGTATTAGCATTCTTGTCATCCGCCATCTTGTTTTTATTCGCCATTTTGTTGAATTATAAACATTTTTTCTTTTTTTCAACACTTTGTCTGTGTGTGATCTTCTGTCATAGATTCTATATTCTCTATGGTCTTGTATTAGTCTCCATGGTATTCGCAGGTTCACCCTTGACATGGTGAAGTTAGTTTAGGATGTTTTGACATAGTGGGCGGAGATAACGCTTGATTTAATACAATCTGAAAAAGAAATATAACTTAAAGATTAAATGAACGTAACTAACACAAAATACCTACTCGTTATTCGAAATTAGAGAAACTATGCTAAGAAATATTTTTTGGAGATTCAGAGAGCTTGAAAATCTTTAAAACATGACATTAATAAAAAAAATCGAATTGAATACTGGATCTCTTTGGAGTTTTTTCAGATTTATTTTGATTTTTGCTTAGTGACGTTTCGACTGCTTTAGGGCGTAATGTTTTTTTTATTTATACATATAATAAAATTGTAACTAAGTCGAATCTGTAACATTAAATATTTTTTGAAAAATCTTATTGAAATAAACATTATTATCGGTACAGAGGCTGTCTTTCTGTCTGTCTGCTACCGCATCCCAGAAAAACCACTAGAGGGATTTTGATGAAATTTGATATGGTGATAGCTAGTTATCCAGGTCAACATATAGGATACTTTTTACCGTGGGAAAATATCTAATTTCTGAGAAAAATACAAAAACTGCAATGTAAGAGTATACTAATATGTAAAACCTAAGAATTTGGTTTTTGGTCATCTGAACGCGGGCGGAGCCGCGGGCAGTGCTAATATAATATATAAGCATGAGAGAGAAAAAAGTATTAAGGCCTATACATTTTTTTTTAATATAGAATTTAAGACAGACGATGAAAAATATTTTTGAATTATCCAAACTAGTCATGTCATGAACGCAACAGTGTATTTCGTTTGTCGTTTATTTTAGTGATTTTTGCATGTTTAGGTGATTTTTGCAAAGATATACATAAGTAGATTATAGGCAGAGTGTGATATGAACTACTTTTTACAAGCTTTTTTTTAACTTGGAATGTTTGTTGGTTGGTTTATTTGTATGGGTCAAAGCTTGCAATCTTGATTAGAGTTACTTCCTCTTATCCTACAGAGGGCCTACTGGCCTATTTATCCTATTATCCTATCCTTTTTATGACAATTAAGACCTGATTCTCCATCTAGGATTGGCTCCAGACGAAGCAACTCCTCAACAGTTAAGAGTACCGACACGAAATTTTATATATTCGTTTGATTATTATAGCCCGTTATAAAATTTACCATGATTTGGCTACTGTGTCCAGGGTTGGCTCCAAATGAGACATCCTCTCAACGATTAACAGAATACGTAAGGAATTTCATTTACGTATTCACTATTCAATCGTAGTAGCCCTCGTAGTAGTTCTAAAGTCCATGTAAATGCAACATTTCAATATTTTACTTTAGTAATTGTTCTCAATTGTCTTGTAAATGGACATAATTGATGATATTTTAAGATAATAAAAAAAACTGCCTTCCAGACACTAAAATGTAAATAATAACTAAACAAATGTTTTCATTTAGAAAGGAGATATTTTTGATAATCAGATATTTTTGAAGTCGGTGCCAGCCCATGCAAATCAATTTTAATATATTTCGATACGTAAAATATATATTCATATATCAAATTTTGTAGGCTGATAAAAATTTCAAATCGGTTCAGGCGTCTTCGAGTAATCGGTGAACATACATAAAAAAATAAGATTCCAACGAATAAGAACCTCCTCCTTTTTGGAAGTCGGTTAAAAATAAAAATGTATGGCCTGGAAAAGAACCCGTGTCCTTCAGTGCTATCAAATATAATATATCGTTACCCCGCAATAGGCGTCAATATTGTTTTTATTAATCTTATAAAGCCATAAGCCTACTTAAGGCTTTTAACAATTAAGCGAGCGAAAGCGGCGCACGCGCACTTTTTGGGGCGTGACGTATTTAGAAAATAAAGTGGTATTGAAGGAGATAATTTTTAAATCGCTAGCATGACAAGTATAATTTATGTATATTCTTGATAACAAAGCCTTAATAATTTACTAATAAATAAATGTATCCAAAAGGAATGCTTTAATCTATACATAAATGGGCAAAAAATCAGTTCAGCTCCTTTTTCTCCTCTTTTTATCAGCCGTTTTTCGTTATTTTTTTTTGTTTAGTATCTAATGACGAGCTTTATCTAGTGTTGTCAATAAAAAAATTGAGAAACGGTTAGTTTTTTATATAGATATGCAAATTCTATTCTATTCTAATATTTTCCTCAAAATTTCAATAAGGTATTTGTCGAATATCAACCACTAGGCGAACACTAGCATATTTAATAAGAATAGGTACTATAAGAGTCTAATGCCCGATTTTACCAACGTCACCTAAGTTTAAGGGATCCCCTAAGCATAGTTAGGGGGCTGCTAGGGGACAGTTTCTGTTTCACCGACAGTTAGGGGTCACCTAAATATTAAAAGGCCCCCTAAATTTAGGTGATCGAAATATGGGCTTAAAGACGATCGTGAAACGAAATTTAATTTAGGGGCTAGTTTAGGGGACTTTTAAGCTAGGAATCCCATACGTAGGTAGCTTATGGGTTGTTGGTGAAATCGGCCATAAGTCTAACAGAGGAATGGAATTTTGGCAAGAAGACCGCATGCTCTCGTATGACATAAAATCAATCAATAAAAATTTTATTTGACTGTAGATGGCCTGTTGCTGCCCTTGTCTTACATTGTAGTGAAAGTATAAATTTAAATAATAAATATATGTATATCAGTATGCTAATTTCTTTTAAATAGTTTTAGGCCTTTGATTTTTTAGTTCCGCACATCCGATAAAAGAACCTTAAACTAGAATATTGTTTTTGAATTTTGACGCTTATAATTTTAATTTTTGTCCCCAATGTTACACAAACATGGTCATTGTCATAGTGAGATTAAGGTTTTTAACGTCTCAAAACTTATTATTATATAGGTAATTGTTACAGACGGCTTACTAAACGTTTTACCCACAAAATTATCCAATAATTTCGATAAACTAGGCACATATAATTTTAAATATATACATATTATTTGTGTCTGTTTGTAATTTCACAATAAATAATGCATAATATGAAATTACACATTTTTTTTATTTTTGTCTGTCTGTCAGTTTGTTCCGGATAATCTCTGAAACGGCTGGACTAATTTTGACGGGACTTTTACTGGAAGATAATTGATGTTATAGAGAGCAACGTAGGCTTCTTTTATTTTAGAAAAAGAATTAGGGTTCCGCTCAAAAAAATTAAAACATACCAAGGGACGGACCCGAGCGAAGCGAGAGTGAGTCGCTAGTTATAAATATAACACCCATGACTGGAGTACAAACATTCGTGCTCACACACAAATGAATGCCTCCAGCGGGACTCGAACCCGACCACTGGCATAGCAAATAGTACAAAGTAAGTACCTACAAACTGTGCCAAACGAGCATTATAGTGAACTGAAATTTTTTTCTTTATTATAATGTAAACGACTGGAAAGTATTGGAGTCGGTATTGTTTGAGAATAGTAAGAGTATTTCTTTTGCATCTTTTGTTTTAATTCAAAACGTCAATTTCTTCTTCCATTCACTAAAGTTTTAAAGATTTCTAAACTCAAGTAAATCTATTTATATATTTAACTTTATACAAAAAAAAATACTCAGATTTAGCTTTTATTTAAAAAAAAATCACTGAGTTCTGAAGTAACGAAGTAACTTTTAATCTTGATATCTATAAACATACTTAAATAGGCCTAGGAAAAACAGTTTAGAACCTTTTCTTCTCTGTTGTTGTCTGGAGCAAATTTTTGGCGACAACCCCTTTGGGTGTTTGTTAATATAAAAGAGTGAGGGGTCCACCACATAGATCGGGATTCCCTACTATAATATATATATATATATATATAGGGAGTCAAGGTAATAATTATATTGGTCACGTCATTAAACGTTGATTGTCTATATTAGACTGCTAAAGTTTCTAATCTTTAATTTCTTAGTAAGTATTGTAAAAAAATATGTTTATTTATTATACCACACGAGTCAGAGGACATAGGTTCAGATCCCACGCATATAAATATCGTCATGGCCTGAATGTTAGAATATAGGCGCTTGTGCGGTAGCCAAGACCACAATTCATACAGAAACTGTTTTAAATCATATTCTACTAATATTATTAACTCGAAAGCTTGTACGTTAATAACAATAATAAATATACACGCATACCTACAAAAGATTGCACTGCTAAATGGATTTTGATGAAACTTTATGAACATATAGCTTATACATCAAAGTGACATAAGGGATATAATTTAAGATTTAGATGATACAGTTATACTCGTACATAATTAAGTTGCGAGGGCGGAGCCACGAAAATAAACAAGGTTCCACTTCTATGCATGAGGAAAATATGGCGAATCTATACAGATAAATAAAATTGAAGTGTCTGTTTGTGTCTAATCTCCAAAACGGCTGGACTGATTATGACGGGACTTTTACTGGCAGATAGCTAATGTTAAAAGGAGTAATTTAGGCTTACTTTAATTTTAGAAAAAATAACTAAATATTAGAAATCTAAAAGTAACATTATAAATTAACTTTTTGGAATAAAATTCAATAGATTTACTCGTTACAAAAACCAATCAATGATAGGGATAATAAACAGCCTACGAGTATATTACTCTTCGGCCTACATATATGTTCTATACAATAATTTAACTTAAGAAGTACACTAAACTACTAACACTACTAAAAACATTTTAAAAGTATTTACTCATTCGCCATAACCTAGCAAGTTTTCAAAGAACATGTGAAGTCCGCCAACCCACACTTAACTAGCGTGGTCTCGACACGTCCTGATCCTCCTCATATTAAAGGGAGGTTCCCATAATATGAGTGGGACTTAAAAAAAGGAATACATAAACCAATCTTCATGTCTCTAACAGGAACATAAAAAAAGATAGCCTTTCGACCCCCATAATTTGATCCAGTCGCAAAATCTGTTAGCTGACTTCTCACACCTATAATCTACTTGCCTGTAAGCTTCATAGATCAAGAAGGTTTCTTTCTAGATTTTAGAATGATCTTTCACTTTTATACATATAAATTGAGAAAGTAATAACTAATTTGTAGAGGTTGAGTTTTTTTTATTTAGAGGATATTTTCTGGAACTCCCGATTTAGTTTTATGAGTACGAGTAAGAATCTTTCATTATCTAAAAGCGAAAGGAGTCCGGGCGAAAGCTAATTTCATATATGCTTTTATTTTTACTCTACGATCCGTCATTAAAACACTTTTAGTTTTTAGAGAAATTTAACGATCTAAATTATAAAAAATAAATTTTATTATATCAATTTATATTTAAAATATTTACAGCAATACTTATATGTGCAGGAATTTTATTTATATTCTTTTTTGTTTTAGTAATTCGTTTGCTGTTGCTTTGCCTCCAGTATATATATATATATATATATATATATATATATATATATATATATATATATATATATATAGGTAATTAAAATTCCTTCCCATAAAATATTTTATATTTATATTTTTCATTATCTACCACATAGAAAATGTTTAAAAAAAATGTATATATCATTTCAAGTATCCCCATTATAAATGAATTTAATTTCTGCCATACAGACTTGATATTCAAGCAAATAAAAAGACAGGTGAAGCTACTTTCAAATTATTGATAAGGATGAAACGTTTAATATAATTCTTTATTTATAGTTTAAAAATAATTAAAAATGGCATATCTAGGTCACAAAAGTATCTTCGCAAACATCTAACCCAATAAGTGCGGGAACTCACTCGCCTTTCACTTTTACTAAGCACTTTCACTCCAAAAAACTTTACACTTATAATTTTTATTTTATATATTTTTTTAATTTGTCACTTAAAAAAATGTTTTAAAATTTGCCGGCCTTTTTGTTTTTTTTTCTTCGAACCCAAACGATAGTACTTCGCGGTGTATGAACGTTAACTGCAAGCTAGCGAGGTTTCTCAAAACTGGTCGAAATCAAGTTTCTCTCTCTCTCGATACGCTATGACGATTATTATAGATGTTAAAATAGCTTTATGTTTTGACGTATCGGAAAGCACGCGATGAGGAAAATTTTAATAATAAGCTTTTATTGATCGAACTAAAGGATTCCGTTTTATTAAGACAACTTTTTTATATGTTCCTTGCTTCCTGTGGCTTATTTATTATTGAAACAAGAATTTTTAACCGCCGAAAAAAGAAGTTTTTCAATTTGACACGTATATTTTTATAAACTTACTAGCGACTCACCCTCACTCCACTCGTGTTCGTCCTTAGTTACGTTTTAACATTTAGTATAGATTTCTAAGAGATGACATAACAGGATAACCAGCTATGATCATAACAAATTTCAACAAAATCTGTCCAGTAGTTTTCTCGCGATGCGTTCCTAAACAAACAGACATATAGACAGACAAACTAAAATTCTAAAAACTATAGATTCGGCCTCCGTATCGATATATAATAATGACTATTTCAATAAGATTTTATTAGATTTCAATTAGAATTTCATTATATGTATACATAGATGTACACACAGACACTATATGGACATATTTATTTAGTTTATTCTATATTACCTATTCTACAGTTGAAGTACATAACATGCGAACGGCTGAATGGATTTTCTTGCTTAATAGCTAAGAACACTCCCGATCAAATCACTTGTCAAACAAAAAAAAAATTAAAATCATTCAAGCGTTTCGGGGTTACGATGCCACAGACAAACACACACATACACACGTTTATCTTATAACACATATTTTTGCGTAGGGGGTTAAAAAACACAAAAAGTGAAATATGAACCATTTGGCTTACTCTTGGATATCCAGACTAACAAGACTTGGTTGTTTTGATATACACTCGCAATATCTATTCTCATCTATACCTATAATAAAATTAACTTAGTCAAATCGATGTGAGCGTTTCACGCAAAAAGTACTGAATCAATCATTTCTCAAGTAAGGGATATATATTTTTGTTTATTTTTTATAGTAGGTACTTACCTACTTTTCTATACTTACCGTTCAAACGTACTTAGGGACGAATACGAGCGAAGCAAGGGTGACTCGCTATACATATATTAAATACATATAATAAAACTGTAGAGGTCGAATGTCTGTACATAGAAAAAAAATGCTAAGAATCAAGTCATGGCGCTGTAAGAAGAGAAATAGAACAAATCCAGACTTTTACAATTTTTTTGTTTCTCTGTCTGTTTGTACAGGCTAATCTCCGAAACTGTTGAACCGATTTAAATGAAATTTTGCATGGTGGTGCCTTATACCCCCGATCAATATTTTAAATACTTTGCATCCCGAAATATTAAAGAGTTCCTGTGGAATAGTTAAAAAATATAGTAACTTATACCGCTTAGTACACAAAAACTACTGATTGGATTTTAATGAAGCTATAGTATAATTTAGTTCATACATCAGAATAACACATTAGCTAAATTTTTTTTTGTTTGTCTAGAGGCGAACCTGAGCGAAGCGAGGGTGAGCCACTAGTATACAATAAAGATGTTTATACAGAAAAAAATATTTGAACAAGCACGATTATGACAATGATACGACGTTAACATTATATTAACGATAATGTTCTTTCGATATAAAACATCCCTGCTTGGGCAGTACATACGTACTGCCGAAGCAGGCACGACTGAATTGCGTTTAGAACTGCTTGTATAGTAATAATCATACAAAACTTTAATAGCGCGATTCAGAACTCGAAATATTATCTTTCATTGCATCCTGTTATTTTTTATTTATAATAACATTAAGAGGGCACCGAGCTTTTGGCGCTAATTGATTTTAGTAAGACGACAGCGGGCAGAGTGGGGGAGGGGTGGAGGGTGACTAGGGTGGACGGAAGTAGTACGAATTTAGGTATTTCCTTCGTATTATTAAAACAAATACACATTTTGAAAATGTAAAGTGTATACGATATAAAAAACGTATAGTTTTGTTATTATTAAAGAACTAGTCAACTTCCTTGAATTATATACGCCGCACTAAGGGTTTATTTTGTTTTTTAGAGATCATTTTTAATTTTTTTTTCTATTAAAGAAACTATAAGTAATCGTGTTTCTAAAGTGTACGATTTATAGAATAAATCCTTAAATATTCTACATATTAATTGGACAATTAAAGTTTTAGTAATAACAATACAGCAAGGGATTAAACGAATGCAATTATTTCGTAATTACGTTTTGCTACCTCGGTGCGTCCTTAACATTAATATATATATATATATATATATATATATATATATATATATACTGACATAAAATGCTTAACTGTGTACACAGCATTGGGTCTTTAAAAATAACATAGATAGCCTGTTAGTATGTTAGTTAAAACGCCATATAATCGTAAACATTGTATGCTATTGTATCATTGTACTCTTTTCCTCTAACCTTAGAAAAATGGAGTAGAAAAATTAGTAAAAAATACAGGTAGTCGAGCTTACTAAACACCTAAAATGAAAATTTATTTACAGAACCTGTAATCTATGTTAACATTTTTTAAGATACTGCATATTTTGAGTTACGATCGGTAAAATTAAATTTGTTTTCCTTAAATCTTGAAGAACACGAAATCTAACACGAACTTACTTTTGCAAATAACAAAGAATGCGTAGCGAAAAAGTTTCATTTTCCGTAATTGGATCGCGGGTAAAGCCGCAGGTTCTGTTAGTATCTTATAAATCTTCTCCATTCTACGCGGCATTGACGAAGTAAATTGTGCCAAAATGGCACTCCTAAAAGCCACGAAACAAAACGATTATAAACCACTATAAATAAATTATCAAAATTTAATTAATTTATTTTAGCAATTAAACTTTACGACAATGTATTAATTAATATTCATAAACTAACATACATACCTTCAATAATTTTATACATACACATATATGGATATAAAGATTAATGGATTTGACAAATTCGGCGGCTGGTTCCGTTTTCACTTTGACACACTTTCTGACTGCATTATATAAGATGGCGCCTAAAACTTTTAAAAGCTCGTTCGCATAAACTTTCTTGGGAAGTGAAGATTTAACTTTGTTAAATACTCTAAATCTCTACTCTGCAAAGGGTTGCAACGATTTGAATCAAATTTAGACAGAAAACCAATTTTTATATATTTGTCGAAAAACGTCGTGCGTAGCGAGCCGCTCTCACCCAGATACTTAATCTATATACACATAAAAACAAAACTGTTCAGTAACATTTTCTCCTCTTATGTCAACCGTTTTTTTTTTTTTTTGTTTTTTTTTAAGTGGCTATAGACGAGCTGTAGTGATATTAATAAAAAAAATGAAAAGAGTTTTTCTGGCATAATTATGGTCGAATTATGAACATTGGGCAAATAGTAGTTTATTTTATTGTTTGGGAAGTACATATTCTTTCATACTACCTAATATTTTATGTTGGTAGTTCATTCAAAGATAAAAAACTAGGGATATTTCCTAAAAAGTTGTATGTATATATAAACGAATATATTTTGTTTATTTGTAACTTATTGAACAGTACGTTACAATACCGTTTATTCGACTGCAATGAAATTTTGTGGAGTTGTTTACCATAAGATTCTTGACGTAATTAGTACAATTATTTTTTTTTAATAAAACTATCTTTTCGGATTTTTTCGCCAATTTATTTTGATTTTTGGTTCCCGACGTTGATCAAAAATCAAAATAAATCCGCGAAAAATCCGAAAAGATTGTTTTATTTAAAAAGATTAATGTTACTAATTACGTCAGGAATCTTATGGTGAAATCTTATGGCTTTATATGGAATATTAACATTAATCTATTAGACTAGTATTAAAATTGCGAAAGTATGTATATGTGTATGTGTGTTTTGTTACTCTTTCACGCTGAAACGGCTTGATGGACTTGATAAAACTTAGTACACTCTTAGGCTACTGTTGGGTATATAGGGATGCACCCATTTGGAGCGAGGATAAATCGCTAGTGAATCTGCTAATGTATATTCATTATTTTGAGATTTATTTAGTTGATACTACTGGGACCCGCGGCTTCTCTCGCGCTGAAAACTACAAAAAAAGCTCTAAAGTAAGAAAGTTTTATATAAGTTTTCATACAAACTTTCATATCCTATCTTATCCCCTTATAAGGGGATACGATAGGATATATATAGAATGAATTTCGAAAAATGCTTAAACGTGTATTTATTTAATTGTATTGTAAAGCATTAATAACAAATTTCAAGTAAAACTGAACACACACACAACAAGTATTATAAGGTTCCCCGTGGTAATCACATAATCTCCCGCAGTAAAAATATCAATTGTCACTCTCCAGCCCTCACACTGTCTCCACACAAAAAATCACACCAATACATCACTGTGTTTCAACGTGAAATAAGTATAAACACAAAAAACAAACAAACAAAGAAACAAATAAATAAACAAACAAACACATTTTCACATTTATAATATTAGTATGGATATAAAACACTGGCAATTAACAAGAACGTTGCTATTAGTTAATAAATAAATAGTCCCACTTCAGATAGACTTAATTCACATATAAAATTAACATCCGGCTTACTTTTGACCATCGAGTTCATAACAGGTAATAATAATTCAAACTGCAAACAAATTCTGCTAATATTTAGTACTGTACTCTTAAATGGAGGTCACGAATTCGAATCTAGATCACGATAAGTATGTATTTTGTTCGCAATTTCAAAATATTACATGCATCTAAAAATTTAATAATAAAATAAGTAATAAGAGAAAACGGAGATGAATCTTGCAAATATTGAAATAAGAAGCAGCTATGCTTCTAAAGAGGATTTGTTTGTGTGTTTGTTTGTTTGACCGCACTAATCTCAGGAACTACTAATCCGAGTTGAAAAATTATTTTCGCATTAGACAGCCCATTTATTGAGAAAGGCTATAAGGCTATATATCATTATGCTTCTACCTAAGGGAGAGTAGCAGAAATATAATATAGTCTATCTATACCATACTAACAGTTAAAACGTACCTAGGGACGTACCCGAGCGGAGCAAGGGTGAGCCGCTAGTCTTGTATATAGAGAATGTATCTATCAACTTTCTATGCTTCATACTTAGTAGTTTAGTACCATTACTGATATCGAATTGTCAAGTTTCTCGCAGGTTCTTCTCAGCGAGCCTTCCGAGCCGGTGCATGCTTCCTCAAATATGCTAACTTTTAATTATAATTTAAAATTGAAATTTCAAAAGTACTTGTAAAAATCCATTTGAATCATCTTTATTTTGATTTAATTTAATTTAATTTGAACTGCTGCGTAATAAGTAAATCCTGTTGAATCCATCGGGACGGTAAGCACTACTATATACATATGTATGTATTTAAAAGAAATTGCGATTTTCACAAATGTATGGAAGCCAGCTATAATATAGCCAAGACTGAAAACCCCATATTAATGTGAAAGTAGGTGAATGGATTATTTCTAGGTTTCACTATTAATTGAAATATGAATCAGTTTACTTGTCGATTTTACGCATTATGGAAATAATCTAAAAGTAAATTTATATTAATTATACTTAATTTTTTTAATATTACTATCATTAATTATATCATTTATGAGATTTATTCAAAAATATTTTTTAACAATAATGATATATGTATACTATGACATTTTTTTCTTCATTATTGTTGTTAAAAATCTAAAATATAACTTATTAAATAAAACTATCTTTTCGGATTATTTCGAGAATTTTTTAATCAAAAATCAAAATAACTCCGAGAAATAATCCGAAAACATAATTTTATTTAAAATGTCAAATATTCGCATAAATCTAAGAAAGTATTATATAACTTATTTTTATAGCTCTAAAATATAAATTAAATTAAATATTTATATTTATTTAAATAAAGAAACCATATTTGCTATTAATATATAATATTAAACATTTGGCTCAACGGTCTAGTCTATCATACAGCTGCAGATCCGGATATCCTGGGTTCGATCCCTGGTCGGGCTAAGTTTAGTTATTGAGATTAGATTAACAGGAAGTCAAAAAAATCTGATTTTCAATGGTAGTAGTGCTCATCTCAGAGAACATTATAAAGGCTTCGGTCCTGAATCTGATCTCTTGAAACTGGAATTTGAGAGTAGGAAAGTAGAAAAGGCTGTGGATGGCTAGCATTAGTAAGACTGACCACCGTAGACAAAATCAGGAGAACGTTATCTATACATATAATAAAATTGTAACCAAGCTGAATCTGTATATTAAATTTTTTTTGGAAAGTCTTGTTTAAATAAACATTATTATCGATACAGAGGCCGAATCTATAGTTTTTAGAATTTTATCTGTCTGTCTGTCTGTCTGTTACCGCATCACAGAAAAACCACTGGAGGGATTTTGATGAAATTTGGTATAGTGATAGCTGGTTATCCGGGTCAACATGTAGGATACTTTTTACCGCGGGAAAATGTCTCATTTCTGAGAAAAAATACGTAAACTACAATGTAAGAGTATACTAATATTTAAAACCTAAGAATTTGGTTTTCGGTCATCTGAACGCGGGCGGAGCCGCGGGTAATGCCAGTTATAATATATAGCTGCGTCATTTACCCCAAAAGAATACCTTGCCTGGTAGTAATATTAATGTAAATAATAATGGCATTAAAAAGTAGCGTAAATAAGTAAATTATATATTATTATATATTGGTATTCATAGTTGCAATCATATAAATATGTTTTATGATTTGCAATCATATAAATATGTTTTATGATTTTACATCACCTAAAGTGATCAAACTCTAGAATAACACTAATACGGTGGCAGTAGTTAGCTCGTTGAAGTCTTTTATACTACACAAATATATCATGCTAACGCCATCTATGTGACGTTATATAAATTACTTCTGTAACGTATTTAATGTGGAATTTATGTTAAAGACACACTTATATGAAAGTTTCGCTTAGAAAGAGACGATAGGTGGCGCTTGTTTGCATTAGAATAGTCTCTCACTTAAATGTAATTAAAATTATATTAAATTCGCCACCTATTTTAATTTAGCTTACATAGTAAAAACGAATTCGTTAGAAATTATATTTTTAAAAGTTTCGCGAATTATTTTTATTACAAGAAAAAAATATTTAAGGAAAAGTTAAAAATGGAACAGTACAAGTATTTTTGTATACATTGGACGTTTGAAGTGTTTATTTAATAGTATAAATTTATAAAACCTTGTTACGTAAGTATCCAATCAGAAATGAGATAAAATTATAAACCTTATTTAGTAGATTTTTTATCCGACTAATATTTACTTTTTAATAATATAATATTTTTATAAATACAATAATAGCATCTTAATATTGCTTAATTATAAGCAGCAGCATTATAATTGTTTCATCTGAACACCCAACATTAACCCACTACAATGACGTCACGCCCAAAATGCGGTTGCTGAGCAACGGTTACATAAACTTCATGTCAGAACGCACTTTACATAACTCCCTCTTAACCAGTCGCAACTCAGCGGGGGCTGTCTACAAACTCAGTCCGCGATCTACTCCCGACCGAATCACACGCGTTACCAAAAATAAAATATGAAATTGTATTAAAAAAAACTTATTATTATTACTTCCCTAAACGTTATAAACGAACAAAACAATAAAAATCGAGTAAAAAGTAAAATGAAAGTGAAGCCCAGAGAGCAGTGACCGCGCCAACATGTTCAGCGAAAATATATGGAAAGTGATTCTACTCATGGCCGCGTCAGTATGTGCCGTTGAGCCGAGCCGCGCGCTAAGTATATACCAAAAACCTCGGACTTACCCCATGTTTATACCAAAAAATCGAAAAAAATTGAGATCGCGAGTCATATTTTTAGATGAAGATGAAAATAGCCAGCCTTTAGGTCGAGGAGAAATTGATCTGACGAACGATAAGTATACTAAAATTAAATTTGATGATACAACCGATTATGACTTCACATCCCCAGATGTAACAGAAAGTCCCAAAGATAAAGTTTTTGAAAATGAGCGATTCTACGATCCTAGACTACGTCTTTCTTTTCCAAGATTCTACCAGGGTAGGTTTAATCGGCCATACGCTCCAAATTTCGCTTTCGAACCCTTCCAGCCATATGCTCCCCCACGAACAGGATTTATTGGGTCCAGTCTTCCAAATCCAAATCTAGGGTGGAAGGCCCGAAGTCCCAGGGTAGTGTTTCCCTATACTCCTGACAGTAACAATAATCTTGTGCAAACTAATTCTCATGGGGGACCAACTTTTAATGACAATGTAGTGTTTCGTGATCAAAATGTCGGGATTAAACCAGTAAAAAATGATGACCAGAACCCCCAAACCCTTCAAGATATAGGAGATGGAGCAGATGCTTTCACGGAGAGAGGTAAGTCTAATTTAAATCACAATTGATGAAATATTTTATTTGTAACAATGCCAGACTTTCGACAGGGTTGCGAAAGCACGGACTTGTAAGAAAGTGTACCGTGCGTCATTATTTGTCTTCCGCAATAGATATTATAGTGAGAGTGCCTTAAGATATGAAATATATAAATATATACTATATTCGCTAGCGACAACTTTTATAATATGATAATAAATATATAATAAATTTTATTTTTATACTGTAATTTTTAAGATATTAATTGCTTAAATTATTACTTTAATTGCACTTTTTTAAACACATTTTTCCTTAAAAGTAAAAAAATCTTCAACTCAAGACGAGTTGAATATTTTTTTAGTTTTAAGGACACTTTGTTACGACCCTTACTATACTTTTGTAGCTTTCAGCGACTTTTTTTTATATTACGATTTATTTTAATTACAAACCCTGTGTAACTTCTATTTTAATAATATTTATAAATTTAATTGTACAACACAAAAAAAGCACAATAAAAAAAAACAAAAAGTAAGTTTATTGGTTGGAGTTTATTGGTTGTATTCCAGAGGACCTTAAGTGAAGGAGTAAATATGTACTAAAATGGTATTCTGTGTAAGTGGTTTAAAAGATATGGAACATAAATATACTAACATACATATAACAATATAAATTCTCTCACGTAATATACGTATAGAAAATTATATATTAAAAAATATAATCTTCGTTTTATCCCCAACCTCTATGCTACAGAAACTCTTTATATAAAAAAGCTATATTTTTACTCTGAGTACAACTTTTTATTTGTAAATAATTAGAAATTTTTATGATGCTATTTTTTGAGAAAACATTTTTTTTAATTTTGAACTTATATTTTCGTAAAATTATTGGTTTGAACTAAAGATTCAATCTTTTGAATAAAATTCAGATTTCAGATTAGATTATAGGAAACACATCTTTTACACTAAAATGAAAGGATCAATATGAAACAGGCCTATAGAAATATAGGAACATATACATATGGTTTGTTTTTCAAGCATCATAAGAAATTATATGCATGAAGATATCTAACGATACATCAAATCTTAAACCTACAGCTATAATTTCTAATACATTTTTCGCCTCCTCCAACACCAGAATAATAGCTGTCACGTAATACTGAATAGTATGTTAATTTAAAAATTATAAATATTAAACAATTAATCAAAGAAATCGAAGTGTCAAATAAACTAGAAGCCTATTTCCTACATATTAGAAAATTAAATGGAAAAAGTTATTTAAAACGGGAAAAGAATTTGCGGCGGTTAAAATTATTTTGATTAGTTTTATCTAAACAAAAATAAACTTTATGATTAATGATATAAAGTTTAAAATCATTTGTCAGTTGTAAACTCTCATTTTTCATACTCGCGTGACAAAATGTCGCGTGTAGTCAAATGAAGGGTACAGTTTAATTACTATTTCATATTCCAGACATCTTTCAATACAATGTTGGATTAAACATTAAAAAAAAAAACATTTGGTTTTTAAAAATAATATTGTTTATTTAATCAGCTGATTTCGTTGACGGTTTAAGCGACATTACGTATGTCAAAAATATATAAGTACCAGTGTTTTCCTATAGTTAATGTACTCATATAAATGCTCCACTTTTTTTCATATCATCCCCCATTTTCCATTCCCAACAGGAACTTTCTAAAATTTCTAAGTATTTTTCAACACAAAGTTTATTATCCAATTTGGTCACTGTAATTTTAAAAATAACAAATTTTCATACAACCTTGCAACTCTTCTTTTATCTGTTTACGGTTTGAATTTCCAAAAATCCTTTATTAGCCGATAGCTATATATGTGTAATCTACATGCATATTTCTAGGTTTTAGCATCTATACTTTCTAGGATATTTTATTCGATTCCGGCCATAGCGGCCAATCTCACTGAGACTAGCCAACTGCAGGAGATATTATAGTGCACAAGTGTTCGCGCAGACACAAGTGTAGTAGTAGTCCTAAAGTTTTTCAAAGTCTGATGGGACGATACTTTGACACGACTGGTGAGAGTTAATGCGCAGGACTGACGGGTTTTCGTGCTCTCCGAGGCACAAGAGTGTTACACCAACTTCCTAACTCCGGGCTACTACTGAGTATAACTTAACAAACTCAGTAATTAAACTCAACTCAACCTGAGAATAGAACCCAGGTCCTCCGGATTTGCAGCTGTACATGCTAGCCACTAGACCACCGAGGCAGTTAGGAGGCAGTATAGTAAAATAAAAAATGTGATTGTGTGTCTGTGTGATTTGAACTCTAACAAATTTATTGAAAAAACACCTGAATTGAATAACTACCTCCTTTTCGAACTCGGTATAAAATGAATCTAAAATATCTTAGACAGTATAAGACGATGTTTTCCCTATCTGTAGAAAAACACTTGTCATTTTCAATTTTATCGGATGGTGAGAACTTATACGAGATGACAATCGGTAAGAGTATCTCGTAAAGCAATATTTAGATACCTTGTGTAAGAATGATGGATGCGTACTAATGTGTAGGGAAAGTATACACTAATATCTTCATAAGAGCTTCTAGTAGTAAGGGAGAGTCATACCAACTGGTATGACTCTCCCTTATGGGTCGGGAGTTCTATTTCCAAGTAGGAACGTCGGTGTAACTTTGTTTATAAAATGAATTCCAAAATATAATGATATGTAGCCTGTTTTTTTAAAGAGGAAATACAAAAAAATCAAAATAAAGCAATAAAGTAAAGATCAAACTAAATATTTAAAAAATATTTAGGAAGCTCAGTACTATCTTATCAAAATTTTCCACTCTATGCTTAAAAACATTTAGGTGACACCATGTTTACGACTTTAGAAGGATATAACTGTATAACTGCGTTAAATAATTAAATTATAAAAATAAAAAACCTAACTTAAAAAGCAAATTAAATAGATGAAAACAAGTTGACGAGAAACATAGTTTTATTTAGTCGGAGACATACATACGAGTATATCTTTCATTCATGCTCTAGTTTTACACAAGGTTCCGTCTTTGCCTCTTGCCTACGAAACTAAAATAAAACCATATACTCCAAAAATACCAGCATCACATACAGATTAGAAACCTAAAAGCGCATGCAGCACAAATGCTCTCAAAACTCCGAAAATTGCCATGTGGGCTCATCTAGCGTAAATTATGTCAAAATTGACACGAGAATCACGATAAAATAAAACTAAAACACTTCACAGGTATGGAAAAAACTCTGTGGCATTCCCATAATAATGTAGTACGTATGTATATAATAATAAAAAAATCACAATCTGGTTAGTAATTATTACATTTAATGTAAAATATATTCAATCATATGGGATATAAATTACTTTGAAGCCATCTTTGAAATACAACTTATTTATTCAATGAGTTCACAATTACCAAAGACATCTTGTAAATAACAACTCACACTAAAAAAACAAACAGACAAACAAACACACACTCTAAAACATCGAGTACCTTTCACTCTTCAAAGTCGGTGAAAAGCCATATAAAGAGTATCACCAAAATCATTAAAAAAATATTAGAGCAACCCATATTTGCAGCTTTAAAGCATTTCTACTAAATGAGGCTCCATCCATTACGTCGTCGTTACGTCAGCTGTTTTTGACAAGAACATTGTTGCGTAAACCGAAAGCGAATCTAGAAAGTTAATGGCCGCATTTTAGTTAAGTAGCTCATAATAGAACCTATTTTATATGGATCGTTTAAATATACTGTGTATATTCACATTAAGTGAGTTAGTGAGTGAGTTTTAGTGCTGCTACTTTAAACTCTGACACTTTAACACTTTTCTAATTAGGAATGGAGATAGCTTATATCCTAGATGAGCATATAGGCTAAATTTATTTAGCCCTTTTACCGTCCCACTGCTGGGGGGTGGGCCTCCCTTAAATACGAGGGGGATCAGTCTATAGTCCACGCTGGCCAAGTGCGGTTTGGCGGATTTCACATGTCTTTCGAAAACTTGCTAAGTTCTCTCAAATACGATGTTTTCCTTCACCGTAAAACTAGTCGTAATCATGTTGGAAATTATTCGCACATGAAGATATAAGAGGTGCGAGACCCAGGATTTGAACCAGCTTCGCTCGGTTTCCCAAGTGAGCCCGTTAGTTGGCTGCAACTACCTCTATAGGCTAAATGCTATTAATGTACCTTGCGAGTGAAGGCATATACAAATGCTAATCTATTTGTTATGCTACATGTTAAATAAAACTATTTTTTCGGATATTTCGCTAATTTATTTTGATTTTTGATCACACTCGAGCGAAGCGAAAATAATTCGCTAGTTATAAATAAAACTAATTTAAGCATCTTTCAGTGATTTGAAAAATCTATTAAATACATATGTTGGGACATTACCACCCAGCATCATCTAGTTCCATAATAAACTACGAGGATTGTGTTATGGATACCAGATAGTTGACACATTACACATATGTATATAACTTTATGTAAATACAATATGCTATTATTATATTATAAGCACCCATGACTGGAGTACAAACATTCGTGCTCATCACACAAATGAATGCCCCCAGCAGGACTCGAACCTGCGATCGC
The DNA here is from genome assembly GCA_921882275.1 of Brenthis ino. NCBI lineage: Eukaryota > Metazoa > Arthropoda > Insecta > Lepidoptera > Nymphalidae > Brenthis > Brenthis ino. The sequence continues at coordinate 22,746,640 of OV170231.1, forward strand.
GACTGCGGCACAGCAAGTAGGGTTACTACAAACTGACGTCTTAATTATTTTTATTAATCCATATTGAGATTTCTCATTTGTTTACTTACATCAGTTTTTGTCCGTATGTTTGTACGCGGTGATCTCTTTAATGGCAAGACTAATTTCACCAGTACTTTCACTAGTGGGTAGAGGATTTAGGGCGAGAAACATAAAATTTTAGATGCGAATGGAGCCGTGGGCGTAAATTAGTCTTAATTTTTTTCCTTTCATTTTCTTTTCCTATATACATACATATTTACAAGTCCGTTCAAGTAGTATATGTAGATAGTTTGTCAATATCTGGAAAATCTCAAGTTTTTTTAAGAGCTGACAAATTAGTATTAATTGCTAGTTTAAAGTACTGTAAAGTATATCATTTTGACTTTTATGATTTTTTTTCGGTATGAAACGCTTAGAACATATGCATATATCTACTGAAGATGTTATGAAAATTGGAATTTGCAGTAATATGTTAACCTTTTTCTTTAAGGTGGTAAGGTTAACCTAGTTCCGTTAAGGTGTGAATAAAATAGATGTGTAATTATATACTCATAGTATATGGGTTTTTTGCTTATATTTATCAGATTTAATACTAATAGTAAATTGTATTGTATTCAGCCCTCCTATTGCTGGCCACGGGCCTCCTTTCAATACGAGGAGGATCAGACCATAGTCCACCACATTGCCTAAGTGCGGGTTGGAGGACTGCACATGTACTTTGTTGTACATGTACAAAGTTGCGAGGGTCTCTCAGACTTGCAAGTTCCATCACGATATTTTCCTTCACCGTAAGACAAATTTAATCATGTTGGAAATGATTCGCATGAACCCGCTTCGCTCGATTTCCTATGCAAGCGTGTTACCACTGGGCTACCACTGCCTCTACATCAGGTGATTAGTCATGGCTTTTTCCATATAAGATTCTAAATTCCGCTCATATTCAAAAACTTCTAACCTACTTTCAAAATAAACAAACTGTCAAATAATTTTAATTAAGCTTTCCTGCAATACAATACATAGTTCCCAGATGCTATCTGTTTTTGTTGGGCCATCAGTGAAACTTACCTTTTCACCTTCCCACGATCTTGAGATGTAGAAATTATTGTATATTGTGCGTTTTTTCTTTAGAACATTTGGTTACTAGGGTTTTCTTTGTACGTGTTATATAATGTGAAGAGGCGGGATAAAGTACAAGTGGCGAGAAGAGAGACGGAAATGAATGTAGATGGATGAAAGAAAGAAGACGACTGAGGAAATGATGGATGGATTGTATGAGACAGACCGTGAAGAGAAAAGGGGTGAATGATAAATTAACGAGTAAGTTTATTTATTACTAGCGACTCACACTCGCTTCGCTCGTGTTCATCCCTACTCGCCTTCGCTTCGCTCAGGTTTGGCCCTTCGTTTCAAGGTTAGTATAGATTTCTTAGAGATGCGATATTTTCCCCACCGTAAAAAGTATCTTAAATGCTGACCCGGATAACCAGCTATCATTATACCAAATTTCATCAAAATCTGTCTATTGATTTCTCGTGAATGCTGACAGACAGACAAACAGACAGACAAAAATTCGAAAAACTATATATTCGGACTCTGTATCGATAATAATGACTATTTCGATAAGATTTTCCAAAAAAATATTTAAAGTACTGATTCGACTCAGAATTTTATTATATGTTTTGATAGACAACCAAAGCTTCACTAATAAAATCTGAACAAATATGTTATGGTATGTTCCAATTTACCCTTAGCGAGAATCAAATGGAAAATCTCTATATAAATTATCATATCACGCTACAAAATTTAATTATATAATACGAAATGTAAGAGAATATAAGGAAGATGTAACAGAAATAAACAAGTCAACGATAACTTAGAGGTCAACTAAACGTTATTATAAGTTATGCAAGTGGTTGCGCATGCGCATGGTTATGTCACGGCGAAATGTCATATTATTGTGTAATGAACTCGAATTCGGAAGTTTTGGATGTATCTACGAGACTTTTTGACCGACTTTAAACAGGAAAAGGTTTGTATGTAGCACGATACCTTTACTGATTGTGAATCGATTTAAATTTCATAATACTTTCTTTTTCTTAGATTTATATATAATAATAAAACCGTCTTTTCGATTTATTTCGCGGATTTTTTTTTATTATTATTTTCATTCAATATTTGTTGACTTAGTATAAGAGATTAATTAATAAACAAATGTAATTTTTTTATATAGCAATATTATTAAAGTAGAATTTTGACATTTACCATTAATAATTATAAGTAATGAGAAAAATATATCGGAAATGGTGTCACAACACTAATATATGTATATTTATGTAAATTGCTTGTACGCATGTTTGTACGCAAATACGTGTCATTAATATTTAATCATCAGATGCTAATATTGTATTGGTTCTGAAGTATAGATATAGTTATATATAAATAGGCGAAGAAAAAATATCAGTTCAGTACCTTTTCCTCCTATGTTTGTCAACCGATTTTCTTTTTTTTTATGTTTAGTAGTTATTGACGAGTTTTATTGTTATGAATGTAAAGAATGGTTATGATTGAAATTTGATCACAGGGCGAGCAGCAGCGTAGATAAATACTGCCTCATTGTTCTAATGGCTGTACACTTGAAGATCTTGAGGTCCTTAGTTCGAGTCCCGGGAGCTTTATGTTAGAAAATCTCAGTAGCAGCAAACATTTTTATTTTAAATGAATATGAAGAACAAAGATTGTTTAAAACTAAGCATGATATAAAAAAGAAAGAAACAAAAGAAACCCAAAACCACTAATGTCATAACGGGATATTTTCTCTATTATTAATTAAAAAAATAAAAAATTAAGTTATCACGTAACATATATGAAAAAAAATATACAATCGCATCATACAATACAAATAAAAACGTACATACAGACGAACATAGAACCTCTACTTTTTGGAAATCGGTTAAAAATTATTCACTCATACACACACACGATTTTCTCCTTAATGAAGTCAAAGAAATGTGCAACACATAAAAAATATAGTGAAAATACGTTTCTCTATATAATATAAATTCCGTTAAAATAATCCATTTCGTTATATTAACGGAACCCCAAAACCCATTTCGGGAAGAAGACGCTGCGCTTCTGATATAATCTCCAAGTTATCACATTACACGAAATACCTAATTATCATAAATATAAGAACATAGTTGTAGTGCGTGATTGCGTAAGAATTAAAGTTAAATTTATAACATAATTCTAATTGTCCCGTTATAAAATGCCACGATACTAACGCTCGATATATATCTCTTAAGGCAACGTCCTTTTATTATAGCACAAGTCGTCGACTATGACTTTGCTTGCAAGTATATTTCAACTCACATCTGTCCAGAAATACTATGATTTCTGCCTTACATAACTGTATTATTATTATATACTAGCATTGCCCGCGGCTCCGCCCGTGTTCAGATGACCAAAAACGAAATTCTTAGGTTTTACATATTAGTATACTCTTACATTGCAGTTTTTGTATTTTTTCTCAGAAATTAGACATTTTCCTGCGATATAAAGTATTCTATATGTTGACCCGGATAACCAGCTATCATCATATCAAATTCCATCAAAATCTGTCCAATGGTTTTCTTGTGATGCGGTAACAGACACAGACAGACAAAAATTCTAAAAACTATAGATTTGGACTCTGTATCGATAATAATGTCTATTTCAATTAGATTTTCCAAAAAATATTTAATGTACAGGTTCGACTTAGTTACAATTTCATTATATGTATAGATTGTGCGTTTTTTCTTTAAAATATTTGGTTACTAGGATTTTCTTCGTAAATGTAAAGGTGCGGTTTAATTTATTTGAACCTAAGAACCCTAATTCTTTTTCTAAAATAAAAGTAGCCTAAGTTGATCCTTATAACATCAGTTATCTTCCAGTGAAAGTTCTGTCAAAATCAGTCCAGCCGTTTCTGACAATAGCCGAAACAAACAGACAAAAATTAAAAAAATGTGTTTTTCTTATAAATACCGTATATAATTTCATATGCATTTAGTAAAAATCTGTTATTTTGACATTACAAACAGACATTGGAATTTTATTTATCTGTATAATTTATTATACTTCTAATCGAATACGTATAACTTTTTTATAAAAAAAAAGTTTTTAGCTATCTACAATATATGAGACTTGTCAAAATGAATCAAATTAGCCTGAAACCGAAGGGTTTACTGGTAGCCAAAGAAATTTTTAACTATTTAGATACCTCCCAACTCTAACATTAGATCAACTTAATGAAAATCTCTAAATAAAAAAACTCCCGGTACCTATTTCGTTCACGGCATCTGCTTCAGCTTTGGAGAAATATTCATCGTGCATGTGCTCCCATATGGATACTATAGCCAATCTTCTTTGAGAAGGCCCGTGTGAGCACACCATTGTGATAATTGTAGGTGATCGCCACAGATGGTCGGGGTTTAAGATAATCACATCTCGTATCAAGCTCGAACCGACATCGCTTCTCAAAATCAAGAATTTTTTCTTCACTCATTAGTTACTATTGCTTCGTTTGCGCCTTAACTTGGTCTTTGAAGTTTTCCTCCACTTGATTGTAAGGACATCCACACAAATATGTTATTGAAGGATACGTTCTTTCTTTCGAATTCCCCTTAAATCCATTGAGCTTTTAAGTACAGTATGAAGATGTTAACACACACATTAAAAAAATTAACATTTATACTTAATACTAGCGACTCACCCTTTCATTGCTTTGTATATTCGTGCCTATGTTTAATAATAATATATGCAGGTTTACAATAATGTATGGAAGTTTGCCCGATTTGTTGACATTTATGATTACTGCTCCGCTTCTTTGGGTAGTGGCATGATATTATGTAACCTATAGCCTTCCTCGCTAAACGGGCTATCTCATGCAAAAATATTTTTTCAAATCGGATTAGTAGTTCCTGAGATAAGCGCATTCAACCAAACAAGCAACCAAACTCTGTTCTGCCTCTTTATAATATTAATATAGATTATAATAACTAGTTTCTACTTAGTAGTCGAAACTCGACCATAATAATCAATATTAAAAATTTGAGGAAAACATAATATATGAATTTACATATCTATATAAAAAATGACTTTTTTTCTGTTATGATTATTTTTTTATTAATAACACTGAACCTCAACAAATTCACAAACATTATCTCTTATAATATTAGTTAGACTAGCTCACCCCCGCTTCGCTCGGGTTTGCCTTAAGGAAAACAATAACAACCAAACCTATCCCATGGGAACCGTACATTTTTCCGGGATAAAAAGCAACCTATAATCTATCTCTGTGCCAAATTTCATTAAGATCCGTTCTGCCGTTCTGGCGTGAAAGAGTAACAAACATCCACACTCACAAACTTTCACATTTATAATATTAAAAACAATTATAATATTAAAAAATAATACGGATTATCGATAAAAATATAACTACACAATTTAATACTGCTTCTACTATTACTGTTGTAAATACGAAAATTTTCGTTTGTTTGTGGGTTTGTTTGTGACTATTTCACACTGAAACGGTTAAAAGAACTTGGATGAATTGTAGCACTCAGACTATAACCTAAAGTAGCTTACAGTTCTGTTAGTTACCCAGGGACTAAGCTAGCATATACGTATGAGCGACGCATGCTCGATTTCACCAACAACCCATAAGCTACCACCTATGTATGGGATCTCTAGCTTAAAAGTCCCCTAAACTAGCCCCTAAATTAAATTTCGTCTTACGATCGTCTTTAAGCCCATATTTCGATCATCTAAATTTAGGGGGCCTTTTAATATTTAGAAACTGTCCCCTAACAGCCCCCTAACCATGCTTAGGGGATCCCTTAAACTTAGGTGACGTTGGTGAAATCGGGCATTATTGTCTGTTTCCGAATATTACATACAATTTATGGGAAAACACTTCAATTTTAGTACTTCAAAAATATTAAACATTTACAAAATCGAAATTGTTTCTACATGCAATATATTTCAAACAAATAAAACCTCAAATGACATCAAATTCAATAAAAAATATATGTAAACAAAAACTGCCTCTTAACGAATTTCACTGCCACGCAACAACACAAACGAACATACAGCCGTCCAGCTCGCACACTACATTCATATATGCTACCATCCCTCTCACTCATGTCATTGACTCCCGTTAAGTAATTCTTTTGCTACTTAGTACTTTTATCGTGATGTCGACTTTTTACTTAATGTTCCTGAATTCTAACAACCATTTAGAACATGCATTTCAAAGTTTATACTTATGTACTTATGTAGGATTTTTTATTATAAATTTTATTTAAGTATTACGCTATTTACTTGTGAATCACGTTATTGTTGTACAATAAGTTACAGTACAAAAATATTATCAATCAAACAAAGGTATCAATATGAACTACGTACCTATACTTATTACTAATAATAAGTTATTAGTGATGCAACAAATATTCAATTTTTCACATTTGTGAACGCGAATGCGAATATCTCTCTCTAATATTGGCTAATGCGAATGCGAATGCGAATATTCATGTTCAATTTTCAGGAATGCGAATGCGAATGTTGGCTTTCAAATAAAGCGCGCGCAAAATGTTAAACAGACAGGTTTGACGTTTCGTGGCGGCCATGTTTAAACCGAACATAGCCGATACAGGTTGAATGAACGAAGTTAGTCACATAAAGTTCATTCGAAAAGATTTGTTCTGATTTGATGTTAGTTTCTTATTTGCATTTCTTAAATTTAACTGATACAACTGAATTTAATGATGGAGAAGACACAAAATCTACGAATATATTTAAGAAGAAATTATAAAACCACGTACAATCTAAAGATCCGATTAAATAACACTACTGTATGATTAGTTACATAAGGTTTTTATTATATAACCTAATATTAAGTTTTTTTGGGAAATAAATGTCTTTAAATCTAAGTTTTTTAAGGATGGCTGGAATTATTTGGATAAATTTTAGTAGACAGATAGACTATATTCTAGAGTAATACATAGTGACGTGCTCGAGCGAAATGGTGGTAAACCATTAGCTCATAAGATTGTGTTATCAGTTATGCCATGAGCAGTGGCTCTAATGTCATGCCATGGGCATTGCATTTAACATAGGAAAATACTTAATAGCTATAATTTGTTTATTTTTAACAACTAAATAAGCATCAAAATCGATTTTATGAACATAATCGTGTGCAATTAAACAGTAGTAAAAGATCCGTCTCATGTACAAACATGTAAGAATAATTTTAATTAACTTAAAATATGTTATAATACCTTTTTTACCATTCATTATGATAACATGACGTGTAACGAAAAAGAAACATCTATCAAATTACTTCACTTTTCAGAAGTCGGTTAAAATTTACTTAAGGATTCATCTCATAAATATGCTAATCTAAATTAGAGAGCATAGTCATCGTGCTGAGTATGTTTGTTTGGGCTAATCTCAGAAAGTACTAATTGGATTTTCATACGGTTTTCACCAATAGAAAGAGGGATCAGAGTTACAAAAAATGTATTTTTTTTAACTCCCGTTATATTTTAAATGTGACGATATGTTGATCATATATATATTTATATAAATGATCAACTATATATATATATATATATATATATATATATATATATATATATATATACAAATATGCAGTCAACGCAAGTGAAATTCGTCCTCCACAAACAAAACGTATATTTCTATTATTTACTATATGTTAAACAGTTGATGACAACACGGATAATATTCCAGTACAATGCAAATAATAATATAATTGTATAACATTACGCGATCGGTACGTGAAAGTGAAATTGTACGGTCAACAGAAACATGAATTGTCAGAAATTATATATATACATTATTATGAAATTAATTAATAGTGATAATAATTTTGCTTACTTCGCCAGGGACTTTTGGTGTAAACACCAATTTCTAATTGCGATTACATATTTTATTTGATATTTAACCAAAGCCTCTAAAACTTGTCCACACTAAATCTGTCTATAGGAAATATCTCAGTGATCGTCTGTCATGAGATTTTTATTTTGTTATAAATAAACTAGTGTCTTACCCCCACTTCGCTCTGATGCATATATTATCTAACAACGTCTACTATCTAACAGAACACTTTTTCTTACTCCCAGTTATCCTCCTGTCACCTTTAAAGTTCATCATTATATACCTGTGTACCAAATTTCATTCAAATCCGTCCAGCCGTTACGGCGTAAAAGAATAACAAAGATGTTATATTATGTATACATATATACATACATACATACATACATACATACATACATACATACATACATACATACATACATACATACATACATACATACATACATACATACATACATACATACATACATACATACATATATACAAATTTTCATATTATTGTATAGTAATCAGAAAATCAAATTTTTAACTATTTTTATCTTTCTTACAAAAAAAATCGATATTATTTTTTTGGAAACCGTATGGCCCACTTTGAGTCCGAGAAAAATGGCAAGTGTTGCGCAATCCATTTAGAGCTGTACGCTTCCTTTACATCCCAACAAATCTTCGTAAAGTCTAAAAGTATTTCAGAAGAATACATTACAAACTAATTATTACGGTAGAAAAAAATATTAAATATGTAAAGCGACGTATAGTTGGTTTTACTTTGACATCTATACATATAATAAAATTGTAACAAAGTCGAATGTGTACATTAAATATTTTTTGGAAAATCTAATTGAAATAGACATTATTATCGATACAGAGTCCGAATCTATAGTTATAAGAATTTTTGTCTGTCTGTCTCTCTGTCTGTCTGTCTGTCTGTTACCGCATCACGATAAAACCACTTGACAGATTTTGATGAAATTTGGTATGATGATAGCTGGTTATCTGGATCAACATATAGGATACTTTTTACCGCGGGAAAATATCTCATTTCTGAGAAAAAATACAAAAACTTCATTGTAAGAGTATAACTAATATGTAAAGGCTAAGAATTTGGTTTTTGTTCATCTGAACGCAGGCGGAGCCGCGGGCAATGCTAGTAAAAGTATAAAAATATAAATTCAATGTTTGTTTGTTCGTCCTTCTTGAAAGCAGTAACGTATGTATAAATCCATGCTTAATATTATAATTGTAACAGTGTGTTTGTTTGTTTGTTTGTTCTCCTTTCACGTCAAAACAGAATGACGGATTACACGTTATAACACAACCAAAAACTTATTTATGATCAGAATTACTCGGAACTTGGTATTAATATCCTTCAATACAATAAAATAAATACTTGTTTTTTTAAACCTTACTTTTTAGACCTATCTTTTTAGTTTTTTTTCGTAGTATTTGAAGCTGCTGGTTCTGCTAGTATTATGTACATAAAAAATATTATAATTTTTAAATTAGAAGATTTAGACCCTAGACTCAATGATGATAACATATTACAAAAAGTGACTTTGAGCGTGACTTCAGTAACTTTAAACGATCAGTTAAATTTTTATAAACATTAAGAATTCAGTATAACGGTTTCCTGGAACTCAATTCAATTTTCCAGTTAACAGCTTTAAATCATGCTATTTAAGCACAGTACGAGTATACTAACGGTTTCATTACATGTCTAACTTCTATCTGGCTTGTCAAAAAAACAATTGCTAACAAAATTTGCTATTTTCAACCAATTGGTTATTTGCCCCCATTTTGGTTAATTGTACCTACTGACTGTTGGAATATGATAGTATTTGTGTATTTTAAGTATATGTCTCTACATCTAGTAAGGATAGGCACCTCCTTTTTGGACGTCGGTTAAAAACCGCAGTGAGTGATAAAGACAACAAACATTTTACGTGTAAACAACAAACTCTTTATCATCATGTAAAAGTACTGATGTTGAATAGTTCAAAATACTTGTTAGAATCTACTTGAATAAAAGTTTGATTTAACACTGTGCCAAGTGTACGCCATTTTTTAACATAACATTCTCTTACAATTATGACATTATAATTTACTAGCGACTCAACCTGGCTCCGCTCGGGTTCGTCCTTAGGTGCGTTACGTTTTAACATTTACTCGTAGTATAGGTTTCTCATAGATGAGATATTTTCCAGCAGTAAAAAGTATCCTATATGTTGACCCGGATAATCAGTTATCATCATAGCAAATTTCATCAAAATCTGTGTAGTGGTTTTCTCGTGATGCGGTCACTGACAAACAGACAGAAAGACAAAAATTCTAAAAACTATAGATTCTGTCTCTGTTTCGATACTAATGACTATTTCGATAAGATTTTCCAAAAAATATTTAATGTACAGATTCGTCTCAGTTAGAGTTTTATTATATGTATAGACTAGCAGAACCCGCGGCTTCGCTCGCACTAATATTACAAAAAATCCCTAATAAAGTAGTTTCATACAAACTTTCATCCCCTATTTTATCCCCTTATAGGATGAATTTCAAAAAATGCTAAAACACGTATTTATTTAATTTTATTGGAGAGCATTAATACCAAGTTTCAAGTAATTCTGATCATAAATATTTTTTTTGGATTCTATTATAACGTGTTTTCCCATGGGAAATAAATAATCTTCCGCGGTAAAAAGTATCCTATATGTTGACCCGGATAACCAGCTATCACCATACCAAAATTCATTAAAATCCCTCCAGTGGTTTTTCTGTGATGCGGTAACAGACCGACAGATAGACAGACAGACAAAAATTTCTAAAAACTATAGATTTGGCCTCTGTATCAATAATAATGTTTATTTCAATAAAATTTTCCGAAAAATATTAAATGTACAGATTCGGCTTGGTTACAATTTTATTATATGTATAGATAGCATAACGTGGGTTTACGAGTATGTTAACCTATCACGTTTTCCGATTTTGATCTTCAACCTAGTAATGTACCAAAAATATATACATAATAGATGCCAATGATATGATAACACTCTTATACATTTTTATACTATACTAGCCTTAACCAGCGGCTTCGATCTCATATTTTATGATATGTTATCTATACTAATATTTTAAAGAGGAAAGATTTGATTGTTTGTAGTATCGAATAAACTCCGAAACTACTGAATCGATTTAGATGAAATTTAGTAAGACGTTAGTTATAGACCCTGGGAAGGACATAGGATAGCTTTTATCCCAGAAATCATTTCTTAAGGGGGTAAAAATGGGGATAAAAATTTATATGGGGAAGCAATCTAGGGACGAACCCGACCGAAGCGAGGGTGAGTCGCTATTGTATAATAAACCTACGCCCTTTTACTTTTCTAAGTAAATAGAGTAGAATGCAAAAAATAAATCAGACTAGTAATTTCAGCGATTAACGCATTCAAACAAACAACAAAAGAAACAAAATTAATTTGATGATTAGAATATTGGCCTATCTTCACTACGTGGGTAACCAATTTTCATGAAACTTTAAGTAATGCATAGTTTATATCTCGGACGAAAATATTCACCGCTAAAGGCAATAATTGTTTTTAGTATTTTTTTCAAAGTCAATTTCAAGTTAATAAAAAATACTATTAAAATAAAAAAATAAAAATTTATTACTGCATTATTATATGAAAGTGAAACAAATGAAAAGCTTTTGTAAATCTTTTATCATTGTGGTGGTATTTTGGTGAAGGTATATATTTTCGAGTAATTTACATTTCATTGTATAAATTATGATTTTTATATTAATAACAATATAAATTATATTTATTTAAATTTTTTAAATACATTTTAAAAGGAGAGACTTGATTATAAAAAGAGATTAGTTATTTTTTAATCATATAAAGTAATGATAATTTCATTTGATTATTTATTTAAAATCATAATTTTTTGTATCAATTTTCATATTTTTACTTGAAAACCTTAATAGTCAAGTTTCTTCTGGAATTATTCATGTACATACTGCTTTAATCCACATCTCTATCTATATCTCTATAACATTTCTTGTAAAAATTCAATAACTTTTTTTATTCGGACAGATGCCAACGACCCACATCGAGCTCGATACAACGAAATCCAAACAGTGAGAACTTATAATAAAAAAAGCCAACCGAAATATATAAAACCTATGTTCATACAAACGGAGAGTACAAAAAGAATATTTTACGATAATTCATCAGTGCCTGAATTTAAACCGATAACAGACGCACAGATAAAAAAGATAAATGAAATTATTAAAGAATTAACAAGTACAAATAAAGTGCAAAGTTTAAGTACAAATGATAAAAGAAAAGGGAGAATTTTAGATAGTCAGGCTGAGTCTTCTAATATAGAAGCGATAGAGACGAAGAAAGATGACAGACAGTATGAAAAATCTTGTCCTCAAGGAGGAACGTGCGAATTTTTTTTCTATTGCTGGATGGTCGGTGGTCTATTGGACGGCTCGTGTGGAAGCCTCTTAAAAGGCTGCTGCCACAGAGTAGCTAAAGCCGGTACACTTGGTGTTCAAGACTCGAACAGCATAGAGTACTCATCAAGTGAGGGACACAATTTTGGTCCAGTTTTAAATGATGAAAGTAAGTGTATCTGCATTATCACGCCGTTGCGTAATGAATCGATTCTATCGGTGTTAATTTATCGATATGCCACTTATCGATTCTTTTATTAAATTTGGTAATATAATGTCATAGAATTGTAAATACTTTATCTTTGACTGCCTTCTAAATCATTCGATAAGAATACTTTTATCCGGTAAAAGCTTTCAAAAATATTCTTTCCGTAATATATTACGTGACGGTGTGCTTACCAGTAGCGGAATAAACTAACAGAGCTCTGATGTGGTCGTGTGGCAAGACATAGCTAGGAGTAGAATGTTCTCGAATGTTCCAGATTTTTCTAGATGCAGTAACATCACCAGGTATTGGCAAATGTAAATAAACTTCTTTATTAATTTCCTTTCTAAGCTCTCTAATTATGTCTTGCTTCCTCACATCTATATAGTTTATGATTATATATTTGTAATATATTTAGTATATTGATTTTATTAACACATATTCTTTGCATGCTTCTTAGGTGTACAGGTAAGTGGTATTCTATTATATACATATATTTATCTTATTTTATCTGTTTTTTTGACATCACAGTATTATTCTTTCATATAACAATAATAAGAACATTCACTTGCTACACCGTGCTTAGAACAAACAAACAACCCCTTTATCCTTTATCTTCAAAACTACAGTCTCTATGGCACAAAACTAAATTCGTAGACGACCTTACTCATAGTTTAGATATTTGAGCAAGGAAACTAGCAACTTACCCTTGCTTCTTTCAGTTTCATCACTAGGTGCCTTTTATATTTGTAATCTATACTAATATTATAAAAGGTAAAGTTTGTGAGTTTGTGGGTTTGTGGGTTTGTCAGTTTGTGACGTTGTAGGGGGTAATCTCTGGATCTACTAAACCGATTTAGATGAAATTTGGTAAGAAGATAGTTTGAGACCCTGGGAAGGACATAAATTAGTTTTATCCCGGAAATCATTCCTTAAGGGGGTGAAAATGGAGATGAAAATTTGTATGGGGAATCAAAGTTTGTATAGGGGCAAACCCGAGCAAAGCGAGTACAGGTAGCGCCATCTTTTGGCCTGTTTCATGAATATTCTCTAAAAAAACCTATTTGTGGACTGAATTTCATCCAATTCTGTGCAGTCATTTTAGTATGAAGTAACAAGCATACCGCATACAAACTTTCGCATATATAACAATACGTAGTGCGATAATTACGCAATTAATTAAACAGTAAATAGTAACAGGATAGTATCTTCTTATTTAAATGTATACATTTCCAACACTCCTCTGTTTCTAAACACCTGCCGGTATGGAATATTTTATGTTTTACATAACATGTGATATACTTTTTTATCGTTTTATTATAGCTTATTGATACTCGCTTTCCCTTGGAGTGATTAGGAATGCTTTTTGTTAACTAAATTAAAATATAAACAACTAGCGACTTATATCTTAGGTGTAGGTATATAGTTGCCTTAGGACCTATGTATTATTCCAAGTCATAATCTATCTATGTACAAAATTTATTCCAAATCTGTCCAGCTTATACAACGTGAAGAAGTAACAAACATCAAAAAAATTGGCAATTATAATAGTAATCTGTACTAATATTATAAAGAGGTAACGTTTGGGAGTTTGTGAGATTGTGAGTTTTTGACGTTGTAGGAGGTAATATTTGGATCTACTGAACCGATTTAGAAATTGGCAATTATAATAGTAATCTGTACTAATATTATAAAGAGGTAACGTTTGGGAGTTTGTGAGATTGTGAGTTTTTGACGTTGTAGGAGGTAATATTTGGATCTACTGAACCGATTTAGAAATTCAGTAAGAAGATACTTTTTACCCCGGAAATCACCCCTTAAGGGGGTGAATATGGGGATGAAAGTTTGTGTTGGGAAGCAAGCAAGAGACTAACCCGAGCGAAGCGAGGGTGAGTCGCTACCCAAATTATAAATAGAAGATTATATGTACTTGTGATGATCAAATGTTTTATTTTTATAAGGATTAATATTATATAGTTTTCGCAGACTTCATACGTATTCGCTACCCATTTAGGCAGTGCACGTAAAGTACTATCGCTATGTTATTTTCTACTTGTTAAACAAAAACCGTGACAGTACGACTAAAATAAACAAAACAAAAATTCAATTAGGCTATAGCAATTTGGCCTAATTTACCTACATATTACCGAAAGAATTATCTACATCAATAGTTTCATAGTTTATCGAATAAAAACTAATAAATGTATTATTTTAATATTAATACAGATAAATTAAAATGGTGGTAGAATACTCATTTTTTTTGTGAAATAGATATTTTTAAGTGTGTCATGAATACTCGTATTTAAACCCTTTGTGAGGAACTAACTGAACTCCATTTTTATTCCATACCGTTTTAAACGTAACGGTACAGTCTCGACAGGAAGCCTATCAAAGCATATAACTATGTTTCAGATATGACACAAATAATTTTGACAATTTTGTAACTTTTTTTGAAGTGAAACTTATTTAGAATCATTCTGATTTGAGACTCGATAAAACGAAAATGCGACACTAAAAAGACAAACACAAATATATAGGATTAAGCCGGTGAGAGAATGAGATAGAATACATTGCCATGTTGCCATGGTAACCGTTGTTATTGTCTGAAATAAATATAATCTTATATTCTTTCCGTATACGATATTTTATAAATATATTATTGTAATGTGCCTAATATGCCATATTGAATTATTTGAGATAGAATATAAAAAAATACGCACATATTTTATATGTGACGCGTTATATTCGCCAAACGAATTTCTACTCTTTTTTAATAAATAGGTTAAAATCTTAGAATTAGAATTAAAATTTATTTAATTTATCCTCCTAAAATTTACCATTAAATAAATAAACACCATTATTATATCTTTTTTTTCAAATGAAACTATTTTTTCGGATTTTTTTGCGGATTTATTTTTATTTTTGGTTCCCGACGTTTTGAATGCTATCATGGTCAATCTCTTCCGTGATCATGAATCTAAGAAAATATCATATTTTTTAATCATTACTAAATAAACATAAAAATTAATGAAAAAATAAAACAGGTATAACCTGGGTATATATGCTAGTATTTTATAATCTTTGAAAACCACAAAATTTTGAAGTGAAGACCAAAATATACTTGACACTGACTTATTTGCATGTTACGCAAACACTTTCACTGGCGCCGGCGCATGACGATTTATTCAGCTTAAACTCGATTATGGTGGGCTTACACATGGATGCCAAGCGTAATTTTAAATGTCACGATATATTATCTTGACGTAACTGATGGGTAGCAAAGATTTAAAAAGTTATTATAATTAAAATGACTTTATCTATACTAATATTATAAAGAGGTAAAGTGTGTGAGATTTAGATGAATTTTGGTAATAAGATACTTTAAGGTTCTAGGAAGGAAATGGGATACTTTTTGTCATCAATCATCCCTTAAGGGGTTGAAAATGGGGAATGGGGCACGCCATTTCAGTATAAAGGAGTAACAAACATACATACACTCACACGTGCACACGCATACTCACGCACACATATCGGTACTAATATTATAATTGGGAAATTGTGTTTGTTTGTTTGTTCGCTTGTTTGTTTGTCCTTCTTTCATGTGAAAACGGAATGACGGATTGGTTTGATTATTATTTGTGGAGACAGTTCTGCTGGTACTTTATAATAGTGTAATATGATAAGATGATTTTTTGTCAAATCTAATAAATCGTTAAAACTTTCAAAAAAAACATGTGAAACTATAAAATGCAATGCGTATGTTAAAAGATTTTTCAAATTGGACTCTTAGTTGAAGAGATAAACTCGTTCAAACAGACAAACATACTAACAAACACAGTCTTTAATATAAAGATATTTAATCTTATAATTTTGTATATTTGGTCTTGAATAAAACATAATTTAATGAAATAAATAACAATTTTAAATTAAAACGAAAAACAAACATGTAGAACCACCTTTATAATTTGACATGTCAAGAAAATGATTTTTTAAGTATCACGCGTTATGGCAACATTAAGGTTTATGAGTGTAATGTTAGTTAAATGAGCGGTTTGCAGTTTGTAGCTACTTCCACTACTATAGAATATATAAATAGGCATAGACAAAACAATTCAGAATTTTTTTTCTTTGTTTATCAACCTATTTTCTTTTTTTTTTTGTTAAACAGCTATTAACGAGCTCTAGTTTTAAAATACTTTCTTGGATATAGGCTAATATTTGCCATTTTTTGTTGTGGCTATGTTTTTGGAGTCTCTCCCGTGATCAGGATTGCTGTAAAGTATTTGAAAAGTCGAAAAACAAAAATTAAAATAAATCCGCGAAAACATCCGAAAGCATTGAAGAAGTTTTATTTAAAAAAACGAGAATACGATAACGATAGAATGATAGTTTTATTTAACAAAAATAATGTTATCTATAAAAAAATATTACGGTCGAGTTGCGACTTCTGGACGCATACCAGTATTAGCTAAATGTTTGTAATTTAATTTTATATTTATAGGTTATTTGTTACTCTGATGTTCAAGCTATATTATTGTAAAGTTTCAATTTTCATCAAAATCCGTTCAGTTCTTTTTGTGTGACAGAATAACACACATCCATACACCCATTCTCACCAAATTTCGCGTTTATAATATTAGTATGACGTATGTATGTATGTATACAATGCTTTTTAACGCCCCACTGTTGGGGGTGGCCGGGCCATAGAGGGATAAGGCCATAGTCCACCACGTTGGCCAAGTGCGAGTTGGCGGACTTCACATGTCTTTCGAAAACTTGCTAGGTTCTCTCAGACATGCAGGTTTCCTCACGATGTTTTCCTTCACCGTAAGGCAAGCGGTAATCATGAAATTAGTATGATGTTTAATACAAAGTACTTTACATCTAATGCTAATATAAACAGAATCCTGGTTCTAAGACAATTATTTCTCAATCACTGACTTACGAGTATCTATCTTTCTTAATATACGAAAAACCCAAGCCATTTATTACAATTTACAATTTCGTAATTGTACATTCCATTTTAAGCTTTATATCATTCTAATAAGAGTTATTACTAAAAGTAGGATGCATGACGCATATTTTAGCAAGCCAAATCCAATATCGGGGTCATATCCGTCAGCATTTATTTAACACTATTTATTGCATATGATTTTATCTGCATATGGTTTTGTATATACGTTACAGCTGATGTTCGATTGATACGTGTAGGCCTAGTGGTTAACAAGTACGGGTACGGATCCGGAAGTCCTGGATTCGAGTCCATGGTCGAGTACTGTCAAGAAATATTCAGTAGCAGCCCGGAGTTGGGAAGTTGGCAGTATTCACGAGTGTCAACACAGTCAACTCTTAAAGAGCACGTTAAGCTGTCAGTCCTATGCCTTATGTCTATAACTATGGTCCCAGAATTTGAGACAGATGAAAATTTAATTTAATATGTTTTCGCTATTTCTTGGTGAGGTTGATGACGATTTCAATGATAGGCGAAAATATTTCTTTAAAATATGGGTTGTCTCCTCGATGTATTTATTTCCTTAACCTTTCCTTTTCCTTTTGAAGTCAGTCACAAAAGGTCATATTTAAATCTATCACGTTTTTGAGTAACGCGTGATAACGCGGACATACATACAATTCTAAAAAACTGTTAATTGAGCTTCTATTAGATTTTGGATATCCTTAAAAATCATTTCTTCTATATAATATTCCATATACAACTTTGAATCCAATATAATTCATACTAATATTATAAATGTTAAATTGTGTTTGTTTCTTTGTATTTTACGTCGAAACAGAGTGATAGATTGGCGTATTTTTTTGTGTGGAGATAGTTGGAGGGCTGGAGAGTGACATAGGCTACCGCGGGAAACAATCTCATTCCCATGGGAAAACACGCCATAATACAATCCACAACAACTAATATCATATATTTGTATACACATAATATAATATATAGCTAACTATTCCATAATAAACGTTAAAACGTACCTAGGGACGAACCCGACCAAAACGAAAGAGAGTCGCTAGTCTATAGAAATAAATATAAAAAAAATAGGCAAAAGACCAAAAAAAACATTTTCATATCTTTTCCTTCTCTGTTTGTCAACCGTTTTTCTGTTTTGTTTAGTAGCTATTGACAAGCTTTAGTGTGACCAATAAAAAAATTGAACTCTTATTGTACTAATATTATAAGCGCGAAAGTTTGTAAGAATGTATGTATGAATGTTTGGATGTATGTTTGTTACTCTTTCACGAAAAAACTACTGAATGGATTTTGATGAAACTTTACATTAATATAGCTCATACATCAGAATAACACATAGACCACTTTTTATCCCGGAAAAATGTACAGCTTCCGTGGGATAGATTTGTTTTTGTTTTTCATATAAATGTTTTCCTCGAATTTTCTATAATGATTACAGTAAAATTTCGACCACTGGACGAACAATAGTTATAATAGAATAATCGACTCCTGCGAATTTTCATCCCGTATCGTGATGTATGTATTCAGTCCTTTTTAACGTCCCACTGCTGGGCGTGGCCCTAACTTCAATACGAGGGGGGTCAGGCCAAGTCCACCACCCTGGCCAAGTGCGGCGCTAACCCGCACTTCACATGTCTTTCGAAAACTTGCTAGGTTCTCTCAGACATGCAGGTTTCCTCACGATGTTTTCCTTCACCGTAAAATAAGTGGTAATCATGTTAGAAATGATTCGCACATGAAAATATCAGAGGTGCGAGACCTGGGATTTGAACCCACTTCACTCGTTCCCCAAGCAACTGCATTACCACTGGGCCACCACTGCCGTATCGTGATAATTCACCAAAAATAACAGTAAAATAATATGAAAAAATAAAAACATTAATTTAAAACTAAATGGTTATATTTCGTCATTAGCCAAAAACATAACCTTAAAAATTATGTCTCAATCATTAATTTTATTATGATATATGTAGCAACATATACATGCGTACGAGTACATATGATGAGGATATTGCATATATGTGTTTTTCAAATACGATCAGACCAACAGTCTGTATAAATATTATAAATGTGAAAGTCTGTGAGTATGTATGGATGTTTGTTACTCTTTCCCGTCAGAACGGCTCAATGGATCTGGATGAAATTTGGCACAGAGATAGATTATAGTCTGGAATAACACATAAGCTACTTTTATTCTGGAATTATATATAATAATAATAAGATTTATTCCGGAAAAATGTACGGTTCCCGTGGGATAGGTTTGTTTTTGTTTTCCTAGAACCCGAGCGAAGCTAGGGTGAGAAGCTAGTTTATAATATTTTTACCAAACGATTTTCATATAAATCATATAAATTTCAATAAAAAGTGAGCTCCAAAAAAAGAGTACAAGTTGACGAAGGTACATAGTATTAAGCTATTCGAGAAAAACATATGTATACTTAGAATAGCTGCGTGTGTGTATGTCTGTGACCGCATAATACTTTGTCCCTACGGCAACTTGTTCTCTTTTTTCACTTTTTACGCAGTCAGTTTAGTTTTCGTCAGTTAGACATTTTTAGTTTTATTTTACAATTTCTTATCCTGAATTATTTTTGAACATATAAGTTGTATATATATATATATATATATATATATATATATATATATATATTCACAATTGCATCTTAATATCCCACTCGATTGATTCAGATGAAAAAAATATATTTAAAGACGCACGAGAGGATCGACCATTTCGATTTTTAATGAATCGAAAAAAACGAATGGAATGCCGTATGAATTATCAAAATCTAACCGATTTTGTAATTAACTAATTAAGAGGGAACATAGGATGGGGCATACATACATAGAGGTTTAACACATAACCCTGCTTTGGGATTCACTGCAGTCGAGTAAGAAACAATACGTACATATATACCCCTAAGCTTGAAATAAGTTATTTTTTTTTTATTAGATCTTTAATGACCACTAGAGACATGAGGGGTTATGTGCATTTGTACGTAGAATATTTTATTACATCTAACCTAGGAAATCGTATACTAACTAGATGTAAGTGGGAAATGAAAGTAAAGTTTACATGTAAGCTCAAGACCGGAATATGATTATTAATTTACGTCACATGTAAGATAACTATATATTTCTCAAGTTATTATAAAAATGGTCTGTGTACAAAAAAATCTATTTGTTGCTAACCGCTTCACTTAAGAACGGCGTGACCGTTTCACCTAACTTTTTACTTATTAAAGTATTCGTAATATTCTGAAGAAGGTTTTTGGAAAAGTTGCTCGAACTTACACTACCACTTGGTGTTTTCAGATTTTTTGCTATCATTTTCTTGGCAGCATAACAAAGTGTAATATGCCTATAATGCAAAGAGGCGGTTAGAAAATTACTTTTTACTAAGAGATCGATAGTTGAAAGTGCGATCAATATTGTTTAGATTTTCCCACACAACGTAGTATTATTAGTTGAAACAAAATACTAAATACGAGTATTTCTCTCGCTTAGCTTACGTTGAAGAAAGAAATGCCTCTTAGGAATAAATCCTCCTTTTCCCACATATTTTCTTTCATATATCAATATTTTTACTAACTTTAAAATTTGCTATCATAAATGCAAAAGTTTTTATGTGTGTTCATTTGTTACATGTTCACGCTAAAACCGTTGGACCAATTTGATGTATAGTACACAGATAAACCATGACCTGGAATTACACATAGACTAGTGTAAGGAACTTAGAGATCCCAAGCGAAGCGAAAAATATCGTTGGAAACTAAAAATTAAAATAACTCTGAAATAATTCGAAAAGATATTTAGTATTATTAAAAATGTCAAATATTCGCGTATACGCGAATATGCCTAAGAAAGTATAATTTAAAAGCATTATACGGTATGATTTTTTTTTTGTCAGATCCCAAGACTCGAACTGAGGTCACATGATCTGCATCCGTTACTACATCGAGACAGTCTTTATTAACTACGTATATCCGGTAATAATATATGAAGAAATAATTGATGACTCTTCAAAACAAGATATAATTTAGTGTCCTTCACCATTTATTTGAAAGGATGCTCTCTACAGGAAGTAAGCTAACGGACGGAGTTCTTAGTTATAAGTATGGGCGATTATATTTATTTTAACCGAAACATCCAAAATAACGAGGTTCTATTATATATATAAGGCTTTATATTTATGGCAACTTTAATTTAATTATATTATATTCTATTAAGGTTCCCGAGGTTGTCGCATAAAATTTTCTTTGATATGAATATTCCGTTTTCGAGAAAATCAAAAAACATGAAATTTAAAGTATGTGAACAGATCTAATTATTAGACAACTTCGATAATATCTGACTTTGTCTGTATTTATTGAAAGGCTCCGTTTTCTTTACTTTTAAGTGTCTAGAATAGGTTTTTTTGACTGACTTTAAGCAAGAAGAAGTTCTCAATCCAGCTTATTTACACGTATTGTTTTGTAGTACATACGCACGTATCGTATTGTGTTTGGAGAAAATATTCCAGTCTTTTTGGGGGTTGAAAGTTCCGCCCCTCCTCACCCCTCCCCAAGGCCAAGAAACTTACTGAGAGGTGACCCACCTCGGTCGGCGGTGTACCATACGGGTTGCTCCTAGTACTTCTTTAGTGACAGACTGGACCCTGGGAGCAACCCCTTGGTTGTGTGGTTTGCTTCGGCAGACTTGCCATCGGGGCATTTTGTTGTTTTTTGTGGAGGTTTTGTCGGGTTTTAGTTGATAGTACTGGCTTCTCTAGCCAGTGGGTCCCACAAAACCACCTGTTCGTATTCAGGTGGTATGCATAAATGCATTTCCCAACATTAAAAAAATATGGGTTGGATGAATTAAAACTCCAATTCATTTCTCATTATAATTTTGTTTCTACTTCAAAATCTTCTAACCGCTATATCTTCTACACATACCATACATTGCTAATCGCGCTCGACGACGCGTAGTTTCCGCGATACCTTCCTCGCCTTTCACTGTTTGTTAATGCATGGCATTATAGTTTAGTGATGTTACTACACTTTCGATTTCTTACTTTTGCAGTTTACTTTAATACTGCGAATATTCATGATTTATCTATACATAATAACAAAATTGTAACTAAGCCGAATCTGTAAATTAAACATTTTTTGGAAAATCTTATTGAAATCGTTATTTTTATTGATACGGAGGCTGAATCTATAGTTTTTAGAATTTTTGTCTGTCTGTGTGTCTGTCTATCTATCTGTGACTGCATCACAAGAAAACCACTGGACAGATTTTGATGAAATTTGGTATGATGATAGCTTATGTAGCTTTGTAGATGATAGCTGGTAATCCGGGTCAACATATAGGATACTTTTTACTGTTGGAAAAAAAATTGTGATCGTAGATTTTAATTTCATTATTAAGTTAATTTTTTTATATAAATTCAATTTACAACTATTTTTTTAGTCTACTTATTAAGCCTACTCAAAAATATTATCCACACAAAAAAATCCGTGACAGACAAACGATATGATCAACTGTTTGGTCGAGTACGAAACGCTAAAACTATCAAATAATGTTTCCGGCTACTGGAATCATTATCCAGTGAAAGAAAAAAGGGTCTAAAGTTCATGGCAGTAATAAACTCAGTGTTAACATCCGAAAGGAAGTTTCGAGCATATTTTTTATATAATACTAGCGACTCATCCTCGTTTCGCTCATGTTCGTCCCTAGGTTGATTCCCCATACAAACTTTCATCCCTATTTTTATCCCCTTAAGTGATGATTTCCGGGATAATAACCATCCAATGACCTTTCCAGGGTCTCAAAACATCTTCTTACCAAATTTCATCTAAATCGATCTAGTAGTTTCGGAGCTTATTCGTACAAACAAACAAACAAACAAACAAACAAACAAACAAACAAACACACAAACAAACAAACAAAAAAAAATTTCCTCTTTATAATATTAGTATAGATAATAACCGATAAAGTATTGACAAACTTGAATTTTTATAGTAACCACCAAGTAATAAGTGTAGTATCAAAAACACAGTGGAGAAAATGAAAAGAAATCACAAGCAATAATTAGTCAATAAATGTTCATTAACATGAGAATCGAAGTTGTTATTTGCAAATTGATAATTTCCATTTAACTAATAGATAGTTTTCTGAGCAACTACATGATTACCGCGCGTTTATAATTAATAAACAAACAAAAGACGACACGTTTGGTTCAGTTGGTACTGACCCTACTTGCTGTGCCAGCAGTCGCCGGTTCGAATCTCGCTGGGGGCATTTATTTGTGTGATGAACACGAATGTTTGTACTCCAGTCATGAGTGTTTATATTTATAATATGTATGTATTTAAAGTTATATATGTGTAGTGTATCAACTATCTGGTATCCATAACACAAGCCTCGTAGCTTACCATGGAACTAGATGGCGCTGTGTGTTAATGTCCCAACAACATAAAAACAGTGATTGCCTTTTCACCGTATAAGATTTTCTGCATAATATATAGTACATTTTCTTAAAAAACACAATTTCTAATCGTTAATGAAACAAAAAAAAACACAAATAATTAATATCATTTAGTAAACAGTCAAAATATTGCATCGTGTAAAGAATTAAACTAAAATAGCAAAATTGGGAACATTTTTTTTATTCAAATTGATTCAAAAGAGGTTTAACTCGACCGTGTGTTATTAGAAAAATTGAAAGTACCTATTACAAAATTACCGAATCAGTCCACTTCCGCCATTTTATCTCGACACCATTGTTGTTGATCAAGTGAAAACAATTGTGAAGAAACCAATAATGCATATACCACAGTACAAGCGATAGCGGGAGCGATTATATAGTAAACTAGCAGTACCCGCGGCTTCACCCGCGTTCAAACTACTATAAAAACAAACTCTTTGAACCACCGACTGCAGCGTCACCTATCTGGTCCACTTGTGAATTCAAACTTTACAGGCATCCACTCGAATATACACAAAAAATATCATTAAAACCGTTCAGTGACATACCAACAAGTGCGCCACCTACCGGTTCCAATTATATTTACAAACCATCCAGAAACCCATTGAAATATACACACAAAATTTCATCTAAGTCGATGTAGCCCATCAAGAGGAGTTAGTGACAAACACACGTACAGAAGAATTATATATATATATTAAGAACAGAAGAAAAGGAATGTTAAAAATGCAAAAATTTAAATGTATGTTATTTGTTTGTTACGCCTTCGTACTAAAATACCTGGACCAAGGATGTTTAGTACGCCGACAGACTTTAACTTGAATAGACACAGGTTACTGTTAGGCACTTAGGAAGCCAATCAAGAGTTAAATCTCAAGTATAAAGTATATTTAACAAAATTTGTATCGAAAGACTGTTTATGGGATAAAGTAAAAGTTAAAAAAAATTGATACTAAAATTTTTATATGTCTATCAAAACGAAATATCACTTAAAATATCTCGGAAACGGCTTAACCGATTTGAGTTCGGTTTTCATTAATGTATTGTGGTAAATTTCACTTAATATTAGTATTTGTTTAATTTCAATCGGTTCATAAATCATAAATAAAAAAGTTATATCAATTTAAAGAATCACCTATTAAACCCGAGTGTAGCAAGGGTGAGTCGCTAGTTATACACATACAAAAAGTATTATATATATACATATATATATATATATATATATATATATATATATATATATATACTCTACACTTTAAAACCTCACTCGCTAGTATAATCGCTTCCATTCAATCTTTTATGAGTGTAGATAATTTTTTTTTACATACAATAGGTAAGGGCGTGTCACAGTATGAGTTGAAAAATTAGAAATTAATTAATTGATAATCTTTTGTACTCTTGTTCTACTCGTATGTGAGTATTTATTTATTGTTTAGTTTCTTAAATGATTCTTACTTTTCTCAATAGGCTGTAAATAAGATTGTAGGAAATGTTTACGTTTCTAATAAATCTAAAAAATATTATACACTAGTGAAAATAAAAACAAATCTTTCCCACGGGAATGGTACATTTTTCCGGGATAAAAAGTAGCCTATGTTCTAGACTATAATCTATCTCTGTGCCAAATTTAATCCAGATTTAATTAATCTTTCACATTTATATATATATATATATATATATATATATATATGTATGCATATATTAATTGCAAGAGACTCATGTATATTCTAGAGACTAGTACTGTCAGACTCATATATCTTCTGTAGAGGCTTAGTGAGTGGGCAACATGGGAATGGTCGGAATTGGATCGCGTCCTAGAGTCACATTTGAATTCATGTATTGAATGCTGTGCTTCAAAACACCAAGATATGATGCGTGTGAGTGCGTGTGAGTTTGTGTTTGTGTGTGTGTGAGTGTATGTGAGTATGTGTGTGTGTGAGAGAGTGACTGAGTGTGTGTGTGTGTGTGTGAGTGTGTGTGTGTGTGTGTGTGAGTGTGTGTGTGTGTGTGTGTGTATGTGTTAGTGCGTCAACATCTCACACAGAATTTGCGGTTTATTTATTATCTTAAAATAGATAAAATCAATGCAAATAGCCCTGTACAGAAATCAAATCGCACACCCCGTAGAAAACAGTATTATGTAGAGACAGCAAATAAAGCGATAAAGTATATAAATAACAATGTATTTAAGGGAAAGTTCGACATAAATGAATTTTAAATAGCCACTTGTATCCGTATAAGCTATTGTTACGCTTTAGCGGTTTTAAACAACGCTCAAAATCATTAAGGTGTCGTCCCACCGGCAAACTATAAATATCTTTGGCTTTTCTAGTCAGTTTTTTTTTATTTATTCTCGATAGACATCAAAAAACTCATAAAAATTTTAAGTCCGTGGGATAGATTTGTTTTTGCCTAGGGACTGACCAGAGCAACGCGAATGGAGTCGTTACTGTATAAATATTTTGATATGGTCTACTTATGCTTTGTAAACTGTAGATTTTTTTTATACTTTTTTCATTCTTTTACTATTTCTAACTTCATAATTTACAAGAACAAATAAAATGTATTATTCAGTATCGGATCAATTTTGCTTCGCTCTGGTTCGCCTCTACAAAATCAAATCTATCCCACAGGAGCCGTACATTTTTCCGGGATTAAACGTAGCCTATGTGCTATTCCAGACTATAATCTATCTCTGTGCCAAATTTCATCCAGATCCGTTCAATTATTCTGGCCTGATTGGGTAAAAACATCCATCCAAACATCTAAACTTTTACATTTATAATATTAGTAAGATAATATTAATTTTAGTAAGTTTCATAAACATTTTAACTCAAACTATTGCCTTAAGTCATTGAAAGTAAAAGTGACATTTTGTCCTTATCCGATCACATCCAATCAATTATGTGCTCCCACTTGTTTGACTTTCTAACATTTATTTTCACAAAATGTGAAAATATAAAGTTTTATTTATTTTTAAGAAATAATATACAAAGGACCCATACATTATTCCGGGATAATAACAACCTATGTGTTATTCCAGACTATAATCTATCTCTGTGCCAAATTTCATCCAGATTTGTTCAGCCGTTCTAGTGTGACTAACAAACAAACATCCATCCATCCAAACTTCATAATAATGGGATAATAAAAAATATATTATCTTCGCTTTATACGGAGGCGTCCCTAGATGTTTAACAATAGCCTATGTACAACATAGTATGTAGAACATGTTATATCTGTTTACTAAATCTCATCAAAATTTGTTCAGCTGTTTCAGCATGAAGGAGTAACAAACATACACACATATACAAACGTTAACATTTATAATAATTGTCCGATTATGTATGGGAACAGAACCCGCTACTACCTTATTATTTTTTAGTTACGACACAGAAAAGGTTATCCATCGATACACTATATCAAGCACGTATAAAAAACGTTCATTCAAATATAACATAAACTTGTCAAAGAAAGTGTAACGCAGCAATTATTAAAAGTCATCAAAGTCAACCTTCAAACATCTAGGTCTTTTAAAATTCATGTTTTCGTTCGTACTTACGTAAAGTTCAACAGGATGTCTTTTGTATAATATTATTAGTACTTCTGTCTAACTCTTAACTTTATCTCCCTCTCCATTTCTTTCATACCTTTTGTCTTTTTTATTTCCGCAAACCACTACTTGTCAACCACCATAAGTCTTTTTTCTGTTTTAAATCAAAATAAATCAAAGGAGTCCGAAATTCAAATTAAATTTTACTCCTGGAGAACTCCTTTTTACTCGTGAGAAAACCTATATGTATCATGATCATAGCAAGTTTTCGAAGGATATATGAAGGCTGTCACGCACTTGGCCAGCGCGGTTTCCTATCCTGATCCCCTTGTAATAAAGGGAGGCCTGTGCCCAGCTGTGGAAAGTTAAAAAAGGGCTAAATACTTACATGGGAAACACCTTGAAACAATTTAGCTCAGCAATTAGTACAAATATTCGTATTCAGCAGACGTACATACTGACATACTTCACTATGTTTATATACGTGGTGTGTATACAGAGTGTTAAGTAATATACACATTATGTCACTTAGAAAGTTTTGCTTGACCAACTTATACAGTTTGTAGGTAACGGTTATGTCATTGATAGAAATTTAAATTTTGCGTAGGAAATAAATATGCGAAGAATTTTGTTATTGTGTATCGATACTATATGGTGTTGGAAAATTTGTAGCAGTTTCTATGAAAACAGGTTAATATAATAATAAATAATAAAAAAAGGAAATTGGACTAATGCAAAATTTTGTATGTTTGTGTATGTTTTACTCCATCACACTAAAACTCTCGATAGATTTTTATCTTTGTACGGAATTTAGTACACAGAGATAGAGTATGACCTTTTTTTAATGTTGGGAAATTGCATTTACGCATACCACCTGTACAGGTGGTTGTGTGGGACTCAGCAGCTCGAAAAGCCAATAACTACCCACTAAAACCCAACAAAACCTTCTGCCGTCTTAATGGGGCGTCGCAGGATCGCTTACGCACTCTACTACGACGCCCCGACGGCAGGTCTGCCGAAGCAGACCACAATAACCATGGGGTTGCTTCACAGTCCACTCTGCTATCAGAGAAGTACCAGGAGCAACCCGCATGGTACACCGCCCACCGCAGTGGTCCACCTCCCACCACCTACCTCCCTGTGCGTTTCTTAGCTTAGCGCTTGGCTAAAATTAGCCAGGACCTACTAAAACCCAACAGAACTTCTCAATTAGGTGTCGTGGGATCACTTATGAACTTAAGCACGATGTCCCGACAGCAGACCTCCCGAAACAGAACATACAACCAAAGCGTTGCCCCCACGGTCCACTCTGCTGTCAGAAATGTACCAGGAGCATCTCGCATGGTACACTGCCTACCGAAGTGAATATCTCTGCAGCTGAATTCGCGAACACATAAATGTATACAATCGTGTGTTCGCGAAATTATTCTAAGACTAACGACTCAGCTTGGGTTCATCCCTAGCTTGCTTCCCAATACAAGCTTTCATCCCAATTTTCACTCCCTTAAGGGATGATTTCCGGGATAAAAAGTATCCTAGGTCCTTCCCAGGGTCTCAACTATCTTCTTACCAAATTTCATCTAAATCAGTTCAGTTGATCCAGAGATTACCCTCTACAACGTCACAAACTCACAAACTTTACCTCTTTATAATATTCATATAGAAGTATAATCGCTTTGTTGCAAGAATTATAATCGCGGATTCAGCTGTCGTTTTAAAAAGTTCTTACAGAATACAGAATAGTGCTACAGAACTCAGATCGTCGATGTATTTTGCATTATTCGTGACGTGTCATAATTTCCGTGTAGAAAGTACGACTTAAACTTTTAGTTAATTATAACTCACGACTATGGTAATGTAGGGAAATGGCATTGTATGATTGTAACTTAACGTTCAATAATAAGGCACTTAAAATCAATGAAATCTTTCAAATAATACATATTACGTATTAGCAACTGCTTGAGTAATAAAATAATTAATGTGTGTGTTTATTTATTTCTTTCTCACTCACTCGTATGTATGTTCGTTTAACTACAGCGATTTTTTGAACTGCGTATTTCTTCAGAACTTGTGCTAATTATTTTGAGGTAAATCGAGTTGATCTGATGATGTAACTAGCAATAGTGGAACTCCTGAATGGCTTCAAGTCTTTAAGTTAGAGCTTATTTGATTCGTTCTAGCCTCATAATAATAGATACGACAAAATACCTACTAAGTGGTTGTAATACATCTATTCTTCAATTGTTCTTTACTTGGCCTCTCGATACCTCTCAAATGGCTCAAATTCTCTACAAACTTTAATGAAACCAAGTCAAAAGTTGAACAAAAACCAAGGTCGTCTAGTCAAGGACATAAAATGCGTGGAATATTTGAATATTAAAGCAACCCACCAACTGTCATTGAAATGCGCACTCAGCTACGTTGAGTAATACACTCGATACTTCTAATCATTGTTTATATTAAATATGTAGGTCGTTTACATATATTTCTTCGGACTTGTCTATTATAGAAATCGATAAGTTAAATCCTTGCTATCATTACAAGTACTTGTTTCGACATTATTGAAAAATAGCGACTTTTCCTCGCTTTGTTTTGCGTTCGGCCCTGGACAAAAACAAACCTATCCCACGGGAACCGTACAATTTTCCAGGATAAAAATTAATTTATATTCTATTCCAGACTATAATCTATCTCTGTGCCAAATTTCATCCAGATCCGTTCAGCCGTTTTGGCGTGATTGAGTAACAAACATCCATCCCCACAAACTTTTAACATTTATAATATAATTATGGATATGAGGTATACTTACATATTATATAAGTAGAATTTACTTATCTATATGAAAAAAGTAACTGTTTCCATTTTTTCTGAGAAAAAATACAAAGACTGCAATGTAAGAGTATACTAATATGTAAAACCTAAGAATTTGGTTTTTGGTCATGTGAACGCGGGCGGAGCCGCGGGCAATGCTAGTTTATAAATAAAACTACCCTTGACATCAGAATAAAAAAAATGTTTCACAATTCGCTTAAAATACACAACAAATCCCTAATTTTTGTTATGAAGTCGGTATAAAGAGGGACGTATTACTATCTTCTCAACGTCAGAAGCTATACTCGGTAATATGTAAATTATTGAAATTGAATAGTTTGAACGGAACTGATAGTTTACGTAAGGACTTGAGTCATTGATTACGGCACGTTCGATGTAAATATCGCTTCATTTAAATATAATTTTATACGTTTTCAGATTTAAATGCAACTCTCTTTATAAAATAGGAAATACAATCTATTAAATCTTTCTATTTAAAAAAAATAATATGAGTCAATTGCGTGTTTAGTTCCAAATGAAGTGCAAAATTTGCACGATGAAGTCGAAGTGACAACTAAAGAAATTATCGGCCATGTTTTTTGATGGTCGATGGAGGTAGATAGATAGATTTACTTTATCGTACACCACAAAAAATATACACAAAAGCAATATATGTACAAAAGAAGAAATGAACATAAATAGATGATGCACAGAAGGCAGTCTCATCGCCATAAGCGATCTCTTCTAGATAACCTTCTGCCATTGGCACTCTTTGGGAGAGACCTCAGTTCGGCAGTAGACACAATAAGCCACCAGGCACTGATGGATTAAAGCAATAATCGTATGAGTAATACGTATGAGTAAGTTTATAAAGTTGTATAAAAAAAAGATATTTAAAAACATTTTAAGATGGAAATCGAAATAAAAACGGGACAAAATCCGAAAATTTACATTCACTTAAAATGTCAAATATTCGCGTTAATCTGAGAAAGTATTATCTAATTGAATAAAGTTAATTTTCATTTAATTTCATCACAAAGTTCGAGGGTCATAGGTTTGACTCTCAATCAACGATTACGTTACAAACAAAACTTAATTGTTTTGATATACTTATAAAGACATGTAGAGAAAGCGGGAGCTTGCGCAATCGCACAATTGGATGACCTAACCTCGCTAAATATGGAAGGTTATATTTTATCCTTCACTAAAGTGTTAAAAAACTTTCATTAGTAACAATATTAACTTTTTTAGATATTTAGAAAATCGTAATCGCTAAATGTGGTATAGGTCTAACTGTATCTCCTATGACAAATATAAGAGGATCGATTCTTGCATAGGGTTAAATTCCACATTTTTATATTCTATTACGTAATAATAAAAAAAAATGTGATTTAAAAAAAATCTATCAACTGACTTCTGTTAAGTATGAAACTTGCCAAAACGAATCAAATGAGCCCCAACTCGAAGATAATGATTTTGTTCTATTATTGCTGCAGCAGTAGTTTTCCATGCCCTTCTATCTTTAGCAACTGCTTTCACATGGTTCCAAAAGATTCTCACCCTTCTAAGGTATGCCCCAATGGACCACTTCCAGATTTTAATTAGTCGGCCAGGTCTTTTTCAAAGGCAGGTCTTTTTGGCAGGCTGGTATTGGAATGCCACTTGTACAATATTCCTCTTCCCAAAATTTGCTCGAGTCAACGCCACCGCCTTAGACCTATCTCACTCACTCGAAGTTTATTTTATACTAGTAAGCATTGAACCTCACTATTCAAGCTCTGGCGCTCTATCAACAGATCACTTGGATAGTATGAAATTATTGTACAGTCAACCGAATTTCAAATATTTATTAGGTTTCATATTGATATAACAAGTAAAAGTAAGCTAAAATATACTTTCTTACATAGTTAAAAATAAAGCTAATAAAAATAATTAAAACATATAAAATATAATATCTATCTTTTTATACATATATTTTTGTGTACTTATGGGGCCATCTGGATTGTAAGGTGAAGCGGGTAGATCTTTAGGGTAGGTTTTAATAGTATTATTTTACATTTGAACGAAACTATTTCGTTTGGGATGTCGTCAAAAAACAAGGCTTTTAATATTGAGGTTGCGTAAATACCTCTTGCAAACTATAATTTACCGGTCGTTAGCTATCCGTTACAATGCTATGGTTCCATATATGAAACACTAGCATTATCGTTTGACTTTCCTTCTGTGAAATCCTAGTTTTAATTGTTTTCATACCAATCTTACTCTCCTTACTAATAGTTTGTGTACTAAAGGGTCAATATTTCTTTTTGTACAACAATAATTTATGGATTGGAGATTTTTTTCTTAATCCATACTAATATATTATAAGCAGGAAAGATTTTTTTGTTTGTTTGTTAATACCGAATAAGCTCAGAAACTACAGAACCGATTCAGATGAAATTTGGTAAAAAGATAGTTTGAGACCCTGAGTAGGACAAAGGATAGTTTTTATTCCGGAAATCATCCCTTATAAATGGGGATGAAAGTATGAATGGGGAAGCAACCTAGGAAGTCGCTAGTCCTACATATAATTGATGAGCTTAGCTTGTGTTCCATTAGATGTCCTTCACAATTTTGTACAGAATTTTACAGAAGCTCTGAGAAAGGCTTTAATTGCACTTTAATTATTTTACTCTCATTCGTCAAGTTAAGTAAGGTAAAAGATCACAGAGGTGGGAAACCATACAACTTCGAGCTTCTGAAAAGTCCTCGACATGAATTACCAAAAGGATAAATTAAAATAAATTATTGCCTGACCCAGAAATCGAATATGGGAACTCACAATCTATAGCTGTACAAACACTAGACAATAGGAAGGAAGGTTTTCAATAACATTTTACTTTTTATCCTATATTTTTTTTATAATCTAAACAATACCCTATTGTTATAACAATATAGATAGTATATAAGCGTCAAGGCCATATCATATATAGAATGGCCTATATACCTCTTCATTAGAGATTCTCTTCTACTGTGCAAATATGATATATAATTGTATGTAGTAACATCATTATTCTCTCTTCCATATTGTTTATAGGATTTACTTTGATATTTTATCAAAATGTCGTTCTCAAGTTACAATAACTTCAAACAGTATAGCTTATCTACGTTTGTGGAAGTTTATTTCTTAAAATATTATTTCCGAAATCTTAATTTGGCTCAGTTTGTAGTGACCCTGCTTGCTGTGCCAATAGTCAAGGGTTCGAGCCCCTCTGGGGGCATTCATTTGTGTGATCAGCACGAATGTTTGTACTCCACAAATGGGTGTTTATAATATGTATGTATTTAGAGTTATATATGTGTAGTGTATCAACTATCTGATATCCATAACTTAAGCCTTGTAGCTTACCATGGAACTAGATGGTGCTGTGTGTTAATGTCACAACATATTAATTATACTATTTTAGAGCAATTAAGGAAGTACTATGCTTTACGCAAGTCCTAAGAAGACTCTGATGATCCAGTAATTCCAACTAATCATTCTGCTCAGGAAATATTTACACTATTAGCAAAAAATACAGCAAAAATCAAAATATACTTAATTATATATTATGTGTATATAAATAATTTTACACTTCATCTATACATGTAATAAAATTCGAAGTCGAATCTGTACATTAAATATTTTTTGGAAAATCTTATTGAAACAGGCGTTATTATCGATACAAAGGCCGAATCTATAGTTTTTAGACTTTTTATCTGTCTGTCTGTTACCGCATCACAGAAAAACCACTGGAGGGATTTTGATGAAATTTGGTATGGTGATAGCTGGTTATCCGGGTCAACATATAGGATACTTTTTACGGTGGAAAAGTATCTCATTTGTGAGAAAAAATACATAAACTGCAGTGTAAGAGTATACTAATATGTAAAACCTTCTTAGGTTTTACATATTAGTATACTTTGGTTGGTTTTTGGTGATCTGAACGCGGGCAGAGCCGCGGGCATTACTAGTAATTACTATACAGTTCATGTTCGCGTGGAAATGTGGCATGAATGCTAGCTACAATCCTCCGTTTTATGGGAAAGTCGATTTTTTGGTCAAAAAATGAGCCAGCTCTTTACAATTATTGTAGAGGTGACAAGACGAGGTGTCATATCTTTTAAAAATTTCACCACAAAGGGTTTCACCGCAAAAAGTATTTTAAAGCATATTTTTTACTAAAGGACATATTTTTTGTTATAGTACTAGCGAGTTACCCTTGCTTCACTCGGCAAATATATTTTTTCTTTAGTATTCCAAATCTATAGTTATATCAAGTACAGTTAACGCCATCTTGTAACAAATTTTGGTTACTCCAAGTCCGTCTATTTATTTGCTAAACTTCATGCTACTCCAACCGTTTCTACTTAAAAGTTAAAGTAGTAACAAACATACATATACGAACTTTCATATTTATCGTAGTTATGTGAGAAACAATATAATATTTTATAATACATTTTTAATTTATACTTTAATATTTAGCTTTCTTCCTTTTCCTCGTACTAACCGCAGTTCTACCGCAGAACGAGAAAGTTCAAGTTGAGTCTTTCACCGTATCATAAGCCATGCAATATACGCACTAATAAAAATGGTTTTATTTCACATACAAGAAGTTTTTCCGGGGTTCGTCCGGTTTTTTGGGGATTCTGTAGCCAAAGGCGAATACTGTCTGTCTGATTATTATTATTTAACCGACTTCCAAAAAGGAGGAGGTTTTCAATTTGTATTTTTTGATGTATGGATTCTTTTTTGCTTCGAAGGATATACTTTCCAAATTCCAAATATCTGATTAGGTATCAATCCTAAATGAAAATTCCAGTTTAGTATTTATTTACATTTTAGTGCCTAGATGTCGGTTTGTATTGTTCAAAGGATTGTCTGAGTTGGTATGGACATGTGATGGCGAGAAGAGTGATGGAAATGAATGTAGATAGTTGGAGAGGTAGCAGGAGATTGAAGAAAAGATGGATAGATTGTGTGAGAGAGGACACGAAAGAGATAAAGATGATATTATATAACCTATTTATTTATTTGGTTCATCGTGTATGTATGTACATATATAATATGTATGTATATAGTCCTTTTAAACGTTCTACTTGTAGGTGAAGAACTCTAATACTACGAGTCCCCTCAGACGTGTAGGTTTTTTCACGATATTTTCCTTCACCGTAAGACAAGTGATAATCATGTTGAAAATGATTTGCACATGAGAATATCAGAGGTGCGAAACCTGGGATTGGAACCCGCTTCGCTCGGTTACCCAAGCAAACGAATTACCACTGAGCTACTGCCTTTTTTTATACATGCAAAAAATATCCAAATTGAGTACTCCAGTATGGAAATCGGTCAAAATATTTGTCTTATCCAAAATAAGCGAGTTCATCTCGTGCTTAGCCATATTTAATTCATTTAAGCAAGTCATCCACCAACAAGATGCATCGACAATAAACATGTGATTAATCCAACACAACTTTCTATTTTTTTTGATGGATATTACGAGTGCGATTAAAAAACTTATACAATGTTATTAGTATTAATTAAAAACACAATGTGATGGGCGTTTAGTGAAGTGTTCTGGCATTGTCTTTTAAGACGGATGTCAAAGACTCTATCCCGATGAAATGACTTCAAAAGTTTGCTTTAAAAAAACTATATTATTGCTATTTAGCTTATTTGAGAAGCAATTTGCAAAAATAATGTCTTATACAGGCGTCTAGTAATGTTTCATGGTTTTGATTAACGTAATGTACGGGACTTTTTTAGATTTTACGCGAATATTGGACATTTTAAATAAAACTATCTTTTCAAGTCTCTCCCATGACTACGATTGCTGTAAAACATTTAAAACTAAAACCAAAAATCCCAAAATTCGCATGAATCTAAGAAAATATTACGTTGGAATTGAAACATTTGAAATCATTATAAATCCACGAAAAATCAAAAAAAAGGTATTTAAAAAGTACCTATAAGACTCAATAATATATTTTTTTAATAATCTTAAACTAACGTTTTTATTAATAGATGGCTATTGAAAAGTTAAACTAGCCACGTACTGGCATCAACATCAGATCACCTCGGTGGCATCAAAATTACGTTGTCATGTAGATTTCACATATGAACTAAGATCCCGCTGCAAGATTGCTACGTTCATAGCGTATTTAATCGAACACCTATAAGACATATGGACACCTGTAAGAGACTAACATACTAGAACTTGTGTATTAGGAATGAATTTAAAATGTATTTATGTTGTTGGTGTTCTTAATAAATTAAAAAAAAAAACAATATTCTTTAAACAATAATCAAAGGGACAATGTGATTTGACCGAGATGCCTATTCAAATGTGCCCGCTAGTATGTTTAATTAACTAAATAATAGTTGACTTTTTGGAACAAAAACGATGCATATGTTATTACAATGAATTGTAGTTTCAAACGAATTCGATATTTAGACGTATCTTAAATTTAACTTCTAAGATTTGATAACACAAGTTACAATAATACCAAATTGTAATTCCAACGTATACCTACTTTAAAAAAAACCTATTTTCTGACCAACTATCCTACTTTTTTAAACAAAACAAGCTAAGAAATATTTTTTTAAATACTTAAAAGGCGTATCGAATTAATATAATTGAATGTTCTGTAAGTGTTTATAACCATGAAGCTATGCAAATTTCATAAACAAAGTTAATATGTTAACATGTATTTATTATCTTATCGCAATCTAATTAAATTAATTTTAGATATTAAAACCAGAGATTTTAGTTTTATGATAATCAATATTTACATTTAAGCCTATAGATGTTGTAAAAGAACCTGTTCATAGCATTGCATTTCCGTAATTAAACGCCCAATAATAATGCGTTAAGTAATAAGTTGAGTACAGTATTTCCTTTTTAGCACGTTATGTATGCACCAGTAAGTGTTATATAATGTGTAACGAGGTTTCAGTTGACTTGAACAGGTTTTTTGTTCAAGACGTGCATTTTTGTGCTTGTTTTATAAAATGAATACGGGTAATTATTGTGTTTTTGTTTATTTATGAACGACGAAATTTTGTGTATCGCTAATCAAGGGATTTTGTGTTAAAATGTGAATTTTTGTGTATATATTCCAAAGAAATCTGCGTTTATGAATTAAATTCTGATACTTTAGTGTCATCATACTTTTGGATGGAAACAAAAATGTTTATTCGTAAAAATCTTAATTGCTTATATTAAAATATATTGTAATGCCCATATTTATTATTACGTATTTTAGATGGATTCTAAGTGTTAGAATAATTTATTTTGAGTAATAATGAAGTGCCATACAGTGTTATTAGTATTTTTGCTTATTCTAAACGTATGTGTAAATGTTAAGCTCTTTGATATTAAATTTCCAAAATTATTCAAGAAACTAAAAGAGGAAGAGGAATCTTTTAAAGGTACGACGGATTTACCACTAAGACGATATAAAGATAGCAAGTTCTATTCCTTTTCATTCAAATTACATAAACTTTATTTTGTTTAATTCTTATAATATACGAAATATAAGTGACTACGGTGTCTTATGTCTATTTAATTTTTTTTTTAGATGACAAAAGTTGTCATCTGCAATATCGTGTATTAATAATAGGTATCATTAATCTATACAGATAAATAAAACTGAAGTGTCTGCTTGTAATGTCAAAATAACAGTTTTTTACTAAATGTATATGATAGTATTTATGGTAATATATATAATAGTATTATAATATAAGTGATGATTTCGGGGTTAAAACTATCCTATGTCCTTCCCAAGGTCTCAAACTATCTTCTTACCAAATTTCATCTAAATCGATTCAGTAGATCCAGTGATTACCCACTACAACGTCACAAACTCACAAAATTTACCTCTTTATAATATTAGTTTAAAAGTATAGGTTATAGCCTACCTAAAAATACGTATTTCTATTAATAAGAATCCTATAAAAATCGGCACAGTAGTTTCTGAGATTAGCCGAAACGTTACTCATTGAGGGACTTTGATTTATAATATACGTTTTATATAGATAACTAGCATTGCCCGCGGCTCCGCCCGCGTTCATATGAAAAATGACCAAAAACCAAATTCTTAGGTTTTACATATTAGTATACTCTTACAACTCAGTTTTTGTATTTTTTCTCAGAAATGAGATATTTTCCCGCGGTAAAAAGTATCGTATATGTTGATCCGGATAACCAGTTACCATCATACCAAATTTTATCAAAATCTATCCAGTGGTTTTCTCGTGATGCGGTAACAGACAGACAGACAAAAATGCTAAAAACTATAGATTCAGCCTCTGTATCGATAATAATGTTTATTTCAATAGGATTTTCCAAAAAATATTAATGTACAAATTCGACTTAGTTACAATTTTATTATATGCATAGATAGATATGTTCATATATTTTTTGGTTACAGGTTGTGGAGTGGCAGTTGGCAAGCAAACGGCTCAGAGGAGAATCGTCGGCGGGGACGATGCAGGATTCGGCACTTTCCCTTGGCAAGCATATATTCGTATAGGATCTTCCAGGTTAACGAATTTTATTTTTAACTTGCTTTGTAACTGTTAAACTTAACCGACGTTTAAATATAGGAAGACTTGAGTTTAAAGTATAAATTTAACTGCGTTTTTAAAGTATTTAGATTTTATTGAAAAAATTTTTATGTAATCAAAAAAAAGTACGTTAATAGATATATAGCAACATAATTTTCAATGAATTTTTTTGGACGAGACTTAAAAATAAAATATTATCGATACAGTTCAGATGCTTTTTATCGTATAATATATAATCGAATAAACATCAAAATCGATTCCTCTATTAAAAACAATAGATTGACAAAAAATATACCTATGTACAAGACGGATATTTTTTTTTATTTGTAATATAAAGTAAATATGTATAAAATTCCGTTATCTTTTTTATAACTTGTAGTTAAAGTATTTTATTTGCAAATCGTTAAAGTAATTAATTCTTATATTTTCATATTAACGCATGCAATCTATTTTATGATGCATTTTACTATAATATATACATTAAAACCTAATATTCTTATATAAATAGTATTTAACTAACTTTTACACCTGACTTTATTTGTTAAATTAGAGGAAAAGTAGGTGCTCTGCATTTGGACCTATTTGTATACCTACATTTATATTGTTGATTCTGAGAAAATTTTAAGTAAACTTCATAGTTATTTTAGTCAGTATAACTATTGTAGATAAGTTGAATTCCCGTGAAATTAAAATATATGGAATGTAAAATTTCTGTACAAAAAATATTTAGATAAATTTCGACATTAAATCATGAAATTTTCATAAACAAACAGACAGACATTTGAGCTTTCACTGTTAGTGTTGTGTTGGTAATGACATAAAAATAGTAATATGTATGTATTTTTAAAATAAATGACAGGCGCACTAACTTTATATAAGAAAATTATAATTTAAAAATGACTGACTGACTTGACTCTTAGGACTATTAAAGACTAAAATAAACATGGGAATAGGCAATACACATAATATTTATTGATACAAAAACCGAATTAGGTTCTTTAAAATTAGTAATTAATATAAACTGGAATAGTTATCCCTAGCACCATAATAATATTTATTAATATTACAATTATATCATTAACACCACAATTCATTAATTAATGAATTATTCAATTATTTGCATAATTTCATTTTATTGTGAATTTTCTGTTATTTTTTATAATTATTTTATTAACAATACTAATTATAATTAATATATTAAAAAATATAATTTTACAGATGCAACATGCTTATGTCGTTTTTCGAGCTTATCGGTTGGAAGCAGTGTTGGATAGAGAGGTAAATGTGCGAAAGAGACAGCACGTAGATTGGTAGGCAGAGTAGAAATGGTAGTTTTTGTTGAAAATATGGTAGAAAAAATACTCGTATTGGTAATTTTTGGCTTTGGGTTTTTTTTCTGAATTGAAGACTTTTATTTACGTGCAGAGACTATTCTTAATTATTTTTTCTTGTTTTATTCTAAACCAAACAACGTTATTCTAAATAAATTGCATGTTAATTCATAATAGGATATATTTATACTTTTATCGAAAGAAAAATAAAAGTGCAGTAGCATTTTTAGTTTATTTATTCTGTTCATTTGTAAATAGTTTATTTTTTTTATAATAAAAAAAGTTTTTTTTTATTTACAACTATTTAAAATTGATTTGTTCTACATAAAAAAAATTTAGTTTTAAACAACTTTCGCACATTCCTCTTCTATAGAGTAGTAGTTTGTAAGATTTATTGTATAATATTGCATGATCACTTGCATGTGTAATTACTAATGTTTTTTACTTACAAAAAATAACTATTTTCTTCCGCTTTTCATACATATATGCTTGACATTACATTTTTAGTTGATTCGATTACCGGTTCAGGTAAGATTTTTTTTAATAAATAAATGCAGTTATCATTATTATTTTTTAAGATAAAGATGTTTTCTTTGAGTGAATTTTGATAATTTCAATATTTAGAGTACTTTTCTTCCAAATCCCATCCATTTGTTCCACTTTGTACACGATAAATAAAACTCTAACAATAATATAGCCATGCTTTGCTTTCTGAAGATGAATTTTGTCATATATTTTTTCTTTTTCAAACAAATCTAAAAACTTTTTGAGCAATAATAAATTGTTTTATTCAATTTACTGTAAACAATGATGTAAGAACCCGTTTAAAACTTCTTAGCATGTTTTTCATAAGTCTTATGTACAAATATCTTTTCCGGTCTAGAAACGTTTTAATGATCAGAAAAAATGACATTCTGTATGATGAAAACAAAATTTTTTCCCATATAAATATCGAAAGTACAACCTACGATTATAATCTCGTCATTGAGTAGATTCTGGGTTATTAAGGTTAAGGAGAGTTCTAATTTGATAGATAATATGAAATTGGTACCAAAAATATCTTGAAGGTTAGGTCTTAAATATCTTAAGTTCTACTTTAGTATATTGGTATCAATTTAAAACTCCTTGACCTTTCTGTAGTAAAAGGCCCTTTTCTATCCTTATGGAAAATCTCGGTTATTTCTATCTGTTATCACCAAAAATATTTTTATATAATGCTACCATAAAATAGCTAGTATTTGCGTATCAATGGTATATTTTTACATCTTAATATATAAAATTCCCGTGTCACGATGTTGGTCCGAGATGAACTCTGAAACTTAAACGATCCTATTGTACTGTTTTATAAATGTGTGATTTGTTCTAACTTAAAAGTTAGAATAGATTTTATACCGATTTTTTCCTTTTTTTTATTAAAAAAATATCGATTTTCATATTATGTATGCCACAGCAACGCGTATCGGGTCTGTTAGTATGAATTTAAATAAATAAAATATTAATTATTGTAATTAGATTTTCAAATTTTTTTGTTATGTTATATATAATTTTACCCTTTAACATAACATACTTTTAATTTCCCATTTATTGCAAACATTTTTTTTAAATATTTAAGTTAACTACTAGCTAACTTCTTACAGAATAATGTTTAATAAATAAATAATTATATGAAAAAGATATATATAAACGGTAATGATTGAAACGCTTCATAGCCTTTTCCGACGTTTTAATTTAAATTGTCAATATTTAATAAATGATGATAAATAATTATTAATATTTAATAATATATATTAATTATTTAATATTTCCTTATATTTAAAAGCGCCTAACTTCTATTTTATTAGTTTTTACAAACTAACTTGCATAATCATTAAACCGACGCGACGATGCGAAAAATTAATACCATGGTCAAATTATTCCTACTGTACCGGAAGTTGCAGATTGAAGCCCTTTGTGCTGTCCCTTTCGGGACATATATCATATTAAACATAAGTCTAGTGGCTTTTACGTCTAGATATGGAGGTCCTGGGATTTTTTAGTATAGATTTCTCAGAGATGATATATTTTCCCGCAGTAAAAAGTATCCTATATATTGACCCGGATAACCAGCTATCGTCATCATCAAAATCTGCCCTGTGGTTTTCTCGCGATGCGATCACCGACGGACAGACAAAAATTGAAAAAACTATTTATTCAGCCTCAGTATCGATAATAATGACTATTTCAAAAAGATTTTCCATAAAATGTTAATTACAGATTTGACTTAGAATTTTATTATACGAGTGTGTATAGATTTGTCATGGTCTGAATGTATAGACAGTTCTAGGATCTGACAGGTTGATCTATACGAACCGTTAAGTGTGTGGCGCAAGTAAAAGCTTTAAAATATTTGTTTTTAGTTTTTACTTATAAACCTGCTTTGCAGTGAAGTTTAAACACCTTCCACAATATTGTATAATCATAAATACCATACGTATAAGACTATATTCATTCTGTCTCGCAAATACTGTGAAATGATCTTTCTTCTGAGGTTTTGAACGTGATAATATAGTGCTCTTCAAGAGTCCTGCCTTCAGATCCGTTAAAGACCGGTAACTCTTCTATAACACCCTTTATGTTGCAGATGGCTATGTGCGATGATAATAACTTACCATAAGGCAGTGTCTACTCTTTGGTCACAGTTTTGTAATAAATAAATTAAAAAAAAAATATTTCAATTAAATGCCGGAACCGGAAAGGCAATACAATCAAATAAAAAAAGACTGCATAATACAGTAAATATGTTGCTCAGTCAATTTTCATCTTTTTATATTGCTTTTTATGCAGTCGGGATTTTTTTATAATATATATTTTTTAATAAAATGTATACATATAAGCTTCAATGCACTAAAAAGTAAAAAACAAGTGAACGGAAGTTTTATTTTCAACAGGAAATTAAACAGATCTTTTTATATAGTTCATGTTTTATGCCAACTGATGCAAAGCAATTGTAGTTAATGCTGTTCATATCTAAATGGGTTGGTAATTATTTTTAGCCTTATAATAAAATTTAATTTTAATGAAAATGGGACTGCCTTAAAAATTACATCAATAAAAAAAATTAAATATATAAATTGTGAATATTAAATAAACTTAAATACATTAATGTCAATAATGCAAAATTTGATTTGATTTGATGCGATTTGATGAACATATGTGTGTATTTATGTGTATAAGCGTCAAACGTCATATATTGTACAGCTCATTTAATTTCTATATAAATATACTATTTTTTCTTTATAATATACTAATAATATAAAGGGTCAGAGTTAGTTTATTTGTTTGAACGCGCTAATCTCAAGAACTACTAATCCGATTTGAAAAATTCTTTTTGCATTAGATAGCCCGTTTATTGAGGTAGGTTGTAGGCTATATATCATCATGCTACTACCC
This sequence comes from Brenthis ino, assembly GCA_921882275.1. NCBI lineage: Eukaryota > Metazoa > Arthropoda > Insecta > Lepidoptera > Nymphalidae > Brenthis > Brenthis ino. The sequence continues at coordinate 22,790,412 of OV170231.1, forward strand.
AAGGGAGCGGAGCAGTAATCATAAATATCAACAAATCGGTCAGACTTCTATACATTATTGTAAAACTGATGTTTATTTGTTCAAGCGCTTTTTAAGCTCAGAAACTTTGGTCAAATACTCGTCGTGTAGAGAGTAGATATATGAAACAGGCATATATGTATAATCAAATATAACGCGGGTAAAACCATAGGGCACAGCTAGTATTACTATATTTCACATATCATTTCCATGTACATCGCATGTGGTATACTAATTAGGTCGCCCTACTTCGCAATTTTACATTGCTACTCTTGCAAGAGAATAATAACAATAACATAAAGACGTTTACGCAATGCACTCGCGTGTCGTGCGAGATTGGTCATTTTATTTATTATATTTTAACGATTTCCTGCTATTTTCAGTTTTATGATCCATTTCGTAAATATTTCGTAGTCAAATTGGCGAATCAGTCATTTTATTAGACGGCTGAGTTTTTTATTGGTTATTATTATAATAAATTGTCAATTGCTTAAAACATTATGTTGTAAAAATAATTGAAAGAACAAATATTACTATATATATGGCCTAGAAGTTTTTTTTAATGGATATTTTCATAACACTAGCACTATACTCACAAGCACTACCACTATAGTAAAATGAAAATCGTTTTGAAAGTTACTATTTAACGAACAGTATTTAAAAAAACATATATATATATATATATATATATATATATATATATATATATATATATATATTTGTATATTTTTTTAATGTAACTTGAATGACTCTATGAACACATTCACTCTGTAACTTAATCGGGAAACATTTTAAGAATCGAGACCTCCCTTACACCCTATTTCTCGATTTCTTAACATATTTTCTATTTTTCAAATATTTCAATTGAAATATCTATTATAAATACATTAATAAGCTTTCCCAATTCTTTTATCTTCCTAATGTAAAAAAAACTGTAATTATACGCTGCATTTTCATAATACCTTCTTTTATAGTCAACGTGAAATATTCGTAACATTTAAAAATCCAATTAATGTTAAAAATCCATTTTTTAATCACTAAATCATACTTTTCAGATGTGGAGGGTCACTTATATCTCGACGTCATGTAGTAACAGCCGGCCACTGTGTTGCGCGGGCGCAACCTCGTCACGTGCGCGTCACGTTGGGCGATTACGTCATAAACTCAGCGGCAGAACCACTGCCTGCGTACACTTTTGGTGTAAGGACCATTAAGGTTTGTAAATTAAATTTAATTTATATGGATAATACAATATAATATTCTTCATTGCACTTATATGTAATTCTGTTCATAAATATTTTTTGGGTTGTATTATAACGTGTTTTCCCGCGGGAATAAGATGATCTCCCGCGATAAAAATTAGCCACTCTCCAGCTGTGATAAATGTGAGTGTGTTTGTTTGTTTGTCCTTCTTTCATTGGTGGATTGGCGTGATTTTTGGCATGGAGATAGTTGTAGGGCTGGAGAGTGACATAGGCTACTTTTTACCGCGGGAGATTATCTAATTCCCACGGAAAAACACGTTATAAGACAATCCAAAAAATATTTATGATCAGAATACTTGAAACTTGGTATTAATGCTCTTTAATAAAGTTAAATAAATACGTATTTCAGCATTTTTCGAAATTCATCCTATAAGGGGGTGAAATAGAAGATGAAAGTTTCTACGAAACTATCTTTTTAGAGATTTCTTTTGTTATTTTAGCGCGAGCGAAGCCACGGGTTCTGCTAGCAGGCTATAATTTTTAAAGATATAGTTAACAGTTATTAATAACCCGATTGCGTAAAAAGTTACCCAAAAAAGAAAGGACCAAGTTAACGAAGTTAACAGGGAGATATACAATAAAATATGACTAGATAAAACTACTTTCTTAATTTGAAAGTGTAGATGTTTGGATGGATGTTTGTTACTCCATCACTCCAGAACGGCTGAACGAATCTGGATGATATTTGGCATATGAGTACTTTATAGTCTGGAATAGCACATAGGCTACTTTTTATCCCGAAACCGAAACCCGAAACGGTAACCGTAAATTTGGTTACCGTGGAATAGATTTGTTGAATTGCTAACATTTATAAATGCTACCGTGTTAATACACGGTAGCATTGTATATATTTTGATTAAAAATATTAAATATTTAATTTAAATAAAATTTTTAGGTTCATCCACTGTTCAAATTTACCCCACAAGCCGACCGATTCGACGTTGCTGTGCTCACGCTTGACCGAAACGTACATTACATGCCTCACATAGGTAAGTATGGCCGAGATACAAAATGATTTTGAACAATAGCATAATTTATCATTATTTTCAATTTAATTTAAAATTTATAATCTATACTATATAAAGAGTTTGTTTGTTTGTCTATGTTAATTTCTAGATCTATTGGACAGAATAAAGAAATCTTTGTTATTAGCCTATTTATTAAGGGAGGTTATCTTCTATCAAACCACGACCTACGAAAGCAGAGTAGTTCTGCAAAATTATAAGACGTGGGCGGAGCCAAGAGCAAACGCTATATTAGGATAAAATTTTTTAATCTTATGAACACTCATTACTAAAGACGCATGTGGAACCTCTTTTGAATGTTACTCCCACTGCTGAAAAAGCTTTGCTTTGCTGATTTTGCTGAAAGTTTGTGTATATGTGCGTTTGTGTATATTTATTACTCCTTCCCGCTTAAAGGGTTAGACGAATTTGGACGATATTTAGTACATAGTGTAATATATAGTAGAATGTACCTAGAACTCACAGGCTTTAGTTAGTTTTAATTTTTTATTAGTAGGCATTAGTAATATAATTTGCCAAATGGTGATGCTACATGCTTTGATATTATAAATACATAAGGAACCTATAGATGCAATCATGAAAAGCAAGGGTATGTCTGCACCGTCTTCACATGCGTTCAAACTTCCAATCACTACCAAAATTCACCGGATCACCCGCTGGTCTAATCTGAAGATTGCCTGAAAATTTCATAAAAATCGCTCCATCCGTTTTGGAGTCCATAGGGAATATACACACATCGATTTTTACATAAACATATATAGATGTATTAAATTTTCAGCTCCAATATGTCTCCCAGAGCGAGGATCGGAATTCCTAGGGCAATATGGTTGGGCGGCCGGATGGGGAGCTCTTAGTCCAGGGTCAAGACTACGCCCGAGAACGCTTCAAGCTGTGGACGTACCAGTACTTGACAATAGAGTGTGTGAACGATGGCATCGAGCTAATGGTGAGACTGCATATTTACGAATTATTTTCATATTAGATATATTACAATAGCCATTTTTGGGGACTATGTTGTTTGTTTGTTTGTTTTCGGTTTGCATTTAAACAAGGGTTAACGGATAAATAAAAATGTATTACATATACAAGATTATATACACAAAAATTAAATTATTATATTAGTCTCAGAAGTAAATAAGGTCACACTTCACTCATATGCTTACTGGATCAAGCTTTTTTTAATAAACATCACATAAATTCCCGCAGACAGACAGATAGACTGACGGACAGACAGACAGACAGATATACTGACGGACAGCGGAGTCTTAGTAATAGGGTCCCGTTTTACCCTTCGGGTACGGAACCCTTAAAATGATCCGAATCCGATGAATAAAAAATATCGCTAAGCAAAAAATGAACTATTTATAATTTAATACATATCTATGTTTTATTTCAGGTATAAACGTAGTAATATATCCAGAAATGCTCTGCGCTGGGTACCGAGGAGGTGGAAAGGACAGTTGCCAAGGAGATAGTGGAGGCCCGCTCATGTTGGAGCGGTCTGGAAGATGGTTCCTTATAGGAGTTGTATCTGCCGGTTATTCGTGTGCCAGTCGAGGCCAACCTGGTATCTATCATAGAGTGGCTCACACTGTAGACTGGATCTCACACGCTACCTTGTCATAATGAAAACTACCATTTTAATACGTAAAAACTACTAATTTGGTAGAAATTAAAAATTAAATACCATTTTGGTAGAAATGTCACAAAATCTTAGAATATTAATTGACATTGACAATACGCTTAATGAAAAGCTACTGATATATTTTTTTTAATATTCAACACAAACTAAATCATATTTTACCAGATTATGTAAGAAATTAAATGTTTTTTTTTTAGATTATTCATATTATTTCAAGTTGGCATCGAACTAATATGACTTTCAAGTGATAATTAATTATGATTATAAACAATATAACATTTTCTTTCCCTTTTATAAAGGTATGCCTTTTATAATGATAACTAAATATAATTACAATAACAGACATTTTTACAATTTTTTATGTAATTTTTTGATATTTTATACTTATTATAAAATTTGACTGTATTAGCGAAAATGTGATAAAATTTGATTGCAATAGAAAAATACTCGCGTTGTTCGGAATAAAAGTGCCTAAGTAAGTCTTATTGTAAATAATTTAATGTACATAAATTACAAGTAAAACGAAAAAGCCGTATTAGTCGATATTTTTCAGTTTACCATATTATTAGTACTGTAAATATTATAATAATTTAATCATACTGCTTTAATAAATTATTTCAATTTAATTTTTTTTTTCAATTTTTACAATTTCTTTTTAATTATAAGGATTTATGTAAGTAAAAAAACGTCTATGATCCACTATTTAATGTCATTAAGTTAATTAAATATATTTATTGTTAATTTAAGAAGAGTTTTATTTTAAAAATCTACAGTTTACATAATAAATAAGAAAACAGAATAAAATGTATACATACTTTATCAAGATTTTTGCCAAAAAAAAAAAACAATTTTCCAATACTTCCCAAGCTATGGCTATGTAACGAGTAAGCGTGTATCTGTACCATATTTTACTAGTACAGATGCCTCATTCCATACAAAGAAATAGGACAGCGCTGATTCGGGCTATTCTTCGGTTTATTTTAGTTTGCTTTGTCACTTTAAATTGTTCATTTCAGTCACTTTTAGCAGTTTTTAACTGTAATAAATGACTTTTACAGTTTAAATAGCGCCATCTGTAAATATAAACTTCAAACACATTACTTGACATCTGATTTTTAGATAATCAATAAAATTATCTTTAATGCTTCCCCCATTAATGTCTCTTTACTGAAAGGTATTTTAATACCTTTTTTGGATCTACTTTTTATAGTTTATTAATTTTTGACTATCTTCGATAGCAAATCGATACTTATAAACTGTTGACATTTATTTTTTCTTTGTTCCCGATGGAACCTCATGTATAACTAAATCATGACTAACAACTTATATTATAAATATATATAAATTATAAATATTATATTATAAATATATATAGAAATATTTAATTTATTTATTAACTTTTTCCATCTGACACTGTCGACTTCAATTATATGCGTATGATATGTCTATATTTTAAATAAAGACTTTTAATTCCATAACTTATGCATTAATTTGATTAATAAAATAAAGAAATACATTAATGAGATACTATTATTATTATAGAAATATAATAATAAATAAAAAAACTACTTACATGTATTTATTATAACTAATATTATGTTAAAATAAATTATTATTTTTTATCATCATTAAATTATATCGTATTGATCATCAAAAGTTAATCATTAATCATTAATCATCATTGGTTACCATCCAATAGGTATTTTATATTTATCTGCAAGTTTCATTAAAATTTGATAAAGCGGACGATAATAACGTTTCAAAGCAGATGCAGATATATTATTTTCTCCGATCGTCTCTTGAAGTATTTTCTGCCAGGGTTGGGAATGTCCACGTGACATTAGATCCCTAAAAAAATATTTAGATAAATATTAATGTGCTCCAGACCGATTTAGACCACGATGGCTAATCTCACTGAGACTCGCCATCTTAACATAAGATATTATAGTACAAAAGAATGTTTTTGTGCACTATAATATACCCGGGTTATAGTTGCAAAACTGGACAGTGACAGGAATTTAACAGGCATTTGACAACCGGTGAGGCATCAGGCGTAGGAGCAACATTTGAAAATGAAAACCCAATGAATTTACTTGGTGCCACATGAGACTCGAACCCACGACCTTCGGATCTGCAACGACTTGTTATTGATATAGTTAACGGCTAAGAAAGTTTTTTTTTGATTTGGTAGGAAAGTGAAAAGGGTTGCTGGTATTCTATAAATCCCGTAAGAATAAATTAAAATGAACATTAAAAATTTAATAACACACTCTCGAAGCGAAAAATTTTATACGTACTACATGAGAATCTTTGCTAACATTATAAGTATGTATTCAGCCCTTTTTAAACGTCCCACTGCTGGGCGTGGGCCTTCCTTCAATACGAGGGGGATCAGGCCATAGTGCACCACGCTGACCAAGTGCAGATCGGCGGACTTCACATGTCTTTAAAAACTTGCTAGATTCTCTCAGACATGCAGGTTTCCTCACGATGTTTTCCTTCACCGTAATACAAGTGGTAATCATGTTGGAAACGATTAACACATGAAAATATTAAAGGTGCGAGACCCGGGATTTGAACCCGCTTCTCTCGGTTTCCCAAGCAAACGCGTTACCACTGGACTACCACTGCCACATTATAAGTACAAAAATAAATTTATTATATGATACCCATTCACAGCTACGGTAGAATTTTTAAGATACTTTTATTATCTTCAATCTTCACTTGTAACAAAAGCAAAAAAAATAAAATGTCTTACTTCAAAATCTTCCCAGCTGTCTTAGACCCGTAAATATCACATCTATTTAGATACATGGAGATAGGTAATGGATCTTTTATATTACGATGGCCGAAGACTGCTGCTTTACAAAGATTCTCAAATAACTGATGCTGGAAGAAACTGCTTAGAAAATATCTGTAATGATATAAATATGGTATCAAATAAGGTTTTCCCGTGCAGTGATTTGGCTGTCTATTCCAATCTATTTCTAACCGACTTCAAAAAGGTAGGCTATATTTTAATCTTCCATAACGGTGAACTGATTCTTATGATTTTTATCCGACTTCAAAAAGGAGGTTCTCAATTCGATTGGTATTTTCTTATGTATATACACTGATTACGCTGAGAATTTTATGATCCGATTTATGTGATTCTTCTTTTCTTTGATGCTTAATAGCCATTTGGTCCCATAAAAATTAAACATAGTTTTCATTTTATGAACTTTTTTTATGAATTTTTTGTTTACGTGGACGATGTAATTTTATTTTAGTTGAAGTCGGCACCTTTAGTATAGATTTCTCATATCGCGGCGAGTGTAGGTACCTACTATTACATTTAGCTTGGCACCGACTTCAAACCTATCATAGGTAGCACATACAATTAATAGTATTTTATTAATATTAAAGGTAGCATAACAGGTGTATTGAATTAAATCTTTATTAAGTTATTTTATACTTTTTAGTTTTTGAAGTCAACCGACTTCAAACGTAGTTTTTTAAATTAAATTAATAGGTACGATCCGTCTTATAATAATATATAGACTTTTAAATTAAGTATTATTTAAACAATAACAGTGTAAAAATTTAAAAAGATCTTGAAAAAAATAATAATTCTATAAACCATTTACCTTACAAAAGGAGTATTATCTGATACATGAAACTTCGCCCCAATATCAAAATATTCTTCACCTCTTTCATTGGGGGGTGAAATCCCTTGAAATTTCATAGCCATTGCCCAAAATTCCTGATTCAAATAATCTTTATCTAAACTACCCTCGAAATATCTCCATCTATATTCATCTATGATATACGCAAATGGTATTTGTGGTAATTTATTTAAAGCTTGTTTAAAGATTAATATTTCGTCTATAGTTATTTTGTCAGGATCTTCAAAGTTACTACTTCGTTCATTTAACACTTTGCTATCAGTTTTTGTATCAAAAATATCTAATTTAGAAAATTCTGCACCATTTTTAATTATCTTTTCTATATAGTTTATATCTTTGTTAGAATTTGTATTGAATAGTTCAGAGTCATTGATTATACGAAGTCTATGTAGATGTTGTGGTGTCATGACAGCTTGCATGATGGTGTCCCCAATAGCTTCATGTAAAAATGAGTTTGCTTGCTAAAAAATAGAAGAAAATAGCTTAATGGATATAGGTCAAAGGGCAAACTCAAACTATATAAATTTTAAGCAATAGCAATCTTACCCTAAATAATCCTGGCTGGTTTTCATAAGCCATATAATATTGTATGTGACCCATTTCATGATGTATCACATAAAAATCTTTGAATGTACATTCTGAACAATATAGAAGCCTGAAACAATAAACTTAAAATAGAATCATATAATTTTGATTATAATTATATTAAAAACTAGCGACTCTGCCTCGCTTCGTTTCAGGTTCGACTCTAGACAAAAACAAATTTATCCCACAGGAACAGTACATTTTCCGGGATGACATATAGCTTGTAGCCTTCCTCAATAAACGGACTATCTAATTCAAAAAGAATTTTTCAAATCGGATTAGTAGTTTTTGAGATAAACGCGTTCAAACAAACAAACAAGCAAACAAACAAACAAACAAACAAACAAACAAACAAACAAACAAACAAACAAACAAACAAACAAACAAACTCAGCTTCTTTATAATATTGGTATAGACGAACAGAACCTGCGGCTTCACCCGCGATCGAATTACGGCAAAAAGAAACTTTTTCGCTACGCATACTTTGTTATTTGCAAAAATAAGTTCGTGTTAGATTTCGTGTTCTTAAAGATATAAGGAAAATAAATTTAATTTTAGCGATCGTAACTCAAAATAATACTACCACTCTGATGTTTAATGAATTACTCAGTATATCCCCGTTACATAGCGTAGGTGACTTTTTCATTACAGTTGTGCATTAAAAAAATACAAAGCAGAAAAGGTTTATGATATCTGAATTGTCAAAGAATGACAGCTGCCATATTTCCGTGGAATTAAAAATCAGACTATAAGTTGCTTCCCGCTGTCTATCTGTCCCTATGTATACTTAGATCTTTAAAACTATGCAACGGACATTGATGCGGTTTTTTTAATAGATAGAATGATCCAAGAGGAAAGTTTTAGTATATAATTTTGAGTTTTTGTGTACATTGGCTAAAATATAACGATATTTGTTGGAGGTGTCGGAAAAAATAAGCCGTCTGGGAGTTCTCAACGAAAAAGCTGCCTAAACCCTTTGAGATATAACAAAATAATAAATATGTTGGGACATTTTATGCAATTAATACGTAGAATATTTAAGGATTTATTCTATAAATCGTACACTTTAGAAACACGATTACTTATAGTTTCCTCGATAGAAAAAAAATCCAAAATGATCTCTAAAAAACAAAATAAATATCTAATTCAAGGGAGTTCATCAGTTCTTTAATAATAACAAAACTATACGTTTTCTATATCGTATACACTTTACATTTTCAAAATGTGTATTTGTTTTAATAATACGAAGGAAATACCTAAATTCGTACGACTTCCGTACAACCTAGCGAAACCCCCCACCCCCACACACCACCCCCATCCCACCCCACCCCTCTCCCCCTCCCGCCCTGCTCTCTGTCGTCCTACTAAAATCAATTAGCGCCAAAAGCTTTTAATGTTATTATAATAAATAACAGGGTACAATAAAAGATAATATTTCGAGTTCTGAATCGCGCTATTAAAGTTTTGTATGGTCATTACTATAGATGCAGTTTCAAACGCAATTCAGTCGTGCCTGCTTCGGCAGTACGTAAGTACTGCCCAAGCAGGGACGTTTTATATCGAAAGAACATTATAATATTATTCATATAATAAAATTGTAACTAAGCCGAATTTGTATATTAGATATTTTTTGGAAAATCTTTTGAAATAAACATTATTATCGATACAGAGGCCAAATCTATAGTTTTTAGAATTTTTGTCTGTCTGTCTGTCTGTTACCGCATTACAGAAAAACCACTGGAGGGATTTTGATGAAATTTGGTATGGTGATAGCTGGTTATCCGGGTCAACACATAGGATACTATTTATCGCGGAAAAATATCTCCTTTTTGAGAAAAATATAAAAACTGCAATGTAAGAGTATACAAATATGTAAAATCTAAGAATTTGATTTTTGGTCATCGGGACGAGGGCGGAGCCGCGGGCAATGCTAGTCGTTAATATAATATTAACAATCACTGTCATAATGTTGTATATAAATATTTTATTGTATATATAAACACTAAAATTCGAACGATACAGGCAACATTAGCATGGCCCCTGCGCAAGGATGACACGCAAAATCGAGAAGCGTTCCACATTTTTTTGATCATTTAAGACTAAGCAAATTTAAATACATAATTTCCCATGGCATCCATTGCTGTACAGCATTCAAAGCGTCGGGGATCAAGAGCTGCAGTAAATCCAAAAAGATAGTTTTATTTTAAAAACAGATATCCATTTCTTATGACTTTTCAACCGAGTTAAAAAAGAAGGAGTTGTGCCGTATGTTTCTTAGTATGTACGTCACGTAATACACAAATCTTCGTTAAATGATTTATATCGAGTTTTGAAGTGACTACTTTTGGCACGTTTGGAAAAAAATATGAGAGTAAAATTTTTACGATGCGCGCGCACACCGACAGCCAAAACGCGACATGATGAAGTTAGCCGCATTCCTTTTACAAACAGACGTGACACACGTTTACAGTTGTGACGTACGGGATGAAATCTTTAGCTATTTTTGTTCTGTTACGCCAAAGAAGTATAACTTCTTACGTGCGTACATACAGTACACACACACGTTTTTTTAATCATTACGAATGCATTAATTAATTTATGATCATTTTGAAGTTAATGTGCTTTATTTAGTTAAAATTGTTTCTGTCAAAAACTCAACGTTTTGCTTTATAGGTGTCTTCCGTAAAGTAGGTAATAGAATTTACAAGTACTACATAAGTCTTTTTTCGCCAACCTTTCATTTTTGCTCTACTGAAGCATCAGATTTTATTTGTATTCACTCTTACTTAACTATCATATACCTACACTCGTAAATTACAAAGATACCTACTTATAAGGAATTTCTTTCATTCCGTGGGAATTACTAATAATTGATTGTAATTGTAAAATGTTTAATTATTTTTGAGCAAGCAATTAAAGTAAAAGTTATGTAAGAAGTAGGCTGTACGTGACAAAATACAATTCATGTGTCATTGACCTATGTCAATATCGATAGCATTATTTACAAAATTAAAAGTATATATTTTATAGCTTGCTTCCCAATACACACTTTTACCCCATTCTCATCCCCTTAAGGGGTGATTTCTGAGAAAAAGTATCTCAAACAATCTCCTTACGAAATTTCATCTAAATCGGTTCAGGAGATCCAGAGATTACAAACAAACTCACAAACTTTACCTCTTTATAATATTAGTATAGCTAGCGACTCACCCTAGTTACATTTTAACAATTAGTGTAGTGTCTCAGAGATGAGATATTTTCCCGCAGTAAAAAGTATCCTATATGTTGACCCGAATAACCAGCTATCTTCATACCAAATTACATCAAAATCTGTCCAGTAGTTTTCTCGTGATGCGGTCACACACAGACAGACAGATTTTTTTAAACTATAGATTCGTCCTCCTTATTTATAATAATGACTATTTGAATAAAATTTTCCAAAAAATATTTAATGTACAGATTCAACTCAGTTACAATTTTATTTTATGTATAGATTTTAAACATTATCATTTAATTCATTTTAAGCTGTGGCAACACTAACCTAAAGTCATCCGGTTTAAACATGTCCGCCGCACTGCCGTGACAGCGCGCGTCTGTCCTATTTTCCCGCTTAAATACAGATTTCTTCCAGAATTTATTTGTCATTAGCGGCAAACCAAGTGATACATAGAAATCTTCAGCTTTTTTAACCTTAAAAATTCAATATAATAATATTAAATTTATAAAAAAAAAGAAATATATTTAATGACTATTATTATTATATACTTCATAAATAAAATCATTGGGAAATAGACGACTAAAATAAATTTAATTTAATACTGGAAAAGGATTTTTTTTTTATTTTCAACAAAATCATCTCTGTCGAATAGAGGATTAAAATAAAGCTATTTATTTCGTAAAAAAAGAAAGGTATCACGCGGGGTTTGAAATAGGGATGTTTTGTGAATATCACAGTGAAGATGGTTTTGTTTTCGTGAAGGTTAATAATAAAAAAAATACCATATCTATTACTGTCCAGTTCAGATGACTGATACGATGATCTAAATTTATTGTTTTTGGTAGCATCAAATCAGCCAATGGCTCCCAATTTTGTGCCCACAGATCACCTTTAAATTGAAAGAATATTAAGGCTTTAACTAATTATAATTATTAATGTATCGATTATAAATAACTCTATATTAACAAATTATGGGGAATCGGCTTAAAATATTTATAAAAATCAATTTTTTTATGTAAATTTTCAAAGGAAAATATTTTTTACATGCCAGCAGACACAAATCAAAACATACCGACTTCAAAAATATCTGATTAGGTATCTTTCGTAAATGAAAACTATCAATTAGTTATTTTTTTTACTTTTTAGTGTTTTGTTATTGAAGTCGGTTTATATTATTCTTTGAAAAGTTTTTATAAAACAAGATTTTTGTGTCTCGTATGTCTTCTAATTAGACAAAAAGGCGTACAGATTAATTAGTGTCAACCTTTACCATAGCGTTACTCTCAATAGACATAAAAGTATAAGATATTCTTAATCATCCATCATTAGTTCTATCATATTGACAATAAATACCTAACAAATGTGCTGGTATAGGTCCCGTTTCAGGTACAATAGCCCCATAATGTTGCCGAAGATAAAACCTGATAACACTATGAAGAAGGGTGTACAATGGCTTAATGCTTTCATATAAATGAAAAGTAAGCTGTCTCAAGTTAGGTATTTCAAGATCATCTCGCCAAGAAGCTCCAATGTCAGAGTAGCCTGTGGGTTTAAAATGATTTAAATACATTATTAACTATGATAATAATATTTACAAACGTAGACGTAAATTTTTACAAATTGAAATTTTGATGAGGTATTAGCTTACACTTAGCTAGTACAGTTATATATCTGTAATACTCTGAGATCCCGATCTATCTAGGTACTATATGGAACTCGCACTCTTTTTTCCAGACGAAATATATTTTTAAACCATAAATCATATTAACAAAAACGGATTGGTTTTGGTATGATAACCCTATATCATTAAATTTGTTATAATCTCGATACTTCACTTTTTTACTCTAAAAACGATACGAGCAATTAATTACTTCAATATACCTGTTCATACCTGGATGTCAGGTAATGTTTACATTTTGTCTGAAAAAAAAACACCTGTTAACTGGTGTTTTTTTTTTTCAGAAAAAAACGCTGAACGAAGCTTTGCGTCCAGGTAATAAATGAAATATGTATAATGAAACAGAAAATTTTCATTTACTAGAATGAAAAAATATTATTTTTTTCGAAACAAAAGTAAAAATATTCTTTAATTAAAGTAAAATAGCATACCGTTTCTTCTAGCAGCTATATTCTCCAATTGCACTAGTTTATCATATGGTTCCTTCATAGACTTGATCTTTTCTCTCCAAACTAGCCAAAACCATTCCAATACACTAACATTTCTCGAGTGTTCCATAATCTTTTGAAAATCTCTTTCCCCTTTAACACATGCTCCTTCTTTTTTAATTCCGAAAACAACCGATTTGTGCTCTGTTATAATATATTTCTCAATATCAGCTATCAATTTAATTACTGCATCTTCAATTGCCGTTACGTTTTCCGAATTTGAAGTATTGGGTATACATATTTCTACGTCAGAATATATGAATTGTAGCTCCTCATATAGATCACTCATTTCCCTGGAATGCGAAAATTAAAAAAAAAGTTACTTAAGGTCTTTTTAAGTTATGATATTTAAATTAGAGTTCGCGCAAGATAAGTTTGCACGCGACTGGCGGCGTACATAATATTAGATAAAAGAAATAGACTAAGTAACGAAACCCTCAACGGGTTTCTTCAAATTAAACTGGAAATGTTAGCTAACTACTTCCCTTTTTGGAACCTGATAGTGCCATCGTGAATGCTGGGAAAAGCTGCAGAAGCAGTGCTACTGGTCTCTAAAATATTTAAAATTGTAATCTTGTTTGTCGTTATTTTTGGGTATTTTCCATCGAAAGTAGGGTAAAACCGGAATCTAAAGTGGAAACACTGCTCCTGACATAAACAACAAGATGGCGGCACCTGGTTAGTTCCGAATTCGGCCGCGCGCAAGTAATTGTCATTCGTAATATCATCTAAACATACATACATACATACATACATACATACATACTTACATACATACATACATAGTACATATAATAAAATAGTAACAAAGCGAAATCTGTACACGAAATATTTTTTAAAAACAATGACTATTACGTGTTATGTACAGAATATAGAATCCAAAACAATAGTTATTGAAATTAATGTCTGTATGTCTGTACGTTTCACGCAAAAAGGTACTAAAGGACTTAAGGTAAATCGTGTACAGTGATTCTTTGTTTTTAATCAGAATATTTAAAAATTACTCCACATTTGATATTTGAGATTATATCAACTTTAATAAAAAAACTTTTACCAATGTACACAACTAAACGCGGAGTAACATTTAATATAGGTACCTATTTAATAAATTAATTTAAAAAAAACGACTTTAAAATACCATGGACGTAATAAATAATAATATTATATAAAATTAGCTTAATATTAATCTTACCTAACTTCACTAAACGTAAAATTTGGTCCTTTACATAGTAGATACGCTTGTCTTTCCTGGTTCGAATTTAAAGTATGAGAATAACGTTCATGCCAATGTGCCAGCCTCTGGCATACTTTCTGTTGCCAAAAGATTCTTTTCTTTTGATAATCCGATGCCATTTCTGCCAAGCCTGGCTTGCCAGGATCAAGAGAAGATTGCCAAGCTATATCTGCAGCCATGCCATTAAACTTCTTGGCAACTTCATTGACTTCTTCAAAAAAATATTGAAGGGAATCTTCGCATGTATGAGTTTTGAACAGTAATAATAAAAGCAAAACCATAGCCATATTTGTTTTTTTTTATATCATAGATATCCGGTTGAAAATCGATGCCCTGTAAAAAAAAAAACAATTTAAATTACCTTTGCAAATTTTTAATGCATAACGAATTATAAATTAAAAATTTTAAAAACCCCCTACGCAAATTGCCATTTACGATTACACTGGCACGCGTGAAGCACTTAATCGAGTAATCATACGCCAAAATACCTTACATCATTTTGGAAAATAGCTGATACTCTTACACTGCTGGACCGATAATAATCAGACAGCTAAGAACCACCGCAAGGAAACTGGCTTACAAATGAAAAAACCGCATCGAAATCGGTCCATCTGTTTCAGAGCTACGATGCCACAGACAGACACACACACAAAGACAGACAGACATCGACGTCAAACTTATAAGAACCCTCTATAATTTTGAGGTTGTAGTGTATTTTAGTAAAAGCCACCTTACGCAGTCGCTGCATGAATAAAAAATATATAGGTGCTACTACTACCTACTAGAGCGTTTGTACTAAAATTAAATAAGAGCATAAAAATTTTAATTGTACAGCTAATAATCTGACTTTAGCTCGCAATCATTACAAGTGATCCCTGCTTTATATTAGATGGCTTACTTAAGCTTGAATGTTAAGATCAACTATGCAATGAAATAAAATTTCTTGTATTTGTTCTAATCTTTGCATTTACATAGCACGAATGAAAATTCCGTAAGTTAGTCAGTAAGTAAAGGCTTTATTTACTTACTCACTAACTCATTTCACTATATACGTTGCTTGCTTATAAAAGAAAGATGGCAAGCAATAACTTTGAATCTAGTTCTGACCCTACTACCTTAAAAAGAGGATAATATTTTTTATGTAATAAATGCCTGAATCAATACAGTAACCAAAATCTAATCAGAAAATGAAATGTAACGCGTCTGATATGTCGAGTGTTTTAATAAAAGCTTTTGATGGAATCTGTCATTTTATAGATAAGTACGATAAGTATTTGATTGGTTAATAATGCACCGAGAAATTATGAATTAAAACTATGTAGTATTTTTTTTAAAATCTAATATATAAAATTCTCGTGTTTGTAACAATTCTTCCGAAACGGTATGACCGATTCTTATGAAATTTTGTGTGTATATTCAATAGGTCTGAGAAGAAGACGTAAGCTATTTTTGATACCCCTAAGTGATAAGGATGGTCCACCCAAAAAAAAAATTTTTGGTCAATTTTTTTAATTTTTTTTAAGAATCGACATTAAAAATAAATACAAAAATAAATTATCACACATAATAATTATTATGGTTTTGCAAAATGAGAGCAGGTTGCTATTTACATTTAATGTTATAAAAATGAAAATTTGTGAATGAAGTTTCTTAAAGATGGAACCGTTCAACAGATATGACAAACAGTTTGAAATCAATTTGTATTAACAGAAGCTATTTTTGGATCGACGTTCGTAACACGAAAAAGTCGTAGGCAAAAGTTAATAATTTTCCACCGCCTTGTACAATCCCTAAACATGCTAAGAATAGATGTTGGGATTTTCCATGAAATAATCTCAGTTACAGAAATTTTATATTAATAATAGTTTATAGATTACGGTGTATACGGTTTCCCTTTTCTCGGAAAACTTATAAAACCGTAGGTATAGCGCTTGACCCTTAACCGGTAATGTCAAGACCTTTCGTAATATGCTATATAAAGAGAAATAAGAGTGTGGTTATATGAGTACACTATAGATACAATATTATCTATATCTATACACTTAATATATAAATATCACTTGTCACGGTGTTTATGGTATGGTGGCACTTCTCCGAAACGGCTGGACCGATTTTAATGATATTTTTGTTCTATATTTGGTAGGTATGAGAATAGGTCGTAGAGTATATACATATAATAAAATTGTAACTAAGCCGAATCTGTACATCAAATATTTTTTGGAATATCTTATTGAAATTAACATTATTATCGATATAGAGGCCGAATAGTTTTTAGAATTTTTGTCTGTCTGTCTGCCTGTCTATCTATCTATCTGTCTGTTCCCGCATCACAGAAAAACCACTGGAGGGATTATGATGATGGTAGCTGGCTATCCGGGTGAAAATGTCTCATTTCTGAGAAAAAAAATACAAAAACTATAATGTAAAACCTAAGAATTTGATTTTTGGTCATATTAAAACGGGCGGAGCCGCGGGCAATGCTAGTGTTATATAAAAATATTCAATTATTTAAATCAAATAATCAACGTTAAAAAGATTTTAAAATACTCCATATTGTTAAAAAACTACTTTGTTAAAAAAAATAAAATAATGATTGATGATGATGATGATGATGATGATGTTCTCCTAGCCGATTCCGACCACGGCGGCCAATCTCAATGAGATTAGCCAACTGCGCAGGAGATATTATAGTGCACAAGTGTACGCGCAGACACAAGTGCACTCTCTATTCCTATCACTCTCATACTCCGGCGGGACGACCACTCGACACGACCGGTGAGAGTTAAGGCGCAGGACCGACGGCTTCACGTGCTCTCCGAGGCATGGGGGTGAAACACCGCCAACTTCCCAACTCCGGGCTGTTACTGAGACTTACTATACAGGAGGACTTAATAACTAAACTTGGCCCGACCCAGGACTCGAACCCAGGACCTCCGGGTGTGCAGCCGTACATGCTAGCCACTACACCACCGAGGCAGTTAAAATAATGATTAATAAGTATATAACTAAAATGTAATATTATGATTGGCTAGATTTAATTCATTTATGTTATAGGTTAATTTATTTCATTCTAATTATTTAATTATCTAGTTATTCATTAAAAATCATTAAATCAATTATTATGTCGTATGTATTATATATAATAAATATGTTGGGACATTAACACACAGCACCATCTAGTTCCATGGTAAGCTACGAGGCCTGAGTTATGGATACCAGATAGTTGATACACTACACATATTATATAACTTTAAATACATACATATTATAAATATAAACACCCATGACTGGAGTACAAATATTCGTACCCATCACACAAATGAATCCCAGCGGGACTCGAACCCGCGACCGCTGGCACAGCAAGTATGGTCACTGCAAACTGAGCCAAAATTGTATATTGTAATTATAATATTACATAAAAATATACAATTAATCAAATCAAATAACTGTTAAACCAATTAATTGTAAATTTTATTTTTTATTAAGGAAATATAAGGCTTATTATTATATTTATAGTGCTAGCTCTCGCAAAAGATCTAACGGAAGGGCGTAATACCCCACCCGTATCGATACAAGGATCGCTGTGGGAGGGGTCGTGTAATCCTCTTGCTGCATAACAAGAAAACCTCTATACAAAATGTAATATGTATACTTCACTTGCATAACAGCTATTCGAAGCATTTTTATTAAAATTCTATATATAGTACTAAGTATTATTCTCTACATATTATATTCTAAGTTTAATATATTTTTATAACGAATATGAATATTTATAAGAATATTGAGCGATAAAAAGTAACATTTCCACTGTAAAATATACCAATGCATTGAAAATTGTGCGACAGTTTCATTCGTAGGGTTTACTGCTGATTCGAAGCTTATATAACACTAGCGAATCATCCACGCATCGCTCGGGTTCGTCCCTGGGTAAGTTTTAACTGCTAATATGGATTAGATAGACTATATGATATATATTTTATGATATATGTATAGCCTAAAGCCTTCTTCAATAAACAGGCTATCTAATAAAATAATTTTTGAAATCGGATTAGGTACCTGAGATTAGCGCGTTCAAACAAACAAACAAACAAACAAACAAACAAACAAACAAACAAACAAACTCTGCCTCTTTATAATATTAGTATAAATTTTTAATAATATTTAGTCTAAATAATAAAAAATAAAATGATGTAAACTAGCTTATCCATGACTCGGTCCCTAGTCGCTTAATAGTAGATTTAGGTCATAGTCTGTTTGCTAAGTTTCATAAAAATTCGTCCAGCCGTTTCTGTCTAAAGGTGTAGGTTACAAACTAAAACATATACATATTATGAATTACAACATGTCACTTATTATAATATTACCTACTAGTTTATCGTAAATCTTATTAATAAATAAATATGTTGGAACATGAACACACAGCACCATCTAGTTCCATGATAAGCTACGAGGTTTGTGTTATGGGTACCAGAATATAGTTGATACACTACACGTATATAACTTTAAAGATACAAATATTATAAATATAAATATAAACACCATGATTCAGATTAAAAGTGAAATGAAAATAGTCAAGTTATATTAATTACACAGTGCAGTGGCGGATTATCCATGAGGCAAACTAGGCACGTGCCTAGGGGTGCAAGGTTACAAAAGGGCGCGCGTGGAAAATTTTAAACAAAGAAAAAAAATATACTTAAATTAATACCAGATACCTGTAATCATAATGCGTAGTAACGGCGTGAGATTAAATTCATTTTCAAAGAGTGGGGGATAAAACTGACGACGACTCTTTGAGGATTTTAACTAATACTAGCGACTCACCCTCGCTTCGCTCGGGTTCTTTCCTAGCTTCATTCCCCATACAAACTTTCATCCCCATTTTCACGCCCTTAAGGGATTGGAAGTGTCTCAAACTATCTTCTTACCAAATTTCATCTTAATCGGTTCAGTAGATCCAGAGATTACCCCCTACAACGTCACAAACTCACCAAGTTTATTTTTATTTCAAAGAATGGCAAGTACGGTTTGGTCGCATGGTCGGAGTATATATATATATGTATACTCCGACCATATATATATATATATATATATATATGTAACAGAGCAGGGAGCAAAGAAGCAAACAACTAACACGGTAATCTATAACATTACCGTGACGTTAATGTTTAGTAAACAAATGTACTCAGAGCAACAAGTCGAACTTGCCATGACTATTTGAATAAATGAATAAATAGATTTACTGGAGCGAGTGAATGGCTAAACAAATTATTATCTTGATTGCAGATCATTATGTTTTATTTATAATTTTTATTTATTGAAAATTATAAAATACTATCGAGAACATTGCCATTACAATAATTATATTTTTTTTTTATTTTTGATATACAAATATTTTTGCCCTAGGGTTCCGTGGAAAGATTAAGGGGGTTTTGAGTCCTCACCCCCCCCCCTCCCCCAACGTGCGTTTACCTTGTCGTGGTAGGAGGCTTAGTAGGGCGCGAAGCCAAGAAACGCACAGACAGCTGGCTCACCTCGGTGGGTGGTGTACCGTAGTGGAGTGCATAACCGATCCGACGCCCCATTAAGATGGGGGAGGTTCCGTGGGGTTTTAGTGGGTAGTACTAAGTACTGGCTTTGCCGTTGAGTCCACCTCGTGCCTAAATGCATTTCCCAACGATAAAAAAAGGGGTTCTGAGTTCCGTCCGAGAGTTGAATACAACGTTACGACGCCTAATTTTAGTGCTATCATAAACAAATATATGAAAAAAAATCATTCATCATATTATGAAATAGTTAAGGTATATTTTGGTACAATAAATTTATATGTATATAATAAAGTTCTGAGTAGAATCTGTACATTAAATTTTTTTTGGAAAATCTTATTGAAATAGATATTATTATCGCTACAGAGGCCGATTCTATAGTTTTTAAAAAATTTTGCCTCTGTCTGTGACCGCGTCACGGAAAAACCACTGGACGGATTTTGATGAAATTTGGTGTGATGTTAGCTGGTTATCGGGTAAACATATATGATACTTTTTACTGCGGGAACATATCTCATGAGAAATATATACTAAACAATAAAACGTAAATAGGAACCCGAAAGGCGTGGGTGAATCGCTAGTATATTAACGGTTGACATAATAACAGAATTCGCACGCGGACGCTACGGCTTTGCTAGTTTTATAATATTATAAAGCTGAACTACATCTATGTTATATGTTGTTCGCTTTTATATTTATTTAAACGCTCTAATTACTTTTGCCTTTTATAGTCTATTTTGTTACCGACTTTAGATATTTTTAGTATTTAATTGAGCGGATATATGTAAATATTATATATAATAGATAACGAAACTATATATATTATGAATATTTTGGTATCTCAAATGACTCTTTCCGCTCAGAATTAAATAGTTATTTGATTAAGAATATAGATATTATTTTGACTCGAAATTGAAGATAATAAACGTCGGAAAACAATTGCCATCCGTTGCCGAGATACGAAAAAACAATGTGTGTTAACAAATAAATAATAGTTATAATATTAAAAGTCTTTAAATTACAATTCTAATCTATATAACATTAATAAAGCAAAGAGTAGAACTGAAAAATAAGTATTCTGCAGTCTGAGACTACAAGTTTCTACGAAGATGGCGTTTAACAATTTATTGACGAAGGCTGCCTATATTACGCTACGTCCCTTTAAAGCAGACCAATTATAATGCAAAATGTAGGTAATATGCATTAAACTATTTTATATGGATATATAAATAAAATAAGCAAGCGGAGCCATGGGTAAAAGCTATATAAAAGTATATTTAAATTATAAAATCACACAGAGCAAAGCAGTAAGTACTAGAAACAATCGCACGCTGACATATCATTTACATCAAGGAGTCTCTTCCTTGCTAGAACAAAGTTGTATCTAAAAACAAATGGTAAAGCGCGAGTCGAACTTTTAATGTTATAGTTTTTTGTTATAATTATACTTATCCGAGCTTCAATTTAATTTCCCCCCCCTTCAATTTAATTTAGTCTAAGTTTCGGATAAAAAGTGAGAAACGCCATTTTTCGTCCATTTTTGACAGATTTCAACACAGAGATTGCACTCAATTCGTATGTACCTTTTTGTAGTTATATGTATTACATCATATTTTAATGAATTTTTCAATTTCATCAAATCATAAGATATTCTACCACTAATGGAGGAAAAAAAAATTTAATTTTATTTTTAAGTCAGCTTACCTTTTATTGTTAAAAAATAATTCAAATATGGTATAATTTTTTTTATTATTATATTAGAAACAAATACTTTTTCTTACACGGGCGCGCTTATGACAGTTATATTTATCAGTTGCTATACGGAACCCGAAAAAGAAATAATAACCCATGCGTAAAATATATCTTTTTTGTAGAAAGTTGTGAATTTATTTTATATATAAAAACTGTGAAACTACTTGCTTTTTGACTTTATCTTTATTATATACTAGCGACTCACCCTCGCTCCACTCGGGTTCGTCTCTTGGTGCGTTTTAACGGTATATATTTAGTACAGATTTCTCAGAGATGAGAAATTTTCCTACAGTAAAAAGTATCCTATATATCGACCCGGATAACCAGCTATCATCATACCATCAAAATCTGTCCAATGGTTTTCTAGTGATCCGTTCTCAGGCAGACGGACAGACAGATAAAAAATCTAAAAACTATAAATTCGGCCTCTGTGTCGATAATAATGATTATTTCAATAAGATTTACCAAAAAAATATTTAATGTACAGACCCGACTCAGAATTTTATTATATGTATAGATTTACACCTTCGTATTCAGCCCTTTTTAACGTCCCACTGCTGGGCACGGACCTCCCTTCAATACGAGGGGGATCAGGGATTACACCTTTAATAATACGTAAAAGTTACAACTTTATTCTTTTCAAAAACAATAACAAGCATTGCAAATGTATTACACAAAATAAAAAAATGATATAAACTAATGATATAAATACAGAACTATGCAAGATTATAAAAATCTAAACTTATAGAAAAAAAACAAAAAAAAATATTATTATAAAAAAAACCATTCAAATATTTATTTTCCCAAAATTTTCAATAATGACTACGGTCGAATTTCGACCACTCGACGAACACTAGTTAAATTTGACAGTCGAATATTAAAAAGTTTTTGTTTATTTTTGTTTTTAATAATGTTTTTATATATATTAAAGAGATATAAATAAAACAAACTTACCATACAAACTCGAGCTCTACAGGCGCTCTAACACCGACTGAATACTCTACGTGCGAACAACATTTTATCCTAATATTAGGATTGTGACACAGTGGGCGGAAAGCGAAGCACCATGAAATAAATATTAGAAACATATAATTAACATGACATTTAGCGTCAGACATGATAAATCATATTAAATATCATCATATTATATGACACCGTCTGTGATATCTATATATACTCGTATATGTAATATCTAATATTTATTTATTTATTCGCGTTCAGATGACCAAAAACCAAATTCTTAGGTTTTACATATTAGTATACTCTTACATTGCAGCTTTTGTATTTTTTTCTTAGAAATGACATATTTTCCCGCGGTAAAAAGTATCCTATATGTTGACCCGGATAACCAGCTATCACCATACCAAATTTCATCAAAATCCCTCCAGTGGTTATTTCGTGATGCGTTAACAGACAGACTGACAGACAAAAATTCTAAAAACTATAGATTCGGCCTCGTATCGATAATAATGTCTATTTCAATAAGATTTTCCAAAAAATATTTAATGTACTGATTCGGCTTAGTTAGAATTTTATTATATGTATAGATTTACTTATTTATTTATATATACCGGCGATTTCGAAAACGGCTCTAACGATTTTACTGAAATTTTGTATGTAGGGGGCGAAAAATGGATCTAGATTAGTGTTATGTCTGGGAAAACGCGTGTTTTCGAGTTTTCATGCGGTTTTCTTTTGCATTTCGGTCGGATACATAGTTTTTACTTTTGTTTTGTATTTATTCAAGTTTTTAGTTATATATATATATATATATATATATATATATATATATATATATATATATATATATAACGATAACGATATAACAAAAAATAACACCGAGTGAAGCTTGGTCGCCCTGGTGCTGTATATTATATATGTTCCTTCATCAACTTTCCCATCTTTTTAGCTCGCATTTTACGCAGTCGGGTTTTGTGATTTTTATAATGCATTTTTTGTAATTTGAGTTATATAGCTTTCAGTTAAATAGCTCAAATAGTCTTCGGGCGGGCTTTTATTAGTACAGTTTTGCCTTTTGACTACGAAAATGTACGAATATCTTTAGTGTTTAATTAACCATGTCTGAAAAATTGGTCACTGTCAACTTAAGCTTTGTCAGTCCCGCGGCGTTGTCTGAACAATTGAATTCAAATTCGAAATATTTCATTCATTCATTCAAATATTACAATCTATTTACTGTACGTGTTTGTTTGTCTACTACCAGTTCGAAAATAAAAGGTCCAGTTAAGAAGAACTAGCGAAAGAAACTCAATTGGCGTAAAATTATTTTTTATCTTTGATGAATCAATAAATTACTATACTTAATATTATATAGATGTTTCTTTTAAATATATATGAATTATTATGGCAGCGGTAGCCCAGTGGTAACGCGCTCGCTTGGGAAACCGAGTGAAGCGAGTTCAAATTCCGGGTCTCTGATATTTTCATGTGCGAATAATTTTCAACGTGATTACCACTGGTCTTAACGGTGAAGGAAAACATCGTGAGGAAACCCGCATGTCTGAGAGAACCTAGCAAGTTTCCAAAAGATATGTGAAATCCGCCAACCCGCGCTCGGCCAGCGTGGTGGACTATGGCCTGATCCCCCTCGTACTGAAAGGAGGCCCGTGCCCAGCAGTGGGACGTTAAAAAGGGTGTATACATGGTTAAGAAAAATGATATACTCGTTTTTTTTTTATTTTGTACAAAAACAGCTAAACTAAAATTCAGTTAAACTCATGCATTTTTACAACTTTTTCACTCGAACATACACAAAATATCTTTAAAATCGTCCCTGCCGGTTAGGAGATGATCAGTGACATACCGACTGCATCGCCACCTACTGGGTCCATTTGTATTTTCAAACCATCCAGGAACCCATTGAAATATACACACAAAATTTCATCCAAATCGGTCCAGTTCTTTAGGAGGAGTAGGTTAACAAACACACGTACATATATATATATATATATATATATATATATATATATATTATATATTAAAGAATTATATATATATAATTTTTTAATATATATGTTTTGTATGTATTCAGCCCTTTTTTTTATATATATATAAGATATTCATATATGATAGACTAACACATAGGCTGCAGTTAGGCACCTACACCTACGCACCCGAGCTAAACGAGTGTAAATTTTTTTTCAAAATCGATACTTAAAACAAAATCTACGTATTTATTTAATAAAAAATAATAATTTTATATTATTATATAGGAATAGAAATAGATAATAACATTGAAAATTCACTGGTCAACGTACCCAACAAAACAGATAAGCTACGCAAAGCCCCCGAGACAATAGCAGTCCGTCTTAATTCAGAATATTAGTACCGCTCTTTTATTTATTTCTTTGTTTTATTCTTATTGCTACAGATTTACTACAGTTTGAATGAACGCTGGTAATTTGATAGTTAGAATCCTGAAAGCGATGAGAGATTGGAAGTGATGTTTGATAGTCCATACTAATATTATAAATGTGAAAGTATGTTTGTTTGTTTGTCCTTCTTTCACGTCGAAACGGAGAAACGGTTTGACGTGATATTTTTTGTGTGAAGATAGTTGGAGAGCTGGAGAGTGACATAGGCTACTTTTTACTGTAGGAGATTATCTAATTCCCACGAGAAAACACGTTATAATACAATCCAATTATAAATTAAAAATTTAAAAAACCTCCTACGTCAAATTAATTGTCATTTAACGATTACACTTGCACGCGTGAAGCACTTAATACGTGAAAATGTCTTAAATAATTTTGGAACCACCGCAAGGAAACTGGCTTCCAAATGAAAAAAAACCCGAATCGAAATCGGTCCACCCGTTTGAGAGCTACGATGCTACAGCAGACACACACACACAGACAGACAGACATCGACGTCAAATCTTATTAACTAATAAAGAATTATAACACCCCTCTTTTTGCGTCGGTGGTTAAAAATTATACAAAACGTGTTTTAGCATTTTTCTAAATACATTCTTTAAGGAGGTAAAATTGAAGATGAAAGTTTGTATGAAACTACCTTTTTAGATTTTTTTTGCAGTTTTAGCGCGAGCGAAGCCGCGGAGTTTGCTAATAGCATTTATAATCGGCGAAGCGCAAAGGAGAGTAATGTGTTTGAATTGTATGTATGTTTGTCTGATTCTATATTCCCTCGGAATTACTAAACGGTTTAGCCGATTTTAATAATTTGTACGTCGTTAGATAATACGAGTATAATAGGCTACATGAATTTTACATAACTTAACTTACCCTTTTTACGTAGTCGGTTATTTATTTTTATAGTTTATTGTGTTTGTTGATTGCACTTATTAAACATTATAAATTAAACTATCTTAACTAACGGGAATCAGTCTAGAAAGACTAGGCTTCGCAGCAATCATGGTCACGTTCTCGTGGACTCTCTTCATGACACGACTCGTGGACGTGGACACTTGTAAACGAGAACGTGACCACGATTGCTGCAAAGCATTCGAAATATCCGGAACCATATATAATAATAAAAACTTTCAAAAAAATGAAGACTGACTTCCAGGCACTAAAATGTAAAAAATATTTTCGAATATTGCGTTCGATACGTAAAATACATAATATAACCTAATAGAAATTCATATCTTAAAATATTGCAGGCTCTTTACACACATATATATATATATATATATATATATATATATATATATATATATATATAACGTGAGCCAAAATTGGAGTATTTGGCTAGTTGTTACGATTGTTTTAAGACAGCATTAATATTTAATTCATTCTATTACCCTTCTGGTTATAACAAATTACAAGAAAATATTATTATTTGTTAGAAGTAATCTTGAACTGGACGAGTACTTCCCTACACCCTCTGGCTAATGTTAAAAAATGTAGAATGTCAAAGGTAAGTTTTGAAACACTTCGTTTATTTTTCACCAATTTAAAAAAAGTAAGAAGTGTTAATTGTTGTATGTATATATTTTTATGTATTTGTTACACTATATCCTCGCCAGTACCCTCACAATATTTTCCTGCAATATATTCATGTAGTGTAGCCATATTAAAACATGATCCGCACATATGAATATCAGAGGTGCAAGAGCCGGTATTTGAACCCGTTTAACTTGGCTGTCTAAGGTACAACGCTAAACGTTACCACTGGACTAGCACTGCCTTAACTTACAAACAACGAAACAAAAAGTAATGTAGAGATAAAAGATAGAAATTACAGCAGTAGAATTTTTTAATGAAATATTGATACGGAACTCCAAAAACCTTAACAAAGTAGCCATCTCATAAAAAAACAACTTTGATTAAATGGTTGCGGCATGTTTTGGCTTACAAAAATATAAGGTGAGAGAAATGTTGTACGTCGAAGGCTCGATTAAGTTATTATTCTTTGTGTTAATTCATTTTATAGATACGTATTTGTATTCTTACTCTATTAACCAACTTTTTGACCGACATCAAAAAAAGAGGAGGCAAATTACTATTAGTAGCCCTAAATTATGACTTAGATACTCGTAAAGTAACTAAACATATATAAAGTGTTTCTACAGGATACAGTTTATCTGTGCACTAAATTTCATCCAAATCCGTTCAGCCGATTTAGCCTGACTAACAAATATATGATGATAGACATACACAGTTTCGAATTTATAATTATAGTCCGATTATAGGTATATTAGTCTAGTCAACAAGTGCCTTTTGGGTCAACTTTTTTTAGCTATCTCGGAAAAATATGAACGATGTGTCATTCGATTCGGAATGGCTTCTAGAATTTTCAATAACGCCGTGCATGATATTAGTTTCAGATATTATTAAAATATAAACTACTAGCGACTCAACCTCGCTCCACTTATGTTCGTCCCTAGTTATATACTAACGTTTAGTATAGATTTCTCAGAGATGAGATATTATCCCACAGTAAAAAGTATCCTAGATATTGACCCGGATAACCAGCTATCAACATAACAAAATTCATCAAAATCTGTCCAGTGGTTTTCTCTTAGATTGGTTTGATGCGTTCCCAGACAGACAGACAAACCAATATTCTAAGAACTAATATAAACCAATATTCTAACAATTGTCTAATACATTGATTTCATGTATATCTATAAAAAAACTTGTATTCTTAGTGTTGCGTCACAATATACGAGTATACTGCATAATACTTATATTATTTATTACTTGTTCGCAAAATCTATACATATAATAAAATTGTAACTAAGTTGAATCTGCACATTAAATATTTTTTGGAAAATCTAATTGAAATAGACATTATCGATATAGAGTCCGAATCTATAGTTTTTAGAACTTTTGTCTGTCTGTCTGTCTGTCCGCATCACGAGAAAACCACTAGACAGATTTTGATGAAATTTGGTATGATGATAGCTGGTTATCTGGGTCAACATATAGGATACTTTTTCCAAGGGAAAATATTTCATTTCTAAAAAAAAAAACAAAAACTGCAATGTAAGAGTATACTAATATGTAAAACCTAAGAATTTGGTTTTTGGTTATCAAAACGCGGGCGGAGCCGCGGGCAATACTAGTTTTTAATAATTATTTAAAAAATTAATAACTAATACATAACGTATAATGTTTTAAAAAAAGTGTCTGTGTGTAATTATGTACGCACGTAAGAAGTTATACTTCTTTGGTGTAACAGAACAAAAATAGCTAATGATTTCATCCCGTATGTCACAACTCTGTAAAAGGAATGCAGCTAACTTCATCATGTCACTTTTTAGCTATCGGTGTACGCGCGCTTTGTAAAAATTTTACTCTCATAATTTTTCCAAACGTCCCAAAAGAAGTATAACTTTAAAAATATTTTATGTACAGATGTCGCTAAATTACTATTTTATTATATGAATAGATATTTGTATTTCTACGGGATAAGAACATGTATCTATGTATGTATGTATGTAGGTATATACGGTTTACACATAATATTTTTTTAATATTATAGTTTTTCGTAATTCGAGTCCCGATAAGTCTAGGGGTTCACATGAGACAATTGTTTACCAAACAGTCATTGAGCTCTGAATACTTTGAGTAAATTGGATAAAACATACCTACAAACAAATGGACATTACCATTACAAAATGATAAGAATAAAAAAAACCGTTTTTTAACCCCCAACACAAGAAGAGGGGTATAAGTTTAACGTACCGAACCGTACATTTTTCCGGGATAAAAAGTATCCTATGTGTTGTTCTGATGTATGAGCTATATTATTGTAAAGTTTCATCAAAATCCATTCAGTAATTTTTGCGTGAAAGAGTAACAACCATCCATACATCTTCATCCTCACAAACTTTCGTATTTATAATATTAGTAGGATTGAAAAATTGCATATATTATAGTTGGGTCAAAAAAGAACTTATAATTTTTAACGCATCAGATGTTACGTAGTTTTTATCTTATAATATTAAACTAGCGACTCCCCCTCACTTCACTCACGTTCGTCCCTAGGAACGTTTTGACGTTATATATTTAAAATTTAATTAAATTTCTTTTTCGTGAAGACAAATCCAACAAAACAAAGATCATAAAAATTGGTCCAGCAGTTCTCGAGTTATAAGTGTTGTAACAAACCCGACTTTGTTTTATATATTACTAGCAGAACCCGCGGTTTCGCTCGGGCTAAAACTAAAAAAAAACTCTACATGGTAGGTTTCCTACAAACTTTTATCCCCTATTTTACCCTCTTATGGGATGAATTTCGAAAAAAGCTAAAATACGTATTTTTCTAATTGTGTTGAAGAACATTAATACCAAGTTTCAAGTAATTCCTATAATATATATATTTTTTGTTATATTATAACGTGTGTTCCCGTGGGAATTAGATAATCAACCTCTACGATAAAAAGTAGCCTATGTCACTCTCCAGCCCTCCAACTATCTCCACACAAAAAATCACGCCAATCCGTCACTTCGTTTCAAAGTGAAAGGAAGACAAAGAAACAAACAAACACACTTTCACATTTATGGATATATGTAGATACAGGGCCGGATATAGAGGAGGGCAACCAGGGCTAGAGCCCCGGGGCCTCCACAAGAGGGGCCCCCACAAAAGAAAAACAAAAAGTGCGTGTGTGTGCAATTTACACATAATAGAAGTGAAACTTCAGAAATCATCAGGAGGATAATTATAAGGTTAATTTTTTTTATAATATTTTTACCAAGTTTAAAAGTTATTTTAAATCACAACGATTCTAGAGAAGTTTCACTTCAAAAACAAAATCTGACTGGTCAACAACTATTTCGTTTTTATTATTTTTCAAAAAAAAACGCACATTTACCTATAATACTTGTACATATATGATTGATTATATTGTTCTTAAATATTAAAAACAATTTATCCATAATATTCGTTCAAAGCACTTCGCCGCAGTCGGGTAAAAAGAGGTTACAGAGGGGTTATGATTAATTTATTACCATGCCTTTTGTTCTCCGTGAGTTTATTTAATTTATAATTTATAGGTCTGCTATATTATCACCAAATGCATAAATCTTTTATAGGTAAATTCACGTTTGTTAATTCAATTTAAAATAAATTTTCTTTGATCCTTTTCTATTTTTGTGTTTCGTATTTTTAGTGCATGCACATAACTTTACCTACTCCATAGGCTTAGGTAGCTAACTAAAGGTAAACAAAGAGCTCATGGGGACTTAACCTTTTATTACAAAAATTTTAAAACATATTGTCAATTAGCGATGTACCCTCGCTTCGCTCGCCTAGCTACGCGGAGTTTGTTCACAATTTCATGGGTTTTAATTTCTTGCTTGGAACCTTGATTCTTTTTCTAAAATAAAAGTAGCCTAAGTTACTCCTTATAACCAGCTATCTGCCAATGAAAGTTGCGTCAAAATTAGTCCACCGTTTCGGAGATTAGCCGGAACAAACAGACAGACAAAAAATTAAAAAAGTTATTTTCTTTTTAGTACCGTGTATATGCCTTTCATATTAACTAGTATAAAACTGTTATTTTGACATTGTATTCAGCCCTTTTTATCGTCCCACTGCTGGGCACGGGCCTCCCTTCAGTACGAGGGAAATCAGGCCATAGTCCACCACGCTGGCCAAGTGCGGGTTGGCGGACTTCACATGTCTTTAGAAAACTTGCTAAGTTCTCTCAGACATGCAGGTTTCCTCACGATGTTTTCCTTCACCGTAAGGCAAGTGGTAATCATGTTAGAAATGATTCGCACATGAAAATATCAGAGGTGCGAGACCCGGGATTTGAACCCGCTTCACTCGGTTTCTCAAGCGAGCGCGTTACCACTGGGCTACCACTGCGTTTGCGTATCATTTTGACATTACAAACAGTCATTTCAATTTTATTTATCCGTATAGATAAAATAACTGAATTTTTTAAATGTGAAAATATAATTAGTGAAAATATAATTAGGGGCCTCCACTCCTCTGTTGCCCCAGGGCCTCCACACCCCTAAATCCGGCCCTGTGTAGATAGATGAGCAATGTTTTTGGTATATCATTTACATTCAAAAACTCAAGATACATAATAATTACGTTTCAAGTACCTATCCTCAAAAAGAAATGCACAATTAGAAATCGTGTACTATTTCCAAATCTCTTTTGTTCATCGTTTTTGGGATGACAAAATTAAAACGCACGTTGTTTCATTTAAAAAAGTACTATATGTGGTGTGCGTAAATTCGAATTAGTATTTAGACAATTAAAAGTTTCGATTTTTGAATTATATTCTATGAATAAATAATAAGTCATTTATTAGTAGATTATATTCTTTGGTTTGACTTAACGTCACATATCGACCACTTTTTGAAGATATATTTGTTAGAAAATGTGTATAGTATGTTTTTATATATCAATGTGGTGTATATATACATTTTTTTCGTGTATCTCGCAAATGGTTCTAACGATATGCATCAAATTATGTATTTAGATAAGGTATGGCTTTTTGTGTTTATCTATATTATCTTTTCTGAAAAAAAGGCAATTTTTATATCTTTTCCGAAAAATGCTGAACGCAGTTTGGTAGAGCAGGTATTATTTGCAATCCCAAAATCAATATTATAAATGCGAAGTTTGGATGGATGGATGTTTGTTACTCAATCGCGCCAGAATGGTTGAACGGATTTGGATTAAATATGACACATAGATTATAGTCTGGAATAGCACATAATACTGTTTATTCCGGAAAAATATACGATTCCCGTGGGATAGATTTGTTTTTATTTTTCAGTTTTTTTATTCCATACTAGCCGTTATGACCTACCTAGGCGAGAACGCGAGCGAAGCGAGAGTGAGTCGCTATGTGTTGGTGCAGTTTGGGCTATAATAATAACCTAATGTAAAACAATGGGACACTTTTCCTATATTAATTGTTATATTGTCAGTAATTCATCTAGTCATATAATACCTTTAAACGAGCAATTCTTGTATATTTATTTATTTATTTATACCGTCGATATCAGAAACGGCTATAACGATTTTGCTGAAATTTGGTATATGGGGGTTTTCGGAGGCGGAAAATCGATCTAGATTAGTATTGTCTAGGAAAAAGCGCGTTTTCGAGTTTTCATGCGGTTTATTTTCGCATTATTCACGCAAAATATAGTCGCTAATTTTGCCCGCTCGGGCATAAGCAACGTGGTCAAGCGGTCAAGGTACAAGATTGACAATCATAGGCGTCCGGGTTCGAATCCCGGACGAATACAAATGTTTTATTTTTGTTTCTTCTTTTACATTTATTCAAGTTTTTAGTTTTTTTGAATCTAAAAAACGTTTGTTTGATGACACGTTTGGCTCAGTTTGTAGTGATCCTACTTTCTGTGCCAGCGGTCGCGGGTTCGAGCCCCACTGGGGGCATTCATTTGTATGATGAGCACGAATGTTTTTACTCCAGTCATGGGTTTTTATATTTATAATATGTATGTATTTAAAGTTATATATATGTATTGTATCAACTATTTGGTATCCATAACATAAGCCTCGTAGCTTACCATGGAACTAGATGGTGCTGTGTGTTAATGTCCCAACATATTTAAAAAAAATTAAGAAACGTCTCGCGCCAAACGTCAAAATATATCCGTCACCATACTTTTCCCGCCACACCGCTACACCACAGAGGTTGTACGAAGGCGCTCGATGTCTTCGACTAAACCAGCGGCGCTTAGATGAGGGTTCGACTGATCATATCTATATATTAATACAGATACAGATGTCCAAAAACTAAACTCTTAGGTTTTACATATTAGTATTCTTGCATTGCGGTTTTTGTGTTTTTTCTCAGAAATGATATATTTTACATGACATGGTGACAGACGGACAGACAGACAGACGGTAGGACAGCGGAGTCTTAGTAATAGGGTCCCGTTTTACCCTTCGGGTACGAATCCCTAAAAAACCAGCGGCGCGTAACACTAATAAACTGGGTAATGTACTCTGTTATTACAGTTTATAATCCATCTGTGTACAAAATTTCAATCCAAATCGATTCAGCCGTACAGGAGTTACATACATACACATACAAACTTATTAACAATGATTATGAACTTATTAAACAAACAAGATTATTAACAATGAAAAAAATATATAAAAACTATTAGTTAAGAGATAAATGAAACAAAATGGCGTATAAACAATGTAATACTAATTCATGTAGACAATATAATACTTGAAGTTAGGCACTGAAAGGCTTTCTACAAACGAAAAACACAGACTTATATTCGTGTTGCATCATAGAGTTTTGATTTTGTGCGTATTTCGTCTTCACACCAGTTTTTTCCTTCTGTAATACAAAAATATACATAATTACGTGTATATATATATATATATATATATATATATATATATATATATATATATATATATATATGTAAAGAAATAAGATCTGTTTAATATGTGACTATTCTAAATTCTTTATATTAAATTGAATGAATGAATTGTGGCACTGTCAGACGGATGAGTGTCATAGTATAAACATTTTTAATTGTGAAATTGTAAAACATTAATAATTTTATTTGTAAAAAGGATTCGAAGAAACCTGGCAATAACTTTTAATGTCGTTTCTTTGTATTTCAGGTAAGATAGTAATTTGTGTTTCAACATTTATTTATGTGTATATACAAATATGTGTATAATAGGTTGTTTCTTGTTGTAAACTTACGCTTACAATAAATCTTTGTATTTCAGAGCAACACATAAGTTTAATTTTTGCCGGTTCCTAAAAATCCCGACTTATAGTTATATATATATATATATATATATATATATATATATATATATATATATAGCCTTTTCATGCAGCTTCACTCGCATTTTGGCTGCGATTATTCGCCCGATCTACAAGTCTACGGGAAGTTTGTCCATAGCTGACCCGCGGATCGATTGAATTTAATTCAAGCCCATGGATCTGAACCACGGGATAACTTCACGTACTTACAATTATTATGTAATGACGACAGTCAGACAGAATTATGTATTTTTTAGTTTGAGGCATCAATTTTGTTAGTAATTTACTGTTTTTAATTAATTTTCTATTATCTTGAGTTCATATTTTTTTAACTTTTCACTAAGAAAATTGAAAATTATTAAATATCGTTCAATTATTAAAATCTCCAGCTAAATTTCAAAGAAATCAATTAAATATCTATTGTTAACTGTAACGTCCGCGTGTCCGCGCTCGTGGAGGGTCACTAAATTAGATTAATCATTTCTAACACCTCCGGTGACCACTTGTCTTAACGGTGAAGGAAAACATCGTGAGGAAACCTGCATGTCTGAGAGAACCTAGCAAGTTTTCAAAAGACTTGTGCAGTCCTTCATTTGGCCAGCGTGGTGGATGGACTATGGCCTGATCCCCCTCGTATTGAAGGGATGCCCACCCCCAGCAGTGGGACAGTAAAAAGGGCTAAATACAAATATAACTATATCTTACCAAAACTTCGAACCCAACATCTTTAATTATATCCAATAATATGTCATAGGGAGGCTCAATACTGAATTCTGTAGGCATATCACTGGAAACAATAAACATTATTTAATTATTAAATTATTAATAAAAAAAATAATTAAAAAAATTATATATTTAAATATTAAAAAAATGTCCGTCTGTTTGTATAAAAAAAAATCTGCAGAGCCATTGAATCTGTAACTGTGACTGAATGTTAAAAAATTTAATTGTAAAATTAATTTAATAACCCCATATTTTTGTGATACAATTCGTGTTGCTATATTAATAAATACCTTTATATAATAATAATATAAATGAATTAAACAAATCTATCCCACGGGAACCGTACATTTGTCCGGGAAAAGCAGCCTAACTGTCTATCACAAAAATATGGGGTTGCTATATATATATTAAATTAATTTTAAATTTAAGTTTAGATTTTTCTATATTAAAAATCTTTATATATTAAAACCTCACCTATAATGATACAGCAGTGGACCCAAGTTGATCCAATATCCACCTGGTCGTAATATCGCATATATCCTTTCAACAAACTCAATGACATTCGGAGCGCAATCTATGAAGAAACAAGTCGCAATACTGTGCCATTCGTCATATTCTGTGTATACCTGAAAAATAAATATGAAATTATATAAAGTACTTATAAGAAAAAAAAACAATTTTTAAATTTTTTGTCTATCTGTGTGTAGGTGCCGTATAATCTACAAAACGGCTAGACCGGTTTTGACGGGACGTTCACTGGCAGATAGCTGATATTATATGGAGTAACTTAGGCTAATTTATTTTAGAAAAAAAAATAGGGTTCCGCTCAAAAATGTTAAAACGTATCTAGGCCTTCGTTTGTAAACACTAATTATCAATAATAGTATGTTTTATTTCCACTTAAATATCAATCTATCTATACTAATATTATAAAGACGTAAAGTTTGTGAGTTTGTGATGTTGTATTTATTTATTTTTTAGATGATATTTGGTAAAGAGGAAGGACATATAATAGCTTTTATCCCGGAAATCATCCCTTAAGGGGGTGAAAATGGGTACGAAAGATTGTATTAGGAAGCAAGCAGAGACGAACCCGAGCGAAGCGCTAATAATAATAATATATATACTTATATATATTATTACTAGCATAATAGTACATTGACTTACCTTGAGGAAGTCCCCGGCAGCAATAGAGAAATGGGAGTGCCTTGTGGATGGTGGCACATCCGGGAAGCTGGCCGCTTGGATCTGATGCTCGCTGGACAGGTTGTTTACAAACTGGTGCACCCAGGGATATACTGTATGCTGGTTGGCCTGTGGACGTTTAAGAGATGAAAATAATAATCCCATTGATATTATAAATGCATGTCTGAGAGAACCTACCAATTTTTTAAAAGACATGTGAAGTCCGCTAACACGCACTTGGCCAGCGTGGTGGACTATGGCCTGTTTCCACTCGTATTGAAGGGATGTCTATGCCCAGCAGTGGGACGTTAAAAAGGGCCGAATACATACATACATTATAAATGCGAAAATTTGGATGGATAGATGTTTGTTCAATCACGCCAGAACGGCTCAACGGATCTGTATGAAATTTGGCACAGTAAACAAAATATTACATTTGAATTTGGACTCTGTCATTTTTATATCATTGTTCATTGTGTTTTCTCATTTTCGCGCCAATATATTGTAAAATATTTTGTGATATTAAAATGGAGTGGAGTGATAAAGAGAACCGAATCGCTGTGATTGTATTACACAAACTAGGCATGGAGCCAAATACAATTTTTAAAACTCTTCATACGCTTGGTATTAGTCAAATGTTTGTGTACCGGGATATTGATAGGTACAATGAAACCTCCTCTGTTTGTGAAAGAAAAAGATCTGGCCGTCCACGTAGTATTCGTACGAAAAAGGCGATCAAAGCAGAATTCAAAGAATTCGAAGAAATCTTGTCCGAAAACAAAAGATTTTATCTCGGGAGATGAAGATAGCACCTAGAACCATGTCGCGTATTTTAAAAGATGACTTAGGGCTTGCAGCCTATAAGAGACGCACTGGTCATTTCTTAACTGATAATTTAAAAAAGAATACGGTGGTAAAATCAAAACAACTACTCAACAGAAAAATTTTGTTTACGGATGAGAATTTTTATACAATTGAGCAATATTTTAACAAACAAAATGACCGTATTTATGCTCAAAGCTCTAAGGAAGCTTCCCAATTAGTCAACAGAGTACAACGTGGGTTTTATCCGACTTCAGTGATGGTTTGGTGGGGAGTTAGCTATGAAGGAGTGACTGAGCTATATTTTTGTGAAAAAGATATCGAAACATCGACACAAGTGTATCAAGATATCATTCTTGAGAAGCTAGTTAAGCCCCTCAACAACACCATGTTCAATAACCAAGAATAGTCCGGGTCATAAAGCTCGATCCACGCAATCTTGGTTAGAAACCCACGTTCCGGACTTCATCAGAGCTGAAGACTGGCCGTCATCTAGTCCCGATATTAACCCGTTGGATTATGATTTATGGTCAGTTTTAGAGAGTATGGCTTGCTCTAAATGCCATGATAATTTGGAGTCCCTAAAACAATCCATACGATTGGCAGTGAAGAATTTTCCCATGGAAAGAATGCGCGCTTCTATTGATAACTGGCATCAACGTTTAAAGGACCGTATTGCAGTCAATGGAGACCGCTTCGAATAAACTTTATATATTTTTAATGGTTTTATATTAATGTATTAAACTAACAAATTGTAATAATAATAAATGTTACGTGCAATAGAATAAATGTTTGTTTTCTTTGTAACAATATTTACGGCAAGACTATGTATATTGTACAAAATAACCCAGTTATAAACAAACACACTCACCTGAGGACATTTATTCAATATGAAGTTACTCGCAAACAGCATGAACAGGGAGAACTCATTCCCCTGACACGAATACCCCATGGCCGCTATTTCCCATGCGAGTCTTCCTAAACCAGCCCCTGGCACTAGAACCTTTATATGTGACCTGTCACTGAAAAGATCAATTTCTCTGATGGTGAAACCAGAAGGTAAATAGTGAAACTACTTGACGACACGTTTGGCTCAGTTTGTAGTTAGCCTACTTGATGTGCCAACGCGGCGGTCGCCGGTTCGAGTCCCGCTGGGGGCATTCATTTGTGTGATGAGCACCAATGTTTGTACTCCAATCGTGTTTACTGTTTACATTTATAAAATGTATGTATTTAAAGTTATATATGTGTAGTGTATCAACTGTCTGGTATCCATAACACAAGCCTCGTAGTTTACCATGAAACTAGATGGTGCTGTGTGTTAATGTTTCAAAATGTTTATTTATATTTAACTCTTCAACGGCAAATACTGTAAGCTTATAATATTTGGTTTAATTTGAAAAGCACAATATGTTAGATTTTAGCAGATGCAAATCGGTTTTTTTAGGCAGTGGTAGCCCAGAGGTAACGCACTCGCTTTGGAAACCGAGTGAGTTCAAATCCCGGGTCAGACACACATGATACAGACACCTATGATATTTTCATTTACGAATCATTTCCAATATGATTACCACTTATCTTAGCGTGAAGGAAAACATCGTGAGGAAACATCGTGAGGAAACGTGCATGTCTGAGAGAACCGAGCAAGTTTCCGAAAGACATGATCAGTCCGCCAACACACACTTAGCCAGCGTGGTGGACTATGGCCTTAAAGCGAAGTCCAGCACTGAGCAGCTTTAGATTAAACAAAAATATATAGATACCTATATTTGTCAAGCGGGTATAGCACAGCCAGCTCATCTAATATCGGTTTATAGCACTGTTCTCTCTCTGGGGCACCTACGTCACTCCAATCCCTTACTATGTTCTTCAAAACGGATTGTACCTAAAAATTAATACTTTAAAACTACATGGTTATTAAAAGGAATAATTAAACAATTTGTTTAACAAATATATTTATTGTAGATTTTTTTAAAAACCACTAGACCGATTTCGATAAAATTTATATGGGGCCACCTGGCAAGTACACCCTTTCAAACAAAACAAAAAATTTCCAAATCGGTTCAGGCGTCTTCGAGTAATCGGTGAACATACATTAAAAAAAAGATTCCGACGAATAGAGAACCTCCTCGTTTTTGAAAGTCGGTTAATAAAATGAAGACATATAAGCAATAAAATCTATTTTGTTTATATTTTAGTTGACAGCTCTTAAAGAATGTATTGTGGGAAAAACAACAGTGGGTTACTGTGCCCACGCAAGGAGTATAATATGGTTTCATGGTTGGGCACGACACAAAAGTTTTATAACACCCCGTGCACAATTATTAGACAATATTTTAATACAAAAGATAATAAATAAATAATAATAATAATAAACAGTAGCATTCCCAAGGAGGGTTGACGTCAGGCAGGCGTGGGGCGGCCGGTCGTAAAACTTTTGCCAAATCCTATCAGCAGTACAGAAGATGTACTGCGCCGACCCCAAGTTAATGGGCAATGGGCAGGCAGAAGATGAAGATTTTAATAGGTTATTCTGATGTAGATGATTTATAAAATAAATTATAGCATCCAAGTATTTCTTTAATTTCTACCATATTACTGCACCAAGTTGTCTTATTAGCATGAATGGTAGGTAGGTTCAACAGATTTATCCATATTAGGTAAACGTGTTTTGTGCGCTCAAATATAGTTTAAAATTTAAATTTTATTATAATTTATCTAATTTAAAATACTTAAGACTGTTTTTGTAGTAGTTAGACGTACAAGACATACACCTACGCGCTCAATCTCCGCGATTCAAAAAAAAATCGCGGCAATATATTGTGGATATGTAATTATAGAAGTGCCTGTAAGGGACCCCGTGCGCTCATCAATTACTTTAAATTGAATCATTTGTCCTGTAATGTAATTTGTCCATGTGTCAAAATTTAACGTAAGACCTAACCTAAAAATAGCGATTAATAAAAATCCGATTTTACTAACTAGGCCATAGCTGAAGCCCATGAAAATTGGCTTTATGACGCATTTCTAAATGTAATAATATTAATTTATGACAAATTTTCAAGTCTGTAACACCGGGCCCCAGTTTGTATGGAGAATGGTTTTGTCCTTCCACTTAAATCGGTTGACAAATAACAG
Organism: Brenthis ino; assembly: GCA_921882275.1. Lineage (NCBI taxonomy): Eukaryota > Metazoa > Arthropoda > Insecta > Lepidoptera > Nymphalidae > Brenthis > Brenthis ino. Next base: position 22,830,618 of record OV170231.1, read on the forward strand.
ACACTAAAACTATAAGCCATTATTTAAAAAAAAACTAAACTACTAACTAAATAACTATCTAACTAAAAAAATTATTCGCATTCATAGTTAAAAAAAACACTAAAATAGGTACAAATATTCAAATAAAAACAATTAAGTACTTCATACGTTCTGACAAAACAGACAAGTGCGAGTCCGACTTACACTATATGGGTTCTGTAACATCTATACATATAAAAAAATTCTAACCGAGTCGAATCTGTACATTAAATATTTTTTGGAAAATCTTATTGAAATAAAAATTATTATAATACTTTCTTAGATTTACGCGAATATTTGACATTTTAAATAAAACTATCTTCTCGGATTTTGTCGCGGATTTATTTGGATTTTTGTTTCCCGACGTTTCGAATGCTTTAATTTTGTTAATTGTGGGTAGGCTGTCTGTAACAACTATACATTCAAGACATGTAACACCTCAGTCTCTCCCGTGACCATGGATGCTGTAAAGCATTCGAAACGTCGGGAAACAAAAATCCAAATAAATCCGCGACAAAATCCGAAAAGATAGTTTTATTTAAAAATAAAAATTATTATCGATACAGAGGCCAAATCTATAGTTTTTAGAATTTTTGTCTGTCTATCTGTTTGTCTGCTACCGCATCACAGAAAAACAACTGGAAGGATTTTGATAAAATTTGGTATGGTGATAGCTGGTTATCCGGGTCAACATATAGGAAATTTACCCTGGGAAAATTTCTCATTTCTGAGAAAAAATACAAAAAGTGCAATGTAAGAGTATACTAATATGTAAAACCTAAGAATTTGGTTTTTGGTCATCTGAACACGGGCGTAGCCGCGGGCAATGCTAGTAAAACATAAAAATCTTTTGTATAGGTCAACTAGGTATATAACTTAGCGCTGGGTGACAGAGTAGAGATTGAATTGCTTTGCGCATCGTACATTTACGGACTTACGTCAGCGTGCGAATCGGACGTAGAGAACCGACGAATTGACGAGCGACGCCTATGTTGCGACGCGCGGTGAACAAATAAACACGCCCCCCCCCCTACCCCCCTTCCCCTCGCGCTTCTCGTTATACCACTGAAGAGCCCCACAAATTGACTTTTGCGCTCAAGGTCAGCGCTAAAAACACCTACCTCGATCGAATATGGACCCATCTACGATACTCATTTTATTGTCAACACAAACAAGTTTATATTTCATAGTATTATTAGGCGAAACAAATTTAACTTTACGGAAAAAACTTGTGCTAGAAAAAATATCCCATAATTCAAAAAAAAAATCCTTGGATTCCTTTTCATATATATACAAAAAAAATGGTGCGTGTAACTTTTACGCGCGCTTGAAGTAAAACTTCTTTGGAAAATGTCGCTATTTAATTAAAACAAATCAATATTTAAATAAGACATATTTGGCATATTGCAATCTTATATTTACAGAATAACATATACGGAAAGAATATATAATTCATTTGTCAGACAATAACAACGGTTAATATGGCAACAATTAGTCATAACAACGTTTATTTAATTTATACACATTCATCCCACAGTAATAAATATCACTATAATATATTAATAATAAATATATATTTTTTTTTACATAATAATTATTATAAAAATATAAATATAATATTATTTTATAAATTATTAATAATAAATTTGACTGTCACTTCCGCAACACTTCCGCTACAGTAATTTTTCCAACTTACTGACTTATCCCTCAAAAAAAAACACTTAAGAAAAACTTACCTTTTCCACATCATGTTGCATTTTGTGTTGTTTCTGCGAGGATATTTCACAATTTTTGTAGTTGCAACCGAAACTATCCACACCATTATTGGTATCAACGCTATGGTCGACATTTTCGAACATCGTATCCACGTCCTCAATTATGTTATATACTACTGTATTATTAACATCTAAGCACTTCTTAAACTTAAAGAGGTAATCCCTATACTTGTCGAGTCGTTTCTGATGAATCAGTGGCAACATTGAGATCATTTTTTCAGATTTATGTATTCTATCGAGACTGCATAGCCTGTGAAAGATTAAAAATAATAATAATTTGTGCAGATAACATATGGGATTATAAATGGCGTCGACTCTGTTCACCCTCTCGCTTGCAAACAAACTTTCGCCGTCTTTACTTAAACCTATCTATACTATCTACACTAATATTATAAAGAGGTAAAGTTTGTGACGTTGTAGGGGGTAATCTCCGGATATACTAAACCGATTTAGATGAAATTTGGTAAGAAGATAGTTTGAGACCCTGGGAAGGACATAGGATACTTTTTATCCCAGACATCATCCCTTAAGGGATAGAAGTTTGTTTCAGTCAGTCAGTTCTTGTCAGTTTGTATTGGGAAGAAGCTAGGGACGAACCCGAGCTCGAGGCGAGGGTGAATCGCTAATTAGTAATTTATAGAGAAAAGCACAGTATTAATTTTAAAACTATTTATCAAAATTTCATTTCTTAAAAATTACTTCTTAATTTTTATTGTTAAAAATACTATAATATGTGTTATTTTTCTTGTTGTTATTTTTGTCTTAATAAACTGAATTATCTATCTAATATATTTAAACGAGCAACTCTTGTATATTTATTTAGGAATTTGGTATGTGGAGTTTTTCGGGGACGAAAAATCGATCTAGATTAGTCTTATGTCTAGGAAAACGCGTGTTTTCGAGTTTTCATGCGGTTTTCTTTCGCATTATTCTACGCAAAATATGGTCGTAATAATGCACGCTCGAGCATAAGCATCGTGGACAAACGGCCAAAGCGCAAAATTGACAATCACAGGGTTCGAATCCTGGTTGAATACAAAGTTTTTACTTTTATTCATTTTTTTGTATTTATTTCAGTTTTTAGTTCTTTTTATCTAAAAATATAACAAAAAAGAACACAGTCGCATAGGTACTAATAGTATAATAGAGCAATTCTACTTAAATATAAAATAAATCATTGTCAAATAAACAACACAGACACATAGTCCTTCACTTTATTTTGTATATATGAAACCCAATACTTACATACACATATATACTAATGAAAATATAACTATATTTATATATTTGCACTATAGTGCAATTCTTAAAACCCCTAACACAAGTATCTCGTAATAATTGGGTCACCAATTCCAAACAATCACAAAAAAATATGAATATCATTCCAGCCATTCTCAAGTGACAAACTTTCAACAAATATATTCCTTTTTTTATATCTAAAACGATTGAATAAAACAGAGACTGTAAAATAAGTCTAACAGATCTATATACATATAATAAAATTCTGAGTCAAATCTGTACATTAAATATATTTTGAAAATCTTATTCAAATAGTCATTATTATCTATACAGAGGCCTAATCTATACTTTTTATATTTTTAATCTGTTTGTCTATCTGTCTGGGAAACAATCACGAGAAAACCACTGGACAGATTTTGATGAAATTTGGTATGATGATAGCTAGTTATCCCGGTCAACATTTAGGATACTTTTTATAGCGGGAAAATATCTCATCTTTGAGAAATCAATACTAAACGTTAACATAACTAGTATATTATATAGACAATAATACAACACAAATGATTATTATACTTAATTTATAATATAACAATAGAATAGGAAAACTCTTATGTAAAATGTCATCTCATATGATTCATGCAAAGCAACAATCATTCTATATAATCTGCAATTTGAATTAATTTATATATAACTAGCAGAACCCGCGGCTTCGCTAGCGCTAAAACTACAAAAAAAATCTAAAAAGGTAGTTTGATACAAACATTCACCCCCTATTTTAACCCCTTACAGAATTAATTTCGAAAAATGCTACAACACGTATTTATTTAATTTGATTGAAGAGCATTAATACCAAGTTTCAAGTAATTCTGATCATATTCGTAAATATTCTTTTGGGTTGTATTATAACGTGTTTTCCCGTGGGAATGAGATAATCTCCTGCCCAATCCTCCAACTATCTCCACACAAAAAGTTACGCCAATCCGTCAATCCGTTTCGACGTGAAAGAAGGACAAACACAAACAAACAAACACACTTTCACATTTATAATATTATTATGGATATCATCATATATGATTCATGCAAAGCAACAATCATTCAATATAATCTGCAATGAATTAATGTACATATATAAAATTATACAATGACATAGGAAAAAATAAAAACAGACTTCAAAGAAAAAACACTAAAAAGAAAAAAATAACTGATTGGTAGTTTCCATTCACTACATTTATCTAATCAGATATTTTCGAAGTTGATGTGCTTTGACTGGTATCGGCTGGCAACGACTTTGAAAAATATATGATTAGGTATCTATATTACTTAAATGAAAACTACCAATCAGTTATTATTTAAGTTTTAGTGTATTTTTTTGAATCCAGTTTTTTTTTTAACTTTTTAGTATAGACATAGTAGTAGCAAAGTAAGAAGAGAATATTTTAATAAACATTCGCTTGAGCCGTTAAGTTAGATGACAATTTTTATATATAAAATATTCGCTTAAGCCGTTTAAGTTAGTTTGATGCCAAACTATAATTCGCTTTTATTCGTAACACTAAAAAATCTGGCTCTTCAATCCAATTCTAACTTATTGGGCCTGTAAAATCAAGCAAAATATGCCTAAACTCAAGGTATTTACTATTAGCCGTTGAAGAGTTCCATCTATCCACCATTTAGCCTTATCATCAGATCAGGTCGACCATACCGAACCACTGCACTATCAACGGAAATAGAAACACTTGTAAACTTTCAAGTCAATATGACAATTAGAAGTTTGTTAAATTTTCATTTCTTTTTCACAGTTTACAACTATTTGTTATTGGATTCAGTGTGCAGTTAGTTGTTAAATCTACCTTTTGTATACTGTGATTTCTATATTCAAGATACTTATTTTTAAATTGATGTTTATAAAGTTGATAAAACTACAAATATATTAATGGGGATGAAAAAAAGGCCAAGGTGTTTGGTATGTTTCACATATAAACAATATTTGTATACATCCATAAACTATACGAAATATCAAATATATAAAAGCAGACCTTACAATACTTTTATTTAATAATGTTAATTTGCTTTTTTTAATATTTAAATTATTATTAATCAATGCGGAAAATTCTTTTTTCTACCTTATATAATTATTAAGCTAAATTGTTTGACATGATTTTAACAAGTTATATTATGACATAAAAAAGTAGCAAATTTTTAAAATACTATTCACAATAATAAATACTAATGATCACCGCATTGAAAATCAACCATAATTCATTAAGATGGATCGATATTGAGGTTCTTTTTTCAAAGTTATATTATCTAAAAGAATTTTGAAACGGGCCCATACATTCAGACATTTACACGTACAGACAAACAAAATTTTCATTTTTGTATTATGTAAGTACTCGTATAATATTGATGAAGGTTATCTTACATCATGCTACATCTTTTAACAGTGATGTTATTATACAAAAATAAAATGCACAAGCATATTCGCAGGTAAAAGAAAGTCAATTCATTTTGGTTTTCTGCAGCCCTTCTCTATATAAACTTTAACTATAACAAAGCTCATATTCATCATAATCAGTACTTGCAATATGCTTAACATGGGATTCAAAGTTTTCTCTTCATGTACTAATATATAGATATAAATTTGCTGATTAGTAGTTTTGTGATATACATAGAAACATCCTTTTACATACTTTGTTATTTGAGTAGGATGTAGCCTTGAAAACAGTAAAACAAACCTTATACTACAAGGACAAAAAGTTCAAAGTTCCACATGTGCCCAGGATGTAAACAAACCTCATTGTTGTCTAAAGAGGTTAATTACATTTACCAATTTCCTTCTTTATATTGCTCTATTGGGCTGTTGCTAGGTCAATACATAACGGTATTATTATAACTTTAACAATTCACAATGCATATATTCATCTTACATTTAACAAGCATTTTAAGTATGAATAACTTGTAAGATTATTTAATTACTTACTTATAATATTTAAAAGCGTTTACGACTGCTCGAAAATGGGCGCGCTCCTTTGCTTCATCTATTACTTCGGCGGCTACCTTTGACATTTTTAAATCTTCACAATATAAACTATTTTTTTGTATAAAATCTAAATTTTCGCCTAAGTTTATAAAGTTTTACATTTAAACATCAAAAATAAAATACAGTAAGCCGTTGCCCGTTAGCAACAAAGAAGTACCTATGTCAGCCCTATCCTTTTATTTTACATTTCTGTTCTGTCAAGTTCAACTCAGCACTCGGCAACAGTTCTCAAAACGATTATCCAGTAAAGTAAAACTGTCAAACTGACATTTTGTTTTATGACAAGAAAAAAAATTAAAGAATTTTGTCACGTTTTCTTAGCTTAAATTACAAATATTATATAAAACAATAAAATGCTTTTATATTAATATATAATAGCGTCATTTTATTTTCTAAAATATTCATAGCTTACCACTCTTTACTTGAAATAAATATAATATTTTAATAACAAAACCTAAATTGGAACGACACAGTCAATATGTCGGCGAGTGGTGAAATGTGTTTGTCAACATTCGATCGATTCCTTTTTTAATTACTTTTGAATGATAAATGTTAATCGCACAGCAGTACGATAAATAAAATTAAATAATTACAATATTTTTAACTACATTAATTTCCTACATATTCTTTCAAAAATCTCCAAAAATTTGTTCATAAAATTGACCAAATGGTACAAATACGGTAAAGTATACTGCGAACAATTAATAAAAAAATCATATTTCTTGAAAGTTTAAATGTGTTTAAAAGAGTATTAAACTCGCAAAAATAATTTGTGTTTTGTGTAAAGTGGGTTAACATTTCAAAAAATTGCCGCATTGTCGTGCTTCAATTCCGCGTAGAAAAATCAATATTATGCAGTGTCGTTGCTTAGCTGCAATTAGGTTGCACTAAATGACCTGAGATACTTTATTCATCAACGAGTAATGATGTAGAAATCAGACGACCGGCAAAAAAATTAAATTTTCCAAGATGATGGAAGGTATTTTAACTCAGAGGGTAACACCATTACTTAAGTGCATGGTTTTATTCCTCTTCATCTTCACCGCGAAAGTTTTAACATCGCGTCCACATGAATCTCAAGATACTAGAAATAGTATTCACCACCAAAAGCCAGCACATTTTGTGAGAACCTTTACAAAATACCATCATAGAAGAACTATTCAGTGGAACAACTTACAAGATGTCACCTACTGGCCAATAACTCAGGATCAACCAAAGGTTATTGATAAAAGAAGCGTAGACAATTTGGATGAACTCACACCTGATGATAATAAGGATTTTAATCAACTAGCTTCAGCTTCTGTAAGAGAAAATATTATAGGAAATGAAAAAAAATCTATATCAAGTGGCAAGGAAGAACAAAATGGATTGAGCAATGAAGTTAGAAAATACAAAATGAAGGCTGCTGCTGTTGTGACTGAGAAACCGGTCACCATAAATCCAAACTCAAGGTCATGTCTGTATAAGATACACAGTGTCGCTATTAGTGTGACTCCATCTTATGATGACGAGAGGAATGCACAATGGATGGTTGAAAATGAAATATTTGGTATGTTCTCTACATTCTATTAAATGCAGTTAAATGTAACATAAAATAACTAAAATTACATTGCTTAAAACATTTATGTCAAAATATTTTTTTCTGTAATAATGAATATTGAATAACAACAATTATACCAATAGATACTAAACCTTCATAATAAACCTTTAATATTAATAACAAGTATTAATTTTCATTTTATAGTAATAATAATTCAGCTATCTTAAACTTTTAATTAAAAAAATATAATAAAGCTAACTTATTGTGATAGTAATAATGACATTCAATTTATACATAAAAAAAATTATATTCATTTTCCACTATTTAGATCACCATAGAAGTTACAAAAACTCTATTACATTGGAATAAAATACTATTTAAATTTTTTTTATAAGAGATGACTAATGTTTTTTTTTCAGATACTGGCAAACTATATGAAACAACTATGCCAAATGGTGAAGTGGTGCAGGTGGAACAGTGCACAGACCCGAAAGCCTATTGCTACACACTGTGGCACCAGGACCATGAGGGAAACATCACTGTTTTAGGGCAAGGTATGTTTTAATTATATTTTTTTTTGAAGTTATACTTCTTTGGGCAAATTTGGAAAAAATTGGACAATAAATAACAGCCAAAACGCGACATGATGAAGTTGTCATGATGTATTCCTTTTACAAATATAGAGTTGTGACATACGGGGTGAAATCCTTAGCTATTTTAGATCTGTTACGCCAAGGAAATATAACTTCTTACGTGCATACATAAGTTCACACACACGTTTTTTACTTTCTATCATTGTAGTTTCCAAGCCAAATGGCTAAAATGGAATTCTTATAATTTTGCCATGTCTGTCTGTTTAGATCTAACAGCCATTTGTACTCTCAACACTATTATTCGAGCTACATTGCTGAAATTTAGTAGGTAGGTGTCTTATGTAAACTGATGGACCATTCTGAAGGTAAATTACAAAAATTAAAAAAAATAATAGGGATGGTACACTATATAAATGTAACTGAGGGGTTAAAAAAATAATTAAGTTTACATAATCGGGGTTTACGTAATCTTTGGATAGGTTTTTAGAATAATAATAGTGGTGTTAGGCAGTGGGAGCTTAGTGGTAACGCGCTTGCTTGGGTAACCGAGTTAAGCGGGTTCAAATCACGGGTCTCGCACCTCTGATAATTTTATGTGCGAATCATTTTCAACATGATTACCACTTGTCTTACGGTTAAGGAAAACATCCTGAAGAAACCTGCATGTCTGAGAGAACCTAGCAAGTTTTCGAAAGACATTCTCAGTTCGACAACCCGCACTTGGCCAGTGTGGTGGACTATAGCCTAATCCCCCTCGTATTGAAGGGAGGCCCACCCCCAGCAGTGGGACGTTAAAAAGATCTGAATACAAAACTCGTATTTATGTGAAAATAAGCATTCGTGTTCCCCCACTAAAGTTTGAAGTATGGCTTATAATTTCTGGGAAAATATGAGATAACAGAGCTTCCAAAATAATGATACCAATTAAAATTATTTTAAATTTCTTTTTACCATACATGGTATGTTTTAGTAGGTGTTTTCTATTTCACAAATTTGGCCTCAAAATTGATTTTTTTAATTAAATTTTACTTAAACTTGTCAGACACATACGAGTCAGAGTTGCAGTTGTCCGATTCTTTTTTATCTACACTCTCTTAAATGTTTTACAAACATCATTACAAATACCTAAAATATCTTATATTATATGTACGTAGTCGATTCCCAGTCGCTCAATTGCGTCCAAATAAAGTTACAGAATATAAAATAAAAAAATTGATGTTGACAATTTCAAATTTTTATTGACACTTATTTAAAATGCAAAAATTTACTAGAATCTAGACAGCCTATGAAATGTTTAATATATATTTCCATACATCCATATATGCACAAAAACTCCTAAATTTTTACTATTAATTAATACCAGCTTTTGCCTGCGGCTTTGCTTGCGAATTTTATTTTTAACAGTATGAAATAGATAGATTATATTAGTATATTATATGTATATACATAAGTATGATGAGTGTGAGTTGTATTATAACGTGTTTTCCCGTGATAATGAGATCCCGTGAGAGATGAGATAAGGAGATGAACTCATTTATCTCCCGCGGTAGTAGTAGGCTATGTCACTCCAGCCCTCCAACTACATATCTCCACACAAGAGAACACGCCAATCCGTTACACTGTTTGGACGTTAAAGAAGGACAACAAACAAACAAAGTGTCAAATCTACAAATGCATTCAAGTAGTTTATATTAAGTTTAAGATTGCTTTAATAATTATAAAGTATGTAGTTGTAAGGAAAAAGAAAAATGAGATTTTTTAGTTTTTCTGTTTCTGTTCAATTTTTCTGTTCCTATGAACCTTCCTCAGACATCAACGAAGATTTCAAAAAAAAAAGTTAAATTAGCCGAATTGGTTCAGCCCTTCTTAAATTTTGCGCATAGCAACACATTTAGCCATTCATTTTTATTTATATAAGATACAAAATTCGATTTAAAATCGAAATAGTTATCGCGTAATATTAATATAAAAAAGTAGTCTAAATTAAAACCTCTTTATTTATTAATATCTTTAAGATATGAGACCTTTGAATATTTAGCCAAGATTAAAAAAAAATAAACGATGCAAATAGTTTGTAGTGTACTTAAATGTCACGTGGAAAGTGAATCTGTACATACAATTGACTATCTAGGTCACCCTCGCATTAAGTCTGACGATATTGCCCTATTTTCTCTTTGGATTCTTTTTTTTTCATACAAACGTTATGCCGACCACAAGACTGTGTAATTAAAAACTCTTTGTTCCACTCTATTATATATTTTGTTGTATCAATTTAAATAGGACTACTGCCTCTTAAATATTCGTTTTGTTAGAATAATTAATATAGTTTTATAAAAGTAAAAATAAAATTGGTCAAGTGCGAGTCGAATTCGCGCACGAAGTGTTCGATACCATCGTACATGTACTTCTTATTAATATGACTTTTACTCTATGTGTGTAGTTTATTAACTTCGATGATCGATTGCGAATGTTAAAAAATGTTTATTGTATTTTTATTTTATAGTTTTAATTTTATCAATTTTTATTATTTGTTATTATAACGGCGATAGAAATACATACTATGTGAAAATTTCAACTCTCTACCTATTACGGTTCATGAGATACAGTCTTCTGACATACGGACGGACAGTGGAGGCATAGTAATAGGGTTCCGTTGGCACCCTTCGGCTACGGAACCCTAAAAAGAGAACAAAAAATAAGGGAACGAGTAAACTAAGGAAAATAGTAGTATGCAGTCGGAGATATATCTACGGATGTTATCCTTGCTGCGAGTCTTGTATGTAGATCTCCGACTGCATAGTACTATTTTCAACCGATTTCTTCCAAAAAGCGGAAATTCTCAATACGCCTGTATTTTTTCTAATGTTTATTACCTCGGCGAATTCGAGCGCGGTTGGCCTCATTAAAGCACATTTCAACGTTAAGCTAAGATAGAAATAGCGATGCGAAAAGGTTGCTATGAGTACTTAAATGCCACAAGTGAAACTGTACGTTTATAATTTAATATGTAGGTCGACCGAGCATCAAGTTGACGACAATTCTGTATTAGCTCTTTGGCCTCTTCTCTTCAATCGTAAATGAGGCCTATTGCATTTTTGAATAGATTTAAAAAAAATTATTTTCAAATACGGGGTCATTATAAATTTACTGAAAACCTCTTGGGAATACACTATTTACAACATAACAACAACATCTGTAAGAAAAAAAAATATATCTTAAATTTAACAAAAATAAAAATATTTTTATTACACCTTTTCAGCGGTAATAGTCCAGCATTAGCAAAAGGAAGTGCGTTTCCCGTGGAGGGGGAGGGGTGGAGGGATCTAGGAAGCCGCGCTTATTCATTTAAACTTGGCCAGATGCTAGAACTTTAAAGTTTAGAGGGTGCAAAAAAATATTTTTATTTTTGTATGAATAACCAACCAAAAATATAACCAAAAATAAAAAAATAACCAAAAATCAAAATAAATCCGCGAAATAATCCGAAAAGATAGTTTTGTTTAATAATGTCAAACATTCGCGTAAATCGAAGAAAGTATTTTGTATGAAAATAAAAATTTAAGAAATATTGTTTTTTCTTGTTACAGATATTGTTGTTATGATGTAAATAGTATAATCCCAAAAGGTTTTTAGTAAATTAAAAATTACCCTGTACATGCGAGTAATGCCTTCAAAAGTCATAAGTTCGCTCTATTTCTTTTGAAATTTCAAAGTAGAATAGAATGCTTTTTAAGGTATAAGGTAATAAGGTAATATATACATGCACTGGCGACTTGCTCTCCCTTCGCTTAAGTGTGTCTCTAGCTGCCTTATATATTTACTAGCATTGCCCGTGGCTCCGCCCGCGTTCAGTTAACTAAAAACCAAATTCTTAGGTTTCACATTTTGTTATACTCTTACATTGCAGTTTTTGTGTTTTTTCTCAGAAATGAGATACTTTCCCGCGGTAAAAAGTATCTTATATGTTGACTCGGATAACCAGCTATCACTATACCAAATTTCATTAAAATCCCTCCAGTGGTTTTTCCGTGATGCGGTAACAGACAGACAGACAAAAATTTTAAAAACTATAGATTTGGCCTCTGTATCGATAATAATGACTATTTCAATAAGATTTTCTTAAAAATATTTAATGTACAGATTCGACTTAGTTAGAATTTTATTATATGTATAGATTATTTATAATATTAAAAAGACAACGCCACCTATTAGCGAATTTTGTAACTAACAGTCGCCTATGTGATACTTCGGGTCACATATCTGCGTACTAATTTTCATCCAAATCAAATCAGCCATTTCAGCGTAAACAAATACCAAACATACATACATACATACAAACTTTCGCATTTATAATAATGATATATCCACAGGTTGCTGGCGTTCATCCATAGCGGAAGGTCGGAACAGTTGTGACAAATGCACTCGAGTGACTCCCAAACTGCCCGGCAGCAAGTTCTGCTGTTGTACCAAAAGCTTCTGTAATGCTGACTTTAGTAAGTATTTGGTAATAAATAAATATGTTGGGACATTAACACAGCAGCATCTAGTTCCGTAGTAAGCTACGAGGCCTGTGTTATGGATACCAGATAGTTGATAAAAGTAATATACTTTAAATATTTACAAATTATAATATAGACACCCATGACTTAAGTACAAGCATTCGTGCTCATCACACAAATGAATGCCCCCAGCGGGACTCGAATCTGCGACCGTTGGCACAGCATGTAGGGTAACTACAAACTGAGCCAAACGTGTCCTCATGTAATGAAAAATGTGCACCGATTATAAAAGTAAAAGTTCTAATCATAAGGATTTAATTTTACCTTGAAACTAAAAATAGTTATTGTGAGCGTACCTTAGGAGATAGACACATGCTAACGCGGACTTTTCTGTAGGCCTGTAATTTTAGACCTACAATTTTCTTGTACATTGTTTTGTTATATCTCTAAAGGTTTAGGCAGTAATTGTACGAAATCAGTTTTTTTTTTTTTGAAAAAACACCGTCTAGGCTCAGTCATTTGTACAAAATAATTACAAATTATATACACAAACTTTTCTCATTTATCGCTGTTTCTATTAGTGAAAACCGAATCAAAATCCGTTGCATGGTGAAGAAGTAAGTGGAGAAATATATAGACGCAGACAGCGATTTTGTTTTATACTATGTAATATATTGTGTAGATTAAATTGGACGATCATAAAAAAATTGGGCTCATAATAGAAGGAAAAGCGTTTGCTTAGTTCAATCATCTATACTAATATTATAAAGAGGTAAAGTTTGTGAATTGTGAGTTTGTGACGTTGTAGGGGGTAATCTCCGGATCTACTGAACCGATTTAGATGAAATTTGGTAAGAAGATAGTTTGAGACCCTGGGAAGGACATAGGATACTTTTTATTCCGGAAATCATCCCTTAAGGAGGTGGAAATGGGGATGAAAGTTTGTATGGGGAATCAACCAATGAACGAACCGAACGAGTCGCTAGTTAAGTCATCAATATAGAATAAACTTATATTAATAATATATTGAATCATTGATATTCAAGAACTCAAGATACACAATTCGCGTTTCAAAAGTGTCCTCAAAAAAAGTGCTCGATTCGAAATTGAATTGCGCCTTTTTCAGATCTCTTTCGTTCATTGTTTTCGGATGACAAAATTAAAACGTAGGTTGTTTTGTATAAAAAAGTACTTTATGTGGTGTGCGTAAGTTCGAATTTGTGTTTAGACAATTAGAACTTTCGATTTTATTCTTTGGTTTGACTTTACGTCACATGGCGACGACACTTTTTAAGAGGGTAGAAAATGTGTATCTACGTTTTTACATATCAATGTATTGAATAAAAAATATTATTCCAGTGTCTCTCAAAGAAGAAACGGTTACAATAAAAGCCGAATCCACGATGGAAAGTGCGACGCATCCAAATTATTCTAATGTTGTAGCGTCCGCCATCTTAGCTCTGGTCGCCATTTTGTTGATGGCGATCGTGTTTAAGAAAGTTTATTGTAAGAGAATGGAGTTGGATAAAGACGATTTGAGCGATGGTGTTGATGTGGAAAAAGGTGAGTATAGTTTCTTTCTTACCCTATTGTGGCGAAGCCAAAAAAAAGTTGTGTTTGACCTGTATGTATGTATGTATATAAGTATGTAAGATATGTTCCCTCGTAAGTATTAAACAGCTTAACAGATTTTGATAAAAATTTCGATTACAATAAATAAAATTACACTCATTATATAATATTAGCGACTCACCTTCGCTCCGCTCGGGATCGTCAATAGTTACGTTTTAACGTTTAATATACATTTCTCAGAGATGAGATATTTTCCCGCTGTAAAAATTATCCTTTATGTTGATCCGAATAACTAGACTGACAGACAAAAATTCTAAAAACTATAGATTCGGCACCTGTATCGATAATAATTACTATTTCAATAAGATTTTCCAAAAAATATTAAATGTACAGATTGAACTCAGAAATTTATTATATGTAGGTATAGATAATAGCATTGGCCAAACAAAGCAATCCTTAGAAAGCATATCCTTAATGTACGTAGTCCTCCTATCGTAATACTGCTCGCACTTGGCGTTTTGCTTGTTTATGTTACTAGCGACTCACCCTCGCTTCGGTTAGTACGAAATACAAATCTTTGAATTGCTCGGCTTTTCTGTACTATAATATACATTAATTATACATATAAGCCTTCCTCTCGAATCACTCTATCTATTAAAAAAAATCGCATGAAAATCCGTTGCGTAGTTTTGAACTAAGCATACATAGGGACAGACAGACAACGGGAAGCGACTTTCTTTTATTTCTACTATGTAGTGAAGACTATCGACTTACCATCGCGCCTCTCGGGTGCGTTCCTAAGTGCTAAACAATTATGTGTTACTCCAGATCATATCTATCTGTGTACTGAATTTCATCCAAATCTGTCCAGGCAGGAGTAACATACATACATACAGACATACATACATACATACATACGTACATATATACATACGTATATACATAGTCATACATACATATATATGTATATATATACGTATGTATATATATATATACATACATACATACATACATACATACATACATACATACATACATACATACATACATACATACATACATACATACATACCAACAAACGCTAGTATTTGAATTAAAAATGGTATTATTTTCAGGTGACATCATGGGCAGTGGTCCTGATGCTTTGGCCACTGGGTTGCTGTGTGTCGATAATTTAACACTCATTGAGCATATAGGTGAGGAGAAATTGTTGTTTTGACCGATTTTAAAAATGAAGTAGTTCTTTTTAATGTTTTAAAAGAATAATTCGTAATAACTCAAGAGCCGATAACAATTCAAATAATCCCATGTAATGTTTTAGATTCCATACAATTTAAAAAATATATTTTTAATGTCTTCAACGTTTTAGGTTTATCAGTAGTTTTTTTATATATGATAAGAAAAAATAATAATTTTCCAACACATAAATTTGATTCGTATTTTTGTGTGACGAATATCGATTTACATATATATATATATATATATATATATATATATATATATATATATATATATATATATATTACTTAATAGTAATTGTATGTAAATGTGTGTTTTTCCTTCTTATATTAATGGTTATGCATTATTTCAGGTCAAGGCAAGTTCGGTTCTGTATGGCGAGGGAGTCTGGGTTCGACTCCTGTCGCCGTTAAACTGTATTCCAACCCTTCTGCATGGCATAAAGAAGCTTCTATATATGGAATACCGCATCTGGCCCATCCGAATATATTGAGATATTATGGTAAATATAACCTGTGTACCAAAAAGAATGAAACTTAATGCCTGGTAATGAGCAGCCATCCGATGAATCGATTTCAGCTTTTAAGTTTTTTTTATGGCAAGTGCCAATAATTTTTAGTTTTCTAATGAATTTACAATATTTATTTATATTTTAATTATAATGTAATAAAATGAAAAAAAATATTAATATAGAACATTATAATGTTTGTAATTTATTAATAAAATAATAACTTGTTTTGTCATTGTTGTGTTTATATTTATTTTGTATAGACACATTAATAAACTATATTTTTATTGATAAATCAATAAATTGATAACTGCCTCGGTGGTGTAGTGACTAGCATGTACAGTCGCAGATCTGGAGGTCCTGAGTTCGAGTCTCGGATAGGACAAGTTTAGTTATTGAGTCTTTCTGTATAGTAAGCCTCAGTAACAGCCCGGAGTTGGAAGTTGGCAGTGTTTCACCCCCGTGCCTTATATTGGTCTCACCGCGAGTGTCGAGTGTCGTCCCGCCGCAGTGTGAGAGTGACAGGAACAAAGTGCGCGTTGTGTCGGCACTATACTATACAATATCTCGTGCAGTTAGGTAGTCTCAGTGAGATTAGCCGCCGTGGCCAGTCGGTTTGACATCTATACATGTAATAAAATTGTAACTAAGTCGAATCTGTACATTAAATATTTTTTGGAAAATCTTATTGAAATAGACATTATTATCGATACAGAGTCCGAATTTATAGTTTTTAGAATTTATGTCTGTCTGTCTGTCTGCTACCGCATCACGAGAAAACCACTGAACAGATTTTGATGAAATTTGGTATGATGATAGCTGGTTATCCGGGTCAACGGGTCAGGCTACTTTTTATCGCGGGAAAATATCTCATTTCTGAGAAAAAATACAAAAACTGCAATGTAAGAGTATACTAACATGTAAAACCTAAGAATTTGGTTTTTGGTCATGTGAACGCGGGCGGAGCCGCGGGCAATGCTAGTTATTAATATAATTTGATCAATGAATCAATAAATTGATAAATCGCAACTTCCCTAACTCCCCACCTCTCTAACACGCCAGGTAGCGACAGTCGTGCCTCCCTAACCGAGTGCGGGGGTCGCTCTCAGCTGGTGGTGCTGGAGCTGTGCGAGGAGTCACTCCGGAGTAGACTCCAGCGAGCGCCGATCACGTGGCGCGAGTTCGCTGCGCTTGCGCACGGGCTGGCGGCTGCGCTTGCGCACCTACACGCTGCCAGTGAGTGTTGTTAGAATTCTGCATTTTAAACTGGAAAATTATAGTATATATAATTAAAAGGTACGCTTTAATGATGATGATGAAGCGAGCTATATCGGATGTTTTTTTTTTGTTAGTATAAGAATGAAGTGATTGATGAGAAGGTTAATGTTATCTACACATATAATAAAATTCTGAATCAAATCTGTACATTGAATGTATTTTTTGGATTTTTTTATTGAAACAGTCATATTATCGATACAGAGGATGAGTCTATAGTTTTTTAGTTTTTTTTTCTGTCTGTCTGGGAAAGCTTTATGAGAAAACTTACTGCGGGAAAAGTATTTCATCTCTGAGAAATCTATACTAAATATTAGAACATAACTAGGAACTTAACTCAAGCGGAACTAGGATGAGTCACTAGTTGTGAAATAAACGTGGGGTGCTCGAAAATATTGTACAAAGCATCCCATGTTTTTTTTTCACCATTTTTTTCACTTGGTCCATCATAGAGCGTGTTTCTTTAGATGGCGTGATCCGCAAACATCGACACAACTAATAATCGATTCGTCAAATTTAAAAAATCGTTTTTCAAGTTATTTTCACGTTTCACGCTCCCCAGCACCAACGAAGCCTTGCATAGTGCACAGGGACGTGAACAGCGGCAACGTGTTAGTGGCGGCCGACGGCACCGCTCGGCTTGCAGATCTAGGTCTAGCCCAGACATTATTGCCTAGACGGGATCATTCTACACCTAGTCGTATTACTGAGGTAATATTGTGTATTTTTTTTGCCTATAATCGGTAATTTAATTACTGTTTTCCATCTTTTGGGTTTCTTTTTTGAAATTTTTACAAGTGAATTAAGTGTTATCGTCTTTTTGATGTTGGTCAGTTTAAGCTTATTGGATGGTGTTCTTTTCTACGTCACTAATTTTAGAGTGTTTTTCTAATATTTGTTAATGCATATATTTATCTAGTCGTTTCAGCGTGAAGGGTAATAAATATATTTAAAAAAAAACATACACACTCGTTTTCATTTACAATACTACAAGTAGAACCCGCGGCTTCGCTTGCGCTAAAACTCATCCGATGCTTTACCCTCTCGAAAAAACGACGTGAAAGGAGGACAAACGAACAAATAAACAAACACACTTTCACAATTATAATATTAGTATATATTGTGATAAATAAATAAAATAAAATTATTTTATTCGCATAAAGAGATTATAGTGTTGATAAAGTTTGCGGTTGAGATCTTCTTTTAAGCAAGTAATTTTTGCCTATATTAAGAGAGGAGACACCGCCCTTTCATAACAAAACGTACAGATTTAATCCTTAAGCCAATTGGACCCAGTTATGCAAAAAACAGCCATGTGCGTAAGAGTACCAACAGAGCTATAAGCATTTTTCTGTCGATAGTTGCACTTGTGTTATGTTTTGTTTTTCTGGTTATTTTATAATTGAACAATATTTATATAAGTATTGTTTATTTTTTTATAATTATTTTATTTTTTTATAATAAAATGCTTATAACTCTGTTGGTTCTTTAGCCTATGTTGCTCCCTATAATATCAGCTATCTTCCAGTGAAATTCCCGTCACAATCAGTCCAGTCGTTTCAGAGGTTACCCGGAACAAACAGACAAACAGACAAAAATTTTAAAAATTGAGATTTTCTTATATGAGTACCGTATATAATTTCATATATATGCATTTAGTATAACGCTGTTATTTGGACATTACAAACAGACACTTCAATTTTTTTTATCTGTATAGATTGCCAGTTAATATATGTAGATGTAAATTAGTAGGTGCGATATAATAAAATATGATAAATTTCCATGTACACCATGAACACCATAAGGCTGGAACGCTACGCTACCTATCACCTGAGGCTTTGGAGGGTGCTTTGGACCTGTCCGGGGCGCGCGCGGCCCTCTGCGCGGTGGACGTGTTCGCGCTCGCGCTCGTGCTATGGGAGATGCTATGGCGCTGCTCTGGTGCTCACACCGTGGTGCCCCCATACGCTCCGCCATACCACCACCATGGTCTGCCGCCGAGACCTACACTCGCTCAAATGCAGGTGAGCTGGATGAGTGTGAGAGAGATGGCGTGATAGTGACGGTTGAGGGGTGAGGGAGATAGATAGATGTGAATGCATGTGCGTTGCGCTTTGAGATGATGTGCGAGTGACGGTTGAGAAGTGTGGGAGAGAGCGAATAATACTTCGTTATATTTACATACGAACTTTATATTTTGTTTGATCAGCTTGTGTTTCTGTACGATACTCACTACAGCTTTACTCTTCTTCTAGCAATAAAATTTCATTACATTTAATATTTTTAAACTTTTTTGAGGTAACAATGTTTACATTTTTTATTAAATATCTATCCAAATGTGCCTACTCCACAAATCGTGTGTTTCACGCTCCATGCTCGCGTAGATGTATGTATATGTATATATATATATATATATATATATATAATCAGCCTTTTTAACATCCCATTGCTGGGGACGGGCCTCCCTCCAATAGAAGAGAGATCAGGCCATAGTCCACCACGCCGTCCAAAAAAAATCTCTTCATTATTACTCAATTCAGAATGAATATAAAATCACAAAAAATCAATTAATTCAATGATTTAATTTATTTCCTTTTAATACTTAAACCAATCAACATCCAGGCGTTAGTATCCCGCAACAAAGCCAGGCCGCCGTTGCCAAAGGGCCCAGTACCAGAAGCGAGGGTGCTCAAGATAGCGACGGACACCTGTGACGAGTGCTGGGACCATGACGCTGAGGCGAGGTGAGTGCGGGTTCGATTATTGCTAGAGGATAATGCATGGTTTTGTATGTTAAATGTGATGACATTCACAATACAAAACCACGTATGATATTTGTGAGTAATTGTCGTCCGTGGTCTTTGGGACCGTGATTATGAAGCGAGGTAAGTATGGGTTCGATTATTGGAAAAGGACAATGTATGGTTTTGTACGTTAAATATGAAGTATGATATCTGTGAACAATAGTCGTCCCTGGTGTTTGAGACTGTGACGCTTAGGTGATGTGGGTGTATGTAGGGATGAGAGATGAGGTACGGGTTCGATGTTTGAGTGAGGAAAAGTATTGTTTTCTAATAGTGATCTCCTGACCGGTTGTTGTCACAGCGGCCATCATGACTAATATACAGTATTGCTACTTTTTTCGTTTCTAACATAAAAGTAACTGTACTTGGCCCGATTCAGACTCGAACCCAGTATCACTGAATCTACAACAGTACTTGTTAACTTATAACCATAAGTCAGTATAGCATCAAATCAAATTATACTTTATTCAAATATGTAGGTAGACCTTTACAAGCAATTTTGAATCGTAAATATTACATTTTACAGTATAAATTAAATGTCAGTCCGTGAGGAAGCTACCACCTGCTCGGGAAGCAGTTCTGAGAAGAGCCCAAGAGAAACTCAACAGTACAAATATAATAATGTACATCTATACTAATATTATAAAGAGGTAAAGTTTGTGACGTTGTAGGGGGTAATCTTTGGATCTACTGAATCGATTTAGATGATATTTGGTAAGAAAATAGTTTAAGAGCCTGGGAAGGATATAGGTTATTATCCCGGAAATCATCCCTTAAGGGGGTGAAAATAGGGATGAAGGTTTGTATGGGGTATCGCTAATTGTGCATACATTTGTTTTTAGATTGACAGCAGTCTGTGTGGAGGAGCGTATGGCTGAACTGAAAATGATATTACAAGTGCAAGGGCCAGTTATACACGATAACAACTTGCATCCGCATCCGCCTGGTGAGATTTGTGCCTAACTTTTTTTTACCAATTTTCCTTAAAAAAGGTAATATGTACTCGATTTGGGTGTATAAATATGTTGGGACATTAACACACAGCACTATCTAGTTCCATGGTAAGCTACGAGGCTTGTGTTACGGATACCAGATGGTTGATACACTACACATATTATATAACTTTAAATACATACATATTTTAAATATAAAAACCCATGACTGGAGTACAAACATACGTGCTCATCACACAAATGAATGTATCAGCGGGACTCCAACCCGCTGGCACAGCGAGTAGGGTCACTATAAAGTGTATAGATTTGTACATGTGTTACGCGATAGCTTCGCTAATCGTTATTCGATTTTAATTATTATTTTATCTGTAGAGTGAGAAATATTCTTGATATATATATTTTTTAATTCATGAGACCTATATATATAAGTTTCAAGAAAAGACTCTTCTCGTGAAAATAGAATATTTAAAAAAAATAATAGCCTAGTAATAATGAAAATTATTTCTAAAATTATATTTCAGCGACAACAGAGCCACCTGTCCCACCGCCGGAAACCGACAAAAACTCAAACTGTACTTCCGCCCAAAATAGTGACGTCACAACCCCCCTCCTTTACCCCGACCCCCATATAGGCCGGAACGCGTGTATAGAGCGTAACACGAACACAGACACACAAACACACACGGTCGAACTCATACACAAAAGCATAAAAGATACGCCCGAACAGAGAATCAATGAAGAGAACTGTCTGTCAGTAGCTCGAGTCTCCCATAGACCACAGTTGCGTGAAAATTCCGATAGATTGAACGAAATACGTTCGTATCAAAGACCTTTAGATTATGTCCCAAACGATGTAACTGCACACGAGGATAGAGGCCCGAAAGAGACCAACTTACTCCAAGATAAACCCAAATGGGGTATAAGAAAGTTCTTCGAGAAAAAACTTACCAAGCCAAAGGAAACTGAAGTTAAACTAGACTCGAATTTGGCCCAAAATACTAAAACACGTACCTCTCTAATCGATAAACCCAGTAACATAACGTTTGATAGACCAACTAATTTGGTCTTGAATGATGAAAGGGCCTACAATTTTGAAGGACCCTGCACTTTATCGCCTCCAAACAAAACTTTGTCTCCAACAATGATAATGGAGTCTGAAATGTTCAAAGAATTACCCACAAGAGATGATGATAGAAATCAAGTATTCGCAGTAATTGTGCCTAAAGTGAAGCAAGAAAAGAAAGGCAGCTCGGAAAGTCTTAAACGTGTTAGGACCTCAGTTTCGAGTCAAAGTCTATTCAGAAATTCCGAATCTGAAGATTCGACGATCAAAAAACGATTGAGTTGCGATAATAAGATCATTTCCAATAGCGGAAGATCGTCTCGAGCCAGTATCAATTTAGAGTTGCAATACATCGATAATCAAAACGATTTTGAAAGTCCATTCGATTTGAATTCCGATTGCTCGAGCAGCGAAGACGAACATTTGATGTTGCTATCGGAAAATGGCGGATCTAAAATAACAATGCAATCCATGCCAAAAAATGAGGATAAAAAGAAAAATGATGTGCTAAAGGAAGCGAGTCTGCCTAAAACGGACTTCAGTTTCAATAAATACAACAAATACACAAATTTTGATAACGAGTTCAGTGACCCAAATGATAAGGAAAACCTGGTGAATGGTTACAGCGGGGATAACCCGGTTTATTTGGCGGCATTGAATGGGGAAATCCCGGAATTGACATTAAAACTACCTTCGAGTAGTACAAACACGGATACAGACACAAAACCCTGTTTAAAGTCGCTATCAATCAAACGTCAACACTCATTAGAGCAGGTCAGCGATATATTCTCATCTGGGGATTCGAATTTGTTGAATCCCGCGGGAAGGGTTAAAACCCCCGGGGATTTGCCGGTGGCCGTACGCAGGGCCAGACGGGATAGAGCCCTTCAAAAGGGAAGGGCTAGTGAATGTAATAGATTGAGTTTGTACGATGACCGAATGATGTTTGGTAACAGTTTGTGAATTTTGTGATATTATTAATCTGCATTTTTTGGTGCGGTTGGATTCTTTGTTTCATCTTTTCTCAACAAAAAATATGTCGTGGTTATTAAATGGAAAATGGTTTACAGTTTTAACACTAAATTGTGAAAAAAATTAAAAATGCATTCCTAAAAATATAAAAAAAAACATTTAAGGGGTTTTTTACACAAAATTATCCCGTTCTTTTCGAATGTTGTAAAATTTTGGATAATTAAAAGGCCTTTTTTTAATATTTATCTTGATTAATTTTGACGTTTAAAATATTATGGATATTTCAACACCATTTTGTTTAATTTAAAAAGTTTTCCAACCGCACTCCTCCATCGGTGTCATTTCTATTGCATTTATAATTGTGTAGTTATAAGCTTTTTCTTAGCTTCGCATTATTTATAGCGAATTATTATTTATAATTTTTAATATGTAATGGATGTATAGAATAGATTATATGTACGAAGATCGCGGGTTCTTTTCCTCTGAATAAAAATTTAAGCTCATGTAAGCCTATATATGAATTAATATATAAAAAAAATCTTTTATGGTAACATCCTATCATAAATATTGAATTAAGTTTAAAATTTGTTATTTTTCTAATATTTATTTTTCAGGTTATATAATGATTAATGACATATAGTGAAATAAACTAACTTCATAATATCTATTCTATATATCCATGGTAATTGGTATCTATGGTATAAATATTCTATGCGGTAGTGTTAGATTTGTCACAGATTATAATAAGAAAAACTATAACATTCTAGTAATAAAAATGTCGTTATCTCACGTACGTCGTGTTGAAATATAATAATTTTAAGCTTTCTCTTTAATAAAAAAACACTTACTCGATTAGACGCAGGATTTGTTGACAGTTAGAAAGTTGAATTTATATTAATATACCACACTTATAATATTTAATAATAGACATCGCGCGGATATCGATTTTTCAATCGGACGACGGCTTAATCGATTTTTTTATCGATGTAACTCAATTTTTTTTTATATGCATATTTTTTATATGGCAACGTTAAAATCACAATGTTATATTCATTGATATATTTATTAATTTATATTTTTAACATTCCCACAACGCTTTACGATGAATTGTTACATTATATTGTATGTATTTGACTTCTATAAATTCGTGTTGTTTAAGAAATAAAATATACTTAATAATTACTATTATTTTTCTCTTTATTGACGTTATTATTCAAAATATTCTTGGATTTGGCATCGATTTTGATGATTTGTTTTCAATAAATGTTTTCGAGAAGGAAATATAACAAGGTTTTGGTTTTTTTTTGTATAAATAAATAGTATGTTACTTTTATATTTTTAATTTTATAAAGTAAGGCTTATATTAATTTATTTTGTGTACATTTCTGTTGATTTGTGTGGTTTAAACGTCGGTTAATAAAGAACTAGATACAAAATCAGCGACAAAAAATGTCCTCACCGAATAAGCGCTCATTTAAACATTTGAGCTCTTTTCTTTGTAAAACAACTTTAAGCATTGTTTTTAAGGTTCAATTTACATGGTTTGTATATTTATTTCAACTAGAATAATTACCTAAACACAATTGGTGACAGTTTTAAGGGAACTTTTGCATGGGATTGTGTGTCTAGTACTTTTTTGATTGATGGGTTTAAAGGAAGAAGTGACATTTTTAATCTCTCTTGACTCGAATGGAAAAAATCATTAAATGTAATCTTTATCTCTAAATAAACTGT
Organism: Brenthis ino; assembly: GCA_921882275.1. Lineage (NCBI taxonomy): Eukaryota > Metazoa > Arthropoda > Insecta > Lepidoptera > Nymphalidae > Brenthis > Brenthis ino. Next base: position 22,855,442 of record OV170231.1, read on the forward strand.
AATCTTTCAATATGAAACTTTATTTACTAATATCGATTCACTAAGTTTAAGCTTTGAAGTTATAGTTGTGAAAATGGAAACAAGATGGCCGTTTTGACATGTTTTTTTTATTTTGGACAATACTTTTTTTATATTATTTATTGTGATTGTAAGTTTACAGTTCAAATGTGTTATTTTGTCATAATTTTACTCTATTCCAGTATAATTTCTGTGCACGTTGTGTTCGAATATAAACGAATGTTAGTATAAACCAGTAGGCTAGAACTAATTACATGTATATAATAAAGTTCCACTATTTTAGTTTTCTTTAAGCTGTTGTAGTACAGATTAATAATAATAAAATATCTAATCAAAAGCATTGTGTATGTTAGTCTGTCAGCTATTTAAAAAAAACCTTTTTATTAATCAACTTTTTTTAATTTAATTAATTTTAAGGCACAACACTATTTCCTTCTTGGTTATTGGTAAAACGTAGTGTTAATCATTTAATTTTAATAATCTGTACCGCAACTGTAATTATTGTTTAAACAAAGTACAATATTGTTTTTTTTTTTGTAATTATGTTCGTTGATTTGAAATTGTGATCCTTTATTTGTATATAGTTGAGTTCCTAACGAGCCATGTTTAATTTGTTAAGTTTATTATTACATTTTTAGTTTATTGTCGATTTTTTTTTTGTATTTTTATGGAGTATTTGCTGTCACTGTTTTTTCAATAAAGTCGGACAGATATGTGTTTGTTTTTTTTTTCATTTGTTGAAACCTTACACTTCCTGTTAGAATAATTAAGTTAAATGCCAGCTGCTGAGTGTTTTGAATTTTTACTTAGGTTTTTTTATAATTAAAAATTACAAAAATTAATATGTTGGGACATTAACACAGCACCATCTAGTTAGCTTGTATAAATACGAGGCTTTTGTTAAGGATATCAGATAGTTGATACTATAAATATAATCACCCATGACTGAAGTACAAACATTCGTGCTCATCACAAATGGATTCAACACAATTCACAAATGAGTCCCTCAACGGGACTCGAACCCTTGACCGCTGGCGCAGCAAGTACGGTCACTAAAAACTGAGCCAAACGTGTCGTCAAATAATGAACTAAAGAGATTATAACTTGGAATAATCGCACGAATCAGTAAAAAATAAAATGGGTGTATGAAGTAAAATAACAAAAATAATCAGTTAATGTTTTATTCAAATATTGTATATAATATCTGCCGATTTTGCTGGCATCTTCGTTTGAGTGGTTCATTTTGGCGTATGTTAAGAACTGCCTTCTTAATCTTAATAGCTTTTGAGGGTTCACTGCTTGCATGACACCGACTTCCAAGACACAGCCTGGATAGTCTGGAAATTTCACTATTTCTAGATTTAGATTTTTTGAATCTAGTATCTGTTTTGATATTGCCTGTGTAACTTTATCGAGCTCATATAGAAAATTTGTTGAAGTAAGTGGTGGCTGAAAAGAATATTTGTCTATTAATTTTTATTGTTCAAATATCAAAAAAAGATTTAAAAATAAAAAACAAAGTTTGTGTGCTTATGTATGCAAGTAAGAAGTTATATTTCTTTGTTTTTTTAGAGCAATTAAATAAGTTTATTTATTATTTTATTCATATTATTTGAGCAAATCCTTTCATTTGATATGCAAATTATGGATGTGCATAAAAAAAACATAGTTCGCCATCTTTGGGAGTCTGCTATATTAGTTTAAAAAGGGCAGCATTTAGGTAATCGTTCAGTCACAAAAATCAAATGTGTGTGCCAAATTGCAGCTCAATCAGACACTGGGAAGTGGGTCAAATTTAACTTGCAAAAATTGATTACAGACAGACACTGGAACAGATGAAACTAAATAAAAGCTTGTAATCATTTTTATCTATATAAAAGACATGTTGTCTTTATAGAAATAGCAGAATAAATATCTTGAATATAGATATCACACTATACTAAAAGGGAGATTTAACGACCAACTTCTTACAGTAGTCTTAATATGTCGCATTGTAAAAATTCACTCGTCATTTTTTTTCCAAACGCGCCAAAAGAACTAACTTCAAAAAACATAATAACATATACCAAATAAACTGTTAGCTCTTGGTCTAAAAATAAATACATTTGTGGTTATCAACTTACATTTTGTGTACTCATATTTGGTGGAGGAGGTTTCTTCTCGAAGAGAACCTTATATAGTGCTTCAAAATCGAACTCATCCTGGGGTTGAACAGTAAATAAAGGACTGTCCCATCTATTATTTGAATTAGGCTCTTCAAATCTGAAAATATTATGTAGCTACTTCAAAATAAACAAAATACTATAACAAAACATTTGTATTTTTTTTAAATACTCATTTATTAAGTATGAATTTTTATATTAAATCATATTGATTTGAATCAAATATAGTCATAAGTATATACAATCCACAATTTCTTCCAGATTTTTGTTTAAATATATATAGAGGTAAAAATAATTATAAATACATGAAAAATGATATATATGATATGATTTTACCTTAACTTTGTTAATGCATTAAAAACTTCTTCAGTGTAGGGTTCATTCTTATTATTTTCATTATTTGCATTATTTAATCTTTTTAAATTATCTTCCCAAGCCTCTTGATGGTTCCGGATGGTGTATAGTGTACATTGTGTTGATTTAGATGCTTTTGATGCACAATATAGTTCATAACGATAACCTAAATATAGGCACATTATTAGTTTCAATGATAATATTGATAACAAATTATTTAGATGTAAAAATTAAGAAATCATTTTATTTTAAAGTATTATTAAAAATATAAATAGCATTGATTAAGTATAAAAACCATGGTAACTTGAAATAAAATAATATATTTTTTTATTTTTCTTTAGTGTCTAAGAGTTGCGATAATAGACGCAATACATTCTGCCATTATGAGGAAGACACAAATGAGTTTGAGCAAAATAATCTTTAAAAAAAAGTGATTGAAGCATCAAATAATTCTGAAGAAGATACCTTTTATATAGTTGCTTCCATCTAAAATCACTACGTTATCTTTCCCAATAAGTCGTATAACTTCTGATTTTAAGTATCCTCGAATCCTTTTTTCCTTTTGTGAATCTAAGTAAGCAGAATTCTTTTCATAACCTAGATTTACTATCGTTTCTTGTTCCGACACTATTTCCACCTGTTTTTTATGGGTCTCTTCAAAAAATTGTTTGATTTCATTAGCACGTGTCGTTTTCCCACTAACTGGTGTCCCACAAATGATTATTAGAGGCATATTTTTAATATTATTAAGTAAAATTATTATTTCAATATTTACTTCGTGTTAGAAAACGTCAACTTCAAGTTGACATTTCCAACTGTCACGTCTGACTTCATTTCGTTCAAAAATTCGTTTTGTTTCTGCTTTAAATATGTACACACGACAGTCCTACTAATATTATTAATGTGAATGTTGTGTGGATGGAGGGATGGATAGTTGAACTTACTCTTTCACGGCTGAACGGATTTAGATAAAATTTGGCACAAAGATAAATTATAGTCTGGAATAGCACATAGGTTACTTTTTATTCTGAAAAAATGTATGGTTCCCGTGGGATAGATTTGTTTTTGTCTAGGGACGAAACGAAGCGAGGGTGAGTCGCTAGTATTACAGAATAGGTACTATGTACTGGGCACAGCATCTGCGTTGAACTAACAATTTTGTTTAACGAATAGATATTGATGAGCCTGATAAATCTCGTTAATCTTATAAGACTTTCATGACGAGTTCTTTATTAGGTTGTTCAATTTATTAATAAGTCCAATAAATTAAAAACAAATAATACTATGCTCGACAAATATAACTATTTATCATGTTTGTGTCTTGTGGTCAAGAAGAAGTACAATCAAGAGCATAGTTTTATTATATGACGCTTTTAGAATGTGTGAATATTATTAAAACTATATTCCTAATGCTTGATCAGATGGTGGCGACGCGCGGTTTCAATTCCTTATAAATTCCCATTATATCGCACAATTAAAATTATATTATATAACAACTTGAGGGAAAGAGAGAGAGTACGCTACAACAATAAAAATGTCGTCCCGACCGGTTTAGGCTTCATCAATGAATTTCAGAGAATATCTTCTTTTTTTTCTTTATTATTATCTAATTATTTTTTTATATCCAGTGACAAAACATATCTACATCGACCCTACTATTATAAAGAGGAAAGATTTGTATTTTTAAGTTTAATAAGGAATAGACTCAAAAACTACTGGACCGATTTTTATGAAATTTGATAAGATAGTTTGAGAAAATGGAAAGGACATAGGATATTTTTTATTTTTGAAATCATCCCTGAAGAGGGTGAAAATGGGGATGTATAGAGAATCAAACTAAGGACGAACCCGAGCAAAACAAGGGTGAGTTCCTAGTTTAAAAATAAAAAAGGTTTTCAAAGGTAGGCAAATAAAAGAACATAATATTTATTTCAATTCCCATTTATTACAAATAACAAAACTATTATAAACATGCTAACTCACTTGGAGCCCGCTACAACAAAGTCTCAAATGTGACACCGAAACCTACTGAAAATGCCTTACAAAATAATATCCTATGTTAAAACCTATATCACAACGTAAAATAAATCTATCTTTTTATTGTGAATTCTTATAAAATCTTAAAAAATAGTGAATATTGATATTTAGCTAGCGATGCACATTTTTAAAGATTATAATGTGGAAAAATAAAGCTATAATAATATAATAATAATAGTGCAGCGGTTCCCAAATGATGGTCCGCGGAACCCTAGGCTTCTGTGGAAGGGTCACAGGGGTTCCGAATTCCGATCGAGAGTTAAATAAAACGTTGTCAGAGATGAAGCGTAACAATTTAGTTCAACTATAAATAATTAAGAAAAGAATTTATGTGCAAAATTTAGTTCTATGATGCCACTACAGAATACCCATGTAATGTAAATATATTTCGCTTAAATTAATATAAAAATTCACAATATAAAGTGCACATTGTAGATAATTGTAATTTTTTATTTTCAACATTCTTTATTACATACTTTCAATTCACATCTAAGACGACCTTCTTGGGATTGTTTTTGACATTGGCTCAAAAGCATTATGCCTTTACACATTGTTTACGACTTGTGTATATATTTATAATCTACAAAACGGCAGGGCCCGGAACCGGTTTCAAAAACACGGTTTATTTTGGTAATGTATTGGTTAACACATAGCTCGTCCATTTACCGGTTAATGAAAATGAACTGTTTAGTAAACCGAAATAATAATGGTTACCGGTTATCATTAGAGAAAGGTTCGATTTTGGTTCTGACACCGAAATATACCGGTTAATTCATTTGTACACGTATCCTTATACTAAGCAATTCTCCATAAGCAAAGATTTGCTGAATGTAAACGCACAAAAACCCAATTTAACCGGTTAATTTTGATCATTGAACCTAAATTCTTCAAAAACCGTCCGAAATTAAACCGATTAAAGAACGTAACCGAAACCTTTAACCGAAAAGCCTTTCAGTTTCGGTTCAATGAACAAACCCGGGTTTAAAAATTAACCAGGTTTCCGAACCCTGCAAAACTGGTAATAATATATTTTTTTAAACACTTTGAATAACACCTACAATGTGCATTTTAGAATATCCTTAATTATATAATTAAACATTATTGTGACTTTCTATATGACGAGAAATATAATTGTAGGTAACAGTAAGTAATAAATGTATAGACCAAGTAATTGCATATATTTATATTGTATATCGATACATGTCTTTAATCAATACAAATTAAAAAAAAATATTTAATTTTTTTTTTTTATATTTTAAATTTTAAATTTATTTCATGTCTGCCATTCCTACTGTTTATTAAGATTTAATTTAAAAAAAAATTACGATATTTCTTTACAAAAATATCGGTATTTACAATACAGTGCTAATAATTATATATAATGATAATATTGATACTTACCGAAAAATATGAAACTCCGTCTTTTTTTTTCGTCCTAGGTGTTTTATTTTTGCAATTTTCAAACGAGCATCGAGGCATGTTTACCGTCAGAGCGTTTGAATGCTACTAAATTAAAATGGCACCCAAATGTTCAAATGGGCGCTCATTTGTTGAGGACATTTTTTTTGGCTGAATACATGTATCTAGTTCTTTTTAGCGATCGATGATGCCCATACGTTTGTTGATAGATTATTTAATTTTTAAAGGAACATATTAAAGTTACATCATTTCGTTGTTTATTTTCCATAAAAAAATATATATTACTAGTCTATGATATCAATATAATAAATAATAAATAAATAAATATGTCGGGACATTAGCACACTACACCATCTAGTTCCATGGTAAGCTACGAGGCTTGTGTTATGGATACCAGATAGTTGATACACTACCCATATATAAATATATACAATATACATAATATAAATATAAACATCCATGACTGGAGTACAAATATTCGTGCTCATCACACAAATGAATGCCCCCAGCGGGACTCGAACCCGCAACCGCTGGCATAGCAAGTAGGGTCACTACAAACTGAGCCAAACGTCAATAATGGAATGAATGTATAAAAAATATTAAAAAAAATATCCTTAATTAAACAATAATTTTGTATGTAATTCATGCAAAAAATAAGAAAAATATATAATATTATGTTTATGTAAAACTAAAAATAAGTTTGAGCCAATTTTCGAAGAGTCTAAATTGCCAAGAGCCAAAATTAAATATATACACACATATAAAACGAAATAAAAAATATAGCATATTTTAATGTAGCAACACAAAAAGAAAATTATATACTATAAAAAAAACTTTTTTCAAAGATGGTCTACGACGAGGATATCTTGTATAAATATATAAAATTTTCATTTTCATCCGATGTCGCGTGCAACTTGGCCTCTGCATATTCTAGAAAATACATACAACTTGTTCTCTTCATATCTATATGTGAATTGTTTTCAAATGGCAACCCTAAAAATCATAAAGGTATAAAAATTAAAAATATATTTAATCCATATGAAGGGTACAGGCAAAGGACTGGGAATGTTCTAATCAACAGATTATGAGAAAAAAGCAATTTAAAGGTTAGAAGTTATAATATTTTTATTGAGATCAAAGTATGCAGTCAATTTTTATTATGTACATAGATTTTTGTACAATATAAAATTGACAACGTCAAAACAAAATTTATTGTGTAATCAAAATTTATTTTAAAATATATCCCAAAAATTTAAGTAACAGTATAAAAAATGTTTTAAAAGACAAAAAAATCGAAAGTGCATAATAATTACAAGACTTCCGCGATACCATTCAGACAAAGAGAGACAATAGCATTCCCAAGGAGGGTTGACGTCAGGCAGGCGTAGGGCGGCCGGCCGTAAAACTTTTGCCAAATCCTATCATCAGCAGTACAGAAGATGTACTGCGCCGACCCCAAGTGAATGGGAAATGGGCAGTGAGAAGAAGAAGAAGAAGAGAAGATAGATTTTTGTACAATCTATCGATTATATAGATAAAAATGTAATTTTAGCGACATCCGTTGAGTATTTGTAAAAACCAGTGGTTGGAAATGCAATTACCATAGACATAGATTCGTTACCAGTACAAAAAAAAAACAAAAATTGTGAAATTCCCATTTAAATCTACAAACTAACTTCTACAATGCCACAAAGCTTCCATCCTCTTTAAAGTTCCTAGCATTTATACTTTCGGGAGATTTCATGATAAAAACAAAATGGGTAAAGTTTGTGAATTTGTATGTAACGGGAAATCTCCGAAACTACAGATCCGATTTTGAAAATTCTTTCACCAATAAGAAGCTATATTACCGCCGAGTGTTACAAGCTATTTTTTATTTCGATAAAAAAATTTTTACTGTCCAGAAGTCATAATAACTTTAATTAAAGACAAAAAAATGTAGCCATCGAGCTACTTTATCGGCTATTGTTAAGGTTAAAGGATAAGTCGTTAGTATAATGTTATAAGTATAGTTTTATATACATAACTAGCGACCTGGCTTCGCTCAGGTGCGATTCTAGGTACGTTTTAATGTATTTGAGCGGAAACCTAATTCTTTTTATGGAATAAAAATAGCCTAAATCACTCCTTATAACATCAGCTACCCGCTAGTGAAAGTCTCGTCAAAATCAGTTCAGCCGTTTCGGAGTTTAGCCGGAACAAACAGACAGACAAAAATGTAAAAAAAATTGAGTATTTCTTATAAGTACCGCATACTCTCATTGAGTCAAAATCTGTCCAGCCATTTCGGAAATTAACCGATACGAACAAACAGACAAAAAAGTTAAAAATTGTGTTTTCTTATAACAAACATACCATATATAATTTCAAACGCATTCAGTAAAAAGGTGTTATTTTGACATTACAAACATACACTTCAATATTATTTATCTGTATAGATAATATATAGATTGACACACACATAGACAAACATACATACGTACATACATGCATACATACGTACACTATATGTTCCTACGTTGATAGCGGTTCGCTATACGGTAGGCTATGAATGGCCACACCACCACCAATATGAGAGTTGGCGGACTCAACTCCTGCCACGGCCATCGCCACCCGCTCGAGACCTGCTGGATAAATATAACAAATTATTATTTTTCCAACTTTGAAAGGTTTTGGAGGTCATATTCCTTATAAAATGTAGGCATCCGCTAAGAAAGGATTTTTCCCCTAAGGGGGTAAAATTGGAGATTTAACGGTATTATAATATTACTAGCACTGCCCGCGGCTCCGCCCGCGTTCAGATGACAAAAAACCAAATTCCTAGGTTTTACATATTAGTATACTCTTACAATGCAGTTTTTGTATATTTTCTCAGAATGAGATATTTTCCCGCGATAAAAAGTATCCTACATGTTGACCCGGATAACCAGCTATCATCATCCAAATTTCATCAAAATCGGTCCAGTGGTTTTCTCGTGATGCGGTAACAGACAGACAGACAAAAATTCTAAAATCTATAGATTCGGACTCTGTATCGATAATAATGTCTCTTTCAATAAGATTTTCCAAAAAATATTTAATGTACAGATTCGGCTTAGTTACAATGTTATTATATGTATAGATTATAATCATATTTACATCCAACAATCTCCTGTCTCCTTCCACTGCTTTTCTTAAAGCGGCCACATCCGCCTCGAGCCGGGCGAGGGTGCCCGGCAACTGTTCCAGCACCTTTAAATCTGTAATATATGTATGTAATGTATTTTATTCAGCCCTGTTTAACGTCCCACTGCTAGGAGTGGGCCTCCCTTCAATACGAGAAGATTCACGTCATAGTATTCATTCAAACCAAAAAATTGAAATTAGGTAATTCTTTTAAAAATCTGTAAGCCACCTCAAAATGTTGAGTAAAAATTTATTTTTTAATTAAAAAAATTTTCACTAGCAAAAAAATACATTTTTTTTCTCTCTCCACCCTTATATATATATATATATATATATATATATATATATATATATATATATATATATATATATATATACTTACGTGTTAATTGCGAAGTTATTTGATGGGCGTGTCCATTGCTGAGACGCGGAGGACTTTGCACTTGTATCGGCTCGGGTTCATTCTGGAATGAATGTTGCGTGTATAATTTCATATGCATTTAGTAAAAAGCTGTTATTTTGACGTTACAAACAGACACTTCGATTTTGTTTATTTTATATACATGAACTTGAATGCCTTCAATTATATTTATATAGATGAAACTATAAATAGATTGTTAATAGAAGTTTAAGATACTTATATGTTGAGATAGAAGTAATATCGAGCATTTTATAAAGGAGATACCCAAATCTCGCCTTCGAACCTATAAGACGACGCTTATATCATTATTACTAGCATTTTTTTTCATTTGTGAATTAATAAATATAATATGACGGACACTTCCTAAAATTAATAACATTTAAACAAGTATTTTCATTGATTCAACCAAAGATCGCCAATCGCGATATTGATTCGCTGGCCAGCAAGCTAGCTGAGCTAGCTGTAGTGTTGTTATAAATTCGCGTTGATGCTCACAAACACTCACGCACAAACAATCGATGCTTCGCCAACAATCGATGTTCATTCATTCGCATGAAGTACAATAAAGTTATAATATAAATACATATATGTAAGTTCATATTATGGATGATTTTATTTTAAAAAAGCCTATATAAATGTTCAACATTGTCTTAATTCAGCGATTTATTTTAAGAATAAAAATATAAAAATTGGTTTTTGGTGTAAAAAATCGATTCTTCGATTAATCGATTTCAGATCATTGTCATGCCTAGTTTGTTTACTCATCTGACGACAGTCGAGTGTCGACTGACGAGTGGCGACTCTATTGTCTCCGTTCACTTACAAGTTAAAACTGATAATGACAAAGAATTTTCACAAATAGAATATGTATAATTAATTAATATTGAAACCCTTAGGAGTATATCAATTAAAGCAAGCCCGCTCATATTATGGTTAACATGTTTGAGAAAATGGTTTCTATATTGTAGAAACGTGCAGGGAGGTTGATCATGAACTTATAATTCAATTAGACCAGTTATCAAACGATGGTTTGACATTGACATGGTTGCTTCAAGGTAAAATACAAAGCCACCATGTCAATCACCAACTATTGTTGCAACTGTATCGTTGGGGTCACAGCAGTTGGATGCTGCACCCATGTTGTGACAATAATATGGTTTTTAAGTTGGCCAAGACACCAAGCATCCATCCTCGACCCCCTCCCCCTCCCCCCTGCTCAAGTTTTAGATGACAATTTGTGTAAAAATACAGAATAATCTAAAAAAAACTAAAATAAATTATACCTATCATTTAAAATAAATACCAAAACTTTTTATTTCAATTTATGTAGACATTAATTATTTCCATTATTGCTTAGTAAAATATTTCTTACCAAGCCATGCAACTTGTTAATTGTGTTATTTGTAATCATAAATTCTAAGTTGCAATGCTAATAGGAGATAGCTACAATGTAGTTACACGAAGAAAATAGTTCGCATTCCTCAAGCCATGTGTCTAAACCTATCAATTTTTTGCGTTAAGTAAAACCTAGAACGCTGAAATAATTCGTATTCAAGTCAATTATATTCAAAATCCTTCGATACTTAGTAAAAAGTTTCTAATATCACCTACTGTAGGGAAATCTAAACAAACATCAAATTAAACATTCAATAAATTATAATCTCAAAATCCGATATTTTGTTTCATTTTTTCTTAGTCCAAGGAAGCGTCCGTGACTGGATTATTTATAATTTCCATCTCATATATGATTTTTGTAGAACCCAGAAAGCTAACTCACGGTTCTATAGGACTTGGGGGCGAAAATGTATGGACAAAAAACGATCTCCTTTTGAAATTTTACTTGTTATATTCATCTATACATATAATAAAATTCTAACTAAACCGAATCTGTATATTCTTATTGGAATAGTCATTATTATCGATACAGAGGCAGAATCTATAGTTTTTTAGATATTTTGTCTGTTTGTCTGTTTGGAAATGCATCAATAGGAAACCACTGGATAGATTTTGATGAAATTTGGTGTGATGATAGCTGGTTATCCAGGTCAACATATAGAATACTCTTTACTGCGAGAAAATATCTCATCTCTAAAAAATATATACTAAACGTTAAAACGTTACCAGGGACGAACCTGAGCGGAGCGAGGGTGAGTCGCAAGCCCAATCATAAATATCTAAAGTTCTTATTATTTTAAGTCATTTAATTAAGAGAAAAAAATATTAATTTTAATTATTACATACAAAACATAATATACACTAGTGATGTAAAGAATATTCGCATTTGCATTCGCATTTAAATTCGCAAGAAACGATGAGAATGTTTGGCAAATGTATTGGACAAAATAAAAGGAAATTAAATATGGAATATAAAATATAAATATGTTGTGAAATTAACACACAGCACCAGTGTTATGAATACCAGAAAGATGATATACTACACATATATATCTTTATATATATAATTCTTCTGTGAGTGTGTATGTCACTGAACTTCTCTCAAACGACTGGACCGATTTCGATGAAATTTTTTGTGTGTGTTCAAGGGGATCTGGGAATGGTTTAGATTCACAATTTGAATAATAATTTTCATCAAAAAAATTATTAAAAACATTTTGAAATTTTCAAATTAAAGACGTGTAGACAGGACAACGTCTGTCGGGTCCGCTAGTAAATATATATAACTTTGGACACATACGTATTATAAATATAAACTCCCATGAATGGAGTACAAACATTCGTTCTCATGACACAAATGAATGCCCCCAGCGGGATTCGAACCCGCGACCGTTGGCACAGCAAGTATAAGAAGATAAGATTTATATTTTCTATTTACTTATAATATTAATAGCAATAAATCAAATCAGAACAAATCTTTTTGCATGAACTTTATGTGACTAACTTCGTTCATTCAACCTGTATCGGCTATGTTCGGTTTAAGCATGGCCGCCACGAAACGTCAAACCTGTCTGTTTAACATTTTGCGCGCGCTTTATGTGAAAGCCAACATTCGCAATCGCATTCGCAAATATTGGAGATGAAAATTCGCATTCGCTTTCTTTAATATGAAAAATCTAATAATTCGCTACATATTAAAGATAAAACTATCTTTTCGGATTGTTTCGCGGATTTAGTTTGATTTTTGTTTCTCGAAGTTTCGAATGCTTTGACAGCAATCATGGTGACGGGAGAGACTAAGGTGTCTCAAAGGCATTTTATAGTTGTTACAAACAGTGCCTAGCCACAATTTTACAAAATGATTTCAAAAATGCCACCTTACAATATTAGTTTATTTTAATTCTAAGCATTTAAAAAATAAACTCTATAATTAAATATAGCAATAGGTACATAATATTATTTATTTAATTTTAATCGTTATTATTATAGGATATATATATATATATATATTATATATATATATATATATATATATATATATAAATTTAACACTCTTAATTAATAATCAGTATAATCAAAATAAATCCGCGAAATAATCCAAAAATTTTTATTTAAAATATCAAATATTCGCCTAAATCTGAGAAAGTACTATTAATAATATAATATATATATATATACATATATAATAGAAACATCCAACAATATACTTACGACGGAGACGTCGACGGTGTCAATAAACTCGTCTTCAGAGTCGTGTCGTGTCCGCGGCGGGGACGCGGGCCGCGCGGGGGACGACGCGCCGCTCACTGACCGAGAATCTATGTGTAAATGGTTATTGCCATAATTAAATCTATACTATCTATACTAATATTATAAAAGAGGTAAAAGGAGAAAACCAATCCCCCATAGAAACTGGGGCACGGTGCTTACAGGGTTGAAATTTTGGTATAAATTAATACATTTACAAATTATTCTAAGTGCAATTTTGCAATGGCCGAGTCAGTTAAATCGAGTGTAAAATATGCAATTTTTGGGTTATATTTCACATTATATTTTGACAAATGACACTATTACATGACAAATTATTTACATTACGTAAATAATGAATGAACGGGTGCGCGTCTTGTATCTCTGTCGACTATAATAGTAGGGGAGCCCAAGAGGGGATTTTCTGTAGTTTCTCGAGCGCGGCAGATTAATATACAGGGGATACCTTGTACCCGGTTAAGTACCTCCACAAAACATGAGGCCCATATATAAGGCCGCCCGTGAAGGATACAGGATCAGATTAGTAAAAAAAAATTGACCACCAGAAATTCTCGAGCGCGTCAGATTAAGGTAGGGTGAGTTAATTACATCCTAAAAAGTGTATATTCCACTAATCTGACAATTTGAGAGTGACGTAAAAAAAGGGGAGGGCAACAAAGTTGTAAAAAAAAAACGTCATCTCGACATTCTCGAGCGTAGCTAAATTTTTTTTTATTTTGAAGGAAATAATGCAAGAATAATGAAAAATATATAATCTGACGATTTCCGCAAGCCGAAATAACAAAAATTCGTCGATAAAGTTAAATGCGTGCAGCTGCGTGATGCTTACATTTCCTTCTCCGCGTCTCTATTCCTCTCTCACTCTTTCTCTATCTATTACTCTCTCACTCCGTCCCCACTCTGGTTTCTGCCGCCATGACGCTATCACAACTGATCATAAAGACTCGTTCGTGGCATACTGTTTACAACGTGTTTCCAACGTTTTGGCTTTTTTTGCTATTTTAATATTATTTGTGTGAATTAAAGTTTATAAATATTTAATATGAGTGACATTAATTTGAAATGTGTATTTTGTGGTGAAAGTACCTTACAAAAAACAATTAAATTTACGGTAGAACCCCCGTGACTACCCCGTGTATGATGTTGTCACTAAGTCTGAAAATTGCTTGATCTATTCAAAAGTTATTGCGGTTTGAAAATTCCAAAAATAGTGTTCTATGAAACTTCTATCAGACTTTTGAGCTGGGAGAGCTCAAATGCATAGAAATATTATTTCTTTGAACTCAGCGAGCTCAAAATATCACATAAATTATATTTTGAGCTCAAAAATGTCATAAGTACAATTTTAAGCGTCCAGGAATGGAATTAGCGGGAAGTTGCAGGTATGGCCTTTAAGGTGAACCGTTTTTCTAATTTTTTTTTGTCAGATCAGGCGAATCCCTCTAGATAATCGTCAGATTATAAGACAGTACGTTTAGAACATAAAGATGAACCATATATATCTTAATCTGACGCGCTTGAGTATTTCAAAATGGCGATTTTTTTTTGCACATTATGAAAATGGCCGCGAGTTTGCGTCCCATCGAAATCGTCAGATTAGTGAATGAGAGCTTTTTTTTGGTGCACTTAACACTCCCTTAGAAAATCTGACGCGCTCGATTAAATTTTTTTTTTTCATTTTCAACCCTTAAATACAACCACCCGCATCATGCAAACGATCAGATTAACATACGTACATTATTAAAAATACGTAGGGCATTGATGCTATCAATATCTGACGCGCTCGAGGATGTCTATGCAACAGTTTTTTTTTACATATTTAAAAATCTATAGCCGCTTCCCCCACCGATGTAAAGGTATATATCATATAACATTTTTTTCTTCTTATCATCTAAGCTTTGCATCCCAATAGGTCTCTACGACGCTCGAGTAAATCCCCATTTAGCTTCGTGGGCTCCCCTACCATAATAAGTAATTTTTATTCTTATATAACTTATAAGATCAAACGTATCTAATTGAAATTCAGTAACGTTAGTATCGTGTCAATATTATTAACAAAAAAAATTATATGGCTAATGCTGGCTAATAGCTATTTATTTCTATTTAAAACGTACCTAGTATTCTGTAAATATATGATTGTAATATGCCTAATATGCCTTATTTAATTATTTTATGAATTTATCCTTCCATTTACAAACAGACAGTTGTGACATACGGGATGAAATGTTTAGCTATTTTTGTTCTGTTACGCCCAAGAAGTATAACTTCCAACCTACGTACATAATATGTAAGTTACACACACACGATTTTTATACTAAATTTTACTTTTTAGGAGCTGGACATTTTTTTGTCAATTATATAACGATGTAAGCTATTGTATAAAAAAAATATAAAAACATGCGTATTTCCTATTATTACATATATTAACATTCGCAGAAATTATAATTCTCTAAACTTTCATTGTCACTGACAGTATTATTATGTTATATATATACACATATATATATATATATATATATATATATATGTATATATGTATATATATATATATAAAACAAATTAAAAAACATATTTTAGCCCAAAATATACTACTTTTAACTGATCTTGAATTCGATGTACATTTTTCATATTTATTTCAAATCTAAAATTAAATATAAACATATATGTTGCCTGTCAGTCAAAAAGGCAACCAAGAGTTTTACTAAACAATCTTTAGCTTTTTCATATGGAGTGCAGATATACTGTTCTACAAACGATGAGGCACGTAAATGCATGCCCTGCTTGCCCTGTTACCTAACAGGAGTTTCTGGACGCCACTGATAAATCAATAATCGTGGCTTAACTTTGGACTGACTCACTTTAAAACTTGCAATCGATACGAGATGAAGAAAAAGAAGCTTATTCATATTATACAACTCTCAAACACATAACACATTTCTACGAGCACAGTCGGATAGAAAGAAATAAACTTACAACTCGGCGAGTTCCCTTGTGAGTCTCGACATTTGGCCAACACGTCGCCAGCCACCAGTTCTAAGTCGGCACTAGGGAAGCCCTGTTCATCGTCGCTAACTGACAGGAACGAAGCCACGTCCGAATTAAATGCCATCGTTTCCACTATCTGTGGGTGTGGAAAAAAATTATATAATAGTATTCTCCATTCTACATGACATTGGCGAATTAATCTGTACTCAACTGGCCCGCCTTGAAGTTATTAAGAAGAGAATTGAATTATATTATGATGATGATGATGATGTTCTCCTGATCGATTCCGGCCACGGTGGCTAATCTCATTGAGACCAGCCATCTGTGCAGGAGATATTATAGTGCACAAGTGTACGCGTAGACACAACGTGCACTCTCTATTCCTGTCGCTCTCATAGTCTGGTGGGACGACCACTCGACACGACCAGTGAGAGTTAAGGCGCAGGACCGACGGCTTTACGTGCTCTCCGAGGCACGGGGGTGATACACCGCCAACTTCCCAACTCTGGGCTATTACTGAGGCTTAATATACAGAAAGACTCAATAACTAAACTTGGCCCGACCCGGGACTCGAACCGAAGGCCTCCGGGTATGCAGCCGTCATGCTAGCCACTACACCACCGAGGCAGTTAATTATAATATAATACCTATGGTATGCACACCATAGAACATAACGTGTCGACGAAACTCTTATCATACGACGACGAGTGACAACGAAGCGTGTCGTCGACACGTGATAAATAAATACACAGCGCTGATAAACAAAAAGGTCTATACACAACACGTTGAATAAACGCGAACGGATGTGCTTATTCTACTTTGATAAAACAAAAACAAACTTGAGTAATGGCGTTTGCATCGATACAAATTACACTAGTTTACAAAATAAAAATAAAACTTATGTCCTTCAAGTGAATTTTATATTATACTAGGGTGGTCCACCCTTATCACTTAGGGATATGGAAAATATATAGTAGCCGATTCTCAGACCTACTGAATACGCATATAAAATTTGGTAAAAATCGGTAAAGCCGTTTCGGAGGAGTACGGTAACAAACATTGTGACATGGAAATTTTATATATAAGAATATTCACTTACAATAACTACTCGCGAACATAAATATTTTTAACTGTATCCACGTCAAAAACTAAAGATATCATCACATTTTATTTTCTAGCTATCCACAAGTTGGTTTTATATTCATTGCAAAATGTTGTTTAATTTAATTAATATGAGGCCATCTTCTATTTCTAATGACACCTAATCTTTCTGAGACGAGATTAAAAGGTGTTTTTAACGGACCGGAAATCAAAAAAAATACTGGGGGGTTATATAAGAAAACCAAAATAGCCTTTCAGCCACTGAAAGTTCCGCTTGGAATTCATTACGAATTTTTATGACAAGAGTTCTAAGGCAACAAAATTATGAAAATTACCAACAGTTAATTGCCGATTTATTAAATAATATTCAACAAAAGGGTGTCCACATGTCTCTGAAAGTGTCACTTCCTTCACTCGCACGTTGATTTCTTCTATGAAAGTATTTGACACGTCAGCGACGAATATGGCGAGAGAGGGTTTTCACCAGGACATTAATTTTTTTTGAGCAAAATTATCAAGGATACTGGGACCAGGCTATGTTAAGTTACTATTGCTGGTCTATTATAAGAAATACAGATGCAAATAAATACAAGAAAAAACCTAAGGCAATTTATTTTTACTTTTTTTTATATACATTTGTATGTATTTTTTTGGAAATTAAAATAAATAAATATTTTGGAAATTTGACGTGTTGGATTGTTTATTTGTTTTTTTAACTCAGTGCACCTTAATTGTTAAGAAAAAATACTTTTCATTTCAAGGACAAAAACCATGTAAAATAGTGTCATCGATACAAATTATCGATAATGATACCCATCCACTCCTCCAGAGGTCGCGGCCAATATACTAAACAACAGTCGAATAACACCTCGAAATCAGTTCGGCCTAGGCCAAAATACTTAGTAACTTAAGTCTAAAGTATTTAGGCCAAACTAGATTGTCTTGGGCTAAACTAGTATATCTTGACACACTTAGTATGAGTCAGATTGGCCTAGGACAAACTAGTTTGGCCTGAAATCGGGTTTGACCGGTAACGTATACATAGATAATGATATAGAAAGAGAGGCATTTCTTTCAATACGCAGCCAAATTCATGACCTATTAAATAAAAATAAAAAGTAAAAATATAATATCATCAATCAATGCAGACGGTCCATAAATTCATCTTCTCTTAAAAACTCGATTTCGTTCAAAAACAAACATGGCGTATTAGAAATTTTAATAACGTTTCAAGCTTAATTATTTTTTGGATGTATGGATATATGTCTTTTTCTATTGTGAATGTTATGTAAGCTGTCACAATATATACTTATCAATATGTTTAAATATATTATTAGCGGCTCACCCTTGCTTCGCTCGGATTTGTTTCTATATACACACATTTTAACGGTTAGTATGGATAGATAGACTATATATATATATATATATATATATTTATTGCCCCTCTCCCTTGGGTAGTAGCGTGATGATATATCCTATAGCCTATAGCCATCTTCAAACAGGCTATCTAAGGCAAAAGTTTTTCAAATCGGATTAGTAGTTCCTGAGAATTCAAAGAAACAAAAAAACTGCCTCTTTATAATATTAACTATAGAATATTATATTCTAAATACGAATATTAATAAGTGAATAAGAGTGTTGGTTTTTTCCTTACGCCTCAACGGATATGACTAATTGAAAATAGAAATTTCTTTTAAATAAAAAAAAATCTAAATAAATCCGATAAAGGATATTTAAAAAGTCAAATATTCGCGTAATTCTAAGAAATTGTTTTTTTTTAATATTTTTTTTATTGGGGTTAACAAACTATATCAAAATTTGTTTAAGCCACACACTCGTAGCGTAATAGCAACACCGTTGAGTAATATCCACACCGTTTACGACATTATGTAAATCTATAAACATATAATAAAAGTGTAACTGATCACTGTCTGTACATGGAATATATTTCAGAAAATCTATTATTGCTGGTCTTTATTAACACAAAGAGACCCAAAAACCCAAAACAATGATTTTTAGAATTTTTGTCTGTTTGTCTATTCACCTGTGCGTTTGTGCGCGCTAATCTCAAAAACGGCTTAAACTATTCATGTGCAGGTTTCTCTAAAACATTGTGGTAAGCCTCACTTAACATGTAGTTTTTTTTTATTTCAATCGTTTCATAAATAAAAAAGTTATGTCAATTTAAAGAATCACATACGGACGAACCCGAACGATGGGAGGGTGAGTCGTTAGTTATAAATATATGTATGTATATATATATATATATCCATGATTTCATATGTATATATATATATATATATATATATATATTTCCATCCATTTCCCAAGGAGGGTTGACGTCAGGCAGGCGGCCGGTCGTAAAACTTTTGCCAAATCCTATCAGCAGTACACTGATGTACTGCGCCGACCCCAAGTGATTTGGGAAATGGGCAGGAAGAAGAAGAAGAAGAATATCCATGATGAACCCATATTTCTCCTACTATACTACTTGAGAACGGCTTTACCGATTTCACTCATCTTTTTTTTTAAATGTTTTTTTTTTAAATAAAGAAATTGGCAAGCAAGCTAGGGACGAACCCGAGCGAAGCCAGGGTGACTTGCTAGTACCTAATAAGTAAAAAAAAACTGATAGTCACATATTACCATCGTTATATATTATGTAAATAGATTATAGATGCGTGTTAAAGAAACCGTTAAATTGTTACTGTTGTTATTTCTGCCATTTATTATCCATACCTACTTAAGATATAATATTAAAATAAATAAATAACAACAATACGTGAACGTCATTAAGATAATAATGTAATTAAATAATTCTAAACTAATCATAAAAAAGAAGTGGAGTTGTTACTTTAATATCTTTTGTTAAAAAAAAACCTCTACAATTAACATAATTTACCATTTATTTGATATTACTTATTCAAAGCAAGCATAAGAATTTTTAATTTGCTAGCCCATATTGAGTTCATGATATGATTATTCCTACGATTGCACAATAGCGGCGAGCATGTACTGGTATGGAGGAGGTACTGGATTCGAGTCCCGGGTCGAGCCAAGTTTAGTTATTAAGCCTTTCTGTTACGAAAATCTCTTTTGTGCTATTCCACCGTCCAGTATAAAAGTATTACCTTGTGCAGTTCGTTGACATACGCCAACATCGCCTCGTCGGCAGACATATTGCCCAATTTGTTCCACGCTTCCCATTTTGCCCTGTAATTAATTTACTTAGTAAGAATATTGCCTTCTATACATTTAATAAAACACTAACTTAGCGAAATAGATAGGCGCGTTTCACGCAAAAAGTACTGAATCGATTTTTACTAAATTTTGTGTAGTGATAGCTTATTAATCGGGTCAACATTTAGAATATTTTTTACTACAGGAAAATCTTTCATTTCCACGGGGAAAAGACAATAATTGGTTTTATCGAGTTTTCCTTAGAAATGTACATGGTTAACGCTGACTAAATCTACAGAGATACATCAAAACAATGTACTAGAAAATTGTTGGCCATAAATAAGGCTTACAGAAAAATTTGCAATAGCATACGTGTTTCTTCTAAGGTACACTCGCAATAACTATTCACATCTATATAAAACGTAACTAGGGACGCACCCGAGCGAAGCGAGAGTAAGTCACAAATAACATATAATATAATATTAAAAATAACTTTTAAATTAAAATTAAAAAAAAATCGCCATCACGATAATCTGTTCATTGAGGCTATTCCAATGAGCCTAAACATGGTGCAAAGTGTTGAATATCTTGCAAATTCCAGGTGACGCTGCAGCTTATGATATTTTAAATGTTGACCCAAGCCTTTAGGAGTAGTTAATTAATGTTTGCAGCCCTTATTAAAGTCTTATTGCTAGAGGTGGGCCTCCCTTTAATACAAGGGGGAACAGACCATAGTCCACCACACTGGCCAAGTGCGGGTTGGCGGACTACAAAAGTTTTTCCAAAACTTGCTAGGTTCTCTCAGATATGCAGGTTTCTCCACGAGGTTTTCTTTCACCATAAACAAGTGGTAATCACGTTGGAAATGATTTTGCATATGAAAATATACGAGTACGAGACCTGTATTTGAACCCGCTTCATCTGGTTTTCCAAGTAAAAGCATAACCACTGGGCTACCACTGCTTTTGTTAGTTATTAGTTAATAAATGCGTGTTAAAATAATAATATACGTATGTAAAAAAAAACTTTTACCTATTGACCACATCCCAGAAGCCAGGCTTGTCTTTATTGCATGGTCCCTCTGTTGCTTGCTTGAAGTAACTGTAGAAGCGTAACATCAACTCATTGCTGGGTTGGTACGATCCTGTCGACAATGATAACATAGCTTTATGGATATTAAAGGGGTTTTTTTTTCAAACTTATATGACGCCATCTTAGATTATCTACATAATAAAATGTTGTATTTATAATCACCCTCCAGAATAAACAAGAAGAAGTATAATTAGTTTAAAAATTCTTTACTATAAAAATTCTGCGGAACTGAGAGATGCTGCCTCTCATCAGTCAATCGATTTAATCTCGCTTTGCTTGAAAAGCTGAAGAGTCTATGGATGCCTAACATATAACCTATGATTTACTTCAGGTCATGGTGGAAAATACGAACACACAAAAACACATACACACTTGCGTATTTGTAATAGTTAGTTGTGTGATGAATTTCAATAATTTATAATAAATAGTTGAGAACGGAAAACGGCTATAAAACAGCTATTATTAATAACGTAAGAAGGCCAAGATACTAAGGATCAAAAGTCATAACAATTTTATCGCAAGTGCCGTACTGCTACAATAGGCACGTACAGATAGAAAATAACAAACATCTATAATGACGACTTAGTTATAATAAAGTTGTAATGACAAAATTAAAAATAAGTAAAATAATATCAGCTTCAAAACAAAACTTAAATTCAGTTTAAAATATACGTAAAACGTAATTATTTTATCTTTGGATATGCAATAATTCTTCATTTTGTATAAGATCGTTGGAAAAAACTTAAAAAAACCTACTTCTAAAGAAAACACTAAAAAGTAAAAAATGATTGATTGGTAGTTTTTATTTACTTTATATACATAATCAGATACTTTCAAAGTCGGCTTTGATTTGTATCCACTGGCACCGAATTCGCAAATATCTGATTAGGTATCTATAGTAAAATGAAAACTATCAATCAGTCATTTTTTACTTTTTAGTTGTTTTTTTTTTGAAGTCGATTTTTGTTTTTTTTTAAGTTTTTATTATATTATATTTTGCCATTTTTAGTGTAGACATAGTAGTATCAGAGTAACAAGTATTTAATAAAACATTCGCTTAAGCAGTTTAAGTTGGTTTGATGCCAATTTTTATATATAAAATATTCGCTTAAGCCGTTTAAGTTAGTTTGATGCCAAGCTAAAATGAAACATTACTAGCGAAAAAAGAAGCCCAAACATAAAGTTTTTACTATTAGTCGTTGAAGAGTTCCACCTATCCACATTCAGGTCAGGTCAACGATTCCGAACCACTGGACTAGATAACAACGGAAATAGAACCACTACCAAAGTGTCAAGTCAATATAACAATTTGAAGTTGGTTAAATTTTCACTAGCTGATGTTTCCATTCGGGTTGTAATTTTTTTTTAATTTAAACAGGACCAAACTGGAAGTATACAAAATTCAAACACAACAAAAATTATCCAAATCGGTTAATAAATGACAGAGTTCTGAAATTCAAACATAAAAAAATACTGCCAAATTGAGAACCTCCTACTTCCTCCTTTTTTGCAGTTGGTTGAAAATACAGTAAGACACAAAGAGTCCCAACAATTTACACTAATATTAGAACTAACTTATATGTTTGTAAGTTGTGTATTTAGGGCGTAACTTTTGAATGAATGTACTGATGCGATACGGTACATTCTCTCACTATTAGGAATTATACCGAAAACCACACCATTGTGGTTTTATAACTGTAAGTGAAGTCGTTGAATTACTTTTTCGGCGGATTGCTTTCCAAACACAATTATTATACGTTCAGGGGTTGAAACCACCCTGAAAGTTATAACCAATGAAATAAAAAAAAATCATTGTCTTTATAAAATATCAACTCTGTAGGACAAGAGGAAGTTGTTCCAATTCGCCTTGCAAGATTTAGCCCACACAGACATACCAACAAGTAACATTGTAAGTTAAATAAAAGCAAACAATAATAAAAATCATAACATCATCATGCCACTATCATGTAACTGTACAGAAAAAACATATAACCAAATTGAATGGTAGGTATCTTTTTGAAGTTTATTTTATTCATTTTTCAATTAATTTGGGGCAATTCAAGTATTACGTAAGCAGAACTTTTGTAATTAACAACTTCTCCCTCCCCGTTGTGAGCAAAAATAAGCAATGCTCTTACTCCCCGCTCCTGTGCTTACATAAACACTTACGACTTGATTATTTTGGGGAACCATAAATATACTTTTCACTTTTCAGCATAGACAAATGGGGTTGCCATGTGTGTTCTCATCTGAAAACATTGTTTCATAAAAAAAAACAAAATCTAATAATTTTTTTAATGAATAAATATTGCTGACGTAATCACCACCCAGACCATCGTGCGAACAAAAATATGGAAAACAAAGACACGCCCTTTGGTATTTACATGATACTTGAATGGCCTCTTTCCAGAAGACTGCATACATTATTCCTTAGCCCAATCGTTTATTACTTAAGGCATGCAAAGAAAAGTACAGAATCACCAATATTTACCAGCTGTCACTTTCACTTTCATTGCTACTTAAATAATAATTGTGTCGCATCATAACGGTCACTTTTACTTTCCCTTCTAATAAGTACACCAAAAATTTACTAATAACATACTTTTCTATCACAACTTTAAAACGTAATTAAACATACGTTTTATTTTGTTCATTGGTTCGTATGTCACAGCTAGATATTTCAATGGAAGTCAAATTTTTTTGGAAAAAAAATGCGACTAGTGCGAGTCGGACTCTATCAGTATCTGGTATAAATTTCAACTTGCTAGGTCCACTCATTCCTGAGAAAATCGATGGTGACACACGGACAGACAAACGGACAAGAAAGTGATCTTATAAGGTTTCATTTTTTTACCTTTTCAGGTACGGAATTGGGAAATTTTGAATAACTTCAAAAATCATAGATAGGTAAAATTCAATTTGGAGCAGGACGTTTATCAGGTCAAGTACACGTTATTAGATACGATGAACTTTTTATATACTTAAATGAATATATTAATCCAAATTTTTTAGATATTATTAATCATTTATATAAAATTATCATTATAGAGGAACCGTAATCGCTGTATAATAATCGTGGTCATTAACACAGTCGGGACATACGCTGGCCGAGTAAAAAAATAGAACAACACAGATAAAAAAGTAAGTAAGAGTATGGCAACATCTCGCACAGTCGGACTTTGGTTCGCAAGCACAAACATAACCTCATTTTAACTTAGATTGTAATTAATTCGTACCACATAAAATTGCATTGCATAATTTAATACTACTTTAACCGATTTAACCACGACATGCTAACATCTAATTAGACTAGTTCAGCCTTGTTAATTTGCGGTAGCACGAAACAGTTCATCTGAATCTTGTAAAATATCTAGCGACTAAACCTCGCACAAATTCATGTCTTTTTTGTGCGGAACCCTAATTCTTTTTCTAAAATTAAGTAGCCTTATTTACACCTTATAACATCACCTATCTACCAGAGAAGTCCCATTAAAATCGGTCCAGCCATTTCGGAGATTATCCGAAACAAACAGACAAAAAATTTAAAATTTGACTTTTCTTATAAGTATATACTTTCATATGCATTTAGTAAAAACTGTTTTTATGACGTTACGAACAAACAATTCGATTTTATTTATTATAGGTTACATATCATATTTTGAACTGTTTTATTTAATAATATAAAATTAATTTTTGAATTTTATTTTAGCATATTACCTAGTATTATTTAAAATATAAACATTCTAATCTCCTGACAGAGCCTCGAAATCAATGATAGAATGAATTCGCCAACTATATTTACATATTCGAGTACGGTTGTACATATATTATAGAATATACGCAAACATAGTTGTCAGGAGCACTCTCTCTCTCTTTTGTAGTCCGATGGAAGAGCTTTGAGCAGAGAGATGCAGGGCTAAAGAACCCTACGTGCTTTCCTAGAAGCTTTGTAGCACCGCCAATTTATTATTATCTCAAAGTTTTAAGCCCGGGAATCGAACCCATGGAGATCTACTGCCGTATTAGCCACTAGAAATGAAACAGTTTAAACAATATTATTGTTTCGAATCAATTCTTGCAACAATCGTTAATGGCTTTTACGATCTATATTAAATATTCAATAAATGGCAATATAGGCACTTAAGACGTCAAAGTTTTTATTGATTTCTACTTTGATATATAAAAATTCTGTACCTATGTTAGTGTTCATATTAAAGAGCGATGTTAAGTATTTGAATTGTAGGGAGAGCCAAAAAGTATTCAAAACAGCGAAACATCCGAAAAAAATATTTTTTATTTAAAACTAACTAAATGTCCCTAAGTACGTTTTGACGGTGAGTATGTAATAGATAGCATATATATATATATATATATATATATATATATATATATCTTGAATTGAATAAAGATACTATATCTATAGAAAGAGAAAATGTCAAATCTACAAATGCCTTTAAGCAGTTTATATTAATTTTAGGATTGCGTTTATAATTATAAAGTAATGTAGGAAAAATGATTTTATGATCAATTTTTCTCTTGATAAAAACCATTTAGCCATTCATTTTATTTATAAGAAGAAGAGATGTCAAATATTCGCGAATAACTACACAGATTGCGTTCATAAAAAAACTCTTCTCTTGAATAAACTCGAATAAAATATCTATATAATATATATATATAATAAAACTGTAGAGATCGAATGTCTGTACAAAGAAAAAAAATGCTAAAAACCGAGTCAGGGGGATGTAAGAAGAGAAATAGAACAAATCCTGTTTTTTTTTCGAATTTTTTGTTTCTCTGTCTGTTTGTACGGGCTAATCTCCGAAACTGAAGAACCGATTTAAATGAATTTTTGCATGGTGGTACCTTTTATCCCTAGTCAACATTTTAGTTACTTTTCATTCCCGGAAAATTAAAGAGTTCCCGTGGGATAGTTAAAAAACTATAATAACTTATACTGCTTAGTACACAAGAACTACAGATTGGATTTTAATAAAACTTTACAATAATATAGTTTATACATCAGAATAACAAATAGGCTACTTTTTATCCCGGAAAAATGTACGGTTCCCGTGGGACAGATTTGTTCTTGTTTGTCAACAAGTTCTTGTGTGTAACAAATATATGGCATGAAATACCATTGTAGTGTATCATTTTATCGTGAATAATTAACGCATGCGATATGCAGTTTCTGATGTAACCTACGCTTTTAAAATTATTAAATAAAAGTAGGTCGTATATCGTATATTATCATCGAATTTTTTACGATTAAATATATTACGTAAATGAGATATGTTTCCACAGGAAATTTATAACATTATTAGTATGTATGGTCTGTACTCAATATCCATATTAATATTATAAATGTGAAGGTGTTTGTTTGTTTGTTTGTCTGTCCTTCTTTCACGTCGAAACAGAATGACGGATTAGCTTGATTTTTTGTTTGTTTTGTTTGTTGAAGGGCTGGAGACTGATATAGACTACTTTTTACCGCGGTAGGATTATCTCATTCCCACGGGAAAACTCGTTATAATACAACCCAAAAAATTATTTATGATCAGAATTACTTGAAACTTTGTTTTAATGCTCTTCTATAGAATTAAATAAATATGTGTTTTAGCATTTTTCGTAATTCATACCATAAGGGAGTAAAATATGGGATGAAAGTCTGTTTGGAACCTACCTTTTTAGAGTATTTTTGGGTGTTTTAGCGCGAGCGAAGCCGCGGGTCCTGCTAGTATTATATAAATAGGCATCTGTAGACACATACATGCTAGTGGTCGCCCAATGGTCGAGATTTGACCATAATCATTATTGATTTGTGAAAAAAAAAATATTAAAATACATTTTTCCAAAATAAAAATATCTTTCTTTTATCTTCATATTGACTATAATTGCAATTGCAATTATAAATTAATTGTACGTATATCTGAGAATGTACATTTTAATTTATAATTGCAATACAAAAAAAAATTGCAGTTCAGTGCCATTGCAATTACATAGTCATTACAATTATAAGGATTTACATCGACTCACCCTCGGTTCGCTCGGGTTCAACCCTAGCTTGCTTCCTAATACAAACTTTCATCCCCATTTTCACCCTCTTAAGGGATGATTTCCGGGATAAAAACTATCCTATGGTCTCCTTCCCATGGTCTAAAACTATCTTCTTAGTAAAATTCTTCTAAATCGGTTCAGTAGATTTAGAGATTACCCCCTACAACGTCACAAACTCACAAACTTTACCTCTTTATAATATTAGTATAGATGACATGATCTGACTATTATATGAACCTTTATTATATGAAAAACCGTTAAAATTTGTAATATATAACAATTTTAAGATTTTTTTAACACAATATTTTCCGGGATAAAAACTATCCTATGGTCTCCTTCCCATGGTCTCAAACTATCTTCTTAGTAAAATTCTTCTAAATCGGTTCAGTAGATTTAGAGATTACCCCCTACAACGTCACAAACTCACAAACTTTACCTCTTTATAATATTAGTATAGATGACATGATCTGACTATTATATGAACCTTTATTATATGAAAAACCGTTAAAATTTGTAATATATAACAATTTTAAGATTTTTTTAACACAATATATTGTATTATAATCTTATTTCGTATAAGCGCACTGCAATATTATTCAAATTAACAAAAATCTGTACAGATACCTACTCCGGTACTTTTTTAAATGTAAATTTGCTTATTTTAACGAGTATTTTTTAGACGATACGATAGATGGACGCAACATACGCATTTACAAATGAGTTATGTGTCTTATGCAACATTTAAAAGGTGTTCGTATTGCAACGTTTTACGAATGTTATATTTTGAAATCCCATTCAAATGAATATAATACAAATATCTTTGAGTGAAGAACTAAAATTATAAAATACTAGCGACTCACCCTCGCTTCGCTCGGTTTCGTCCCTAGATTGATTCCCCATACAAACTTTCATCCTCATTTTCGCCCACTTAAGGGATGATTTCTGATTGGTTCAATTTTCAGATAGAGCTCATTCTTTTCGTCTTGAACTCTACTTTTTGAAAATAAAAAAACATTGTATGGTCATCTTGTAAAAACACCTTTAAAAATTTTAACATTTGGAGAAATCGATGATTTTTACTTTGTAAACTACATTTTTTTTCAATTATCATTGAAGAAGTGTACTTTATTGACCAAATTATTATAGACTCATTACACCAATATATTTTTTTAACAAACAAACGAAAAAAAAGGTGCCCTTAAGTTTTTAATTTGACGCTTATTATTTATACAATATTGCCGTAAATATTCCAACTTTTCAATTTGATGAGTCGTGAAAAAATAAAAAAAAGTTGGAATTCACGTGAAACCAGCGATTTTGTATTTTTTTGCCGTAGGATCTATTTATGTTATAATTTTTTTTAATTTTTGTTAATTTTGTTGATTTTTCAGAAAAAAATGATTTTAAGGTAATTACAAAAAGAAATGAAATTCATCAATAGTCTAATCGTGTTTCTATCTTGTTTTTTCATTAGTTAAAAATATATTTAAAAAAAAATTAAGTTGATATTTACAAAATTCAGTCATAGTTTTGTAAAAAAAAACATAAAAAAAATGTAAAAAAATCATACAAAAATGTAAAAAATTAATTAATATGACTTTTACTCCATGTACGTAGTAAGAATATTGACTTCGTTGATCAATTACGAACGTAAAAAAAAATGTTCCTATTATTTTTATTATTCGTTTTTATAGCGGCAATAGAAATACATATTCTGTGAAAATTTCAACTCTCTACCTATTACGGTTCACGAGATACAACCCTCTGACAGATGGACGGACGGACAGCGGAGGCTTTGTAATAGGGTTCCGTGGCACCTTTCGGGTACGGAACCCTAAAAAATCTCCACCATATTATCTTTATATCGCAGTACTTACAAAACTATTACAGATTTCCACTCTCCATCTCTATCAACAGATGAAGACTCGATGATAATAAATTATTCTTTTGTTGTCCGGATTTCTCAAGCATTAATGACATGTAAGCATTAAGAAGTTAAAATTAATACTTCTTCTTCTTCTCCCTGCCCATTTCCCAAATCACTTGGGGTCGGCGCAGTACATCTTCAGTGTACTGCTGATAGGATTTGGCAAAAGTTTTACGACCGGCCGCCCCACGCCTGCCTGACGACAACCCTCCTTGGGAATGCTATTGTAAGAAGTTAAAATTAATACGATGGTTAAAAAATAGATTAAAATGGACTCGCAAGATTTCGTTACATGGTAACTTAAAAAACAACTAACAAAAACGTGTTACTGTAGAGAGATGAACAAGATAATTTAAATATAATATCATTATAACTGAACGCTGTTAAAAGAATACAATTAATTGTTTTTATAATCATTAGTTAAAAATATAAAAACAGCCATTTGTCGCTACAAATTTTTGTAATCCCTATAAACATTTATACGTACTAGCAGAACTTGCGGCTTCGCTCGCGCTAAAACTACAAAATCGTAGGTTTCATACAAACTTCCATCCCCTATTTTTACCCTTTATGGAATGAATTTCGAAAAATGCTAAGATATATATATATATATATATATATATATATATATATTTAATTGTATTAAAGAGCATTAACATCAAGTTTCAAGTAGGTAATTCTGATCATATTTTTTTTTCGGTTGAATTGTAACCTGTTTTTTCGTAGGAATGACAGGATCTCCCGCGGTTAACAGTAACTAGCCTATGTCATTCTCCAGCCCACCGACTATCTCCACATGAAAAATCACGACAATCTGTCACTCCGGTTCGACGTGAAAGTAGAACAAACAAACAAACACACTTTTACATTTATAATTATAATATGAGTGTGGACTGTGGATATACTAATAATTTATAATTTTATTGTGTTTAAATATTAAATTAACATTATATTCTATATTAATTGTAATATACTATTTAAAATTTTATAAAACTTTCATTATTTAATTATATTTTTTTTAATCCTACGTCACGATTAAAAGTTTCCTTCCACGAATTTTATCAAAATCTTTACCGAATTAAGGAAGACATACAAAAAAAAAACAGAGTTAGTTTCGCATTTATAATATTAATCTAATATATAAAATTTCCATGTCACAATGTTGTCCGAAACGGCTTTACCGATTTTTACCAAATTCTATATGCGTATTCAGTAGGTCTGAGAATCGGCTACTATTTATTTTTGATACCCCTAAGTGATAAGTTTGGCCCACGTTAGGGACAACCCGAGCGGAGCGAGGATGAGTCGCTAGTATAATATAATAATAGTTAATGTCTCATTTACGCTTAGAAATTAAGTTTTTGAATCTTTTGTATCTATTTGAATACCCACCTAGGACTACTTATAACTTGGCATTTCAAGCAAGCACAATAACACTGCCTGTGTCAGACTCCATTGGTAGTAAATATCTCATTTTAATTTGTGCTACGTAAATATTTGTAAAAACTAAAAATTAAAATAGAGAACATTCTGGCAAATTTACATGAAAATCTTACACTCGTACGTACCTGAACTTAAAAAAAAATAAAAAATAAAAAGAACACTATGGTCTGGTGGGCATTATGAATTTTTCGCATAAAATTTAAATAATTATAGCTTCTTCAATCCAAAGTCTTTGCATCTAGGTGTTTTACGAATAACGGTATATAAGAGCGGTTTAAATTCTCTCTCACGGAAAACTACTGAATGCATTTTGCGTTTATATTAACATAGAAAACTTGTCGTATGGTTGCACGCGTTAGACTTAAAACTAATTCAGAAATCAAAATAAATCACCGTTAATTATCTATACATATAATAAAATTGTAACTAAGCCGAATCTGTACGTTAAAATATTTTTTGGAACATCTTATTGAAATAAACATTATTATCGATACAGAGGCCGAATCTATAGTTTTTAGAATGAAATGAAATTTAGTTTGGTGATAGCTGCTTATCCGGGTCATAACATATAGGATACTTTTTACCGCGGGAAAATAATTCATGTCTGAGAAAAATACAAAAACTGCAAAGTAAGAGAATACTAATATGTAAAACCTATGAATTTGGTTTTTAGTCGTCTGAACGCGGGCGGAGCCGCGGGCAATACTAGTTATAATATGTATATTATGTTTAGAGATAGAGTTCTGAGTAGCTTTCGCGGCGCCCGATACTTGATCAATAAGGCAAAAATGAAACTATGATAAGGAATATGCATGTGATTTAAATAAAGATGAAATATTTTTTTATAATCTTTATTGCTTTTGAATTAAATCTATATCAATATTTTTTTATATCATTTACGAGTATATTTGATTAAGAAAATAATTATTAAAAAGTGCAAATATAGGTGGGAAATTCAAATTAGTTGAAACGCACGCCATCGGTCAGATCGAATATGACGTCAAAGTACTATAACAACAGAGCGATTAGCGATTTTGTCGCTTCAAACTAAAGTGGTTATTTTTCTATGTACGATACTTTGCTCCAAAGTCCACTCTGCTATCGTACTAGGATAAATGAAATGACGAATAAATATTAAAAAAAGTCTTTAAATTATTATAGAGCAAAGATTTTGGGTGCAATCTCGCATATTCATTGAACACCTTGGCGTACAAAAATAGGAGGGCCGAGTGAGTCAATTTTAAATCTACGAGGATACTAAGTAATATAATTAAAAAAACTGAAGTCTGTGCTTTTTTTCAATCAAGCACTACACCTGGTTAAAAAAAAATTAGATACTAGCACCTCCAGAAAAACAAAGACAAATCTATCCCACGGGAACCGTACATTTCTCCAGGATAAAAAGTAGCCTATGTGTTATTCTGGTGTATGAGTTTTGTCATTGTAAAGTTTCATTAAAATTAATTCAATAGTTTTTGCGTAAAAGAGTAACAAACATCCATACATCTATACATCCAGACATACATACATCCTCACAAACTTTCGTATTTATAATATTAGTAGGATCTCATAAGGAGCTCGTCTTATTGAATTTTGGTTTTTACAAATCTTAACATAATACAGTTTTTTCAAACTGTTGACCTTCCTTAAAACGAGTCCATCAAATCGAGTAATACATATTATACGAGTAGGTATGCGATAAGAGTATTCATTCTATAAAAAATATCTTTTAATCCCTGGCATTTATCAAAGTGATTATTTTATTACAAATAATACTTTATCAAAGTAAAATAACTTATAAATGAATTTCCAATCTTATATATATATATATATATATATATATATATATATATATATATATATATATATATATATAATATTATAGATATAAGTATTTTAATATAATTTTTTCTAAACGTTCTATTAGTTTTTATCTAATTTAATGAGTCTAAAACTTATAAAAAATATATACAGATATGCATAAAAAAACACAGGTCAATGAAATGAAATAGAAAATAACATTATTTCGATTAAACTAATACAAGCACTTTTGAATCGTCAATTAGTTCACGTCAATGCCGCTTTCCATAATAATCAGAATATAACTATGTATAGGTAATTATTACATGCTTAGATGTGCAAATTCTTCATGAAATTATACTGCCGTCATAAGAAAGAAGGTTGTAACTAACAATTTCATGTGCGAATCATTTCTAACATGATTACAACTTGCCTTACGGTGAAGGAAAACATCGTGAGGAAACCTGCATGTCTGAGAGAACCTAGCAAGTTTTCAAAAGACATGTGAAGTCCGCCAACTCGCACTTGGCCAGCGTGGTGGACTATGGCCTTATCCCCCTATGGCCCCACCCCCCAAACAGTGGGGCGTTAAAAAGAGCTGAATACAACTGACAGTTTGGTCAAAATGACTTATATCATGGATATTCGGAATCAGCAAAAAAAATGCTACGAGATAAACTTACTCACAAAGCTCTAAGTCTTATGAATGCCGAGATACCATAACTATTTTAATCGTAACTACGTCAAAACTTGTAGTAATTTTGACGTAATAACACAAAACATAAAATATCTTAAAATTAACTCTGACGAAGTTACGACCTTCTTTCTGTCTTATGACGGCAGTGTATGAGACTACCCTCGAGATGTAACCGATCCTAACTATTAAAGTAACACCCGATACAAAAAACTATAAAAAGTAAGGAAATAAAATTTCTCTCTTGGCCTTATAACTTCATTAAAAGTACCTATTAATATTTTGATGATGAGCGCCCGCGCCGCCGCGTCGCGTCACCATGATTTGACAAAATATATAAATAATAGAATATTTAAAGGCCAAAGCTTACGATTTCTGTTTTGTTTCCGTTCATTACTTCCTACATCATTTTAAGTATAAATAGTATATAATTTAATACATATCTTTCTACTCATATAATAAAATTGTTAGTCGAATCTGTACATTAAATATTTTTTTGGAAGATCTTATTGAAATAGTCATTATTATCGATATAGAGGCCGAATCTGTCTGTCTGTGACCGTATCACGAGAAAACTACTGGACAGATATTGATGAAATTGGATATGATAATAGCTGGTTATCCAATTCAACATATAGGATACTTTTTACTGCAGGAAAATATCTCATCTCTGAGAAGTCTATACCAAACGTTAAAACGTAACTAGAGATGAACCCGAGCGGAGCGAGTGTGAGTCGCTCGCTAGTTAAAAATAAATAAGATAAATATTCATATAAAACTTTATAATTTCTTACAACACGTTTAATTCAACAAGGACATTAGCTACAGAACAATTTTATTACTTCCTGGAAAACACATAGTTTTGTTATGTAAGGACGGACTAGCACTGTAATGAATCAATATTTAAATAAGTAAATGTGTTTAAAGTGTCCAACTATTTAAATAAAAGACTGGCAAAACAAATAAAATGAAATCAGTTGTTGCATATACATTTGAGTTACACGAATTATAACAGGCTGACAAAAGTATTAAATATGTTGATTTAAATGTCTATTACACCCCAAACATTAGAGGTAATTTGAGTATTAGTTAGAACCTGGGTGATTGAACTTTGTTCAGAAAAGACACATATATAAATAAATTTAAAAAGCCAAAACCTTATATAAACACAAAATTTGATCCAAGCCATTACTTCCGTTTCTGAGATACATTAAATATAAATTTATACACATACAAGAATTGCTCATTTAATATTATGAGATACTATCAATGATTTAGATCCCCTTTCTAAGATAAGCATAAGCCCGTTATATATATTGAAAACAAAATATAAAAGCTACAATATCTTTAAAATGTGAGTATTAATGTATTATAACCAAATCAGAAAATAAAGAATCATTTGTTGACTACAGACTTCACATATGTAAGTCCCTGCATCATTAATGACCATAATTTATCTTCAAAAGTTAAAAACAATATTTTAAAAACATATTCTTATCATGTAAGTATATGATTCTTAATATCACATTACATGAGCGTAAGTGGGGTGTTATCAGGAAAAATAACAAAATATTGTAGCTCTTACCCTATAGGTACTCCTTATGTAACGGTTGATAACCAAAACATATTTTTTTTAATCAGCAAGACGTAAAAATTATGTAAAAAAAGAGTACATAATTCGTGTATATGTTTTTTGTGTGTATCTAACCTCCTTTATTTTTTATACAACAGCCTTATGACTTATACCTCAAGAGCGGCTTGAAGTAAAAGAAAAAGGTACTCTAACCTTTTTATTTTAAAATAACTATGATCAGCTGCTAACTATGATCATAATCTAGATTAATCTAGATTAAAATAAAACTAGTAGACATGACATTTACAATTACTACCTATTTATTGAGACCTAAATTGAAGTAAGGTCATTCTTCGCATACCTACTAAAGGAAAGTATTTTGATTTCATTCTTTATATAATTTTAGTATGCTACCTGCAGTTCAAAGTCCTATTAGAATTTCTTTTAATCATCATATGTATTTATTCAATAGCTTTAAAAATGTATATAATATGAAATTGAACACATTAGAGAGCTATTATTGACCCAGTTTTATTGAAATATAATTTGATTAATTACTAATAACATTCTTTTTTAACATTTATAGCACAAGAATTTAAAAATTACTGGTGGGTACTTTGGTTTTAATATATGTTACTTGAACTTTACCTCCGCATGTATAATATAATATATGCACATAATAACTAAATGAGAACAACAGTCTACATTATAAGTAGCAAGGTTTATTTTATCATTATTATTGTTTGTTCCTTTGTTTAAATATGAAACTAAATAATATTTTATTTTTATCACTGAAAAAAAAATTTATAAAAATGTATGACCAATACATCATTTCTACATATTTATTCACATCTAGTTTTCTTTCTTAATTAATTATAGAAAATGGAGACTTTTCGAAGCATGTAATGTAAATTTATTTAAACAGCCTCCTGCCTTTTAAATTGTTGTTATTAATGTATTTAAAGCAATAATATATATTATTGTTTGTATATGATATATCAGCACTACATTTTACATTTTAAATTGGAATTAAGGTCACAAGTTTATTATAAAGATATAAAATACATTCTTAAAAACAATAGCGAATGATCTAATTAGGTTGGTAGTAAAAGAATAAAAAAATATTGAAGCCGTTACAAAGTCTACTAAATAAAATACGTACCACTTTTAGGTAAACTTCTAATAACATTTACCGCTGCGTTGAATTTTTCTTCTAGAGACATTTTCGCACAATCACTCAACAAAATAACAAACGCACTTTGAACTTATATTATCATACAACACTTTAAACTATTACTATGGACGACATACTCATTAATTATTTATTAAACTGTTATAGACTTATGGAAACTAATATAAAATTGACAGAAAATTGACAAGCTGGGGAAAAACAACGTCGTCGGTCGCTTTTACGAAAAACGAAGGAGCAGTCGTGGCCTTGTACAAGAAAAAAGAAACGCGGATTGAATAACAAATCAAAAAAATAATACTAGTGTTGTATGATGTCGAGCTTTTACGTGTCAAAAAAATGACGTTTATAAATTACTTGAGATTAGATGATTCTGTTTTTCGTTTAATGGTACTTTTTGTCTAGACATAGATTATGAGTCGTAAAATGATATTGTTAATTGAGAATGAGATTGTGGCTATTTTCTTCAACGCTTCATAAAGTGCACCTTTTTAGACATTGAGATCTTGCAAAACGTTGTTACTGAGAAATTAAGACGTAACAAAGCAATTGAAGGCCCCAAGTTAAATAAAAACATTTATTTAAATGTACATAAATCAAAATAATTCCTTTCCTGTATATGAAACAGTCGGAATGCAATGTGTGTAACGTGTGGATGTGAGGAGTCGATGCTCGATAAATTCTAAAGACCGCATCACTTAATTCATTTACACTACAAGAATATTGCTGGTTGTAATATTGAATGCTACCTGATTTTAAAAGTTGATAATGAAATATATTTAAATAGAGTTTAATTATTTTTTTTAATTACTTGAAATTGTAAATAAATTTTTATAATCTAACTTATACAGATTATAAATGGTTATTATTGTGTTTCTCGATTTTGTATAGGGCAACGATATTTCCTTGTCAAATCGGATAAAATACCGCAGTCTCTTTTCCTTCACAAATTTCCTTTGATTAAGGTAAATAATCCAGAAATGCTTAATAAATCGAGATATATTAGTGATTTTTTAAATATATTTTATGATTACCGGTGTGTGATAATCGTTCTGAGCGAATTATTTCAGTTCTTTAGTATAATAAATGCATACTCCGCGCCCATTTTTGCGGCATTATGTAGAATCAATAAGTTAGATATTATATTCATTTAAGCCTGCATATTTCTTCTACTGTGTCAATAATGTATAAACTATAGTTTTTCTGCAATTTTAACAGTACCTCGAAAGTTGCTGAAACTTGCAAATAAATAAGATTCGTAGTAAAAAATCTTTAAAAATTATAGAAGCATGGTTTTCACAATATTTTTGAATTGTATGTGATGAAAATTAAATTATATTGTCTCTTTAACAATAAATGATAAATATGTATTTTATTACAACATTATAAATTATCAAAACTAATAAATAGTATCATATCAAAACACTAATATATAGTAGTAACCTAAGTTATCGATATGTATATCAAATTACATTTTTTACCTACCCATTATTTTCCCCCATTATCTTTTTAATAATTTAAGATTTTGCATTATTTTGTTTAGAAATAACACTAAAAGTTGAAAATGCCAGAACTGACAGAATTAGACAAGGCTACTGCCTCCATGACTGAAAAGCGCAAGGAAGAAACTGCTTCATCAGACAGTGACTCTGATGACACTATTCCAGAATTGGAAGATGCAGGTACTTAAATTTTGAAGAAACAAATCCATATTTAAAATTAGTGTATTCAGTATCTGCTATTACTATAGATAATGAGACACTTATTATCATACTAGCGACTCATCCTCACTTCATTCGGGTTCTTCCCTAGACGTGTTTTAATGGTTAGTATAGAATAGATAGATTATAATATATATTATATGATATAAAGCCTAAAGCCTTCCTCCATAAACAGGCTATCTAATGCACAAAGAAATTTTTCAAATCGTATTAGTAGTTCCTGAGATTAGTGTGTTCAAAAAAAGAAACTCGCTCTCTCTCTTTATAATATTAGTATAGATTATAATACAATATGGTCAAGCTAATCTGAAGTAGTGCAAAAAAATGAATGAAACCTTTTATGGGCTAATTAATATCTTTGAAGTTTGAAGTTGCTCACTTGATCTGTTTGGTAAGACCCATATGGTACTTACAAATTTGTCAAAATATGTTACTTTGGTTTTGCGACCAATAGCAATACTAATTTCATTTAATTACATTTAGTCACTGTTATTAAAATAATATATTTTACAATGTTACTTTTGTTCTATGTATTAAGTTTCAAACAAAGTTTTATTATTGCTTTTTGAATAAGCCTGAAAAGATGTAACTGTCCGCAAAGTAAACACAATAGTTAAAGAATCGAAATGTTCATATGACTCATGGAACAGGGAAACAGTAAAGTCAAAATAATACTTAGGTAGTAATTATATTTGAAATTTTTATTTTTGAAGTGAAACTTCATTAGAAACATTGTGGTTTGAACTCTATGAAACAAAAATGCGATATGAGAAAGAGACAAACAAATATATCGGATTAAGCCGGTGAGAGTATGAGATAAAATACATTAGACAGGAAAAGAAAAATAATACTGAATAAAATGTTATGTAATATATGTTAAATAGAATGTAAAATAACTTTTAAACTTAGTACAAAAACAACTAAACCTTACAATTATCCTACTCCTGATACTCTATAATATGTTCATCTCATTCTCTCGTAGCTTACTTTTCTGAAGTTTCACTTCTACAGTGTGTGAATTGCACACACATGCACATTTTTATTTTATCATTTACATCATTTTCAGGAGCACCAGGAGCAGGTGGCATCACCAATCCCATTGCTGGAATTGACATTGTGTCTAAAGCCAAACAGTCACGTGGGGAGAAGAAGGCTCGCAAAATCATGAGTAAACTTGGCCTTAAACCTGTAAGTCTCACATTATTTTCTTGTTTACAGTAAAGCTGTGAAAATTGGCTGTTAAAATTGATTTATTATTTGTTTTATATTTATTACTCATATATAGTAAAGAATGTGTAGTGTATGATGCAATTTTAAATCATGATATTTTTGTACATACAAAAATTTTTATTAAATAATAAGCAGCATTTGGTTTTTGTGGCTGCTACTATTAGATAATTTATCAAAAAAATGTCAGAATAATTAAAAAAACAATTAGGTTAACCACATGGTTGTAGCCATTTTGAATTTAAATTTTATCAATTTTTTAATATACTACATCTAATATTAATTCACAGTGTGCTAATTATTAAAAAATTAATATCAAAAAATTTACATTTTTAAAATACAGGTGCAAGGTGTCAACAGGGTTACAATCCGAAAGTCAAAGAACATTCTCTTTGTTATTAACTCTCCAGATGTATATAAGAACCCACACTCGGACACATACATTGTGTTTGGTGAGGCCAAGATTGAGGATCTGTCACAACAAGCCACTATGGCTGCAGCAGAGCGCTTCAAGGCTCCAGAGACGGCAGCAGCTGGTAATGAGACTGCAACTGCTGGCACTGTGAGTGTTATGTATTTTATAAAATTAACCTTTGTTTTTATAAAATTGCTTTTTGTAATATGTAATCTCCATTTTGTCACAGCATTCTTCTTGCTTGTATAATTTATGATTTTATTCTTAGTTGTATTGCTTTTGTGTAAGTATTTATATTTATGTTGACGTTGTTTTAGGAGTGTAAAATTGATTATTTTTCTTTTTATATTTATTCAAAAATGAAGCTATGTACATATCAGTATATATCAATTAAGCAATTTGCCTAACTAAATAATTGACGTTTCCAGACAGTGGCACCTATCGCGGAGGAAGAAGACGAAGAGGGTGTTGACGAAACTGAAGTTGATGAGAAGGATGTGGAGATAGTAATGACCCAAGCCAATGTGTCTCGAGCAAAGGCTGTACGTGCTCTGAAGAATAACCAATCGGATATTGTAAATGCTATAATGGTATGGAATTCTTTGTAATAAAGATTTGTGTTGCCACAAAAGTAAAAGAATTAGAATTATGTAAACTAAAAAACTTTCGTCTATACAGTACTAATAATAAAAAAAACTATTTTTAAAATGTTTGCCTGTCTGTCAGTTATGTTCCGGGTAATCTCTGAAACGGCTGATGCTATAAGGAGTAACTTGGCTAATTTTATTTAAGAAAAAGAAAAATGTTTCTGTACAAAAAAAGATTAAAACTCATGAAATTTTGAACAAAATTGTACCCTAGGCATGCACTTGAGCAAAGCAAGAGCGAGTTGCTGTGAGTAATGATAATGACATATTTAAAATACTATTCTTTCTCTTTGCAGGAGCTGACAATGTAGAAGTAGTCACAAGTGTTATTTTATGTTCCTAGCTTTAAGACGATTAAACAGACATGTATGTTGACATCAGTATATATCAAAATCCAAAATCAATCTCACCGTTGGATGGTTTCAAGGACACTGGGATTGTATATAGAATTATTTACTCCAATAAAATATGACTGGTCACTATGTTTTTTTTTTCACAAGATAGCAACCTAAACCCTGATAATTTTTTTTTTGGTTGTATTATAACGTGTATTCCCGTGGGAATGAAATAATCTCCCACAGTAAAAAGTCGCTCTCCAGCCCTTCAACCATTTTATTACCAGTTAGAACTAAATTAGTTATAGGAATGTATTAATTTATTAGACATAGGTATGAAAAAAATATGTCTTAATTTTAATGTAAATGAAATGAAACTATTCAAATAGACTTATTACAAAAGCACTCTTGAATCGTCAATTTAGAATTTAGAGCGTGAGTGTAGTCAGTCGGTGAAGAAGCTACCATCGGCTCGGGAAAGAGTTGAGCCCAAGAGAAACTCAACTGTTGCTGTTTTAAATATAGAAGTTATTACAGATGGCATGCATATA
The DNA here is from genome assembly GCA_921882275.1 of Brenthis ino. Classification (NCBI taxonomy): domain Eukaryota; kingdom Metazoa; phylum Arthropoda; class Insecta; order Lepidoptera; family Nymphalidae; genus Brenthis; species Brenthis ino. Next base: position 22,896,618 of record OV170231.1, read on the forward strand.
AATCAATATACATTAATTCCACATATACCCATTAACAAGTAACTAGAACAGTATTCATAAAATAATAATATGTATTCTAAATTTTATCTTAAAATTTTTGAAAAGGTAAATCTAGGACAGTTTGTGGAATCTTATTATTTAGGCCCATGAAGGTTTTATTCACCTTTTGGAGTTCAAATCTAGGCGTAACAAGCTTATTTCTGTTCCTAGTGTTTATTGTGCGTCTATCACTATTTTTAATAAGCGAGGAAATAACATATTACACAGTAGGTATATATTGTGATGAAACCGTAAGAATATTTTTTTTTAAAACATATTGCAGGGAATCACGAGCTCTTAGATCATAAATTAAATAGCCCGTACTGCTCTCTTTTGAAGAATATAGAATTAATTTTCACGGCACTGCCCCAAAGAAGTATTCCCTATGACATATGGGTAAATTAAAAAGTAAAAAAACTGACATGTAATTCGCCATTTTGTGGCGGCTGCCATCTTGACCATTTTCATCAAACATAGCTAATAACACTTCTGAGTTCCGACTAATTCACCTTTCAAGCAAAAAAAACAATAAATCGGTTCATCCGTTCGGGAGCTACGATGCCACACACAGACACGTCAAACTTATAACACCCCGTCGTTTTTGCGTCGGGGGTTAAAAATAACTAAAATATACAAGTAGGGCAGTGTTAATATCCGTTAGATTTCTAACTGCAAAGGTGCCGGAGCTGAGTTTACCTGCAAGTGTTGAGAGGAGTTCCACTGGAGCTTAGAATTTAATGTCTTACTCAAAAATACTGCTGATTCAGCTATTTCCAATGTTTCATTATTCGAGATTAGACTAAAATTTTGATTTTTTACGTTAGGCAATATAAATTCGACACATTTTGTTTTTTCTACCATTTAATACTAGGTTATTTAATTCAAACCAGCAAAGTATTATGCGACCATGCATTGTTTACTTCGTCATAATTTGGTTTATTTAGGTCAACTTTAAAATTAAGGAGGTATTACCAGCAAAGAGTACAATATCACATAATTTCTTTACGTAGGAAGTTAAGAGGCCTAAATACATTATGACCGTGATTTTTCAATTTAATTCCCATCTTTGGCGTTCTTATTCATAGAAACTTAAACTCTCCGACAATTTTGACTTATTGTGTGGTGGACAATAGTCATTAATATAGTTCATAGCGGCCTCGCTATTCACAAATTTTCATTATTAATTGAAATAAAGCCGAATTCCGAAGCAAGTTTTTAATAAAATTCGCGACGGCAGTTTTTCAAGCTCATGGATTGAAATACTGTACTAAGCAAACGAAATGAAACATATATGTATAATAATATCTCGCTTATAGTGGTTGACGTTATAGCGGCCTCAGAATTTGAAAATATGTATTGGATTTCTACAATAAAGCTTTTTCAAAGTATTAAAAACGTTCAGATATATCCTTATAACATTATTATGGTGACACGTTTGGCTCAGTTTGTAGTGACTCTACTTACTGTGCCAGCGGTCGCGGGTTCGAGTCCCGCTGGGTGCATTCATTTGTGTGATGAGCACGAATTGTACTTCAGTCATGGGTGTGGAACTAGATGGTGCTGTTAATGTCCCAAAATTAATATTATTAAGTAAAGTTTATACCAGAATATACGTCAGTTCAAAAGAAACGTAATCACATACTTTTTTTTTAAATAATTTATTATAAAAACTTTACATTAAAGTAATTACAACTACAGAAAATGCTAGAAACAGCGATGAATCATTAGTATATATTAAGACTAAAAGGGCCAAGAATAGATTCTTGTGGAACACTCGTTTTTAAAAGAAATCCAGATGATTTACATTATATCAACCTTCTGAATTCTCTGATTGAGGTAGGAAGAAACAAAATCAAGCGCAGCACATGAAGGCCATAGTGATTCGCAAAATATACCAATAGTATTCTGCGATTTCTCCCATGCATCGTAGATGTGCCTAAGAAGCGCAGCATCCGCATCAGTAGTCGATTTACCTTTGATGAATCCATATTGTACACTAAGCATAATATTGTTATAATAAAAGAAAGTACTTCATTGTTTTAAAACTGGTTTTTCTAATATTTTGCTTAATGCAGGTAATATTACAATGGGTTGATAATTTACAGGTTCAACTTTATCACTACTTTTAGTCAAAGGTACTACTTTAGTATGTTTCATTAAATCGAGGAATGTACCACTATCTACACATTTATTAAAAATAAAGGCTTAACATTGAGCAATATTTATTATAATATAACTTTGATTAGTAATTTTCTGCATAAATTTCATGCTAAAGATTCTTTATCCATATTTTCGGTCACAACATAGTTTGGTTCATTAATCTTCAAGCTTACACACACGCACGTTTAATGTACAAATCGATCTATATCTATAAATATAAAAAAAATCTAACAGAGTTAAATCTCAAGTCAGTCAATACAAGCAATAGTAAAAAAGCAATTATAAACATTGAAAATCAAGATTACTTCGATTATAATTTCTATTTTATTTCTTATTTCTACAAATTTGTAGCCTATGATTATCTAAATACAAATTCGAACTTACGCAATCCACAAAATTATTTTTTAAACAAAACAACCGAGAATGAATGATGGAAAAAAAACTATTACCATTAGGAGTGAGTATAAAATTATTGTTTTAAGGTAGATATGAAACTCAATAAATAAAATAATTTTGTGTCTAAATATATATAAATAAATTAGTATTAAATAAAAAATATCGGATGATCGGTCTCGTGTGTACTAGACTTAATATTTAAAAACAACAACATTACAAACACAGATTCTTAATAGCGAAAGTTAACACTGTCAAATATAATCTGTATTCTCAATTCTGTGATCCGTTCGTTCTTTAATCTGTGGGTCCGTTTGTTTTCTCCAATCTTGATTCTTGGGGAAATGAAAATTTTATTTTATCAATCTATTTTAATCCTGAATTCGTGTTGTTAAAATATTGTGAAAAATGTCCATGTTTCCAGGAACAGTGGCCTTTGATGAATTTGGTCGACCATTTATTATATTAAGGGACCAAGAAAACCAAAAACGGTTAACCGGTATCGATGCGCTGAAGGTAATTAATTCGTTTATTTTTTATCACAGAAAAGGGTAACATATTAATATATTGTATATAAACTAACTCTTTCCATTTAAATTAATATTGTTCCTTATTGTTGAGAAAATTATAAGAACAACCTACGAAGGAGTTCACGTATCTATTTTATTATTTATGTGAAAAAAAATCAGAAAAGTGCTATTTTCTTTAACTATATCAATTATTTTTGCCATGAATTGTAGGAAAATGAACAAAAATAATGAAAAAGATGTATATTTTTAGAGAAAATAGCAGTCAAAATGTCATATGTTGAGTCACATGATGATCAATCTGTAATATATTTTGTCTTTTGTCTCCAAACTATTAGATAAACTACTTTTTTATTTTATTGACACATAATAAAACTTAAAAATAAGATGTTTTTAAAATATTCGTAATCAGGTTCATGTGTGTAAAGCAAAATTTGAGAGTAGCATTTTTTGCTTTACTATGGATAGGTATGTAAAAAATTAAATATATTTACCTTTAATGGACACATATGATAACGAAATAACACTTCTAGTATTTCTGATTAACAAATGTAACAAAACAATGTAACCATGAGTCTGATGCCTAAAAGTTGAGGTTATATTTATCAAAGTTTGATATTTTTATTTCTGAAAGTCTTTATTTCCTAAGCTTGAAACTTTGTGATTGATCAAGGTAATAAGTACCTACCTTGCACAAAAAAAATTAAAAGTCAATCTGAATGTCTGTGTCTGAGGTGTTCCATTTATTTGTCATGTAATTTTTATTTTAAAAACAAATAACTATTACATGACATTTATATAAGACTGAACAAACAAATCTTTACAGTCTCACATTCAAGCCGCAAGGCAAATTGCGAGCATTCTCCGCACATCTCTTGGTCCAAGGGGCTTGGACAAGATGATGGTGTCATCAGATGGTGAAGTGACAGTCACTAATGATGGTGCCACTATCTTGAAATTAATGGATGTAGAGCACCAAATTGGTAAACTTATGGTACAGCTTGCTCAGAGTCAAGATGATGAAATTGGTGATGGAACAACAGGCGTTGTAGTTTTGGCTGGTAAGTTTATTTAATTCCCTACTTTTCACACAAAAAGGATGAGTTGCTAAATTTCTAAAGTTTAGAAAAATATATACTTAAAATTTTAGTAATTAAATGCTTAAAAACTTTTCTGTCTAAACCATAGTAAATATTTGAATCTATACTTATATTGATGCACGCATTTATAACATTTAAATATATAATATTTGTAGCAAAATGTTTCTTTATTTAGGTGCACTGTTGGAACAAGCATCCAACCTAATAGACAAAGGTATCCATCCAATTCGTATTGCCGATGGTTTTGAAATTGCCGCAGCAACAGCTTTAGCTCATTTAGACAGCATAAGCGAAGCTTTCCCAGTTAACAAAGGTACAAGGGAACATCTGATTAAAGTTGCCATGACTACGCTCGGAAGCAAGGTTGTGGTGAAGTGTCACAGACTGATGGCAGAGATAGCTGTTGATGTATGTATATCATTTATGCAAAAAAAAAACCTTTTACCTTTTTTGATAATAAATTTAAAAATAGTGCCTGTAAGATTACAAATCTTACCGACCTATCCAATCTCCTTTATGTCTTCTCCTTTCTATGTGACATTGGCAAAGTACTCTGAAAGATGGTGTCATAGACAAACAAGTACAATAAAATTTAATTGAATTGAAGAAATTCTTAATTGAAATTTAAATAAATAAAAATGAATAGCTAAATGTGCTAAGCACAAAACTCGAACTACTTCAGCTATTTTTTTTTTATTCAAATATTTGCTTAAGTCCAAGGAAGGTATAAGAACCTTCCATGGACTGGAAGAGAGAAATTGGAAAAAAACCTGGATAAATGTAAAAACATTTTTCTAATTGAGCTTAGTGCTTGCACATTTGATTTGACAGAACAAGGTCTGTCGGGTCAGGTAGTAATAAATAAAAATATATAAAATTAGGCTATAAATTAAATTGTTCATTTAATGTACCTTGCCATTAATATTACTATAACAAAAAATAAAATGTTTTGTTCATAAGATTATTTCTCTCTTATATGGATACCTATGATGATTCACATTAACACATGTAGTGTTTTGATTTATAATGAAATTGTCCTTGGCTGTGTCTGAGGTATTCCATATGCTTATTATAATATTTTCATTTTATATTTCTGATTGTTGTAGATATATATAGATATGTGTTAAAAGCAATAAATAAAAATGTTTTTTTTTTTTTATTAAGAATGGATTATTGTGTTTATTCATTTACGTAAGTAAATATATACAACTTAAATCATCTGTTTTAGGCAATCCTCTCCGTAGCTGATCTTGAAAAGCGTGATGTGAATTTCGAACTGATCAAAGTAGAGGGTAAGGTTGGAGGTCGTATGGAGGACTCCATGTTGGTTCGTGGTGTTGTCATCGACAAGACCATGAGTCACCCTCAAATGCCCAAAGTTTTGAAGGTTTGTTGACTTTTGATTGTTTCATTTCAGTAATAAATATATGGGTATTTGTTGTTTTTAATTAAATTCTCTTATAGATTACATATAACTTTTAAAATTAAGTAAAACTATTTTTTTTTTTGTTTAATTTATTTTTGTTTTAAATACTTTATGGCAAATATGATTATGACAGACACTATGGATTTTGATGTTGCAAAAGTTATTACAGATGGTCTCTATACATAATTTAAAAAAATATATAGAATCATTTGTTAGAAAAGAGGAGTGGTGACACCTAATTATCATGATTAAAATTTAAATAAATATGATTATGTAGTGTTAAAATTATTCTTGCTGTTTTTTCTGATAGGACGTGAAACTGGCAATCCTCACCTGCCCGTTTGAACCACCAAAGCCCAAGACCAAGCATAAGCTCCAAGTTGGATCCGTTGAGGAGTACCGTGACCTGAGGAAGTATGAACAGGAGAAGTTCTTGGAGATGGTCAAGAGAGTAAAGGTTTGTATCATTGATTAGATATTGCTGTTATTTTCAACCGACTGCTTTTTTTGGTTCTTAACTTGCAGTAATTTTTTTTTAATTACCTAATTAAAAAAAATACAGCCGAGTAGAAAGATAGGTAATGAAAATTTAACCTAATTCTAATTGTCACACTGACTTGAAACTTTGCAAGTGTGTCTATTTCCGTTGATAGTGCAGTGTTTCGGTATCGTCGACCTGATCTGATGGTGAGGCCAGAAGGTGGATAGGTGGAACTCTTCAACAGCTAATAGTAGATGCCTTGAGTTTGGGCTTATTTTGTCTGATTTGACAAGACCAATATGTTAGAATTGATTTTAGAGACAATTTTTTTTAGTGTTACAAATAAAAGTGAATTATAGTGTGCCATCAAACTAACTTAAAGGGCTTAAGCGAATATTTTATATATAAAAATTGGCATCAAAACTAACTTAAAGGCTCAAGCGAATGTTTTATTAAAATATTCTCTTCTTACTTTGCTACTACTATGTCTACACTAAAAATAGAAAAATAAAAGTTAAAAAAATATATAAAAACCGGCTTCAAACAAAATCACTAAACAGTAAAAAATAACTGATTGAGAGTTTTCATTTACTATACATACCTAATCAAATATTTGCGAATTTCGTGCCAGTGGATACAAATGAAAGTCGACTTCGAAAGTATCTGATTATGTATCTATAATAAATGAAAACTACCAATCATTCCTACGCGTTTGGTCTCTAGAACGACACATACATACATTGACTGATAAACACATTACACTCCTTCGCGTTGCGCAGTCGGGTAAAAAGTAATTTTGGATAAAAACTTGCTTAACATAACATCAAATGTCTAATTGGCAAAAACCAGAAAGATGTAAATAAAAAAGTATGTTATAAAAATAAAAAATCTGACTGCATAAAAACTAACTAAAAAGGTGAAAACAAGTAGTAGAAGGAATATAGTAATATGCTGACATACATACGTATGTAATATGTATGTATGTATGTACATCATGTACGGAGACATATATATTATGTATGTACATCTCGCGGCAAAGATGAAACGTGTTTGTCTCCGACTGCATAATCTTATACTAATATTATAAAGAGTAATGTTTGTGAGTTTGTGACGTTGTAGGAGGTAATCTCTGGATCTACTGAACCGATTTATATGAAATTTTCTAAGACAGTTTGAGACCATGGAAAGGCCATAAGGGTACTTTTTAACCCAGAAATAATCCCTTAAGAGCGTGAAAATTGGGGATAAAAGTTTGTATGGAGAATCAAGCTAGAGTCGAACCCGAGCGAAGCTAGGGTGAGTCGCTAGTACTAGATATATACCTTCGTTAACTTCTTTTCATCTCTTTAGTTAGCATCTATGAAGTCGGGTTTTTTAAAATTTAATTTGATTGTTAAGTTTAATTTGATTATTGTTGTTATTGATCTTGTTTTTTTATTTGTATAAGTTTCTGAATAAAAGTATATATATTTTTGTATTTTATAGTAATTTTAAGCATTTTAACACTGTTTTAATATTATATAGCGAATGTGTTTTCCTGTAATAGGGAATATGCGTGTGATTTAAATAAAGATGAAATATGTTTTTTTATAGTAGTCGCCAGTTCTTATCAGGTCTGAGGCTTCTTCTTTCCGAACTGGTAGTAGACTTATGACGTTCAGTAAAAAATTGAAATAATTTAATGCTGAATAAAATATTTTGATTTGATATAATCTTTATTGCTTTTGAATTAAGCCTGTGTTAATATTTTTTAATATTATTTGTTTTTGATTAAGGAAATAATTATTAAAAAGTGTAAATATAGGTGGAAAATTTTAAGTAGTTCAACGCAATGCTATTGGTAAGACCATAAATACCATATATATAGACCATAAATTTATAGCCTACAGGGCAATTTGATGTACATTTATTATATTTTGATTGGACGAATCAAAATTACTAAATTTTGAAGAAAATCGAAAAAACTAAATAAATAAATATTGGTCGTTGTGATTTCTCTCTCTCTCGATAAAACGGAAATGCGACACGAAAAAGAGACAAACACATTAATATATAGTATTAAGCCGTCGAGCGAATGAGATAGAATACATTGCCATGTTGCCATGGTACCGGTTTTTATTGTCTGACAAATATATATATTCTTTCCGTATTTATAATATTCTATAAATATATGATTGTAATATGCCTTATTTAATTATTGATTTGTTTTAATTTAATCTAAATATCGCAAGATATTTGCCAAAGAAGTTGTACTTCAACCCCGCGTAAAGGTTATATGCACCCATTTTGTTTTAATAGAATCTTAAAATGGTAAATTTGGCTTTTTCAATCAATTTTGTCACATTCCTTGGCATATTGAGCTACTTCAAGAATAAATTTCAAATTTTATCTTTGTTTATATTTAAGTAGAAACTTAGAAAGATATTTTTTTTTAGGATGCCGGAGCGACTCTTGCTATATGTCAATGGGGCTTTGACGATGAAGCCAACCATCTCCTTCTCGCTCAGCAGCTCCCAGCTGTCCGTTGGGTGGGTGGTCCTGAGATGGAGTTGATCGCCATTGCCACTGGTGGCAGGATAGTTCCTCGCTTTGAGGAACTGACTCCGGACAAGCTTGGGTCTTGTGGACTGGTTAGGGAATTGAGTGAGTTTTGGTTGATCTCTTATTAAATTGTAAAATTATCTACACATTATGTCTTGTTGGGTTCAAATCCCAGGTCAAGCATATTAGTTTTTTTTGACAAAAAAATCTTAGTAACAGCCAGGAGTTGGGAAGTAGGTGGTATTTCTCTAAATCATATACAGAACCTACTAGAAAAACACATTTTTTTTATTTTTCTCTGTTTGTTTCGGCTAATCTCCGAACCGTTCTAGCTCTGGACTGATTTTGACAGGACTTTCACTGGCATATAGCTGACGTTATAAGGAGTAACTTGGCTACTATAATTTTAGAAAAAGAATTAGGGTTCTGTTCAAAAAAAATCAAGACTTACTTAGACTAAGGACACACCCGAACGAAGCCAGGGTACTAAATGTACCTTGAGCGAAGCAAGAGTAAGTCGCTAGTATATGAAGTTATAATTAAATAACGTTTATTTTGTACAGCATTCGGCACATCCAAAGATGAGATGCTGGTTATCGAGGAGTGTTCCAATTCGCGCGCCGTCACCGTGCTGGTGCGTGGTGGCAACCGCATGATAGTGGAGGAGGCCAAGCGCTCCGTGCACGACGCACTCTGCATCGTCCGCAGTCTGGTGCAGGTGGGTGTGGGTTCTGGTCGGCGTAACTGGGCTGGTGGGTTTTGTACTATCCACTTGTAGCTTCTGGAAACACTTTGTTTTCCTCTGATGTCACAATAAGGCTGGAGCCACACTATAGTGTCCATCGCGTTTCGCTCTCGGTCCGATATCGGTCTATTCATCGAATATAGTCCAAGCGCTAAGTCCACGACGCACTCTGCATCGTCCGCAGTCTGGTGCAGGTGGGCGTGGGTTCTGCCTTCTGGTCTGGGTAACTGGGCTGGTGGGGTTTGTACTATCCACTTCTAGCTTTTCTATGTACAGACATTCGACCTCTACAGTTTTATTATATATATAGATTATATTTTATGTTTCTGCTATTTTCCAAAACGGCTGGATCTATTTCGACGGGTCTTTTACTGGCAGATAGCTGATGTTATAAGGTGTTTGGGTACTTTTATTTAAGAAACAGTATTAGGGTTCTATGCAAAAAAAATTCAAACCCATGGAGAACAAAATCAGCATACCTAAGTCGCTAGTTTAATATAATATCCATATGACAGGATTCCCGAGTGGTCTACGGTGGTGGTGCTGCAGAAGTGTCCTGCTCCTTGGCAGTGGCCAAGTCTGCAGACAAGTTGTCATCCCTCGATCAGTACTCGTACAGAGCGTTCGCTGATGCACTGGAAGCTGTGCCCATGGCCCTGGCTGAGAACAGGTGGGTTTTGTGAAGGAATAAATTATAAATATATATTATATTATTTAAAATTAACAAATATTGTAATATATAATGCATTGTTGGTGCTATCATTTTGTTATTTTGTGTGTAGGCTGTCTGTCCAAATATTTAATGCCTTGAGACATCTTAAACCTTATTTTCGCGACCATGATTGCTGTAAAGCATTCGATCGCTCGTATAAACACACTTGGAATTTTTTAAATTATGTTTTTTTTTTCTTTTAAAAAAATCTGTAGGTTTTGTTTATAATTATGTCATATTTACTGACTTTAAGATCATCCTGTAATGAATGTTTTCTATACAAAATAATATCGATGTTTCACATCTGTAAGGCGCCACGCGACGGCTTTTTTTTTTAATTGTATTTTTTTTTTCAGTGGTCTGTCACCCATCGACACATTATCAGAAGTGAAGGCGCGACAAGCTGCAGAGAATAATAGCAATTTGGGTGTTGATTGTATGGGAAATGGTAAATATGTTGTTCTGTAATAGCAATAGCCAAAGAGTTTTTTCTATAGTTTTAGCTCGAGCAAAGCAGGCTTCTGTTAATCTTATATAAAATATTATAAATGGGAAAGTGTGTTTGTTTGTCTGTCCTTCTCTCACGTCGAAACGGAGTGACGGATTGGCGTGATTTTTTTCTGTGGCGATAGTAGGAGGGCTGGAGAGTGACGTAGGCTACTTTTTACCGCGAGAGATTATCTAATTCCCACGGGAAAACACGTTATAATACAATCGAAAAAAATATTTATGATCAGAATTACTTGCAACTTAGTATAAATGCTCTTCAATACAATTAAATAAATACGTGTTTTAGCATTTTTCAAAATTCATCCTATAAGGGGGTAAAAATGGGGGATGAAAGTGCCGCGGGTCAGCTAGTCTTATATAAATTCACACTACTTTTAATTTCCAGGTTCCAATGACATGAAAGCAATGAATGTCATCGAGTCCCTCCACTCAAAGAAGCAGCAGATTGCACTCGCAACACAACTCGTCAAGATGATACTTAAAATAGACGATGTGCGTTCACCGGCTGATTCTATGTAAATGAACATGTTTCATTTAAACTAAATACTTGTATGGTTATTATTAATTTTTATGTAATAATTAAATGTATGTATTCATTGGTAGGCATCAATCTATGTTATCTCACTGTATTGTAGCAATAATGTCTTGAATTAAATATATTAATAGATTGCTTCCCTGTACAAATTTTCACCCCCCATTTTCAATCCGTTAAGGGATGATTTCCGGGATAAAAACTATGTCCTTCCCAGTGTCTCGAATTAACTTCTTTACCAAATTTCATTTAAATCAGTTCAGTAGTTTTGGAGCCTATTTGATACAAACCAAAAAAAAGAAATTTTTCCAAGATAAATAATAACTTATCAGTACATTATTGTACTTGATATTTGCATCAAATACAAAACCATACATTACGAAACGTCAAATACACAAGTGTCACCTATACAGATAAATAAATTTGTAATGTCAAAATGACATAAAAAGCACACATTCTTTTTTTTTTAAATTAAAACTAACCCAAGTTGCTCCTTATAACATTAGCTATCTTAAAGTAAAAATCCAGTCAAAATCAATCTAGCCGTTTCGGAGATTAGCCGGAACAAACTGACAGACAAAACATTTAAAAATTGCTTTTTATTTGTATAGATTATTATTAATCCACAATTTTGTAAAAAATTAATATCATAACTGCTAAAGGTAATCAAATTGATTATAATATATTTAATTATTGCATATTATTATATTTAATTTTTTTAATACATTAAATATTTCACAGTACTCTTAGATGATAAAATAATATTTTAATTTAATGTTGGTAAGCTTTTTGTTCACTGTTGAGAGTGACGCTTTCGCTCTTTTGATTTCCAAATTGTCTTATATATTAGGGTTTATGACAGTATTCTGTGTAACATAACATACCCAACTAACACGTCCAGGTCAATTTCTAAGAAATTAATTAAATTTTTAAGAAATCTATTGTTAACTGACACGCCGGTATGTCCGCGGTCGTGGAGGGATAATTCATCTGTTATTTTATATAATTAAAGTAATAATATATCCTCACCACTTGTCTTACGGTGAAGGAAAACATGGTGAGGAAATCTGCATGTCTGAGAGAACCTAGCAAGTTTTTGAGAGACAGAAGTATCAGTCAGCAGGGCTGACAGTCGAGACCACTGCCGCCAGTAGAGCCACACTTATTTTATACCGCTGGGCCACACAAATTATACCAAATCAAATTTTATTATACAGATTAACAAAACTGTTGAGAATTTGTGACGAATAAAAAACGACATTAAAAATATGTAATAACTTAAAAATGGAAATTGAAGTATACATAAAATAACCATATGTTACAATTTTCGTATCCAATTATACGACTTGGCAGCCCTGATGCTCAGTCCGCCACTTGGCCAGCGTGGTGGAGTATAACCTGATCCCCCTCGTATTCAAGGGAGGCCCACGCCCAGCAGTGGGACGTTAAAAAGGGCTGACAACATGTCCTCAACGGTTTCGGCCATGCAGTATATATTATTGTCCCATTTTTACATAATATAATTTAGTTTTAATCTTATCTTACCGACCATTCGCTGTGGTGTCTTCTCCAATCTATATTCAAATTTCTGATCCAACTGGCACATTTTGAGGCCTTAAATAATTTGAAAAAGTAAAGAAAAAAAATGTGTGCATGTAATGTTTGAAGTAAAACTTATTTGTCGCTGTTACAGATACCGTAATTAAATTAACAAATCAAAATATAAATATAATAATTGTTTTTATAAATGATTATTATTATTATCTAAATATATATAATTCTTCTGTACGTGTGTTTGTCACCTTACTCCTAAAGGCCTGGACCGATTTGGATGAAATTTTGTGTGTATATTTCAATGGGCTCCTGGATGGTTTGAAAACACACAATTGGACCCGGTAGGTGGCGCTGCTGTCGGTGTGTCAGTGTTTGTTTTTTAGTAGTTTGAACGCGGGTGAAGCCGCGGATTCTGCTAGTAATTATATATATATATATACATACACATACAGAAAGCATGTAAAAACAAGCAAAGTCGTGGCGAGCTTTGAGTATGTTACGTTATAATAACACATTTACATTTAAATATACATTTCTTTGTGAATTGTATGTTGATGAATGCTTTGGTGCACTAATAAATTAATTTAGCTATGTTCATTGTTTTATTTTCCTACTTCTAAAAATGTGTGTAAAATAAGAAAAAAAATGTCAGATATCAAAAAAATGTTTGGGTGGAATAATCTATACATATAATAAAATTCTGAGCCGAATCTGTACATTAAATTTTTTTTGGAATATCTTATTAAAATAGACATTATTTTCGATACCGAGGCCGAATCAATAGTTTTTAGAATTTTTGTCTGTCTGTCTGTTACCGCATCACGGAAAAAACATTGGAGGGTTTTGATGAAATTTGGTATGGTGATAGCTGGTTATCCGGGTCAACATATAGGATACTTTTTACCGCGGGAAAATATATCATCTCTGAGAAATCTATACTAAACGTTAAAAATGTATATTATAAACTTTAAATAAAATTCATATCTTAAAATAATAATGATTTTATTTTATCGCCCGATCTCCTTCAGGTCTTCTCCATTCTAAGTGACATTAGCAAACTAACCTGAAATCAACTGGCGCGCTTTGAAGCCAAGAAACAAACAAGAAAATTGAATTATTTTATTATGTAATAACAATAATGACCTACTGGCCACGGCGGCCAATCTCACTGAGACTAACCAGCGTGAGAGATATTGTATAGTATAGTGCCGACACAACGCGCACTCTCTGTTCCTGTCACTCTCACACTGCGTCGGGACGACACTCGACACTCGCGGTGAGACCAATATAAGGCACTGGGGTGAAACACTGCCAACTTCCCAACTCCAGGCTGTTACTGAGGCTTACTATGCAGAAAGACTCAATAACTAAACTTGGCCCGACCCGGGACTAGAACCCGGGTACTCTAGATGAGCAGCTGTACATGCTAGCCATTACACCACCGAGGCAATTATTTATTTACTAGCGGCTTACCCCCGCTTCACTCGGGTTCGCCCTAAAACATTAATTGATCTATCCCACGGTAACCGTTCATTTTTCCGGGATAAAAAATAACCTGTTGTTTAACCGGCAATATAAGGTATCAGAATGTTAAATTTACTAAATTAGGTGCATAAGTTGTTGTGTACAAAGTGTATAAGATACTATAGTACTTTAACTATCCCACGGGAACTCTTTAATTTTCCGGGATGAAAAGTATCTAAGCTGTTGACCGGGGATATAAGGTACCACCATGCAAAATTTCATTTAAATCGGTCCTACAGTTTCGGAGCTTAGTCCGTACAAACAGGTAGAGAAACAAAAGATTTGAAAAAAATCTGGGCTTGTTCTATTTGTCTTCTTACATCCCTGAGTCGGTTTTTAGCATATTTTTTCTATGTACAGACATTCGACCTCTACAGTTTTATTATAGTATAGATTATGTAATAATGATATGAAGCTTGTTAGTATTACATTTATTTAAATACACCACAAACAGACAGTTTTATTAGGAAAATATTTGTTACAAATCTTAAACTTTTAATTCACCTTATAGCCTAACATAAATTGAAACATAACCTCATCCTTTGAGTCGGTTAAATCTTTGCACTTCCATTCAATTTTAATTATTCTTGTGTTGCCATTACAATACCTTACTTATCTAACATAACATTTACAAATCTAATATATAAAAATCTCGTGTCACGATGTTTGTGGTCGCGCTCCTCCGAAACGGCTCGACAGATTTAAATGATATTTTTTTTGTATATTCGGTAACTATGAGAATAGGTTGTAAAGTATTTTTCACTCTCCTACCCTCACCCCAATTTTCTAATCTTTGTATGAACATTACAAAAACATATCGACGAACCCGTCGCTGTGTAACATAAAGCCAAAGTGTTCTTTTTGTAGATTGAACGCGAGTTCTGCTAGTAAAAAAAAATTTTTTAAGGAGGATAGTGAAATCATAAACTATATGTAAAACCAAATAAATGGAAGCAATCAATGCAAGTATTGCTGTCGTATCTATTTGTATATGTCATTGCTATTTTGTCAAAGAAGACTTTGAGTGTGCCAACGAGACTTTAGATGCCATCTTAAACAATGTATTATCTATTTCCAATATTTATCAAGAATTTACCGAGCAAAGGATCTACTCCGAAGACTTCTTGCTCGCTTCCACCATTATATATCAAATCTTTCAAAAGCCAAGGACTTTCCTTCTTCTTCATATTCCTCTTTTGTCATACAAAATGAATAAAAATCTGGATCTCTAAATATCTTTTTACCACCTTCCCATGCATATGTTATAGGGTTTTCCCCTAAAGTTACATTCACATCAAAATGATCTAAAGCAAACGATCTCACTTCACTGTAAACTCTATCTCTAAAATTAGGGAACAGAGTGTTGCCACCAAATAAAACTATATTCTCCAATAAACTCTCCTTATTTTCTTCTGGACATGAATTTATAGAATGAATTATCGCCTCCGAAATCCCCATTTGTGGTATCCCTACATCTGATGGTTTAAATAATAACTCGGGTATGGAAAATCTTTCATTGTTTAGTCGTAAAGTCTGTTGCTCTAGGTCCTCATCCGGTTTGACAATGTCTCGGAGATAGCCTCTACGTAGTGTTGTATAGTCTGGCAATACATAGTCTTTGATAATTGTGTTTGCTGAACCTAGAATAAATGAAATGGATATTTTAATTAAAACATGAAACTTACAATAGCAAAGATTTTCAATTCTAACAATTGAGTATACAAGTTTAATATTTTAATATGGTTTCCAAATATAAAGTATTTACAGTTGCTTATGATCATGGTCACAGGAAGGAAGTGCACTTGTGACCCCCTGCCATGAAGAAAAATATATAGAAAAAGTTAAATAAATAAAATTATATTATGGTATGGTATGTCCGGGCTATTTTACGCAACTCGATGTTATTTTAATAAAATCAGATAATAAAAAGCAGATGCACTCCCCTGGAAATAATTCTGCTGCCATGCATATGATACATTAATAGCTACCTTGATCATGTAGTAACATTAAAAAAAACTATATAGATTACCTTTTTTCTTAGCTATCTCCATATCACCCTTAAAGTCTTGAGATACAAAGCAAGAGTCTTCTTTAACTTGATTTATTACATAACTTTCCTCCATCACATTCAGTTGCCGATAGGAGAGGATTTCTTTTAAATGATTTGTTAAGACTTTGCCACCAACATCAATTCTTCTTATACCTTCTTTATACTTCTTACCTTTTATATATGGTACTATGTAAGTATAACTGTACCCAGAATCAACAACAACTGTGGATTCATTGTTGTGGGTTTTTCTATAGTTATATTCTGCTAAATCTGAAGCGTTTATACGTAATAATGACTGACATTCGTACTCTTCAAAGAAAATCTCTGTCATAGCTTCTTGTATTGAAGAAAAGTTAAAAATAGGCTCAGTTATTATTAGTGGTGTTTCACTAAAATTTACAGGACAACATTCCTTACTAAATATGTAATCCCAAATCGTTTTTTGTGTGTCCCAGTTGATCAGAAAGCCTTTTTGAAATGGTAGAATGTAAAACAGACCCGAAGCATCCCGACATTCTTCAATTTGAGCTCCAACGAATGGCCGTCGTCTCTCCGATTTAGCTTTCATTATACAATTCGGCACTATCTTTGGCACCATTGTGGAAAAGCCAACTTTAGCAGTATATGCTCCATTGTCAAGAATATAGCACGAAGTTTCACTCATCGTTACCGGTGTAAACAAAGTGATTCAACACAATAGTTATTGTATTAAAGTTAACATTGTTCTATAATTATAAATGCCATCTTTTATATAAGGTTTCTTATATAATAACATATTAAATCTATTTCATCCATAAATGTTTAGAGAAGTATTTATTTTATAAGCCGCGCCATTTTAGACACGAATTTAAAATCAAAAATGGGCATGGCGTCTGAGACCTGTCGGCTGTCACATAGATACTTGGCAGTTGGCACTTGCAGATTGCAATGACAGACGGCCAGCATTCAGCTGTCAGCAATACTCAACAGGGCTGCCAACTTTATTACTTACGGGATCGTATCATATGAAAAATCATACTTTGATAAAAATTGTAGAAAAAAAAATTGGTACGGATTGA
This sequence comes from Brenthis ino, assembly GCA_921882275.1. Taxonomy (NCBI): domain Eukaryota; kingdom Metazoa; phylum Arthropoda; class Insecta; order Lepidoptera; family Nymphalidae; genus Brenthis; species Brenthis ino. Next base: position 22,913,970 of record OV170231.1, read on the forward strand.
AATTTTAACAAAAATACGTGCCTTTGTAAAATCATGTAATATTATTTTCTATTTTGCTATGAATATTAAAAGATTTGAAAAGATTGTATATTTTGCGTACGATGATCGTACCAACTGTAAAAAAGATCGAATGAATACGATTTAAATGGTACGGTTGGCATAACTGATTTTCATCATGCATTGCAATCACAATGTGCTAAAAACGTAGTGGTTACAATTTACAATTACATTCTCTTTGCAATGTGCAAGTGAGAGAGCATGATGCTCGCCGCCCGGCGCCATTTTAGATCGGTTTCTTTATTGGCGCGGAAGCGGATTATTTATATATATACTAATGTTAATTATTTAGGAAAATAATTTTCCAGATTGCACAGAAACACACGTGAAATATTTGACACATTTAAATAATGTTGCTTGAAAAAATATGATATAAAATACACAAATTCCAACACTCTAAGATTACTTTAGTTTTAGGTTATTTGAACAAAATATTTAAATTCATACAATCATTAAGTAAATTGCACAGCCTTATGTACAAAAATAAAATATTTATATTACGTATGATATTCATCATCCTCATCATATATAACACTTAATTTCCCTAGTATTTATTAATAGTAAGATCTTGAACTTATGCATAGGAAATGTTATGTTATATTTAACTGAACCCCAAACAATTTCATGTAATAGATTTTTTTTCAACATTTATAACAAATTAGTTTTAATATAAAATCGCCAGAGCATCATAATGGGAAATCAATATATTGAATTCGTAGTTTAGTCACCACTTGAATACTGTTATTTGTGTTCTCTTCTCGTACATTGTGGCAAGAAATAATTTTTATTTAGTTGATATCCATATTAATATTATAAATGTGAAAGTTTGTGAGTATGGGTGTTTGTTACTCTTTCACGCCAGAACGGCTGAACGGATCTAGATGAAATTTGGCACAGACATAGATTATAGTCTGGAATAACACTTTTTATCCTGAAAAATGTACGGTTCCCGCGGGATAGGTTTGATTTTGCCTTCCTAGAAGCGAACCCGAACGAAAAGCTGAGCTCCTAGTTTAATAATAATTAAAACATCAGTACAAGTATGATTATAAAAAACATTTAACAAATAGGCATAGCATCAATTATTAAGAATAAGTTAAACTGACCTCTATCTAGATAAGACACTAGCGACTCACCATTGCTTCACTCGGGTTCATGTCCCTAACTTGCCTCCCAATGTAAAATTTCATCCCCATTTTCACCCCCATAAGGGATGATTTCCAGAATAAATAGTGTCCTGTATTTCCCAGGGTCTCTAACTATCTTCTTACCAGATTTAATCTAAATCTGGTTCAGTGGATCCAGAGATTACTCCCTAAAACCCACAAACTCACAAACTTTACCTCTTTTTTTATATTAGTATGGATAGGAACAGGCAGTATAAGTTGCATTCTACATACATTAGATGTTAAAAAAAAACAAAACATTGTTTATCACATTAATTTATTTTGATTTAATTACAGTTTACTAGCTTAAATCTATAACATGCATCTACTCTAAAGTAGATGAAACCTGAAAAAAATGGAAACATTTTCTTATTTATTTTTATTTTAATTATATGGAAAAAACAATGATTAGATTTTTGCAGTTTTATTACATTTTTAATAATCAATATATTATAATACATGCTTTAATTATCATTAAATGTCATTTAATCTTATAAAATTAAGAAATAAACTAGATAAATCTTCACTTACAATTTACTTCTTAAGAAGCTGGTGACGAGTGATGAGGAATGGAGCAGACAGACCAGAGGATACAAACACCATGAATAAAGCTGTGAGCTTGTAGCGGTTGGAAATATCGAAGGGAAGGTTCTGAAATGCATAATGTGATCTTAGATGAAATTTTCTTTGTTTCATTCAACTTAAATTATAATTAAACTCTTTGGATTAATTTACCAAAACCGCTGCAAGCTGTTAAATTTCATAAGTTTAGAGTTTAGACTTGACTGAACATTGTAATTTTTTTTTTCATTGAAAATATATAAATTTGTACTATTCAAACTTCTAAACCGCACTAGTAATAGTAACGTGAGAGTAACGTGTTGTATTGAGAAGAGAAAAAAAATATTTTTTATATTTATAAATGGAGCCCAACCTTTATTTGAAAAAAATATATTCAGACATAACAAACATAAAAGAAGTAATTTAATATATTGTATATTTCATTAATTTAAATTAAACAAGTGACGGCAAAAATGAATATTCAAAAATAAGAACCATAGATTCTGATTATGTAATGTTTAAATTTATAGGAAAACTTACCTCACCAGGGACACCACCATGGGAGTGATTCCTAAAGAAATTGGTCATCACATTTCTGCCCAATTTGTTAGAAGCACGAGCTAAAGGACCCAACATTTTGATAATTTACTTTACACTTGCGAGTAGCGAATGGCGTTAAAATGTGAGAATTGAGAATCTTCGATTTTTCTGTCGTCGCAAAGTGTTTTTTTTTTTACAAAAACTACCATTGCGTTCAGATACTTTTATTTAGTAGTTTTGATCTATTTTTGAACGCATCCAATTAATGTTAAATAAAAAGCCAAATTTATTAATATACGTTTATTTTCATTTAGTTAAAATTAATGTAACTACGAATATTTCTGTTGAATAACCTATGATTGAATGTTGAAATGCATTTACCTGTAAAAAGTGCAAAACATTTATATGATTTAATTTAATAAAAAGAAAATATTGCTTTTAGTGAATTTTCAAGTACAAAATTTTAAAAGAAATATTTTTAATTTCTATTTATATTAAAAATTTAAGAAACAAAAATAGTACAAATTAAAAGATCTTAACAATTAACATATTATAGTAGACACTACAACTGCATATTATATTACATATTTAAAGAAGATATTATATTATTTTATTGCGGAGGAGGAAAAATAACTTCCGTGATATTTCAAGGAGAATCTGTTCTAAAGCGCAAAGCCTGTAAATATAATCGAACGAGTAGATGTGTTAGCATGAAATACAATATTTATTGAGAGTTAGTCAACAAAACGACATGTTTATAGCTTTAACAGGTCCATTGTTTTATTGTTTATTTTGCACTTATGTGTTAGTTGCAGTATTGCTCATTGTCTACTTGTACGTTTTAGGGTCCTGCACCAGATAGACCCAGGTTGACAAAGATTCAACTTATGATTAAGAATGATGGTCTAATCCTAGTAAGTCTGTCTGTACATCTGCCTGTTCAATCTTTACAGAGTCAAACAAATTAAACTGTAATAGTTGTATGTCGGTTTAAGAACAGATTATTCAATATTGTACCGCGGATTAAAGAAATAATAAAAAAGTTCATGATTAAAGGTGGGGTCACCTTTACTAAATAAGTATATTAGAAAGAGTAAACTAAGAAAAAGTAAAACAAAACAAAATTATCAAAGTGTCAGTGAGCTGCTCTAACGGTACCAAATGAATTAATGTGATGACTAAGACTTATAGTTATTAGGTAATAATATAGTGTTCGGACAATAAGTACGGAACCCGCAGGAGTCCGACTTGCACTTGGCTATTCTTTCGATATAAATCATTAGTCTTGAAATCTATACAGTTGTTTAATAGTTTTTCGCAAAATACATAAAATTTTTTTTTTTAATATTTCAATAATCATAAGTTTAATAATTAGGTCTTGTGCGTTTGCTTGTTCAAATTATATTGAGAAAAGTATGTATTCGTTTTCACTTTCTTTGAGCTATTTATTCATAGTGTATCAATCAATCAATATTTACTCATCTAAGTTATATACCTGCCTAAATCTTATAAAGAAAAATGAGTGGCTAAATGTGTTGCTGAGCGCAAAGCTCGGAAATGGTTGGACCAATTCCTTTACTTTTGGAAATCGTCACATAATTATAATTTTTATAACTTTCAGAAATTCACTATAAGTCTATGACTGTAACAAAATTACAATTGGAAATTAAAGTAGTTATGATAATTTCAAAATTTTATAAAGTACTACAACTACACTTAACGTGGCTTACACCGCGTAATTTAATTACGTATCTATAGCTGCTGCTCCACTCCTAAGGCTTAACATGATCTAAGATAGTCTATAGGTTATCCTTTCAGTTAGTTCTAGAAACTATTTTTCTTCAGACTACAAAAATAAGGAGAATTAATTAGGTCTTCGGCTATGTTTTCTGGGTATGTGACACGATATCTTCGCCTATTGGAAATCAATTTTCAATGTATTCGTATGTCAAAATAAAATAAAATTATCGTAAGGGGATGAACTGATATTTTCTGCACATGTTTTTATAACTATAAAAGTAGCACTAGTGACAAAGAAGTTGAAAGGAAATCGTCTAAGTTGGTATGGACATGTGAAGAGGAGGGATGAAACCCATGTGACAAGAAGAATGATGGAAATTGTATGTAGATAGATGGAGATAAAATATAGATTGTGTGAGACAGGACATGGAAGAGACAGGGGTGAATGATGAGGTGACGAGTGATAGGGGAGAGTGGAAGACGTACTCCACAGATTTCAAGTAACTGGGGAAATAGGCAGGGTTAAGAATTTTTTTAAGATCATATGCGAAAGCAAATTCTTCTTTACTTACATTTACTTTTTGGCAATCTGGTACAACATGATGAGATAAGGTGCTGAAAGGCCGGTAAGACCAAACCACATGAAGTGTAGCGTAATTCTAGTGCGGTTGTGGATATTGAAGGGCAGATTCTGTAATTATAAAATACATTTTTACTTACATATTTAATACAACAAAATAAATAAGTAGGTATATCCAATAAAAAACTAAAAAAATATTAAAATTGAACTAAACTGAAAAATTTGCCTTATCCTATTATCCAAGCGTTCAAAACTTATTATGTTTTCAAATTACTTAAGATATCCTTTTAATTAAAACTCGTATTTCACGTGACCTAACCATTTTTATCAAGCAGTACGCACTTTGTAGCGACCATCTTGTCGATATAGTTTTAGTTAGACGATGTGGTGAATTACATAATGAAATTTCCACCTACCTCTCCGGGAACACCTCCATGTGACCCATTCCTGATGAAATTTCTCATCACATTCCTGCCCAAAAGAGTAGATCTGTTTAAAGTACCCAACATTTTATGTTTTTTTCTTGAAAATGAACTCAAAGTTCCGTTCAGGTAATGGTAGATTAGATAACGATATTGACTATTGCTTGATTCCGATACGACTGACCGTTTAGAGATAAAAAGTGAACTTAAGTATTATCCGTTTATTCGGAAACGCGTGTACTGTGTTTTGAAAACAGGAAAATACATAAATTAATCTTTAGTAGAGAACAAATTCTTTAAATTATTGTAGCAAATAAATCATCTAATTATTTAACTTCTTTTATAATTATTATAAATACGAGTAACAAATTATAGAGATATAACAAAATATATGAAATAGTAAGGTAACATTACATTTAAAATAGTATAAATTATTTAAAAATGGAGGCAATACGCATATTACGTAAATATAAAAATTGAATTAGAATGATATACTATAAATATTGTGTATATGCAATAATTTTAAAGTACATAGTATTTTTTAAATTCATATTATTTTTGAAATTCGATCTTTGATATCTTTAATAAATATTGTTTATCATTAATTTTATATAGACTACTACAAAACTACAAAAATATCTCTAAAAATTGAGGTTTCTTACAAACTTTTATCTCCTATTCTACCCCCTTATAGGATGGATTTCGAAAAATGCTAAAACACGTATTTATTAATTTGTACTGAAGAATATTAATACCAAGTTTCAAGAATTCTCACCGTGGGAATAAAATAATCTCACGCAGTAACAAGTAACCTATGTCACTCTCCAGTACTCCAACTATCTTCCAAGTTCCACTTACAAAAAATCATGGTAATCCGTCACTCTGTTTCGACGTGAAAGAATGACAAACAAACTTTCACGTTTATAATATTGGTATGGATTATTACTTGAGTATATCTATATTTCTATATCTATACTAATATTATAAAGAGGTAGTGTGTGAGTTTGTGACGTTGTAGGGCTAATCTTTGGATCTACTGAACCGATTTTGATGAAATTTGGTAAGAAGATAGTTTGAGACTCTGGGAAGGATGTAGGATACATTTTATCCCTTAAGGGAGTGAAAATGGGGATGAAAGTTTGTAGGGAATCAAGCTAGGGACGAACTCGAACGAAGCGAGAGTGAGTCGCTAGTTGAAAATATACCGATTACAACAAAAAATATTAGTAACTTTTGTAATCATTAATTATTTATTAACTAGCGGCTCACCCTCGCTTCGCTCGGGTTCGTCGCTAGGTACGTTTTAAATAGATATAAAAAGAAAAAATCTTTCTTTCTCACATTTTAATTATATGTTTTAATACTTACCTATTCCGGACTAAGAGAAATCCAAAAATTAAAATATCATAAAAATTGGAACGCGGTCGAACGGGATAAAAAGTATCCTATGTCCTTCTCCTGGCTCTAAACTACCTCCCTGCCAATTTTCAGCTAAATCGGTTCAGCCGTTCTTGAGTTATAAGCGAAGTAACTAACACGACTTTCTTTTATATATATAGATTACATAATATGTACTATAATTTTTAATAGTAATGGTAGAAATTTATAGTAATATTTTAACACACAGTAATAGCAACACTAAATATTGCCACAAAAAAAAGAAACAGTCGGCCACGCTTGCCACTAAAATCATTCCGGAGGTTCATATCAATTTCTCCCATTCATTATTCCAATATTGCTGTATTTTATCCACAAATACGTTAAATATTTAAATTAACCTTGAAAATCCGCAATGGCTGATCTAGACGATTTCTTCGCTAAGAAAGACCGTAAAAAGTCAAAAGTTAAAAAGTTCGCGACGGCTGATGAACTAGCAAAAAAATTGGAGGATACTAAGCAAAAATCTGACGTGAGGCCGAAAAAGGAGCGCCCAGCGCAAGAGGGCGAAGACACCGGACGAGCAGGGGTATGTTATATTTGTTTTAAATAAATTCTTAATCATTTTATTTGATACGTCAAAAGTAGGTGAGAAAAACCGATGTAGGTTGCCTTACAATGACACTGAAACTGTCGCGTGGAATAAAAGATATTGTTTTCCGAGTCCTTTGTTGCTTAATTTATTTGACCTGGTTACGATGCCGTGCCTTCGCCCTATATGCACGTTTGAAATTACATCAACTTGTGCATAAAATGCTTTAAATTCATTTTAAAAATTGTAAAGGTTAAAAATTTGAAACTGTAAATCTTTGGAAGGCGACATGTTTGTGGTATTTTATTTATGTGATGAATAAATACCATAAATATTGAAGTGAATTCAATATGAGTGAAACATTTTGTTTTGATTAAATTTTATTATGTTAATTTTTACAACACATGTATATTTGTTCAAGCTTAAAAATAAAGTTAATATGAAAATGAATCAAATAACTGAAAACTACAATTTATGAATTCAACTGATTTTTTTTTGTTAGTTAAGGATGATGGAGATATAGGTATATGATATGAAATAAAGGGTTATTGGTAATCCGACGTATTTCCGTTAGGAGGTGATACCGGTGACTATTTGCGATAATTTTAACCCCCATATGCATTATGCAAAAGTGAACCATTTTTCAGTTAACATGTTTTGTAGCTTTTTTCAAAATAAGTCAAAAATGCAACATGAAAAATGTATAAAAAAAGTATCTATTTAATAATATCATTTCTTCTTATTTATAAAAACGATTAAACACTGGTTATTTATCAATATTAAAACAACAATTATCGGTCCAATTTTAAAAATGTGAGACGAAAACCTATAGTATTTTAATATTTTATTGAGATTTTCTTCCACTAAATTGCTTTAAAAACTAAAAAAAAATTATGAAGCTTGGCTTGCAGATTATTTCGAAAACAACCATTTTCTTAGCTCTTAAACGATGCATAACAACTTGTATTTAGCCTTTTTTAATGTCCCAGTGCTGGGCATGGATCTCCCTTCAATACGAGGGGGAATCTGGTTATAGTCCACCACGCTGGCCAAGTGCGGGTTGGCGTACTTCACATGTCTTTCGAAAACGTGCTAGGTTCTCTCAAATATGCAGGTTTCCTCACTATGTTTTCCTTCATTGTAAGGTAGTCATGTTAGAAAAGATTCGCACGTGAAAATATCAGAGGTGCGAGACCCGGGATTTGAACCAGCTTCACTCGGTTTCGCAAGCGAGCGCGTTTCCACTGGGCTACCACTGCCTGCCACTAGGAACTTATTTCAAAGTAACTGAAAAAAAAGATCACAACGGAAGCAGGTGGAATTTCATATTCAAACTAAACTTAGGTTGTTCTTTATACTTTTCAATTTTTCTGAAATAGTATCGTTTTTCGTCTTGCATTTTTAAATTTGGACCTATAATTGTTGTTTTAATATTGATAAATAACCAATGTTTAATTGTTTCTATAAATTAGAAGTAAAAATGAAGTTTAAATTGATACTTTTTTGATGTTGCATATTTGACTTATTTTGAAAAAAGCTAAAATACATGATAACTCAGAAATGATTCACTTTTGCATAATTCATATGGGGGTTAAAATTATCATCATTAGTTATTTTGATGATTTTAGTTATTAATTTAATATCTTTTACTCTGAATTAACGCTTGTCTATATTTATATTTATTTATATTTGTTTATTATAAAAAAAATTGTCTTGTTTTAGGATTTACTTTTTGAACACTCAAAAAGAAAATTAAAAAAATAAATAAAATGACAAGTTTCAATAAAACTATATCTCAATATTCTTTCTTTGCATTACGCATAGCAATAATGTCTTAATGGAATTAAATTCAATAAGGTTAGAAGGAAGATTTTTCAACTCTGCAATTAGTTTGGGCGTGGATAGGTCATCGTGAATTTTTTAGGTCCTTTCATATATAACAAATCAATGTAAGCTACCTCATTAGGGTTCTGTAGGTAAAAGATAAAAATGGAATCCTTCTTATCTCTCGATGCATGTTTTGTTCATGTCACATTCATTTTGAGCCATTCTATGTGAAAATGTCTGAAAATAAAAAAAAAATGTTGCTGCTGGCCTGTTTTAGATTTTCCTGTAACTTTGAGGGATTGTTCCTCAGGATCCTAAAGAACAAAATTTACGTTTATTTGCTTTTTATATGCGCCCCTTTCCGCCTTCGAATTTAGACTTTTAAGAAATATCATTTTTATGCTATATCGTTTTTAATTGTAAAAAATTTACTATTTATCATATGATATTATTATCTATACGTTTGAGACGATTTGAGATATTGCTGAAATTTCTGGAGGAATTGGGTTGGCAATAATAACACGAATGGAAAAATTCCCACACACGCAAAATAGGCGCGCAGACGTCGAGTTGCGGAAACAAGCCCGAATATACCACACGCTTGAGACGGCATTTTGAAGGGGAAAGCTAATATTTTTTTATGGGCCGGATAAAAATTTGCTTAGGGAATACCTATTAATGACAGGGTACTGAAAATATGTGTTCTTTTTCAATTTTTGCATTTTTAAACTGACTCCAGCGTCTCGACTGTTTGATGTAAGCCACTAATTTTACTCAGAAATTAAATATACATATCATAGAAGAAATAAAGCCAAAAATCAAACCAAACAGTCCACTCTATATATACAAAATCTTTGTTTGAAATTTTGTGATTTCAAAAAATTCAGTCATTCAAGTTATAAAATGAACATGTGAAGATAAAAATATGAAATTGACAAGGTCTTCAGTTCTCACCTTTAACTTCAAACACTTGCAAAGCTCGTTTTGTTATTTTTATTCTTAGTACCTTTGTAGAAGATTTTTTTTGAAGTAATAATTATTAATCTTATCTTTTTATGTTATAATTCAGTAATTTTATTTACAATTGATAAATTTTCTTGTAACTTATAGCAAATCACATATTAGCTTCCTAATTTAAACTTATAAATTTGTTTGTGTGCTAAAGGCTATTATACAATTAATGATTCTATAGAAGATGGCATGCCTTGGGAATGAAGTGATAGTCTCTAGGCTGATTCAATTTTATAGTAATATTGTAATTCATAATTTAACTTTATAAAAAAAGATAATGAAATAATATGACTTTCGCTGAGTTTTTTTCGCCAGTTCGTCTCAGGTCTGAGGGTTCTTCTTTTCCAAACTGGTAGTAGACTCATGACGTTCAGTATAAAAATGTTAAATAATTTAATGCTGATTAAAATATTTTGAATTTGAAAAAAAAGTTATTATATGCTGTAAGTCCTAATACAGAATTTGTAGTTTAATTGTTTAAGCTAGCTAATATAATTTTCTTATACTTTATATATTTTCATATCTAGGAAGAAGAAGAATGGAAAGATTATGAAGAACCAGTGAAAGATTACACTGGTCTCAAGATCCAAGTTCTGCAGGGTGGTGCCGGTGCTCCTGAGTCTGGGCGGGATTCTGCCACTGAGGATTCTGCCCCTGAGAATACCAAGAATAAGGGGCCTTGGAACAAACCTGTAAGGATTTTGTTTAAGACAAACAAATTTTAGAGGATAAATCCTGAAAATACCTGACTATCAAACTACTGTTATTAATAAGGAAGTTGTGGTTTATCTAAAGTTTGTATGTATGTTTGTGTGTTTGTTGTGTGTGAGGTGTGTGTTTGTATGTGTGTGTGTGTGTTTGTGTTTTTTAAAACTATCACTCCATTTCAGGCGGAGCAAGAGCAACCTACGCCTGCGCCTCCTCCTCCTCGTGAGGAGAAGTCTCAGCCCTCAGCGTACGTGCCACCGCAGTCCCGTAACCGCACCGCAGAGCCCGTAAGGAGGCATCAGTCGGTAAGATTTGTTTAGTTTTATTAATAGCTAGCGACTCACCCTCGCATCGCTCGGGTTCGTCCCTAGGTTTCTTCCCCACACAAATTTTCATCCCTATTTCCATCCCCATGACGTATTATTTTCGGGTTAAAAACCTTATGTCCTTTCCAGGGTCTCAAACTATCTTTTTATCAAATTTCATCTAAATCGGTTCAGTATTCGGTACAAACAAATCTTTCCTCTTTATAATATTAGTATAGATTAATCTTGATAATATTAGGTGTTAAATCTTGACTCACCTAGTCTTGAATTATATACTACACTAACTAAATTTTAAATAAGATTTAGATAATTTATTAGTAAAGTTTTAATTATAATTTCAAATTATAACCTTACATTAAAAATATATAAATCATGACAAAATAAAATAATTCAAAATTCAATGTTAATTATTGTCATTATCGTGGTGTACGTTTGTTTGTTTAATTTATTATAATTATCCCTATTATGTTGTTCCTTCTTTTTGTTTTCATATAAATATATTGATATATTTTTTTTAATTTCTTCTTTGTTTTTTTAATATTTTCTGCTCTGTTAATCGATGATTTTTGTCATCCCAATAGGATGATTGGAAGTAATGACTTTGTATTTTCATGTGTAACTAGCGACTCGCCCTCGATTCGGGATCGCGTTCGTCATTAGACAAAAACAAACCTATCCCACGGGAACCGTACATTTTTCCGGGATAAAAAGTAACCTATGTGCCATTGATACCACACTATAATCTATCTCTGTGCCAAATTTTATACAAAAAACCGTTCAGTCGTTCTGGCATGGTTGCGTTAAAAATATCCTCACAAAGTTTCACATTTATTATTACTAGAGTTCGCCGAGTGGTCGAACTTCTACAATGATTATTATTGATTTTTTTTATTTATAAAACTTTAAAGCTTGGCAATAGCTATTGAACTATACAAAAAATAAACAGATAGGTTCAAAAACAAAAAGTTTTATTAAAAAGGAATGCAAAGTTTTTACTTCATGTTTTAATACATAATATTCATATTGACCACAGATTATAACAATAAACAAAAGAGTATGTATATGTGTGTGTGTGTGTCAAATACATGGTAGTGTGTGTAATGTTTTTTTTTGATTTTATGTATTTTTTTATGCATAATTAAAAAAAAATATTAGCATTCTGCTCTCTTTCTCTATATAAACTGTAAGGGTGGGGAATTTAATACTCCTCCGTCCGCGTTATTTTCGTAAAAAGGGGTACAAAGTTTTTGCTTCACGTATATTAAATATATAGATTAATTTAGTACGCATAAAGAAATAAATAATGTATGTATAATATGTAAAATCTTATCCGCCATAACAGAAGAACGCACCAGACATCCATAACGACGATTACTTCCCCGTGCTGGGCGCTGGCACCAAGCGTGCCGGCGGCTGGAGCACGGCCGGTGGCGGGGGCGGAGCGCCCGCGCGCGCTGGCGCCACGCGGCAGCCCCTCGCGCTTGGCAACCGGTTCACGTCGCTGCAGGACGACAGCTAGCCTGGTAGGTAGGTACAGGTGGTGGGTTTGGCTTGGTTTTTTTTACCCGACTGCAAGAAAAGGGTTATGTGTTTTTTTTTCTTTAATACAAAGGAAGTAGGTTTTTACGTCGCTGCAGGTGACAGATAGTCAGGTAGGTACAGGTGGTGGAGGTTGGCTTGGTTTTTTTTGAAGTGGTAACTTTTTATGGGAGGGTAAACCGCTATGTTTTTCGCGCCTATCTTTGTATGTTTATTTGTAATATTCTTTATTCCCTCATATCTTCCAAACCACTCGATGGATTTCTTTAATTAAAGTATCGTTAGATTCGTCTCATTACTCCAACTGTTCTTAGATAGGTGACATATAAATATAATTAAATATGGAGGTTGCTAGATTCCATAAAGTAAAAAAGTTGAATAGGTATTTTAAAATCATTATTAGGATCCATTCATCATTTTTCATTTTAAATAACAGTTTAGGATATACAATGATTTAAAGTTGGTTAACAATCATTCTAGCTAATTTTCTTACTTAAAAATATTTAAAAAGTTGTAAGTAAATAAATAATTATATTATAAATATATATTTTATTTTACTTTAAGGAAAAGGAGTAGGATTTTATGTTGGCACAGGATGACAGCTAGACAAGTATAGATGGTGATTGGTTGTTTATTTTGTTTTAAGGAAGAGAGAGTAGGTTTTTATGTTGGTACAGGATGATAGTTAATCAATCGTACATTGCTCCGTCATGACGGGGGAGGTTCTGTTGGGTTTTAGTGGGTAGTACTGGCTTCTCTACCCGGTGAGTCCCACATGACCACATGTATGTATACAGGTGATATGTGTATGTTTGTTTAATATATCTGTGAAGATTGTTTTACTGCTTAATTTCCAATTCATTTATATATTTTTTTAAATACTATAACAAATTTTAACAATTTATGTGCAATGTGTCTCCAACATTAATGATTTTATATATTTTTTTCTACAGGTAATATTTAGTTTCGCAATGAGAAGCAGTAAAGTGAAGTGTCATTACGGACTTGTAAGGGAAGCCTGGCGTATAAATACACTATTTCATACAAACAACAATAGCGCACTTATAAACCACCTGCAAGTATAATAACTGACAGTTGCTTTAAATATATGTAATATTATTTTATATATCATCTGTGCTATTTAACTTTTGAAGCCGAAAATTTCATTTAGGGACTTCATATTGGATCAAAAACAGACATTGCTATCTCTTTCTTGCATGTAATATAAAAAGAGATGTATTATAAGCTTTTTTTTTTAATTTAAAATATGACGTTTACAATCTCTTTATAATATTTATAATATATGTGAATTATTGTATACTGATATTTTTTTTGTGCTGAAAAATGTCTACTTTGAATGATTTTTTGTCTCATAAATCCACATTTCTCTTTCATTCTGCGACGATCTCAGCCATAAAATTTTCGGCCTGTGCGAATATAATATATGCATGTATAATGAAATATTGCAAGTAGACAATAAATGTTTCTTTTTTTTTAATTGGCAACACTTAGCAACTGTCTAAGGCAGAGTATGGAAGTGTGCATATATTTGTTATTTTCTATGTTTTATATCGAAAGAACATTACATTTATCTAAATAGCAGTGGGATGTGTTATTAAAATATAGAGATTTTGGTGAAACTTTCAAAAGATGATAGTGTCCTTGCATGGAGGGATGAAGAAAATTAAAAAAAAATTGCAACACCAATCGGTTATTTGTACATTTTCTTGTATTAAAATATAAAGGAAGTATCAAATCATTCAAAACATATTGTACCATAGTAATAAATTATGTATTTAAACCTTTTATGGCTTTTATTTTATATTTTTAGTTTTATTGTTTGTTTAACATAATTTTCCTTTGGGTTTGGAATAATCTCCGTTCTCTTCTTTATATCCACACAGTAAGTGTGCACTTACGAAGAACTTGACTTCTGTTACTCAGTTTAAATATATTCAACAATACCAACTTCACCGCCCAGTTTAATTTTACCCACTTAGGGGCTGAATATTAAAAAAAACTAAAATACAAGTTTATTTAATTGTATTGAAGATCATTAATACCAAGTTTCAAGTAATTTTGATCATAAACTTATGTTTATGATCAAAATTACTTGAACTTTTTTTGATCACAAACTTATGTTTATGATCAAAATTACTTGAAATTGATTTTCCTCATATAAACAGCACAACCCTCTCTTACCATTTAAAATTTCGATAAAAATTGATATTTTTATTGTTTTATTTTTCATTTCGTAACGTAAATACCACTTTTGAAAAATAACAGAGTTTCATACAATCTTTCATCCCTTATTCTACCCCTTTAGGAGATGAATTTCGAAAAAATTTTTATTAGCGGATGCCTACATTATATAAGGAACATGTCCTCCAAATCTCACGTCTCTACGACCAGCGGTTGAGGCTGTACGTTGATCGATCAGTCAGTCAGGACAGCATTTTTAACCCATTTCAAATTCCAAAAAGGGGGAGGTTCTCAATTCGTCGGAATCTTTTTTTTTATGTATGTTCACCGATTACACGAAGACGCCTGAACCGATTTGGATTTTTTTTTGTTTCAAAGGGTAGGTATATATACTTCACAGGTGGTCCCATATAAATTTTATCGAAATCGGTTGAGCGGTTTTTAAAAAAATCAACAAAAAAGATTTTTTTTAAATAAATTGTTTAATCGAATATGTTATTAAGAAACTTTCTTCTTACAAATTAGCTGCTTATTACGTGTAGACGTAAAAAATGGAAAAATAAAAACCGACAATAAGGCACTGAAATGTAAAAATTAATTAAACGGATGTTTTCATTTAGAATAGATACCTAATCAGAAATTTTTTAAAAAGTTTTTATATGTAGTTACTAGCGGCACACCCTCGCTTCGTCCGGGTTCGTCCTAAGGTTGGATCCCTGTACAAACTTTCATCCCCATTTTCACCCCCTCAAGGGATAATATCGGGATAAAAAGTATCCTATGTCCTTTCTAGGGTCTAAAACTATCTTCTTACCAAATTTCATCTAAATCGGTTCAGTAGATCCGGAGATTATCCCCTACAACGTCACAAACTAACAAACCCAAAAACTCACAAACTTTACCCCCTTATAATATTAGTGTAATATAATGTTAAGGACGCATCGAGGCAGCGAAACGTAATTACGAAATAATTGCATTCGTTTGATCCCTTGCTGTATTGTTATTACTAAAACTTTAATTATACAATTAATATGTAGGATATTTAAGGAGGTTTTCTATAAATCGTACACTTTAGACACACGATTACTTATAGTTTCCTCGATAGAAAAAAAAAACCAAAATGATCTCTAAAAACAAAATAAACCTTTAGTGCGGCGTACTTATATAATTCAAGGAAGTTGACCAGTTCTTTAATAATAACAAAACTATACGTTTTCTATATCGTATACACTTTACATTTTCAAAATGCGTATTTGTTTTAATAATACGAAGGAAATACGTAAATTCGTTCTACTTCCGTCCCCTCTAGCCCAAAGCCAACCTTCCCTCCACCCCCCCCCCCTCCCGCCCTTCTCTCTGTCGTCCTACTAAAATCAATTAGCGCCAAAAGCTCGGTGCCCTTTTAATGTTATTATAAAAAATAACAGGATACCTACAATCAAATATTATATTTGAGTTCTGAATCGCGCTATTAAAGTTTTGTATGATCATTACTATACATGCAGTTCTAAACGCAAGTCAGTCGTGCCTGCTTCGGCAGTACGTATGTACTGCCGAAGCAGGGACGTTTTATATCGAAATAATATTATAATATTATGCATATAATAAAATTGTAACTAAGCCGAATTTGTACATTAAATATTTTTTGGTAAATCTTATTGAAATAAACATTATTATTTATTATCGATACAGAGGCCGAATCTATAGTTTTTAAATTTTTTGTCTGCCTATCTGTCTGTTACCGCATCACAGAAAAGCCACTATCCAGTGGCTTTTCTGTTGTGATTTTGATAAAGTTTGGTATGGTGATAGTTGCTTATCCGGGTTAACATATAGGATACTTTTTACCGCGAGAAAATATCTAATTTCTGAGAGAAAATGCAAAAACTACAACGTAAGAGTATACTAATATGTAAAACCTAAGAATTTGTTTTTTGGTCATCTAAACGCGGGCGGAGTCGCGGGCAATGCTAATCGTTAATTTAATGTTAACGTCGTATCATTGTCATAATCTTACTTGCTAGCTAGTACATAAGTACTAGAAGCCAAAGAAGTATAACTTCTTACGTGCGTACATACTTAAGTAGTATAATTTATGGTCATTTTGAAGTAATTGTGCTTTTTTTAGTTAAAATTATTTCTGTCAAAATCTCAACGTTTTGCTTTTTAGGTGTCTTCCGTAAAGTAGGTAATAGAATTTACAAGTGCTACATAAGTCTTTTTTCGCCCACCTTTCATTTTTGCTCTACTGAAGCATCAGATTTTATATTGTATTAATTCTTGCTATATTAACATATACCTACACTCGTAAATTATGATTATTATTATATTTTGTTGGGTGTGGCGCCGAGGTCGGCCCTAGCTACGTCGACCAGTTATTGTAGCTCCCTTTAAAGTGAATTTAGAGTTCTCCGCTTAGTCCTGTTGACTCCAGGAACTCCCAGATTTTCTGAGCGGGGAGCATCTGTATCACTTCCGGTTGCATAATATGCTGCCCTAGATAGATACTTCTACGGTGCATGAGTTGACCGCACGAGCAGAGGATGTGCATAGTAGTTTCCTCTGTCTCATGGCATAGTCTGCACATTGCGGTCTGACTGAGGCCGAGGGTAGACATATGTTTATTGTACACTCGTAAATTATAAAGATACTTATAGGGAATTTCTTTGATTCTGTGGGAATTACTAATAATTGATTGTAATTGTAAAATGTTTTATCATTTTTGAGCAAGCAATTAAAGTAAAAGTTATGTAAGAAGTGGGCTGTACGTGACAAAATACAATTTATGTGTCATTGACCTATGTCAATATCGATAGCATTATTTACAAAATTAAAAGTATATATTTTATAACTAAATATAAATAAAATAATAGCATGCTTCCCATTTTCACCCCCTTAAGGTGTGATTTCCAGGAAAAAAAACCTATGTTCTTTTCAGGGTCTCAAACTATCTTCTTACCAAATTTCATCTAAATCGGCTCAGGAGATCCAGAGATTACCACCTACAACGTCGCAAACTCGCAATCTCACAAACTCACAAACTTTACGTCTTCATAATATTATAGTATAGATGATATCGTACATCTATGAAATACTAATAAAAGGAAGTCATTGGCGACGGTCTGTCCTTCAATCAACGTTTTGCGAGCTATCTTAAAAATTACTGAACAAAAGATGATGATTTCTGTAGAAAAAATATGTACATATAAAATTGTTGTTTCGTTAAAAAAAAGTTATTTTTTTGCATTTATTATTCAATAGCGTAAATATACACAATATATGTTTTTGGGTACTCAATTGATGTAAATAAAATCAAAAATTTATTAAACATTTCAAATTACATTAATAAGCGTTCAATATTTCAAAAGGAAAACAGGAATTAGGAACCCATATATGACCACTACTTTGCCCGTCTGTCTGGACTTTGACTTAAAAAAAAGATTTCTTTAATTTTACACAGTCTATAAATAAATAACCAAATGTTTTGCATTTCCTTTAATTATAATTTGTAATAAATATATTTTATAACTACAATCCAGCGCCTGAAAAGTTTTCAGTAAACGTAACCATTGCACCCGCAACCGCAACTGCCAGCAATGGAAACCGAACCAGCAGCAGGGAGAACTCCTTCGAAACGAACAGCCCCAAGAATAGGCACCTGTCCACCGATCAGTGTGGAACCAGCAACGGGCAGTTCCCCAATCACTAATACATCACCGATGCCAGAGCCACCGTAAGCTGCTGCTGAAGAGATACCATAGGCAGACTCAGAAGCGAGCAGACCTGCACCTAGACCAACCCCAGAAGCTGCGATACCACTACCCAGACCATACGCTCCAATAGAAGAAATTCCGGATCCTATACCGCAAGCCCTGGAACCCGAGAGACCGGCACCGTAGCTGATAGCAGCAGGAGAAACAGCAGATAGGCGCTGACTGAACACATCCTATAAACATAAAGATTGTTAAGAAAATGTTTATAAACATCAACCAATTTCATTTTTATGATTTATCTATTTGCTTACCCGAACCAAGCACATCTGAACACACAGTAAAAAGAATGCAAAACTTTTCATGTTTAGGGCTTTTTACTAATTTGCGTATTGAATAAGTAAACAGTAAGGAGACTTCTCTGATACAATGACATACAAAGCGATGCTGTACTTTTATATTAGACGTATTATGAAGACTTTAGTGCTATCAACATTTTGCAAGATCCAAACGTTGGCTATCTCTTTAAAAAACTAAATTATGTATACTTTCATATTTTTGCAAAGTAACCTACTGTTTTATTATATATCGGTAAAAAATAAAACTAGTAAAATTGGACATCACGTAAGTACGTTTTTGTAATATATATGCATTTGTTAATTTTCATCGTATGAACTGATAAGGGTTGCGTCAAATTAAGTATAAAAACTCGGTCATTTAGTATTTAGAGGACATTCGTCACCCGATCATTCACAACATACAACATGATGTCCAAAGCTTTCCTTATTGTTTGTGCCCAAGCGGTACTGATTCAAGTAAGTTGTATTGTTTCCTTATGAAGAGAAAATATATGTTAGAATTTACCTTTTACCCATGGTCTTTATATTTTAATGAAAACATGTTTATTACAATGTACAGCTGCACAATACATCGGTTCATATAATCGTTTAGCTGCTGCTCCATGTGCTGCATTTGGGTCATATGATGGTGTTCCTGGAATTGGTTATAATTCTCCTTGCGGTGCCGGTATTGGTTACCCTCAGATAGGCAACTTATACGGTTGTGGCGGTTCTAGCGCTGCTGGATTGGCTGCTTCGAATGGAGGCGGTCTACCAACCTCCAGTGCGTCATGTATCGCGCCCAATGGTGTGTCATTAGTGTCTGAGAATGTTTATGAAGGAGCTTTGGAAGTTGTCGGTGCATTACCATTCTTAGGAACGGTCGCTCTGGAAGGTGCCTTGCCCACTGCGGGCGCTGGTGCTGTTGCTTATGGTTGTGGTAATGGAGAGATTGGCATTTTATCCGAAGATATATCTGGCGTTGGCGCTCTAGGATATGGCGCTGGAGCCTTAGGTTATGGAGCTGGGGCTCTGGGCTATGGAGCTGGAGCTTTAGGATATGGCGCTGGCGCCCTCGGTTATGAAGCTGGTCTGGCTCGTTCAGCTTACGGCTGCAATGGATTAGCCAATTTTGGAGGACGAGGTTCATGTGGATGCGGTGGTCGGATTTAAAGAGTTATACTTCTTCAAGCTTTTGGTTGAAAACAAATAAAATTTTGCAAACTGTACATTTATGGTATCATTTCAAAACGCAGGCGCTTTGGTAATTGTAAATTATTTAACATTAGGTATTTATTCTAAATGAAAACCTCCGTTTAGTTATTTTTTACTTTTTAGTGCCTGGAAGTTGTTTTTTTTTAGTTTTTATTTTTCCATTTTTATTGTAGACGTAATAAGCAGGTAATTTTTAAGAAGAAACTTTTTTTAATAACATATTCGATAAAGACATTTATTTAAAAATAAGTTATTGTAGATTTTTTTTAAAACCGCTCGACCGATTTCGATAAAATTTAAATGGGACCACTTAGGAAGTATACTCTTTGAAACAAAAAAGAATATTCCAAATCTGTTCAGACATCTTAGAGTAATCGGTGAACATACATAAAAAAGAAAAGATTCCGACGAATTGAGAACCTCCTCCTTTTTGGGAGTCGGTTAAAAATTAAGTAAACCTTTAAAACGACCAGATTTGCATTGCTCTTATTGTGTGTTCAGATGTTGATGTTATCTTATGTAATGGTCTTGTCAAATCAAACCAAATAAGCCAAAACTCAAAGTACTGAACTGTTGCCGTTGCAGAGTTCTACCACCTCCTATATATGATGATACCAAATTACTGTAGTATCTTCATATGATACAAGCAAATGTGAAGCTTCAAGTCGATATGACAGTTAGAAGTAGGTAAAAAATAATAATTAGATCTGTAGATACTTCTAATTAAATGTTTTTTCCCGATTTTCTTGAATACTCTATGTCAAAGAAAATTTTAAAGGACCACAAGATATTTAAAAAAATCCATAGAGACGAACATACAACCTCCTCCTTATTGGAAGTCTGTTCTTGGAAGTAGATTGTACATACCTGCTTTATCAGTTTATAAGCAAACGAAATTAAACCTCTATACAATGTTATGCTTAAAACATTTTGAAATTTTTTTTTCTTTTTGACGTGAAACGTCACTTACAAAACTAATTAGCCTTAGAAACATAAATTTAGTGTCATTATATTTAGCTTATATAGTCAGCTAGGTAGCTGTTGTAACCTAGATTTTGTGTCATGGTTATCCGGAGTCGGGATAGGGTATTACACAAATAACCAAAATTGCCATACCCACTCCTTTCTATTCGGTGTAACTCACGAATGAATTCCGACCGTTCGATTTACCAATCGGTCGATCGATCGATTGATCAATCAGTCGATCATTCGGTCGATCAATTGATCGATCAATCTATGATCAATTTAAAAAAAGAAAACCTTTTTTAAGTATTTAACTGTTTCGTTAATTAAGCGTCAATATCATTAATGCTGATTTGTAAGTCAACTCGACCCTGATAATATTTTTAACATCTCAGGGGACGAATTTTGAATAATCTGATTGATAACAAGTATGGCATATTTTTTTATCTTGAATACTTAATTTTAACAATAAAAATGCCTGACTTTTGATCAATTTTTTTTTGATTGAGCGAGCGAAGCGGTTATGAGAGCGTCTCAAAACTGGCAAGGCACGCTTAGTAAGCAACGCCTTATGTTTCGTATTTCTTATATCACAGGCCAATTTTTAACAATATTGTTGTTCAATATTAATCGAAAGAACTTTGTAGACACTACCTAATGTGGCGAAGGGTGAAAGTTTATCAGAGGTAAGCCGTTCCAAAAATATAGATTTTTTATATATGTATTAATGCAGAAAGAAATAAAGCTATTATTATATACATATATAGTGCTTCCGAATAAACATTTATACATTTAAAAAATTAAAGGTATGTAAAATTATAGCAAAATAATTTTAAGGTAAGTAAGATCTTGTATGGACCCTTCGACCACTGCAACCTATTCAGTAAGTATAGTATTAAAATTTAAAACAATTAGGACGAAGTCAATTTTTGTTCTCATTCCAATCTTTAACACTACAAGCGATTCGCTGAAATAGACGTTTCACGTTAAAACAACGGCAGTGTGTCCCGACTAGTGATGTAACAAATGTTCGATTTTTCACATTCTCGAATGCGAATCCGAATGCGAATATTCATCTCCAATATTCGCGAATACGAATGCGAATGCCAAAAAGTATGCGAATATTCGCGAATGCGAATATTCGTTACATCACTAGTCCCGACACAGCCCCATCTGATTGTTTTTCTTATATTTTTATCAACGCGTTGCGTTTAATACCTACACACATACATATTTTTATGTATTTTTTTTCTGAAGATAGATAAAAAGAAAACAAAACTACTTACTACTTTTTAATTTATTTTTTGTAATTTGTCAATTTTAACAATTTTAGCTCTTTCTAATATGTACGTAAATATTTAGGTTACCAATTACCCGGATAAAATGGTTTTATTTTAAAAATACAATACAAAATATTGCCTTACAAATTTTATTTGTTTTCATCTTATCCTCGAAAATTTT
The DNA here is from genome assembly GCA_921882275.1 of Brenthis ino. Classification (NCBI taxonomy): domain Eukaryota; kingdom Metazoa; phylum Arthropoda; class Insecta; order Lepidoptera; family Nymphalidae; genus Brenthis; species Brenthis ino. Next base: position 22,936,305 of record OV170231.1, read on the forward strand.
AATCCTTTAAATTCGACCATTGCATCCACATGGAGCTCGTCCTCCAAAATTGGCTAATCCATTGCAGCCGTAAGCTGAACGAGCCAGACCAGCTTCATAACCGAGGGCGCCAGCGCCATATCCTAAAGCTCCAGCTCCATAGCCCAGAGCCCCAGCTCCATAACCTAAGGCTCCAGCGCCATATCCTAGAGCGCCAACGCCAGATATATCTTCGGATAAAATGCCAATCTCTCCATTACCACAACCATAAGCAACAGCACCAGCGCCCGCAGTGGGCAAGGCACCTTCCAGAGCGACCGTTCCTAAGAATGGTAATGCACCGAGAACTTCCAGAGCTCCTTCATAAACATTCTCAGACACTAATGACACACCATTGGGCGCGATACATGATGCACTGGAGGTTGGTAGACCGCCTCCATTCGAAGCAGCCAATCCTGCAGCGCTAGAACCGCCACAACCGTATAAGTTGCCTATCTGAGGGTAACCAATAGCGGCACCGCAAGGAGAATTATAACCAATTCCAGGAACACCATCATATGACCCAAATGCAGCACATGGAGCAGCAGCTAAACGATTATATGAACCGATGTATTGTGCAGCTGTACACTGTAATAAACATATTTTCATTAAAATATAAAGACCATGCGTAAAAGGTAAATTCTAACATATATTTTCTCTTCATAAGGAAACAATACAACTTACTTGAATCAGTACCGCTTGGGCACAAACAATAAGGAAAGCTTTGGACATCATGTTGTATGTTGTGAATGATAGGGTGACGAATGTCCTCTAAAAACTAAATGACCGAGTTTTTATACTTAATTTGACGCAACCCTTATCAGTTCATACGATGAAAATTAACAAATGTATTTATATTACAAAAACGTACTTACGTGATGTCCAATTTTACTAGTTTTATTTTTTACCGATATATAATAAAACAGTAGGTTACTTTGCAAAAATACGTATACATAATTTAGTTTTTAAAGAGATAGCCAACGTTTGGATCTTGCAAAATGTTGATAGCACTAAAGTATTCATAATACGTCTAATATAAAACTACAGCATCGCTTTGTATGTCATTGTATCAGAGAAGTCTCCTTACTGTTTACTAATTCAATACGCAAAATAGTAAAAATAGCTAAACATGAAAAGTTTTGCATTCTTTTTACTGTGTGTTCAGATGTGCTTGGTTCGGGTAAGCAAATAGATAAATCATAAAAATGAAATTGGTTGATGTTTATAAACATTTTCTTAACAATCTTTATGTTTATAGGATGTGTTCAGTCAGTGCCTATCTGCTGTTTCTCCTGCTGCTATCGGCTACGGTGCCGGTCTCTCGGGTTCCAGGGCTTGCGGTATAGGATCCGGACTTTCTTCTATTGGAGCGTATGGTCTGGTTAGTGGTATCGCAGCATCTGGGGTTGGTCTAGGTGCAGGTCTGCTCGCTTCTGAGGCTGCCTATGATATCTCCTCAGCAGCAGCTTACGGTGGCTCTGGCATCGGTGATGTATTAGTGATTGGGGAACTGCCCGTGGCTGGTTCCACACTGATCGGTGGACAGGTGCCTATTCTTGGGGCCGTTCGTTTCGAAGGAGTTGTCCCGGCTGCTGGTTCGGTTTCCATTGCTGGCAGTTGCGGTTGCGGGTGCAATGGTTCCGTTTACTGAAAACTTTTCAGGCGCTGGATTGTAATTATAAGATATATTTATTACAAATTATAATTAAAGGAAATGCAAAACATTTGGTTATTTATTTATAGACTGTGTAAAATTAAAGGAATCGTTTTTTTAAGTCAAAGTCCAGTCATAAATGGGTTCCTAATTCCTGTTTTCCTTTTGAAATATTGAACGCTTATTAATGTAATTTGAAATGTTTAATAAATTTTTGATTTTATTTACATCAATTGAGTACCCAAAAACATATATTGTGTATATTTACGCTATTGAATAATAAATGCAAAAAAATAACTTTTTTTTAACGAAACAACAATTTTATATGTACATATTTTTTCTAAAGAAATCATCATCTTTTGTTCAGTAATTTTTAAGATAGCTCGCAAAACGTTGATTGAAGGACAGACCGTCGCCAATGACTTCCTATTATTAGTATTTCATAGATGTACGATATCATCTATACTATAATATTATGAAGACGTAAAGTTTGTGAGTTTGTGAGATTGCGAGTTTGCGACGTTGTAGGTGGTAATCTCTGGATCTCCTGAACCGATTTAGATGAAATTTGGTAAGAAGATAGTTTGAGACTCTGAAAAGGACATAGGATTTTTTTCCTGGAAATCACACCTTAAAGGGGATGAAAATGGGAAGCATGCTATTATTTTATTTATATTTTGTTATAAAATATATACTTTTAATTTTGTAAATAATGCTATCGATATTGACATAGGTCAATGACACATGAATTGTATTTTGTCACGTACAGCCTACTTCTTACATAACTTTTACTTTAATTGCTTGCTCAAATATGATAAAACATTTTACAATTACAATCAATTATATTATTAGTAATTCCCACGGAATGAAAGAAATTCCCTATAAGTATCTTTGTAATTTACGAGTGTACAATAAACATATGTCTACCCTCGTCCTCAGTCAGACCGCAATGTGCAGACTATGCCATGAGACAGAGGAAACTGCTATGCACATCCTCTGCTCGTGCGGTCCACTCATGCACCGCAGAAGTATCTATCTAGGACAGCATATTATGCAACCGGAAGAGATACAGATGCTCCCCGCTCAGAAAATCTGGAAGTTCCTGGAGTCAACAGGACTAAGCGGAGAACTCTAAATTCACTTTAAATGGAGCTACAACGGACCATAACTGGTCGATGTAGCTAGGGCCGACCTCGGCGCCACACCCAACAAAATATAATAATAATAATAATTTACGAGTGTAGGTATATGATAGTATAGTAAGAGTTAATACAATATAAATTCCGGGTTAAAACTGTCCTATTTTATTCCCAAGGTCTCAAACTATCTTTTTATCAAATTTCATCTAAATCGGTTCAGTACTTTCGGAGCCTATTCGGTATAAACAAACAAACAAAACATGAAATCTTTCCTCTTTAATCTATACATATAATAAAATTCTAACTAAGCCGAATCTGTACATTAAATATTTATTTATATATATATCCATGCCAAATTCTCTGACCTAAGCTGTGGATAGAAGGAGGGACATGGCGAAATAATAATTCCTTGTTGAACACGGAACCCTAAAAATTGGTATCCGGAGTTTACTCAAAAAAGTCTTAAAAATTAAATTTTTAATGATTATGATTAAATTTTTAAGACTTCGTATTTGTACATCATACTCGTATGGAGAATATTGAGGATCGTAATGTAGCAAAAATGGGGATCTAATCGATACTAACATTATAAATGTGAAAGTGTGTTTGTTTATTTGTTTGTTTGTCCTTCTTTCACGTCGAAACGGAGTGACGGATTGGCGTGATTTTTTGTGTGGAAATAATTGGAGGGCTGGAGAGTAACATAGGCTATTTTTTACCGCGGGAGTTTACGTAATTCTCACGGGAAAACACTTTATAATCCAATCCAAAAAAAATATTTTTGGTCAGAATTACTTGAAACTTAGTATTAATGCTCTTCAGTAAAATTTAATAAATACATTTTTTAGCATTTTTATGAAATTCATACTAAAAGCGGGTAAAAGTTTGTATGAAAGTACCTTTTTAGCGATTTTTTTATAGTTTTAGCGCGAGTGAAGCCGCGGGTACTGCTAGTTATTTATAATTATAAACTAATCACGGTCAGTATTATTGAGAAGAATAGGAATGTTAACACTCGAAATAATATTTTCGGATCAAACACGACGGAAATTACAGACAACTTAAGGACGCACCGAGGCAGTGAAACGTATTTACGAAATAATTTCGGCCGTTTGATCCCTTGCTGTATTGTTATTACTAAAACTTTAATTATGCAATTAATATGTAGAATTTTTAAGGAGTTATTCTATAAATTTCACTTTAGAAACACGATTACTTATAGTTTCTTCTATAGAAAAAAAATCCAAAATGATCTCTAAAATGCAAAGTAAACCAACCCTTAGTGCGGCGTAAATACCTTATTCAAGGAAGTTCATCAGTTCTTTAATAATAACAAAACTATACGTTTTCTATATCGTATACACTTTACATTTTAAAATGTGTATTTGTTTCAATAATACGAAGGAAATACCTAAATGCGCACGCGTTCCTTCCATCCTAGCCACACTCCTTGCCCACTTTCGTCCTACTAAAATCATATAGCGTCAAAAGCTTGGCGCAGTAAATGAAAAACAACTTAGTTCATATAGGATTTTGTCTTTAATTTACATATAATATGTACAATAAATAAGTATTTTTAAATTCGGGTATTACATCCGTAAAACCCATTACTAGGATAACCCATGTTGTATGGGCCAGCGAAATTAGCAGCACCAAAATCTTCGTTTAATATTGCCACCTCTCCGTTACCGCAACCATAGGCAATGGATCCAGCACCAGCAGTTGGCATAGCGCCCTCAAGAGCAACCGTGCCTAAGAACGGCATCGCTCCAACTACAGAGAGTGCCCCATCATAGGCATTGTCTGATAAGATATTAACTCCGTTAGGTGGGATAGGTGAAGCGCTAGTAACTGGTAGTGAGCCTCCATTAGAAGCGGCAGCAGCTGCAGGACCGTATGCATTGATAGCTCCTAAATTATTAACGGCGTAAGGTGCGTTAGCAGCATAGGGACCACCAGCAAATGGACCGGGAGTAGTAAATGACGCAGGACCAACAAATGGACCAGCACCTGCTATAGGTGAAGCACCAAAGGGTGTGCCAGCAAGCGATAGAGGTTGAGCTATTGCCTGAAATAATAGTTTTTTTGTTTATTAATATAGTAGTTCAACATAGGAAAACTTTTATTGCGAAAAAGTATATAATGATTATAATATGTATAGACATGTACTTGTGAATATAGTACACAGACACAGGGACAGATTAAGAATCTTTACGTATCGGTTACTGCATCGAAAAAGTGACTTGCAGTATTGACTCTAATTAACTCACATGGAGGAATAGGTGAAGGCTAATATTCATACTATATTATATTATACTGTACCGCGCCGTAGCCGAGTGAGCCAGATGGAAGACCAAGTCTTGAGCCACCAATATCTTCAGTTAACATTGCGACTTCTCCATTACCGCATCCGTAAGCGACAGCGCCATAGCCAGCAGTTGGGAGAGCTCCCTCTAGAGACACAGTGCCTAAGAATGGTACTGCTCCAGCAACATCGAGTAATCCTTCGAAAGCGTTTTCTGATACAATAGAAACACCATTAGCAGGTAATAATGATGCGCTAGAAACCGGAAGGGCGCCACCGTCAGATGCAAAAGGAGCTCCTGGTCCACATAAACCAGCACCGAAGGGGCCACCAGCTAAATAAGATCCAGATAATGGACCTGCCGTGGCGCACGGTGCTGCTGACAGTCGAGAGTTGAGGTACTGCCCAGCAATACACTGAAACAATAAATATGAGTTAGCTAGCTATTGATCAATACTATAGTTAAAATATAAATTAATACGGAATAACTAAAGTACATATCAAATACATAATAAATATTAAAAATGGTATTATACTTGTATATAATATATAATAGGGGCTAGCATGTACGGCTGCAGATCCGGAGGTCTTGGGTTCGAGACCCTGTTTGGTCCTAGTTTAATTACAGAGTTTTTCTGTAAAGATATTTTCAGTAGTAGCCCGGAGTTGGGAAGCAGGCGGACCCTTTGTCTCGTAAAGATGTTGGTCCTGCGATTTAACTCTCATGGGTCACTTCGAAGTATCGCTTATCGGACTTTGAGAGTTAAAGGAATTGAGAGTGCACGTTGTGTCTGCGCGTACAGTTATACACTATAATATCTCGTGCGCAGTTGGCTAGTCTCAATGAGATTGGCCGCCGTGGCCGGAAACGGTCAGGAGAACATCATCATCATATAGAAACTGTTTTATAGTTTTTGTATGAACACATGTATGGTTTTGTATGAAACAGATCGAGAGGATATTATTATAATTTGCCTACGTACCTGGATCATAAGCGCCTGTACGCAAGCTAAGACTGCCTTAGAAACCATGTTTACTGTTCCAATATACAGCTAAGAATAATCTAACGAGTAAAAAATAGGCTTTTATACTAATTGTATTGAGGCATATAGGCCTTAGAAATACCAAAAATTATGTAAAAATATTACAATTAATAAGAACGTGACATACGACATTTATTATTAACCAATATTACTTATGAAATTAATGTTGTAAAGTTAATTCAACAATACAAGTAAAAGCGTTTAATTTTAATTATGCTATATATTGTATAAAGCAAAATTAGTTTCGTCTGTCTGTTTCACCGCTAACTTCTTCTAAACCACGCAACACATTTTGATAGGGTTTTCACTATCATCAAAGATTTTCGGGTGTACTTCCGAATAGTCCATACCATTTTGGTATAGATAAATAAATAAATATGTTGGGACATTAACATACAGCACCATCTAGTTCCATAGTAAGCTAAGCGGCTTGTGTTATGGATACCAGATAGTTGATACACTACACATATAGAATTTTTAAATACATACATATTATAAATATAAACACCCATGACTGGAGTACGAACATTCGTGCTCATCACACAAATGAATGCGCCCAGCGGGACTCAAACCCGGCACTGCAAGTAGGGTCAATACAAACTGAGCCAAACGTGTCGTCAAATATACATAATTATGTATTTCGACACGCTGATGACGAATGTGTCATTCAAAATAGGCGAATATTTCATTTTCAAAGTTTTTCACGTTTATTGTAGGTTAGTTGTAAGTAATATAATAAAATACAATAATTTTAAAGTAGTCAAATCGGTTTAGCTGAGAAATTTATAAATATATGTACATAAAATTAATGTGCTCTTGATTGATTTCGGCCTAGTGATGTAACATGAAAAAAATACGTTTTTTTCTTTTCTAACTTTGGTTTTTCAGACGTGCTCTCTCCGAGGCAAGGGGTGATATGTCCGTATATGCAAGCCACTCCACACACAAGGGTCATCAAGGCGGTTGATATGAAATATACCTTATATAGTATATATATAGTATATATAATTGTAACTAAGTCGTATCTGTACGTTAAATATTTTTTGGAAATTCTAATTGAAATAGACATTATTATCGATACAAAGTCCGAATCTATAGTTTTTTTGTCTGTCTGTCTGTCTGCTATCTGTCTGTTACCGCATCACGAGAAAACCACAGGACAGATTTTGATGAAATTTGGTATGATGATAGCTGATCATCCGGGTCAACATGTAGGATACTTTTTACCGCGGGAAAATATCTCATTTCTGAGAAAAAATACAAAAACTGCATTGTAAGAGTGTACTAATATGTAAAACCTAAGAATTTGGTTGTTAGTCATCTGAACGCGGGCGGAGCCGCGGGCAATGCTAGTATATATATACTATATGCGTGGATGGCTCATAGTCTAATCCGTTAAAAGAAACAGTATGTTTAAAAAAATAACAGCGAAACATACTAACAATTTAAACTCTGAAAAATTATCGTAATCATAATCTAATAGAAGACAAGAGAACGTGACAGTCGTTCAAAGAGCTTATTAATAAATAATATGAAGACGGTCAATGAATTCTTATCAATGTTATGTAAGGTTGAAGAGAAATATTGACTTGATTTTTGATTTTAAAATACCAGGTTAAAAAATTGCATGAGTTATCTTAGGTTGCCATAGTAACCGTTGTTATTGTTTGAAAAATGATAGTTTCCGTTTCTATCTTCAAACATTACTATTTTTACTAATATGTTTTCAAATATGCAAAATTTATCCCGACTGATCGATTTATGTATAATTTTTTAAATACGTGTTTTTAATCAAAATTTATAGACAATTATTGCCTAAAATCAGGAAGTGTATAGAAAATATGAAAATTTAATACGTTGGCCTCAGCTCGTGCTGTAGATAGACGTTTCACGTTAAACCAACGGTGCGGCAGTATGCCATGAAACAGCCCCAACCCTTTTTTTAATTCTCTGTTTGTTTAAACCTCTAATCTCTGGAATTGATTTAATATCTATATATATATATATATGTAATAATATATATATATATATATCTTGTTTTTATATTGTAAGGTCAACATGTCTCACTCTTCTAAAAACTTGCTTTCCTGGTAAAAAATAGCCAAGTCAAATCTAGAACTTCAGTTTATCAACTCGTCACTACCAGTGTAAATAATTCTACTGTTCAAATTTAAGAAGTTTCTATTTAAAAATAGCAAACACTTTTGTAGCAGAAAAAAATACAAGAAATTGTATTTTTATTAATTATTAAGCTTTAAAATGCTCAATAGTTATTAAGTTATATGAATTGCTGTTAAGTGGGTTTATTGGTATATTGCTAAGAGAATAAAGGCTATTTTTATTTATCTATATTAATATTATAACGAGGTAACGTTTGTGAGTTTGTGACGTTGTAGGGGTAATCTCTGGATCTACTGAACTGATTTAGATAAAATTTGGTTAGAAGATAGTTTGAGACCCCGAGAAGTATATAGAATACTTTTTATTCTGGAAGTCATCCTTTAAGGGGGGTGAAAATGGGGTTAAAAGTTTGTATGGGGAATCAACCTAGGGAGGAACCCGAGCGAAGCGAGGGTGAGTCGCTAATTAATTTATAAAAGCGCAAAAAACTTGTAATTAGTTATCAAATTTCGACGAAAGGTGTCTGTACTATCCAAGAATCATATTTCAAGAATTTTTATATAAAATTATGATTTTGGTCAAAGCTAGCAAGCTAATCTCATAGAGAATTTGAGTAAGAGATAATATAGTGCAATCTCTATTTCTTTTTGTTTCAATTTAACACGACTGGTGAGATACAAAAAGAGCTCGGAAACCCGATCAACTTTTAAACCGGTTTGGTCACTGACCCCAAACCGAAAGTCTTTTCGTTTTAAGGTTTCGGTTCGTTACGTTCGTTGAACCCGGTAAAACAGTTTTTAACGAATTCAGGTTTTAAAATCGAAATTAACCCGTTAAAATGAGGTTTTGCGTATTAATATTTGGCAAATCTTTGTTTATAATGAATTGCTTAATAGAGCGATACGTGTACGTTTCTTACTTATGAATGAATTAACCTATTTTTAATGCGATATTAAAACCTAAGTCTAATCTTTCTCTAAGAATAACCGTTAAGCATTATTATTTCGGTTTACTAAATCGTTAGTTTTTAGTAATAGCCGTTTAGTGAACGGACGATGAATTAAATATTACTTAACCGAATTTAACCGGGTTTTTTTCGCCTACCCCCGCATATAAGGCATCGGAATGACGGTTTCATTTTGTCTTAAAGGGATTGAAGTACATATTACACCGCGTACTTGTCAAGAATCGACTCAGCTACGATCTGCAGCTTAAGCTATTCCTTGGCACTTAATTTATTTTTGTACTATATAAAATATTCTTAAATTATATTATTCGAGAATAAGCTCTCAGAAATCATTTTGGCAATATATACAAAAACTATAAAACAGTTTCTATAAAATAACATAATCAGAATACACTATGTCGTGAAAATCTCATCATTAGCTGAGTCAAAGTATTACGGACGTTATATTTTGTAGACTTAGCCAATTTTGTATTTTTATAACTTAGAGACAGACCTAACTTTTTACATTTATAAAATTGTCAAAAATTATAGACTTGAAAATAATAAAAAAAAAAGAAACAGCTACAAATACTCGTAGTAAGTCGTTTATTTTAAATCATCATTATTACTGTCATCCATTACTTGTAGATTAGCAATAGTAAGATCTGTTAGCTCCACAGCCGCAGCTACCAGCGATAGTGACTGCTCCAGCGGCTGGCACAATGCCTCCGAACTCCACAGCGCCGAGGATGGGCACTTGTCCACCAATGACAGTGGTACCACCAACTGGCATCTCACCTATGATGGCTACATCACCGATACCCTCACCTCCATAGGCGCCAGCATAGGGGCCTAAACCAAGGGCACCCAGACCGAAGGCGCCCGGAGCGTAAGCGCCAGGGGCACCGAGACCCATGCCGTAGCCACATCCGAAGGGTTCAGCAAGGGCGGCAGGAGCTAGAGCTGGTGAGCCACACCACCGGCTGTATACATTCTAGAAATATGAAATTACTAATTAAATAATGTTCCAAAATTATAATTTAAAAAGGAAAATACATGTAATATCTTTAAGTCACGATGTTTACCTGAACCAAGCAAGCTTGAAGGCAGAATAGTAAGAAGGCGAAGGCGGACATGTTGCTACGTTTGTATTCAACGAAATCGAAGTACACAATGTTAACAATATGTGTTTTGACCCTTTTATACTGTACTCGCCCTATATTTAGATAACTATTTCGTAATTTTCTACGTGTTTTATAGCCACTTCGTTTTTATTTATAAAATTTTAGTATCTGTTTAAATAAGTATCGTACTAAATTTGAAAGACATTATTTTTAACTTGTAATCTAAACATATAATAAAACAGTAACTTGGCGAAATCTGTACATGAAATATTTATTAAAAAAATGACTGTAACGTATGGTGTACAGAATATACACTCGGAAACAATGGTTATGAAAATTTTGTCTCTTTGTCTGTATGTCTGTTTGTGTGTGCGCGTTTCACGCAAAATGTACTAGACTGATTTTAACCAAATTTTATGTAGTGATAACTTATTACTCGGGTCAACATTTAGGATACCTTTTACTACAGGAAAATATTTCATTCCCACGGGAAAACACAATAACAGAATGCATCGAGTCATTCTTAAGAATTTACATGGCTAGCGCTGACCTTAAGAGATACATCAAAACAATGTAATTTTCCGCACCTCGACGACTATGCGCCTATTTTGCGTGAAGTCGTGTGAAGTGTGAAGTTGACGTCGATGTCTGTCTGTCTGTCTGTGTGTGTGTGTGTGTGTGTGTGTGTGTGTGTGTGTGTGTGTGTGTGTGTGTGTGTGTGTCTGTCTGTGGCATCGTAGCTCTTAAACGGATGGACCGATTTCGATGCTGGTTTTTTGATTTGAAAGCCAGTCTCCTTGCGGTGGTTCTTAGCTATGTTTGGTTAATAGCGGTCTAGCAGTGTAAGAGTATCAGCTCTTTTCCAAAATGATTTAAGGCATTTAGGCGTATGACTCGATTAAGTGCTTCACGCGTGCCAGAGTAATCGTTAAATGATAATTAATTTGCGTAGGAGGTTTTTAAAATTTGTAATTTATTTTAAAACTACGATTACAAAACTTATAATCAAAGTACCTATATAGGCACTAAGTTTAATACGCTATTATAAGAAAAATGTTATTTCAAGTTTAAGCGTGATAAATAATATTCTTAGACTCAAGCTGCGTCTTTAAATTTCCTGGCGCTTCGCAGTCAAAACAGTAAGATACATAATTATTATAGATACACAGATGAAGACTAGGGTATGTTTTTGTACTAAAAATACGATTATAAGGCATATCACATTTTAAATCTAAACATCTTCAATGAAATATTATTTAATACAATTTTTAATTTTACTGTAGAACGAGTGTGTAATATTTCTTCCATTCATGCATTTCGATTCTGATAACCTAATAATAATATTATAAATGTCACGTAAAGTACTCGTAGTTACACAAATTAACATTAATTTTCTGTAATTTAAGCTGATAAATATTTTGTTGTCATTAAAAAAGTATAAAACCTTTATATTCTTGCTAATATTCGAGCATTCCGATCCGAAATGGGAACAGTAAACATGATGGTCAAGGCTATCCTTTTGTTCTGCGCTCAAGCGCTAATGATCCAAGTGAGTAAAATCATAGGTGTCTAAAATTATTAAATATTTGAATATTATGATTTAAGTATGTTGATATAATTAATTATTTTTATTTTATTTAGTCAATTGCTGGGAGCTGTATTGGCTCGCGATTTGCTGCCGCACCGTTAGCTGAGATTGCCGGCTCTTGCGCGGGTTCTTGGTCAGCTGCTGGACCTTTAGCTGGTCCCTGTGGTGTTGGTCCATACGGACTGGCCACTGGTCCATACGGACCTGCTGGTGCAGTCGCTTCCAATGGCGGTGCTCTACCAACATCTAGCGCATCAGGTATACCCGCAAGTGGAGTTTCTCTTGTATCAGAAAATGTTTACGAAGGAGGTCTGTCAGTCTTTGGAGCTTTGCCTTTCTTGGGAACTGTGGCATTGGAAGGTGCTCTGCCAACGGCTGGTGCTGGAGCAGTCGCTTTCAGCGCGGGTAACGGACAAGTCGCCACGTTGAGGGAGGATATCGGCACCGCGTGTGGTGCTGGGCCATACGCTGTTGATGCTCTTGGTTATCGCGCTGGAGCTTTCGGCTACGGAATGGGTGCACCTGGCTTTGGTGCAACTCTCGCCGGACCTTATGCTCGTGCTGGATGCGGCTACGGTGTGCTCTTTTAAAATCCATGATTTAATTAATTTCTTTCGATCTAATGCAACAAATAAATAATCATAAGCAATTTTAATTTTATTTATTCGTGCTTAATCTAATCCATACTTAATATTAAATATATAAATGTGAAAATGTTTTTGGTTGTTAGTTTGTTTGTCCTTCTTTCACGTCGAAACGAAGTGACAGATTTGCGTGATGTTTTATGGTGATATATAATATATATATGGTGATATATATATATATATATATATATATATATATATATATATATATATATCCGCGGGTTCTGCTAGTAACTTATAATAATTATAAGTTATTATACTTAAAAAGTTATTCGAAACAGGAATTTCTTTAAGAGCGAGTATTTTTTAGTGCCAAATATGAGTAAATTAAAACTTTGTTAATTTTGTTCCCTACGCGTAGAAGGATACGTGTACGTTTTTTTATTTAATTTAAACACTTTATTGCACACAAAAATATAAATAACACATACAAAAAAAAATATTTAAAGGAAGGTGCAAAGGCGGCCTTATCACTAAAATTGATCTCTTACAGGCAACCGTTAGAAGTAGGATACAAAAGTAAACAGAAAGCGGAAAGGTGCATAAAGTGTACTCAATAAACGTATTACATAATATAAACATACATAAAAATTCACACATATATATATATATATATATATATATATATATATATATATATATATATATATATAATACTATTTACTATATATATATATATATATATATATATATATATATATATATATATATATATATATACTACTCGTTCCAGAGTTTCACCGTCTTAATGGTGAAAGATTCACTATAGGATTTTGAATGGACAAATGGGATTCTAGTAATCTTTCACTGCAAGAGCGAGCTGGGAACTTGCCTCTAGGAACGTAAAGTGTTCTTTGAGGTAGGTGGGAGTGTCAGGTTGGTAAAGGATTGTGTATAATAGAAAAAGCGCATGTAAATTACGTCTATTGTGAACTGTTAGCCATCTCAACTGTGTCAGATACTGCGTAATGTGGTTATACTTCCTAAGTCCAAAAATATATCTTATAATAAGATTCTATAGACGCTCAAGCTTATTGAGTAATTGCTGAGATAGATCTAGGTAGCAGGAGTCAACATAGTCGAGTATCGGCAATAAAAGGGAGTTGGCTAAGAATATCTTGGTTTTAACCGGCAACAGGTTTTTCCACCTTCTCAAGGTGCCAATAGCAAGACATATCCTACGGCTAAGTTGAGCAAGTTGAGGTATCCAGGAGAAAGTGCTGTCCATTATGATCCCTAGATTTTTGACACTACTGCTGTATTCTAAATGGACATGGACATTATCAAATGAAATGGGAGGGAGGAGCTCGTTACATACGTTTCTTACTTATGAATGAATTAACCGATTTATTTCGGTGTTAAAACCTAAGTCTGCAGCTTAATTAATAAAATAAATTAATCCTTGACACTTATTTATTTTTGTACCATATAAAACGTTCTAAAATTATACGATTCGAAAATAAGCTTTCAGAAATCATTTTGGCATAACTATAAAGCATTTTCTACAACCTTTTACATTTGTATATAAATATAAATAAATAAAATAAAAAATGTAAACAGCTATAAATATACGTAATAAGTCGTTTATTTTTAATCATCATTATTACTGTCATCCATTACTTGTAGATTAGCAATAGTAAGGTCTGTTAGCTCCACAGCCGCAGCTCCCAGCGATAGTTACAGCTCCAGCTGCTGGCACAACGCCTCCGAACTCCACAGCGCCGAGGATGGGCACTTGTCCACCAATGACAGTGGTACCACCAACTGGCATCTCACCTATGATGGCTACATCACCGATACCCTCACCTCCATAAGCGCCAGCATAGGGGCCTAAACCAGGGGCACCCAGACCGAAGGCGCCCGGAGCGTAAGCGCCAGGGGCACCGAGACCCATGCCGTAGCCACATCCGTAGGGTTCAGCAATCGCGGCAGGCGCTAAAGCTGGTGCGCCACACCACCGGCTGTATACATTCTAGAAATATGAAATTATTAATTAAATAATGTTCCAAAATTATAATTTAAAAAGGAAAATACATGAAATATCTTTAAGTCACGATGTTTACCTGAACCAAGCAAGCTTGAAGGCAGAATAGTAAGAAGGCGAAGGTGGACATGTTGCTAAGTTTGTATTCAACGAAGTCGAAAAACACAATGTTAACAATATGTGTTTTGACCCTTATATACTGTACTCGCACTATATTTAGGTAACTATTTCGTAATGCTCTACGTGTTTTTATAGCAAATTTGTTTATATTAAAAAAATATACGAACTAAATTAAAAAAAAAAAAACATTCTTTTTAACTTGTAAATCTATACACATTTGTGTTTGCCCACTCAAATATACCCAAATATATCATTAAAATCGTCCCTGCCGTTTAGGAGATAATCAGTGGCACACCGACTCCAACGCCACCTACCGGGTTCAATTGTTTTTTCAAACCATCCAGGAGCCCATTGAAATATGTACACAAAATTTCATCTAAATCGGTCTAGCCCTTTAGGAGGAGTAGGTTAACAAACAGACGCACAGAAGAATTGTACATATTAAGATGTTAAGGACGCACCGACGCAGCGAAACATAATTACGACATAATTACGTTCGTTTAATCCCTTGCTGTGTTGTTATTACTAAAACTTTAATTATGCAATTAATATGTAGAATATTTAAGGAGTTATTCTATAAATTTCACTTTAGAAACACGATTACTAATAGTTTCCTTGATAGAAAAAAAAATCCACAATGATCTCTAAAATACAAAGTAAACCCTTAGTGCGGCGTAAATATCTATTTCAAGGAAGTTCATCAGTTCTTTAATAGTAACAAAACTATACGTCTTTTATATCGTATACACTTTCCCGTGGTAGAGTAAAAAAGTTAAAGTGACTCATACATCTTGGTACACAAAACTACTGATTTGATTTTAATGAAACTTTACAATAATATAGTTCATACATCAGAATAACAAATAGGGTACTTTGTATGCCGGAAAAATGTACGGTTCCCATGGGATAAATTTGTTTTTGTTAGTTAGTCGTTTGTCTAGAGGCGAACCTGAGCGAAGCGAGGGTGAGCCGCTAGTTATAATAGTATAAATGTGAAAGTTTGTGAGTATGGATGTTTGTGACTCTTTCACGCCAGAGCAGAACGGATCTGGATAAAATTTGGCACAGAGATAGATTATAGTTAGGAATAACACATAGGCTACTTTTTATCCCGGAAAAATATATACGGGTCCTTTGGGATAAGTTGGTTTTTTTTCCTACTTAGAGGCGACCCCGGGCGAAGCGAGGGTGAGTCGCTACTATTTCATATGATGATCCTTTTCTGCATTTTGAATGAAACTCATTCATTTGTCAAATAAAATTTTAGTTTAAATATATTTTTTTAATGTATGATCCAATTAAAAATAGGCCGAGGCGATTAAAGTCTACGAACCTACTACTATCAACCCGAAGCAAGTATTGTCACGTCACGTTTTCTTTCACAACCCATGAACATGAATGGAGCTCACTGATAATAATTGTAATATAAAAACTACTATATAAAGTGACAATTTAGTAATTTATTACATTTTTAAGTTTATTCTCGAAGTGTAAACAAACAAACAACAAAATGTTCAAGACTCTTATGCTCATCACCATCCAGGCCTTAGTCATCCAGGTATATAAACATTATTTACTCTAATAGAGTTGGGACTGTATTATAAATGCGTTTTTTTATGTGTATGTCTGTGTGTTTGTATGTTTATTACTCCTTTACGCTCAGTAGGCTGGATTCGTTTGTATAAAATTTAGTACACAGACAGACATGACTCGAGGCTATATATATTCTACGGCTAGGAACCTACAGCCTACAGCTAGGGGAAGTCGCTAGTAGTAAACAGTAGTTTGAAAACATTATTTTTAAACATTTAATTAACATATTGGTTATATAAATAAAAAAGCAGGTAGTGGCAATTATGATGAGAATTCCTAAGTTACGTTAAGTATTAAAATTATGCAAGTCGTCGTCGTCGTCTCAGCCCAAACACGTCCACTGCTGGACATAGGCCTTCCCCAAAGATTTCCACGACAACCGGTGTTGCGCCATCCGCATCCAGTGGACTCCATCGACTTTGACCAAGTCGTCGGTCCACCAAGTAATAGAAAAAAACATACATATAGATGAACGTAGAGTCTCCTCCTTTTTGGAAGTCGGTTAATTATGGTGTATTTTGTCACAGTCTAAAAAGACACTTCTGATGTTTTTGGGAATAATAAATTCGATAATCCACTTGTTTTCAGAACATCTCTGGTATCCCAATCGGTGCTATACGGAATGCTCCCTGCGCATCATCCTATGCTCCACTTTCATCACTTTATGGATCCTATGGTCTATATAACCCAGCAACCTTAGCTGCATCTAATGGTGGAGGTCTCATCGTCACAAGCGCTTCTCCTATCGAACCTATTGGTGTATCCGTTCTGTCAGAAATTATTATCGAAGGAGCTCTTGGAGTTATTGGAGAAGTTCCATTCTTAGGAACTATCGCTTTAGAAGGAGCTTTGCCAACCCTTGGTTCTGGTGCAGTTACTTATGGTTGCGGTAATGGAGCTGTTGGTATGGTTGCTGAAGACTACGCAGGTGCTTACAGTGGTTACGCCTCACCTTATAATTATAATGTGTATGGTTATAACGGTTGCGCCGGATACGGAATAATGTTTTGATAATTTTGTTGTGTTGTGATCGATCAAATCACATTTAAATGGTTATATTGTTATTTTCTTATTTTTATAATTACATCAACGTTCACGCGCTGTACGTAGTGTTTTTACTTTGTGTCATCCCATGAGTGAGAACTTTAAAATTATATTATTTTTGTTAAATACCCATATTAACAATTAATACAGGCATACATACAAGTAAAGAGAATACTATAAAAAATAATAATAACTATACACTTAGCCTGATATATCAAGTTACATATAAAACAGCATCAGTTTTTAAAATAATTAAAGAAGAACATGAGTTTTATATTTGAATTGTTCCGCCTGTTGGCTGAGGCATATAAACTTATTTTTATTATTATTATTATATAAAAAAAATATTAAAATATTAAATTTGCTTATTCCATCTGTTTGTTTTAATTCATGTTTTAAGCATTTATCTGGTTTATGATCTACCCGTAAATTAAGTGAAAAATTAAAAATTAAAAAAGCCAGACGGAAAATTGTGACTTGAAATAATCTGGCATGATTAAGGAGCAATAATTCATCCATTCAAACTTTCGCATTTATAATATTAATGGGATTAATGGAATGAACGTCAAATTAAATAAGTTAGTCTTGATACTTTCAAGTATTAAGACAAGCTTATTTATCGCTTTAGGTCTCCGGCTGGGTACACCGCTATGCACTGAGTACAGATGCCCGTGTGGAAAAGAGGTTGGCTGTTATAGACTCCGTGGACTCTCTTGCAGAAGATGTTCAGGTAGACTTTTCCGTCATGATAAACGATACCATCAAAGGGCTTTTGCCACTTAACTTAATAAGTCGAGACGATGGTAAGAGCCGATGGCCTGTCACTGGTTCCTTGAGAAATGCGACAAGCCCTATTGTGGGACGCCACATGCGTTGACACATTGGCTCCGTCCCATGTTAGGGAGACGGCATCGTAAGTGCCGTGGAGATGGCTGGACTAATTATGTTACGTAAATACGCCTTCTTTAGTCAAAATTATGTTTTTATTCCATTTGCTATAGAAACCCTTGGCCCATGGAGTCAAAGTGCTAAGCACTTCTTAAAGGACATTACACCTCGTCTTGTCGCCTCTACTGGTGGTGGAGAGCTGGGGCATTTTTCGCCCAAATAATTGGTATTGCCATTTAACGAGGGAATGCGGCTAGCATTCGTACCACTATTCCACGCGGGCATGACTTGTACAATAATAACTAAGTCTACATTTGTTTTGTATATACTTACATATAAGGCAGTGGTAGCCCAGTGGTAACGCGCTCGCTTGGGAAACCCAGTGAAGCGAGTTCAAATCCAGGGTCTCGCACCTCTAATATTTTCATGTGCGAATCATTTCCTACATGATTACCACTTGTCTTAACGGTGAAGGAAAACATCGTGAGGAAATCTGCATGTCTGAGAGGTCTGAGAGAACATTATATTTGTAATTTTCTTTATTGTTATTATAAGCAATTAACTTCCCATTGCTGGATATTGGCTTTGAATACGAGGGGAATCTTGCCATAGTTCACCAAGCTGGGCAAGTGCAAGTGAGCGAACTTCACATGTCTTTCGAAAACTTGCTAGATTTTCTCATATATGCAGGTTTCCTTAAAAAAAATTCCTTCATCATAGTCCGTAAAATAAGTGGCAATCATGTTAGAAATGATTCGCACATGAAAATACCAGAGGTGTGAGATCCGTGATTTGAACCCGTTTCCTTCGGTTTTCCAAACGTGCGCGTTACCATTGGCCTACCTCTGCCATATTTTCATGTGCGAATCATTTCCAACATTACAGTTATAATTATAATATTGTTAAAAACAAATAGCATGGAGAAAGATAGTAATTAAATGTAAAAAAAAATATCCGACATGAACATATATGTATTAATTACTTATAACTTTTGCAATTAGTGATGTAACAAAATAAACGTGCGATAATACGAATTACTAATGTTTATATAATGCAAATAATTTAGAAGGTGACTTATCTCTTTTATCTAATAAATTCAAATTTTTGCAATATAAATCTTAATATAAAATTGGATTGTTTGTCTGTGACTATGGTATTTACATTGTAATATACATTTGTATGTGTATATCATATATTAAGTTCTAAACTGTAGCCAAATTGGCTATTAAATATTTTTTGTCGATCTGTATGTCTGTTTGTTTCATCGTACTCGCAAATTGATGAATTTCTGTGTATCTTTTTTGGACATATTTATTATTTTATATTAATATAACTTTTTAACATTAAAATATTAAAAAAGTCATTCATTTATTGAAATAGTCTTTAATATTGAGACAGTAACCCAATCTATAGTTTTCAGAATTTTTGTTTGTCTGTCTGTCTGTCTGTCTGTCTGTCTGTCTGTCTGGGAACGCATCACTAGAAAATCACTGGACAGATTTTGATGAAATTTGGTATGATGATTTATCCGGATCAATATATAGGATACTTTTTATTTGTGTGGGAAAATATTTCATCCCTGAGATCTATTATACTAAACGTTAAAACGTAACTAGGGACGAACCCGAGAACAGCGAGGGTGAGTCGCTAGTTCTTTTATTTGTTTGTTTTTATGGCTCCAATATATCGTTGTAAAAACTTATGCTTGTAGGTTTACCTGCCAACTTCAAAAATTTTGCGTTAATTTTGGTTAAACATACTGTAATTTTAGTTACATTGAATGGGAAAAAAATAAAAATATCATTAGAACAGCCCACTCCACGTTATTAAATATCTTCATCGTTTTTTTTAGAAACATTCAGCAACAACAGAACTATTTTATAATGACACGTAAATTTACATAAGAGTTATTTGTAAAAAAATTACAAAATAGGTCAGATAATACTGAAAGAATGCAAAATAAAATCTGCGTATAAAAGCAAGTATAAAATTACTTAGAACATTCAGTTTCTTGTTCCATTCATTATAGAAACAACCATGTCCTCTGCAGTCCTTCTTTTCTGCACAGTTGCAGTGTTTTTAGAGGTAAGATTAAATATTTTTCATATAGAAGTTTGAATTTAATATTCGTTAAATAAATAAAGTTCTCCATAAAAAATTTTGGTCACGACCGAATTTCGATCAATTAAGAATTGAGACTTGCTTCTTATAATGCACAAGTACACAAAGGACTTATCCATAGAGTATAGTCTAGTTGGACTGCAAGCCCAAACGACCGATGAGGGATCAGAAGCATTATCGATAGTTTCACGTAGATAATATACTTGCTTGGGAATCCGAATTCCTTGGGTTCAAATCCCGGGTCTCGCACCTCTGATATTTTCATGTGCGAATCTTTTCTATCATGATTACCACTTGTCTTACGGTGAAGGAAAACATCGTGAGGAAGCCTGCATGTCTAAAAGAACCTAAAGTTTTCGAAAAACATGTGAACTCTGCCAAACCGCACCTGCCGGGCGTGGTGGACTATGCCCTGATCCTCCTCGTATTGAAGGGAGGCTCACACCCAGCAGTGGGACATTAAAAGGGCCGAGTACATAGACAATATAATAAACATAAATCTCCTAACGCCGAGCTTGTACTATATTTTAATCGGTCACAGCCCAAACCGGTAACCAAACCATTCGTTCATCATTCATTCAATTCATCTTACGTGCTCAAACATCTAAACACGTCTTATAATAACATAGTTCCTATCTCGAGTAAATTCTTATCAATTTTGCTGCAATAGTTAGTCCCTCAAAGTTATAAAACATAATTAGGAATATTTTTATTTTTATTTTCAGGGTGCCTTTGGCCAATGTATTCGAAATGGAATAGCCCCAGGACTTGCCTGTAACTCAGTAGTACCTTCTGGGCTAACTTCCAGCTCTCCATATGAGACATCAGCAAATTGGGGATCAAACTGCGGGCTTGGAATTCCTGCCCTTGATTTTAGTATTGTTAGTGCAAATAAAGGTGGAATGTTAAATGTTCAAAGTTCATCGCCTATAGCGCCAAGTAGCATAACCGTCCAATCAGAGAACACTATCGAGGGTACTTTATCAGCTATTGGTACATTACCATTTCTTAGCGTTGTGACTTTGGAAGGCTCCCTACCAACACGTGGTTCTGGCGGTGTTGAATACCACTGTGGAGAAGGTATTGCACTATTAAGTGAACATTTCGGTGAAGATATTTTGAATGGAGGTATAAATAGTATAAGTAATGAAGCAGTAAATGTTCAGCGTAACTATGCTTTAGGATGTTTGGCAGCAAGTAATGGAAGAAATGATAATGGTATTGTAGGTAATCATTTTAGATCGTGTCTTGAGTCTACAAATTTAAAAAATTCCAGACCTGGAAAAATGTTGGCTGGATATTGATGTAGTGATATTTAATTAATTCAATGTTGAATAAATAGTTTATCAAATTTATTGTGTTTTTATTTAAGTAAATTACTATGTATAATGCTACGATGATAATTTTATTTACAAACGTATGATAATAATAATTATTTTTCCTTTTAACTTTGTTATATATCTTGTTTTTATTTAAGTAAATTACTATGTATAATGTTAATTGGTAAATGTTAATTGTGGGTAGGCTGTCTGTAACAACTATATCTTTAAGACATGTAACACCTCAGTCTCTCCCGTGACCATGGATGCTGTAAAGCATTCGAAACGTCGGGAACCAAAAATCAAAATAAATCCGCGAAATAATCCGAAAAGATAGTTTTATTTAATAATGTCAAACATTCGCGTAAATCTAAGAAAGTATTAAACAAATAATAAAAAAACATATAAAAACATTTTTTAAAGTTCGTAATCGATCATCTAAGTGAATATACTACTAACATAGAGTAAAAGTCATATAAATAAAAAGTACATGTACGATGGTAAGAAACCTTTCGTGTTCAAATTCGACTCACACTTGACCGATTTTTATTTCTTTTCATTTTATCTGGTCTCATGCTGACAATGTCTTTTAGTGCCATCTCGTCATTTTTTGTGGTATTAGCATTATCGCTAGTGGATGATAATCTACTGAACGAGTGGTCTGGCGTCGGTCGTTGAGGTACTCTTGCTAAAGTATCAAAGTTGCTAAGTTAGAAGTCGATATAACAACGTTATGTAATTAAAGCATTTGCTTTGTACTTGACCCCACTGATCGGAATAAGTTTATAGTGAGGGTCAAGCGCCTAACTATATGAATCCAGCAAGGATTTTTGTATGTGAAATATGTCGATTTATCCTTAAAATTAATCTTAGTAGATTCTTATAATAGAGAGTGATTGAAAACAAATTGCATTGCTTGTACTATTTTAATATATTAGTTTCACCTTATTTAGATAACAGATTTTTTGTCGTCATTTCGTGTCGTTAGCTATTACAGCATTGCATTTTATTTTATCATTTTTCATTTTAACATTGATTAATTTAAGATAATTTTTATATTAAATTATATGTCGACGTAACTTAATTCCAATATTACAAAATAACCATATCTTCCATTTATCAGTTAATTAATTTCATAATTATTAGGTATAAAAGGCAATGTTAGAATCTCATCAATCATTATTATTGATCGTATCCGTGTATCTAACTAAAGTGTTGACTTGTACTGCACTGTACTTGAAGAAAATGGCATGTAAATTTGTTATAGTCTGCATTTCTGCAGTTTTCATTCAGGTAATATTTTCAAAAAATCCTTTTGCGACTTTTATTTTTTTCTTTAATATTTACTGTATTTTATATATATATTTAATACATATAATTACAGACGATATCAGGACAATATATCAACAGGGCATACAATGGTGCTCTTAACGCTGGTATAGTGGCTGCTGAAAACGCAGCAATAGCAAATAATATGGCATATGGACCTATGGCACCTAATGGCTTAGCTTATGCTCCTCTGGCAGCAAATGGGATTGCCAACGGCTTAGCATACGGAAATGTGCCAGCAAATAGCATTGCCAATAATTTGGCTTATGATGTCGCATTGGAAGCCAATCAAGCTAGCGGTTTAACAAGTGGTGGCAGTTTTAGAGTGACTAGCTCATCTCCCATGGCAGCAAGTGGTATTACAGTACGTTCAGAAAACTTGTTGATTGAAGGACCTTTGGCAGTATCTGGTCAAATGCCATTTACAGGTGTTGTGGCTTTAGAAGGACCCTTACCAGCAGCTGGCCAGGGTTCAGTAGCTTATGGGTGTGGAAACGGGAATGTTGGGATCCTTAGTGAAGGTGTAGAACCAGGCTATGTTAATGGGCTTGGAGTGGAGGCGGCTCTTCCTGGGGTTGGTTATAATGTCAATAAAGCAGGCTACGCAGCTCTTTATTGATGATTCATTATTTTGTTAAGTTTTGTAGTGATTTTTATTTTAAATAAATTATAAATTATATCAAAATTGAATCTTCTCATTTGATTTTTTCTAGACCAAAAAGTTTGTAATATCATATTATAGAATATCTTATTTACATTCATACGCTTCTTTTTTTTAACAAAAATAAGTTTTTTTTTTATTTAAACATATCTTTAATAATATTTGAGAGTTAAAATATTTAACAGTTGGAAGATAATAAAAACTTTTTAGCAAAAAAATAAAAACCGACTTCAAACAAAAGCACTAAAAAGTAAAAAATAACTGATTGGTAGTTTTCATTCACTATACATACCTAATCAAATATATTCGAAGTCGGTGTGGTTTGATTTATATGGGCTGGCACCGATTTCGAAAATATTTGATTAGGTATGTATTTAATAGGTAGGCTTTAATTACTTAGCCAAAGGTTTTGTTTTGGTTATTGTTGTTTGAATGCTTTTTACAAATGGTTTTTTTTTTCTTATATTTAATCCTGATGAAAAACAAATAGTATAAGATCCCGATCTATATGGTGGACCCCTCACTCTTTTTCCAGGCGAAAAATATTAACAAACACGACCTAGGGGGGTTGTCACAAAAAAGCTTCAGGCTGTTGTAATTAAAAAAACCTCACTAGTCTAGAGATGTTTTGGTATGACAACCCTATATTATTGTAATGTCGTGCGAATGCCTTCCAGTTTACAGCAAATATGGTTACGTAAGAAATTAAAGATTTTGAGGACTTTTTTGGACACCAGATAGTTGATACAGTACACATATATAATTTTAAATACATCAATAATATAAATATAAACACCCATGACTGGAATACAAACATTCTTGTTCATCACACAAATGAATGCCCCCAGCGGGACTCGAACCCGTGAATTTTCGCACAGCAAGTAGTGTCACTACAAACTGAGCCAAAGATGACTTTAAAAGTCATAGTTTATCAATCATACCATCAAGCAGTGTCTACCTACGAAAATTACACAATCATTTGAAAGAAAAGAGAAATGGAACCTTACAATTTCTGAGTTCACGTGTTTGATTGCGTGATACCAAAGTTTAAACAGTCATTTATTTTTATTATAAAATACTTTTAGTGGCTTCGTAACATTAAGTTACATATACAATAAATAAATAATAAATAAATATGTTGGGACATTCATACACACCACCATCTAGTTCCATTCTAAGCTACGAGGTTTGTGTTATGTATACCAGATAGTTGATACACTAGTTATATTTTTGGAGGCAGCCAGGGATGCAAAGAAATGCAATTTATATAAAAATTAATTTATTAACTAATAATTTCTTACTACTAAAGTGACTGTCGATCGATGTTAGATCAAATCAGTGAAGATGCAGCCAAGTAATGCCTTTTATACTACAATATTATAGGAAGTTGTGACAATGGCATTGATGAAATGTAGGTGGCTGCTGCGCTTGCACTTGCGCCTGACCTTGTCTTGTCGTCGCCGTGCGAGGTTTGTAGAGCAAAGCTGATGCGACGATTCGAGTTCCGTAACACCTCCCCCCGTAGAACAGCGACTATTGCAGGACAGGAGGTCCAAGATGGTCGCTGTTGGAGCTGATGGTCGGTGATCGGCCCTCTTATTTGTGGTTTCAGGGCCATTGCTGTGATTTTCAGATTACTGTAATTTTGGTTTCATCTCCTTAGCGTAGCTGGCGGTACAGAAGCGTAGCGATTAGTCATGTGGTCGTTTGAGTTGATAGTATATGTAAGTTGGTGGCATTTCAGTGGGATGACTGCTGTAGAGAGAGATATTGTTCGTATTCTAGGTCTATAAATCCATGCAGGTTTTGACTTGCAGAGAGATAATCAATTTCTTCGGACATTCTGTCTCTATATACCTATAATCTTAGCTAGAGAGTGCTAAAGGGTAAGGTAAGGGCACAGATCATATAAGGTAAGGATGAAATGTAGGTACATAGATTCTTTAGGGGATTTAGAAGTCAAAGGGCAAAATATATTTATATAACCATAGCTAGAATATATTTATATAACCATTACTAACTGCTAGTCTAGTTTCAAAATCACAAAATTTTATATATAGGATTTCATTAGCTATTTATCTACATATGATAAGAAAGAATTTTGAAAGATATATAATAAATTAGACTGACATTATTTTTTAATGCTAATTCTAATTTTGATTCATATCGTGCTTAGTAAGACAATTTTAAATGTGGATATGTAATCTAGGATACTGGGTTTTCTTTTAAATATATATATTAGGATCTAGACCGTCAATGAGACGTCTCTTATTACGTGCAGAATTATTATATACTAAAGAGATGTTCTATGTGATGTGATTATCTTTTATTATTTAATAAGGGTGGATTCATAGGAATTCTATTAACTTGAGGTTTAACTACTGGACCGCGATTTTTTTTGGAAATTTTGAAAAATAAAAGAACACACAAAAAATTATAATAAATCAATAATTTCTATTTTCAAAAATATTTCCTAATTCCCTATTCGCATCGATTTGCGATATTCTAATAATAGGAAAAAGGGAAATTCAGTAAAGGATAATTATAGATAGTAGAGGTAAGCCACTCTAGTAAGATCTAGGTACTCACCAAATAATTTGTATCTCTCTGCTGTATCAATTTTTGGATACTCCGCCAGCCGCAACTCCCGTAGGTTCGAAGATAGCCGCTATCGGTGAACGATTCACTGACTCTAAGTTACGACTATCCTTCCGACTGCGCCAGTTATATTTTTGGAGGCAGCCAGGGATGCAAAGAAATGCAATTTATATAAAAATTAATTTATTAACTAATAATTTCTTACTACTAAAGTGACTGTCGATCGATGTTAGATCAAATCAGTGAAGATGCAGCCAAGTAATGCCTTTTATACTACAATATTATAGGAAGTTGTGACAATGGCATTGATGAAATGTAGGTGGCTGCTGCGCTTGCACTTGCGCCTGACCTTGTCTTGTCGTCGCCGTGCGAGGTTTGTAGAGCAAAGCTGATGCGACGATTCGAGTTCCGTAACACACTACATATATATAACTTTAAATACATATATTATAAATATAAACACCCATGACTGGAGTACAAACATTCATGCTCATCACACAAATGAATGCCCCCAGCGGGGCTCGAACCCGCGACCGCTGGCACAGCAAGTAGGGTCACTACAAATTGAGCCAAAGTGTCGTCTTACATATGGCTAGTCTTAGTAAAATTTAGAGATCAACGCTAATTATTTAATCGATTTGAAACTTTGATATGAATTTTGGTTTACAATTCACTAATTTGAATCCATCTAATTGATCTGATATCTAACTAGGAGGTATATAATAGTAATTCTCCAATAATTACCAGTACTAAACCTTTTCAGTGTGATTATTTAATTTGCTACAGTTATATTTAGACGACCATTCTATTGTATCCGGAAATATTATCGGAAACGCTAAGATCAGCTGATGAAAATCATGGATATATCAATGAGTTATTATTATTATTATTATGTTAAGTTTATGCCATAGGCAGTGGTAGCCCAGTGGTAACGCGCTCGCTTAGGAAACCGAGTGAAGCGGGTTCAAGTCCCGGGACTCGCACCTGTGATATTTTCATGTGCGGATTTCTAACATGATTACCACTTGCCTTACGGCGAAGGAAAACATCGTGAGGAAACCTGCATGTCTGAGAGAACCTCAAGTTTTCGCAAGACATGTGAAGTCCGCCAACCCGCACTTGGCCAGCGTGGTGGACTATGGCCTGATCCCCCTCGTATTGCAGGGAGTTATCTGTTTCATATTTTATTTATATTATATACTATTATACACCAACAACAACAAATACTTGAACATGTGCTGATATTTTTATTTGTGTAGATTTTATGGAATGTTTCATTTATTGTAATTTCAAAATACAGAAAGGTTTTTTCAAATACATATACTATTATCTAACACTTGTGACATAATTATCAATAATTACATAAAACCTTCACCTTCTTTCGTATTCGTGCTTTAATATAACTTTACTTATCTTTTTTTTTAAGCAATAATGAAGTACATACTCGTATTGTCCTCGAACATAATTTCTTGGAATAAATGTAGATTAGAGAGCTGACACTGAGTGGTTGCACGTGAATATGTAAGTTTCTGTATAAATTAATATCCCTGTTTTTAAAAATGATCCATGACGCTTATACTTTTAATTTTGGGATATGCATACCACCTGTATAATTCATCACCTGTATGGATACAGGTGGTATGCGTAATTGCTTTGTATGTCATGCGTTATATGGGACCTATTGGCTAGAAAAGCCAGTACTACCCATCGTCTTAATGAATCATCACGACGCCCCGATGGTAGATCTGCCAAAGCAAACCACATAACCAAGGGGTGGCTCCCACGGTCCACTCTGCTGTCAGGGAAGTACCATTAGCAACCCCTGTGTATCTCTTGGCTTCGCGTCCGGCTGGGATGTCGGACGCTTATGAGCACATCAGTTTGAGATTTTGATTTATCTAGTTTCACAATACTTCAAAACTAGTTTGAATCGAAATAGTATTATTACTATTTACTGATTTCACTAAACTATATAAAAAAACTTCTTAGAATTTTGGACATCCAGTCAACATTATTATAGCAGGAATAACTCAAATAACTTTAAGCACAAATATGATATTAATTCTATTATACAAACGAAAAGCCACATATGTATAGGTTTATATATAAAGTATACCGAAATAACATGTTATATATAAAGTTTATGTACCCATATAAATTTTAGTTACAAGTTTGCAGAAGCAAAATAAAACTCTGCCAGCGAGATTCAGCTATAGGCAGGGCCGGATTATCCATAAGGCAGTGTAGACCATTGCCTAGGGGCCCCGTAGCGGCTAGGGGCTCCACGCATAGAAAAAAATTGAAAATATTTCATCGAGTGAAAATTTAATTTGACTAAATTAGGTAAAAGTTCTACTATGAGGACAAATATGACATTTAGACTTCTATGAAATCTACATAATAGCGTATTTACG
The DNA here is from genome assembly GCA_921882275.1 of Brenthis ino. NCBI lineage: Eukaryota > Metazoa > Arthropoda > Insecta > Lepidoptera > Nymphalidae > Brenthis > Brenthis ino. The sequence goes on from OV170231.1 coordinate 22,964,958, forward strand.
TATATAATTGCATTATCTTAGAAAAAATGTATTATATAATTTAGAAAAGGATGAAGGGGGCCCCAAAAATGTAATTCCTAAGGGCCCCCGATATGGTTGATTCGAACCTGGCTATAGGTTTCTAATAAAACCTTCCAATTTGAGCTCTTATTTTTTCTTTTCAACGTCATTAAGAATTTACTCCCTTTTTACACATTATAACTTAATCTAATTGTAATAATCTTATTTCACCGACCAACCTCCTTCGTGTCTTCCCCATTGTACGTGGCATTGACGAAGTAATCTGTGCTCAACTGGTACGCTTTGAAGTTAATAACGAGAAAATTTTATGGAATTGATTCTTTTCAACGTTTCCCATATTTGTGTGTGTATGTTTGTTATTTCTTCATGCTAAAATGTTTAAAGGGATTTGGATGAAATTTAGTACACAGATATACATACCTACATAATGTGAAAAACATATAGGCTTCTGTTAGACATCTAGGGATGCACCAAAGCAAAGCCTGAGAAGTACCAAATCAGTACCAATAAAAATAAAGTGAAAGGATTACAAAATAATTTACGTATAATATTGTATATCAAATAAATAGATGATTTATAAAGAAAAAGACGTAATTAGTGATAAAGTTTTTGTTTGATGGGATTGATGTAATTTTTAGCTTTAATTATAATATAATTAAGAAACTGCGTAAGTATATAAGCTATTGTTAAAAAAACTTCTATATTCAGTAACAAAATATATAACAAATTGAGTAGTTAGAAAAAAATTATAAATATTATAAAAATGTTTCCCAAAACACTTGCTATACTATCCACAGTCATGTTAATTCAGGTAAAGTACTTATTATTATTTAATCCAAAATCTAATCTGCTGTGAATCTGACTTAATATTCAAAGCGTGTTTTATATATTATTAAAGTATTAGGATGTGCCCGCGGTTTCTCTTACGTAGTATATATATATATATATATATATATATAATTATAACTCAATAACCGCTGGACCGATTTTTATGATCTTTGTTTTGTTGGATTTGTCTTCATTCATTTATTCCATATAGCAGAATAACTAATAAAACATCGGAAAAAATCACAAAAAAAAAACTATTCCATACTAAGCGTCAAAACGTATCTAGGGACGAAACTGCGGTAAGTCGCTAGTTTAAGTGTAAATGCTCGTAAGGGGGTGGACAATTACATATACAGACAGCTAAAGCTTTAAAATAGCTCCCATACAAAATGAGAGTCAAATCTGCAATAAGTATAAAACTGCTACTACGTATTAATTTCTAGACATTTTTAATTTTACATTTTGTAAATATACATTATTTCCACAATTTCAGATTATTACCGGTCAAAGTATTAGACAATACAACTCTGCATATAATAATGAAATAGCCGCCAATATTGCTGATGCTGCGGCAGGAGTTCTATATCCTGGCATCTCTTATCCAGGCCAGGTACTCGCGCCTGGTGCCAATGCCATGTCATACGCACCGGATGCGGCTTTAATTGGCATAAATGGCTTATCGTATGGATTGACTTTGGCAGAATTATCCGCATCTCGAGGATGCAGTCTTAAAGCTAGAAGCTCGTCTCTCATCGCACCAAATGGAGTGACAGTGGAAACAGATAAAATGGCGATTGAAGGGCCGTTAGCTGTTAGTGGACAGTTGCCTTTCTTAGGAGTAGTATCTCTCGAAGGTCAATTACCAGCGGCTGGTGAGGGAGCCGTCACCTATAGCTGTGGGAATGGTGACGTTGGGATTGTAAGTGAGGGTGTGGAAGCAGTTGTTCCATCTTACCCAAATATAGCTCCAGGATATCTTAATACTGGATATCCAACTGGATTAGGTCCTTTGTATTAGGTTTTATTTTTTGTTAAATAAATTATTGTTGTATTAAAATTGTATAATTGTATTATTATTAATAGTATTCTTTTGGATGCCAAAAATATACACGATATACACGATACGTGAAGTTATAAGGCAAAATATCCTATAAATTGCTCAGAGAGTCGCTGAAGTTTTATATGTGAACCTATTTATATGTGAATTTTAGAAAACGCAGTACATACGTGTTGCCAATCTAAGAAAAATTTTGTAGGTAACTGGTGTATTCTCTTCTTTTATTAAAAAAATCTAATTAGGTTAGCTATTAGATTTGTTTAACCCTTCTTAAATATGAGTAACTTAATAGTAATTCACGAATATCGAAACGAAATCACGTCAATCTCTCACTTTGTTTCGACGTGAAAGAAGGACAAACAAACAAACACACTTTCTTATAATCTGTATCTATAATAAAACTAACTTAGTCAAATCGATGAACCATGAATGAAAAAGTACTTACTGAATCGATTTTAACTAAATTTTGTGTAATTAGTAATAACTTATTAATCGGGTCATCATTTAAGATACCTTTTACTACAGGCACATTTTTATTCCCATGGGAAAACGCAATGACTGCTTCTATCGAGTCTTCCTTAGAAATTTATATGGCTAACGCTGGCTAAACCTTAAACAAAACAATGTACTAGAGAACTGTAAGTCTTAAAAAGGTATATTTAAGTTATATTTAAGACACGTTCGCAATAGTATAAGTCTATCTCCTAGGTACATTCGTAATTACAATTTTATTCATTACTCGCGACTCACTGACTTATCAACGTTCAGCCCAAGCCGATGATGAAGACCAGCACTAAAAAAAGCCAGCCTGAGCTTTATATATCTCTGTCTGTCTGTCTCTCTGTCTGTCCGTCATTTTTCTATACCTGTTTTTATATAGCCTAAGTTATTCCTTATAACTTCATCTATCTGCCAGCGAAAGTCAAGTCTGCAGAGATTAGCTGCAACAAACAGACAGACAGGCAAAAAATTTAAAAGATATGTTTTTCTTATAGGTAGCGTATACTTACCGTTTTACTTACCTTTCTAACCTTTTGCCTTTTCCAACTTGATAAAAATACATGGACTTCGCTTTATAATTTAATAATTTCTTGGCCTACAATCACTACCACGTTTTGGCAATTTTATTGTTAAATCGTAGCTATTATTCCAGGTCAAAATCTGTCTGTGTTCTGTATTTCACCTAAATCCGTACAGCGGTTCAGCCGTTTTAGGTCAAAGGCATAACAAACAAATAAACTTTCGCATTTTATTACAGTAGCGTGATGATAGCAGATGTTTTCTTCTTTCTTAATTTTTTTTCCTGAATATATGTGATTCTTGGTACTGTATGTGTAGTATCAAATTACTCGTACGTAAATTTTAATGGTTTATTTTATACCGTCTTCAAAAAGTCAAATAATACTCTATCGTAAAATATTTATTTGTCTATATGTTTAGTCATTAACCAACTTTGTTGGTACCAATAAAATTTTAGAAAGACCTAACAATATTATGAATGTGAATTTGAAGTCGGTGATTACCGAAATGCTTCCTGAATACGTGCCTGTATAAAACGTCCCTGCTTGGGCAGTATTTACGTACTGCCGAAGCAGGCACAACTAAATGGCGTTAAGACACGGTAATGTTTAAAATAAATGTATTAAAATAAATGTATGCATAACATAAGATTTTCAAAAAAAAATTAATGTACAGATTCGGCTTAGTTACAATTTTATTATAAAGATAACATAGATATAGACTTATTAATATATTACTAATTTTTGAACCAAATACTTAGATTTTATGGTTATTTGGGCACGGGCTTGATCGCCAGTAATGTTAGTAATTCTAATAAGACCATAGAAAATTCATATCTACATATAATATATGTTTTCGAATGAAAATTATATATTTTAAAAACTCATGGCGACATCTAGTAATGGTTTTCTGATGAATGTACAGATTCGGCTTAGTTACAATTTTATTATATGTATAGATAACGTATAACAAAAACGTAATCTATACATATAACAAAATTGTAACTAAGCTGAATCTGTCTGTAAAAAAAGAACTATTCCATAGTTCTTTTTTTATATATTTTTTTTTGTGATTTTTGCCCGTAGTTTTATTAGTTATTCTGCATTTCGGGGTGAAGACAAATCCAACACCACAAAAATCATTGAAATCGGTCCAGCAGTTCTTGAGTTACAAGTGTTGTAACAGACAAGACTTTGTTTTATGCATATAGATTAGGGATCAATCATAAGGAAATAAATAGATATATTTTCTGAACAATTTTATTAATCAAATAATCGATACATATAACATAATTAACAACAATTGTTAACAAATTAACAATATTTTATATTAAAATATTACAATACACGACCAAAACCAGAGAGACCGGTATAGCCAAACGGTCCCGCCATGCCAGGGCCTAAGTTACTTCCTACGGAGTTGTAAGCAGTTGGGGCAACTGAAGGGTATTCCTCGTTCAGAATACCAACATTGCCATTACCACATTCATACATTACATCACCATTTCCAAGAGCCGGTAAAGAACCTTCTACAGCTATAGTGCCTAAGAAAGGCAGTTGGCCATTCACCGCCAGAGGACCTTCGATGACCATGTTTTCTGATTGGAGGAAAACTCCGTTTGGACTAATCGGAGATGAACTAGTCACTGAAAGCCCTCCTGATCTTGAAGCTGCTAGAGTTCCCAAGCACAAGCCTTGAGCATCATATGCCATTGGACTAGAAGGGCTACAAGCTCCATATGGCAAGTTTGGCATCGGGCTATAAGAGGGACATGTATCAACTATTGGGTTCATGCCTCTATTGCCATATAAGCCAGCATTGAATTTTCCAATACTTTGGCCGGTGATTATCTGGAATGATAAATACGAGTAAAACAATAAGTTACATATCCTTAATTATTTAATTGATCAGTAAATTAATTAATTCATTTAATTATATAAAAAATAGTATAAATCAATAATATTATATAATTGAATAAAAGAAAACAAAATAATATACGGAAATTGGTATATGTAAGCGTTTGGCACATGGTCAGAATATGCCATTCCAAAGTAGTTTCTTTTTATATATTTTAGCTTCTTCAATCGATATACATATAATTATATTCTCTTACTGTTTTACTACCACCAAAGAAAGTCAAAATTGATCTCTTTAAATATTGCTTAAGTTTAATCAGACATAATTCTGATAACAATCTCGGAATCAACTATTCCTTATGGGAACAAGTATTCCTTACAATTTAGAAAACTATTCCTAAGAATTAGAAATTTAAAGCATATAATATGTTTGACATAAGTTTTTTGATTCAACACCCTAATTTAATACATTACCTCGATGAAAATGGCGAAGACGGCAACAAAAATTTTTGAAGTCATGTTAATTCTTATAGTGGTATATAAAAATAACAAAACTGGAATGATTATTGCTGTAAATATTTGTCGTTTTATAGTAAAAAGCATCTTTGTTACTTAAATTAATGACATAATAATTCCTTATTGATTACGAACGATTTCATTTCATGCGTTTGTAGCTGTGGCAACCAAATGCGTATGATAAAATTGATAAAAAATATTCTTTCAATCAAACTTCAAAATTTTTTGTGTTCTACAATAATTATTTTTCGATACCTACATTTTAATTTAAGGGAACGTTTTAAACTAGTTTTAGTTCAATTTAACCAATTTCCAGATGTTGTATCTATTCGAAACATTGTTAGATATGTAAACTGCCTCGGTGGTGTAGTGGCTAGCATGTACGGCTGCACACTCGGAGGTCCTGGGTTCGAGTCCCGGGTCGGGTCAAGTTTAGTTATTGAGTCTTTCTGTATAGTAAGTCTCAGTAACAGCCCGGAGTTGGGAAGTTGGCGGTGTTTCACCCCCGTGCCTCGGAAGCACGTAAAGCTGTCGGCGCAGGACGCCTTAACTCTCACCGGTCGTGTCGTGCAGTCGTCCCACCGGAGTATGAGAGTGACAGGATAGAGAGTGCACGTTGTGTCTGCGCGTACACTTGTGCACTATAATATCTCCAGCGCAGTTGGCTAGTCTCAATGAGATTGGCTGCCGTGGCCGGAATCGGCTAGGAGAACATCATCAGATATGTAAAACCTGGATAATATAATAATTCTTTGATACTAGTAATGGAGCTAGGAGATGGATAAATTAATAATTTTTAATAAAATTTATAATCAAAAATTAAAAATTGTGACTAAGCCGAATCAGTACATTAAATATTTTTTGGAAAATCTTATTGAAATAAACATTATTATCCATACAGAGGCCGAGTTTTTAGAATTTTTGTCTGTCTGTATGTCTGTCTGTCTGTTACCGTATCCCAGAAACACCACTGGAGGGATTTTGATAAAATTTGATATTGTGATAGCTGGTTATCCGGGTCAACATATAGGATACTTTTTACCGCGGGAAAATGTCTCATTTCTGTGAAAAAATACAAAAACTGCAATGTAAGAATATACTAATATGTAATACCTAAGAATTTAGTTTTTAGTCATCTGAACGCGGGCGGAGCCGCGGACAATGCTAGTATCTAATATACTTAAACGAGCAATTTTTGTATATTTATTTATACCGGCGATCTAGGAAACAGCTCTAACGATTTCTCTGAAATTTGGTATGTGGGGGTTTTCAGGGGCGACAGATCGATCTAGATTAATTAATATATCTGGGAAAACGCATGTTTTCGAGTTTTCATGCGTTTTTCTTTTGCATTATTCCGCGCAAAATATGATCGCTAATTTCACACGCTCGATTGACAGTCACAGGTGTCCGGGTTCGAATCCCGATGTGATACAAAGTTTGTACTTTTTTATTTGTATTTTTTTATTTATTCTAGTTTTTAATTTTTTTTGTTTTTAGGTCAAATTGAAAAGAAAATTGCACTTTTGGATAAAAATTCTGAGCGTAGTCCGGTCGCCCTGCATATTATCTATTATATATCTATCGCGGAATATTTTGATATAAATGTGTGCGATTACTACGAGTTGTTAGTAATTACAGAATTTTAGAATACTATTAGATACTCACGTAAGATAAAAGCTTAATTATTGTATTGCAATATTGTAAACATATATTATTTTACAACAAAAGAGCAACTGCTGAGTCTCTCCGGCTCTTCTCAGCAGAACTGCCTTCCGAGTCGGTTGTAAGTATATTTGGTATTTGGTAAAAGTTTATTTTTTTCTACGTATTTTATTTTTTAAAGTACTAGCTGCTCACCCTCGCTTCTCTCGGGTTCGCCTCTAGAAAACCGCAAACAGATCTATCCCACGGGAACCGTTCGTTTTTCCGGGATAAAAAGTAACATATTGTTTGACCGGCAATATAAGGTATCAGCATGCCAAATACTAAATTAGGTTGGGTGGTTAAATTAGGTGCATAAGTTATTTTGTACTAATCTGTATAGGTAACTATAGTTTTTTAACTATCCCACGGGAACACTTTAATTTTCCGGTTCAACAGTTTCGAAGATTAGCCCGTACGAATAGATAAACAGAAAAAGAAACAGAGAAACAAAAAATGAAAAAAAAAAACTGGATTTGTTCTATTTCTCTTCTTACATCCCCCTGACTCGGTGTTCAACATTTTTACGATTACGATTAATCTATACAGATTAATAAAATTAAAGTGTCTGTTTGTAATGTCAAAATAATAGCTTTTTACTTAACGCATATGGAATTATATACGGTATTTATAAGAAAAACACAATTTTTAAATTTTTTGTCTGTTTGTTCAGGCTAATCTCCGAAACGGCTGGGCCGATTTTGACGGGACTTTCACTGGCAGGTAGTTGATGTTATAAGGAGTAACTTAGGCTACTTTTATTTAAGTAAAAGAATTAGGGTTCCGCTCAAAACCATTAAAATGTACCTAGGGGCGAACCCGAGCGAAGCGAGGGTGAGTCGCTCGTAAATAGTATAATAATATTCCACGATACAATTAGTAAAGGGTCATATTATATTTGGATTTATTTAATACTAGCGACTCACCCTCGCTCCGCTCGCATTCGTCCCTACTTACGTTTTAACGTTTAGTATAGATTACTGAGAGATGAGATATTTTCCCGCAGTATAAAGTATCCTATATGTTGACCCGGATAACCAGCTATCATCATACATCAAAACCCTTCCAGTAGTTTTTCCGTAATGCGGTAACAGTCAGACAGACAAAAATTCTTAAAACTGTAGATTCGGCCTCTGTATCGATAATAATGTCTATTTCAATAAAATTTTCAAAAATTATTTAATGTACAGACATTGCTTAGTTAGAAATTTTTTATATGTATATACTAGCGGCTCACCCTCACTTTGTACGGGTTTGTTTTACGTTTTAACGGTTAGTGATTCCCATAAAAACACAGTTCTGAACTTTTCGAGTTTCCAGCTATTTTTTTATGTTTTCCCTATTTTATTTATACTTAAACCTCCTGTCAAACTCCTAAAAAAAAAAACAAAAAAAAATTTTAAAATCGGTCCAGCCATTTTTGAGTTTTAGCGAGACTTACGAACAGCATTAGGTATATAGATTTTTATAAAAAAATAAATTTCATAAATCCTCTAAATTTAACTTTTGGAAGAATATTTAATATACCTACTAATTGAATTGTGCAATTGTGCAACAATTAGGGTGACATGTCATATTTCAAAATAAATTCTTGAAATTTGTTTTTAAGCAACCTCTTGATAATTGATTACAAATCTTGATACCATTTCTAAACATAACTATATATAAGGAATAGATTATTTAATAAGTTATCATTCCTACTCGAACTCGAAAAATGAAATTTTTGATATTTTGTCTACAGGCAGCCATTTTCAACGTGAGTTCATTTTCTTATATCTTCACGGATACTAGATAGCTTAGATTAGATCTTGAAGTCTATACAATTTGTGTCAGTCATTACGGTTATAAAACTAATATTTATGATTGCCAATTTTTCTCCATCGGATCTAATTGCGAATTTTTACAGGAAAATAAAATTTTTAGAAGTTTTATCTATATTTGTTTTTTTTTCAGAGTGCCTGGAGTATGTCAATATTACAGAATAATCCATTAGCGCCCAATTTAGGGCAAAACAATGTAAATAATTGCTCGCCAAATAACATACCAGCATTCAACACAAATTCTATTCCAAATTATTTAAGAACTGGCAATGCCATTTTGGCAAACGACCTCAATACAAATATGCTTGCCAATGCTAATACAGCCATAGTGAATGAACAGATGATTGGTCAGACACTTCCAGCAACAATAACAAGTGCTAATTTTATACCAATTGCAAATATACCCAGCGAAATGATCAATAACTTACCAATGTCGCCTATAATTTCAGAAATAATCCCATCTTTACAATATGGTGATATAACAATGTCCGGAGATTTACCAATAGGTGGCACGATAAAAGTATGTGGTTGTTTTCCAGTTTATGGCACGATAAATGTTGACGGAAGTTTGCCGTCTACTGGCACGGCAGTAGTGGCAGAATCGTTTGGTAATCAGCTATCAGAGGTCATATCTCAATGTGCCAATCAAGTTATTTTGTAATTTTGATAGTGAAATTTTGTAAATAGGGTTTTAAATTAAAGAATTAATAAACAATTTCTAATGACTCATGTTCTTATTTTTATTACTTGCGTGTCAAAACTAAACCCAAAGGAGGAAATGTTTGACCTATGCCGTTAACCTATATGTATGTCCAACTTTATGTTCCAAAGAAACTTCTAAACTACTTTGGTATTATTTACTTTAGATATCACACAGACAGAGATATCGTGTTTAGGCTCATTGAAATGGCCTCATAGGATAGGTTATTGTGTTGGATTTTATTTGCGCCGTGGGTTAAATGGTATCCAAGCGATATCTGACCATGAAATATTTCTAACAAACAATTACGTTTGTTTTATGCACAGAATATAATCCCTAAAACAATAGTTGTTGAAATTTTTGTCTGTTTGTCTCTATATCTGTTTGTAGATTTTTAAATAAAAAGTACTGAACTACAAGTCTAGTAAAATAGCCTTTATTTCCAAGTTGGGAGCATTTTTAAATTAGATAATCATTACATTAGTTAAACAGAGTTATAAACGTTTATATAATGTTCCTAAGCTCGGTATGCCTTTTGGCATAGGCCTCCTCCAATGCCTTCCATTGAGCTCTGTCCCTGCCCCCTCATCCCATCCCGCGGATACCAAAAAGTAACTTGCTTGCTCCATTTCTCCAGTTTGCACCTTAGTATATGACCGGCTTGCGCCCTTTGAGATGGTCTATACGAGTCAATATGTCTACAAGTTTAGTTTTTGATCTTATCTCCGAGTTTCTTATTTTGTATCTTAACATGATCCCTAGCATACTTCGTTCCATTGCCTTTTGGCAGGTTGCCAAACTTTTTTTGGGTTTTTCATTTAGAGCCCAGGTTTCGCACCCATATTCTAAACAGGGAAGAATGCAGGTGTTGAAAGTTTTTTTCTTGATATGCATGCTTATTTATTTGTTTTTCATAATCTCTTTGAGAGACCAGTATATTTGTTCCACCCACAAGCAATTCTTCTACGAGTATTTATTTCCTTTGACATTGAGTTTTTGGGGGTTATAATTTGTCCTAGATAATGTTATTCCTTCACATACTCAAAGCTGTTATCGTAAACTTGTGTGTTGGCTTCAGTGGAGTTGGTCATTAGCATTGTTTTGTTTGCATTCATTTCTAATCCCACTTTTCTGCTTTTCTACTCTAAGGATTTTATCATTTTTTCTAGTATATCTCTATCTATATCTTATGTCATATATTCTACGATGTAATTAGCCCACCATACCTTAATCTGACGGTTTCAAGTATTTCTACCTTATCGATTACTTAAAAAATATTTATTTTTATCGGTTGCCCTACACGCACGCCCTTGTATAGAGGACTTATATATTATGGTGGAGGTAATCAACAGAGTGCAAGGTGGGACATCTTTGTGTTATTTTGTGTACACCCTTATGTTAAGCTGCCGCGCTTGAGTAACTCCAAAAAATCCCTCTTGGGCTCCCCTACTAAAGTGAATGTAAGTCGAATGACTCCTGGCGATATAATAATTTGGTGCAATCAAATTGACCAGATGGTGAAGTTACGAGATGGATAATGGAACTTCAAGGGCATTTAAGAACCCGTTGAATTTGGACAGATTTTCCAAAAAAAAGCGTGTATATGTGCTATTCACACACGATAGAATTAAAACTTCAGAAAAGTAACATACGAGAGAATGAGATAGAGTTATCAGGAGTAAGGTAATTGTAAGGTTTTTTTTAATAATATTTTTACCAACTTTAAAAGTTATTTTACATTTTTTTTAACATTTTACATTACATATTAAGTATTTTCAGTATTATTTTTATTATTTTTCAGTTCCTGCGTAGTATATTCTATCTCATTCTCTTGTCGGCTTAATCCTATATATTTATGTCTGTCTTTCTGTCGTGACGCATTTTCGTTTCGTCGAGTTCCAAATCACGATGTTTCTAAAGAAGTTTCACTCAATTTAAATATAATTGTTAATATTACTTATACTTACTATCTTTTGCTATAATTCTAGTTTAACTTATGGGGATGTTTTATTAAGTTAATTAAGATGCTACTAGTTAGTGATAAGATGAAAACGTAAATAAGCAGCTATAATAAACTAGCAAAAAAAGCCTAGTTTCGGAGAAATTCAAGTACAAACGTCTTTTATATAACTACCTACTTTTGAATCGAGTTAGTACAGATGCCTCCGCATTTTATTATTATATTTAAATTTCTTGGAAAGTCTTTGTTTTCCAGAATATGTCGTATATGTGACTCAACATGCATTATTTATTCATTACAGTTTATTTTAAACACATTTATTTATATTGGATCAATTTAATTTTATTTATTTTTTAAATTATAAACGATATATTCATTTGTAATAATGATTTTTTGATGACTATATATTAGTCATTGGTTAGAAATTAAAAAATAGTGACGTCGCGTGTTTTATCGATATTATATTTTCACAATAATGCGACATAATGTGTAATTCAGTTATAACATATATTTTGTCGACTGTTTGTAATCGATGTGATAGTACTACGAATATCATTGATTTATGAAATTCTTGCAATATGTATATATTTATTATTATTTATACGTAATTATTTATATTTTTTTATAATATATATATATATATATATATATATATATATATATATATATATATATATATATATATATCATAATAAAAAAAGAAAACAAATATTATTAAGGAACTTTATTATCAGTATAAAGAATTTATATTCAATTTATATACCAGTTAACAAATAATACCTATATTAAAGACATATATAGTAAGTAAATAATAAAAAGTAATCAAGACAAACAAAGTATAGAATAATATATTCAGGGACCATAATGTTTATAAGAATAGATATTTGGTATAAGTATACATAAAATAAGAAAGCGTAATACATAATAATCATATTTAAAATAAGCATCCAATAATATTTTTTGCTTATATTTACTGTACACCAAAATGAAATAGAAAAAATATATCAAAATAAAAGTGATTAATAGAAAAAATATACACATAGCGGAAAAAAAAAATGAAAAAACTGAAAAAAAGATTTCTAAAAAAACAATTAAAATAGTTGTGTAAGTTTTTGTATAGAAAACGTTTTTGATGACTTTTTATAATTTTTAAACTTATATAATAAATGAATGAATAACTTTTAAACTGAAAACATATAAATATAAGGGATGTTTACATACTGCTTCTGTTTGTTATGTTTTGTTTGTATTTGCTCTTTTATACAATTTTAAAAAGACTATTCATGCAAAATAAAATTATTTTAGCACGTTTTTATTGGCTTAGCTTGTAACTGTGTGTACTATTGCAGATTCTGTAACTCGGTTGAGAATACACTAACTTGCTGATCTGATGTTGAACCCTCGAGTAGGATAGAAAAAATCTTATTTTTTCTCGAGTAGGACAGAAAAAATAAGATTTTTTCTATCCTACTCGAGGGTTCAACATCAGATACTAGTAAAACCTTGAGTTTGGGCTAATTTAATACTTTTGTACGCGTCCCATATATCGTTCTTATTCAAAATACAAATTCATCATCCTGGATCATAATAAGGGCATATTAAAGGCAGGATTGATATGGAAGTCTTCGCTAAGTAGCACCGTTACTCCAGAACTGAAGAACTGATTGTTAAAACTTTAATAAAGTTGATAGTGCAAGCATTCGAAATGTACTGTTTTACTACTCACCCTTCGATTACTATCGTAAAAAGTTTGTATATCATTTATTTCCAGTATTCACCATGAAATCTTTACCTACTTACTATTTACTTGAATATATACTATATATTATAATTAAATAAAATATTTAATAAAAGAGACATTTGAAATTGATCTGTACGGACAAGAGTAGATAAATTATTATAATTAAAGCTTCTATTGATTTCTCGAAATTGGCTCGTGGAATCTTTTTTTTTCAATTAAATGTTATTGGGAATTTATAATAAGAGTACGGGATAGTTATGGTCGACAAGAAAATTATAGCTTTTCGTAAATAACATGAAATATAGTAAAATGCAGTAGGTAATAACCATACGTGAAAGTATAATTATTTTGAAAGTGAAAAATTGACATGTGTTAAGAAAATGAAAAATTCTGGAGAAAGTACTAAAAGGTGGTAAATATTGTATCAGATTTAAGAAACTACATATAATATGTCCATAAATAGTAACTAAATCATTTTAGTATAGAGTAAATTGTTACAGATAATACAACTCTTTTTAAAAACTATGTTGTGTAAAACAATATATTCCAAAACAAATACATAATATAATAATTAAAAAGGTCTGCAAAATAATATTACATATAAATACATATAAATAGATACCACCCACCGATATCAGTTATAATACTGTTTTTTAAATAATGTAAGAACCATAGGGATAACCATAACCACAGCCACCACATCCGCAACCATTACATCCGCAACCACCACATCCGCAACCACCACATCCGCAACTACCCACTGCAATCGGGGCAACTATTGGGCACTGGCATCCGTATGGCAATTTGTCCGATAATAAGCTACTAACGGTGAGAAGTGACAAAGTATCAGCGAGGGAATTAGCGACTGTGTTGGATGCCACTAAAACTGGAGCTGAAGAAGAGCGTATGTATTGCGCATAGGTGCTCTGAAAGAAGAAAAAGACCTTGATTTATAAATCCTAAAGTTAGTGCACATTTGTAATTTAATATTTGCAATGTCAGATTACTTTTAATTTTTTTATAATCACTTTTTCTTAGATCTATCTATCTATGTACATATATTTCATTACACATTGAATATTATTTTAAATAAAAAAAATAGTCTCTCCCGTCACCATGATTGTTCAAAAGATGAACCAAAAAAAAATCGATATAAATCCACGAAAAAATTCATAAAGATTGTTTTATTTAAAATGTCAAATATTACTTGAAATCTTTCGCGTAAATATTTAAAAAACGATAAATGAAAAAATGAAAAAGAAAATATAATTTAATTGAATTAAATACGACTAAAATAAAAAATATAAATATAAAATAAGACTATTTCACTAATAAAAAAATATAAATTAATAATTACCTGGAGAGCGACAACTCCAAAGATTAATATCAACAAAGCAGCTTTCATTTTAAAAAGTTTCCCAGAATATTCTGTGACTGGGTAATACAGATATTTATATAGCATATATGTCATAATTTCTATCGTAATTTTAAGAAATAAGTAGACTTGGACACGAAAATATGTGTATTTGGATTTCTTGCGGCGATAAGGTACTATGTTATTTTATGTGGCAATCTTTGAAGTTACAAAAATTACAAAACAATAAAATTAAATTGACTACTAACCTTTATAATTCTACAACAAATACCCCAAATTTGTCGGCTCTTGTATTTGTATTTTGTAATACAAGAATCGACGAGTTTGGGGTTGTTAAATTTGGGGTTTGGTTGTCAAAAAAAATCATTTATTGTATTGAGAAACATTCATACCAAGTGTCAAGTAAAATTTACCATAAAAATATTATTTTCCATATTAACTCTAATCTTTTTAACTATTTTCATTCTCTTGGAATAGAGTCTTATGAAATTCTTTCGTTTTGGATATCCTGTCATGGGAGGCTCTGTCATAATTTCAAACCTTCCGGTAGTTTTAAATGTCTAGAAGCATTGAGAATTAAAAACTCATCAAAACAATAAAGCAAAGTGCCTTCTTTAAGTGACAATACAGTATACCTCCCGCCCAGAAAAGATACTTTTTTCCAAATTATTGATGAAAGCAAGAACAGTATCTTGAAAATATATTTTAAATATAAATTCTGTTCTTCTATGTAATATTTTAACATACGGTAAAGTAAAAAAACAAATACATATAATATAAAGAAGCAAAATAATCGAAGAGTGGACTAAACAGAACTTGACGTCATGCGCACGGAGGATTGCGCTTTTCGCGCATGCGTGAGGGGTTGTTGCACCACACGGGGTTAAATATGAAAGATAGATTTTTAAAATGTATAACTTTATATTATTTTATAAACACTAAATCATAAGTTTTAAATATGTAAAAATATGAGGAAAAGAAATAAGGAATCGAAAGTTAGAAAAGTCTAAGCTTACAATCCATTCCTCTACCAGCCTTTTTTTTGAACGTTGGGAAATGCTTTTACGCATACCGCTTGCATACATATAGTTAGTTATGTTGGAATCACCGGCTAGAAAAGCCAGTACCACCCATTAAAACCCAAAAGAACCTCACCTGTCTTAATGGGGCGTCGCAGGACCTCTTAAGCACTCAACCACCATGCCCCGATATTTACTAACATTAGACGCAAAAATACTTCATAATATAGGTCTAATTATTTTTTATTTGGACCCAGAAACTTCACTAACTAATATGTACAATGGTACATTAGGTTAAGTTAAATCTCAGTGATGAAATTAACCCAAATATGGCAGGTGAGAATTTCTCTTTAGGTCTTTAAAGGGTTCCGCAGATAAAAGCAAGAGCAGAACCTTTATAATTTTGTAATGTCCATCTGTGCGTGAAACAAGAATATTTTCAACCGACTTCACGAAGGAGGTTCACAATGCGCATGTACTTTTTTATGTTTGTTACCTCAGATCTCCATCCTTTATTAACCGATTTGGATAGATTGGACCCATTTGAATTTAAAAAAAAATACCAATCCTAGGGGTGGAAAAATAGCTAATGAAAATTTAACCCATCTTGAATTAAACTTTGCAAGTGTTTCTATTGCCGCTGATAGTGCAGTTCGTTATCGTTGTCCGAATCTGATGGTAAGGCCCAGAAGGTGGATAGGTGAAACTCTTCGACGGTTAATAGTAAATACTTTGAGTTTACGTTAGAATTGCATTTTAAAGCCTGATTTTTAGTGTTACTAATAAAAGCCAATTTTAGTTTGTCAGTCTTCATATAAAAATTGATATCAAACCAACTTAAACGGCTTACGCGAATATTTTATTAAAATATTTTCTTCTTGCTTTGCTAATACTGTGTTTCCTACACTAAAAATGGAAAAATAAAAACTTAAAAAATAAATAAAAGCCAAAAAAAAAAAAACAAAATTTAAAAAATAACTGATTGGTAGTTTTAATATGCTATAGATATTAGAAACCTAATCAGATATTTACGGAGTCGGTGCTAGTGGATACAAATCAAAGCAAACCAACTTTGAAAATATCTTATTGGGTATCTTTAATAAATGAAAACTACCAATTAGTTATTTTTTCATTTTTTGGGTTTTTTGGAAGTCAGTTTTTATACTCGAAGACTATGTGTCTGAAATTAGAGATTAAATAAGTATCTCTATAAATCCTAGAACATATCGTAGTCGAATTATGAATGAATTTTGTATACCTAGTGATGTTAGATAACAATGTATGGTATATTTGTTATTGTGGTTAGATAAAAATACACGAAGGATTGGACAGACAAAAGAACTGAGAAAAATTTAAAATTTTCCCATAAAATATAATTCATAACTTCTGTTTCCACAATTAAATGAGAGAATGTTAAGATTTATATTAGACTCTTCATCGCCTCCAGTCAACGGCCAATATTGATAGAAATTACACTCGATGAATGATGGCAGAATACCTACTTACACCACAGTCCATCGAGTGTACTCGTATTGAATCTCCAGAACTTAAACGAATTAACATTTAATTTGTGACTAAATTCTATATTTAAAACTAAAATTGTTATATTCAAACATAATTTCAAAACTTCACCCGTGTGGACCAAGTCAGAGCACACCCTGGGGGGGTGAGGTTTAGCAATCGATAATTTGACTGCGGTATTAGTCGAGAATGCGCTTTCAAACCTGAATGTCGTTACACGCCCCATCTCCCAGATCAACCCTAAACAGTTTAAAATCGTTTAATGTACGTAAAAGTGATAAAACCAAGTACACACAAGTAAATCCAAGCATTAATTTCAGTGCAGTG
This sequence comes from Brenthis ino, assembly GCA_921882275.1. Lineage (NCBI taxonomy): Eukaryota > Metazoa > Arthropoda > Insecta > Lepidoptera > Nymphalidae > Brenthis > Brenthis ino. Next base: position 22,982,423 of record OV170231.1, read on the forward strand.
TAATTCAAAGTGAAGTTATGACGTTATATGCCTTACCGGCATCCAGTTACATGATACGAGAACAAAGGTTTAAAAACATTGATCCAGAGACGAGTAGTATGCCATCTTTAGTTTTTCGAAATCGGTGAGTCATTTCTTTATTTTTGTCGATAGCTTATCGATCGATATCAACTGCGGAGGAACTACGCAGCACTATCGATCCGTTCACGTTGACGTTACCCCGTGATATCCTCCATGTTTGTGAGGTAACGGCTACGTTTTGTTTTGTCTATTATCTAAAGATTATGTTCGTGTTTTAAATTCATGTCTGACTTATTGGATAGCTAATTGAAAGATGTAACTGTAAATATTATGGTCTGTAATTTATTAAAATATTTGCGTTTAAGATATAATACATAAGTACACATATTGATTTTATTAAATGAGGGCGGGTCAACGCGCTTGAATTTTACCGCTAGAGGCGCTAGTGTAGAGTGAGGTTTCTAGAAATGTCAAACAACACTGAATGTTCATTTTTTGCGAGTGAATATTTAACTTCACTAATTATTCGTGATTATTGCAAACATAATGTAATTCGTGATTAATAGTGGCAGACGCGGTACTGCTCAACAAATGTTATTGTTTTAAAATAAGAGCTAAGAAAAAGTCAAGATTTTACTTTTCTATTTGGTTATTATATTTTGTATATTAATTATTAAAACAAAATCCTGATAAACAGGTGCCACACTAACAATCATTATTATTATCATATTAAATTTATGGCCTGCAGCTCTAACAAATACCTTTTTAACGGCAGCGATAGGACTTTACTCGCCAGTGGCGCCAACTGGTGCCACCAAAACGATATCCCTCAATCAATATAGTATGATCAATGGAACATTTATTTTAATAGTGTAATTAATTATAATAATTTTAATTTAATTTGTTATAATAATATACAACAGCTACAGAAAACTCTTTGTAAATTATAAAAAATATATTTGAAATACATTTTTCGTTAGAAAAAACCAAACGCAATGTTTAGAACCATTATCATCATCACGTTTCCGGCGGCCATTACGGAAAAATATTATAATACGGCAAATTTTAAATGTACACTTGACACGTGGCCCGCATGAACAAACACGTGCACATCTATATTGGGTAGTGTATTGTAAATGACATTTGTTTTAGAATTGACTATCTCACAGCCACAGCTCACTTTCATTCGTCTAGCTGTTGTGAAACAGGCCTTTGCTGCGTAATTTCTCGAATCCTTGCGGTACGCCCGTGTTTTTGATTTTATCGTTTTGCAAAGGCTTAAATACGATTCGCCAAGATGACCAAGTTGATACAACAATTAAGTTTTACTAGTAGTAATTATTACTACGACGTTGCTGATGTCCTAGTCGAGCCCCAATCGCCAAAGGAAAAAACCTTCCAGTAAGTATGCTAGATATTTAATTATACTTTATTTTCGTTATATAACAAATATTTGGTTGTATTTTATACATTTAACGTTAGGTACGCATATGAAATAAAGATGTCGTCCTTGATCTAATATAATACGTCATCACCGCTATTGCTGATTAATAGTCCACCTACCTACTTTTATTTCCTTATTCTTAACAAATTCGATAAGACCACTTGCTTATGTGCGTGAGGTCAATCTATTTAATATACAGTTTATTACGAACATGATTATAAACGAAAATGAGAATAATATGGTTAATTAATTACAAAATACGAAAACAAATTGCGTTTTTACCAGCAATTCAAAGACAAAAGAAAACGTACAATCAAAGATTTTTTTAATTTTCAAAAGATTCTCATCGACTAGTTCAGAACAAAAGAATGTACATAGATACTTAATTACATGTACATTTAAATGTTTTGTGGTATGGAATGGTTAATAAAATGGTAACATTTTATATATATTAAAGCTATACTAAATTTCCGTGGGTACAATTTCTGTGCAGTCATGCTCATATGAATTCCTTTAAAACATTTCTTAATATTAAAATAACATACATAGGTAATCACTTGTTTTTGAAATATGCTCTTAATTTAATGTTTCGAATTCCTAATCATAAATATACAATTTTATTTTCCACTAGTGCCTTACCCTAGCTTCACTTGGGTGTGGTATGGTTTAATTTTTTTGAGAGGAACCATAATTCTTCTTCTAAAATAAAAGTAGCCTAAGTTACTTCTTATAAAATCAGCAATCTACCAGTGAAAGTACTGTCAAAATTAGTCCTTCCGTTTCGGAGATTAGCCAGAACAAATGGACAGACAGACAAAAAATAATCATTTTCAACCGACTTCAAAAAGGAGGAGGTTCTCAATTTGACTGTATGTTTTTTTTTCTCTTTCTTATGAGTACCACATGTTAATATGCATTTAGTAAAAAGCTATTATCAACCGACTTCAAAAAAGAGGAGGTTCTCAATTCGACTGTATTTTTTTTAATGTTTGTTACCTCCGAACTCCGTCATTTATTGACCGATTTGGACAATTTTTGTGTTGTTTGAAAGTGTATACTTCCAGATTGGTCCCATTTAAATTTCAAAAAAAAATACCATCCCTAAGGGTGGAAAAATAGCTAATGATGAATTTATTAACCTACTTCTAATTGTCATATTGACTTGAAACTTTGCAAATGTTTCTATTTCCGTTGATAGTACAGTGGTTCGGTATTGTTGACCTGATCTGATGGTAAGGCCAGAAGGTGGATAGGTGGAACTCTTCAACGGCTAATAGTAGATACTTTGAGTTTGGGCTTATTTTGTTTGATTTGACAAGCCTAACACGTTAGAATCCTTACTTTGCTACTATTGTCTACACTAAAAAGGGAAAAATAAAAACTTTTTAACAAAAAAATAAAAACCGACTTCAAACAAAAGCACTAAAAAGTAAAAAATAACTGATTGGTAGTTTTCATTTACTATACATACCTAATCAAATATTTTTGAAGTCGGTGTGCTTTGGCTAAGTAATTAAAGCCTACCTATTAAATACATACCTAATCAAATATTTTCGAAATCGGTGCCAGCCCATACAAAGCAAAGCACACCGACTTCGAAAATTGCTTTTGTTTTTTTGACATTACAAACAGACACTTCAATTTTATGATAAATAAAGTATGATGAAATGTAGAGATTTGTTTTTAGTATTTTTTGTAACTTTTGGTTTCGTTGCATCTTGTGTCCAGAAATGTTTTTTTTTAACCTTCATGTTTGTAGATCTGTTCCAGTAATCATTATTTTATTTATATAATTAACTTGACAGAACATGTACAAATTAAATATAAATTCTTTATTAAAGCAATATAATAAATACTTTTTAATAACCTTGGATTGGAATGTTTTATTGTTCTAACATATATCTGCATGTTATAACAATAAAATACAAACGTAAGCACTGTCTGATAGTGATATGTAATTGACACTTCTCATATATCCTTTATAAACCATTGCAAATAGATAAGATATATGAAATGTGATTTATTAATATTTAAAAAAAAAGGCAGTGGTAGCCCAGTGGTAACTCGCTTGTTTGGGAAACCGAGTGAAGTGGGTTCAAATCCCAGGTCTTGCACCTCTGATACTTTTATGTGCGAACAATTTCTGAAATGTTTACCACTTGCCTTACGGTAAAGAAGGACATCGTGAGGAAACCTGCATGTTCACCTATCCACACTTGGCCAGTGTGGTGCAATATGGCCTGATCCCTCTTGTAATTAAGGGAGGCCCGTGCCTAGCGGTGGGACATTAAAAAGGGCTGAATAGATAGATAGCATATTATTTTCATAGTGAATTGAGGCATTATTAAGTTACACAAACATCAATTTTATTTCAAAAGGCACAGCTACTGTAAGTATATTTTGAAAATTTCCTATGCTTTGGATGCCTCAGGGTCAGAATAAAGCAAACGTTTTTAACAATCATTTTCTATATAAATCTACTTGAATAAAAGAATTTGTACATATTATGTGTTTGTTGTTCCAATAACAGCCTTATATATGAAACAAATAAGTTAAAAATTATCACTCGTGATATTTTGTTTTGTTATTCATAGCTATCTATGTAGTATGACATATGGGTATGTAATAACATCTATGACTGTACCAGTAGAGATGAAGTAGAAAAAGTAAATGAATTTTAAACTTTCTTTTTCTTTTAACTCTTTTATGCAACTTGTGGCCTATTCTGAATTCACTGTGCCGTAGATTTTCTTACTTGATATCCACATGATATTGATTTTTATATAAAAATCATATATTTTGTCAATATATGTCTTTACATTTGTCATTTACATGCGCCTATATAATCTGTACAGATGAATAAACTTGCAAGTGTCTGTTTGTAATGTCAAATTATCAGTATATATTATGTACTTTTAAAAAAAAACAATTTTCAAATTTGTTATCTCGTCTCTTTGTTCCGGCTAATCTACAAAACGGCGGGACTTATTTTGACGGGACTTTAACTGGCACACAGCTGACATTATAAGGAGTAACTTAGGCTTTAAAAATTAAAACCCATGAACTTGCGAACAAAATCCGCGCACCTACCGGACGCACTCGCGTGAAGCCAGGGCAAGTTGCTAGTGTTACATGTTATTATACAGATTGTATTTCACCTATTATGACAAATGAATATTGATATAAAAAAAAAACATGTCATCATAATATATTATTACTATTTGGTCTTTTCATTCTTATTGCGATAGTAATAAAGACTAAAATAGAATGGTAGCAAGGTATAAGAAATTTTTGGGACATTGCATATTGAGTCTTAACACAATGCAGTAGAATGCACTTTCCTTTGAAGTGTTCAATGGAAGAATTCTTTTACTTGTTCAATTAATGATATGACCTTGGATTGACCATCTAGAACGTTTTTATTGCGTAAAATATATACCTCTTATGTCTCAACTTGAGGTCTACAACTCTATACATATATAATTACAATCTGTCTGTTTGTCTGTCTGTTTCTCCGCTTACTTCTAAACCACGCAACTGATTTCGATACGGTTTTCACTAATAGAAATAGCGATGAACGAGAAAGGTTTGTATGTATAATTTGTAAATATTTTGTACAAAAATTGTGTTTTCGTATTCAATTAGCCTAGCGCTGGCTAAACCTTTAGAGATATATCAAAATAATGTACTAGAAAATTGTTGGTCTAAAAAAGGCCTATGGAAGAAGTCTACAATAGCATCTGCCTATCTCATAAGGTACGTTCACAATAACTATTTTTATCTATATACATAAAACACACCTAGGGACCCACCCGAGCGAAGCGAGAGTGAGTGTGTTTTCTTTTTTGTTGTGTAATGACCGGATTTTAATAAAATTACAATTAAATATAGCTTATGCTCTGGATTGTGACATGCTTTTTACGATGTAATTTATATGACGCGAGAGGATCCGCAGGAAAGAAGTATATAACAAAATTATATCTTAGTCTACAAGAAAAATATAACTGGGTATACTAAAACGCTAAAGTTCCAATTGAGACGAGGTTCCGTTCCACGTATTTTGTTTTTGTTATGTACATCTAATATATAAAATTCTCGTGTCACAGTTTTCGTTGCCATACTCCGAAACGGCTTGACCGATTTTGATGAAATTTTTTGTGCTTATCCGGTATCTATGAGAATCGGCCAACATCTATTTTTCATCCCCCTAAATGTTAGGGGTAGTCCACCCCTAAATTTTTATTTTTATTTTTTAGACAAAATTTTTAATTTCTATTTTTTTATGATTCCGCATTATAAAATACATACAAACCTAAATTTTCACTAGGGACGAACCCGAGCGGAGCGAGGGTGAGTCGCTAGTATTTACTAAAATATCACCTAATATTGTATATAGGCACGACTTGGCTTACACTTGGCTGGTTTTCTTTAATTTGCTTTAGAGTTATGAACACGTTTCTTGGATGACTTAAAGGTTCGGTTATATATTTATCAATCCCTTTAATATAGCGGCCATAAAATCCGAGAAAGAGAAAAAAAGAGTGGGCGTGGTCTAAGGGTACCCACTATAAGAAGTAATGGTAATAGATTAAATGGCAGTCATCTCCCAAACATTCTTTTCTTTTTAATGTATCTTTGACCATGTTACAACTTTGTCATGCGATGATAAGATAAGGACTTTTTTTTACATATGTTGCCAATAAATATATGGTACTTTATTGAAATAAATGGATAACCTTTTACCATATCTTCTGGTAAAACCATTTTCCATCACTGTAACTTCTGCGGAGATTTTTGGATAAGAATTGAACCTCACGTTAACGAAGTCCCATAAATAACAATAATTTGAAGAGTTCCACTATCAGATCCTATAGATTACATCAAATTGGATTTAATGTGTGTCTAAAATAATCACATAAATGTTTAGAAAAGTCTTATGTCTTCGGTTTATCTCTTCTTCCAATCCATTTCCCTGCCTATCTGCCCATTTCCCAATCACTTGGGGTCGGCGCAGTATATCTTCTGTACTGCTGATAGGATTTGGCAAAAGTTTAACGACCGGCCGCCCCACGCCTGCCTGACGTCAACCCTCCTTGGGAATGCTATTGTCTCTCTTTGTCTGAATGGTATCGCGGAAGTCTTATAGTATGCACTTTCGATTTTTTGTTTTTTTAAATATTTTTTATACTATTACTTAAATTTTTAATGTTATTTTCGGATATATTTTAGAATAAATTTTGTTTTGACGTTGTCAATTTTTTTTCATCTCTTCTTCTAATATCATAAAATAAAGGTCAATATTTTAAGCGATGACCGATAATGTTTAGAGTACATTATAAAGATGACTTTTAACCTTTTCGATAATGGCCTAACGTTTCTTTATCAACCGACTTAAAAAAAGGAGGAGTTTCTAATTTGTTCGTATTTTTTTTTATGTTGTTACCTCAGGATTCCAGTCATTTATTAACCGAGTTGAACAATTCTTTTTTTGTTTGAAATACACTCTCATATCAATACTTCCAGTTTAGTCCCATTTAAAATTGAAAAAAGAATACTACCCGTAAATGTTGAAAAATAGGTAATGAATATTTAATCTAAGTACTTCTAATTGTCATATGGACTTGAAACTTTGCAAGTGGTTGTATTTCCGTTGATAGTGCAGTGATTCGGTATCGTGGACCTGATCTGATGGTGAGGCCAGAAGGTGGTGGAACTCTTCAACGGCTTATAGTAGATAGTTTGAGTTTGGGCGTATTTTGTTTGAATTTACAAGCCGTCATTTTACGTTAGCCGTTTTTACACTGGAATTGGTTTTTAGAGCTTTATTTTTAGTGTTATTATAAAAGCGAATTTTAGTTTAGTCAGTCTTCATATAAAAAATGGCATCAAACTAACTTAAGCGGCTTAAGCGAATATTTTATTAAAATACTATTTTCTTATATTTTTGACCGATTCCAAAATTGAGAAGGTACCTACTCCATTCTTTATAGATTTTTTTTAATTCGTCTGTATAATAGGTACCTAATTGATTGTAACGAATTTCAATTTATATACGCGTATTCGCGAATAAAGTATTATAAATCGGGAATAAAATCTTTAACTTTTCCTTTAACCATATTTGTACAGACAGAATCCGATATAGACTAGTCATTACCTAAGGCTTCGCAACTTGCATATTTATTTAATCCTCAAAACAAACCTTTGAGGTGTAAATAATATGATCTTGTTATCAACGTAGATGCAGCCATGGGGCTTTTTAAGTATGCAATAGCTAGGTTTTAAATGAAAACATATAATGTCATTAAAACAAAATACATAGCAATTTTTAGCCGTATTAACAAGGATTAACTGTTTGTGATAACATGACATAATATGGCTATTTCATGTGTTAGATGTCTGTTAGGTTCACATTTCATTATCGAACGTATAATCATGTCACTTTCTAATATCCCAATATCTGAGGGTAGTTTAAAAAAAACTTCTACGGCCGAGTACAGCGATGGGTTGAACTCAGCATGATCTCTATTAAATCTTAGTAAATCATCAAAGTTATCGTGCGAAACGCAGTGAACATTCTTAATTATTACAAATAAACAATTAGAAAAACACCCAGTATTAGTGCATAAACGCGACGTTAGACTTAACAAGCTACGCGGGGCTACCATCGAACCAGGTAGTCCATCCACCCTTTCATTCTATACTCACCAATGTCTATTATATAAAATTTTAGGTTAATTTTAATAGTACGATTATTGAATATTATTTTGCTTTAAGGTCCCAAATTATATTTTTGTTTGGGACAAATGATTGTAATAAAAGCAAAGAAGAAAACATTTCCAAAACAGCGACTGAAGCGTTTTGCTAAGGAGTCAGGACCTCGTTTTTGAGCCACCTTCTGCAATAATACTTTATAACTAAATTCGTCGTAGACATACAAGTTTTTCACTCTATCGATTCGGAAAAAAAAATTTTTTCATGTCACACAAATTGCCGCCTCAGATTCGCTATTTTGTCTGTTAATGATATCTATGTACCTTATGACACTCGCGATATCAAGACGATTCTAATGCGAAGATAAGATTAACGCATTCGGTATCTAGAATGCCACAAAGGAACAAATATACATACATACATACAGACAGGCTGATAAACTCATTACACTCCTTTGCGTCGGGCATTCGGGTCAAAAAAGTAAAAAATAAAACAAAATTTTGAGTTGAAATGTTGAATAAAAATGCTTGAGATTTTACTTTCTATATTAATAATTTTAAGTCCTCCGACAGTGGTTCGAACCCATGACATTTGGCATAATCAGGATCTAACAAACTGAATTGTGCCAAATAGTTGTTGTTGTATGTATTATAATTGTCTTTAATAGATAAGAAGTAAGTTTGGCAAAGGTGAATAACTATTCAACCTAGAGTTAGTTATTACCCACGTATAATTAATTATGTTTTTACGACACACTAGCGATCCGCCTACATTTTGCAATGAAACTCATTAATTATACATTTTATTCGACCTTGACAATTAAGTTATTCTATTTGGTACTTTGAAAATGATATTTACAGATGTATATTCTTACACTTTTGGTATATATATATATATATATATATATATATATATATATATATATATATATATAAAGTTTCATAAATCGCCTCTCCTCTTCCTCATCCTCTTTTTTGTGATGCTTAGAAAAAAATCATGTACCTACATATTCTTGTAAATATTTTCCATGTATAGACACACGTCCGTTACAGTTTTATAATAGTGTACATACAGTTTATGTATGTAAAACATGAGTAAACTACAGTTGCGTTTTTATTCCATATCCATCAATTCTATATATAATTTCCCTTTTGTTTGTCAAATACATTCGCCAAACATTGACATCGTTTCTTGCAAATACGAATGCGAATGTTAAAAAATATGCGAATATTCGCGAATGCGAGTATTTGTTACATCACTAATGTGTGTGCGTTTGTTACTACTTCACGCTGTAATGGCTGGAATTTGAAACTTTAGTAGAGATATTATGTGGAGTAATACATATGCTTAGGCTATTCTTAGTAATGACATTAACCAAAGATGGCGCTGATATAAGGAAAAGTCAATAATAATAATTATGTTGGGACGTTAATACACAGCATTTAGTTTCATGGTAAGCTACGAGGCCTGTGTTATGTGTACCAGATAGTTGATACACTACATATAAATAACTTTAAATACACGCATATTATAAATATAAACACCCAGGACTGGAGTACAAACATTCGTGCTCATCACACAAATGAATGCCCCCAGCGGGACTCGAACCCGCGACAGCTGGCACAGCAAGTAAGGTCACTATAAACTGAGCCAAACGTGTCGTCAATGTTTCGTATTAAGCGTAAAATGCACATAGATAAGAGTGGGTAACTAAATAAATTAAACCATCATCATTCATCACTATCTTACATCAACTAACACTTCGAGTACGTCTGAAGGAAAGGAAAATGTTTCTTTAGTAAATAGTGTTATCTATACATTAGTTTGAATTATATTAATAACATCATAGTAAACAAAGTGATAAACAGGTTATAATGCCTTGTAATTCACTTTAATGTCTGCCATTGTGTCAATAAATAATACTGTAAAGAGATTATTTATGATACAAAGGTTTTGTTTAACGTGCGTTAATATTTAATAATGACTGATTAATCTATGCATATAATAAATTTGTAACTAAGCTGAATCTGTACATTAAATATTTTTTGGAAAATCTTATTGAAATAGACATTATTATCGATACAGAAGCCCAATCTATAGTTTTTAGAATTTTTTGTCTGTCTGTCTGTCACCGCATCGCGGGAAAACCACTGGAGGGATTTTGATGAAACTTGGTATGATGGTAGCTGGTTATACGGGTCAACATATGGGATACTTTTTACCGCGGGAAAATAAAAATATCTCATTTTTGAGAAAAATTACAATTATGCAATGTTAGAGTATACTAATATGTAAAACCTAAGAATTTGGATTTTCGTCATCTAAACGCGGGCGGAGCCGCGGGCAATGCTAGTGATTAAATATACTAGCGAGTTACACTCGTTGTGTCCGTGTTTTTAAGTGCCTAACAGTAACTTATTTTTTTTAGTTTGTATTAGTAAATGAGGCTCTTACATAATTCTTATTATAATATTACTAGCAGAACCCGCGGCTTCGCTCGCGCTAAAACTACAGAAAAACTCTAAAAAAGTACGTTTCATATAAACTTTCACCCCTATCTTACCCTCTTACGTGATGAATTTCGAAAAAGCTAAAACACGTATTTATTTAATTGTATTGAAGGGCATGAATACAAAGTTTCAAGTAATTTTGATCAGAAATAATTGTTGGGTTGTATTATAACGTATTGTTCCCAGGGAATAAGATTATCTTCCGCAGTAAAAAGTAGCCTATGTCACTCTCCAGCCCTCCAACTATCTCCACACAAAAATCACGTCAATCCGTCACTCCGTTTCGACGTGAAAGAAAGACAAACAAGCAAACAAACAAACACACTTTCACATTTATAATATTAGTATGAATATGAATGTTGTGAAGTAGGTTGCATACGAGTATTATGTATATCGCGCTGGAGGTTTGCAGGTTTGATCTGTTTTAGATTTCTCTCCTTTATAGGAATATAAAAAATTCAAGGGATCCATAACAAGCGTGTAATTAAAACGTACATTTTCATTAGTATTTACTGCAGCAATTATTTATTTTTTATCTGATCTTTGAATATTACCACCATGGAGGTGGATTTTAAATACTGGCTGAATAAAGAATTCGATGACTACGCCTCGGTCACTTTAAAAATAAAACATAAACATTTCGCGCGCCAAGCTGCGCACATGACTGTTCACTGTTTATTTAGGTTAATTTTATTTTGTATTGCCGTTCTAAAGCTATACCAATACAGAGTTTCTCAAAGTGATTTGTGGCAGTGGCAGATTTTTTGGAAAATCTAATTAAAATAGACATTATTATCGATAGCCGAATATATACTTTTTAGATTTTTTTTCTTTCTGTCTGTCAGTCTGTTACCGCATCACGGAAAAATCACTGAAGGGATTTTGATGAAATTTGGTACGATGGTAGCTAGTTATCCGGGTCAACATATAGAATACTCTTACTGCAGGAAAATATTTCATCTCTGAGAAATCTATACTAAACTTTAAAACGTAATTAGGGACGAACCCGAGCGAGGGTGAGTCGCTAGTTTTAGATAAAATTCCTTCAGTACTTTTTGTGTGAAACGCACACATACAGACAAACATTCAGACAAACAAATGAATAATTCAATAAATATTTGGGGTTTATATTCTGTACCTAATACGTAACGTCGTTGTTTTTAAAATATACAATGTACAGATTTCGCTTTGTTATTATTTTCATATACATACATACATATAGATATGGGTTAATCTATCTGACACGACTCACGCGCCACCAATTAGATAGGTAGTTGACAACACCAAACAATTGATATAGTTTTTATTAGGTGTGTAGCAATTTCCCATACATTTTGCTTGGAAATGGCAACCTGTGACGTCATTGCTGTCATTTGACTAATCATTTATTGATTTCAAAGCAATATTTATTTTGAAAATAATCGTGGTGTCAGGGTTAGAGTGTTTTTTAGAGAAGTTGTGTCTTGGAGCTATTTATTTATTTATTTAAATAGCCAGAAGCCAACGTTTATATAATAATATTTCTTATTCTAGAGCACACTCTTATGTATCTGTGATAGAAATTGTATACCTCACTTACAGGCTAACTCAACATGCATAATATATGTATAAAGAAAAATGGAAGACAATACAAAACGTTCTTTGAAATTAGGAATTTTAAAAACTTACATAACTAAAAAATGATACAGAAAAAAAAACATAAAAATAAAGACCGCTAAAAAATTATAAACTACTAAAATGTAAATAAACAATAATAATTATTGGTTATATATATAATTATTGGTTAATGGGGTCAAATACACAATTATACTATGGCAGAAACTGGCCAGTGTCATCGTAGTCACAATGTTTTTGAAATAAATCTATTTTCTACACACAAACAAACGGTTTTTATTTATATATCTACTAACGACTTAATTTTTTTTAAGCGGAATCCTGTTTTATTTTTTAAAATAAAAGTATCCTAAATTACTCGTTATAACATCAACTATGTGCCAGTGAAAGTCCCGTCGAAATCGGTCGAGCCATTTCCAAGATTAGCCGGAAGAAACAGACAGACAAAAATGTTAAATTCTGTGTTTTTCTTTAATGTACCTTATATACTTTCGTATGCATATAGTAAAAAGTTGTTATTTCGACATTACAAACAGCAAAACACTTCAATTTTATTTATCTGTATATAAACTAGATATTATCGTTTTATATTTTTCGGTACATGATAAATAGTAGACATCCATTAACGAAAACGATAAATAATAGGTATAATGTATTTGTAAATACAGTGCTGAAATATATTATGGCTCAGATTCAACATAGTGACGCATTGGACTAGAAAGTTGTTGTTTTAACATGGTTATTATTGTTAACACCTCAAATTGTGTTAGGAATATCTTCAATTTTTGACCGACTTCAGAAAGAAGAGGTTTTTTAGAGGAATTTGTTAATTTTTGTACATGTTTTATGATATGCTAATATGAAGCGATTTTCTGATTATTTTGATATACTTTATTGTTATTTAAAATTAGATTAATATTTTATTTATGAACCGATTGGGATAAGATACGGTGAGGGGGTACTTTAGCCTCGTGAAAGTCGGTTATTCCAGTTGCTATGTAAATCTTTCGCACAGTGGAATAATATTGTTATACTAGCTATTCTAGTTTATTCTTTAAATTGACATTACTTTTTTATTTATGAACCGATCTAAAAATCAGAATCAGATATTACAATTTTATTTATAAATGACACGAGTGTCATAGACAATCTGTTTTACAATTCACAGATCGTTAAAACGTCGTTATATAATACGAATGCCGACATCCGCAATGCAGTAATGGTGTTTGAATTTCATATCTCGTGAGATACGGTGAGGGGGTACTTTAGCTTTGTGAAAGTCGGTTATTCCAGTTTCTATGTAAATCTTTCGCACAGTGGAATAATATTGTTATACTAGCTATTCTAGTTTATTCTTTAAATTGAAATAACTTTTTTATTTATGAACCGACTGAAATAAAACAAATACTAAATGTTAAGTGAAACTTACCTAAATACATTAGTGAAAACCGCACCTAGATCGGTTAAGCCGTTGTGAGATTAGCGCGCACAGACAAACAGACAAAAATTCTAAAAATCATTGTTTTGGGTTCTATTGCGTTAATAAAGACCCCAACAATAGTTTTTCCCAAATATCTTCCATGTACAGACAGCGATCAGTTACATTTTTATTATATGTATAGATAAATTTAATTCTAGATTAATGTATAGATTGTTGTATGTAAACTTCAACTTACGCTCGCTTCACTCGAGTGCCGTTTGAGGAAGTAGGACATAGTCTATTTGTGTAATAATAATAAAAATAAACCCTTTACTGTATAGGTACTAAAAGTAAAGAAAATATACAAAATATAGGCGAAATTACAAGAGGCGGTCTTATTGCTAAAAGAGCGATTTCTTTCAAGCATCCGTTAAGTGTAGAAAATAGTAACAACAATAAGATAGAAGGGGCGTGGGGCGTGAGATATAGTAGAAAATGTGAACATATATAATTGTGATATGGTGATTAAATTCCTAAATTTCATCCATTTATGTCAAGCTGTTCTAGTGTAAAGAAGTAATAAACACAAAGAAACTTTCGTATTTATCAGAGGTAACTGATAATAGGGGTGACGTGATTCCATTATCTTACGCTGAATGTGAATATTAAACCACAAGTTCGAAAAAAAATCCCTATTGTCAGAAAGGAACTAATTTCGGTGTAACTAACCAATACTAGTCACCAAAGTTGATAGGCAAGTTGATCTTGTAAGATGTGGCTTGCTAAAGATAGTGATTTGTCACTATGTACTTTCTGCCACTATATGACTCCCAATCAGGTCATTACACCTAAAAAGGATACGACGCAAGAGTACTTGTTATCTTATTCAAAGCTACGTAATTTGGGACTTGGGCTTAGAACACTTTGGCATAACAGATATCATTTGTTGTGTACCCAAATTAAAATTTAGAGAAAGTGACGTGAATTGGCAAAGTTTTGTAAACAATATTATCTGGCATGTATATGATATAAGCTATTTTAAAGATTACGATAATGATAATATGTCACTTTCCTTTTCTGTATATTTAGTCTGTTTTGTTTTGTTTTGCTGTATTGGTTTATTTTGTTTTCTCTATTTTTTTTTTCGATTTTATGCTGGTTTTGGGTTTTATTTTATTATTGTAAATTTTTAACTGTCGATTCATTTGCAACTTAACTAACGCTTAATTCTAAAAGCTGTATGCCTTATATGGATTAATATTTTTCCGTATTTTGATTTCTTTGCAAACTCAATTGCAAACAACTCTCTATCGTGTCAGGCAAAATTGCCATACAATTTAGTCCTTGAGTAGCCTAGATAAACATCTTTAGAGGATTGATTGGACGTCAAAGATTGGGTAGATAACTATATTATCAGACTTTTTGTTGTCGCACTGCAACCTATATATAGATAGGAAAAATAACAACTTTTCCTCTGTCCGATAGTATCTAAGAATATTAGACAAAATCAAAGTTTTGCTTTCTAAGATAGTGATTATAATAAGTCATGTCTGTATTTAGACCTAACCCCAAAACAATATTGTCAGGTGAGATTTGTTGATCTAAGTAGATATTGACCTCATGTAGACAAATTCTAAAGAGGTGAAACCGCTAAGTGATCAGCTGTTGTTACTTCTATACCAATGTCTCCTGTGGAATATTAGTGTATTGCCAATAGTTTCTGAAAGACTAGCAGGGCGTAGTTAGGGCTCAAGCAAAGCGAGGTCACATCTTAAGTCCTTTCTTGAATAATTCAAGATGAAAATATTCTATTATTAAACGTAATGTTTTGTCTTTTACGTTGTTAGTCTAATTTTAAATTTGGCAAGCCTCTAGATTTGAATCCAAATGGATTTATAAACAGTATCGCTCAGGACTCCTATAAAATTGGACGCACGGAAAGACCAAATCTCCCCTCTACATATAATATGCTGTATATGGCATACAGCATAGAAATTATTTTTAGAAAACTACCCGCAAAAAATCGGTTGAAAATCTTGTGACGTTTGATTTAGTTTCTCAAAGAAAACATTCCATTTTGTGATATTTGAAGTGTTATTGTTTTGTCATTTTATATATATATTTTTAAGTATTTTGTAAAAAGTTTTTCATTTTTTGTCTTAATTTATTTATTCAAAGACTTTATTTTAAAGAAAAATGGTTATTAAACTTATCAGGTAAGTCATTTTCTCTGCATTGCATTTTTAAGTGTTTTTTTTTATTTATTTATGATTTTTTAGACATAAAGACGGAGTGTCGTTTTGGTTTAGTCTGTTCAACCTTTTTTCTGGGAACCGAATACGCCATCACTAGCATATCAACCAGTATTTAAACGGTTTCATTTAGCTTGCTCTGTTTGTTCTCTCTTCTATTTAGGTCAAATTTAGTAATTGAAAATTTTTCCCATTCCTGTTGATAGATTGATCTAATATTTGGTACAATCCTTTAGTGCTGATGACAATACAATTGAATATATTCAGTATCATTGTGAATCCAAGATAGCCCCCAAACCACTGTAACCTGATTAAATATGTAACGCCTTACGATTTGATTTTGAAGTCTAAACGATGCCCTAGATCAATGAGAAGAGTGGTGTGATGACAGCTATCTATTCATTATTTAGCTTTTAGTACATTTTTTACACCATTATTACCTTTTTTTCCAATAAAACCGTTTAATTAAAAACCTATATAACTGACCCTTAGAAAATCGAATATTTTTATCGGTGTAACACATGTGAGTGTACAAGACTTACTATACGTCATGAGTTCACCACCAGTTTGGAAAGAAAACCCTTTGGACCAGAGAAGAAATGGCTTCTTCTATACTATCTTTTATACACTTCTTGCCATGTGTAGTAACAGTAAAAAATATGATTTAAGAACTCTCAAAAAAAACACAGAAAAGAAAAAGATATCTCGAAATGAAGAAGACACTCGGTTGTAATTTATAACTATACTGCATATGTATGTACTAACGGAATAAGGAAAATCAAAAACAAATCTATCCATGTGTAACCAATTAACCATACATTTTTTCGGGTTAAAAAGTAGCAATGTGCTATGCCAGACTATAATCTATCTCTGTGTCAAATTTCATCCAGATCCGTTCAGTCGTTCTGGCGTGATTGACTAACAAACATCCTAACATCTAAACTTTGACATTTAAATATTATTAAGAATTAGTAAGATATCTATGTAGATCTTAACACCCTATATATTTGTAAACGCGTCAGTATGGAAACTTTCGTTAAGTGTTTTACTGTAATAGATTTTGTTATCATGCCAAATGTTTACATTTTAGTGCTTGCCTAAAGCAATTTCATATATCGTTATCTATATTACTAGGATTAACTCGTGACTTCATTTGTATATTTACCTACTTCGTATTTGAATTCTTTAGTTAAAAATAAACTTCACTATTGAATGTTTTTATACATATATTAAGGTGAGGCGTTATTCTAAGAATTATGGAGAATTTACCACAATCATCTTCACCATACTATTTTTGATGATTTGATTTCCTGAAATTATTAAATCGACAGCAAAAAGAACGCGAAATAACACACGGGTGTGTATGCTACTAGTGGGTTGCTGTGAAAGAAATATGGGAGGTTTATAAGGAACATGTTCACTAATATCCATATTTCTTTCTGAATATAGGATTTCTTTTAACAGCCAGACAACACCACTTGATCAAGATCTAGCAATATTAGCTCGCTTCACTTGTATGTGTACCTGACAGCATTCTGTCTATGTATATTACTCCAGACTCCAGGTCATCTACATATACTGTATACTAAATTACATCCAAATCCGTCTAGCTTCTTCAGAGCGAAGGAGTAACAAATATACACACATACAAATATTTGCATTTATAATAATAGTCCGATAAAGGGTTTTAATGATGTTCTTTTGTTTATAGTGGAGACGGCGCGTCTATGAACGCGGCGGGCAGCAAACGCACAGCTTTGTCGGCGTCCGACGCCGAGTGTTTCTCGCTGTGCCTGGGAGCCGGGCCTCTGTGGTAAGAAAGTTAATCAATAGATAACTCTTTAGGCCCAACCATATCACTTCTCTTCTTCTTTTTCTTTTCTTTCTCCTCAATTGTCCATTTATCTCAAATTCGTGACGTGGAGTGATGCTTTTGTTTCAACGAGCGGACATAAGTGCTTTTTACCACCTACATTTATTTTATAACTGTTCCGTTGATCAATTGATGATTAGCATGTACGTCTGCAGATCTTGATGTCCTGGATTCGAATCCTAGGTCGGCGGAAATAGTTACTGGAGTTGGATTTTCTATCACAAAATACTCAGTAGCAGTCAGGAGATAGGAAGTTGGTAGTCTGTACACCTTTGTGTTTTCTAGAGCTAGTTAAGCTTTCGGTATTAATTCTCACCGGTCGTGTCGAATTGTCACTCCAAATGAATACGAGAGTCAACTTTTTCTGCACACGCACTTTTGCACTATTATTACTTCATTAGAAAGGGATCTAACCAGGAGTTGTATCTTGGGAACTACTGGTGTGCTGGATATACATTTTTATATAATAAATTAGTAAACACTTTGCTCGGGTACCTAAGCTTGAATGGTTTAGGGCCCATGAAAGAAACACTCCCAAAGAATGTTCTTCGCGCCTGGAACCTTCGCAGGCGTATACTGAATCACCCACCGGAGTTTCATCACAATCAGAACGATGGTTTAGAAATGCCTAGAGGACAAATATAAGAACATTTAATTTTTATTTATATAGATATTAGTTAAAATCTAAAACACAAGTCTGTGTTTCAGTTTATTCACAAAGCATTTTTTTTTATTAATAGATGATGGAAAGCTACCTATTTTTATTCTAATTAAGTTGGTTACTAGTTCCTTTAAAGAATAAATATGATAATCCCTAAAATAATATAACCAGGTGGTCCTGATGTCCCTGCTCATGGCTCAGCACCACCCGGAGGGGTGAGAAGCGGGGCTTCGGGCCCCGCAACATCATCAGCCACCACACACGACGACAACCGTAAGTTGAAGATTGAATACAAATTACTAAGTTAGAACTTTGTGTGCTTATAGGGACCGTGCATCTAGCGCCAATTGTTAATGTCAAGAAAAAATTTTTTTTTTTAATTTTTCATTGCACTACGTATCTTTAAAGTTTTTTTTATGCGTACCATAATTTTCACATCATAAACATTTGACACGCTCGTTTGTGGTACAACTTTTGCGGTTAAGACAGTTTCACTTTTATTACTTTTTCTACTACACCATAAACATGGTTGGACTTGAATATTTTGTAACTTTCTCATTATTCTGACCGTGTACAATATTATTGATAACTGGTTAAAATTCATATTATATATATTTTTTTTAATTTTTATAAATATCCTGTGTTTACAAATGAAGGTTTTGATCCCATTATCTCCGGGAATAAAACAGTAGGGCGACAATAGTGCTGCCCTCTACATTTCGCGCACAGTCCCCATTTACATTAGTGATGTAGCAAATGTTCGATTTTTCGAATTCGCGAATACGAATGCGAATATTCATGTCAAATATTTGCGAATACGAGTACGAATGCGAATGTTGACTTTTTTTAGTGGAGCTGGACTTCTTTACACACCTCACTGAAACTGGCTGCATGGCGAAAGAAACTCAAAACTTTTATTTTTAAAGTAAAACATTCCTTCACCTCAATTTGATTACTAAGAATTTGAAGTTTAGCAAATTAATTTATATGTAAGTGTTAATAACATATAATTGTGTAGTTTATATTTCATTATCTTTTAATTCATAGAAAAAGAAAATATATATATTAAATAAATATATAATTGAAGTCCAAAGGTTTTTATTAATATTTACACATACATTTTGGATATAAGAAATTTTGGTTCAAATATTTTTTTTGTTTTCTGTAAAAAGACATTGTAAACTTTATTTCAAAATTATTAGATCTATTATAACTTGATGAGACCTCTAAGATGTTTTTTGACAAAAGATAATATAATTTAGATTTTTTTTTTTAAATTAAATTTAACATTTATTTTTTATAACATTTGTTTTAGATTACTTGTGATTTTTTTAATATTTTAATTAGACTAACAAGACCAAAAGAGGTAGTATTTCTAATTTAGTTGCCCTTCTGAAGGCTGTTCCATAATATTTTTTATACAAATATTATACATAATTTATAAGTAAATAAAAAAAATATGAATCTTATCAGTTATATTATCATTTCATTCCATATATAACTTCCTTTTTGTTTGTCAAATATATTTGCCATATATTCTTATCGTTTCTTGCGAATACGAATGCAAATGCGAATGTCCAAAAATATGCGAATATACGCGAATGTAAAAGCGAATGCGAATATTCGTTACATCACTTAATTATACATGAATAATATAGTTGTAAATGAAGAAAAGATTATTTTGAATTTGATTATGAAAAATAAAAATAAATCCTCGACAAAAATATTTCCGAAAAGATAATTTTATGTAAAATGTCAAAAAATCGCGAAAGTCTATGAAAGTAAAAAATATAGATATAATTTTCACATTTTATATCTGCCTAAAAAATATTCCACTCATTTTTTTTCTTCTTTTAATGGTAATATTCTTGAATCATTATAATTCTATGTATTTTGGTAATATATTAGTAATGGGGACCATGTGTGAAATGTAGAGGGCAGCACTATTGTCTCTCTAGTAATTATTTCCAAAGATAGTGGGATCAAAACATTCATTTGTAAACACAATATTTATAAAAATGAAAAAAATGATATAATATGGATTTTAACCAGTTATCAATAATATTGTACACGGTCAGAATAATGAGAAAGGTGAAAAATATTTAAGTCCAACCATGTTTATGGTGTAGTAGAAAAGAGTAATAAAATCGCAACTGTCTCAACCACAAACGAGCGTGTCAAATGTTAATGATGTGAAAATTATGGTATGTATAAAAAAACGTGTGTTTGTACTTATGTACGCACATAAGAAGTTATACTTCTTTGGCGTAACAAAACAAAAATGAGCTAAAGATTACATCCCGTATATCACAACTCTCTGTTTGTAAAAGGAATGCAGCTAACTTCATCATGTCGCTCTTTGGCTGTCGGTGTGCGCGCGCATCCTAGAAATTTTACTCTCATATATTTTTCCAAACGTGCCAAATGAAGTATAAGTTCAAAAATTTACTTCAAAAATACAAATTAAAAAACAACATTTTTTTCTGGACATTGACATTATTGAAAAATGATCCCAATAGATTCAGTTGGCGTAGTCTAGAGGCACGGTCCCTATTAAGAATCAATAGACTTACCGAATATGTCATTAACATATACGCAAGAAAGATAACGTATAACATTGAAAGAATATTATCTATATCTGTGACAAATTTCATCCAAATCCGTTCAGCCGTTCTGGCGTAATTGAGTAACAAACATCATCGCAAACTTGAACATTTATAATATTAGTATTGGAAGATCGGTTATTAAAAACAAAGCTCAAAATAAGGAGAGCTATAAGTTTAACGTGTCTATTTGTGTATCTGTCTGTTCCATCGTAGATCCCAAACGGATGGACCGATTTTGATTAAGTTATTTTCAACATATACATATTACAGGTGACTTGTTGAGCGCCCTTCTGTGGGGTAGCGCTAGTTCTCTGAGCAGCAGCGCCGAGAGTCTCACTTCTGATTCCGTGAACTCTACTCATCCAGCTCTTCAACCCTCTGCTCGGGAAGCGGTGAGTTTGTGGGGGTAAATGGGGGTTAAAAGGGTCTCATTGAGTCTTGGAGAGAGTTTGTGGCGGTAAATGGGAGTTACGAAAGGCGGGATTTGGGCATTGGAGATTTAGATAAGAATAGAGGCTTAAGAAGGAGATAGAATGAGAAAGAGAAAAGTGACCCTTCTTAGGGTCTCTTTTTCACCACAAACTCCTCCTCTCAAAAAAAATATAATGGGGTTAGTTTGGGTTTATGGTTTATGGTCCATTGCATAGTTATTGCAGCTATATGAAATTTGTTTCTTTTTTTTATTTTGAGCCAATTTTCGGTATTTTTTTTAATTTTTTAAATTAAATTGTGCTACACTTGTTAATTTTGTTTTCGGTGGAATTTAAAAAAGTAATTATCTAGTTATCAAAATTTTGTTATTTTCGCTATTGCTTTATACAATGGTTACACATGGTGTGTTGACAGGAATTAATATATCAAAAAAAAAACTATGTTTTTTTTCTAAGTGTTTTATATTTTCACAGGTTATAAACAAGATCTTGGAACGCAAGGACAAGCAACCAGTTAAGATCGATCTAAAAATTTTCCTCACGGAAAATGTTATCACTCGCTGGGAAGCTGTAAGTTGGATAAACATTAAATAAATAAATATTAATATGTTGGGACATTAACACTAGACTATCTGGTTTCATGGTAAGTTACGAGGCTTGTGTTATGGATACCAGATAGTTGATACACTACACATATATAACTTTAAATATATACATATTATAAACATAAACACACAGGACTGGAGTACAAACATTCGTGCTCATCACTCAAATGAATGCCCCCAGCGGGACTCGAATCCGCGACCGCTGGCACAGCAAGTAGGATCACTACAAACTGAGCCAAACATGTGATGAGCGAAACAACAAAGTGACGTTATTGTAAATCCAATATGGTGGACTATGTTTTTTTATGCACCCCCATGATATGGATATCTAATGAAAATGGTTTGCTGAAAAGAACACGAATAAAATACAAACTAAAAAAAGGAATTAATTAAAAAACAAGCTTTTAATTAAATGTTATAATAACAAAGAAGTAAAACTTCTTACGTTCGTAAATAATGTGTTTATAAATACACACACACACACACACACTTTTTTTCTCACGGTCGGAGCGATATTCATGGACAATATTATTATTTTTTATTTTACTTGGCGGCCTGAAAAATAAATCTAATACTTTTAACCAATTATTAGCTAACCGACTAAAGTCTTGGAATGAGCTAGCTCCAAAATTGTTTAATGTACTCGTAAATTCTGGTCAGCGCTTTTTAACGTCCCACAGCTGGGTCTTGGGCCTCCCTTCAATACGAGGGGATCAGGCCACAGTCCACCACGCTGGCCAAGTGCGGGCGGACTGAGCGTGTCTTTTGAAAATTTGCTAGATTCTCTCAGACATGCAGGTTTCCTTAAAAGGCTTATTTGATTCGTTTTAGAAATACTATACATTTACGGTTGGTCAGTAACATGTATTTTTAAGGTTCCATACCGTAAAAGGTAAAATGAATCCATGTAGGGTCACTTTGTTGTCCGTCTGTCTGTCAAGATCGTTTTTCTCAAGAACGCGTGGAAGTATCAAGTTGAAATTAATATCAAATAATCAAGTCTACAATGCTTTTGAGTTGTGAGAAAAACAAACTTCTAAGTCAAAAGATACGGCCGTTTGATTTTGAGCTTGAATCAAAACCTATTAGGGTATTGTCCGTTGACTTAGAATCATGAAGATAGACAAGAAGCAATGCACTATAGCACAAGTAAAGGGTAAAATCCGATCACCATAGATTTGTAGTTACATTACAAAAAAAAAGCGTTTATAAACTTTAAACGTTTCACGGAACCCTCATAGTACGAGTCAGACTCACACTTGTCCAATTTTTTATTAATACATCTCATTTTCCAGGTGGTCAAGGGCAGTACCATCTATCTTCGCATGCCCGGAGTACTGCAGTCTGGTAGCAAGGAAAGCTTCATACTGTTGCTTGACTTTGCCGAAGAGAAACTCGGATGTACTAAGTATGTATTGTTTCTTTATGTGAATACGATGTTATTAGCTTTACATATAAAAAATAGCGACTCACCCTCGCTTCGCTCGGGTTCGTCCCTAGGTGCGTTTTAATTTTTTTGAGCGGATCCCTAATTCTTTTTCTAAAATACAAGTAGCCTATGTTACTCCCTATAACATCAGCCGTCTTCCAGTGAAAGTCCCGTCTAAATCAGTCTTTTCCTTATAAGTACCGTATATAATTTCATATGCATTTAGTAAAATGCTGTTATTTTGACATTACAAACATACACTTCAATTTTATTAATCTGTGTAGATATACTTATCTATGTAATCTTGGAAGTCGACTTTCTTGAAAAACTTATTTTCAATAATCATATTATGGTATAGGGTGGAGCTAAAATCATTTTTGGAGTGAAAACTTGTATAGGCAGGTTTGTTTGTATGGGGAGTAAATTCATGTAAGTCGTCATCGACATGGTCACGTGACGTGTCAACGCTAACACTCAGAGTGCCGATAGTCTGATGTCGAAACCAGATAAATGTGAACAGTTTTAATTTACTAATTTTAATTTCAGATCAATTTGAATATCCAAAATAACAACTGTTTATAGTTTTAAGTTTTCCACTTCTGTTGGCATTCCTCATGACAGCTTTTTTCAATAATATGCTGGGACATTAACATACAGCACCAACTAGTTCCATGCACAACATATATATATACATTTTAAATACATACATATTATAAATATAAACAACACCCATGACTGGAGTACAAACATTTGTGCTCATCACACAAATGAATGCCTCCAGCGGGACTCGAACGCCGTGACCGCTGGCACACAAAGTGCAAAACGTGTCTTCGAATATATACTTAAATGGTTGTAATTTATTAATCTCATTTCTTTTTTTTCCAGCTGCATCATTTGCGTTCTAAAAAGCCGCTCCGACCGCGCGACTGTGCTTCGCACTTTCATGTTCATGGGGTTCCAGATGTTGCCACCGACCTCGCCCCTGATGCAAGATATAAACAACCCTGAATACATGTTCTTGCATTACAACATGGAGTAACCGTCTTTGGTGCGTAGACAACTGACAATCTGACATTTCGGTAGAAAAATTCAATTTTGACATTGACAGTATTCTGAGCAAAAACTACCATGTTCACTTAATTTATGGTAGTTTTATTTTTCATAGTAGTTTTTTTTCGGTAGTTTAATTTTACAGTTAGTTTACACAATTTTTTGTCGAATTTATTTTTTGGATTTGTATTGGTATTTTTTTTTTTGGGAAATATTTTGTATTGTATTTCGTTTATCGTAAACTACCATTTTGAAGATTTTAAAACCATTACCATTCATCATATTGACGTAGTCACCAAGGGCGGTAACGCTATTTTAAATTTAGATGTAGAATTTTGAAACTGAAAAATTAATTGCACGTTTCTCGTTCTCACGGGCTTAATTAGTGGCGCCAACAAGTTTAGATGTAGTATATTAATAATTATTACTATATATGTAGTGTTACTTGGACTTTATTTGATTTTAGTAGATTTTATTGGATTCAAATAATGTGAGTAGCTATGACGTCGGATTTTAAACGAATTCTGATAGCATAGGTATTTTTTTTCTTTTATTATCAATATTATTACTATATGTCGTCGTGTTTATTCACCTCCGGGGTTGAGCAAACCCAAAAAAAAATTAAAAAATATAAAAAATTAAAAAAAAAATGTTTGTAAAATATACATTTCCCATCCACATAGTATAGTACATTCGTCGATGAATTTGCATTGTATTAAGTGAACGTAAGTTGACTTTAGTCGACGTCTGTACATTTTACTCTAATTCACTTAACTAAGGCTATTTTCACACAAGCAAGTATTACAAAGTATTTCATTGTGTAAAAGAAGCCTAATCTAACACTATTTAGTATGTAAGAAGTTTTGTGTTTTAATTCCTTTATTCTTATAATAATAATATTTACTAATGATCTGTTTTATGTATTTTATGTAAATTAAACACACACCTTTTTGTTTAAAAAGGTATTACGAAGTGGACTCCACTCGTAATGTGTATTAAAAAATTTTTTGGCCCTAAATTTGTCATTTGGGTACTTATTATAAAAAAAAAATATTATATTTTATTACTACAACAACTACTTTGCACATTAAAGAGTTTTTTTAATACAGTTTTTGAGTATTTACATGAAATATATAAAGCAGTTTGTAAGCAGTTATTCTTACACATAGTATCGCTAAGTACCACTCGCCCACAGTATTTGTCAAGTATTACGGTGGGTCTTGTGTAGTTTAGATGTAAGGTAATAATGGACGAATAAATAATACTATCTTAAATATCGTGCGTTTTATTTATTAGGATAAATGAACAATAACATAATAAAATTCTGAGTCGAATCTGTACATTAAATAGTTTTTTAAAATCGTATTGAAATAGTCACATTGTCATTATTGTCGATGCCGTATCTATAGTTTTTAGAAATTTTGTCTGTCTGTCTATGACCGCATCACAGAAAACCCACTGGAGGGTTTTGATGAAATGTGTTATTATGATAGCTGGTTATCCGGGTCAACATATAGGATACTTTCTACTGCGAGAATATATCCCATCTCTGAGAAATCTATACTAAACTTTAAATCGTAACTAGGAACGAACCCGAGCGTATAACGCTACGTTCTAGACATGCGTAGGTCCGGATTGAAATAGTTCCCGGAACTATGTCCTAGGCCGGAACGATATCGTTCCAATCCGCGATGTCAATTGAAACAGGTTCACAGTTCCATATAGTTCCACATGTGCAGGAGTGAGATGGAGCGAGTAAACGAATATATTGGACCGATCACCGGAGCGACTGACTGAACTGAACGTAACCGACTCCTGCCGAACCTACCCGAGCTATAGCTGTATATTAAATTTAAAGGTGCTTCCTCACAAGAGTTTAGTAAACATCTGTTAAGCCGCGTCCACATGCTGGGCGCTTGCCACAAGCACCGAGAATCTTAAACACGTGCCAAACACCGAACACAAACCGAAAACATTAAATAAATAAATTAAAATAAAAAAGCCTTTCATTTCTTGCGCTTACTGTAAATGCTATTAAAACAATTTAAGAAAGTAGGTATTTATTAATTATTAATAAAACCTTTTCATATTATAATAATAGTATTAGATCTAATTTTATATTAATTATTATGTATATAAAGAATGTTTATTAATTTAAACTTTTTTCTTAATTTTTACAATACCTAATATGAATTAGAATTTATAATTAATAAAAATAATTACAATAAATAATTAAAAATTAAGATCAATATATATAATAAAATAATTCATAAGTTAAACAATCACTTACAATATTTTTATTTATTTGGAGTAGTTTTTTTAAGATTTTATTTTCCATTTTTAGTGTAGATATAGTAGGTACCTAGTACCAAAGTAAGAAGAGGTCAAACAATAAAAAAATATATTTATACGTGTCGAATTGAGAACCTTCTCCTTTTTTTCGTGGATTTAAAATGATTTCATGTTAAAAAATGTTAGGTATGTGATGTTATCTGCTGCACTGCTGTGTGGAAGCGCCATTATATCGCGTAGGTACTGTGTGTAAACTACTATAGTGACTAGTGCGTGTGCGAGTATTCGCAATATAATTTCATCTCTTACTATGCTATTACAATTAATAATGTGCCTACTTCACTGTGCGTTAAAGCCGATAATTCATTGATTAAATCTGATTTTCGTTTTAAACTTTTAAAACATTAATAATATATTTTTAAATTATAATATTCTTTCACTTTTGACACAATATTTTTGTACTTTGTGGCGTTCGTCTAGATTCACATTGCGCGCGAAAGCACCGTAGTTTTTTGAAGTTGATTTAATTTTTTTTAAAACCTTTTTTATTTCGTAATTTTTAGTTTTAAGTAAAAACTAAAATAGTTTTTGTAAAAAGTAGTAATTACAAAAAATACACTTTTTTATCCATATCTTCAAAACCACTGAACCGATTTTGATGAAATTCTTACTATTCCCTAAGTTAAAATAAATGTAAGCAAATAAAAAGGCATCATCACGTCGGTCGGAATAGTAGTTTCGGCGAAATGCGTGGACAAACATACATACACACAAACAAACAAACAAACATACATACATACATACATACATACATACATACATATATCATATTACGTTAATATCTTGCAGTTCTAATAATATTATATACATACGTGTCGAATTGATAACCTCCTTTTTTTTGAAGTCGGTCAATTAAAACTATATCTCCCGCTATGCTGTCCTCGAGAACCGATGACAGTGATAACCTGTTAAAATCGGAACGATCGGATCGGATGAACTATCGGAACTAGATAGTTCCGCGAACATGTTTCGTGAACATAGTTCCTTTATGGAAAGGAACTATTCCATGTTCAATCCACTCCAGGACCTAGTTTGCGCATCTCTGCTACGTTCACACGGAGACACGTTTTGCCGGATCTTATTTTCATCGGATCTGGAAAAACCAAATGTTGTGTTCACACGGCACGTCTTGCGTTGCCGTATCCGATGGCCCCGAATCGGAATCCCATGTGAACACGCCATCCGGTTTTTTTGCAGGAGTGCGCACAGTGCCTCTCATTAGTGTGAAAGCAATGGACGTGAACAGTTTTGCTATAGTATACTGGTATTATCCAGTTAGCGCCTTTACAACTGTAATGCGTCAGTTGAAAAATGATCCATTACAATTTTTAACTACTATACCTACATTTGATAATCTTTTGCAAAAACTAAAAATCGCTTGGGCTAACCGACATGTATTCGGTTTCAAGATCCGGCAAATAATCGAATCTAGACCTGCTTGTATCGTATGAACGCATGTATTGAATGCGCTATGCCACTGCACCGGATCCTACATTTTGCAGTACCGCCGGATCGGTTTGTAGTCGCCAAATCGGATGTCAACTTCAGCAAGGTTTTTTTGCCGTGCCTTGAAACCGAATGCATGTGTGAACTCGTATATTAAAATACTGTTGCTACTAAACCGAATCCTGCGACGCCGTGTGAACGTACACTAACAAGGGTGAGCCGCTAGTTGTATATATAACTACTATATGTGTACCATGGGAGTCTTCATCACGAGCAAAGAAAAATTAGTTCAAAGAATTGTCAATAGATAACGTTACATGTATCGATTTGTTGTTATAGATGTGTTAAATTAACAAAAGTAAAAAAAATATCCCACTAATGTACCTATATTATGGTTTCAAAAAATATTCGAATTGAAATAAAGCGCTCGTAAATCAAATTTGCGTAAAATATTGAAATATCAGCAATCAGATGATGGGTTTGTAGTGTATTCACAGATGGCGCTTTTAATTTTATGAGTTGTTTACCACAGTTAAAAATTACTGATTTTTTTTATTCTAATGCAGGATGATTTTAACTGTATTTACCATACGTTAGTTTGCACATATTTAAGAAATAAAACAGTTTAGCTATTTGCGAATCAACGACATCTGTTATCTATTGAAACAAACAAAAATAGCTAGAAGAATAGCCCGAATTAGCGCGATTCGATTTCTTTGTATGGGATGAAGCTATATATATGTACTAGTATAGTATTATGTTATCTGTCTGCACTAATGTATAAAACTGAAGTTTGTCTTTTGAAAGCAGCCTCTTGGAATAATCAGTCTGATGAAAAAATCTTGGATAGTAGCAATATCTTTTACATTTTAGTGTGAAATTTCTATTATTTTTAATTTTATTAAAATTCTACCATTTTGGTAGAAAAAATTCTACCAAATACAAATCATTATTAGAAATTACTAATTAGTTTTCTGAAATTGTTGCCGTGCAGGGCGGTGCAGAAAATATTCATAGCATTATATAATAGGTTTTGGCAGGGCTGAATTAACCAAGATGTCAGGGGCCCCTAGGCAATGCAATTCTAGGGGCCCCTTCACCCTTTTCTAATTTATTGAAATACATTTGTTCTACCACAATGCAATTATATTTGCAATTGTTACGTTATTAGGTAGATTTCATAAAAATGTAACTTGCATTTATCCTCATGGTGGGATTTCACCTAATTTTTTAATTTTTCAAATTTTCACTATGAAACATTTTAAATTTTTTTCTCAGTGCGTGGGGCCCCCAATTGATGCGGGGCCCATAGGCAGTTGCGTAAACTGCCTTATGGATAATCCGGCTCTGGGTTTTGGTAGTAAATAAAACATACTCATATATTTTGTATCTTTAATGTAAACAATTTATAACATTTCAAGTTACATCAAAATAATATCAATGCTTGTTGCTTATATAATAATATCTAAAAGAGTGGTAACATTTTTATAAGTATACATACTCTAACTGGAGATTAACAGGAATAAAATTACACATGACCTGTGTAAGTATAAGATGAAAATTTATTGGTTATTCAGACAGAAAACGCCTTATATGATTTCACTTATAACCACACTAGCAACTCACCCTTGCTTTGCTTTGGTTCGTCCCTAGTGGAAAACAAAACCATCTATCCGGTGGGAACCGTACATTTTTTCGAGATAAAAAGTAACCTATGTGCTATCCCAGACTACAAACCAATTTCTACCAGATCCATTAGGCTGTTCTGGCGTGACTATTAAACATCCATCCTCACAAACTTTGATATTTATAATATTAGTAGGATTAATGGGATGAAATTTTACGTTACACATACATATTTGTAATTAGTCGTCCCAGTGTTTTATTTGTTAAAACTACCAATATATCAATTCTATGGTATTAGATACACATTGTATTTTTAAAAAAGCCGAAAATATTTATTGTATATATATATATATATATATATATATATATATATATATATATATATATATATATATATATATATATATATATAAATCTTAGAGAAAAAAGCTTAGTTTTTAAAGTAGAAGGAACAAAATTCTACTGTAAATTCAACAAGTATTTAGTAGTTTGAACAAACGAGCGTTAAGGCGACAAATATTCATAATTTTTAATTAATGTTATTGCTACTGGTGAGATTCAAATACAGACATCAAAATTATTGAAAAACTCCAACTTTAGGGG
This sequence comes from Brenthis ino, assembly GCA_921882275.1. Classification (NCBI taxonomy): domain Eukaryota; kingdom Metazoa; phylum Arthropoda; class Insecta; order Lepidoptera; family Nymphalidae; genus Brenthis; species Brenthis ino. The sequence continues at coordinate 23,013,077 of OV170231.1, forward strand.
AAAAGGGGTGTATATATTCTCCTATAGAAGTTGGTATTTGATATTGGCCGCCATTTTTAATCAGCGGCATCATAATTGAAGAGTGCAGGGAAAGTCACAATTTTTGTTTGTTTTTTTGTTTTGTACTGGTACCAAGTCTACATCTATGGTACTTGCATTCCCAACCACTGGTTTTTACAAATACTCAACAGATCTCACTATAAATACGTTTTGATCTATGCCCAAAACGTAACGTACTGGGTATGTCCATGACATACCGGTGAAGAAGCAGGATTGTCCAAATATCTACATAGTAAGAAGTGACTACATACTTTGATCTCAATAAAAATATAACTTCTAAACTTTAAATTGGTTTTTTCTCATAAAATCTATTCATTAGGACATTTCCTGTTCTTTTCCTATACCCTTCCATTGTTGTATATACAGCGAAAAGGCAGCAATATGGTACTCCTGAGTGTCACATGTTTGAGATATTTTGAGATAAAAATATTTACCATATTATAGGGGGACTGTTAATCGAATATTTAAAATAAATAAAAAAAAATCAACTTTTAAGCCCATGTTTTGGTGTTTTAAAATTTATACCCTTAAAATTACATATATCTATGGTTATTAAAAAGAATATCATGAAAATCGAGTCCAAATTTGGCTAAGGTTTAAACAATAAGCAAATCTAAATACATCTAAATTGACTTCCTCCTATTCGAAGTCGGTCAAATATTTTTTTAAAGTTACAACCTTTATTGTAAAATCAAAAAAGAAATTACAAGTGACAACCTATGTTATAAACACAGACATCACTTTTTTTAAGTATAGATTAAAAATAATAAATGCACTTACCAGTACCTACCGGAAAATTTTTAGTATAACCAAAAACAATATTCATTTATTTTTGTTCACTGCCTTTGTGATGTAGTGATTACCATTAGCCGCAGATTCGGAGGTCCTGGGTTTGAGTCCTGGATCAGGCCAAGTCCAGTTATTGAGTATTTTTCAATTTCATTTGAGTATTTTTCAAGAATCGAATCAAGAAATTCACAATAGCAGTTTGGAATTGGGAAGTTGGCGGTGTTTCCGGTGTCACCTCAGTATGAGAGTGACAGGACCAGAGAGTGCACGTTGTGTCTGCACTATACTATACAATATCTCATGCGCTGGCCAGTCTTAGTGAGATTTGCCGCCGTGGCCGAAATTACTTGGGAAGTTATTATGTATTATATTTTTGTTCACAATTTGAAGGCAACAGTTAGTTATGTATAACTATTACAAAAAATAGTTTACAGATATACATATATTCTAATAGCATCATTTCCTCACGTAGTTTATTGTCCAACATTATTCTACACTTATTATTTGCTTCCGCGCTATCAACTTAAAAAAAGGCCTAAATAATTTATTTTAGGCAAAGCTTTTCTTGGTAATGGTAACACGCTCGCTTGGGAATTCGATTGAAGTGGGTTGAACTCCCGGATCTCGTTACATCAAATTGTCATGCGCGAATCATTTCTAACATGATTATCTTACGGAATAGGAAAATGAAATATGCGGCCATTTTGCCTATCATATCCGTTATCAGCGTTTCGACGCGTTGATATAATATATGTGTAGTTTGTATCTTTCAGATATATCGGAAGATGTATGGGCTTATCCGAAATTTATCCTTATTAATGTATGTATTCAGCCCTTGTTAACGTCCTACTACTGGGGGTGCGCCTCCCTTCAATGCGAAGGGACCAGGCCATAGTCCACCACGCTGGACAAGTACGGGCGGACTACACATGTCCTTCGAAAACTTGCTAGGATCTCACAGACATGCAGGTTTCCTCACGATGTTTTCCTTCACCGTAAGACAAGTGGTAATCATGTTGGAAATGATTCGCACAGGAAAATATCAAAGGCGCGAGACCCGGGATTTGAACCCGCTTCACTCGGTTTCCAAAGCGAGCGCCTTATCACTGGGCTACCACTGCCTTCTCTATCAATATTATACATCAAATAATCCCATGGAATATAAATTATGTTTCAAAAAGTTGTTTCAATTTTCAAATATAAAGCACGAAGCATCTCATGATTTGTAAGTATTTGAAGCGTATTTTTTAAGGATTTTACAATCGTTTGTAAACTCTGAAATAGTAGCTTATATCGCCTTCCATTTGCCTTTCACCGGGCACTTCTTCCTCATCGACTAAATGGAATTGTTGCTTGTCAATGTTTGGGAAAAATGTGTCGCAGTCAAATGATTTTTGAATCTCTGTTAGATAGATTTTCCCACAGTTCGGATGTTCCATTGCCGCCTGAAAAGAAATATAAATTCGGTTTCCGCCGAGACAACCAGCACAAAAGCAGACAAAAGCCTTGGTCTCTCCGGGACCATGATTGTTTTAAAGCATACGAAACATCGGGAATAAAAAATCGTAATAATCGCGAAAAATTCCGAAATTTTTAAAAGCAGAATATACTTTTTTTCATTTATTGATAACTTTTTACAAAATTCTAAACCAAAACATAGGTATAAATACTGTATTTGTTCTCAACAAGACCACACGGTAAATGGGTTCTCTTTATAAAAATTAACCAATAACTCATTGCGCCATTTGACGACACGTTTGGCTCAGTTTGTAGTGATCCTACTTGCTGTGCCAGCGGTCGCGGGTTTGAGTCCCGCTGGGGGCATTCATTTGTGTGATGAGCACGAATGTTTGCACTCCAGTCATGGGTGTTTATATTTATAGTATGTATGTATTTAAAAGTTATATATATGTAGTGTATCAACTATCTGGTGTCCATAACACAAGCCTCGTAGCTTACCATGGAACTAGATGGCGCTGAGTGTTAATATCCCCATGTTAACATTAACATATTAACATATTTAGCCATAAAAATTGGCTAATTTACATAGACAAAAAGTTAATTTGTTTGAATGCTTTACAACAATCAGGGTCACGGGAGAGATATTATGCGTTCGTTAATTTGATTTTCGTAAATTTCAGGTAAATGGGTTGTTGCTGCGTGATCATAGATGGCACTATTTACATTCTACGAGTTGCTTACCACGAAATAGCAGCACACGATATATACTGCCTCGGCGGTGTATATCGTGGGCTAGCATGTATGGCTGCATATTTGGAGGTCCTGGGTTCGAGTTTCGGGTCAGGCCAAATTTAGATCATGAGTTTTTTGTTAAGAAATTAAAAATTTTTTTTTGAAAAAAGAGCCCAAAGTTGACAAGTAAACGGTAACTCAATCCCGTGCCTCTAAATTAAAGCACCACACAAAGTGGCCCTACACATAATCTCTCACTCGAATTCTACTCCTACCGGACCGCCACCAGAGTATGAAAGTGAAAGGAATAGTTATATTATTCTAGTACCTTTTACTTTACCTTATACCTTTAACTAGCGACTCACCCTCGCTTCGCTCGGGTTCGTCCCTAGGTACGTTTTAATTTTTTTGAGCGGAACCCTAATTCTTTTTCTAAAATATAAGTAGCTCATGTTACTCCCTATAACATCGGCTATCTTCTAGTGAAAGTCCCGTCAAAATCAGTCCAGCCGTTTCGGAGATTAAGTGGAATGAACAGACAGACAGACAAACTCACCCTCGCTTCGCTCGGGTTCGTCCCTAGGTACGTTTTAATTTTTTGAGCGGAACCCTAATTTTTTTTCTAAAATATAAGTAGCTCATGTTACTCCCTATAACATCGGCTATCTTCTAGTGAAAGTCCCGTCAAAATCAGTCCAGCCGTTTCGGAGATTAAGTGGAATGAACAGACAGACAGACAAACTCACCCTCGCTTCGCTCGGGTTCGTCCCTAGGTACGTTTTAATTTTTTTGAGCGGAACCCTAATTCTTTTTCTAAAATATAAGTAGCTCATGTTACTCCCTATAACATCGGCTATCTTCTAGTGAAAGTCCCGTCAAAATCAGTCCAGCCGTTTCGGAGATTAAGTGGAATGAACAGACAGACAGACAAACTCACCCTCGCTTCGCTCGGGTTCGTCCCTAGGTACGTTTTAATTTTTTTGAGCGGAACCCTAATTCTTTTTCTAAAATATAAGTAGCTCATGTTACTCCCTATAACATCGGCTATCTTCTAGTGAAAGTCCCGTCAAAATCAGTCCAGGTTTCGGAGACTCGGGTTCGTCCCTAGGTACGTTTTAATTTTTTTGAGCGGAACCCTAATTCTTTTTCTAAAATATAAGTAGCTCATGTTACTCCCTATAACATCGGCTATCTTCTAGTGAAAGTCCCGTCAAAATCAGTCCAGCCGTTTCGGAGATTAAGTGGAATGAACAGACAGACAGACAAACTCACCCTCGCTTCGCTCGGGTTCGTCCCTAGGTACGTTTTAATTTTTTTGAGCGGAACCCTAATTCTTTTTCTAAAATATAAGTAGCTCATGTTACTCCCTATAACATCGGCTATCTTCTAGTGAAAGTCCCGTCAAAATCAGTCCAGCCGTTTCGGAGATTAAGTGGAATGAACAGACAGACAGACAAACATTTTAAAAATTGTATTTTTCTTATAAGTACTGTATATAAACACTTCAATTTATATTAATATTATAAAGAGGTAAAGTTTGTGAGGTTGTAGGGGATAATCTCTGGATCTATTGCACCGATTTAGATGAAATTTGGTAAGAAGATAGTTTGAGACCCTGGGAAGGACATTGGATACTTTTTTATTATATATATTTTATCCCGGCAATCATCCCTTAGGGGAGTATGAAAATGGCGATGATAGCTCATATCGGGAAGCAAGGTAGGGATGAACCCGAGCGAAGCGAGGGTGAGTCGCTACTTTTATGTATCTATATAGATTATACCTTGTAAATAGATGAACCACCAATGACCCAAGTCATCTCAATATCATCTCTACTTTTTATATATTTAATTGCTTCATCAAGACTTGGAACAACAATTACCCCTTCTGGCACCTGAAAATGTAAAATTTTACTAAAATATGTAAGTATAGCTTTTGTCATTTAAAGGAAATCGTCATAGTTTATGTATTTGTCTATTGTATAATATATGAGAAAAAATATTAACTGTTATTAAGCAGAAAGAAAACTCTTTAAGAGTCTCGAATCTTTAGGGACTTGGAACAAGGTGTCACATCCCCGGACCATTTTCCATATAAGCAGGATAGTGAGCAAAATACATTAGAGTATTTTATAATAGCAGGAACATGTTGGAAGTTATTTACATTAAATTCAATGAACTTAGAAGAAATTAGATACAATACATCTAACTGCATGAACAATAATTAGCATAAGTTTTGTTCCTGATAAGAATGAAATTGGCAAAGTAACGGCTCCTTTAGTCTAACTTACAATTTACAAATACTTCTTTAATAACAATTTGAAGATATTACATGAATAAATAAAAAACACATATTAAGGCACATTAATTACAAAATAGTTTTCATATAAGTTCATAAGTCAAGTTTATCAATAACTTAAGATTGATTTCCCATACAAAATTTCATCCCTATTTTCACCGCCTTTAAGTATAATATCTGGAATAAAAATTATTCTATGTCCTTCCCAGGGTCATAAACTATCTTCTTACCAAATGTCATCTAAATCGGTTCAGTAGTTTCAGAGCTATTCTGTACAAACAATCAAACAAATGTAATATAGTTATCATTTTTTAAACATGGGAGATCAAGTTTAAAATAACATAAATAACAGTTAATTGTGATATAAACAATTAAATAAAATATTATCACTTTATAATATCTTGAGACCTTGAGACTAATCTTTCCATATAAGGTATACTTAGTTAAATTGTTCAGAAACTCAAATTACAGACAGTTATAATGTAATTATTGACCTAAAGAAATACATTAATATTACAATATATATTCAGACAACATGTTTGGTACTGTTTGTAGTGACCCTACTTGCTGTGGACATGGGTTCGAGTCCCGCTGGGGGCATTCATTTGTGTGATGAGCATGAATATTTGTTCTTCAGTTATAGGTGTTTATATTTACAATATGTATGTATTTAAAGCTATATATATGTTGTGTATCAACTATCTGGTATCAATAACACAGGCCTCGTAGCTTACCATGGGAACTAGATGGTGCTGTGTATTAATATCCCAACAAATTTTTTTATTTATATTTTAAAATAATAAAATAAATAATAAGGTTTATATTACTTTCAGAAATGATTTGTATATAATGTACATACATACCTTTTCTTTCAAAGTATCAACCTGATGGGTCAAAACAACATTAATCCTATCAGAAAGCGGTCTATACTTCTTAGGTATGCAATCCCAAGTTCGTCTTCCCATAATGACTGCATTGACTTTAGAACTATCTTTCACTTTTGTTGTCATTGTAGTGAAATATGCCATTTCTTTTCTGGAAAATAAAGTTTAGATTGTGTAAGCTTCAAATATTATACTTGTTCAAATTATTTTTATATTTTTTTATAGATGAGTGGAAGTTTGATTTTTGCATGTTAATTATATGTTCAACAATTACAATTAAAGCCATATATGGAAAGTATTGTTATGATTAAATTTCGAAAACTGAATAGGTACACTTTTAGTAACTAATTTTAGAAAAATCAGTTAATTAATTAAAAGTATATGAAAGTACATTTGTTTATTACATACTTCAGTCTCCAAGGAAGTGATCCATTCGCACCAATACCCATGTTTTCACAGGCAGCAGCTATCAAATTTAATTTAACCTGTGACATATTAATTGTAATTATGATAAGCACAACTAAAAAACTCTAAAAAGTTTGTTTTTGAGTAATATTTCGTTCTATTTAATATTTTAATTGATTATTATATGAAACATTCGCTTCAGCTTTGTAATTAAACTAAAATTATTAATTATTTAGGATCCGGCACACATGCAAAATTTAATTCAATTCTCTTGCTAATGATGCAAAATTTAAAATGTGACCGGTTGTGCCATTGCATTGACAATGTCATATGTCAAAGTCATCTGTTTTAGCTGTTGTGTTGTTGCCAGTGCCACAGATCAGAAAAGACACTCGTTCAAAAATGCATTTTATTTTATTAAAATTCAAATAATTTATAAACTATTTAATGGACATAAGTGTAATTATATTCGCCATTGTATTTCTTCTATCAACTGCCTATGTTCCGACGACTTACAAATTTATACAATGTCATCAGTACCAGACTTACTACATGCGAGTTTAAATATTAGTAATCTGTCCTGTATTTCATACGCCCTTGATATACCTCCTTGTAGCAGCCAGATTTTATTATCAAAAATCACACAATCGGGGATACCGTTGGTAATATATATTACACTTGGGTGATTAAGATGAATATAACGATGCATTAATATTTTAAAGTGGGAACATAGAATCGGACATACATTCATATATTATATGTACATACTAGCGGCTCACCCTCGCTTCGTTTGGGTTCTCCTCTAGAGAAACAAACAAATTTATCCCACAGAAATCGTACATTTTCCGAGATAAAAAGTAACCTATGTGCTACTCCAGACTATAATCTACCTCTGTGGCAATTTTTTCTAGATACGTTTAACAGTTCTGGCGTGATAAAGTAACAAATATCCAAACATCTAAATTTTCACATTTATAATCTAATGCATGCCTATAGTTATATAATATGGAGAGCACAAATTGTATCTTTAAATCTACTCAAGTAGTTGTAATGAGATTGGCTATTTCTATAGTGCCGTTGCCAAAAATCTGCAATATCGTCCTGGCTGTCTGTACAACATGTACCTACAGCCATTTTACTCGGAGATTTTTAGGTTAAGTTACAAACTTTTATAATATAAATTAATATAAATTGACCAAATATGAGGTATCTAGTAATATTGAGAAATTTTTGCACATAACAAGGTTTTTAATTAATTTGATGACATTTTTAGTACCTAACAAATGAAGATAAAACAAAGCGTATTAATATGTTGATAACTAGCGAAAAACAAAAATAAATGTATACCACGGGAACCGTACATTTTTCCGGGATAAAAAGTAGCCTATTATTATCCAATTTCTTTAAAATAGTTTCATTTAGTAGTTTTTGCGTGAAAGAGTAACAAACATCCATACATCTATTTCTATACATCCATACACAAACTTTCGCATTTATAATAGATATTAGTAGGATTTACTATTACTAAAATGTATGTATACATAAGTAAAAAGAAATACATATTGACATCTATTTATTGATTAAGGTTTAGTGTTTCTTTAAATATTTAGGTAATTTTGTAATGTTTGTTTTCGCCTCCATGGAAATATCAGAACATCACCACTTAGATTTTGTAGTTTTCCAATAAGTTTCTAATGAAACTCGAACCCATAGCCCCTATGGATATATGTACGTAATGTAGATAATATCAACTTACTAAAGGTTATAAGAAAATCATAAAAATTATCAAAAGAATTATATTTGAACAGTTGTTAAATATTACCTACTTCTACTTAATCATTATTGAAAATTTGAGAAAAATATATGATGTACCTATACTTAATATTATAAATGCGAAAGTTTGTGAGAATATATTTGAGTATGGATGTTTGTTATTCTTTCACGCAAAAACTACTGATTGGATTTTAATTAAACTTTACAATAATATAGCTCATACATCAGAATAACATAAAGGATACTTTTTATCCCGGAAATAATAACAGTTCCCTTGGGATACACTTTCCAAAATTTATTGATAGCACTAAAGCTCATCAAAAGCTACTGAAAAACTCTTGACAAACAGAGGGCAAAAAGGTAGGGAACTTCGTCTATTTATATATAGATTTTTGTACTTAAATTCTAGCTTCGAACTTTGTTCATTTATTTTAAAAGTAATTACGCGAACTGTTAATGACCGAGTTGCTTAGGAGTAGGCCGAACACAAACGTTTTGTTAGTTTAACTTTTGCCCGCGGGTTCGCTTGCGTGATAAGCAGAACTGGGACAAGTATAAGCGTATGTGCGATCCCAGAATGTAATCTATGTCCGTGCCAAATTTAATCGAAATCTGTTTAGGGGTTTTAGGGTGAAAAAGTAACACAGAGTTGCTTTCACATTTAAAATATTACGAGCAGAACCCGCGGCTTGGCTCGCGCTAGAACTACAAAAAAGAACTCTAAATAACAAAAAAATAAAAACCGACTTCAAACAAAAGCACTAAAAAGTAAAAAATAACTGATTGGTAGTTTTCATTTACTATACATACCTAATCAAATATTTTCGAAGTCGGTGTGCTTTGGCTAAGTAATTAAAGCCTACCTATTAAATACATACCTAATCAAATATTTTCGATATCGGTGCCAGCCCATACAAAGCAAAGCACACCGACTTCGATATATCTATAATTATATATTTTATTTACGTTTTAAAGTTTAGTATACATTTCTTAGAGATATTTTCTCGCAAAAAAAGTCTCCTATATGTTGACCCGGATAACCAGCTATCAGTGGTTTTATCGTGATGCGGTCACAGCCAGACAAACCGACAAAAAATCTTTTTATCTGTTTATACAGAATTTTATATATAAAATAAACTTTTGCATGAACACAGTAAAATAAAAACAGTTTCAGACAAACCCCTCTAACATTCCAAGCACATTGAATTACAGAGCTTACTCGGATCCCCTTAATCGTTTAGTGTTGAAGTTTTAAATTTTATTAAAGCTTTCTATTTGGTCTTGGGTGTTAAATTGAATGAATGTATAGAAAACTTAACCGACTTTAAAATAAAAGCGTATAAAGATTTGATACACTAGCTAGCACTCGGGTTTGCTCGCGCTGTGAATTAATAAAATAATATAATATATTATTTTGGAGTAGTATTTTAAGAAAAATTAAAGAAAAGTATACATTAATTTATATTTTTATTTTTTACTCCATTATAAATCTTTAAATCTAAAATTTTTTACGCATCGGGTATTTTTTTTGTTTGTGAATTATGTATCTTGTAAATTAAGCTTTGTAAATTGTCCTTTTTACTTTATTTTTGAGATCATACTTCTTACTAATATTATAAAATGTGAAAGTTTAGATGGATGTTGGACGTTTGTTACTCAATCACGCCAGAACGGCTGAACGGATCTGGATGAAATTTGGCACAGAGATAGATTATAGTCTGGAATAGTACATAAGTTATTTTTTATCCCGGAAAAACGTACGGTTCCCGTGGGATAGATTTGTTTTTGTTTTTCTCTAGGAACGAAACAAGCGAAGCGAGAGTGAGTTGCTAGTTATGTAAAATGTACCTACTAATAACCAAACATAATTTTTATTCCCTCAATGAATGAATGAATGAATGAATGAATTTTTTTATGTTTACTAGTAATACTGGATGGAACAATTTAGGAAGGTTAAAAAAAACACAAAAAATATAAACAAAGTCCTCGATTAAACGCTAAAATTGCACCAATTAAAAGCCAAGCAACAATTTGCTGTCGCATTTATAACATTAGTATAAATGCGAAAGAATCAAATTAGGTTAGTTGTCGCAAAACTAATCTCGCTATTTCTACTTATTACGCAATACAGACTAAAAATAAAACTTATAGTAATACGAGTATAAAATAATAAATGTTAATTTGTTCCGGTCTCCCTCAAGTACGGGCGAGTGTAAATTACGGCCGTAAATAACTCGGCTTTTCTTGGCTTTTACTTAACATTGGTCTCGCAATGACTTTTAAAATTTTATTAGAGAAACTTTAGAAATATATTGTATAAAGTTGGTAGAAAAATAAATTAAATTCTGTTGGAGTTAGAGAAGTTGTACTTTAGTCAGTATCTAAATATTTATATGTATACATATAATAAAATTGTAACTGATCGCTGTCTGTACATGGAAGATATTTAAAAACAATTATTATTGAGAGTTTTATTAAAGCAATAGAACCCAAAACAATGATTTTTAGAATTTTTGTCTGTTTTACTGTGCTTTTGTGGGCGCTAATCTCAGAAACGACTTAGCCGATTTGGGTGTGATTTTCACTAATATAGTGTGGTAGGTCTCACTTAACATTTAGTATTTGTTTTATTTTAATCTGTTCATAAATAAAAAAGTTATGCCAATTTAAATAATCACCTAGGGACGAACCCGAGCGTAGCGAGCACGAGTCTCTAGTATATACATATAAATACCTAGACATCTGTTATTTTATAGTTTAAAATATTAAATACGCATCTGAATCGCAACTGGGGGGTTTCGCAACATGAAACATGATCGCTCATGCACAAACGAAGTCTTCATCTAGGAAAACAGTTTTTAAGCTTAGATGAAATTTTTATTTTATTTGAGTGTAAACCCTAAGAAAATCCTGCCGTTCTTAACATCTGCAGGGTTGAGTGGTTCTTCTTCTTCTTCTTCTTAGTCGTTACAGTCGTGACAGACTGGTCGTGGTCATCATATAGGTCTTGTAACCCGCTCGACTATTCGCCTCCTTTAGTGGTTCACTCTAGTATAAAAAACGGCGATCACAATAGACCAGAATGATCGCAGTGACACAATAAAGCCGCAAAACAGAAATAAACATTAAACATCTTTATATAATACTAGCATTGCCCGCGGCTCCGCCCGCGTTCAGATGACCAAAAACCAAATTCTTAGGTTTTACATATTAGTATACTCTTACATTGCACTTTTGTATTTTTTTCTCAGAAATGAGATATTTTCCCGCGATAAAAAGTATCCTATATGTTGACCCGGATAACCAGCTATCACCATACCAAATTTCATCAAAATCCCTCCAGTGGTTTTCCGTGATGCGGTAACAGACAGACAGACAAAAATTCTAAAAAGTATAGATTCGGCCTCTGTATTTTTAATAATGTTTATTTCAATAAGATTTTCCAAAAAAATATTTAATGTACAGATTCGGCTTAGTTACAATTTTATTATATGTATAGATTATCTAGCAAACACTAGTTCAGTCTCAGAGTAAAATGGTTGTGACATACAGACATAAAGATATAATAAAAGTGTCATTTTGCGTAATGGTTACGAAATTTTAAAAACTCGACATGCCAAAATGAATTAAATGAGTTTAAATACGGAGTTTTTACTGGTAGCCGTTGAAAAGTTCATCTATCAAACAAACTCCTTGTTCCATAGTATATCAATTTATTGTATCGTCTTGCTCTTTGACTATGTATTTAATTAGATATAAAAACAAAAAAAAAAAAAACAACTGCCAGACCCTACAAAGTAAACGGTTTTCATTTACTATTTATGAAGTAGTCGGTATTCAGTTCCAGTGCTTTACAATGCTTTAAGATATGGATATCTAATCTATACTATATACTAATATTATAAAGAGGTAAAGTTTGTGAGTTTGTGACGTTGTAGAGGGTAATTTCTGGATCTACTGAACCGATTTAGATGAAATTTGGTAACAAGATAGTTTGAGACCTTGGGATGGACATAGTATACTTTTTACACTACAATGGGGATGAAAGTTTGTATGAGGATCAAGCTAGGGACGAACTAGAATCTATAATCTAGAATAAATATGATATAGTATACACTTTAATTTATAGTTAAAATATTATACATCCAATCTGGCTGGCACCGACTTTGAAGATATCTAAAAAAAACAAAATCCGTAGAGACGTACACAAAACCTCCTTCTTTTCGGAAGTCGGTTAAAAAGTGGATGGTTGTATTGGAAGCATGTAACTTTTCAACGAAAAAAATACACTGTTTTGCTAAATCATCTGAACACTAGTTATTCGACCATCTTGGGTGGATTTTTTTTTATTCATATGTGCTCATCCTGGATGAAGTTATAAAAAAAATTCTATACATACCTATAATAAAATTGTAACTAAGCCCAATCTGTACATTAAATGTTTTTTGGAAAATCTTATTGAAATAAACATTATTATCGATATAGAGGCCGAATCTATAGTTTTTAGAATTTTTGTCTGTCTGTCTGTCTGTTACCGCATCACAGAAAAACCACTGGAGGGATTTTGATGAAATTTGATATGGTGATAGCTAGTTATGCGGGTCAACATATAGGATTTTTTACCGCGGGAAAATGTCACATTTCTGAGAAAAATAAACCACGAAAACTGCAGTGTAAGAGTATACTAATATGTAAAACCTAAGAATTTAGTTTTTGGGCATCTGAACGCGGGCGGAGCCGCGGACAATGCTAGCAAAAATAAAAATAGATTTCGCTTAAATACCATTGAAATTGCACACGAATACGAGCACTTTTTTGTTAACGAAATCGTTCAAAAATAAGTAGATATTGACGACACGCGTGGCTCAGCTTGTAATGACCCTTCTTGGTGCGCTAGCGATCGCGGGTTCGAGTCCCGCTAAGGGCATTCATTTACAAATCATAGTATCCATAACACAAGCCTCATAGCTTACCATGGAACTAAATGGTGCTGTGTGTTAATGTCTCATATTTATTTATTTATTATACGAAATTATACTAAAAACTAAAAAAATATACGAATAAAATCGCGTGTTTACGCTAGCTTTTAATAAACAAAAGTATTCACTGCATTATTACATCGGTTTCTCACCATATGGCGTTTCTTTATGGGTTAATGACGTTTGGAGATACCTATATCATTAAGAGTTTACGAGAGGCATTGTACAGGGTTTATTGGCAGTGGCTGGCTTAATAAAATTTTTATATTTTCCCCTCCCTTGATATAAAATGTATGGAAATAGAGATGGACTATCTACTTCTTGGTATTGGAATATAACTCGATTCATATAGTTAGCTTTGTATACGTGATTCGAATACGTTTAATCGATATTTTTACTTTATCCGTTATATCTCACAGCTGAATCCGTTGCAAGGAATTCATTCTCAAGTGAATACAAGAATACAAAGCTAACATCGCAGGTTTTTTTTATAAAATTTTCTATAAAATTATTTTAACTTGATATTTTATGTTTACTTTTTAAAAATATTGCAGATATTATATGTATACTAACCGACTTCAAAAAAGGAGGAGGTTCTCAATTCGTCGGAATATTTTTTTTAATATAGGTTTCACCGATTACTCGAAGACGACTGAACAGATATGGAAAATTCTTTTTTTTATTTCAAAGGGTATACTTCTCAGGCGGTCCCATTTAGATTTTATCAAAATCAGTCGAGCCATTTTAAAAAAAAACAACATTAATTTAAAGCCACAAACAGGTGCCAAAATATGCTTTGAAATTTTGCTAGCGTCAAGAGGGCACTGTGTACCAGAAACATGTTATTTGGTGCAAATAGTTTCATCATCGAATCCTTATCGGTCGTCCATCTTTACATGAAAGTATTACGTACTCAGGGGAATTTGTTGTAACATCTTAAAAGCATTGGTAGTTTATTTATTTAAAGCTTTCAGCAAATTTCAAATGCTATGCCAAAATTAATAATGTTAACTATATGATACTAGCGGCTCACTCGCGTTTAGCTCGGTTTCGTCCCTAGGTATGTTTGAACGGTTAATATGGAATAGATAGACTATATATTATACTAGCATTGACCGCGGCTCCGCCCGCATTCAGATGACCAAGAACCAAATTCTTAGTTTTTACATATCAGTATACCTACTCTTACATTGCAGTTTTTGTATTTTTTCTCAGAAATGAGATATTTTCCCGCGGTAAAAAGTATCGTATATGTTGAACCGGATAACAGCTATAATCATACCAAATTTCATCCAAATCTGTTCAGTGGTTTTCTCGTGATGCGGTAACAGACAGACAGACAGACAAACATTCTAAAAACTATAGATTCGGACTCTGTATCGATAATAATGTCTATTTCCATAAGATTTTCCAAAAAATATTTAATGTACAGATTCGACTTAGTTACAATTTTATTATATGTATAGATTATGATATATAGCCAATAGTCTTCCTCAATAAACGGGCAATCTAATTCAAAACGATTTTTTTAAATTCAAATTCAAACAAACAAACAAACTGCCTCTTCATAATGTAGTCTTAGTAATGTTACTACAGATTTTATTAAATAGGAAAACCAACAATATAATATATTTGCAGCTAAATGCTTCATAATTACTTTATAAAGTGTCAGGCTTAACATCTATGTACGCGAATATTTGACACTTTAAATAAAACTACATATTCGGATTTTTTCGCAAAATTTAGATGTTTGTTTCCCGACCTTTCAAATGTTTTACATATATTACATCTATACTTTAATATTTAATATTATAAATGTGAAAGTGTGTTTGTTTGTTTGTCTTTGTTTCACGTCGAAATGGCTTGGCGGATTGGCGTGATTTTTTGTGTAGCGATAGTTGGAGGGCTGGAGAGTGACATAGGCTACTTTTTACCGCGAGAAATTATCTCATTCCCACGGGTAAACACGTCATAATACAATCCAAAAAATAATAATAATAATCAGAATTACTTGAAACATGGTATTAATGCTCTTCAATACAATTAAATAAATGTTTTTGCATTATTCGAAATTCATCTCGTAAGGGGGTAAAATAGTGGATGAAAGTTTGTACGAAACCTCCCATTTTAGAGTTTTTTTAATAGTTTTAGCGCGAGCGAAGCCGCGGGTTCTGCTAGTAAAATATGATTTAGAGTAACGAAATACTAAATGAGACATGTGAATTATATATCTATATGAATATTTTACTAATAACTCATTACCGTCCAATGCCATCAAATATGACCTACAATTAAGTCCATGTGTGAGGAGTTATAATAAAATCTTTATTAATATTGTTACTTAATAGGGTGGAGAAAACAAATATTTTTTTCTTAACTTGGGGGCCGAATTAAATAAATTATAGGTATAATTCATGTTTTCTTACATTTACGCGAATATTTACATTTACCTGTTTTATCGGGTCCAGTTATTTGTAGTAAAGCATTGCAAAAATCCGAAAATATAATTTTATTTCAAATTATTTATTATACGAGAAGGTATAATTTTATTTATTTAAAGGTGATTCTTTAAATTGATATAACTTGTTTATTTATGAACCGATTGAAATTACACAAATACTAGATGGTAAGTGAAGCTTATCACAATACATTAGTGGAAACCACCCAAATTTAAGTTAAATTAAGCCGTTTCGGAGATTTGTGTCCAAAAACGCACAGACAAACAGACAAAAATTCTAAAAATCATTGTTTTTGGTTCTATTGTTTTAATAAAAACCCCCAATAATAGTTTATCTCAAATATCTTCCATGTACATGTACAAACAGCTATTTACAGTTACACTTCTATTATATGTATAGATATTTTTCTTTTCTATTAATAATAATTAAAAATATAATTAATTTATTCGTGTATTACGAAATTGCAAAACGTAAAAATTACAACGACCTCTATTTATTGTTGAAATTCACAAAAAAAAAAACTGTTTCGCACTGACTCTACAATTTATGATAACTTTAGTGTTTAAACTTTAGACAAAGCACTGACAGTTCTTCTTTCCCGCCAAATTTTAAGCGACAAGTGAAAGCAAGTAAAATAAGAAAAAAAATTTAAAAACTTGGCTTAACTACCCTTATTTTATTACAAAAAAAAAGAAAATATTAATAATAATTTATATTATTATGTTCGTATATATGTATTTGATCACGAAAAAAATATTATTGTCGCACTAATATAAATACATATTTTGGATATTTTTGACTTTGTTTTGATATTAAATATAGCGTTCCATTTTACTCGTAATGAGAGTGTAATTCGATATTTTTGTCAGACGTTTTTTGGTTTGTAAGTGGCCAGGATAATAAACTGAGTGGGACAGCGAAATGGAGCGTGTACGTTAAAATGAGATAGCTATATGTATTTTCTCTTATAGATTTGCTGTATAGAGCTGTGTTCAGTTTCATTTTACAGTACTGATTGGTCCGTCGAAGGGAGCGGACGTCGGTTTTCGTCCAATTTTCTCAAATTTTCCGCAAATCCATGTGTTTTTTTTCACGGAAAACGTCGCGATGTTTGCCTTGAAAGATTTTGGACCTGATAATGATTTGAATTGTTATGGATTGATATAATATTTGCGAACAATTTCTTAATAACTATAGTGTCTAAATTATAGTGGAAATGTGTGTTTGTCTGTAAAAAATCGGTGAGTAATATTTTCCTACTATATTATTGTTTATTTTAATGCCTATCTGATATCGCTCATTTAATATTTCATTCTGGACGTTACGATAAGGCAAAGTAAACATATGCTGTTTTACGAAAAACTTATGATCGTTATATTTTACGAATTCTTTTATCGGTTTACTGTCAGTTTACACAATTTTGTTTATTTGTTAATGATTTAGTAAATGACGTGTGTATTATGAATTTTAATTTTTACGTTTTTTATCCTATGTTAAATTAAGCCAAGCCTAAATTTTGGGTATAATTTGAGTCCCCTCACATTGAACGGAGGTAATTGCCCAGCTGTGGGACTCTAAAAAGGGTGAATATTTAATTAAATAAAGGTATTTAAATAATATGTATGTTTAGTAATATATATATATATATCATAATAATACGTAGTAGCTTGGATTTCCTTGAATTTAATTTGAAAAGTAATAGGTTCGATTTAGATTAAATTTAAATTAAGAAAATATATTATTTATCGATAATATTCCTTGAGAGATAGACAGGGAAGATATAGTAAAAAAATATTATTAAGTTAAAGATCTCTTCAATAAAATTTGTGAAGGTCTTGCATAGGTTATCAGTTTCTACTCCGGATATCGCAGATTCGAGTCATGATTGCGACAAATATTTATATTGGCCATACAAGAAAGACCCTTTGTAGTATGGAAACTATCAGAGGTCGGCATTATATAACATATACCTAATGTACGTATGTATGTATTCAGCTCTTTTTAACGTAACCCTGCTTGGCACTAGCCTCTCTTCAATACGAGGAGATCACACCACAGTCCAGTAGCAGCAGTCCAGATATGTGAAGTCCGCTAGCCCGCATTTGGCGAGCGTGGTGGACTATGACTTGATGCCCCTATATTGAAAGGAGGCCCGTGCCCAGCTGTGGGAAGTTAAAAAAGGGCTGATTCCATATACTATTTATTATAAAAAAAATTAAGCTGAAGAGTTTATTTTTTTGTTTGAACGCTTTCGTCTCTGGAACTACCAGATGAATTATTATTTTTTGCATTTGATACTTATCCCAATTCTTGAAGAAGGCTGTCTAACATCACGCCTTTGACTTTTAGGGTCGAAACACTTATACATGAATAGGCTACGTGAGCGAAGTGCGGGAATATATAGATACAGAGTCTGTAGAACTGATCTTGATCATGCTGTATCAGTTTCTTGTATAGCTATGAACGCATATTAAACGCCTGACTTCAAACCTGTGACCAACTCCGATACCACAGATGATTTAAAAGCTTTTATTTAACTTCAAATGTTTGTTAGTTGGGTTTTACGGGACAAATCTTGCAAGCTGAACTAGAACTAGTTCATCTTATACCTACTAGAGAGTTGAAATTTTACATATTGGTTCAGTTCCGATGACAATGATTTTTTTATAATAATTATGGCCTGATTCCACCTAGGATTGGTTCCAGACGTAGCAACTCCTCAACGATCAACATCAAATAATATGACCCATTCTAAAATCTACCACCACTTGACTGCTGCATCTAGGGTCGGCATATTTACAGCGCCGGATTTACACCAGGGGCACTATTTTAGGGGCAAAATTTTAGGGACGGCAAAATTCGGAGGGTGGAAAAAAAATTCTTCGCGTTATGCTTTAAAGTTGCGAAAATGCTTTCTTTTATTTTACAAAAAAAAAAGAGATGAAGAAGAAAAATTTGTATCATTTATAAATTATTTCTGAGAATTTTTCAAAAATTAATAATTAAAAAAATTTAGGCCAGGGGCGGTACTAAGGTTATTTCCGGTACTGCATGTTTAGTATATCAAAATTAAATCTTGTTTAGTTAAATTATTGTTGTGAAAATTACAGTATTAGGTGTAAGCATAGAAATGAAAAAAAATAATTAAGTTCACTCTTGCTGTGCTTTATAGGTTCTAAGGGTTTTCTTGAATAACAATTAACATATAATATTATGCTTTAAAATAATCATCTCAGTCCCTCGTAAGCATGATATGAGCTCAAATACTTAGTTAAAACGGATATGTTAGCACGGATAGATTACCACGGACATGATAGTCCGGATACGTTGCCCCGGATATGTTAACATAGACATTTTAAAACTATTATGTTAACCCAGATATGTTAACACGGATATCTTAGCACGGATATATTAGAATGGATAAGTTACCATGGATACGTTAGCCCGAATGTGGTAAGACCGATATAATTTAATACGATTATGTTAGCCGGAATATGTTAACATGGATGTATTAGCCCGCATGTGTTACACGGTATGTTGACTTAGGTATATCGGTAACTAATCTATACTAATATTATAAAGAGGTAAAGTTTTTGAGTTTGTGACGTTGTAGGGGGTAATCTCTGGATCTACTGAACCTATTTCGATGAAATTTGGTAAGAAGATATAATACTTTCTTAGATTTACGCGAATATTTGATATTTTGAATAGAACTATCTTTTCGGATTATTTCACGGATTTATTTTTATAATTTTTATAATTTTGATCTTTTTAAATTATAAAAATGTTTATAGTTATAAAATATTGTAAGGTACTTGAAGCAATTTTTCATTTTTTTAAATTGTGGGTAGGCTGTCTGTAACAACTATACCTTCGAGACATCTAGCACCTCAGTCTCTCCCGTGACCATGTGCGCTGTAAAGCATTCGAAACGTCGAGAACCAAAAATCAAAATAAATCCGCGAAATAATCCGAAAAGATAGTTTTATTTAAAATGGTAAGAAGATAGTTTGAGACCCTGAGAAGGACATAGGATACTTTTTATCCCTTAAATCATCCCTTAAGGGGTTGAAAATGGGGGTGAAGGTTTGTATTGGGAATCAACCCAGGGACGAACCCGAGCGAAGCGAGGGTGAGTCGCTAGTTCTTTAAAAAACTTCTTGTCTCTTAGTTTTAGGGCCTAAGGACACACACACACAATAGATGAAAATACTCATTTAATCCTTCGTGGTTTGTCTGTACAGCTTATTTTATATGAATCTAATTGATGGATGGTTATTTTTTGAATTGATTGATTTCATAAATTTTTACTCAAGCCCCTAAAGAAATACGAAATATTTTCGGAGCACGTAAAAAAATGTATGTGTCCGACTGCATTGTTCTACTATGTTACTAAATATTGTTTAAATCTTTTCAGTTTTTTTAAGCCGTCGGGTTTTTTATATTGTAATTTAATTCTAAATGACATATATATCTTTATATATATAATTCTTCTGTGAGTGTGTATGTCACTGAACTTCTCCCAAACGACTGGACCGATTTTGATGAAATTTTTTGTGTGTGTTCAAGGGGATCTGGGAATGGTTTAGATTCACAATTTGAATAATAATTTTCATCAAAAAATGTTTTAGGTTATTAAAAAAGTTTGAAATTTTCAAATTAAAGACGTGTAGACAGGACAACGTCTGTCGGGTCCGCTAGTATATATATATATATATATATATATATATATATATATATATATATATATATATATATATATATATAATTTACATTGCAACAGCATTATTAGGTTTAGTGTTGATAAATAGGTCACGCACAAGTTTATCAACCTGTTATTAACCTACTAGTTTGTAATGTACTTTATTATGACATTTACGATTCAGATAATTATATCAAATTGATTTTAAAGTTATATGAGATTTTTGTTTTATTTGTGAAAAAAGTATAGATATCTAGTAATATATGTACCTAACGAATGATACTGTATTGTGTATTTTAACCCACGACGCAAAACGACTGGGTGTTATAAGTTTGACGTGTCTATGTGTGTGTGTGTGTGTGTGTGTGTGTGTGTGTGTGTGTGTGTGTGTGTCTGTGGCATCGTAACTCCAGAACGGATAAATCGATTTTGATTTCGTTTTTTTTTTTGTTTGAACGTGAAGTAGTCGGGAGTGTTCTTAGCTATGTTTGATGAAAATCGGCCCAAAATGGTCGGGTTTTTTTTTTATTTTTAATTTAATTACAAGCTTTTATTTAACTTGCCATGTTAGTATGTGTAGGATAAATCTAGCAACTGAATGTTAGCTAAGTAATGTCATTCTAAATACAATATGGCGGGTTCCCAAAGATGGCGAAATATGTTTTTTATGCACCATGGGTGCATATGGATATCAAATGAAAGGGTTTGTAGATAAGAATACCAATGAAGTAAAAACTAAACAAAAATATAATAGTAAAAAAACATTTTTTAAAACAAACTTTTATATAATGTCGCGATCGATAAGTTCTTATATCATACTAGCATTCCCCGCGGCTCCGCCCGCGTTCAGATGACCAAAAAACAAATTCTTAGGTTTTACATATTTAGTATACACTTACGTTGCAGTTTTTGTATTTTTTCTCAGAAATGAGACATTTTCCCGCGGTAAAACGTATCCTATATGTTGACCCGGATAACCAGCTATCACCAAACCAAATTTCATCAGAATCCCTTCAGTTGTTTTACTGTGATGCGGTAACAGCCAGCCAGACAGACAGACAGACAGGCAGACAGATAAAAATTCTAAAAACTATAGATTCGGTCTCTGTATCAATATTAATATCTATTTCAATAAGATTTTTCAAAAAATATTTAATGTACAGATTCAACTTAGTTAGAAATTTATTATATGTATAGATAAATTGTGTAATGTAATAAATTGATGAGTTTCATTTAATTTAAAGATTATTTACTTCTTTTTAGAGCATTTAAATAAAAACTTGTTTTAAAAATGTCTTTTATAATTAATTTCTTACAGTATTCGATACGATTATATATCTCGTTGTTTATATTCGCGTCGCCTTGAGAAGACATCCGTTTGGATTGACATTTTGTTCTAGTTTCGCTATTTGATTAATAAACCGGCCAAGTGCGTGTCGGGCCACGCGCAATATAGGGTTCCGTAGTTGCCCATCACAGAAGTTAATACGGACTAAGAAGAGGGCATTTTGTTGTTTCATACTATGGACATTTAACATTAAAGGTTTCGGCGACTCAAAGTGACAAGTACATTTTATATGTTGATTGACTTAAAATAACCATTTAGCTGGCAACGGGAGAGGGAGTGGGGAAGGAAAGGGGGGGGGGGGGTTTGTGTTGGACTCTCGATTCTAACAAAAATTAGCACTTTAAAGCTTAATATTTTACAAACAGAATCCTTATCGAAAAATTGTTTTCACAAGCCCGCAATTCTTGTAAGATCTATCCAATGACATCACACCATGGGGAGGCGAGAAAAAAACCATCCACATTTTCATGTAGGTGGTAACTACCCTAAAAATATATTTTTTTAAGTTGTTGTTTTACCACTTTGTCCGTGTGCCTAATATGTATATCCAACCAAATTACTGTTTTATAGTACTAAGAGCCTCTGAGCTAAGCTGCGGACAGACGGACGGACCGACATAACAAAACTATAAGGGTTTCTTTTTGACTACAGAACTCTAAACACATATGGCATTGCACCGGTGTAATACTTTAGCTTAGACAAGATTTCATTCTACTATCCTTGTAGAATATAATTTATAAAGATTAAATCATATTCAGCACTTTTTAACATCCAACTTCTGGGCACGACCCTTCCTTCAATACAAGGGGGATTAGGACATAGCTCAAAAAATACAACTTTTTAAAAATTTATCTGTCTGACTGTTTGTTCCGGATAATCTCCGAAACGGCTGGACCGATTGTGATGGGACTTTCAATGGCAGATAGCTGATGTTATAAGGGGTAACTTAGGCTACGTTTATTTGAGAAAAAATTAAAATCCATGAAATTGTGAACAAGATCGCGTAGTACCTACGGACGCCGCACCCACGCGAAGCGAGAGACTAGTAAATAACATGAGAGTATCATAGAACTAAATATGAAGACAAATAACAATGTTTTAAAATAATATATATTGTTTTAGAACAGAAAACAAATATAATATTTATTACTGTGATAATAAATAAATGTTTATAAATAAATATTGCTGACGGTTGTTATTATAGTAAAGAATAATAAGTTATACTTTCTTAGATTTACGCGAATGTTTGACATTATTAAATAAAACTATCTTTTCGGATTATTTCGCGGATTTATTTTGATTTTTGGTTCCCGACGTTTCGAATGCTTTACAGCATCCATGGTCACGGGAGAGACTCTCTCTCTTTAATAATGAATAATAAGTTTTTTATGTTATCTATATCTACATATAATAAAATTGTAACTAAACCGAATCTGTACATTAGATATTTTTTGGAAAATCTTCTTGAAATAAACATTATTATCGATACAGAGGCCGAATCTATAGTTTTACAATTTTTGTCTGTCTTTCTGTTTGTCTGTCTGTTACCGCATCACAGTAAAACAACTAAAGGGATTCTGATGAAATTTGGTTTGGTGATAGCTGATTATTCAGGTCAACATATAGGATACTTTTTACCGCCGGAAAATATGTCATTTCTGAGAAAAAATACAAAAACTGCAATGTAAGAGTATACTAATATGTAAAACCTAAGAATTTGGTTTTTGTTCATCTGAACGCGGGCGGAGCAGCAGGCAATGCTAGTTTGTAATAAGCTAATAAATTTGCTCTCTTTCAAGAAGAAGAGAAATACTATAAATCCCATTATCTATAATTTTTATCCCATTATCTATAATACTAATATTATAAATGTGAAATTTTGTAAGTATGGATGTATGTATTTTGTTACTCAATCACGCCAGAACGGCTGAACGGATCTGGATGAAATTTGGCACAGAGATAGATTATAGTCTGAAATAGCGTATAGGTTTACTATTTATCCCAGAAAAAGGCACGGTTACTATTTTAAGCTTCAATATTTTTTTAACGGGCTCCGTCTGTATAAACGTTTAGTCTAAGTTTAAACGAACAAAGTGGAACTAAAAGTAGAAGCTTTTATAACCTTTCATTTAAAACTATTATCAATTGCTATTTAAACTTGGTTAACATATGGTACATGTCTAATAAGTTCTTTCTGACGGTATAACAGTCGTGTCTTGAGGAAAACCAGCATCGAATGCTTATTCTTATTAAGATTCTGAATACGATATTCAGTTAGAATTCAATTAAGCGTGAAAGCCGACGTTAGTATACTATATTATAAATATATTGGGACATTAACACACAGCACTATCTAGTTCCATGGTAAGCTACGAGGCTTGTGTTATGGATACCAGATAGTTGATACACTACACATATATAACTTTAAATACATAGGATAAATATAAACACTCATGACTGAAGTACAAACATTCGTGCTCATCACACAAATGAATGGCTCCAGCGGGACATGAACCCGTGACCGCTGGCACAGCAAGTAGGGTCACTACAAACTGAGCCAAACGTGTTGTCAAATATTATGGGCACGAGTTATTACTAGTTTCCGTCCGTCCTTTTTATTGGTCGAAATACGAACATAATCTTTAATCTTTGAGAAAAACATTTATGATAACAATTTACCCTTTTTTATTGACTTATGGGACATTCAGTTTTCCTTTTCTATTTTTCTATAAGAACAAATTTTCATTTTCACCTTATCTTATAATATTAAATGAGCAATTCTTGTATATTATATATAAAATTTCGTGATCTCGGAAACGGCTCTAACGATTTGGATCAAATTTTGTATTTAGATAAGGTTTTTCTTTTTAAGTTTATCTATACAGATGTATTTAATGAACAAACACAATTTCTTTAAAAAGAAAAAAACCGCCCAGCGAAACTCGGTTGCAGCACAATTGATAAAAACTAGAAACTTGGTAGATATATATATAATACAGTTCTATAACCTGTGCATGCTAATTTTAGTCCTATTTTGATCCCGTGGGATATTTGTCATATAAAGTTAGAGACATTATTAAAAATACTAGTTTTTGTTAGCCGGGATGGGATAAAAGGTAACCTTACGTCCGTTCCCGTAATTGATTCTATGCCTTTGCCAAATTATATTAAAATCTGTTCAACAAAAACTAATAGGTACACAGACAGATATACTTTTATATTTACGAGTATTATAAGAAAAGAAATAAAATAAGTCCCGCTGAGTTTCTTTCGCCAGTTCTTCTCAGATCTGAGGCTTCTTTCCGAACTGGTAGTAGACTCATGAATCATGATGTTCAGTAAAAAATTGTAATAATTTAATGCTGAATAAAATATTTTGAATATGAATTTGAATATTATGCCAGTATGGATGATTTGATCATAATCACACTGAAAACGAGATGTTATTAATAGTTTTATAAGCAATACTAGCATTGCCCGCGGCTCCGCCCGCGTTCAGATGACCAAAAACCAAATTCTGTGTGTGTTTGACATATTAGTGTGGTTTTTCTGTGATGCGGTAACAGACAGACAGACAGACAGACAATAATTCTAAAAACTATAGATTCGGCCTCTGTATCGATAATAATGTCTATTGCAACAAGATTTTCCAAAAAATATTTAATGTACAGATTCGGCTAAGTTATAATTTTATTATATGTATAGACTAAAGGTTGAAAAGCAAGAGATATAACTAACATTTAACACTAAAATATATGTATATAAAAATTATTTAATTATTTAAATTATGTTTGTGAATATCGATAAGTGAAATAAGTTGATATTGTAAAATGATTCAATTCATAGATAACACTCGGTTGTAAATTGTAAGGTCTATTTTACAGTATAAATGTATATTTAAAAGAGCAACTGTTGAGTTTCTCGCCGGCTCTTCTTAGCAGAACTGTCTTCCGAGCTCTTTAAATAAAGTTGGCGATTCAAAAGTGCAGTGAATTTGTTTAACTCTCAAGTCTCATCAGTTGGAACATAAATAATTTTATATATAACTAGCTATGGTGGACCGCCCTTATCGCTTAGGGGTATGAAAAATAGTTTACGTCCTATTTTACGACACGTTTGGCTCAGTTTGTAGTGACCCTACTTGCTGTGCCAGCGGTCGCGGGTTCAAGTCCCGCTGGGGGCATTCATTCAGCACGAATGTTTGTACTCCAGTCATGGGTGTTTATATTTATAATATGTATGTTTAAAAAGTTATATATGTGTAATGTATCAACTATCTGGTATCCATAACACAGGCTTCGTAGCTTACCGTGGAACTAAGTAGATGGTGTTGTGTGTTAATGTCCCAGCATATTTATATTTATTATTATTTATTTATTATTTAATCTCAGACCTATTGAATATACACACAAAATTTCATAAGATTCGGCCAAGCCTTAAGTCAAGCCTAAGGTCTCCGTCAGATATGAGATTAACGATGGCAGAAATTTATACATAACTAGCACCTCACTCTCGCTTCGCTTGTTTCGTCCCTAGTGAAAAACGAAAACAAATCTATCCCACGGGAACTGTACATTTTTCCGGGATAAAAGTAGCCTATGTGCTATACCAAATATATCACTGTGCCAAATTTCATCCAGATTCGTTCAGTCGTTCTGGCGTGACTGAGTTTCAAACATCCATCCATCCAAATTTTCGCTTTTATAATATTAATAATAATTAATTATTATTAATGGGATGAAAATGAAAAAAATGAAAAATGATTTATTAATAAAAAGAGTTTTTAAATACATTAAGTCCGTTATTGGGACTTCCTTTTTAGTAAATAGATACCTGTGCCAGGATGTCCCGCTCTTCCGTAGAAAATTTCTTAAAATTATACAACTCAATAGTGTTTTTTATATTAACCAACAACTTATTAACACTTGATAATATCTATACATATATAAATAGACAAAGGCAAAACAATTCACTATCGTTTTCTTCTTTGTTTGTCAAGCTCTTATCAATAAAACATTTTTAGAAACATTTAGTTTTTTTTTATATATATATCTTAATTCTATTCGTATATGTTTTCCTCAAACTTCCGATATAATGATTATAATCTAATTTCGATGACTGGAATACTAGTTTTAGTAAAGTTTTAAGTTAAACGCCATTTTATTTATAACTGTACTTAACCATAATATATTGTAGTGGCATAGTCTGGTAATGTGGCAAGTTACCGCAAAACGTATAGCCCCAAAAATTCTCCGCGATCAATCAAACCTGAATGTTTGAAATTTTCGATCAATAGTAATTGAATTGTTGCAACGCCACATAGTGGCGAATTACAGACAATAGATAACATCAAACTTGTCCATGTATAAATGCTTGTGGCGAAATTTTTAAGCGATAACTGAAAAATTTAAATATTTACAGCTATGCACAAACGGACATTTATATATTTTTTTTATGTATATAAATTAGCTATTGATCAGAAACTTCGCCCGCATTTACATTTCTATTTGGCCTACATGAATACAGAACAGGAGCAATACAGGATTGCACCGTAAGTACAACAAAAAGACGTTTTTGTGAGAACGATATAGTTATCTATACATATAATAAAATCGTAACTAAGCCGAATCTGTACATTGAATATTTTTTGGAAAATCTTATTGAAATAGACTTTATTATCGATATAGAGGCCGAATCTATAGTTTTTACAATTTTTGTCTGTCTGTCTGTCTGTCTGTCTGTTACCGCATCACAGAAAAACCACTGGAGGGATTTTGATGAAATTTGGTATGGTGATAGCTGGTTATCCGGGTCAATATAATATAGGATACTTTTTATTCGGGAAAATATCTTATTACTAAGAAAAAATACAAAAACTGTAATGTAAGAGTATACTAATATGTAAAACCTAAGAATTTGGTTTTTGGTCATCTGAACGCGGGCGGAGCCGCGGGCAATGCTAGTAACCTTATAATATTGGCTTAATAAAAGCCTCATCATACACAACATGCCAAAGAAACATTTTCTTCAGTACAAGTACAAGTTGCCTGATGGACCCATGAAATTCTGATTTCATGGGCCTATCCAGAGATACCCCATGCGATTATAAGAACTTTTTTTATAACCCCTTAGTTACATTTATGGAATGACACTCTTAATTCTTTAGATTTTGTAATTTGACAGAATTGTCTAGGGTTTACAGGGAGGCTTATCTACCAAATTTCAATAATATATCTCCAATAATTTATAAATAACTAGATATAGAAGAAATTATAAGAGGTTTTGCCTTTTGGCTACGGAGCCCTAAAAACTTTCATATATTATATCTGACATCTCAAATATTCTTTCTAAAAAAAGTTATTAACATTTTTCCTCTGGCACGCTTTAAAGCTATTATAACAAGATAATTGAATATTTTTCCTTATTAGTTTGTATTATGTCCTCTTATAACGTCACATTGCTGGAGGTGAGTGGGATTACAACAAGGAGGATCTGACCACCGTCCACCACGCTGGCATGACACAGTGCGGATAGGCGGACTTTGAGCGTCTTTCGAAACTTGCCAGGTCTTTCAAAAACCTGTCAGACATGTAGGTTTTCTCGCGATATTTTCCTTCACTCTACGACAAGGCGCAATCATATTGGAAATGATACCCACATTAAAATATCAGAGGTGCGAGACCCGGGTTTTGAACCCGCTTCACTCAGTTTCCCAAACGAGCGCGCTACCACTGGGTTACACTGCCTTAATTACATAAATATATAAGTGTAAATATAAATAAAAGTCACGCAAAAATATTAGTGTTACATGCAATCAGATTAGTATGATTGAACAATACCCAAGGGATCAATGGATTCTGAAACAAAGAGCTCTGTGAAATCAACTGGATTTGGTTTATAGCATAGGAATTCCTTTCAAGTTTACGAGTATCAGCCGTCAGCCTCAGTGTCATGTTATACTTTTAAATCGTTTTAGAAAAATTGGCCAAGATTGCGAGTTTTTTGTTACATTTTTCCAATAAATATGTAGTTATTATGTATTTTTTTGGAATTCTAAGATCGGCATTATCAGAGGAATGCCGAAATTCTATACGATTTCATTTATATTTTCAGTAGGCACTTTAAAATTGTTCAATCGAGCCCTAAAGTTGTCAAATCGAGCCCTTTTTTAGATAGGTAAAATAATGCATTTTATAAAACTTTTTTTTTTCAGTGTGACCTTAGAACCCAGTCATACTATCACCGGAGTCTACATACATATGTTTTTTTATCTAGTAGTGTTGGAAAAAATTAAACATATTAATCTTATAACGCCTTCATTTTTCCTATTGACATACGATACCCTAAAAAGCTATTTATAATACAGGTCGCGTGTTCAATTTCTGGCTTCGAGGTCGGGTTAAAGAGATTGCAAGGATTTAACTTAATAACGAAACAAAAACTTGAACATTCCTTCACAAGTATTTATTATATATGAAATTTTTGTATTTTATTATTTTATCATTAAAAGGTAAATTAAAACAAAATGTTTAAGAACAAGCTTTTATTATCTTTCGCCTTCAAATTCAGATCCTCGTCATTATATGAAATGGAAAGTCTCCATAATAACAAGCCAAAATTCTGCTGTTCTACCAAGTGCCATCAGGCAGATCCAGTCCATAAATCCCGACTCCATCATCTGATCAGATCAATGGTACCATAATACTACATTGTCATAAAAATTACATAAATATATCAAAATTCAGCTTAATTAGATACCAGAAAGTGGTTGAAAAATGGTTTGCAAATTTTGAGACCAATAACTAAATATTACAAGTTAATAAAAAGCTTGTAATAAAAATAATATTTATAACTATCAGAACCCGCGACTACGCCCGCGTTCATCCTACAAAAAAACTCTTTGGCTTTATGTTATGTATTTATATAATACTAGCATTGCCCGCGGCTCCGCCCGCGGTCAGATGACCAAAAACGAAATTCTTAGGTTTTACATATTTGCATACTCTTAAATTGCAGTTTTCTATTTTTTTTCTCAGAAATGAGATATTTTCCCACCGTAAAAAGTCCTATATGTTGACCCGGATAACCAGCAATCACCATACCAAATTTCATAAAAATCCCTCCAGTGGTTTTCTGTGATGCGGTAACAGACAGACAGACAGACAAAAATTCTAAAAAATATAGATTCAGCCTCTGTATCGATAATAATATTTATTAAGATAATAAGATTTTCCAAAAAATATCTAATGTACAGATTCGGCTTAGTTATAATTTTATTATATGTATAGATAGATGTCCTTCATTGAGCTACCTAATTTATATGCACATCCAACTTATTCCGTCATGTAAATTCAAAGTAGACTGCGACAACACAATTTGACAATAATTTGGTGATATTAAGCTGATTTAAAATAGGGCACGTATGGGGATTAGTAGTTATTCTGTGGCTTTTAATAAAACTAATAATAATCTTAGAATCCACGCGAATATTTGATATTTTAAATAAAACTATCTTGTCGGAGATAGAGGGATAGGTCTCTTCCGTGCCTATGATTTTTGTTAAGCATTCTAAATATCCTGAACCAATAATCAAAATAAATCCGGAAAAAAAACCGAAAAGATGGTTTAAAATGTTTTTGATTAGTAACTTTTTATGATGTCAAAAATTATAACAGACGGCGTATTTATGATCAGCAGAAGCGAGTTTTGTAGTTTCTTAACCGACTTTATAATTTTTTTTAGTTATCTTATATAATATAAAATTTCCATGTCACAATGTTAGTTACCGTACTCCTCCGAAACGGCTTTACCGATTTTTACCAAATTTTATATGCGTATTCAGTAGGTCTAAGAATCGGCTACTATCTATTTTCCATACTCCTAAGTGATAAGGGTGGCCCACGTTAGGGACGAACCCGAGCGGAGCGAGGGTGAGTTGCTAGTTTTACTATATTTTTACCGTAGGCCATACGTAGTAGTGTATTTTAAGTTAAAAATGTATGTAATCAATAATTTTATATATAATCAATAGTTAATTTTTTATTATTATAAGAGTCTTCCTGACCGATTGCGGTGACAGCAGTCAGTAACTAATATAGTGCAAAAGTAGGCAGAAACCTGTACGTTCAATCAAAATTCAACTTATTTCATTTCAATGTCTGATGATACTATTACAAACGATCGATGAGATACGAGTATCAGGTGCAGATTCAACGTCTATGACATCTTAAATCCAACTCGGAAACAAAGGAGCATCGGGAACTCCTGCCAACATGTTAGCCACTAGACCAACTACTCAAATTTCTCAAAGAGCAAGTATATATATATATATATATATATATATATATATATATACTTGTTGAACGCAATAATCCCTGGAACTAGTCTGTTTCCATAAATTCCATTTTTTTTTAAATTACATAACCTATTTACTGACTACGTCACATCATGCTCACGAACTAAAAATCGAACATTTTCATATGAAACGAAAAAGAAATAATTACTATCGGACTTTTCTTCCGGCATTTTTTTTTTAATTTATAATACAGAGTATGTTATTTTTTGGTTATTTTAATTAAATGTTATAGGCCTTTTTCATAAAATGAGGATATAAAATTAAAAAAGGAAAGTTAAAAGGAAAAGAATATTGCTTCATGTGATTGAATTTGTAATCATAATTGTTTGCTTGTGCAGTCTTTATGGGCTATGGAAATTAAAAAAAAATGAAATTGTGGCCGAAATCGGTCGGGATGACGTAATTTTTTTTTGTTGGGACATTCACACCGCACCATCTAGTTTCATGGTAAGCTACGAAGCTTGTGTTATGGATACCAGATAGTTGATACATTACACATATATAGCTTTAAATACATACATATAAATATAAACACCCATGACTGGAGTACAAACATTCGTGCTCATCACACAAATGAATGCCCCCAGCGGGACTCGAACCCGCGACTACCGGTACAGCAGGTAGGGTCACTACAAACTGAGCCAAACGTGCTGTCATACGTATTATTATTATACTCCAAGTCATAGACTATCTGTGTACTAAGCTTTAACCAAATGCATCCAACGTAAAAAAGTAACAAACATACATACATACATATCATAAAAGGCAACACAAAATGTATAAAATAAAGCCAACATTTTTTTTAATGTCAACATCTAAAAAAGTATCTTTTTATCATCTTCGTGAATATCGAACCCACTACCTAAAACAAAACGAGTAATATATACTGCTCTCAAATTTTCAATCTACCAAATTATCTTCACAGTATATTTTATTGTTGTTTTATTGGCAACGAGATTGGCCCGCGGGTGTAATTAAACAGTCGTAACGTTTACGATCCTAGTTCCGATAAGATGTAAATCAAATTGTTCAATTAGTTTTATGCATTATTTAACTATCGCTTTGATGCGTCTTCCATTTTTTGTTCTATGATTTGTTATATGCAGTTTTTAGAAAATAATGATATATTTACTTATTAACTCACTGTAAGTTGTTCTTGGAGTAACTGAAACCGAATAAAATTTGTAATTTCTTTATTTATACTTAATACTAGCAGAACCCGCGGCTTTGCTTGCGCTAAAACTACAAAAAAGTCTCCAAAAAGGTAGTTTCATACAAACTTTCATCCCCTATTTTACCCCCTTGTGGGTTGAATTTCGATAAATGCTCAAACACGTATTTATTTCATTTTATTGAAGAGCATTAAAGCCAAGTTTCAAGTTATTCTGATAATATTTTTTTGGATTATATTATATCGTATTTTCCCGTGGGAATTAGGTACTCTCCCGCGGTAAAAAGTAGCCTATGTCACTCTCCAGCCCTTCAACTATCTCTACACAAAAAATCATGCCAATCAGTCATTTCGTTTCGACGTGAAAGAAGCACAAACAAACACACTTTCACAGTTAGAATATTATAGTATGGATTATAAAGAGGAAAGAATTTTTATTTCTTTGTTTGTACCGAATAAGCTCCGAAACTACTGGACTAATTTAGATGAAATTTGGTAAGAATATAGATTGAGATCCTAGAAAGGACATTGGATAGTTTTTTCCTGTAAATCACCCCTAAAGGCGGTGGAAATGGGGACGAAAGTTTGTATAGGGAAACAAATTAGGGACGAACCCCAAAGAAGCGAGGGTGAATCTCTAGTTTTATATAAGAGAACTAAAGTCTTGCTGTGTTTCTTTCTGCAGTTCTGGAAAGAACTGTGAATTTTTTTCCTAAATGTCGAATTTCGACAATCAATTTATTAGTATAGTATTTATGAAGTACCAATATTTAATATATTTTTTTTTTAATTTAAAAAAAAACAAACTAAAAATTGATCCACAATTGGCAAAAATATCCACAAAAAAGCCAAATTGAGTTATTTCTTTAACATCGTCAAATATTTCTTAAAAAAAAAATCAGTCTGGATACAAATCTTAATGAAAATAATTTAACAAGTTTATTTTTGTGCTGTAAATTCAATATACCTAATGTAGGCGATAATCTCTTTTAAAAGCGGGATATTGAGAGGAAAAATAATAATAAGCTTGTTTACAACAAAATAAACCTTTATAAATAGAACCAGCGTATTATCCTCTTCTTATATCTTTTGTGTTTGTTTGTCCTTATTGTTAATATTACACATTATCTAGCCACTAGCGTCCATTTGACCATAGGGTGACTTAGTTTTTTTGTTTTATCTTTACCCGACTGAGGTGAAGCCAAGAAGAGGGTTATGTGTTTGACCCATAACCGTTCTTTTGTATGTAATGCATACATATGTATGTCTCCGACTGCATAGTACTATATTCTTTCGTCAACTAGTTTTCATCTTTTTAGTTAACTTTTATGCGGTAGGGGTTTTTATTTTAATATTATATATATTTTTTAATATTACATACAGGCAGGGCCAACTTTTGGCGAATTGTATTACTAACAGTAGCCGATGTACTCCATGACTAGCGACTCACCTTCGTTTCGCTCCGGTTCCTCCCTAGGTTGATTCCCCATTCAAACTTTCATCGCCATTTTCTCCCCCTTACGGGATGATTTTCGGGATAAAAATTATATCCTATATCATTCCCAGGATCTCAAACTATCTCCTTACCAAATTTCACCTAAATCGGTTCAGTAGATCCCCCTACATCCTCACAAACTCACAAACTTTACCTCTTATAATATTAATATAGATAATATAATAATAATAGTGCGATTAGGGTTATATTATTACCGTAATTAATCATGACTTCGTTCGTGTAGTGATGATGAGAATAAAACGGAAAACGGTAAGAAAAACCTGATATACTATTTCCCCTGAAAACGTATTACACAAATTAACATCAGATTAAAGATATTCGATTTTTACATTAATCACTCAGTGATTGATTTTTTCATTTTTATATAATTTATTTTAACGTTTTAACGTTTAGTATAGAATTTTCAGAGATAATATATTTTACTGCAGTAAAAAGTAGTAACAGTAGTTGTCGGTCACAGACAGACAGACAGGCAGACAAAAATTCTAAAAAACTATAGATTCGGTCTCTATATCGATAATAATAACTATTTCAATACTATTTTCCAAATAATATTTAATGTACAAACTATACAATTAAAATTCAACATATACCTACAAATTATAATACTAACATAACACACACAAGCGTACAACCAAACCCACTAACACACACACATACACAATTTTTTTCTCTGTCTAGTAAGTTAGAAGTTTTTTCTTTTTTGTTTACGCTTGATATGGGAAGGTACCAGCTCATGAAACACACTTTTCTAGTTCAGGAGTTAGGGCTGTGTGCATTTGTTACCATTGTGTTATTTGAATAAAGCCTGTTTTTTTGTACAGAATCTATAGAATTTTATTATATAAATATATAGACTAGCCACTTACCCTTGCTTGGCTCGGGTACGTCCATAAGCTTGAATGGTTTAGGAACGCATAAAAGGCAAACAGGCAAAGAAAATATCTTTTTTTTTGGGCCAGGAACTTTCGCAGGTGTATACAGAATAACCCACCAGAGGTTCATCACAATCGGATCAATGGTTTGGGAAGGCTAGAGGACAAACATACGAACATTCATTTTTATTTATATAGAAGATAAATATGCATATAAAGGTTCAGCTTTATATATTGCTATAGCGTTAACTATTTCAATTCTAGGCAGTGGTAGCCCAGTGGTAACTCGCTTGCTTGGGAAACCGAGTGAAGCGGGTTCAAATCCCGGGTCTCGCACCTCTGATATTTTCATGTGTGAATCATTTCTAACATGATTACCACTTGCCTTACGGTGAAGGAAAAACATCGTGAGGAAACTTGCATGTCTGAGAGAACCTAGCAAGTTATCGAAAGACATGTGAAGTCCGCCAACCCGCACTTGGCCAGCGTGGTGGACTATGGCCTGACCCCCCTCGTATTGAAGGGAGGCCCGTGCCCAGCAGTGGGACGTTAAAAAGAGTAGAATACCACTATTTCAAATAATTTTTCTCTTATTTTTAAAACTTTCTTTAGAATTTAATTGTAAGCTTCCCTCGAAGGACGATCGTCACACCTTGCCTTCTGTATGTTTTATTAAGGTCTAAATATCTATATTGTCGAGAACTTTTCCCCTAATAATTTGCTATTGTTGGTTGTTTAACATTGCGGGTACTTGTAAATGATGTAATAATGTTTTGCAAATATAGGCTTTGAAGATGTTTGCATAAAGTTGTTTCTTGGTTAAAGAGTGTCAATACAAGTGGTTAGTTTTACACTTGAACGAAGTAAGACCGATAATCAAAATATATGTGACAGCCAATTCTAAGTAATTTTTTGGGTTTTAATCCTATTACTTTGTTGTTCGTATCAAGATGCTTTTGTGTGAAGTGCTTGCATCAAACACTTGTCGATAGTCCTTTGAAGTTATTTAAAGTTTAAGCTTGTTAGTCAACGTAATAAAAAAAATAATTTCAATAGACAATATTTTACAGCACATGTAAAGGGAAAAATCTGAAATCGTTTCTTTTTTGGTATGGGAAATTTTCACTTTCACGCGGTCTGTTCTCATATTATCATTGTTTCTTATAGAAATGCTATGAAATACAAACGTAGTATGTGTTTGAGTAGCGGCTCACTCTCGCTTCGCTCGGGTTCGACTGTAGAAAAACAAAAACAAATCTATCCCACGGGAACCGTACATTTTTCCGGGATAAAAAGTAACCAATATGTCATTCTGATATATGAGCTATATTATTGTAAAGTTTCATTAAAATCCACTCTGTAGTTTTTGCGTGAAAGAGTAACATACACCCATACATTCTCACAAACTTTCGCATTTATAATATTAGTAGGATGTTAATAAAATGAGTATTTCTGTAGTTGGGTACATATTTTACTTTAACCGTAACACATACTATAATAAGTATGTTAAAAAAATAAAAAAATACAGACAAGTGCGAGTCGGACTCGTCCAACGAAGGTTCCGTACAAATTAGCAGGAAATCTGTTTATTTTTAATTTTCAATTTTTTTTTTTGAACTTTTTCCTTTATTGGTGCTGAACTTGCTTTTTGCCAAATTTCATGATTCTAGGTCAACGGGAACTACCATATACTACCTTATAGGTTTTCGACCCAAAATCTATAGAGTACTTCCATTTGACCTAGAATTATCAAGTTTGGTTAGGTCTTACAGCACAAGTAAAGAGAAAATTCCGAAAAATAAACAAAGTTTAAAATGAAGGTAAATTTTGGTACTTACAAGTTTTTGCGAAAATCTAAATTTGCCCATATCTTTTTATCGTATTGACTCGGGACCTTGGTTTTTATACACCTAATAGGAACTATAGACTTCAGAATCTGGTATAAATTTCAACTTGCTATGTGCACCCGTTCCTGAGAAAATCGGTGGTGACACACGGACAGACAGACGGAGAGACGTTCGGACAGACAAGAGAGTGATCTTATAAGGGTTCCTTTCTTTAGTTTTTGAGGTACGGATCCCTAAAAACAACAAATTTTATCTTCCCCAATACCTACGGAACAATTGGTGTGAGAGTCAGATTACACATGCCCGATTTTATTTAAAATATTACACAAAACGTCCCAAACGAATATTTGATATGAGCGAAGAAAATCTCATGTAAAAAGCATAGCTCGTTCGAGCCAACCGTTTTATTTTTACTCTCTCCACACCTACATTATCAATGTTTACTAACACTACATGCAAATAATTTTAAAAGATACATTCTGTACTGTCGCAATAAATATGCAAAGCAAATGAGGGGCGATATTTATAAATTAAATACTTTACTCTTATATTATATACTAGCTTTTGAGTATGGTTTTGTCTGTAATTTTAGGATTTTATTAAATAAGTTTTCATTGAACCTTTATAGGACCACCCTTGACACCTATTTATTAAGAAAAAAAACTGTAGAATCAACTCATAATTATTGGGAAGAAACTCACGTAACATACAGACAAATAACAAACATACATATAGACAGGGTCAAAATATGTATTATAATGTCCTCCCGACTGATTCCGGCCACGGCGGCTAATCTCATCGAGATGAAACATCTGCGCAGGAGATATTATAGTGTACAAGTGTGCGCGCAAACACAAGTGTACTCTCTATTCCTGTCACTCTCATACTCGGTGGGACGACTGCTCGACACGACCAGTGAGAGTTGAATCGCAGAACTGACGTCTGCATTCTTGCACGGGGGTGAAACACCGCCAACTTCCCAAATCCGGACTGTTACTGAGCCTTTCTAAACAGAAATACTCGATAACTAAACTTGGCTCGATCCGGGACTCGAACCCAAGACATACGGATGCAGCCGTATAATAGCCACTACATCACCGAGGCAGTTTTAAATAAATATGTTGAGACATTAACACACACATCACCATCTAGTTCCATGGTAAGCTACGAGACCTGTGTTATGGATACCAGATAGTTGATACACTACATATATATAATTTTAAATACATACATATTATAAATATAAAACCCATGACTGGAGTACAAACATTCGTGCTCATCACACAAATGAATGCCCGCAGCGGGACTCGAACCCGCGACCGTTGGCACAGCATGCAGGGTAACTACAAACTGAGCCAAACGTGTCGTCAAAAGTTGTAGATACAGAAAAATATGTATTATAAAGAGCAAATGAAAAATTTCTAGATATTCAGTAAGAAAGAGGCACATGTTAGGCACCTAGGGGATGCACCCGAGCGAGGCCAGGTTACTCATTACTGTAGCAATATTTCTTCGTTTTCTCGTATATATTTTCTCAGAAAAGTAATAAGTATTATTAGACATGATAAAACTTTTTAAGCTTTTAAGACTTCCTTTTCGCTCTAGTTTCTGAGAAATGTTTAATAAACATGTACAATCATTTGTATCGTAGGAATATGTGATTTTCTCATTAGTATCTACGGTTTACAGCACTTGAATAGAAATACATTTTTAATATGGTATATCTGTAAGTTTTTTAACATTTTTGTCCAGATAAAAAAGGTTAAAATAGAAAAAAGTGGTGTCGCTGGTCACCTTCGATGGCTTATTAAAGTGTATTTATTATGTTATGTGTTTATATATGTCGGAGTTTCTCCCGAGCAGGTGCATAGATAATCAAGGAAAAACAACGAATGTACTAACCTCCATGATAGTCTTAAACGGTTGAAAGATCCCGAGCGAAGAAAATCACAACAGAACATTTTTCTATTCTTCTATGTTTAATGTAGCATGTGAAGAAAATCAAAAACGTGTCAGTGTAGCTAGAACGGAAATCGAACCCCCTATTCCTACATCAATAACAATTGACTGCAACGGTGATACTGAGTTAAATAGTTTTTTCTTTAGTTCAGTTTTTAAAACGGCTGCGCAAATATTCATAAATATTTGACCTTAAATAAATAGGTGCAGATTTAAATATGAAATAAAATGGCGCGCTAATTGACAGCTGTCAAATTTTTCCAGTAAATCGACAGATTAAAAATAAACATCTGTATATTTACAAGGCGTAATGGTGTAAAGGCGTAATCTATTGCTAACGGTTAAGTCGGTTTTTGAGCGGACAATTGCAATTGAAATGCGATTGATACAGTTTTCAATGTGTTTGTGTTCAGTATGCTTTTTGGAATTGGAACACTTTTTTTTTCTTTAGTGGCTTAGAGTGGCGTTAAAAGTCGCAATACATTCTGCTATTGCCACGTACTGTGAGGAAGACACTAGTGAGTTTGAGCAGTAATTTTCAAATTTAACAGCTATAATGTGGAATTAAAAAAATAAATGAATGATAGGTCTACGGGAGCAACCTACAACGATGTAAAAATTATTACGTAATATAATAATAGCGCAATGATTGAAAAAAATAATAAACCGCATCACGATGCGGTAACAGACAGACAGACAAAAATTCTATTCGATAATAATCTCTATATATAATGGTGATATATAAAGTCTATTTCAATAAGATTTTCCAAAAAAATTTAATGTACAGATTCGACTTAGTTACAATTTTATTATATGTATAGATATAATTTCTACAAATTTTATTGAGATTGGCTTCGAAATACACTCAGATCTCAAGGTACAATGTATTTTACTAGATATTATATTTTACTATATATTGATTGATATATTTTAACAGATTATCAAAGGTTATAAAGGTTCTGCACAAGGAGACGCAAATCACTCGATAGAGTTGGCTACGGACCAAATATATCTTTTGATAGTGAAGTGTTATTTGCACTAACATTATTGATATTTATTATTCAACCAAACATTATTTTACTAGATATTTACTTGGACTTCTCTTGCAAAATATGTAAATACGGCGTTCAAAGTTACATTGAATTAATTTTCTTTTTATTATGAAAACTTAGTTAAGTTTAAAACAATAAAACATTAAAGGTTTCTATATATATAATATATATATATAGTTTTTAGGATTTTTTCTATCTATCTGTCTGTCTGTCTGTTACCGCATCACGAGAAAACCACTGGATCAATTTTGATGAAATTTGGTATAATGATAACTGGTTATCTGGGTCAACATATAGGATACTTTTTACCGCAGGAAAATATCTCATTTCTGAAAAAAATATATACAAAAACTGCATTGTAAGAGTATACTTATATGTAAAACCAAAGAATTTAGTTTCTGGTCATCTGAATGCGGCCGGAGCCGCGGGCAAGGCTAGTTTAATAATAATTAACTAAAAGAGTAGGTATAATACATTTTTTTAATTTATTTACATGGGACTTGAAGTGTAACGTATGTATATTATTATATACAACGTGTAACATAACTAATAGATTAAAAGTGTACAGAAATGTCAATTTTTTTATTAGTGAATTTTTTTTACTACAATATTTTTTTAACACTGCGCCAATTCGTAGTAAATATTTACCCTGCAAATTTTGTTTATCTAGGACCAACGCTTCATTTGAAAAAATATATTTCAAATACTAGCGTATTTGCTCTTTCTGTATAGTAGGCCTCAGTAACAGCCCGGAGTTGGGAAGTCGGCGGTGTGTCGCCCCCGTGCCTCGGAGAGCACGTAAAGCCTTCGGTCGCGCGCCTTAACTCTCACTGGTCGTGTTGAGCAGTCGTCCCACCGGAGTATGAGAGTGACAGGAATAGAGAGTGCACTTGTATCTGCGCGTACACTTGTACACTATAACATCTGCGTAGTTGTCTAGTCTCAATGAGATTGGCCGCCGTGGCCGGAATCGGTCAGGAGAACATCATAATAATAGCTTTCTGCATTAATTACGTATATAAAAATTGTATATTTTGGAACGTCTTACCTCTGCTAAAATTTAAATAAATAAATAGGTACTTTTTAAAACTTCGTTATAATATACTATGGATTTGCACTTATATAAAAAAACGTGTTCCTTACGATTGTTCATTAATATAATTCATATTTTCACGCTGCATTGATAAGGTATAAGCCTTGGAACTTTTCTTTAGGCTATAGGGTGATTTGCTAAAAAAAAAAATTTATAGTGTAAAAATTGTTTTTCTTTATTGTTTAGTTTTCGACATAATGTTTCATGCCGAAATCATCTTATTTCAAGACAATTGCTTTAAATGTATTGAAATCAAAGTCACTATGTTTGACGGCACGTTTGACTCAGTTTGTAGTGACCCTACTTGCTGTGCCAACGGTCGCGGGATCGAGTCCCGCTGGGGGCATTCATTTGTGTGATAAGCACGAATGTTTGTACTCCAGTCATGTGTGTTTATGTTTATAATATGTATATATATTTAAAGTTATAAGTATATGTATAGTGTATCAACTATCTGGTATTCATAACACAGGCCTCATAGCTTACCATGGAACTAGATGGTGATGTGTGTTAATGTCCCAACATATTCATTTTATTAGTAGTTTAAGATTTGATTCATTTTATAATTCTAAATTCCCAAACAAAAAGTATTTCTGATGCTATATCTCAGTTAACGTTTTTTACGTAGTACTATAAATCGCCCGCTTTTCTTTTATTTTTTGTCGTTTTTCTTTTATCTTTTTTTCCGAGGTCGGTTTAGCCATTTCGAAGATTAGGGGTTCAAGTACGGATTATGGATAAACCAAAAATCTTCAGTTGTTTTTTTTGACGGTCTTCAAAAGAACCAAGTGCTATGCACGATACGTATATATCTATACTTATTATAAATGTGAATGTGTGTTTGTTTGTCTTTCTTTCGCGTCGAAACGGCTTGGCGGATTGGCATGATTTTTTGTGTGGAGATAGTTGGAGGGCTGGAGAGTGATATAGGCTACTTTTTACCGCGGGAGATTATTTCTTTCCCACGGGAAAATACGTTATAATGCAATAAAAAAATATTTATGATCCGAATTACTTTAAACTTGGTATTAATGCTCTTCAATACACATAGTTAAATACGTGTTTTAGAATTTTTCGAAATTCATCCTATAAGAGGGTAAAATAGCGGATAATAGATGATTTGAAATCTACCTTTTTAATTAATTTTGTAGTTTCAGTGCGAGCGAAGCCGCGGGTACTGCTAGTTTTTTTATAATTTAAAAGATTTCTCAGGAAAAGCTTTCAATTCTTTTATATCGTAAGTTCTACGAGTAGGAGAGATACAGCTTTAATTACAGATTTAATTATTTTTTGCTTCGAATTAATATTTGATTACTAAGTATCTATTTCAAATAAAGAATCAGGTGTACGGAAGTGTGTGTGTAAGTGTCTGGAGCTCAGTTCAAAATTTTTTTAAGATCAAATTTAAATTTTCAAATAACCAAAATTGTTGTTACTGATTGATATATCGTTAAAGTTTTATTTGTGGTCGTAGAACAGACCGTGACAGGAATATATATATATATATATATATATATATATATATATATATAGTGAAAATACGTGCTTAAATAAATCTCTATGGGATTACAGGTTTGATTCCTATACGATGTAAGTTAGTTGAAATCTCGTTTCGTTTACATAAAGCCGAACATTTTATACGTAACTTAATACGAAATATTATACCAGTTTTTTATAACTTTTTTAAGACTTATGCTCTACCAGTAACCGAAATTCGACTAGAACCATTATTG
Organism: Brenthis ino; assembly: GCA_921882275.1. Taxonomy (NCBI): domain Eukaryota; kingdom Metazoa; phylum Arthropoda; class Insecta; order Lepidoptera; family Nymphalidae; genus Brenthis; species Brenthis ino. Next base: position 23,055,568 of record OV170231.1, read on the forward strand.
AAAATTTAAAGAAAACATATATGAATAGAATTTACCTATCTATATAAAAACAGCTGTTTGTTTTTTATTTTTTATTTTCATTGATAACACTAAAAAGTTCGTTAAAAGCTATTAAACAAAAAGAGGAGAAAAAGGCACATGAAGATTGTCTTTGGCTGTGTATATATAAATTAGCGACTCACCTTCGTTCCGCTCGGGTTCGCCCCTAGTTACTTAAAAAACGGGGGGTGGGGGTAGGGGGTTGAAAAATACTTTACGACCTATTCTCATACCTACCAAACATACAAACAACATTAAAATCGGTTAAACCCTTTCGGAGGAGTGCGACCACAAAAACCAACGAGATATTTATATATTAGATAATTATGTAATATAAAATTTTCCGCAACATATATTTTACTTTCCGTGTTGTTCCTGATAATAAAGTGTTAATAGATTCACCGTTCAAGATAGACGGTTACCGTTTGATGGACTTGGCTGCGGACCAAATAAATCATTGTGACGCTTCACACTAACATTGGCTGTTATATATTCAAATAGACGATATAATTGTTTAGGTATCGTTTTAGACTTTACTAACATTTTCTCGTTGCTTGGCGTCCTTTATGCCCGATTTCACCAACAACCCATAAGCTACCACCTACGTATGGGATCCCTACCTTAAAAGTCCCCTAAACTAGCCCCTAAATTAAATTTCGTTTTACGATCGTCTTTAAGCCCATATTTCGATCACCTAAATTCAGGGGGCCTTTTAATATTTAGGTGACCCCTAACTGTCGGTGAAACAGAAACTGTCCCGTAACAGCCCCCTAACAATGCTTAGGGGATCCCTTAAACTTAGGTGACGTTGGTGAAAACGGGCATTAGTCTTGTAAATGAGCGCTTTCATAGGGCGTAGGGTTAGGCAAGATGACCAAAAATGGCTATGAAATTCAAAAAGAATTTTTCATATTTGACCAGCAGATGTAGAGTTTAGCGCAACCAAACCCTTCAGCTTTATACGTTAGTATAAATATAGATGTATATTACGGATAAGCAAAGTGAATCGGCCCTCTAATGGCAGCCTATAACGAAACTTATGTGTCAATAAGGGCTTGATGTAGAAAGGCGATTCATATGAATTCTACTGTCGTACTCCGCTTTGACCTTGAGATATGAAGAAAAATGAGCGCAATTTTGAGTTTTGTTCGAAATAGCATATCTCGGAAACCTTAACAGTTAGAAATTTTAAACTAATGCGAGGTTTCAGGTAGCGTTTGATAGCATTTTTTTAGAATGTTGGAATAGTTACAACCTTATTTAAAAAATAAATATAAATAAAATTATTATTGTTTCAGTGTTCTTTGATTCTTTCAATCACTGAAAAAATATATGTTATAGTATTTGATATACGCTTAAATAAAGCTTAGACATCAATTTGCATAGTTCAAAACTAAAGGAAAGAAAATGGTCTAAGTTAATAAATCGGTTTGAATATATCCCGTAACATACATACATACATACCCAAAAAATACAAAAGAATTTAATTGAATTTAAGCACATCAAGATGCTAGAAGTACATGATTTATTACAAAGAGAAATATAAAAACTTTGCTATCAAAATCCAGAACAGAGTGAACAGAACATTTGGCGGAAGACCAGACAGTTGTGTGCAAAATAAACGAATAAAACATGTCTTAATCGACTAGTTAGCATTTTTTCTATATTTTTTTTGCTATTTCTTATATTATATACTAGCATTGCTCGCGGCTCCGCCCGCGTTCAGATAACAGTTATTTCAATAAGATTTAGAGAAATTTCAATAAGATTGTCCAAAAAATTTTGATTACAATTTTATTATATGTATAGATTGCGTATAATTTTGTGGGTAGATAACGTCTGTAACAAAAATAAAAACAAAGCCGCAAAAAAATCAGTTTTATTAAAAATTACTATTGAAATTACTGTTTTAGAAGGAGGATAATGTTTTTGACTGTATGTCTTCTCTGAGTTTGTCTATTTGTTCGTTGTATATCTTTGAAGGCTGAGTATAACCCACGGATCATTAGAACCGTGACGTAGGTCAAGGTTCAGTTCCCGTGAGAGGTACCGTTACGAGTTGGTTGGTCAGGTGATTAAAGTAAATAAATATCCGACATTAATAAAGCAGGAAATGTTCTATATATTTTATACATTTGAGAGTTGACAGATATTTTTGAAGTTACGTGTCTAGACAGATGGTTTTAGCCTTCGATGCAAAAAGAATGGAGTTATAAGATTAAGGTGTACCTATATCTGTGCGTCTGTCTGTGGCATCGCCGATCTAAATCGCCTACTATAAAAATCGCCGACTAAAATGGATAAACCGATTTTAATTAAAATTTTTATATTGAAAGATATCTTGATCGTGAGTGTTCTAAGCTATGAATCAAGAAAATACGTTCAACAATTTGCATGCTATCAGTTAGTTTTAAACTTAAAAAAAAATTGTGTTCAGAATTACTTGAAACTTTGTATTAATACTCTTCAGCACAAATTAATAAATACGTGTTATAGCATTTTTAGAAATTCATACCAATATTTAGAAACCTACCTTTTTAGAGATATTTTTATAGCTTTCCCGCGAGTGAAGCCGCGGGTTCTGCTAGTAGTTATAATATTTGCAAAGATGTACACAATATAATATTATTACTACGAACAGAATAACAATTTTCAAGTTCAAAAGTCAAACAAGATTCAATCTTTGGAATGAGATAACGAATACTTTTCAAAGTTTGAACATTCTATTTTGGTTTGTTTTGCTCCGGTAGCTGCCTTTATTTTTGCACTGTTCTCTCAATCGGTTTATTTATACCTACATAGTTCATTATTTATATCTACATATTCTACTAGCTCGTAGCTAATATTCGCCCGCGGCTTCACTCGTGTATAGTAATAATTCTTTTTCAATAAGAAGGTATATTGGTCTAAATATCATTTAAAGTTTTTATTTTATCCTTAGATATGGATTTTTTGTAATGTTTGTGGTTATTCTTGAAATATAATTTACTAGGGACTCACCCACGCTTCGCTCGCTTGATTCACCATACAAACTTTCATCCCCATTTTCACCCCCTTAAGGGGTGATCACCGGGATAAAAAGTATCCTATGTCCTTCCTAGGGTCTCAAACTATCTTCTTACCAGATATTTTCATCTAAATCGGTTCAGTAGATCCAGAGATTACCCCCTGCAACATCACAAACTCACAATCTCACAAACTTTACCTCTTATAATATTAGTACAGATTTGTCTCGAACTGCCTCGGTGGTTGGTAGTTAGAGATTGGCCGCCGTGGCCGAAGTCGATTAGGAGATTATCACAAAGTATTCATTAAAAAAAATGATAATTGATTCAATATTGGCGAAGATTGATATTTTGATATCTTAAAAACAACCAGTTTTAGAAACGTCTTCTACTCCAGATTAATACTACTACTTTGAAGTCGGTCAAAATTTAAAGTTCCATCAGTGAGTCTTTTTAATTTTTTTTATTTTCTTTACTATCATAATAACAATCATGAATAGTGTAACAATTTTTTAGATTTGACTTATGTTTATCCGACTGCGGCGCCCAAGAAGGGTTAGGTGTTTGATTTGCATGGAGAAAATACAAAATATTTATGCCTATTTAGCCCTTTTTAATGTCCGACTACTGTACAAGGTCCTCCCTTCAATACGAGGGGGATCAGGCCATAGTCCACCACGCTGGCCAAGTGCGGGCGGACTGAGCGTGTCTTTCGTAAACTTGTAAAGTTCTCTCAGACATGCAAGTTTCCTCACGATGTTTTCCTTTTTCGTAATACCAGGAAACGATTCACACATGAAAATATCAGAAGCCTCCGAGTGCATAATACTATATTCTCTTATCAATTGTGTCCATTTTTATACTTCGATTTTTATGGGTGTTATTTTTACTTATAGCTGTTCTATTTATAATTATTTTCTACTAAGGTCGTGATGGTTGCCACAAAATTATCAAGAAGCTGCACTTTTGTATAAAACGAACCGTCTAAACCCGATTAGGGTATAATAAATTCATCTATCATAAGTCTTAAAAGCAAAAGCGGCTCCAGCGTAATCTAATTTTACAGGGAAATTTTATGATAAAAAAGAATTTCTTTTGTTATCAAGGGTTAACTTAATTCGTTCGAAAATATCATAAAAATATGCCAGACAGTGGTAGTCGTCTGTTTGTGCCTCTTGGGAACTTTAAAATCGATTCTAAAAAATTTTCCTTACATAATTATCTATACATAATTCGTTGGCTCACTATTACAAGGTTCTATGTTAATTTTAATGAAACTTCGCTATTTTGTTATCGTAAACAACATAGAACTATGTAAAATTGAATATTTTGTAGTTATAGTGCCGCTATCTAGTGGTTTGTTTTTGCAAAACTGTAGCTAATGACACATAGAACCTTGTAGCATTAATAACTAAATAAGTACTAAAATTGTAACATAGAACCTTGTAATAGTGAGCCAACGAATTATATCGAAACAGGAACTTGGCGAAATCGATGTGCGCGATTCACGCAAAAAGTACTGAACCGATTTTAACTAAATTTTATGTAGTCATAACTTATTACTCGCGTCAACATTTAAGATACCTTTACATACTACAGGAAAATCTTTCATTCCCACGGGAAAACACAACAACTGGTTCTATCGCGTAGTTCTTAGAAATTTATATACATGTCTAACGCTGGCTAAGCCTTAAGAGATACATCAAAACAATGTACTAGAAAATTATAGGTCTTAAAAAGGTCTACAGTAAAATCTGCAATAGCATGCGTCTTTCTAAGGTACACTCGCAATAACTATTCATATCTATTTAAAACGTACATAGGGTTGCACCCGAGCGTTGCAAGGGCAACTCACTAGTGCAAATATATAACACAACATCGGTTTAATTGTAATTTTCGTGACTTTTTGTTGATAATACTGGTGGCACACTATCGCTAAATAACATAGGATTCTTTTTACAGACTTCACTTATTCATATTATTATCGCCGACTTCCACAGTTCGTGTTTTTATTTAACTGGACGTTGAATAAAAACCGAGAAGGTTTGCGAGAATAAGTTCCATTCTAATATTAAATACGTTAAATTAACTCTATATATTACCTTTTAACTCTTAAAGCACGATAGTATATGGCAAATAATAATATATCGATAAAGTTTGGCAAGAATATAAATTGGGACCATCCTGGGACGGACATAGCAGACTTTGATCCCCGCTCGACTTCACGCCTTCAAATAAAAAGATTTTTCGGATTTTTCAAGGATTATTATAGTTTACCGTAAACATGATCCCGGATGAAATTCTGTACCGAGAGAGATTCTTCTGTGTCGCAAATATTCGCGTGTATCTAAGAAAGTATTATAAATACAAGTTATCTTCTTCTCTTATAAATAAAAATGAATGGATAACTGTGTTGCTAAGCGCGAAACTCGAGAACGTCTGGACCAATTCGGCAAATTTTTTTTTTCAAATATTCGTTTAAGTCCGAGGAAGGTTCTTATGAAGAAAAAAAATGAAAAAAAAAATTCACGGAAAAATATAAAAAACCATATTTTCCTCTTTCCTTACTACTACTTTATAATAGTTATGAACGCACGCTTAAAATTATTATAAACTACATATTTCAATGTATCTGTAAATTGGACGTCTTCTTTTTCAACGATATACCTACAGTTTGACTTTGTTTGTTTGTCCCTTTTTCACGTGGAAACCGAGTGTTTGGAGTCATTTTTGTGTGGAGATAGTTGGCGGGCTAGAGAATGATATAGGCAATTTATAGCGGGAGATTATCCTATTCCACGGAAAACATGTTATTTTTATATGCTATTCCATACTAACCGTTAAAACGTACCTAGAAATGAACCCGAGCGAAGCGAGGGTGAGTTGCTAGTATCCTATACAAAATATTGCCATTTATGTTATCTCATATATTTACTAGCAGAACCAACGGCTACGCCGGAGTTCTATGTACAAAAAAAACTCTTTCGCTTTATGTGATACTATATGTATTTATATAATACTAGCAAAACCCGCGGCTTCGCTCGCGCTAAAACTACAAAAAAATCTCTAAAAACGTAGTTTCATACAAACTTTCATCCCCTATTTTACACCCTTATATGATGAATCTTGAAAAATGCAAAAATACGTATTTGATTAATTTTATTGAAGAGCTATAATACCAAGTTTCAATTCTGATCATAAATATTTTTTGGATTGTATTATAACGTGTTGTCCCGTGGGAATTAGATAATTTCCCGCGGTAAAAAGTAGCCTATATCACTCTCCAGCCCTCCAACTGTCTTCACACAAAAAAGCGCAGTAATCCGTCATTCCGTTTCGACGTGAAAGAAGGACAAACAAACAAACAAACAAATACACTGTCACATTTATAATATTAGTATAGTATGGATACTCTAAGTCGAAATCGAACTCGCGACCTACACCAAGGTTATAAAGCCTCATCACTACAGCAAGATGCAATAAATGAAAACCGCATGTGAATTCTAAAATTAGAATTTATAATACGTAACTACTGTGTACCTAGATTGTAAAAGCTAATCCAGCTCTGTTGTATGTTTCATATGTGTAGGGATTAAACTGTCAGCCTTACATTCGGGTATTTTCATACAAATATTTAAATTGAACACATACCGTTTCCGCTACTCTGCTTGCGTATTGTATTTATGTATAACTAGCTGGACCCGCGACTTTTGCCGCGTTCAAACTTCCGATATAAAAATCAGTTTTACAATAATGTACAGAAGTCTGCCCGATTCGTTGAAATTTATGATTATTGCTGCGCCCCTTCTTGGCCACCGTGGCTGGAATCGGTCAGGAGAACATCATCATCATCATCATGAGTCAAATCTTGCAAGCTCAATTAGCTCCACTTCGTCTTATCCAACAGAGTTGAAATTTTACATGTTGGTTCAGTTCCGATAAGTACATGATATTCCATCTAGGATGGGCTATAAAATAACTAAATTTAAGATAACCCTTTTAAACCCCTATAGGGTTGAATTTCTAAAAATTCTTTCTTAGTGGATACCTACTCCTAATGAGATATATCCATCCAACCATCCAAAATTATTCATCTGGCAATTTTCACAAAGTAGTCGCTTATGAAGCACAACTTGTAACTCAGCAGTTTTTGACTTGAACAAAATAGTGCCTCAAAAAGTTGATAGTTAGATCTAACTCTATATTTTAAAGACTTATTTCACACGCTTATATCGCCTCCATTTTTTTTACTCCTTTGTTACATTTATGAAGTACCACGTTCATTCTTTTTTTTTAAATTTGATTGAAGGATAGTCTAGCGGTTCGCATTAGATACAAATTTATCAAAGTTTAATTATGCATCTTTAATAATCTTCGATTAAAATGGCTGTAACACACAGGATTGTAAGGGTTCCGTTTTTGCTTTTACGTTATGGAACGCTAAAAATAGGATAAATGGGAGTAACACTCGCGTAAAGACAGTGTAAGTGCTTACAACTTTGGAAGCATGTAGCTTATCAAATATTGACCAAAATAAAACCTTTGAGGGTGGAATATAGTCCGAAGATATATTTTTTTCAACATAATATTACCGCTTGTTTTACGGCAAAGAAAAACATCGTAAGGACACCTGCATGTCTGAGAGAACCTAGCAAGTTTTCACGCACTTGGCTAGCGTGGGTGGCTATGGCCTGGTACCTCTCGCTTGCGTTTTGTTTCGCCATTTTTAGCTGAACGAAACTAAAAATTGCAATATACAGAATCAAACCCGTTATCTATATCTTAGTAAACGATTCGTTCGATTGCCAGACGTCTTCGAACACAATATTAACGAGCTTGTAAACAAGTTTAACACCCATTTGACGTGAATTGTATTTTGTTTCTCGAATACCATTATTTATTAGAACTTCAAAGGCATGTTCTGTGTGAATTATAATCATCATAATTTTGATACATTTATTTTTAAAAGATACCTTCATATTTTTATTTGAAAATTTACTGTTTTAAACATTGTTTTAGATAGAATATGCTGTAAAAATCTAGTATCTTTTAGGTAGCAAAAAAAGTAGGTAAAAAATCGATTCATTTTAAAGAAGATTGCCCTCTGTAATTTTCTTCTAATAATATTCATTATAATATTGTAGATTGCTCAACAGTGTTCATTTTAAGGCGAATTTTATTACAATGTAGACTGGTAGTAATAAAATTTGTATTACTCAAGATCATAGTTCTCATCTTAATCAAAATGATGGGGTAGTAATATTTGTAAAAAGTAATCTTAATCCTAAAATAAAAGAAATTAAACTTGATCAAGCGTCATGTTTACAGATAGAAATATTTAACCATATCATACTAGGTGTGTATAGGTCTCCCTCTAATGCTAATACTGATAGATTTACCGAATCACTTAGAAACCACCTAGATACAATCAAAACTTGTAATAATATAGTACTCACTGGAGATATAAACATAAATCTTATCCAGAAACATAATGAAACGTCATTGGATCATAAAAATAGGCATAACTATTTAAATATGCTATCCACGTTTGGGTTATTACCAGGACATATGATTCCAACCAGAGAAAATAGCTGCTTAGACCACTTCATGTTAAAACTGCATAAGAAAATGACTATTGCTAACATAGCTGTATTGAACACAACCATAACAGACCATCTTATGGTATTATGTACTTTGGCTAAAATAAAAGTCACTAAAGAAGTTATTAGGAAGAAAACCTACATAGACTTTGACAAGGCTCTTATTACTCTCGCTAATAAAAACATATCTTCTTTACTACTCTGTGATGACCCAAACATCTTACTTGAGATGCTAACCACTAAAATCACTGAATCTTTACAAGAAAATACACTTACTATGACCTTACCTAAAAATCAACGAAAAATAAAACCTTGGATAACTCAAGGAGTCTTACGCTGTATACGAAACAGAAATAAAATGCAAAAACAATTAAAATGTAATCCTGATGATGAAATACTTAAAATAACATATAAAAGATATCGTAATTTCTGTAATAATTTAATAAAGAAATTGAAACGGGTGTATGATAGGAAACTATTACTTGCTAAAAATCCTAAAGTGCTATGGAACAATATTAAAAATTTAACCAATTTAAAACATACTAAAACAACAAATATTGAGTTACTAGACATTGAGTCGTGTCCTGTCAAAGCCATTAACTTAGTAAATAGTTTTTTTGCTAACATTGGACCAAATCTTGCTAAGGAAATTGAAACTAATAACCAATTGTTACAGCACAATGAACCAATTCTTAATCCTAATTATCAATTGTCATCCTTTGTTATTTTAAATACCGATCACGAAGAGGTTACTTCTATCCTCATGAATTTAAAATCAGATAGTGCGGCTGGTTTTGACAATATCCCTACAAAATTCTTAAAACGCTCAAAAGAGTTAATAGTCCCTATTCTCACTTATTTAGGAAATCTATGCTTTACGAAAGGTGTGTTCCCTTCGCTGATGAAGCAATCAATTATTACTCCTGTATATAAGAATGGGGATAGAACTCAAATCAATAATTACAGGCCAATTTCAGTCTTAATGGGTATCTCTAAAATAATGGAAAAACTAATAAATAACAGAATAATTCAATACCTAAATAAATTTAATATTTTGTCAGCATCGCAATATGGTTTTAGACAAGGAAAATGTACGCAAGATGCAATTCTAGATTTAACCTCGTGTATTGTCGATCATCTTGATAGTAAAAAGAAATGTCTGACTGTCTTTCTGGACCTAAAAAAGGCATTCGACACTGTATCTATCCCTATCCTTATAAAAAAATTAGAAAATATTGGTATTAGAGAAAATCAGCTTAACTTAATGAAGGATTATCTAAATGATCGGAATCAGCGAGTGAAAATAGGAGACTATACAAGCAATGACCTCAAAATGACCTTCGGTGTTCCACAAGGTAGTGTCTTAGGACCTACCTTGTTTTTAATATATATAAATGACCTATGTAACTTAGAAATAGAAAATGGGCATATTTATTCATATGCAGATGACACTGCTATAGTTTTTCATGGCAAAACGTGGGAAGAAGTTCATAGTACTGCAGAAATAGGCTTAAGAAAAATATCTAGTTGGCTTAAATCTAACGTTCTTACACTAAACACACATAAATCAAATTATATATGTTTCTCAATAAATAAAAAAACTCAGCCTACATCATCAAAATTACAAATACACCACTGTAAGGATCAGAGTGTAAATTGTATGTGTCCTAGCATTGATAAAATAGATTCAATCAAATACTTAGGCATAATTATTGATCAAAGATTAACTTGGCACTCCCATCTGGAACTACTATCAAGCAGAATTAGAAAACTTATTTGGATTTTTAAAACCTTAAGATATGTTGCAACAAATAAAATTCTAAACCAAGTCTATACAGCTCTTGCTGAATCAATTTTGACATACTGCATCCCAGTATGGGGAGGAGCATCAAAAATTAAATTCCTAGAATTAGAACGTAGTCAACGGGCCTTACTAAAAGTTATGTTCTGTAAACCATATCATTTCCCTACAAAAGAGCTATACTCCATTAACAACTTACTAAGTGTGAGAAAGATATACATATTACAATTAATACTACAGAGGCATAAAACAGTAACTATAGACATAAACACGAAGACAAAAAGACGAGTTAACATTAGAGTAGAAACAGGTATTGTAAAAACTAAATTTGCTAGTCATCAGTTTGCTAAGAAATCGGCTTCTATATACACAAAGGTGAATGGTATGATAAAAATATATTTGCTTAATAATTATGAACTAAAAAAGTCCCTGACTGCCTGGCTTGCAAAATTAAATTATGAAGAAGCAGAAGCTTTATTCAATGAAATTACCTAAACATCCACTTCAACATTTTATTTACACAAGTACATGCATGCGCGCGCTCACATACACACATACACACACATACACACATACACACACATACACATACAACACACACACACACACACACACACACACACACACACACACACACACACACACACACACACACACACACACAAACACACACACACAGACACACATTTTTTTTTTCTATTATTTTTATTTTATTTTTATTTCTTTTTTTTTCTATTATTTATAAGTTGTTGGTTAATATAAAAAACACTATTGAGTTGTATAATTTTAAGAAATTTTCTACGGAAGAGCGGGACATCCTGGCACAGGTATCTATTTACTTAAAAGGATGTCCCAATAACGGACTTAATGTATTTAAAAACTCTTTTTATTAATAAATCATTTTTCATTTTCATTTTTTTCATTTTCATAGTCTATCTACACACCCAACATGCGTTCACCTTGTTGTGGTGGGGAGGAGAGGGAGGGGGTGCGGAGAGGTGGGGGAGGGGGGGTAGCATCCAGCTGTTCAGCTAAGCCAAGCCAATAAGCGCACTGGGGGGTAGCCCAGTCCTCAAAAGCCCAGCACCTCCTGGTACTTCTCTGACAGCAGAGTGAACTGTGGGAGTGATCCCTTGGTTGTTATAGTCTGCTTCGGCAGATCTACCGTCGAGTCGTTGTGTTTGGGCGCCTAATCGATCCTGCGATGCCCCATTAAGACGGGTGAGGTTTTAGTGGTTAGTACTGGCTTTTCTAGCCGGTGAGTCCAAAATAACCGCCTGTACGCGTGCAGATGGTATGCATTTTCCAACGTTAAAAAAAGGCCATAGTCTATCTGTGTACTTCCAAAACCATCCCTTCCGCGTGAAGAAGTAACAAACATACAGACACAAAACTTTAGCATTTACAATAGTAGTATGATCAGTATATTTTAAAATTGAGATATTTTAAGATAATGAAGATTTTTCAGGAATTTCGGCCAAAATAATGTTTTAAATTCACCAAAATATAAGTTGCTTGATCGAAAACGTAGAAATGTATGCATCCCTTTGATTCAAAGGAGCAATTTCCATTGTATTTCAATGAAAATATCTTGTGTTTGCTGTTTTTGAAAGTCAATTTTTGAAGCCAATATTAAGCATTGTTTTTAAAATGTGATACTGAAATTGAGGAAAATTCCAATTTAAATACGTGAACTTCGCAATATGCTTTCTTATGGGAAACTTTGTGGTGTGTGTGATGGAGTCAAAAAATGGTGTTGTTTTTTTAATTAATTAAATGATTTTTTTTAATGTGTGTTAAAGCTATTATTATTTTACACACGACGACACGTTTGACTCAGTTTGTAGTGACCCTAATTAATGTGCCAGCGGCCGCAGGTTCGAGTACCGTTGGGGGCGTTCATTTGTGTGATGAGCACGAATGTTTGTACTTCAGTCATGGGTGTTTATATTTTTAATATGTATATATTTAAAGTTATTTATTTATTATTTATTTATTATATTTATCTAGGAATATTATAGGCTATAATTTACGAACACATTGTGAAAGTCAGGTACTTAGTTGATATTTGTGAATTAAGTTAACAAAAATCATATCTTCTTAAGCAATACAATGCAAAAATATTTTTTCTAATCAGATTGACAGTTCTTGACCTCGACGGACTCATTAAATAGTGTGTAGAAGTAAAAAAATTGTAAAGTGTCATAGTTTAGTTTAAAGTTTTTTAGATTCTCGATGAATATCTTAAAGGACACGTTCAGATATTGCAAAGTATTTCGAAAGATTTGAAAATTGAAGCATTCAATTGATATTCAATACATTCACTTACATCCTATCTCAAATTCAAATTCATTTATGAAATCCATTCTTAATATTATAAATGTGAAAGTGTGTTTGTTTGTTTGTCCTTCTTTCACGTCGAAACGGAGTAACGGATTGGCGTGATTTTTTGTGTGGAGATAGTTGGAGGGCTGGAGAGTGACATAGGCTAATTTTTATCGTGGGAGATTACTTAATTCCCACGTGAAAAAACGTTATAATACAATCCAAAAAAATATTTATTACCAAAATTAATTGAAACTTGGTATGTACTCTTCAATAAAGTTACATAAGTATGTGTCTTGGCATTTTTTAAAATTCATCCTATAATGGGGTAAAATAAGGGATGAAAGATTGTATGAAACTACACTTATAGAGTTTTTTTTGTAGTTTTAGCGCGAGCGAAGCCTCGGATTCTGCTACTTTTAATATAATGTTTGAAATATTTTCATGCCAACCAATCATAAACTTGCAGTACATTTAGACACAGTCTGTAGTTTCGGTACTCGTATGTAATTTCATACGTAATACGGTTATGAGTTACAGCAATTATTCAGTATGGTCAGAATAGAAAATATTTTCATCTATACATATAAATAAAATTGAAGTGTCTGTCTATGATTTCAAAATAACTATACTTTCTCAAGTATAGTTAGTATATATAGTATAGTTAGTAAGTATAATTGTATGATACCTAAACAACTATTTTTAAAATATGTATCTGTCTGTCTTTTTGTTTGTTTGGGGTAATCTTTGGAATGATTTAATCGTTAAGAGAATGAAAAACGCTGAAAGATTAAAGAATTTTAGGGTTACATACCTATGGGGTTTTAATTCAGAAAAAAAGGTTCTAGCGTAAAACTCAAAAACACTTAAAAATAGCCAGTAGCCTATTTGTTACTCCAGGTTATACTAAATTTCATCTAAATCGGTCAAGCGAAGCGTCGTTTCTGTGTGTATAATGAACAAACATGCACATAAACAACTGGTTTTAAAGGACTAAACATGCATCCAAACATTATTTATATTAGATATTTTCCCGCGATAAAAAGTACTCTTTAAGTTGACCCGGATAACCAGCTATGATCATAACAAATTTCATCAAAATCCTTCCAGTGGGTTTTCTGTGATCCGGTAACATACAGACAGACATACAGACAGACTCTCTTCAGATTCGATCTCTATGTCATTAATAATGTCTATTACAATAAGATTTTCCAAAAAATATTTAATGTACAGATTCGGCTGAGTTACAATTTTATTATATGTATAGAAAATTCAATTGGATGCACAAACAAGCTTTATTATACACAGTTTGAATAGAACAAATTCGTGTAAGTCAATACTCGTAAATTAAGGGATTCATAGAAAGCACAGCTTGAAATGGAATAATATATTTCAGGATAGAGCTTTCAAAGGAGCTTACATAGTACTTACCTAGCAAGTTAATTTTAATTGGAAAAGCATTAGTTAAAGCCATTAAATATACTAATGTCTCTCTATTGGTGGAAATTTGACTGTGATCATTATTGAAAATTTGAGAAAAACATGTTATATATACAATTGACGATACGTTTGGCTCAGTTTGTAGTCACCCTACTTGCTGTGCTGACGGTCGCGGGTTCGAGTCCCGCTGGGGGCATGATTTGTGTGATGAACACGAATGTTTGTACTCCAGTCATGGGTGTTTATATTTATAATATGTATGTATTTAAAGTTATATATGTGTAGTGTATCAACTATCTGGTATCCATAACACAAGCCTCGTTGCTTACCATAAAATTAGATGGTGCTGTGTGTTAATGTCCCAATATATTTACGTACATTTATTGACACATTAAAAGAATCTATTTATTTAAAGAAAAACTAACTGTTTCTAACATGTTTTTTGATAACACTAGAATGAGAAAAAAACCAATAATAATTAGCTGGTCAGTGTAATATAGTAAAGGTAAATAGGCAAAGGCAAAAGTTCAGTGGCTTTTTCTCCACTGTTTGTGAACCGATTTTCTTTTAGTACCTACCCATTGACGAACTTTGATATTACTATTAAAAATTTATGGAAGCTGTTATTTTTTTTTATATACGAGTATTTTTATATAGTTATATACTTATCTAAGTAGCATACCTATGTACGTATATAAAAAATATTGGTACACTTATATGTTTTCCTCAAATTTTCAATAATGATTACGGTCAATAATTATAGAACACTAGTATATATCTTCTGTACATATGATAAAATTGTAACTGAGCCGAATCTGTACATTAAATATATTTTGAAAAATCTTATTGAAATAAACATTATTATCGATACAGAGGCCGAAGCTATAGTTTTTAGAATTTTTGTCTGTCTGTCTGTGAGCGGAGAGAGGCTGAGTCACTAGTGTATCCTTCTATACATATAAAAAGCAAAAGTGATTGACTGATGTATCAACGCACAGACTAAACCCTTAAGGCTAGAAAATTGAAATTTCGCACACGTATTCCTCATATGACGAAGGCATCCACTAAGGAAGGATTTTTCAAAATTCAACCCCCAAGGGGGTGAAATAGGGGATAAAAGTTTGTATGAAACTTTTTATTCTTTGGACATATTTGCATGAAATTTAGTATGAATTGAGTACGACAAAAATAACGACTTCAGCGTTTTCTAAAATTCAACCCCTAAGAGGGTAAAATAGGGGATAATAATATAAAGCCAAAAAATTTTTTTTGTAGATTGAACGTGGGCGTATGGAGTTCCGCTAGTTTAAGAATATAAGTGATAATTAAAGTTTTAGTTAAGTAATTATTTTTCTAACTCTACATAGGATCAACGACCGGTGGCTATATTTATCTGACGTATGGCTAATGTATTGTAACGAATCAGATTGAGGAGTTCCGTATGTTTGGTTTATGAGTACAAAAATAATTTTTAGTTCTGCGCCTCTATGAGAAATTTGCGTAATACGATGACTCAATTTTAACTCATTTTAAAAAAAAAAACTAGCTTTTATTAGCTGCACTTGTTACTTACCATGTAATTTATCTTGGGAGTTGATTTTTTACCAATTTTTGTACACATATGTTGACTTCAAACATTTATATGTGTGTATTAGTGATGTAACGAATGTTCGATTTTCCACGTTCGCGATTGTGAATGCGAATATTGATTTAACTTAATTTTATTTACAAATAGTTAATTAAGTATTCATTATTTCGTTTTTTTTGAGTTTATATTCCATTTTTTTTTAATTATTACAATATATATATATATATATATATATATATATATATATATATATATATATATATATATATATACACAATGTATGGGAACATACTTATATAAATGAAACCAAAGGTTACATATACATATAAAATTTTCGATATTAGAAGTTTAATTTTGGTTCAAATATTTTTTTGTTTTCTGTAAAAAGAAATTGTAAACATTATTTAAAAATAGTAGATATAATCTGCTAAATAAGTACACACCTTACACAATTGTAACAAGACTTATTATACCTAGATGTTATCATTAATTCGATGAGACCTCTCAATTTGTTATTTCACAAGACATTTTATAATTTACAGTTTGAACTTTTTAAAATATAAAGAAGGATTAAGGAACTGAACTGAAGGTAGGATTCAACGGATGTCGATAAGAATACATTTTATCTATGCCCAAAGCGAAAACAACTGGGTATGTCCACGACATACCGGTGAAGAAGCAGGATTGTCCAAATATCTACATAGTAAGAAGTGACTAAATACTTTAATCTTAATAAAATAAATATAAATACGAGTAATATGTTGGGACATTAACACACAGCACCATCTAGTTCCATGGTAAGCTACGAGGCTTGTGTTATGGATACCGGATAGTTAATACATTACATATATAACTTTAAATACATACATATTATAAATATAAACACCCATGACTGGAGTACAAACCTTCGTCATCACACAAATGAATGCCCCCAACGGGACTCGAACCCGCGACCGCTGGCACAGAGAGTAGGGCCACTACAAACTGAGCCAAACGTGTCGTCTATAAATATAATAAAAATATTATAACTTCTAAACTTTAAATTGCTTTTTTCTCATAATCTATTCATAAGGACATATCCTGTTCTTTGCCTGTACCATTCATTTTAGATGTACGAGATGGATAGTTAAAATATTCTTTAAATGACTACTAGAACGAATTTAAGCTACGAGTATAGGTTCATTCCATTTTGAAGAGAATACACTAAGATCGTTTTGGAGAGATCTAGATGGTTTTATCTGAAATGTATACATATCTTATTGAAATAGACATTATTATCGATACAGAGACCGAATCTATAGTTTTTAGAATTTTTGTCTGTCTGTCGGTCTATCTGTTACCGCATCACAGAAAAACCACTGAAGGGATTTTGATGAAATTTGGTATGGTGATAGCTGGTTGTCCGGGTCAACATATATGATACTTTTTATCGCAGGAAAATATCTCATTTTTGAGAAAAAGTACAAAAACTGCATTGTAAGCGTATACTAATACGTAAAACTTAATAATTTGGTTTTTGGTCATCTGAATACGGGCGGAGCCGCGGGCAATGCTGGTGCAGATATATTTAGCAGAAGAGGAGAGATGAGTTTCGACTTAGATATTGTGGAAATAGCAATAACGTCAGTATGAGAGTTGCGAATGTGCTATTTTAAGCTTTAGATAGAAAAGGGAAAGTAAAGGCAAGTACACATTTAGGGCGTGAAAATAGGTCACCCAATATTGTGCGAGGAATTTCGAATTAAACTACCGGAAGTGTGTCCTTAGCCTACATCGTGGAAATGGCCAGTTTAATTTATATGTAGCAGCTGCTTAAATATTCTAAATTGTGCTCAGATATGTATCTCTCATGTATTATATAAATAAAGATAAAATGGTTGAGTATTTATTTGTCCTCTGGATGTCAATCGATTTTTTTTTCATTTAATTACTATATCAATCAAACAAAAAAAAATAGGCAAGTAATAAAAAAGCAGGCAAGTTGACGGAGGAACATAGTTTATGCAGTCGGAGACATACTCGTATGTTTTATACTTGCTGCGAGTCTTGCTATCTGTATAGATAAATAAAATTTAAATGTCTGTATGTAATATCAAAATAACAGCTTTTTACTAAATGTATATGGAATTATATAGGGTATATTTTTAGGGTATCCAGTGACCATAGAGCAGACATGATGGAAAGCGGTACCTGTCACCCATAACACCTACGGTTCATGCACTTAGGTTTGATGTAACAAAAAAACAGAACCGCAGGTGCGTTGTCACTGTGAGGACTAAAATGATATGCCTCTCGCCTGTAATTACGCTGTCTACCTTATCCTTCAAACCGGAACACAACAATGTAATAGTTGTTGCTTGGCGTGAGAAATAGATAAGGGGTGGTACCCATCCAGTCGGACTTCTCAAGCTTGACCGAGTCCTACTACCGGTAAAAAATTTTATATAAGAAAAACACAATTTTTTAAATTTTTATCTATCTATCTATCTGTCTGTCTGTCTGTTTGTTCCCGCTAATCTCGGAAACGGACCGATTTTGACGAGACTTTCACTGGCTGGTAGCTGATGTTATAAGGAGTAACTTAAACTACTTTTATTATAGAAAAAGAAACAGGGTTTTGCGCAAAAAAATAAAACCCATGAAATTGTCAACAAAATCCTCGTACTTAGGGACGCATCCAAGCGAAGCGGGGGTGAGTCGCTAGTTTCTTATATAATTTATATGGTAAGAAGCTGCCATAATTGGTATTTGGTGTTTGTGAATTAAGCCGGAAAAAATCGTCCTTTTCGAGAGCTTCCGTAATATACATAAATGCGAAGGACATCTACGGACGTCATTCACGTTTGAACAACAACAACAATTTTGATGACAATACACATAAAATGAAAATGTGTTACAATTGTGAATGAAATCTTTGTATATGTTACCGTAAAATTGTAAATACCGTTGAATTAAAATCTATCTCGCGAGATTGTAAAATGTCGAACGATTGTGACTCGTAATACACTGCTTACAATTTAACACATTATTTTTCGGTAGATTATAATCTATCGAAGTGAAACCGTCAAATTGTGAAAAGTAAGGATTTAGTATAGAGTTATAAAATCTTTTAGTTTACAATCTGGCTAGATAGGTTATAATTTAACGGTATTTACAATTTTACGGTGATATATATACTTGTAAAGGCGAATTATACTGAATTTCACGTATAGTGTCATTGTACAACAACTATAGTGTCATTATCATAAGTATAGTGACATTATAATAACTCGATAGTGTATCCTTCCAATAAATAAAACTAAATATATAAATAAAAACGGAATACTGCAACTATAAAACAAATAAAATAATTTATAGTTTATACATTTTACTTCCAAAAACGTATGAGATATATGTACAGTACGTCACGCCACATGTTTTTTTATAAATCATTTTTTTAAAATAAAACACGTATCTAGATCTAGAACTGTTGTTTTAGTTTAGTTAACATTAAAATAGAAAATATTTATTTATCCAACTAGTTATATTTGTAGCAAAAGTTTTTTTTTACATAAACTATACGTTCGCGACTATAATAGTCACTAGCAGGTGGAAAGCTTTTGTAGATGTACGAAAACTTATTTTTCTTCACCACTTACAACATTTACGTTGGTTCATTTTATAGATGTTAGCGAAATTGTGTAAATCCTTGATGATATAGATATTATTTTGTATAATTAAGTTTTAATGTTTAGTATAGATTTGTCAGAGATATTTTAACGCAGTAAAAAGTATTCTATATGTTGACCCGGATAACCTGGATAGCAATCATCATACCAAATTTCATCAAAATCTATCCAGTGGTTTTCTCGTGATGCGATCAAAGACAGACAGACAAAAATTCTAAAAACTATAGATCCGGCCTCTGTATTGATGATAATGTTTCTTTCAATAAGATTTTCCAAAAAAATATTTAATGTACAGATTCGACTCAAAATTTTTTTATATGTACATAGATAGAAATAATAGGTATTTGTATCACTGTTTTTTTCTCTTCGAACTTGATTATTATTTTTAGATGGACACAACTATTTTTAGTTTTTTAGTATTTTAATTTACCCTACAAACTAAAATCGATTTTTTCCAAATTATTCATTCAATCAGTCCTATGTGTCCATATATGTATATGTATACCATATTTAAAAAAAAAACTGCTTGTCGGGTACCACTTAGACTTAATTTTGGTTTTGTCTAACAAGTCATACGTCAATATTAACATTACTTACCTTTTACAACACATCACGATGGCTGTTGGAGAGAAGCAGCGACTTTTGACCGATTGTTTAAAGGATAAATAAAATTTTTGCAGAAAAGAAAAACGACAAACATCTGTAAGCTAAATAAAAACAAATCTAAAACCAACGCGCGCAATTGAGCCGTTACTATCGCAAGTCTTAATATTTTACAACACTCGCCCCGTCCATCCATATCATAAACACGGTGAAGATCGTAAATTTGAAATACTTCATCGTTACGAGCGTCTAGATTGAAATACTGATAGATTATTCACTTTTACATAAATCTTAACGTTCATTTCCGCTTTGATAAAATAATATTTATTTAAATCTATCTATTTATCTTCTGTCTAAAGTTTTAGGTGTATTTCTGTTTTGTTCTACCGATAATTATGTTATACTGAAAAAAGTCCAATTATCATATTTATTACACTGGGGTGATTTTTTTTCTTAAAAATTATATGTATCAATGACATATGTACCTATAACATATTTATTAAAAATACTAGCGGCTCTTGCTCCGCTCGGGTTTGTATTTATTTACGTTTTAACGTTTAGTATAGATATCTCAGAGATGAGATATTTACCCGCAGTAAAAAGTCCTATAGTGGACCCGGATAACCAGCTATCATCATTCCAAATATCATCAAAACCCCTCCAGTGGCTTGCCGTGATGCGGTTACAGACATACAGACAAAAAATCTAAAAACTATAGATTTACTATAACTATAGATAATAATGTCTATTTCAATAAGATTTTCCAAAATATATTTAATGTAAAAATTCGACTCAGTTACAATTTTATTATATGTATAGATTGATGATTGAAATAGACTTTTCGTAACAATAACACTACCAAATAGCTTATCCTTTTTGAAGTCAGAAATACCAAAGTCTGACTCCGGTCAAAAAGTAAAAATGACGAAAAATATCATCCAATATTACGTAAAATAAGGACCAACAAAGAAGGTCTAACAAAGAAGTTCCCAAATTTTGTAAGTATGAATAGGCTTTTACTGTATTAGCACAAACTACCACAACTTTACTGAGCAATATAACTTTTGCGGTATAACAAATGTGAACTCATATCTGAAGATTGAAAATTTTCTATAAACTTTTCCTTAGCAAATAGCAGTATCAATAGTTTTCAAAACCGTTCTTTTCTTATAGTTATTTTTAATAGTTAAAAACTTTTAAGCTTATATTATAAATAAGCAAAGTTTGTGAATTTGGATCTGAAGTCTCCGGAAGTATTGGTCCGACGCTAAAAATATTACTCGTTTAAAAGAATCTCTTCATTCTGTTATATTTATATTCAACTAGCGGCTCACTTTCGTTTCGCTCGGATTCGTCCCTAGTGAAAAACAAAAACAAATGTATCCCACGGGAACCGTTTATTTTTCGTCCAGATAATAAAAATCGTTATGTTTCATCTAGTTCCGTTCAGCCGTTCTGGCGTAATTGAGTAACAAACGTCCATACATACATTTAAACTTTCACATTTACAATATTAGTATAATTATTCTATTTCGATTAACATTTTATTTCATTACTAGCAGAACCCGCAGCTTCGCTCGCTCTAAAACTACAAAAAAAAAACTCTAAAATGGTAGGTTTCATACAAACTTTCATCCGCTATTTTACCCCCTTTTGGGATGAATTTCGAAAAATGCTAAAACGCGTATTTATTTAATTGTATTGAAGAGCATTTATACCAAGTTTCAAGTTATTCTGATCATACATATTTTTTGTATTGTATTATAACATGTGTTATAACATGATAAAAAGTAGCCCATGTCACTCTCCAGCCCTCCAACTATCTCCACACAAAAAAATCACGCCAATCCGCCAAGCCGTTTTGACGTGAAAGAAAGAAAAACAAACAAACACACTTTCACATTTATAATATTAGTATGGATTCTAAGTATTAAATAATATTCAGTCAGCGTGAAGTTAAGTTCAAAACGAAATGATAAAATTAATATACTACATTAAACGAAGTGATATCGAACGAACACCCTCGTGTCCCCTCCATTACGCGACATTCTGTGCTCAACTGGTACAAGAGAACTGAATTGAATCTATATATTCTATCTATCTTCTATATAAATAAAACTGAATCACCGAATTGTATGCAACTGAGATTGGCTCTCGCTACGGTCTTGCCCCGAGGTGATAACATACAGAGCGATTCTCATTACGAAAACACCCGAGTAACATTTATATATTGTATTGTATTACGCGTATAACTTCCGGTCGACTGCATCAAATCGGATTATTCTTTTTTTTGTGTTTGTTATTGTCAGGACAAGCTTTGTATAGAAGAAAATTAAAAGTAAAATTTTTACTAAAATAAGATTTTTTTTTAAATCTCACGGTATGAAAAGTGAGTCAGTGAAATACTTTTTATTCCAGAAATCATCCCTTAAGAGGGTGAGAATAAGGATGAATGTTGGTATTGGGAAGCAAGCTAGGGACCTGAGCAAAGCGAGGGTGAGTCGTTAGTAAATAATACATCTAAGTATCTTTTAACGGAAGTGTCATCCAAATTGATGTAATCGTATCTAATAAAAGACGCGAAATAAATAATTAATACTTAACCCAATACCTATTTAATAAAATCTATACATATAATAAAATTGTAACTAAGCCGAACCTGTACATTAAATATTTTTTGGGAAATCTTATTAAAATAAACATTATTATCGATACAGAGGCTGAATTTATAGTTTTTAGAATTTTTGTCTGTCTGTCTGTCTGTCTGTCTGTCCGTCCGTCCGTCCGTCCGTCCGTCCGTCCGTCCGTCCGTCCGTCCGTCCGTCCGTCCGTCCGTCCGTCCGTCCGTCCGTCCGTCCGTCCGTCCGTCCGTCCGTCCGTCTGTCTGTCTGTCTGTCTGTTAACGCATCACAGAAAAACCACTAGAGGGATTATGATGAAATTTGGTATGGTGATAGCTGATCATCCGGGTCAACATATAGGATAGGTTTTACCGCGGGAAAATGTCTCATTTCTGAAAAAAATACAAAAATTGAAATGTTAGAGTATACTAATATGTAAAATACTAAGAATTTGCTTTTCAACCGACTTCAAAAAGGAGGAGGTTCTCAATTCGACTGTATTTTTTTTTGGTCATCTGAACGCGGGCGGAGCCGCGGGCAGTGCTAGTTTTCTTATAATTCTGTCAATTATAAGTTTTGCATGTCTTTGTAACGTTGAAAAAGCAATTACAACTTTTCTAACTTGATTTTATCGGTGTGATTACTTCCAATCATCTCAGCTGGGTTTTCTTATGTAACTTATTATTCTTTTAGTAGACATCCTTTATTGTATTATTTCTAAATCATTGAAAAAAATATTATGTTTTTACTAGCAACTCACTCTTGCTCCGCTCGGGTTCGTTCCTTAGTACGTTTTAACGGTTAGTACAGATTTCTCAGAGATGAGATATTTGCCCGTAGAAAAAGTATTGTAAATGTAGACCCGGAAGAATCAGCTATCACTATACTAAATTTCATCAAAATCCGTTCAGTGGTTTATTCGTAGTACATTATTAAGCGCTCCCAGACGGACAGACAACAAAATCTAAAAACTATAGATTCGATCTCTGTATCGATAATAAAGATAATTTAAGTGAGAATTTCCAAAAAATATTCAATGTACAGCTTCGATTCAGTTAGAATTTAATTATGTGCATAGATAGCGACTCACCCTCAAAGAAAGCAGATCACATAAAAAAAAATTGTCTCTCAAGATTAATATTTAATAGAAACATTTTAATTAAAAAAAAATCTAACAAAAGCATGTTAAAGACGTACTATAATCATTTTAGAAAATTTGATAATATTAATATCTAGTACATTTATCATGCTTTAGAATAACTCTTTAATTTTGTTTCATTTTATATTACTTTTATGGATGTTTCTTTGAGATGAAGCTTAAATTACATCTTTCTTTGACATAGTCCGGTTGTAAAATGATAATAAAAAAATAATAATATTATGATTAACGCTAAAATGTGTTTGTTGGTTTATACTTCATCAACATATATAAAAGGCAGTGGTAGCTCAGTGGTATCGCACTCGTTCGGGAAACCAAGTGATGCAGGTTCAAATCCCGGGTCTCGCACCTCTGATATTTTCTTGTGCGAACCATTTCCAAAATGATTACTACTTGTCTTTTGGTGAAGGAAAACATCGTGAGGAAACCTGCATGTCTGAGAGAATTTGGCAAGTTTTCGAAAGACATGCTCAGTCCGCCCGCACTTGGCTAGCGTGGTGGACTATGGTCTGATTCCCCTCGTATTGGGCGGCCATACTCCTTATAACATCAGCTATCTACCAGTAAAAGTTCCGTCACAATCACTTTAGCCGTTTCGGAGATTAGCCGGAACAAACAGACAGACAGGCAGATAGAAAGACAGACCTAAATTTTAAAAATTATATAGTTCTTACAAGTACTTTATATACTTTCATATGTTTTTAGTAAAAAGCTGTTATTTTGACATTACATACAGACACTTCAAATTTATTTATCTGTATAGATCCTCGGTTACATAATATAGACACTTCACTATATCGATCGATATGTAAGTACATTCTTCTTCTTCTTAAAGTGCCATCTTCTTTCGAAGGTCGGCGATCATTAAAGCAACTTGTATCTTTGATGCCGCAGCTCTGAATAAGGAACGGGTGCTTTTTCCAAACCATTGGCGTAGGTTTTTTAGCCAAGATGTTCTTCTTCGACCCACATTTCGTTTTCCTTGGATCTTTCCTTGTATGATGAGTTGTAGTAGGTCGTATTTTCGGTTTCTCATTATGTGGCCGAGATATTTATTTTGTTTTGTAATTTTATTTTGTAAGTACATTAAAAATAGATAATTATAAAAAAACATCGTCTGATTAAAAAGCGAACCAAAAAGAATGGAACAAGTTATCGAAGGAAAAGAAATATGTAATCGGAGTAGTATTCGTAATAAAAGTTAGCTTAGATGTTGAATCGAGTAGTACGTTATTACTGCACAAAATGTGGCTAAAATCCTTTTAGTACTTTTCGCGGAATAAAAAAGGATGTACAGTCATACAGACAAAAAAAATCAACAATTTTCGGTTTAGGGTATATAATCTACACATTATGTCGTTCATTCATTGTTTTTAAAAGATATCTTATATACAGATTTGACTTTGTTATTATAAATTTTGTATAGAGTAAGTATGTTCTAGTATGTATAGATAAATTTTAGAAATCATTTGTAAAACAGAGGAAAAAAAGCCTACTGTAAAGTACAAGTATTGGTGGTTTGAACAGACATGCACGAATCTGACGACAAAGATAAGATGATGATGTTCTCCTGGCCGATTCCGGCTACGGCGACCAATCTCATTGAGACTAGCCAACTGCGCAGGAGATATTATAGTGCACAAGTGTATGCGCAGACACAACGTGCACTCTCTATTCCTGTCACTCTCATACTCCGGTGGGACGACTGCTCGACAAGACCAGTGAGAGTTAAGGCGCAGGACCGACGGCTTTACGTGCTCTCCGAGGCACGGGGGTGAAGCACCGCCAACTTCCCAACTCCGGGCTGTTACTGAGGCTTACTATACAGAAAGACTCAAAAACTAAACTTGACCTGACCCGGGACTCGAACCCAGGACCTCCGAGTGTGCAGCCGTACATGATAGCCACTACACCACCGAGGAGATAAGATATCTATCGTGTTACTGCGTAAAATATGAGCAGCATTAGCTATTTACTAGTTTAATTTAGTGGACACCCAGTTACTCCAACTTTTTAAGTTAGGTATTGTGGGAAACAAATAGACATACATACATACAGATTATAAACATTACTCCCCTTTTAAGATTGTCGGTGAAAATATCTTTCGGCAAGCTGTTAATAATGGTTGTTCACCACTTGCGATTTCCCGGACTTATCTAAGCAATCTCTTTATGGCGTTGATATGAAATTCTTTCAGCGTTGGTCCAAACAATATGACGCATTGATGAAAAATATTTGTGAACCATTTGTCTTTGGTCGCTTTCTAATATTGTATTAATAAATATCTGTGGTATATCTTGTAGTATAAATCGTCTTCTAAACTTATAATAAAATTCTAACTCAATCGAATTTGTAAATTAAATATTTTTTGGAAAATCTTATTGAAATAAACATTATTATCGATACAGAAACCGAATCTATCTATGGTTTTTAGAATTTTTGTCTGCCTGTTTGTCTGGGGACGCATCATGAGAAAACTACTTTACAGATTTTATTGAAATTTGGTATGATGATAGCTGGTTATCCGGGTCAACATATAGGATACTTTTTACTGCGGGAAAATATCTCATCTCTGTGAAATCTATACTAAACGTTAAAAGTTAAAACGTACCATAGGATGAACCTGAGCGGAACGAGGGTGAGTCGCTTGTGTTCTATATATTTGTTTATGATTTGATTTTGCATAAGTTTTTATAGGATTTTAAAGCGAAAGATACTTGTAGGCATATTGTACTAGTGACATAACCTGGCTTCGCTCGAGTGCGTCCCTGAGTACAAACATATATCTAGTGTTGTTATCGTTTAATTGATCTTTTATGGAGAAATGAGTCCGTACTGCATCTTTACATATAATAAAAGTGTAACTGATCGCTGTCTGTACATGAAAGATATTTGAGAAAAACTATGATTGAGGGTCTTTGTTTACGCAATAGAACCCAAAACAATGATTTTTAGAATTTTTGTCTGTTGTCTGCGCGCTAATTTCAGAAACGGCTTAACCGATTGTGATGCAGTTTTCACTAATATATAGTAAGCTTCACTTAACATTTAGTATTTATTTTATTTCAATCGGTTCACAAATAAAAAAAAATTGTCAATATAAAGAATCACCTAAGGACGAACCCGAGAGAAGCGAGGGTGAGTCGCTAGTTGTTTTTTATATAAATCTATTGGTTTGCGCGACGCACGCCAATAAAACTCCAGCTTTGCATCATTAATATATATATATATATATTTCGGCCAATTTATAGAAAAGTGTATTCATTATGATACACTTAAACCTTCCTACCTTGAATCACTCCCTCTACTAGTGAATGCCGTATGAGAATCCGTTTGGTAGTTTTTTAATTTATCGCGTTCAGACAGACAGACGGTGACTTTGTGTAGTGATTTAAAACTTATTGAGATTTTGTGCGTTGGTCTCTCCATTAAAGACAAAGACATTTGAATGGGACACTTACATTTTACCTCCTAAAATAAAATTCACCTGAAAATTAACAATTTATCCTGGCTTAACTATGACATGTTGATATCTGTATTTTGTTTTATAATATTACAAGCAGACCCAGCCATGCATTGCTGTGACAGACATATGAAAATAGTTAATTATGCAATAAAAAAAAGAAAATAATTGGGATAAAAACTATTCTATCTTTTATGTTGGAACAAATCAGACATTTTGAAAAAAAAACCCGTTAAGATTGGATAAGTAGTTTCGGAGTTCATCGCGGACCAATATCGTGACACGGGAATTTTATATATTAAATAATTGCTCCAGGTCATAGCCGTCTAAAGTACTACTAAATTTTATCCAAATCAGTCCAGTCGTTACAGCTCGAAGGAGTAAATAACTTCCAGTAACATATGTACAAACTTTCATATTTAGAACAGCATATAATGTGATATGTGTTGCACCCACATGGATTAATTAAAATAAATATAACACAGCACCATCTAGTTCCGTGATAAGCTACGAGGCTTGTGCTATGGATACCAGATAGTTGATACACTACACATATATAACTTTAAATACTTACATATTATAAATATAAACACCCATGACTGGAGTACAACATTCGTGTTCATCACACAAATGACCCCAGTGAGACTCAAACCCGCGACTGCTGGCACAGCAAGTAGGGTCACTACAAACTGAATCAAACGTGTCGTCAAATTATTGAAGAATCTCTCCTGTTTTACACCACACGTTAAAAGGTCGTGTTACGGAAGTTGGGACCCGCAGAAGATTCATCACAGCTATTAGGTTGCTTAGAAGTCATTTATCTTCATGGGAGTGAACATAGTGCACGTTATATCGATCGCTAGTATTGCCATTATACATTTACATAAACAAGCTTTTACTTGCGACTGCTCTCGTATATATATTTTTAAATGTTATAAGTTTAACATGTGTATCTGTGTGTGTGTGTGTGTGTCTGTGGGATCTTAGCTCTCAAACGGATGAACCGTTTTTAATTTAAATAAATATTTTTTTTGTTTGAAAAGTAATGCTTTCGAGAGCGTTCTTAGCTAAAAATCAAGAAAATCCGGTTAATTTGATATCCCGTAACTTTAATGAAATTAGAATGATATGGTAACATTGGCCTGATGCTACAGTGTCACTTGGAATCTGCAAGATACTCAACTCTTTACTAAAATACTGCAAAGATACCGTGTTTAGGTTCGTGTTCGTGTTAGGTTAGGTTCATCCCTGGCTTGCTCTCCCATACAAACTTTCATCCCCATTCTCATCTCCTTAAGGGATGATTTCCAAGATAAAACCTATTCCACTCACTCACTTTTCATATCATGAGATTTAAAGAAATCTTATTTTAATAAAAAAAAAGTTTTTCTTTTAATTTTCTTCTATACAAAACTTGTCCTGATAACAAACACAAAAAAAAGAATTATCCAATTTGGTGCAGTCTACCGGAAGTTATACGCGTACATACATTTCGGTGATTCAGTTTTATTTATACTATAGAAGAAGATTTGAGAGTGTTTTAAGGAAAATTAAATGTAGTTTTGTTTATAAATCTTTTTTTATATTATCTGTATAAAATAAAAAGCCCGATTGTAATCCCTTCTGCTAATGGCTCTTATTTGTCATGCAAATAGAAAGTATACTATGGATTATTATTATGTTAACATTTACAACATTTTTTTATCAGAAAAAGAAAAATTATCTATGAAAAAGAAGGTTAGACTTTAATAAATATTTTGCCTTCATGCTGAAAGTACTCAATATACTTATAGGTGAGAGGCATGTTACTAACTATTTAAATGCCCTGTTTATGTAGTGGCTGGCATATACGGCTGGAGATATCTGGTCGATTGCAAGTCGGACAAAGTTTAGTTATAAGGCTTTTCTGTGAAGAACTTCTCATTAAGAGCACTTTGGAAGTTAGTGATGACACACCCGAGCTTTGAAGAGCACGTAAACTTCGATCCTACATATATCCAGGGCCCGGAAACCCGTTCAATTTTTAAACCGGTTCTCGGTCATTTACCCCAAACCGAAAGGCTTTCTGTAACCAGTTAAATCCCGGAGAACGGTTTTTGACGAATTTAGGTTCCATGATTAAAATTAACCGGTTAAAATGATTTTTTATGCGTTTACATTCATCAATTTTTTGCTAATGGTGAATGGGTAAATGAACGAGCGATGAATTCACTATTATATTACCGAAATAAACCGTTTTTTCAAACCGGTTCCGAGTCCGATATAGGCATCTCACTGGTCGTGTCTAATTGACCACCAGACTTCAAAAAGAAAAACAAAGGAAAGTGCACCCACTTTTTCACTATAATATCTCCTGAGCAGTTAGTTGCCTAGTCTCATTTTGTAAGTCCGTCGTGATCAAAATTTTGTAAAAAAAAAACAATATTTTTACTACCAACTAATCTTGGGAAAAGCAAAACTTGCCGACTGAGGAATAAGTAAATATGTTTATAGTATTAAATGAACATTTCCTCTACTTCAATACAGAAAACCACTATCCGCTTTATTTGTACTACACGATAATTCAAACTCTATGTCTGCGACTATACGGTTCAATTTTAAATGTATACCCACGTTTGAAACAAACGTGGTTATTGGATATTTGATATTAACTTATCCTCTGTAGATCAATAGCTGCAAAGAAAATCCTATTAAATCTCGATATGATTTATTACAAAGGAGTTTGTTGAAAAAACAGTTTTTATATTTATTATATTTTTACAGCGATAAAGAAATTAAAGTGTTTGTTTTTGTGATGTTATTCCTTTTATTATAGACTAGCAGCTCACCCTCGTTTCGCTCGAGTTCGTCCCTAGGTACGTTTTAAGGGTTTGTACGGAATAGATAGAGTATATATTATATTAGCAAAACCCGCGACTTCGCTCGCGCTAAAACTACAAAAAAAAACTCTAAAATGGTAGGTTTCATACAAACTTTCATCCCCTATTTTGCCATCTTATGGGGTGAATTTCGAAAAATACTAAAAGACGTATTTATTTAATTGTATTGAAGAGGATTAATAGCCAGTTTCAAGTAATTCTGGTCATAAATAATTGCTTGACTGTGGGAATGAAATTATCTCCCGCGGTAAAAAGCCTTTGTCACTCTCCAGCTCTCCAGCTATCTCCACACAAAAAATCACGTCAATCACTCTGTTTCGACGTGAGAGAAAGACAAACAAACAAACACACATATTAAAAAAAGTATGGATTACTGCTCCTTTTTTTAGGTAACATGATGATATTACTATAGCCTTTCTCAATAAACGGGCTATCTAAAACAAAAACAAATTTTCAAATCGGATTTGTAGTTCCTGAGATTAGTGCGTCAAACAAACAAACAAACAAACAAGATAGTTTGAGATCCTGGAAAGGACATAGGATACTTTTTATCCCGGAAGTTATCCCTTAAAGGAGTGAAAATGGGTATGAAAGATCGTATGGGGAATCAAGGGACGAACCCGAGCGAAGCGAGGGTGAGTCGTTAGTTGAATAATAAATGAAGGGCACGTTATAAATTAAATAATTCAAAGAATTAACCATATTGTAAGTGAAGTTTAAATAATCAGCAAAAAGTGAATAATTGTAAATTAAAGAAATAAACCACGAACGTGCTATTTTATTAAACTATAGAGAACTATATGAGACGCTGTATATATATATATATATATATATATATATATGTCGTGTTATCCATATACTACGAACATCATCTTTAGTGGTTACTCATCTTGTGGGCGTTATCAGGGCTCAAATAATAAAGTATTTAGTGCTCAATACACAATTTAATCAGCGAAGTCACAATGTTATAAACTTGAAACGGTAATTCTAATGATTTAGAGCTAGCGGGTTCACAGTCACCGATCATCGACTTCCAACTACAATATCAAAGCAAAATTCCACCATAATCTACCGACTTTACTAAACCACGTATCTGCAAAGAATGTCGTGATGGCGTCTCGACCCTGCTCGAGACTAAATCTCTGCTCTAAATTCAAAATCTATTTAGAAGCAATAAAAAGTAAATTAAAGAACATAGTGACTTTAAACAATAATAAGGTTTCATAACAGAAAAAGGTAACTAAATCCTCCTCCGTCTTATATATATTGAAATACGTACATTAAAGGAGTATATACAGAAAGCTTGACAGCTTGACGTTAATCGCTTCACATATGGAAATATTCCCATCCAACGACTTTAGTTTACATGACACTTTCATCCCATAGAGATCATGGTAAATGCCAACCACGCTTATACGAAAGACGTATTAGAGTTAATTGCGTTACGTTGCAGAAAACGTAGAATTACACTATAGTATAATATCCTTGCTATACGTATACAATGTACATTAATAGGATAGGATGACTTTGATAATTCTAAAAATATGTCAAGTTAGAATCGATATTATTAAAGGAGTTTACGGACGTATGAGGTTTTATATATATGTAAATCTTTTAAAGTAAAGATGTTGATTTTTACCGGATGTAGGAATCCTAAGACTTGGTTGATAATTATAGCTCAGTGGAGAAGTATATAAATTGTTCGTCTATTACGCGAGTCGTCGCAGGTTCGATTTTCGCACAGTGTCAATATTACAGTTTGTGCGTTTCAAGCAGATATCGAACTAACCAATTAATATTTGATATTTTTATGTATTTACGGTCCTGAATTAATGAAAGAAAGTTTTTTATCAAATGATCACATTTCCGCCTTGATTTGCATTAATCTTTCGCGCAAAATCAGTATGCATTAAAATAAAAACTATTTTTTCGGACTTTTGTGTGGATTTATTTTGATTTTTGATTCCCGATATTTCGAATGCTTTACAGCAATCATGGTCAAGGGAGAGACTGAAGTTTTAAATGTCTCAAAGGCATTATATAATTGTTACAGACAGCCTATCCGCAAAATAACAAAATGAATTAAAAATTATATAAAATGCCACTAATTAATTAATAAATGCAAATATAATAAACTAGCATTGCCCGCGGCTCCGCCCGCGTTCAGATAACCAAAAACCAAATTCTTAGGTTTTACATATTAGTATACTCTTATAATACAGCTTGTGTATTTTTTCTCAGAAATGAGATATTTTCCTGCGGTAAAAAGTATCCTATATGTTGACCCGGATAACCAGCTATCATCATACCAAATTTCATCAAAATCTGTCCAGTGGTTTTCTCGTGCTGCGGTAACAGACAGACAGACAAAAATTCTAAAAACTATAGATTCGGACTCTGTATCGATAATAATGTCTATTTCAATTAGATTTTCCAAAAAAATTTTTATGTACAGATTCGACGTAGTTACAATTTTATTATATGTATAGATTAATTCAAATCAAAATATGCACTTTATACAGTCTTTATAAGTAAAGGTCTAATAAATTAAGTTAGATTATTCGATAAGGTTAGTTAAGTTGTTGTAATTCTATTGTACCAACTATAATCGACTAATCGGTATAAACCCTGTTATGATCGCGGTCACAGTAATGATGTTATCAGGCTGCCGTTTACACCGTAATAGAATAAGTCTCCCTAAACTAGTATATCATACTAGCATTGCCCGCGGTTCCGCCCGCGTTCAGATGATCAAAAACCAAATTCTTAGGTTTTACATATTAGTATACTCTTACATTACAATTTTTGTATTCTTTCTCAGAAATGAGACATTTTCCCGCGGTAAAAAGTATCCTATATGTTGATTCGGATAACCAGCTATCACCATACCAAGTTTCATCAAAATCCCTACAGTGGTTTTTCTGTGATGCGGTAACAGACAGACGGACAGACAAAAATTCTAAAAACTACAGATTCGGCCTCTGTATCGATAATAATGTTTATTCCAATAAGATTTTCCAAAAAATATTTAATGTACAGATTCGGCTTAGTTACAATTTTATTATATCTATAGAAGAGTAAAATTCACGACTTTAAAATAAAAAAAAAATCATTTTTCTGCCATAACCTCCAACAATTTTATTTTGAAACAAAACAAAATACCGATATTTTTTTCTAAATAAACGCTAAACTGTCTAATTTAGCTGTAAAAAGATTCGTTTGATAAAAAATTTTTAAAAGTTATTTATAGCGTCTACAGACATAAAAGACAGTAAACGGCTACCTGTGTATATAATTGCCTGATGTAGGTGTAATTGGCGCTTTTGTTAAAAGCTTTTAATAAAACATTAGCTACTTAAGCTCGCTTCGCTAGGACGTTTTTTTGAGCGGAACTCTAATTCTTTTTCTAAAATAAAAGTAACCTTGTAACACCATCTATCTGCCAGTGAAAGTTTCGTCAAAATCAGTCCAGCCGTTTCGGAGATTAGCCGGAACAAACAGACGGACAGACAGACAAAAAATAAAAAAATGTTTTTCTTATTTATATAATATATAATTTCATATGCATTCAGTAAGCAGCTGTTATTTTGACATTACAAACAGACACTTCAATTTTATAAGGCGACACGTTTAGCTCAGTTTGTCTTTGTAGTGACCCGACTTGATGTGCCAGCGGTCGCGAGTTCGAGTCCTACAGCGGTAGGCATTAATTTGCATGATAACCACGAACGTTTGTACTTCAGTCATGGGTGTTTTTATTTATAGTATGTATGCATTTAAAGTTATATATTATGTGTAGTGTATCAACTATCTGGTGTCCATAACACAATTCGTTCCAACGTATTTATTATTTATTTTTATTATTTTTATCTGTATAAATTATTACAAAGTTTAAAAATTGACCAATTTCTGAGGTAACAAAAAAAACAGCCGAATTGAAATCCTCCTTTTTGAAGAAGTCGGTTAAAAATAAAAGAACTAAATTTACCTCGTACTTATATGTTATAATATAAACTTATAAGCCAAAACAACTTTATGTAAGCACTTTTTGCATAAACATTTCCATTTAGCGCACAAGAAAGTTCTATAAGGTAACGCGTAAAATTAAAAACAAAAGCACAAGCTGTTAGTAATACAAAGTTTTACATCTCAGAATCTGGCTTAAAATTATAATATCCACTAAAATCTAGTTTTTATTTAGTCTTGTTTAAAAGTTGAGTTTTCTCGTGGTTCTAGCGGTGGCTTTTAATTTTGTGGAATAACTACCATAGGTCTTTTTGTGTATCTTTACATAGTATAGAATGAAGTCGCTTCCGCTGTCTGTTCGCACAGACCTTTTAAACTACTCAACGGATTTTAATGCAGTTTTCAGCAATACCTAGAGTGATTCAAGAGGAAGGTTTATATGTATAATACATACATATTATATTACAGAAGAACCGAAAAATTCAAAGATTTGTATTTCATACTAACCGTTAAAAGGTACCTAGGGACTTACCCGGTAGGTGCTTAGGGGCGAAGCGAGGGTGAGTCGCTAGTGTCGTATCACAATTTGGTCGTAGTGTGATGTAACAACTTTCTCTTAAATCTATACATGTAATAAAATTCTGAGTCGAATCTTTACATTGAAATTTTTTTGGATAATCTTATTGAAATAGTCATTATTATCGGTACAGACTCGGAATCTATAGTTCTTAGATTTTTTGTCTTTTGGAAACGAATCAAGAGAAAACCACTGGACTGATTTGATGATTTTGGTATAATGATAGCTGGTTATCCGGGTCAACATATAGGATACTTTTTACTGCGAGTAAATATCTCCTCTGAGAAATCTATACTAAACGTTAAAACGTAACTAGGGACGAACCAGCGTGGAGCGAGGGGTGAGTCGCTAGTAATCTATCAAACGCAAAAATATTTTTTCAAATCTAGTAGATCCAGACTAGTAGACTAGTTGATCCAGAGGTTAGCGCGTTTAAGCAAATAAAACAAATCTTCAGCTTCATACATATGTACGTATAGATGCCACTAGATTATAATATAGATTAGGGTGGCGTAAAAAACCTGTTATTTTTTCATGTCTCGTATGAAAATATGAAAGTTTTTCATGCTTTAAGAGTCCTCTTTAAAGATCTGCTCGAAAAAAAAATTTGCGTTTTTTTTATATATAGAATACACAAACTAAATACTCATCCAAATCGGTACAGCTGTTTCTGAGATACACGTATTAAATTTATATTTATACAAGGATTGCTCATTTAAGCATTATCATCATCTTCATCTACCTGCCCATTTGTCTGTCTCACACATTCTATTCAACTTTTCTTCCGTCACCCTCTCCTCCATCGATTCACATTCATTTCCATCACTGTTCTCACTACCTGCGTTTCATCTCTCCTCTTTACATGTCTATACCAACTTAGATGATTTTCTTTCAACTTTTCAATAGCTAGTGCTACTTTCAAGCTTCCTCTTATGTACTCATTCCTTCTTTTATCCTTTCTCATCACTCCACACATCCATCTTAACATTCTTAACATCTTAACAGATCTACTCATTAGATACTATAGAACATAAGATACTACTTAATACTTGATTGCTTCCCCATACAAACTTCCATCCTCATTTTCACCCCCTTAAGAGATGATTTCCGGGATGATAACTATCCTTCCTAGGGTCTCAATCATCTTCTTACAAAATTTTATCTAAATCGGTCTGTAGTTTCGGAATCAATTCAGTACAAACAAACAAATCTTTCCTCTTTATTAATATAGTTAGATCAGGAATGAACTACCATAATTTGTCCTTTCCATAATTTAGAAATAGCTTTTATTTTAAGTTTCATTACAGTGTGATAAAAGGCGATGTAATGTAAGGTATTAATTTTCGTTAGGGTCATCGATAGCTTTCTAGTTTAGTTTGTATTAACTAATTACTTTAAGCTACATGTGAAAATAATATTAAAGTAAACAAGGCCTTTCCTGTAAAATCATTGTTTTATATTGGATATTAGAATACTAAAAGCTTTTATAAGTTTATTTAAGATACTAGCAACTCACTCTCTCTTTGCTCGGGTTCGTCCCTATTGAAAAACAAATACAAGTCTATCCTACGGGAACCGTACACATTTTCCCTACCGTATGTGCTATTCCAGACTATAATCTATATCTGTGCCACATTTCACCCAGATTCGTTTAGTCATTCTGGAGTGATTGACTAACAAATATCCACCTATCCAAATTTTCGCATTTATAATATTAGTAAGAAGTAAGATGGCATGTGAAGTCCGCTAACCCGCACTTGGCCAGCGTGGTGGACTATGGCCTGATCACCCTCGTATTGAAGAGAGGCCCGTGCCCAGCGGTGGGACGTTAAAAAGGGCTGAATACATACATACAAGATGGCATTATTAAGTACACTCCGACGTTGAAAAATCCATGCCTTCTGTCTGCCTTTAAGTGTATGGCGCAACGACGGATGAAGAGACGAAGGCGATTTTTTTTAATATGTTTAGAGGAAAAAATATTTGTCAATTCAATCATAAGGACCAATCTACATTTTCGGTCTGATCCCGGTTTGGTAAAGTATTTTTATGTAAGAACCAATACATTTAAACTATCAGTAAGAGTCAAGTTTCGGACAAATCACAAACCAACAATGTTTCTTGTATTAAAATCTTTTACCAGACCGACATCGGACCGAGAGCGGACAGAAGAAATTCTTCGGGTCGATTTGCAAACACTTAGCATGTAGCGTAAGTACCAGTTAGGATATCTAAATATTAATAGTTAATTATGAAATAGCAGTTTTTACATATTAGCATATATATTACCTTTACATAAAATTGCTTAGTAAATTTTCTTATGCATATAAATTGTAAGTCGAGGGGTAATTTTATTTTCTTGAATTTGAATTTGTGCGTTTTCTATTTACTAACACTGGTATTCAGCCCTTTAAAACGTCTCACTGCTGGGCACGGGCCTCCCTTCATTCAATACGAGGTGGATCAAACCATAGTCCACCACGGTGGACTGAGTACGTCTTTCAAAAACTTGCTTGGTTCTCTCAGACATGCAACTTTCTTCGTGATGTTTTCCCTCGTCGTAAGACGAGTGGTAATCATGTTGAAAATTATTCGCACATGGGAATTTAAGAGTTGTGACACCCGGGATTAGAACCCGCTTCATTAGATTTCCGACTCAAATGCGTTACCGCTAGGCTACTATTGCCTTAATAATAATGAAAATTCCACCTCGTTTTTTAGTCGAACTTTTTGTGTAGTATTATACTTTATTAAATAAAGCTTGCTTTACATTTGAATCGAATAAATTAACTAATTTACACGAAAATGCAGAAACGATAGATATAAAGTACATCTATACAGATAAATAAATGAAGTGTCTGTGTGTATAATCAAAATAAAGGGTAGGTACTAAGAATAAAAACATTATTTTTTTAATTTTTTGTCCTTCTGTCTGTCTGTTTGTTCCGGCTAATATCCGGACTGGCGGCAGGTTATTTAGTAGTAATTCTAATAAAATCATAGAAAGGTCATATCTGTACATTCAATTTTAACAACAAAACTACGTATTTTAAAAACACATGGTGACATCTATTGACGAATATCTAAATAACACATAAATAAATATTCATTAAAATAAATATTTTAATGAATAAAATAGCCCTATAAATATATTTTTTCAAGCTTAGCTATTTTTAATAGTTTTTGCCATATTTAGTAAGTTACCTTGCTAAAATGTTTATAGTATCATCGTGGTTATATTCTAACCAGTTTTTGTACTTTTTCTCAGAAATGAGATATTTTCCCGCGCTAAAAAGTATCCTATATGTTGACCCGGATAACCAGCTAGCACGATACAAAATTTCATCATAATTCCTCCAGTGGGTTTTCCGTGATGCGGTAACAGACAGACAAAAATTCTAAAAACTATAGATTTAGCCTCTGTATCGATAATAATGTCTATTTTAATAAGATTTTGCAAAAAATATTTTATGTACCTACAGATTCGGCTGAGTTAGAATTTTATTATATGTATAGATTACTTACATAATGCATAAGACAAATCGAGATAAGTTAGAGCCAGTAAAACTCAAGTTTATTGAAGCGTATGAAATCCTTTAATATCCCATACAAACAGCTTTAGAATTTATAGCTCACAAGTTTGTTTCGTGACTTCTCTCTGGTAATTTGTCGTTATTTGTAAAATAATGTATGTATTTAACTGCCTCGGTGGTCTATTTCGGTGATGTATCTACCCTATGAAACTCGCGTTATCAAGACGAATCTAATAACGTATGAATCATCACAATCGGTTTAGCCGTTTAGTAATTTCGAGGGAACATAGGATCGGACATACATACATACAGCTCAAACACATAACCCTCCTTTGGGCCTCGCCACAGTCGAGTAAAAGAAAGGAAATAATGTTGTTTTTATTAAATTTTAATAACGAAACACATTTAAAATGTTAAGTATTAGCGTAAATCTAAGAAAGTATTATCTTGAAAGAGATTTAACCTGTTTATTGCTTAATGCTTCATACGATATGTGTATTTAGAAGTCCCGCTGGTTTGTTTCACACTTAAGTATTACGTCATTGTCAGAATTTGATACAATCATCCATCAATGGCTTTGTATTGACACTCTTAGAACATAATATGGGGATTCCCCTCACAAAAGCCAGGAATTAGCAAAGAATGAAATTCGATGATAGATGGACATTTGTAAAAGTAATATATGATCGGCATTCTAAAAATTACATATAATATATATATATATATATATATATATATATATATATATATATATATATACTAGTGACTTACCCAGGCTTCAAAATTATTATGACTCGAGACACTCAAGACCTCCAGGTAAATTTCTAAGAAATCAATTAAAATTCTAAGGAATCTATCGTAAACTGACACGCTGGCGTGTCCGCGTTCGTGGAGGGATTAATAGATTTTTATTGCAATAAAAATAGCCTAAAGCAATCGGCTAGAATAGTTTCCTGTTAGTTGTTAAACATTTTGAACGTTCAAAATCCGATCATATAAACCTAATTCTATTTTTTTTTATTAAATAAAAGTAGCTTAAGTTACTCTTTATAACATTAGCAGTAGTAACTTAAGCTAGGTACTTTTATCTATCCCGGGGCAGAGGCTGACTGCTACCGGGCGCGTCCCCCGGGTGGCGGATAGGGGAATGCCACTCGCGACTGTTCCCCCAGACAGGAGCTTGTGGTACCGGAGCAATCCGGCGCGGACCAACAGCCAGGAGGGGCAGGGGGAGCGGTGTCAGGAGGGCGCCGTCTCCTCCTTGGAGGTAGCGCGGTGTCTCCGGCCGTTTTGCGGTAGGAGGCGCTGCGCGGGCCGTGCTGCCGGGGCTAGCCCGTCGGTGCGGCGGCTGGAGCGGGGCCATTTCGGTGGTCCTGCGTCTGGCGTGGTTGTCGGCAGCCATCTTGGTCCGGAGGTGGGCCGACGGTAGGGGGGCCGCGGGGGAAGAGGAGTGTCGGTATGGCGATGCGCCGCTCGTCCCTATCTCCCGCGGCCTAGCGGGGCCACCACCGTTAGATGGTGGACGCGGTGGGGCTGCAGAGGAAGAGGAGTGTCGGTGTGTCGTTGCCGCTCTCCCTGTCCTCTGCAGCCGATTGGAGGTGGCCCACTTCGGTGGGCGGAGGTTGGATTTGATGGGGCTGCTCCGGGTACCTCTCTGGTGTAGCAGAGTTGACTGTGGAGCAGCCCCATCGGTATGGTGGTCAGCCATTGGCAGACCTGCCGCCGGGGCGCCGTAGTAGTTATGCGCAAGCGATCCTGCGGCGTCCCATTAAGGCGGAGGGGAGGGGAATGTCGGGTTTTAGTGGGTAGTACCGGCTCTTCTAGCCGGTGAGCCCCACATAACCACCTGGGGGGGGAGGGGGGGTTTATCAGGTGGCATGCGTAAATGCATTTCCCGACAAAAAAAAAAAAAAAAAAAAAAAAAAAAAAAAAAAAAAAAAAAAAAAAAAAAAAAAAAAAAAAAAAGGTACTTTTATCTATACATATAATAAAATTGTAACTAAGTCGAATCTGTACATTAAATATTTTTTGGAAAATCTTATTGAAATAAACATTATTATCGATACAGAGTCCGAATCTACAGTTTTTAGAATTTTTATCTATCTGTCTGTCTGTTACCGCATCACAGAAAAACCACTCACAACAATCACAGAAACAAAACAACAGAGATTTTGATGAAATTTGGTATGGTGATAGCTGGTTATCCCGGTCAACATATAGGATACTTTTTACCGCGGGAAAATATTTCATTTTTGAGAAAAAATACAAAAATTGCAATGTAAGAGTATACCAATATGTAAAACCTAAGAATTTGGTTGTTGGTCATCGGAACGCGGGCGGAGCCGAGGGTTTAAAATAAAATAAAATTAGGGTTCCGCTCAAAAAAAGTAAGACGTACCGAGGGACGTACCCGAGTGACGCGTAACATACCCTATGTTGCTAGTATAATATATTTATTAGATGATAAATAATAAATCAATATTAATGATTACTAAGAATTTTGGACAAAAATATCCTTTAGGACTGTGATTTTTCTGTAGTCGGGTGTTAGTTTTTCAAAGTTATTTTTTTATTTTATGTCAAGAAATTCAGTAGTAGCTCAGAATAGGGACCTTGATAGATTTACACCCCTACCTACCCCTACCTCGGATAGCTCGTAAAATCGTCGATACCGAGCCTTGATCTC
The DNA here is from genome assembly GCA_921882275.1 of Brenthis ino. Lineage (NCBI taxonomy): Eukaryota > Metazoa > Arthropoda > Insecta > Lepidoptera > Nymphalidae > Brenthis > Brenthis ino. Next base: position 23,096,521 of record OV170231.1, read on the forward strand.
TTCGATCGTGTCACATTTACGCCCCTTTGAACTCATAAAAGTGTAAAGGAATCGACGAACCTATATTTGGAATTCTTGGAGCTTCACGCTCTAAATAAATGCATTTTAAAACACAGTTGGAATTTTCATACGCTTAGAAAAATATATATTATTTGAGATCTCCACATACTTTTTGTCGTTCGGATGTTTTAATCATAATGACAATTACAATTTAAGCAAGAACAATATTTTAACATTTACAGGTTTTAATTTAATGCTGTATAAAAAATATTTACAAATTTAAAAAATTGACTACGTAAAAAACGAACTAAAACTAAAAAGAAGAGAAGTTGACCAAGGAACATAGTATTGTGCAGTCGGAGACATACATATTATGTGTACATGTTTTAGAATAGCGGCGTGTATGTACATACATACAGGTCAAACACATAACCTTCCTTTGGGCTTTGCCGCAGTCGGGTAAAAAAGCATAAAAGTTTTTTTTCTAACAGTTAAATGTTAAGAAAATATATTACTTGATTAAAATATAGTTCATGTATACATTTAAACCTTAACTGTTGATGTGATAGGTACATAACGTACCTACTTACGATAAAAATACTTTGTCTCTAAGAACTTGAATATATTTATATTTATTGAAAGACTGATGACTCACCCTCGCTTCGTTTGGGTTCGTCCCTAGCTTGCTTCCCAATACAAACTTTCATTCTCGTTTTCACCCCTGAAGGGATGATTTCCGGGATAAAAACTATACTATATCCTTTCCAAGGTCTCAAACTATCTTCTTACCAAATTTCATCTAAATCGGTTCAGTAGCAGAGATTACCCCCTACAACGTCACAAACTCACAAACTACCTCTTTATAATATTAGTATAGATTGCAAAAGATTCAGCCAGTTTAACAATAATAATAAAATTTCTTGCAGAAAATTGTTTTAAAGTGAGTCAGTTCTCAGTTTAAATCGATATTTAACAGATAATTTTGATAGTTTCTAACAAAGATTTGAAGACAATTACCAATCAATAACATCTTACATTAATATCCTTCCAAAGTTAGCTCATTTATTATGCTATTGAGCAGTCGCCCATCTAAATAAACATCACTGTAGACATAGATTGACTTTGAGGAATCGTTTGATGTGCTTTGAATTTTAAAATGATATTTCTTTATCGGCTAAAAATATCCAGACATAGAAATAACAAATTTTAGTTGATCTAGTCGCTAGTTTATACACCTGCAAGATACGAGGTTCGGGATTCTAATCCCGACCAGTCTCGTCAGTCCCTTGAAAAACAGCTCAATTATTACGTTAGTACTTGTTACTCCACTGGCTACAGTGATTGACTTAAAGCAACTTTTAGAAATGCTTTGAAGGTATTTATAAATTGCTTTTGTTTCAGGTCATGCCGAACACAGCGGGCAGTGGGTTCCAATGGGACAAGCTTTCGCCCGCTGAATTTCAACAACTACAGGAGTTAACGTCGTGTATGTATATGTTGACACTCTATCATTTATACCTACATATAATAAAATTGTAACTAAGTCGAATCTGTACATTAAATATTTTTTGGAAAATCTTATTGAAATAGACGTTACTATCAATACGGAGGCCGAATTTATAGTTTTTAAAATTTTTGTCTATCTGTCTGTTACCGCATCACGGAAAAACCACTGGAGGGTTTTTGATAATATTTGGTACGATGATAGCTGGTTATTTGGGTCAATACATAGGATACATTTTACTGCAGGAATATATCTCATCTCTGAGAAATTGATACTAAACTTTAAAACGTAAGTAGGGACGAGCCCGAGTCGCTAGTCTTTTATAATTAGCTATCGTCTATTCTTTCGCCTTTCGTCTTTCGTCTATCGTCTACCATCTATCACCTATCTCATATCTAATAATCATCATAATCACATATTTCTTATCGCCATCCACTTCTGACAGTAGGCTTCTCCCAAACAGTTTCAATTACCTAGTTAGAGACAATAATAATTAATTTAATTCAGGCATTTTTAAAGACCCACTGCTTGGCATAAGCTTTTCCTCAATGTAAAGGGGAGTATACAGTCCACTTAGCTGATGTTATAAAGTTAAAGGAATGGAGTAAATTTTTTGAAAGTTGTTAAACTAATAAAAATTTAGATTTTTTTGTTTTTCTGCCCATAAAAGCGTCCATCTGTTAAGAATTTCAGACATTGATGTGATCAGTTTGATAATGTTTATCCCCATTTTCACCCCCTTAAAGCATGATTTCCAGTAAAAAAACTATCCTATGTCCTTTCCAAAGTCTTAAACTATCTTCTTACCAAATTTCATCTAAATCAGTAATTGTAATATTATATTATAAATACTGATTTCTTCTTATAATCTAAAATAATGACATCAACTTTCTTTCAAAAAGTCTATGTATTCCTGATGTGCTCTCATGAGTGCAGATATAGAATAGATGTCATCGATACAGTAGAACAAACGAATGGGAAAGTAATTTAAAATCTTATAACTGCCTTGGTGGTGTAGTGACTAGCATGTACGGCTGCACATCCTGAGGTTCTGGGTTCGAGTCCCGGGTCGGGCCCAGTTTAGTTATTGAGTCTTTCTGCTTAGTAAGCCTCAGTAACAGCCTGGAGTTGGGAATGCCGTCGCTCCTGTGCCTTAATCTTCACTGGTCGTGTCGAGTAGTCGTCCCACCGGAGTATGCGAGTGACAGGAATAAGGAGAGCACGTAGTGTCTCCACGCACAATAATATTTCCTACTGTGGCAAAAATCTATCGGGAGGAGGAGAACTAATTTCCAGAGACTAAAAATTAAAAACTGAATGAAAAAAATATAAAAATCGCTTTCTAGATACTAATAAGTAAAAAAAATTACCACGGATTTTCATTTACTATAATCAATAGGTATATAAGGTAGGTATCTACCATATCAGATATTTTCTCAAGTCGGTGCCAGCCGACATTACTTTAAGATATGAATATATGAAGAGCCATAAAAATATTATTTAAAAAAAAAAGAATAATGATAATCGACTAGCATTTGTCGAAGATATCCCTTAACATACCTACAAGAAATAACAAAAAAAACATACAGCACTCGTCCTTTTGGAAGTCGGTTGAAAATAAGTAAATCACGTCAAAGGCCAATTATATTTTCTGAATATATGTATAGGCAGAAATATTTTCTATATTTAAAGCCAGTACAATTTGAAACGGTTTTACTAAAATAGGTCTCCCGTGGATCGCAATTACGATATGAGCTACCCTTTAAATAAATTATTCTGCTGAGGGTTGAAGCTTCTATAGAATATACTCTTATAATTTTATTAATAAACTAATTACCCTAAAATTATAAGCTGCTTTTACTATTTATTGTGATTAATGAAATAATTAAGCTAGCTTTATCTTTTATTTTTTGAAGTTATACTTCTTTTGGCGCATTTGGAAAAAAAGTAAGAGATATTTACAATGCGAGCGCACACCGACAGCCAAAAAGCGACATGATGAAGTTAGCTGCATTCCTTTTACAAACAATGAGTTGTGACATACGGGATGAAATCTTTAGCTATTTTTGTTCTGTTACACCAAAGAGGTCTATCTTCTTACGTGCGTCCATAAGCACACACATACGTTTTTTTATGGTGATCAGTGATAAATCAGCAGATCGCAGAACTTTTTAAAAACTAATCACTTACCCTCTCTTCCGTTTCGGACATTAGCCAGAACAAACAAACATACAGATAGACATACAAACTTTAAAAATATTTTTTCTTATAAGTACCGCATTTCATATGCATTTAGTAAAAGGCTGTTATTTTGACATTACAAACAGACCGTACAATTTTATTTACCGACTTCCAAAAAGGAAGGAGTTCTTATTTCGTCGGAATCTTTTTTATTTGTATAGATGATAAGATCGAAAGATAATTGGGAAGAAATACACCCTAATAATGATCAAATCAGAGTTTTATTTATTTGTGGAAACTAATGGAAACGAATCGTTTTATTAATCGACTTTGCGTCAACCCTAACTATTATAGTGAAAGGTTTGACCCACTCTAATAAATTATCTTCGCCCCGAGGGTATTGTGTGACTGTAAACGTGGAAAACTTTACTATTATTTTGAATTTCATAATTCATAATTAAAATAAACGTTGATGAAGAACATGTCAGCTGGTGGGTCTACAGTCTAGGTAGATGCTTAAGAAGTTACTGATTCAATTTTGTTTGGTTACGTAATTATAACATGTAATGTGGTTAAGAAATCGATGAACCTTCTTCTTCTTCTCCCTGCCCATTTCCCAATCACTTGGGGTCGGCGCAGTACATCTTCTGTACTGCTGATGGGATTTGGCAAAAGTTTTACGACCGGCTGCCCCACGCCTGCCTGACGTCAACCCTCCTTGGGAATGCTATTGTCTCTCTTTGTCTGAATGGTGTTGCGGAAGTCTTGTAATTATTATGCACTTTCAATTTTGTTGTCTTTTAAATCATTTTTTATACTATTACATAATTATTTTATTTTATTTTCGGATATATTTTAAAATAAATTTTGATTACACCATAAATTTTGTTTTGACGTCGAAATCGATGAACCTTATTAGTTAAAAAATAATTAAGCTACTGTTTTGGCAAAATATCTCTTCAGAACACACTAGTTTAATGATTTATGAATGAGTTGAGTTATAAATGCAAAAACATCAACAACAAGACGTTCTGTAATCTCCATCGATCTATTTCTCTAATGCATCTCCTCGCGGCTCCGCCTGTTTATTTAAATCTGTAGAATTACTTCACTTTTAGGGCATAGTGTGATGTAATATGAGCCTATAACCTTCCTCTAACACAGCTATAAAACACAAAAAGTTTTTTTCAAATCGGTCCAGTAGATCCAGAGATTAACGTGTTCAACCTAAATCTCAAATTACTAACTCATCAGCTATATATATTACATTTGTTATGTAAATTAGTATAGATGCTTTTAGCTCTTTGTTGATAAAATTGATAATGGAAGTTAATTTATATAAAGGGAATATTGTTTGAATCTTAGTAACAATTTTTTTCAACAGAATATTTTTCTCATATCTCAAATTTATTTCAGATTCGACCAGAAAACTACAGGATGTGCTCAAAGAGTTCTGCGAAGTTAAAAAGCAAAGTTCAGATGGGGTGAGTAGACACTGTATATACTATAAGATATAATCAGATTACACAAAACTTACCAAAAGTCCCACATAATCCTTACGAGTATTTTGATATATTTATTTTGAATATCAATTTCCATATTTGTTTATTCAAAAATGATGAACTGGCATACAATTTTCATTCCCTCTTTCTTCTAAAATCTAGGGGATTGAATTTTCAAAAATCGTACTGAGCCTACTTTTTTTTAATTCTCCTGAAAAATGTTATGCTTCTAAAAATTTTGCCAGTGCCTTGTCAGTCATATAAAAATAGTTTTATTAAGTAAATGCGTTGTTTTGATCATCTCTTCCGCAATAACAGAGAAAAAGATCAACAGACTTGAACTGTATACACTATTAGCAAAATTATTTTCTTCCACCGTATTGTGCATAAGTGAAATCTAGTACAAGTAAATAACCCACTTCCATCCCACCCTTGCCTTCGAGTTCGAATTCATTTCAAAGTTAGAATAACAAAAACAAAAATGAAAACTCATTTCAACCTGTTTTAAACTAGAATGGGAAAAGTTATGTGATATTGGAGAAAAATAATAATAAGTTAATATGATAGACTTTATGGTGTGAGAGTAATTTTGTATGTACAGTTACCCTAATTGTGCTCGTGGTCGCACGTTCATTTCTGGAGTGAGGTAAATGTTTGTATGAATCATAAAGATTAATCTTGATATTGTTAAAGCGACGTGATATTAGATATAGCCAGTACCAAGCACGAATCCGTGTAATGACGATATATTCGAGCTAGAGTTATCTAACACAAAAATTATTTTAAATTCTTATGATCAATTTGGATTCATAATCTTGGCAAATGATATAGTTTTCCCTGATATAAATAGTACTGTAATTAAATTATAGAAAATCTACGCTATCTGCACAAAAAAGTCCCGGCAAAATTGTTTCTCAATTCTAAGAATACCGTGAGTATTTTTACACGGTATTTTTACAGATTATAAATAGTGATTTAATGAAAAGAGCACTATACTTTACTAATAAAGGTTTTCAAATCTATTTTAAAATTCCATCCGACAATCTATCTATACATATAATGAAATTCTAACTAAGCCGCCAACCCGCACTTGGCCAGCGTGGTGGACTATGACCTGATTCCCCTCGTACTGAAGGGAGGCCCGTGCCCAGCAGTGGGACGTGAAAAAGGGCTGAATACAACTAAGCCGAATCTGTACATTAAATATTTTTCGGAAAATCTTATTGAAATATTCATTATTATCGATACAGAGGTCGAATCTATAGTTTTTAGAATTTTTGTCTGTCTGTCTGAGAAGTGGGAACGCATCACGAAAAAACCACTGGACAGATTTTGATGTGGTATGTCATAGGATACTTTTTAATATAGGGAGAAATCAATATTTAACGCTAAAACGTATGTAGAGTGGCTATTATAAATATATAATCAAAGTAAAACATAAAGTTTAAGAAAATAAAGGATGCAAAGGCTACCCAGATTTCACATTTCGAAAACTATCTCCGACTTTCCTACTTAACATTGTATTGGTTTCTTAGGGTTGGCACTTGGCATATATTGAATATCTCGCATACTTTTATTTTAGACTAGCAACTTAGCTTTGTTTGAGTACCTCTCTGGCTTAGTTTTAATTTTTTTCAGCAGAACCCTAATTCTTTTCCTAAAATAAAAGTTACTTTTTATAACAGCAACTATCTGCCAGTGAAAATTCAGTCAGAACCAGTCCAGTCGTTTCGTGGATTAGACGAAACAAACAGACAGACAGAGAAAATTTAAAAAAATCGTATCTTTGATTATAAGTACCGTAAATACTTTCATATACATTAAGAAAAAATATTATTTTGACATAACAAATGGACACTTCAATTTTATTTATCTGTATAGATTAGACCAAAAGACGTTGTCTTATCCAGATTTCAATAAATTTATTTTGTGACTTCGTAAATGTATTTTCGACTTTGAGGTTATGCAAATTATTCTATAAGCACAGATTCAGTTTCTGACGATTTCTTGGGCAATCCATTCAATTTTTAATTTACAATCAATCCTGGCAATCTAATTCTTTTGGGCAACTTTTAAATTTTATTCAAATAAAAACATACTATTGGAAACATGAATAAAGATGAACACAACGCATATCACTTTTATTAGACCTATGTACTCGTATGTATTAGTGATGGTACGAATGTTCGATTTTTCACATTTGCGATTGCGAATGTAAATGCGAAATGTTATCTCCAATGTTCGTGAATGCGAATGCTAATGCGAATATTAATTTCTTTGCAAATGCGAATGCGAATGTTTATATATTTCATTATCTTTAATAAATAGAAAAAAATATAGTGAAAAAATTATGAATATTAGAACGTAAAGTTCTGATATTCTATCTGGTATCCATAACGCAAGCCTCGTAGCTTACCATGAAACTAGATGGTGCTGTGTGTTAATGGCCCAACATATTTATTTATTTATTTTTTATCTTTAATTCTTAAAAAAATATATCGTAAAATGGAAAAATATTATAAATAATAATTGTAGCCAAATATAACATTTGAGATATGAGAAGTTTAATTTTGGTACAAAAATATTTTTCCCTTTCACAAAAAATAATAAATTTAATTTAGACATTATTTTTTTAAATGTGAGCAAGAACATTCTTTTTTTTAGTTTAGTTGTGATTTTTTTTATATTTTAATTAGACTAACAAGAACTAAAGAAAAAATATTTCTAATTTAGTTGCGTACCTCAAATCCTTTCCATAATATTTTTTTTTTCAAATACTATAATTAAATAGAAAAATATAAATCTTTTCAGTTATGCTATTATGCCATATCCATCCTTTCCTTAATTTCCGTTTTGTTTGTCAAATACATTTGCCAAATATTCGCATCATTTCTTGCGAATACGAATGCGAATGTGAATGTCAAAAATATGCAAATATTCGCGAATGTGATTGCGAATATTCGTTAAATCATTAGTATATACGAGTATGTCCGATCCTTATTTATTGTGGTATGATTTCATTGCACATTGTTAATGTTGTTATGGTACGTTTGTGTAACCCTTAAAAGACTATTTTCGTATATTCTTGTTTATTCCTCGACACCGCCCCCTTACTCGCCTCCAATCACATCTCTGAAAGCTAAGGCCTTCAAATTTACAAAAAGCACGAATCATCCTTCATGCATTAAAAGGTCGTTAAAAAAGTTTATATGCCAAATATTAAGTGGACATTCATCTATACAGATAAATAAAATTGAAGTGTATGTTTGTAATGTCAAAATAACAGCTTTTTACTAAACGCATATGAAATTATATGAAATACTTGCAAGAAAAACATAATTTTTAAATTTTGGCTGTCAATCTGTCTATTCCGGCAAATCTTCGGAACGGCTGGACTGATTTTAATGCGACTTTCACTGGCAGATAGCTGATGTTATAAGGAGTATTTTAAGGAGTAACTTAGACTCTTTTTATTTTAGAAACAGCATTAGGATACCGCAAAAAATTAAAAACGTACCTACAGCCGCACTCGAGCGAAGTGAGGGTAAGCCGCTAGTCTTTCATATTTTTGCTCAGTAAACTTTCAAGCGCATAATACGCGCATAGTTGTCTCACAAACTACATGCGCATAATATGCGCTTGTAGTTAGTGAGACAAATTTAATTGTATTTTCCTCCCAATACCATAAATCCACCATGCGGATACAACAAATAAAAACACGAAGCCTCTGTAATAAGGATTTATTCATCCTGATATATGATATATTTGAGCAAAGTCAAGGGTGGGTAATAACCAATAAATTCTGTAGGCAAAAGCCAGGATATATGAATAAAACACATACTTGGGTATCATTTACATAATGGCTTCGCAACAGCTTCTGAATTTACGTGAATTTTCAAAAGCGAGTGTGGAATGTTAATGGGATTTATTGACAAGTTCTTAAACGCGTGGTTTGACCCCGCCCTTTTTAATCGACTTTAAAGATGGTGGTGGCACGTTTGACGCGTAATTTTAATTCAGGTATCCGGAGTTGGAGCCAAATAATTTAGTTTGACGTAGGTATAATATATTGTTTTTAAGAAATTGGACAATATCATCAGATTAAGTATCTTATTATAAGTATATTAGTATAATCAATATACGTGATATAATTCTAAATGAGTCGAATATGAATATTAAACATTTTTTGGAAAATCTTATTGAAATAGTCATTATTATCGATACAGAAGCCGAATGTATAGTCTTTAGATTTTTGTCTATCTCTCTGCCTGTCTGTGATCGCATCACGAGCATATCACTGGACAGATTTTGATAAAATGTGGTAAGATGATAGCTGATTTTCCGGGTCAACATATAGGGTACTTTTTACAGTGGGAAAATATTTTTACCGGTGGTAGGACTTTGTCAAGCTTGAGGAGTCCGGCTGGATGGGTCCCACCCCCTTATCCATTTCTTCCGCCAATGATTACATTGTTGTGTTCCGGTTTGAAGGATAAGGTAGCCAGCGCAATTACAGGCAAGAGGCATATCATCTTAGTCCTCACAGTGACAACGCACCTACGGTTCTGCATTTTTGTTACATAAAACCTAAGTGCATGAACCGTAGGTGTTATGGGCGACACGTACTGCTTTCCATCAGGTGGTCTGTCTGCTCGTTTGTCACTGAACACCATAAAAAAATTTCATCTCTGAGAAATCTATACCTAATGTTAAAAGGTAACTAGGGACGAACCACGAGCTAAGCGAGACTGAGTCGCTGTACGTAATAAAAGTATAGTATGTTCGTCTAAAGGTTTTATTACGAGAAGTTTACGTCATTATATTGTATTACGGTTTAAGCGTAAAACTCAGTGGTAGAGTAAACAACGGTGTCGACTTTTATTCGATCCACTAGCGGCTCACCCCAGCTTCGCTCGGGTTCGTCGCTAGGTACGTTTTAAATAGATATAAATATTTATTTGCCAGCGTTAGTCATGTAATTTTTTTGTGCATTTGTCCGATATTTTAATAGTTATTTTGCTATTCAGGTAAGAGACAAATCCAACAAATCAAAGATCATAAAAATCGATCCAGCCGTTCTTGAGTTATAAACGGTGTAACTAAGCCGACTTTGTTTTATATATATACATAGATATTTCCACAATCTTGACATTTTTGTTATATATGTACATTAAAACGTGTATATACTTTTATCTTTTACTAGCTGTTTATAGTAACACTAGCGACTCACCCTCGCTTCGCTCGGGTTCGTCCCCAGCTTGCTTCCACATACAAACTTTCATCCCCAATTTCACCCCTTTAAAAGATGATTTCCAGGATAAAAAGTATCCTTTAAAGGGTCTTAAACTATCTTTTTACCAAATTTTATCTAAATCGGTTCCGTCGATCCAGAGATTACCCCCTACATCGTCACAAACTCACAAACTTTACCTCTTTATAATATTAGTATAAAAGACTTACTATTAGAACTATAATAAGATATTTTTACCTTTTGTTTCCAAGTATTGTTCTCGTATGGTGAAAAACAAAACATAAAATGTCCATCATCCTTTGTCTTTGATCCCTTATCATATTTCCACAGGTATCCATACAAAGTGTTAGCTGTAATATAAAAGAATATTTTGTAATATGGCATTGAGCTGTCAGTGCATGAATCCAGCTTGAGTGCACTACATCTATTGTTTCCAGTCATGTATCTTAGTACTCTTTGTTTAGTGTTAAAAATATCCACCTTATCGAATTTCATGGTGACATCTTCACATTAGCGCACATTCTATCTCTTGGATCTTATAGTCCAGTAGAGTATATATATATATATATATATATATATATATATATATATATATATACGAATTTCCAATCGTGAGCGTTTAATAAAATGTTCATGACACATGAATAAAATTATTGGCTTGACCTGCCTTGAATCTGAAAACCAATAATTGCTAGAAGTACGTACTAGCCATTAGACCAACAATACATATCTAATAAGTCCAATAAGTGTGTTCAGCCCTTTATAACGTCTTACTGCTCGGCACGAGCCTAAATACTAGGGGGTTCAGGCCATAGTCCACCACGCTGGCCGAGTGCGGGCGGACTGAGCATGTCTTTCGAAAACTTGCTAGGTTCTCTCAGTCATGCAGGTTTCCTCACGATGTTTTCCTTCACCGTAAGACAAGTGGTGATCATGTTGGAAATGTTTCGCACATGAAAATATCAGAGGTGCGAGACCCGAGCTTTGAACCCGCTTCACTCGGTTTTCCAAGCGAGCGCGTTACCACTCGACTACCACTGCCTTCCAATGCCATCCAATAAGTACGAAATACATATTAATACCAACATAGAAGTTTTAGTGTTTCATTCAACCAACCAACTTTATACGTGACCAAAGGTGAAATAAGTGGTTACACGTGATATCCCTATATAGATTAATCATCTTAGATATATCTATATTTTCTTACTAATATTTTTAACAGAAAAAAAAGTTTGTTTGTTCATTTTTGACGTGTTAATGTTCGGACATTAATAAATAATGAGCTCGCAGTGTTTGGATTCGAATTTTATAAAGTCCTGTCCATTTAAAACTTGGTACATTTAAAACTTTTATTTTTTTATTAATTATAACTTTTATTTATTTTATTTTTTATTTTTTTTAATTTATTTTTTTATTAATATAAATAAATAAATAATTTTTTTTAAATAAATTTTAAATAAATATGTCATTAACACACAATACCATCTAGTTCCATGGTAAGCTACGAGGCTTGTGTTATGGATACCAGATAGTTGATACATTATACATATAGAACTTTAAATACATACATATTATAAATATAAACAACCATGACAGTATAAACAACCGTGCTCATCACACAAATGAATACCCCAGCGGGACTCGAACCCGCGACCGCTGGCACAGCAAGTTGGGTCACTACAAACTGAGCCAATCATGTCGTCAATTATACCTATAACTATTAATTTCATCCAAAACTGATAGATTTTGCTGAAATGATCTCGCAAACCTTTCTTAGTACCATCAACTCGAACCTATGGAGGGTCGCAAATTAAAAATTGACTTTCAGTTTTTATTAAGTACTAGCGACTCAATCTCGCTTCGCTCGAGTTCGTTGCTAGGTACGTTTCAACGGTTAGAAGGGAATAGATAGACTATATGCATACTATAATATTATAAATGTGAAAGTGTGTTTGTTTGTTTGTCCTTCTTTCACGTCGAAACGGAGTGACGGATTGGCGTGATTTTTTGTGTGGAGATTGTTCTAAGGCTGGAGAGTGAAGTGAAGCGAAGCCGCGTGTTCTGCTAGTTAGTATATATATAAACATAGGTATGGTAGTTTATATCCCTAACTCGAGAAATAATGGGTTCCCTATACAAAATTTCATCCCCATTTTCGCCCCCAAAAGGATGATTTCCGGGGTAAAAAGTATCCTATGTCCTTCCCAGGGTCTCAAATTATCTTCTTACCAAATTTCATTTAAATCAATCGAGGTCCAGTAGATCCAGAGATTACCCCCTACAACGTCACAAACTCACAAACCTTACCTCTGTATAATATTAGTATAGATTATAGTGTAGATAGTTACGGGTTAGATTTCCTTCAAAACCTCCATGAATATAAAACTGTCAGTCGTCTAGTAAACAAGACCATTTCGACTCGGTAACGTTTGCAATATCCGCTAAGGCGTTATCATTCAACTCCCCATGTTTGATTGAGAAACTTTTCATTTCAAACCAAATAGCTTTTCAACTTTATATTAATTTGCATCAAAATAAATCAAAATATTTTTATGTGTTTACTTATATCTTTGCGAGATTTAGGAAGAAATATTTTTCTAATTATAAGGCAAGATAACCTCAATAGAGTTTTAGTAAGTATTATTTTACAACTAGCATTGCCCGCAGCTCCGCCCGCGTTTAGATGACCAAAAACCAAATTCTTAGGTTTTACATATTAATATACTCTTACATTGCAGTTTCTGTATTTTTTCTCAGAAATGAGACATTTTCTCGCGGTAAAAAGTATCCTCTATGTTGATCCGGATAACCAGCTATCACCATACCAAATTTCATCAAAATTCCTCCAGTCGTTTTTCTGTGATGCGGTAACAGACAGACAGACAAAAATTTTAAAAACTATAGATTCGGCCTCTGTATCGATAATAATGACTATATCAATAAGATTTTCCCAAAAATATTAAATTTACAGATTCGGCTTAGTTAGATTTTTTATTATATGTATAGATCATATATATATATATATATATATATATATATATATATATTATATATATATATATATATATATATATATATATATATATAAAAAAAATTACACTTAGTTATTACTGTACAAGTCATGTTCGCGTGGAGTAGTGACAAGAATACTGCCTTCTCCCGCTGAATGGCAATGTCGATTATTTGGGCGGAAAATGAGCCAACTCTCCTGTACCCAGTAGAGGCAATAAGACTTAAAATTTTATGAGAATCGGTTAGTGTAGATGTCGCATAACATACATACAAAAATATCCAACACAATGGAGTACCTACCTTTTGAAGTCGGTAAAAATATAAAACTTCAATAACCTTACTTACTACTGCGAAAAATAAATGCGAAAGTTTGGATGGATGGATGTTTGTTACTCAATCACGATAGATCAGCTGAATGCATTTCGATGAGATTTGGCACAATGATAGATTATAGTCTGGAATAGCACGTAGGATACTTTTTATCCCGAATAAATATATTGTTCCCGTGGGATAGCTTTGTTTTTTTTTCACTAGTTCTTTTTTAATATAAAACTCAAAGTTTTGGAAGAAATAATTATGTATGTACATTTTTTGACGAACTGCTCACGTAATGTACTTTAAGCTTGCGCTTTGTTCCGTTCTTCGAGATCAATTATCAAAGATGATTTTCTTAGTTACCTTATTTCTGAACATATCTTGAAAATGATTCTTAAAATACCCAAAAATCGTTTTCTTAAAATGTGTTTAGATATGCGATCGTTATTTTAAAAAACAAACCGATGCACGCATTTGTAATAAAATTATGGATATAATTTATATAAACAACTATATTATCAAAATATTTTAAAAATATTTTTGTTTCATTACAAAACTTTTTATCCTTTATAGGAAGCAGTGGCGTAAGTAGACTTTTTTGGCCACAACGCAAAAACAAGAGGAAGTTTGCCAACAGACAAAGACAGGCCCTTTGCCCACAAATTTTAAAGAGTCAATTTTCGAACATTACACTTTTTTCAAACTGCTCTCACGGAAGATCGGTTAAAGTAAAATGTGATAAAAAAGCTGAACTTATGTATGCTCACATTCCTCGTGGTCCTCGTAAAAAAATAATATTATACGGGAATTAAGGGCATTTTTTCTTGCGGTTTTTTAAACTTCTATGAGGGCCATCTTGGAATAAACGAACCATTTGTGGTCCGCTGGGCCCCCTTGAATCGGGAGCTCCATGCTACCGCATTGATTGCATTGAAATGAAATGAAATAAACTTTATTCAATTAGACTTATTACAAGTGTTTATGAATCGTCAATTTAATGAAAGTGTGAGTGTAGTCAGTCCGTGAGGAAGCTACCACCGGAAGGTCTTGTATTGGCATATAGCTACACCACTAATAGGGAGTCTTATTCACTTTAGAGTGAGGTTAAATAGCCCCCACCAGCTAGCAACCAGCGAACGATCAAGATGCTATTAACGATACCTCATTTATCAAATTATGATAGGTAGCTTAAAAGGTATGTGGGGACAGATGAACACACATACATATGTATATAACTAGCTAAAATCACAACCCTTCGTAGTCGGTTAAAATAAAATAGTGCTATCGTTTAACCACTCAAAAGTATAAATATTTTCCCATTAAATAAATTTATCTATGCACATATCTCTAACGTCATAGATTATTGCCACTTATACAGTTATAATGGACTAGCGGCTCACCCTCGTTTCGCTCGGGTTCGTCCCTAAGGAAAAACAAAAACAAATTATACCACGGGAACCGTATATTTTTCCGGGATAAAACAGCTTATATGCTATTCCAGACTATGATCTATCTCTTTGCCAAATTTTATCCAGATCCGTTCAGTCGTTCTAGCGTGATTGAGTAACAAACAGCATTCATCCATCCAAACTTTCACATTTATATAGCAGTAAGAATTGTGATCATAATGAACTAAGTTAAGCCCGCCCGTCCAAGGTGTTTTTAAAAAAACATTCTCACTAAGTATAATTTACTGAAAATATACGGCACTGGGTTGATACACAGGCAACTTACTTTTTACTATTACTTGGACTTTGTGGCAACCAAACAAATCTGCCCAAAACAGATCGGATGTTTGTTACACCTTCAGGCCAAAATAAAGGACGGATTTATATGTTTAGTACAGAGATAGGCCACTCGTATCGGTGTATTAAATTTAAAGTTACTCCAGTAACTAATACATAGACTACTGTAAGTCATAAAATTTGCTAAACAGTGTCGCTGTATGTGTACATGTATGTGTAAATGTACATAATCTATTTTATACTAATATTATAAATATGAAAGTTTCTTGAGGATGTATGGATGATTGCTTAGATGTATGGATGTTTGTCACTCTTTCATGCAAAAATTACTGAATGGATTTTAATGAAACTTTACAATAATATAGCTCATAAATTAGAATAAGACATAGACTACTTTTATTCCGGAAAAATATACGGTTCCCGTGGGATAGATTTATTTTTGTGTTTCTAGAACCCGACCGAAGCGAGGGTGAGCCACTATTAATTTATATATTTACTAGCGACTCATACTCGCTTCGCTCGGGTTCGTCCCTAGGTTGATTCTCCATACAAACTTACATCCTTATTTTCACCCCTTTAAGCGATGATATCCGGTATAAAAAGTATCCTATGTCCTTTCCAGGGTCTCAAATTATCTTCTTAACAAATTTCATCTAAATCGGTTCAGTAGATCCAGAGATTACCTCCTACAACGTCACAAACTCACAAACTTTACCTCTTTATAATATTAAGTATAGATAAGAACGCTCTCAAGCAAAACCAGTTTGGGTCGCTAGTAAAAGAATATTTTCAACGGTTATTTTATGTCGATAATCTCGATAAAATAACACACCACACCCCAAACATATACTTTTATTCTTTATCGATACTTTACATGTCAACCTTCATCAAAACTTTAATAATGCCGTAAAAATATCGGTGTGGATTAGTATGAAAACATCATTTTCCAGTCAACCGTATATTATAAATAGGTTTCCATTCTGTTGAACGTTAGCTTATCTCTCTGACGTCATAAAGCACACTGCCTATCGGTGACGTCATCGTCTCTTGGATAGGGGAATCTGTTCCCTAAGGACGGCTGAATTTATTAAATAGAGTAGTTCAAAATAATATTCGATTAGAATTACGCGAATATTTCATATCTATACATATAATAAAATCGTAACTAAGCCGAATCTGTACATTGAATATTTTTTGGAAAATTTTATTGAAATAGACTTTATTATCGATACAGAGGCCGAATCTATAGTTTTTAGAATTTTTGTCTGTCTGTCTGTCTGTTACCGCATCACGGAAAAATCACTGGAGGGATTTTGATGAAATTTGGTATGGTGATAGCTGGTTATCCGGGTCAACATATAGGATATTTTTACCGCGGGAAAATATCTCATTTCTGAGGAAAAATACAAAAACAGCAATGTAAGAGTGTACTAATATGTAAAACCTAAGAATTCGTATAGTAGTAATTAATGAAACTTTTATCGTTGATTTTAATTAATAATAATAAATAAAACGTAGCATAAACCAACTCTACTCCAGTTTCTGTTAAAAGATAGTAACCTAGATCCAGTTAACGTCTCATTGTAGACTCTATTGCAATGTAATAAAGTCAAATTTCCAATGCAGTATAGTGCTAGGCATAATTATTATAAATACTCTTTAATTTTTAACCTAAAGGCTACCACATAAGGTTGATTTCGATGTAACATAAGAAAATGTTAAATCATTACCAACTATGACGTCATACTTGAGGCGCTATGACGTCATGATCCATTGGAATTTGTGACGGTGCCGCGTATAAACAAATGTATATACGAGATTGACCGTAGTAAAAATGCTCAAGAGACAAATCTATCTACATGTGTATATTAATGGTAGACAATGTAGCTCAGTAGTATTGCACTCGCTTAGAAAACTAAATGAAGCAGGTTCAAATCCCGGGCCTGAGATTTACGTATTATATTATGTGCGAATCATTTTCAACATAATTTCCATTTGCTATACGGTAGAGGAAAACGTCACGAATGTCAAAAAAGACCTAATTAGTTTTCGAAAGACAAAATATAAAGTGTGCAAGCCTGCACTTGGCCAGCATTTTGGGTTGTGCTTTGATCCCCCTCGCGTTGAAGAAAGTGCCTAGCAATGGGAAGTTAAAAGGTCAGTTACAAATATTACTATTTAAAAAAATGTATAAAAAAATTTGTATGTGTCCCGATTGCACTGATCTACGAAGGTCGAGGATGTTGTTGACTACGTCCAGAAGAGATCCAACTCCAACATGAAGGTTGAACGGCTGGTACCTCACCACAAAACGAGTTTCAATTTGTTATTTTGGTGAGAGTACCGACGCATCATCTGCCAACCTTCATGAAGGAGGACTTGTGGCCGCAGGGCGTTGTGTTTCGGAAGTTCCGAGGTCGTTCGCCCGCTGACATAGCTCAGACGTCTACACTACGTGTTAAGTAGTTTATATATATATATATATATATATATATATATATATATATATATATATATATATATATTAGTTTTTAAGGTATATATGTAATGAGTCTCTATTTACATATTTTAAATCTTTTTGTAAGAATTGCCTGAAATAAATTATTACGTTAAAAAAAAAAACCTTTTCATCCCTCAAAATATTTTTTCTTGCAGAAACTTTCGAACTAAACTATATTTATTAAGAATAGTGGCTTTTTGCATGTTTATATGTTTATGAAGGTGATATATCTATAACACGGAGAGCAGCAAGTATTTTGGTATGACGGCTGTACTGAAAAATTAATAATATTACTTTCTAACAGCGCCTCTACATCGATAAAAACTAAAATATTTATTAAATTGAACCAGGATATACTATTCCATTTCCATACGAAAATCTCTTGATCCGCTCAGCGTGAAAACGTGCTCAACTACAAAAATACTTGCTCTCTTTAGCATTACGAATGTTTTTATAATTGTGTCTGGATTTAAATTTTACATTAAAATTGGAAAAAAAAAGTACCTAAAAGGCTGACATTTTACAGTCTAATTTGGTAACATGGTAACGAAGGATTACGAAATCTATATAAATAAAAATTTATGCAAAACATCAATTCTACGGAAGCTCTTCGGCGATTGCTTTTAAATTTCCACAAATATAAGTGAGTATAGACTACATAGTAAAACTTTGTTTTCCATTTCACTAGAACTAAAACCATATAAATATCTCGTGTTACCATCGTAAATTATTTTACACCCTCCTACCCCCACCCCCAATTTTATAATCGCGATTTTAGTACTTTTGTATGAACAATAATCTTATATAAATACATCGCTGTATAAAATAAAGTTTTTTTTTGTAAAGTGAAAGCGGGCGTTAGCTCTGCTAGTATCTAAACACGGTCATTTTTAATTTACTGAAAACCTTTTGGGAATATACTGTTTACATCATAACAACGACATCTGTAAGAAAAACAATTAATATTTCTTAAATTTTACAAAAATAAAAGTATTTTTATTGTTTTCCTGTGTCCTTCTAAACGGTAATAGTCCAGCAATTAGCAAAAAAAAGCGCGTGACCGGTAGAGGGGGAGGAGTGGAGGGGGAGGGGTGTAGGAAGTGGCCCTTACACATTTAATCTTGGCCAGATGCTAGGTCTTTACCGTTTAGAAGGTGCAAAAAAAATATTTTTATTTTTGTATGAAAATAAAAATTTAAGAAATATAATTTTTTCTTGTTGCAGATGTTGTTGTTATGATGTAAATATTATAATCCCAAAAGTTTTTCAGTAAATTAAAAATGATCCTGTATATAAATAGGCAAAGACAAAACAGCCCAATACCTTTTTCTCCTCCGTTTGTCAACAGATTTTTTGTTTAGTAGCTACTGACAAGCAAAAATATAGTCGAATCAATCAAATCATAATAATTATTCAAATAGACTTTTGAATCGTCACTTTTTACATTGTTAAAATTTATATCAAACTAGCAAAGCCCGCGGCTTCGCTCGCGTTAAAAATATAAAAAAATCTCTCACTGGTTTCATACAAACTGTCATCCCCTATTATTACGGGATTATTATATATATTTAATATATGAATTGTGAAAATGCTAAAACACGAATTTATCTAATTGTATTGAAGAGCATTTGTACCAAGTTTCAAGTACATAATTCAGATCATAAATATTTTTTTGGATTGTAATATAATGTGCTTTCCCGTGTGATAGAAATAATTTTCCGCGGTAAAAAGTAGCCTATGTCACTCTCCACTCCCCCAACTATCTCTACACAAAAAATCACGCCAATCTGTCACTCTGTTTTGACGTGAAAGAAGGACAAACATACGAATAAACAAACACACTTTCACATTTATAATATTAAATATGGATGTCGATGTCAGTATGTAAGCCCCTAAGGAAGCTACCACCGGCTCGGAAGGCAGTTCTGCTGAGATGAGCCGACGAGAAACTCAACAATTATTGCACTTTTACAATAATATTTGTTAACAATATTGCAATAAAATAAATTATCTACTTGACTTTGTAGTGATCCTACTTGCTGTGCCAGTGGTCGCGGGTTCGAGTCCCGCTGGGGGCATTCATTTGTGTAGCACGAATGTTTGTACTCCAGTCATGAGTGTTTATATTTATAATATGTATGTATTTAAAGTTATTTATGTGTACTGTATCAATTACCTGGTATCCATAACACAAGCCTCGTAACTTACCATGGAACTAGATGATGCTGTGTGTTAATGTCTCAACATATTATTTATCCTCCGTAAAGCCCAACTACACATTTGTCCCACACATTGACATTTACAAAGTATTACATGACGGTATAATAAGCTTTGTTCCATAATATATTTTTAATTTTAGACTTAAACGTTTAAACGGCAAGCTAAATATCGACTGTTATTATATTATACATACGTACCTTGCTCCATAAACTATCCACAAACGATCTATTCACGTTTTGAAGGCGAAAGCTAGGCGTTATCAGTTTATCCTTATTTCTAGTATTCCGAGTCTGTCACTTACCAATGTGTCTTAAATAGCTATGGATTTTTTGTCGAACAAACATAATAATACAATATATAGCCGTTGCAGTAATATTACATTATTTCCATCTATTTTTTTTAAATAATTATATGCTTTTTTAATGTCACTCCTTTTATTATTTATTAATCTGTCAAAAAAGTAATTTATAAAAAAGGCTATTAAAAAAGGTCTTAATCAAAAATGTTAAAGTATTAAAAGGATGTGTGTGTGTGTTTATATATGTGAGTGAATAAATATATATATATATATACTAGCAGAACCCGCGGCTTCGCTCGCGCTGAAACTACGGAAAAATCAGTTAAAATTGTAGGTTTTTTTACAAACTTTCATCCGCTATTTTACCCTCTTATGGGATGATTTTCAAATAATGCTAAAACACGTATTTAATTAATTGTATTGAAGAGCATTTATACCAAGTTTCAAGAAATTCTGATCATAAATATTTTTTTGGATTGTATTATAACGTGTTCTCCCAAGGGAAAGAGATAATCTCCTGCGGTAAAAAGTAGCCTATGTCACTCTCCAGCCCTCCAACTATCTCCACACAAAAAAATCACGCCAATCTACCAAGCCGTTTCGACGTGAAAGAAAGACAAACAAACAAACAAACAAACAAACAAACAAACAAACAAACAAACAAACAAACAAAAACACTTTCACATTAATTATAAGATTAGTATGGATATATTGCGATGCAACCGTAAGTACAGCAATTTTTTTTAAATGTTCTCGTAGACTATCCCGAGCTCCGATGTTATAAACAGCCCCAATTTCGATCACTGAGTGTACTAGCAAAAATAAATGTACACAAAGTCGCGTTATCAAACTAATACATTACAACTTTTTATAACTATAAATACATACAAAACTATAAGATATCATTTGAAACCATGAAATGTACGCAATAAATCCTCAGTTTCATGGTCTAGGGGCACTCTAAAATGGCTTTATTTTCATTAAACGACTAAGAGATCTACACTAGTATTTTCCGACCCCTCTAACCGTTGAAGTTTATGTGGGTGCTGTTTTCGACCAATCTCATGTGGTTAGGGTGGCCATAGTTAGAGTTTTCTCCTTCCTGGTTCTATTTTTCTGCATTCAGTTTTCCCATTAGTCCTTTTAATATTATAAATGCGAAAGGTTGAATGGATGTTTGTTACTTAATCGCGCCAGACCGGCTGTATGGACCTGGATGTAATTTGGTACAGACATAGATTATAGTCTGGAATAGCATATTTGATCCCGGAAAAATGTACGGTTCCCGTGGAATAGATTTGATTTGTTTTTCACAGAGTTTTTTCTATTTCATACTAACCGTTAAAACCTACTACTTAGGGACGAACCCGAGCGAAGAAAGGGCGAGTCGGTAGTGACCTATATTTTAAAAGTGCCTGCGTGGTTTTATATTTAAACTTTAATAAGCACTTACATTTAAACTTAGTTCTATCACGACTACTTTGACTGTTTGACTAAGTAATATAAACTTGACTAAGTAATATAAAAGTATATAGTAGTAAAATAAAACTCATTCGGTTTAGAAAAATGAATATTTTATTTTTCATAATAATTAATATGAACTTATTTCCCCAGATTCCCCATACAAACTTTCATCCCCATTTTCAACCCCTTAAGGGGTGATTTCCGGGATAAAAAGTATGACATGTCCTTCCCAGGTTCTCATACTATCTTCTTATCAAATTTTATCGAAATCGGTTCATTAGATCCAGAGATTACCCCCTACAACGTAACAAACTTACAAACTTTACCTCTTTATTAAATGTATTAGTATAGATAGTTACATGAATGAAAACTTTATTACGCATAAAAATACAAATAATAGATAATAGTATGTAGAAAGAGTCGGACAGAATACTTGAGAGTATTGTTAGAAGCAATCTCTTCTAGGCCACCTCAAGGATTTCTAGAGCGTAGTATTTGGCCCTTTTTTAGCGTCCCACTGTTGGGCCTTCAATACGAGTGGAATCAGGCGATAGTCCACCACGCTGGCCAAGTGCGGGCGGACTGAGCATGTCTTTCGAAAACTTGTTAGGTTCTCTCAGACATGCAGTATTCCTCACGATGTTTCTTTCACCGTACGGCAAGTAGTAATCATGTTAAAAATGATTTGCACATGAAAATATCAGTGGTGTGTAACTCGGGATTTGTACCCACTTCACTCGGTTCCCCAAGCCAGCGTGTTACTACTGAGCTACCACAGCCTTTTATTTGTATTTAGAACGTATTTACATGAAAAATATAAATTTATATATTTTTATGGCTACCCTAAAAGGAAAATTGGCGTATATTCGGCAACGAGTGCCGTCACAGCGGCGCGCACCCGGGTTAGGTCGTTACGAACTGCTTTATACGTCATAGCCTCGCATGTACAATGTACGTATGCCTGTGGGCTTACACGTAAATTTCGCTTAAATGTCCAACTGGACTCCTATTATAAACTAGCGACTTTTTCTCGCCTCGCTCGAATTCGTCTCTAGGTTATAAGAAGCGCGCGTCACGCTCAAAAATATTTTTTTTGATATAATGATATAAGATGATGCTCAAAATTATATTAAATATAATTTTTTTGGGCGAAAACCCTAATAATTATTATTTTACAATAAAAGTAGCCTAAATTACTCCTTATAACATCAGCTATCTGCCAGTGAAAGTCCCATCAAAATCTGTCCAATCGTTTCGGAGATTAGCCAAAAAGATAGACAAACATAATTTCATATGCATTTAGTAAAAAGCTATTATTTTGACATTACGAACAGACACTTCGATTTTATTTATCTGTATAGATGAATGTTTGTATGTCTTTGTGTTCTTTGAATGTTTTTTACTCCTTCACCCTGAGAGGCTGGATAGATTTGAATGAACACATTGGCTAATGTTAGGTATCTAGGGACGGCATTTTACCGTTTTCCTTTTACATGTAAATAATCTTATCGTATTCGTATCTATTAAAATCTATAATGCGAAATATGACGAGAGTTTGTCTCAGTTTGTAGTGACCCTACTTGCTGTACCAGCGGTCGCGGGTTCGAGTCCCGCTGGGGGCATTCATTTGTGTGATAAGCACGAACGATTGTACTCCAGAAATGGGTGTTTATACATATTTATTATATTTAAATTTGTATATGTGTAGTGTATCAACTCTCTGGTATCCATAACACAAGCCTCGTAGCTTACAATGGAACAAGATGGTACTGTGTGTTAATATCTCTACATATTTATTTATTTTTTTATTTATATAAAAGTACAGGTATAAGGCATCCGTATTATATTACATTATACTTGCATTATTTACTAGTAAAAGAGTACCTTATTATAATAAACAATGGCCGAAAGCCATTCAAATTAATTAAAATATACGAGTTTTCACCTTTTGGCCAATTTTTTATTAAAAATAACAGTATATATTATGTAATTGCAAGCCAAAAATAATTTTAATTAAAATTCCCATTTAATTCAAAAAAGTGCAAAATAGTCATTACAAATTTTTCTCGCTAACTCCGAACAGATTTTCGGAGTTCCGAAGTTTCATAGAACGTGACAAAGTTGTTCAGTGAGCGTATGCAAATTTTATCGATTCATTATAAAAATTTTGAAATTACTGGACAATAGCAAAACGAGAATTTCTTCTTTCTTTCAATAAAAAATAAATAAAACCGGGCAAATGCAAGTCTGACCCGCTATGGCTTACAATTATTTACCACCAGCTAAGTACATTCTTTTTATCAACTGCAAAAATAAATTTGCATTTCATAATATTTCTATAAGAAACAATTTTTTTTACCAGCTATACGCTGTAGGTTTAGAAAATATTCCATATCTCAAAAACTACTTACGTTGAGTAATTTTTTATAACCATTTTCGCTGAAATATTTTAGAAGTTCTATTATCTTAATTTTTTAGAGTTTTCTATCCAATATGGTGGACGACTTTAGAAGTACTAAAAATACAAATTAAAATTTACTTAGAAATAATATCTGCTATTGCTGAAATGGTAGATACGTGTCTCATGTGAACCGTTTGAAAAAAATACCGGACAAGTGCGAGTCGGACTCGCCCACCGAGGGTTGTATTCGCCAGACCTTGCTCCAATGGACTACCATTATTTCGTGATTTGGACAATTTTCTACGTGATAAAGTTTTCTTCTCAGGAGGCAGTACAAAATGCTTTCACACAGTTTATCGAATCTAGATCACCAGAGTTCTATCGCAAAAGCATAAATGACCTTCCTATTAGATGGCAGCAATGTATAAGATAATAATGGTAATTATTTTGATTAAATAAATATGTTAAATTAAAAAAAAACTAATTTCAATTTTTCAGTACCAATCAGCAAATTCATATTTTAACCCCTATTATTTAATGTACATCTTTGGCTTCGTCAGAACGTCATTAAAATTGTGTATACATGACTCCTGATGAATTGAAAATACTCTGTCAAAGTGAATACTTTGTGTGAAAAGCCGTTGCTTTTTACACAAAGCATTCATTTTCACAAAAGAAAACGAAGTAATGAACTGCAAGCACCTCGTAATTGGCAGCTTAGTATTTTTTAGTGTACATCTTTGACTTCGTCAGAACTTCATTAAAATTGTGTATACATGACTCCTGATGAATTGAAAATGCTCTGTCGAAATGAATGCTTTGTGTAAAAAGCCTTTGCTTTTTACACAAAGCACTCATTTTATCAAAAGAAAACGAAGTAATGAACTGCAAGCACCTCGTAATTGGCAGCTCGACACGTTTGAATCCTCTCAATATGTGACATATGTCTTCCTCGTATTGGCTCGTTGCCTAAAACGCTTAACTTAATTATTAATGATTTGATTTGTCAAAAATAATATGAAATCTTCGTATACAATTAAACTCGACAGTCGTCAGCAAATGTCTTTTTTTGACAGAATTTTACGCTAATCAATTTATGATGTGATAAAATAAGTATCTCTACGCAAAAATCATACCAATACGGTTTAGGTCTTCGACCGACTTCAAAGGTACTCATATAAGGTGTATGATTTATTTTCTTGTACCACACAATATATCGTCAATTGTCAATTAATTTTTATGGCTATTTTTCAATATCCCATATTTATACCATCACCACTCACTACTCATTCAACTCAACTCATTTTTTATAAATTTCAAGAAAAAAATACCCTTAATTGAAAAGATACTAGTAAGATTACGTTTAAAGTAATTTTGATGACAATGTTTGGCTCAGTTTGTAGTGACCCTACTTGCTGTGCCCCCATTTGTGTGATGAGCATGAATGTTTGTACTCCAGTCATGGGTGTTTATATTCATAATATGTATATATTTAAAGTTATATATATGTAGTATATAACTATCTGGTATCCATAACACAAGCTGAGCTTACCATGGAACTAGATGGTGATGTGTTAATGTCCCAATTTGTTGTTCCTTTATATTTAAAAAGTCAGTACGGTTCACATGTAGCTTAGGATTTCTATTTATGGCCACTTCAATTTTACCTGCATATATTGTACTGTGTATACTTTATGGCTGTTCAGGGTGGGATCATTTATTCGCTGTACCAAACGATCCTATTTCCAATTTATATGCAAGTGGAGTAATAAATAAACTTCTAGTATAGAAGTAATCTGAACTCCAATTAAATACGATGACGCAAACCCATAATTCACTCCTACGAAACAGAAAACTTGTTAGGTTAGGAACATTATTTATTTTTCTTCACTTTTCATCACAATAATAAATACCATAAAAATTAAGAAGTTCTGTATTATGGGATATTTATGGTAACTCTCAAAATATTTTTGGTAATTTGAAGTGAGGTGAGAAGTGAGATAAAAAGTAAAACAACCCTAATCTTAAATTATGGAACGTTTGCTGAATAACAAAACTCATACAATCTGGTTATTCTGCCTATGTTGAGGACTATTCCATTCCATTTTAGGTAATGACAGACAGGCAGACGGATGGAATAGACTTAATAGTATGGTTATCCGTTTAGAATAGTCAGATACCAATACCAACAGGACAGACCAACTGCCTTGTAGCGGTTGGTACATTTGCACCTCATTCAATATATCTCTATTGTCATCATCAAATTTTTGAACAAACCATCTCAGCAAGTTTTTCTTCAATCTGTATGTCACGATTTCATTTGAATATGCCATTCATCATAACTTAATCGCGTAAATATTGTGGAAGATTTGTACTAGATATGGAACACCGATAAATAAATAAGCACTATTAAGCAGTTTTATTAGTTTATACAAGTATACTACATCCCAATGAATCTCGAGAATATACACAAAGGATACAATACAATATTAACAACACCATTGTATTATGGGAAATTTTGTAAAAAATTCGTCACAGTTTGTGCAAAACAATTGAAATAAAGTTTACTACGAATTCAAATTGGTACGTGGCATGTTTCATTTTATTGAAACAGATCGAATAAAAACTGGACCAAATAAAGAATATTCGTAAAATTGATATAGCTCTCTCTCTATATCTATTTGAATGGTACATTTTTTTGCTGTTAATAAATTGAAATATCTAAAAATTGATCAATGGCGACTTCGTGCATCATAGATTCCGTTTATTTGGATTATCTGTACATTAATACATATAATACTTTTATGGCGGCTTCAAAAAGGAGAAGTTGCTCAATTGGGATTTTTTTCATAGTCATGAGGACTGCCGACAGAAGTGAAAACTTAAAACCATAAACAAATAGTTGTTATTTTTGGTTATTCAAATTAATTGTTTGATCTTGAATTAAACTTTGTAAATTAAAACTATTTACATTTATCTGGTTTCGACATCTATCAGAAATCTGAGTGTTAGCGTTAACACGTCACGTGACCATGTCGATGACGACTTACATGAATTTACTCCCCATACAAACCTGCTTATAGAAGTTTTCACTTCAAAAATTGGTGATGGTAGAATTATTGTATGTATTTTTTATTTGTATGTGTTATAAACTTCTTTTTGACGAAAAGGTCCACAAAGGATCGATCGAATAGATTCGACAGAATTTGACAATTTATCTTTATATCCTGTACTAGAACATCGGTTTGTTTTTACTGGTACTTACCTTTAAACTGAGCAGAGACACCGGTAAAACTAGTCAAATCATATAAATAAAACAAACAATAGACCTCCAATCAATCAAGACGGCAGCCTTGTATATGCAAAAGACCTTTTGATTAAAGACGAAGCAATATTATGGGCGGAATTGCAAATAGACTCCAAACTTCATGGCTTAATAACGTAGATGTAGATGAAACTACTGTATAATCATTTGAGAACTTACACAATCACATAGTGAGTATATTATGCAGTTTTTACTGTAACTTAATAGATGAAAATTTAAGTTGTTTGTTGGGAAGCGCATTACTGAGAACGATTGGATCGATTTGTTATTTCTTTTATAATAATCTGAATATGGTTTTTACGAAACAAATATGTTCGGAAAATTCGGAAAAAAACTACGAGGCTTATGGTGGTGATGATCATAACTCAACTTTAAGCCCCCTGCAGCTTATCATTTTAAGAAAATATAGGCAAATACAAATAGACATGAAAACGCAAAAAGAGTTTACTACCTTACCATTGCTTCTACTAGCACGTTAAAATAAACAATATCTTCATCTACGTAGACAATGTACCTATTCATGAATCGAATTCTTAGAAAATGAAACAAAAGTTAAAACCGAACCTTCGCTAATTGAAAAACAAATAGCTCGAACAAATTAATTATTTATATGGGAACCGAATCCGCTACCCTTTTCATTGCGCAGTCGCGCTATGAAATAATAATCCTCCAGGTCATGCAAATATCACTGGGTCAGGGTCTGCTTGGAATTTGACTCTTATATCCATAGGAATAAGGTATATAATATTTTATATGTAAACATGATGTAATGTAAAGTATACCTTATGAAGTATAAAATATAGTTCAAATTTAAATAAAATTCAAATTGCAGTTTAAGGTGGTCTGTAATGTTATTAGAACGCAATTTATTATATTGATTTTTTGGAATATTTAAAATTTAATACACATTCCTCAGTCAAGGACTATTGAAAATCGATTTTCTACCGAGCGTAACTTTGATATCGATATTATGTATTTTATCTGCGACATTTATTTTTTATTGAAGCGATTAATAATAATAATAATAGCATTTATACAACTCTTTAAAGTAGAACAATGTGCGTTTGATATTTTAAGAGAGTCGCTTTGAGGAAAAGAACAGATACAAAATTAGGATCTTCTTAGAAGAACTGTCTTCTGTCTCATGTTTGGTGGTAGCTTGTTTCCTCATGGACTTAAAATACTGACACGTAAATTAAATGTAAAAATTGATTCAGAAGTGCCTATGTATGAGTCTATCTGAATCCTACTAATATTATAAACGCGAAAGTACGTGAGTATATATGTTTGTTATTCTATAAAACAATAACTACTGAACGGATTTTGATGATACTTTACAGTAATATAGCTTTTTCATCAGACGAACAAGTTATATCTTCTGTATAAATAAAAATTAATGTTCGTATGTTTGTTCTCTACGCTTTCCTAAAGCATTGATTCGATGTGATGAAACTCTGGTGGGTGGTCTGTATGTATATTGAATACGCCCGCAAAAGTTCCTGGCCAAAAAAAACATTTGTTCATTGGAAGTTTGTCTTTTTGTCTCTTGTGTATAATAAAATTGTAACTAAGCCGAATCTGTACATTAAATATTTTTTGGAAAATCTTATTGTAGTAGACATTATTATCGATATCGAGGCCGAATCTATAGTTTTTAGAATTTTTGTGTCTATCTCTCTGTCTGTCTCTCTGTTACCGCCTCACGGAAAAACCACTGCAGGGATTTTGATGAAATTTGGTATGATGGTAGCTGGTTATCCGGGTCAACATATAGGATACGTTTTACCGCGGGAAAATATCTCATTTAAGAGAAAAAATATAAAAACTGCATTGTAAGAGTATAGTAATCTGTAAAACCTAAGAATTTCGTTTTTGATCATCTGAACGCGGGCGGAGGCGCGGGCAATGCTAGTATTTGATATTTTCTTATAAAACAAAAAAAATAAATTAAAAATTACAAGTCATCCCCGACTAGTCAAGCCCCTTTTTTTGATATCCATATTGAGGGAGTTGTGTAAAAATATGTAATCTGCCATTTTGTGGCGGCGGCCATCTTGAACCGATTTTCATCAAACATAGCTAAGAACACTCCCAACTAATTCACCTTTCAAACAAAAAAAAAACAAAATAAAAATAAAAATGCTTCATCCGTTCGGGAGCTACGATGCCACAGACAGACACACACATACAGACACGTCAAACTTATAACATCCCATCGTTTTTGCGTCGGGGGTTAAAAATACCCTCAACAAAATAACCTATTAAATTGGCCGATTTCAATGAGCCTTAACATGATATCTCTGCAGTATTTTAGAAAAGAGTAAAATATTTTGCAGAACAGGTGACGCTGCAGCATCAGTCTAAGGTTACCATATTGTTGCAATGTCAATGAAATAACAGGATACCAAGTTCGAATCGATTAGATCTGTGAAAGTTGCTCATATCCTTTTACTGTCTAGAAAAGAGCTGATAGTATGAACGAATTCTCTTGATTTATAGCTAAGAACACTCTCGATCAAATCACCTTTCAAACAAAATAAACTAAATTAAAATTGGTTTAGCAGTTTTGACGGTACAAAGCCATAGACAGACACACATGTTAGTATAACACCCGTCTTTTGCGTCGAGGGGTTAAAACATAAATAAAAGTAATTATATAAGTATATAGAAATGTTTCGTACAAAACACGTTTTCTTCTTTTCTCCGAGATTCCTATAAATAGAACACAATAGGGTAATAAAAATTTATATCCCTGAGATGTCTATGGCTTGTGACGTCTTTGTTGAAGCCCTCACTAATAGGTATTCACTATACATACATATATACGAAAGCTTATATGTTTGTGTATGTTTGTTCACCCTGAAATGTCTGGACGATTTAGAATAATTTAAAGGTAATTTGCTAAGTCTATACACATAATAAAATTATAACTAAGTCCAATCTGTACATTAAATATTTTTTGGAAAATATTATAGAAACAGACATTACTATCGATACAGAGGCCGAATCTATAGTTTTTAGAGTTTTTGTGTGTCTGTCTGTATATGACCGCATCACGGAAAAACCGCCCGACAGAATTTGATGAAATTTAAAATGATGATAGCTGGTTATCTGTGTCAACATATAGGATACTTTTTACTGCGGGAAAATATCTCATCTCTGAAAAATCTTTAATATAAAATTATGAGTGTCTATTTGTGATATATACGCATGTGTACTTTAATAATATTATATTAATAATTATTTATTACCGCGTCTTACCCTCGCTTCGCTCTGTATAGATAAAAATAGTTATTATAAGCGTACCTTAGGAGATAGACACATGCTATTGCGGAGTTTTATTATATATATATATATATATATATATATATATATATATATATATATATATATATGTGATTATTTCTTTAAAATCAATGTGTAATTTGTAATAAATAAATACATACACATACAACTATGTGCACAACCTAAGTCTTTCACGTGACCATGATTTTGTACATCGTTAGGAACGCCGGAAACCAAATATCAAAATAAATCAAATAATCCGTAAAGATAGATTTCTAAAGAAAGATTTCTATTTAAAATCTATTTATGTCAATTATCGTGTAACTCTAAGAAAGTACAATGTTTAAATATAATAATAAATATAAATATGTTGGGACATTAGCACACAGCACCATCTAATTCCATGGTAAGCTACGAGGCTTGTGTTATGGATACCAGATAGTTGATACACTACACATATGTAACTTTAAATACATACATGTTATAAATATAAATACCCATGACTGAAGTACAAACACTCATGCTCATAACACAAATGAATGCCCCCAGCGGGACTCGAATCCGCGACCGCTGGCACAGAAAGTAGGGTCACTACAAACTGAGCCAAACGTGTCGTCAATATGTTAATATGTTTTTAGGTTACGGTAAGACTTTAATTTAGGTAAGAATAATTAATGTTTATTATTCGAATTAACATATTATATTAATTTGTGGGACCAAAAATAGTTTTTGCAAGACGGTATATGTAAATTAGTGTGCTATCTACGTATAGTCTGATTTTTAATTCGACGGAATTCTGACATTTCAAAAATGTTGTCAGCTTTGAAACATTGTCACTAAAAACGGAAAGCATTTTAGCAAAATAAAAAAATAAACCTTTCTTGAATTTAAGGTTTCAATTAGATAAACTAAGACTTAAAAAATTATTGATGACTCTAAAATGGTAATAATTTTTTTATTATCATATTGTCGAAGTTAGAATAATTATTAAAGAAATTATTTTTCTATTACAGGAATCCCTGTCCAATAATACATAGGTTGTAAGCCTTTTTTAGGAAAACCACTTTGTTTGTAAAATCTTTGCAATTGGCAAAAAGAATTGGAAAGTCCCAAAAAGATAGGTCCACAACGGTCATTTACGATTTTTTATTATTGTTTTTGGCAAGAATGCATAAACCATATTATAAAAAAAAGGATAAACTGTGCCCTCTTAATGATCTGATGGATTTTATATTTTGATATTTTGTTTTACTCTGTTGTTTTCATTTAACCATTAAAAAATTTACATTTTAGTTAGTGTGCATTGAATGCACAAAACAAAGACTATTTACAATTTCATACTTATAATTTACTTGATCTAATTCTGTTTCATATTTTTTGTTATTTTATATTAAAAAAATACAAAGCAGAAAAGGTTTATGATATCTGAATTGTCAAAGAATGATAGCTGTCATATTTCCGTGGAATCAAAAATCAGACTATAGATTACACAGACTAAACTATGTATGACTTCACCGTATAAATAAGCAAAAGAAGGGTTGAATTTAACCTCAATTATTTATATTTTACTAGTAGAACCCGCGGCTTCGCTCGCGCTAAAACTACAAAAAATCCCTAAAATGCTAGTTTTATACGAACTTTTCTTTCCTTATATCCCCCATATAGGATGAATTTCAAAAAACACGTATTTATTTAATTTTTTTGAAGAGCATTAATACCAAGTTTGAAGTAATTCTGAGCATAATTATTTTTTTGGATTGTGTTAAAACGTCTTTCTTGTGGGAAATAGATTACCACCCGCGGTAAAAAGTACTCTATATCACTGTCTAGCCTTCCAACTATCTCCACACAAATAATCACGCCAATCCGTCACTCCGTTTCGACGTGAAAGAAGGACAAACAAACAAACAAACAAACAAACAAACAAACAAAGACACTTTCACATTTATAATATTAGTATGGATATTTTGTGACTCTTACTAAGACTTATAAATGGGTAAGACACCTAGATACACGAAAAATATTGACTTTGTACGTACATACTGTCATAAACTGCTGCGTCGGTGTTTCCGTCCGATTATAATATGGGTGTCTTCAAGGCAAGAGTGAATAGGTGGCTACTGAATTAGTACCACTTACCATCTACGACAGCGTCACCACTTACCATCAATCAGGTGGAACGTAGACAAGCACTAATTCAGAATAGTATAATTAAATAAAAAATAAACTATGAATTCAAATGCACAACTGCGTAAAAAACAATCTAAAAAGATGGGAATAAATTGAAGAAGGAACGTAGTATTATTAGCAGTCAAAAACATATTAGGCACGTTTATATGTACATGTTCTATTCAGGTCTTGCTACGTAACCAAGACAAAACTAACTACTGTAGGAGCCCTAATAAAACTTCGAGATATTCCTTGCTCATATTCTTATATTCACTACTTTTATAATCGCCAGTGAGTTACATAATTTATAACCATAATGTTCAGTATAACGCTTAATATATAAAAATGCAACCTTACACTACGTATGATTCATCAAAACCGGCTAAGCCGTTAAGTAATTACAAAGTTAGATAGCATCGAACATACATACAGGTCAAACGCATAACCCTCTTTTGGGCCTTTCCGCAGTCAGGTAAAAGAAGCGTGAATGTTCTAACACGTGCTGGTAATATGGCTTACGCAAAAAGCGACCAAAAATAAGAAACCTTCTAACCTTCTCATAAGAATGTCCGCAAATTTGTAAATAGGCTAGTTTATTTTCAATTCCTTTTAAGCAAGAATTACTTGTTTGTTCTTTCGTCAATATTTCCTTAAAAGAAGTGTGAAACACAAAAAACATTTTATCTTAAAAGGCCTTGCCTCTGCAAATAGTTTCTGTGATGTTACATTATGTCTAATAAGGATAGATGGATGACTAACATCTGTTTATTAGGGTATTTTCACACGTATCGTTTAAAATGTCTTAATATTAATGGATTTTTAGCTATAAATAATTCAAAGTACTATAACTAAGTAGTAAAAAATAGAGAATCTAAAAAGACTTTATAAGAAAAACAAAACAGTCTTTGACTCATTATTTTCAGCTTTATACTTATAAAGGATCCCACAACTCCCACATTACTGTGTTACGGTAGAAAATTTCCACGATCTTTCATAGGAATCGGTACGTAACAAGGCGAATACACCTTTAAAGACTTTTTTATCGTCTGGTTTTCTTTTTTAACCGACTTCCAAAAAGGAGGAGGTTCTCAATTCGTTGGAATCTGTTTTTGTTTTTTTCTTTCTTGTGTATGTTCATTGATTACTCGAAGATGTATGAACCGATTTGGATTTTTTTTGTTTTGGAGGGTTTGCCCACTAATCCAAATTTGGGGAGCGTGACGGACTATGGTCTAATCATCGAAAGGGCAGAATTATAGGATACTAGCGAATTGCCCTCGCTCGGGTTCGTCCGTAGGTTGACTCCCCATACAAACTTTCATCCCCATTTTCACCCCCTTAAGGTATGATTTTCGGGATAAAAACTATCCTATATCTTTCCCCTAGGGTCTCTATCTTCTTTCAAAATTTAAAATAAAACTAATTATTCAAATTGATTTATGACTGTGGCGGACGTGAGGAGAAAATAATAAGGTTTTAATATGAAGCGTCTATTTAAGTGCGTATTGCACTTGCGAGACCAAGCGAGAGACTGTGTCAATCAATGCATATACCTACGATCTATAATCTAATGTAATATCTATACTTATATATTATGCTCGTTACAAATCCAAACATGAGGTAATACCTCATGTTACAATAGGTACAATGGCTATTTTTCTTTTTAATTACTTAATCATAAGCTAAGTTAAAGTAGGTTTACGACGTTCTTGTCGCATTAATGGGACTTATTTTAAAAGCCCGACGAAACGTTTGAGATGGTGCCCTGTTGTATCTCTGAATATGAACCTATAAATTTTTTCCTTAATTAACACAGAGACAGACAAAGACAGAAGTTTATTATAATATTTTTTGCGAAAGTTTACTTTTAACTTGGAATTAATGAGATATTTCACATCATTAATGACACACGTGTTTTGGCGTGCTTGGGATTTCCAGCTAAAAGGCAAAAACGGAAAAAAATGTAATTTCTTCATATTCATATATTCGTCTATCACAGCCTTTTTACTAGGAACATATGAGGTCCTTACGTATGAAATTGCCGTTTTGTTGGGCTGGCCACTTTTATCTCAAATATCTGGCGTTTGGTTAGGAAATCCAAATATAATTTATTTCAAACTTAGGCTTGTGTATTTGCGTTTCGAATTTAGTGATTCATTTGCTTTCGCTTCATTTGATTTTTCTTTGACATCGTTCTTTTCACAATATGGAAAACTTAAAATAACGAGTAATTACTACGAATACGAATTCCACCGTGGCAGCTGTGTTCGAAAAACAGCTCGAAGGATTATGTGTATGGGAAAGCTACTGTAAAAGAAAACACGGCACGTTTTTGGTTCCAACGTTTTCTTTCTGGAAATTTTGATCTACAAAACAAACCCCGTGGACGGCCGGAGATCCTAGTTGCCAATGAAGAATTAAAAGTGATAGTGGAAGCGGATCCAACGCAAACCACGTCAGAGTTAGCGGCAAGCTACGGTGTAAGTGATAAAACAATTTTAAACCACTTGAAACAAATTGGAAAAGTGAAAAATATCGAAAAGTGGGTAACGTATGAACTGAGTGAAGCACACAACAAAAAACACGCATCGAGTGCTGCGTTACTTTACTCAATCGTCACAATAACGAGGGGATGTTGAATCGCATCGTTACTTGTGATGAAAAATGGACCCTGTACGATAATCAGAAACCCTCATCACGATGGTTGATTCCAGGAAAACTAGCCAAATCCATTCCCAAGCGAAAGTGACTCAGAAAAAGGTAGTGGTAAGTGTCTGGTAGACCAGCTAGTGACATTTACTACAGCCTCTGAGCCTAATATCTGGGCAGATCTATATTGTTAACATTGGCAAACCATATTGGAAAAGCTAGCTGTAAAACAACCGAGATTGAGCAATTGCTCTAGTCCACTACTATTTCAGGACAATGTTAGACCACACACTGTACAAGAGACGATCGCTAAATTAGAGGATCAGCATAGAATATCTCCGAC
Organism: Brenthis ino; assembly: GCA_921882275.1. NCBI lineage: Eukaryota > Metazoa > Arthropoda > Insecta > Lepidoptera > Nymphalidae > Brenthis > Brenthis ino. Next base: position 23,132,685 of record OV170231.1, read on the forward strand.
ACCCACCATACTCCCCGGACTTTGCTCCAACAGACTACCACTTTTTTCAGAATTTGGACAATTTCTTGCAAGGAAAAAAAATCAATTACGATGAGACAGTCACAACAACCTTCAGAGTTTATTGATTATCACTCCCACAGTTTTTTCAACAAAGGAATATCAATGAACTATCTATAAAATGGCGAATGTGGATAGGTGAAGGTAATAATGGTATATATTTTGATTAAATATATAATTACATAAATTTTCGTTTGGATTTTTCTATATAAAACGCCAATTTCATATGTAAGGACCTAATATATAGCGTCTCCTGTAAATACAAAACAGGGAAAGTAAAACATATTTGGATAGGTCATTAAAACGAGTAAGGTAGGTATTTTTAAACGACTTGTTTATGTATAAAGGCTTGCATTTGCCCATTTTTTTATTGAAAGTTCAACCTATAAAAGTCTATCAGCGAAACCATCGCCGATCGCTCGTTAAAATAGGATGGTAGTTTGAACTTTGCAATTTGAAAAAGATAAAACATCAAAGTCTTTTTGAAATGAAATGTGACACGAAAATATATTTGAATCCTTTAAAATTGCGTGATTATTTAAAAAAAGAAGTATATTGAGAAGGTGTCAGCAGAGGCATATTCTTTGAATCAAAGATGGCGTATCACCTAGTAACGGTTGCTAGGCGACGAGCCTTCAGAATGAATAGAAATATTCAAGGCGTCTGCTCAAAGGATGTTTATTTTTAACCAACTTAAGAAATCGGTCAAGTGCAAGTCTTACTAGCATACCCAGGATTCTGTACAATCAAATATTTTTGTATTATTTTAATTAGGTAAATAAATATTTGTTACAAGACGTACATGACGAAATGTCTCTTTTCTTGTTTTTTGGCTACGAAACCCTAAAAGAAGACTATCTGGAAAAATTTAATTGAAATAATTATATTTTCCCTATACTTTGAAACCTGAATAATAAAGATATATATACCTAATCTTTAATTTTTTTTGTGTATGTAGCGCGATATTTTCACCGGTTACAATGATTGTCATATTTTTTAAAGAATAACTTATACCATATCTGTGATCTCATAAAAAAATCAAAAAAAGAATTCCACCCATAATAAATAAATAAAGTTCAAGGCCTGAAACCCGAGAATTCATTAAACAAAAACATGAAAATTGGTTAGCGATTATACGCGAATATATCACAAAACATATTCATTTGTGTGATGAGCACGAATGTTGGTACTCCAGTCATGGGTGTTTATATTTATAATATGTATGTATTTAAAAGTTATATATGTGTAGTTATATCAACTAACTGGTATCCATAACACAGGCCTCGTAGCTTACCATGGAACTAGATGGTGTTGTGTGTTAATGTCCTGAGATATTTATTTATTATTTTATTATTTATTTATTATTTATATGCGCAAAAAACAAAAACTCGAATTGATGCTTTCTTTTGTTAAAGCTAATCATAATATGGATAACATAAGGATGTATAAATAATATCCTTTTAAAAGACTTAATCTTGTTCGAGCTTAGAAAAAAAACGTAATAAGTAAAAAAATACTTTTCCCACTTGCTATATTAATGTTTAAAAATAACTTTTGCATAACAAATTTTCTAAGTCTTCTTATCCACTTTGTTCAAACTTGTATAGCATTGTTTATTGTAGTTTCAGCTAAAACACAATTTATGTATTAAAGTATTAAAATTTTAAAAAGCTTGTAGAGGTATGTTTAGACTAAAAATAAAATTCTAACTAAGCCGAATATGTACATTCTGTAATTTTTAGAATTTTTGTCTGTCTGTTTGTCTGTGACCGCATGAAAAAAACTACTGGGCAGATTTTAATGAAATTTGGTATGATGATAGCTAGGTGTTCGGGTCAGCATATAGGATACTTTTTACAGCGGAAAAATATCTCATCTCTGAGAAATCTATACTAAACGTTAAAACGTAACTAGAGACGAAGCGGAGCGGAACCAGGGCGAGTCGTTAGTACCTATTAAACAAAAAAGTAAAACTTATGAAATAACCCCATGTAAATTAGGTACATGCATTTTTAACCGACATCGAACAAAGGGTGGTGTTATAAGTCTGTTACCTACATATATTGGTGTGTGTTTCTTTAAAAGTTTGAATTGCGAACTAAAATAAGAATGTTACATCATTGAGCTAAATTAACCTTTTTATACATATTTTGGGAAATGTTTTTTTTTCTTTTATTTTCTTTCTTAATAGCGGTTAGTATTGATTTTAAGGAGTTTTGGAGCTTAACCGTTAAGTTTTATTTATAGATATACCACAAGAACCGTCTTTTGTCCGGGATAAAAAGTAGCCTGTGAGCTATTCCTGACTATAATCTATCTCTTTGCTAAATTTCATCCAGATCCGTTTAGCCGTTTTGGTGTGATTGAGCAACAAACATCCATCCAAATTTTCGCATTTATAATATGTATGGGATTTCTCAAATAAAATTTACTCATTTGATTACACTAATTTTTTTGTGAATTTTGAATGGAAAAAGGATTGAGAAAACTATAATATGAAAATGATCTTTAAAACCATTTCGCCATTCTTTTCCTTATAAATAAATACATATTTTGGGACATTAACACAGCACCAACTAGTTCCATGGTAAGCTTCGAGGCTTGTGCTATGGATACCAGATAGTAGATACACTAAACATATATAAATTTAAATACATACATATTATACACATATAAACACCTATAACTGGAGTACAAACATTCCTGCTCATCACACAAATAATGCCCACAGCGGGACTCGAACTCACAACCACTGGCACAGCAAGTAGGGTCATTACGAACTGAGCCAAACGTGTCGTCAATATGCTGTTTAAGGCAACTATTACAAAAAAAGAGAATATAGCGAACTTGGTTTCGTATTCATTTGATTGAATTCAGTCTTACATCATGCATTAATACAATAATTAATTACAAACGTCACAATATCTAAAATTATTTAGAAAAAAAAACTAATTATTCCGACTTAGGGGTGTTATTGTTTTTTATTTATATGGGACCTCCTTTGTATTAAAGAAAAAATTATGAAAATTGTATATGTAAGTGTAGTATAGTAGACGTAGTAGAATACTCCACCTATTTAAAGTCGGTTAAGAAATACGAAAATAAAACGAAAATAACAAATGTGAGTAAATATTTATATTTACACTATTATTTTTTTTGTATTGATACTATCCTAAAGCCCCTAAACATTTTAAAGGCTTTCACTTCAAGGACTGCGCTCAATAGTTTTCTGTTTTTCTTTGCCTTTCATTCGTGGAATTTATTTAACCAAGCGTTCATCACGTTTTTCTTCTATCCCAGAGCTTTTAAATTAAAGCTTTTGAATAAAATAAACAGGTATAATAAAAGCTTTTATTTGATTTTTATGGTCCGCTTTTATATGGCGCTTTTTACTTTAGTAGTTTAAAACTAGATAATGGGAGTACAAGAATCTCCATACATCTTTCTATATGCTCGATAGATTTTGTTATGTTTAAATTATTAATTGTACTAATATTATAAATGTGAAAGTTTAGATGTTTGGACGTTTATTACTCTATCACGTTAGAACGGCTGAACGGATCTGGATAAAATTTGGCACAGATATAGATTGTAGCCTGGAACATAGGCTACTTTTTATCCCGGAAGATCTCGTGGGATAGATTTGTTTTTTTTTTTCAGTATTAAATATCTTCAATGTAAAAATATAGTGCGGCTGTGGTTGCATGGTAAGTGGGGCGGCGATCTAAGGTAGTCTATGGACATATATGTATAGTAGTATGTATTATTATTATGTATTATAGTCCGTATGTCCAGGATGAAATTTATGTCCTATCCAAATTTCATCGAAATCTGTTCAGTGGTTTAAGCTTAAAAAGGTGAGAGTTAGAGTTACTTTTACATGTTAATTAAATACGGATTACGGATTAGTTTGTATATGTATTCGGCCTCTTTCTAACATTCCACTGCTGGGCACAGGTCTTACTGCAATAGGAGAGGATTAGGTCATAGTCCAGCACGCTGGCCAAGTGCAAAATAAAGACAAGTGGTAATCATGTTGGAAATGTTTCGCACACGAATATATCAGAAGTGCGAGACCCAGAAATTGAACCCGCTCACTCGGTTTCCCAAGCGAGGTTACGGTTTTACGACTGGTCTTTCACTGCCAAATTTTGTAAATACATCAACGCGATGACCCCTAACTTACGTGCTTCCCTAAAAACAAAATATACATAAATTTTCCCTGTTTTCTATATAAAATATCGATAAATTTAACAAACTTTACATAAATATTTGGAATATATAATCTCTGAGAGATACAACATATTTTTTTTTAAACTAGATGTTACAAAAATGTGGTGTGAAACTTACACTACGAGTATAATATTTTTATGATGGACTCGATAAATATTGTTCCGATCATATTTTAATTTTATTTATGATCTTTATAATTGCTTCGGTGGTCTAGTGGCTAGCATTTACGGCTGCAGTCTGCAAATCCAGAGGTCCTGGGTTCGAGTTCCGGGTCAGGCCATGTTTAATTATTGAGTTTTTCTGTTGACGGTGTTTCACGCCCGTGCTTTGGAGAGCACGGAAAGCCTAAAGAAAGTCTAAGTATCGTCCCATCGGACTTTGAGAGTAAAAGGAATAGAGAGGGCACTTGTGTTTGTGCGCACACTTGTGCAATATAATATCTCCTGCAGTTGGCTAGTTTCAATGAGATTTGCGGCCATCATTAAAATAATTTTATTATTATGATGTTTATGTTTAAACAATAAAGCCGAAGCCACTGGTTATTTTAATTTAAGTCTATAACATGCTAAGTTAAAATGAAGTAAAATATTATAATAGAGATATTAGTAAAAGATTTCTCATCCCTTTTCCCATCACGGGGAAATATTAGATTAACTCAAAATAACATTCAATCACTATACCAAAGTAAAAATCCAAATAATCCATTGGCTTCCCCCAAATTTTTCCCATTAAAAATATTTAACCATATATGATTTGTTTTATTTATTGGTACTTCATGTTCATTTAAATTAAATATACAAAAAAAAAGTAATATCTTAAGCAATTCCTTTGTTGTAGGATATCGACTATGAAGGTTTCCGATGGTTTTTGGACACGTTCCTTGAAGTCACTACTCCAGATGAACTTTCCAGGTTTGTGATACTATAGCATTTATTCTCAAGATTCTGTTCCTAATAAAGTGAACTTTTAAATAAAACTATATTTTCGGATTTTTTCGCGGATTTTTTTGATTTTAGGTTCCCGACGTTTCGATTGTTTTGCACCGCACATGATCACGGGAGAGACTAATGTTTAAGACGTCTCAAAGGCATTATATATCGTATAAAATCGAAATAAATCCGCGAAAAAATCCGAAAAGATAATTTTATTCAAAATGTCAAATTTTCGCTAAAATGTCAAATATTAAAATGTCAAATAATAAATCTAAGAATCACTGTAACAAATAGACAAACAGACATATGTAATGTCATAAAACATAGTGTTACGTGACCCAATAATAAACTACTAAATAAAAATAATTTTTAAATATAACTAATTTTTAGAAAATTTTGAGAGTAGGTTGTTAAATATTTAACGAAAAATATCAAAATCTACCTAATTCTCAATTGAACAACGAACAATATATCATTTTTGTTTATAATTTATATATATTAAAGACTATATATGGAATTCTGACATCCACCATATCCATTAATTGTATATAACTTAAATACTGCCGTCATAATAAAGAAGGCCTAATTAACAATTTGGTCTAAAATAACTTAAATGCAGATTCAGAATCAAGTCTTACTTATAAAGCTCTAAGTCTGATGAACCCGGAAATACTGTAACCATTTTTATCTAACAACGTACAAACTGCTACTAAGTACTATAACTTCAAATATCTCGAAATCAACTATGATAAAGTTGCGGCCATCTTTTTTTTAACGGTAGAATTATAGTTAATGAAATTGTTGCTGTAATATCCATAGACATCTCTTCCTCTCATTCGTGCGGAGGGACAAGCGACCTGCGCTACGTGAGATGGCAGCGGCGAGCTCGACCACAGCCTGCGCAGCCGTAACCGCCCACGCTGATCACCAAGTAAATAATCATACCATATCAAATAGAATAATCAATCAAATCAATAATCATATCAAAAATTCATCGTTGGTTCAACATTTTAACTCTCACCAGTCGTGTCAAGTTTTCGTCTGACTAGATAGAAAATATTATGAAAAAAAAGTGCAATTCACACACGGTAGAAGTGAAACTTCAGAAAAGTAACCTACGAGAGAATGAGATGAATATAGGTTAGGTTTTTTTTATAATATTTTTACCAAGTTTAACAGTTATTTTACATAGTAATTAATTTTATTATTTTTCACTTCCTGTGTAATATATTCTATCTCATTCTCTTTCCAGCTTAATTCTATATGTTTATGTGTTGTCTCTTTTTAGTGTTGCATTTCCGTTTCATCTAGTTTCAAATAACAACGATAAAATAGAAGTTTCACTTCAGATATCGTCGTCGGTCCAACATCTTAACTATCACCGGTCGTGTCAAGTTTTCGTCCCACCAGACTATGAAAATATTATGAAAAAAGAGCGCACTTATATGATAGTGCATAAATGTGAATGCATCACACCAATGCCAATTATTTATTATAATTGTTCTTATTAAAAATAATATTTATTTAAGAATTTCAATAAAACTATTGAAATAAAGCTAGGTGATACTATTTTTTGCCACGCGACGAAAAAACGCTCCAGTAATGTCATAGTATTATATACATTCCAATAAGAGAATCAATCAGTGTAGCTGAGTTTTTGCCACAGAGATTTCTTTGCCATTGAGGGCGTGCAATACAATTTAAAAAATTATTTGTTAAAGTAAATTAAATATATTAACGTTTTCAGGGGAAACTTAGTTTAGCATCCAAGATACATGGACTGGCCGAACGCTTGCAACAACTTGGAAAAAGTTCTGGTGACTCCGTAGATGGTAGTGACAAGGGTTCTCGAAGTAGAACAGGTAACAAACCTTACTAATTACAATTCAAAGTTACGTTACTTTGTTTATAAAACTCTTTATTCACTTGAATTATTAAACAAGACATAAAATGTAGAAACATTCAAATATATGTATTTATTTTAAAGGTTTGAATAATTATTTAATAATATGTAGTGGAGATTTATAGTTGTACCAGTTCCACACACTTATTATTTTCCACAAAATTCTAACCTCTGCATAAGCTTGGATAAATTTTGATGGGATAAATATTGATATCCACATGTTTGCGAATGCGTTTGTGTCTTGGAAATGCAAGCACGATGGTCGTCGAGCTTGTATCGAATTTTACGTTCAATTTAAAAAACGTGTGTGTATACACTTCTGTACGCACGTAAGAAGTTATAATTCTTTGGCGTAAGAGAACAAAAATAGCTGAACATTTCATTCCGTATGTTACAACTCTCTGTTTGTAAAAGGAATGCAGCTAACTTCATCATGTCGCTTTTTGGCTGTCGCTGTGCGCAAGCATCGTAAAAATTTTACTATCATATTTCTTCCAAACGTGCCAAAAGAAGTATAACTTCAAAAATTCATTGCAATCGTACAATGTATTTCTATTGGAATTAGTCAAATAAATAAATTTAATAACAACAAGTGTGTGGATACATCACAAGCGCTTCGCGCAAACTTCCTTTGATTCGTGCCCAAAAGCCGACAACGCCACAAGTGCTTGCAACAAGCTAAGCCAAACGCCCGCTTCACATGTTTGAATTTATAATGGCTTGTCGAGACTTCAAGCGTGTGGATCGATTACATATTGAGTCTTAAAATGTATAAAACAAAGCTTAATAAGCTTGTATTTGTAAAATATTTGTATATTCGCTTTTAATATAATTATATTCGAAATATCTTATTTACATAAATTATGACCAAACTTATGTAAACGATTTTGTTTCAAATTCTCGTGTTTAACATTGTTATTCAGAACTGTCTATTGATTGAAAACCATAAAACTTAAAAGACAGAAAAAAACCTTCAGTCAGCGCTGGCCCAGGGCTAGAGCGAGTGGAGCGATCGCTCTAGACGCTAGGTATCAAGTGCAGCAAAGAATCAAATGCGAAAAATAATTTTCAGCTAAAAATAAAATTTTGATAACACCTTTTGTAAGACGCGGGGCAGTGTTGCTAGGTCAGTTTTCTGAAAATCCGTAGGGTGTCGATGTAAATCTGTAAATTACTGTCGACTGCATCTTGCATGTCATACAAAATGATTTGAAAAATTTATTATTTATTTATCATAATGCCAAAGTACAATTTATGTAACGTGAAACACCGACTAAAGGGCACAGAAAGACAATCTCGCTTTACCCTGATCAAGGACTAGGGCCGGCTATGCCTTCAGTTTATTCTACAAACTAAATTAAGGAAAGTTACATACTATAATGAAATTCTAGGCAGTGTCCATCCAATGTTGTCCGTCACAACGCACCCGTCGTACTCCTCACACGAACTTTGCCTTGGACGGTTGGAGACCAGCCCAAGCCATAGCCAAATGTCACGGAATTCTAGTAGGAAAAGCAGCAATTCTTTACGCGTCAACCAGAATACGAAAATTGAAGGTATACATTAAAAAAATCTTATTTTATGGAATAAGTTCAAATAATACGTTTTTGGGGTATATTTTGTATAGTACACGATAGCTTGGTTAATTGTAAGCTGAATTGAATAATGAATTGGGTTATAGCCTGATCTCCTATATATTTTTTCTGAAAATTCCACTCGTGAAGAGTTATTCTATTGAAAGTGTTTTTAAAGCCAGTGCTCCTTTTTAGTTAGAAAATAAATATTTATTAATTTGTATATGAATGAAGTAATCACTATATATTTATATTTGTACTTGCCCACAACTCTATCCGCCGTATCTAAAAAATAACTATCTCCTAGTTTTTCCAACCTTTTTTGTACTTTCTCCCTTTGGGGGTTGAATTTTCAAAATATCTTTTCAGCAGATACAGATGAGGCGTACCTGCGTCATATTTGTAGTGTTTATAATTACTGAGCTTTCGTTCTTTTTTTACCTTATTATTTACCGTATTACCATGGAACTGAATGGTTCTGTGGATCCCAACATATTTACTTATTTTATTAATCTTCTTCTTCTTCTCCCTGCCCATTTCCCAATTACTTGGGGTCGACGCAGTACACCTTCTGTACTGCTGATAGGATTTGGCAAAAGTTTTACGACCGGCCGCCCCACGCCTGCCTGACGTCAACCCTCCTTGGGAATGTCTATTTATTAATCATTGAGTGACATTTCACTTTTATATATTATAGACTAACGACTTGCCATATCTTCGGGTACGTTTTAAGCAGACAACAATAGTTATATAATATTAAGAAATATATACCTACTTCTTATAACAGCAACTATTTTCCAGTGAGTGTTAAATATTGTGATCTTATAAGCACCATATATTATTTCATATGCATTTAGTAAAAAGCTGTTATTTTGTCATTACAAACACACACTTCAATTTTATTTATTTGTACCTATAGATATGATGATAGATATGATATGATGCTATAATTAATCTTTCTTTGCAGATTTCAGACATCTAATGCGTCGTCCGTCGACAATAGAAGTTCACACAGCGCATGTATCTTTGAAGGACATCGTATGCTATTTGTCGTTATTGGAAGCTGGGAGACCAGAAGACAAATTGGAATGTATGTATTTTTTGATACCTTTGTATTTGTTCGTGTATGGGCATATCTATACTATATTATCATAAAGAGGTAAAGTTCGTGAGTTTCTGATGTTGTAGGGCGTAATCTCTGGATCTACAGAACCGATTTCGATGAAATTTCGTAAAAAGATAGTTTGAGACGCTGGGGAGGGCATAGGATACTTTTTATCTCGGAAATCATCCCTTAAGGTGGTGAAAATGGGGATGAAAGTTTGTATTAGAAAGCAACCTAGGGACGAACCCGAGCGAAGCGAGGGTGAGTCGCTAGTATCTATATAAAATTAGAGCAATATTTTATTTATTTTTTTAATGTCGGGAAATGCATTTACGCATACCACCTGTATACATATAGATGGTTATGTGGGACTCACCGGAAGAGAAAAGACACTACTACCCACTAAAACTCAACAGAACCTCCCCCGTCTTAATGTAACGTCGCAGGATCGCTTACGCACTCAACCACGACGCCCCGACGGCAGGTCTGCCGAAGCAGACCACAACAACAACCATGGGGGGCTCCATAGTCCACTCTGCTATCAGAGAAGTACCAGGAGTAACCCACATGGCACACCTTCCACCGAAGTGGACCACCTTTCAAATAAAATTAAACCTGGAGTAATAAATAATACATAGACTACTAATAGTATACAAATTGCCACTATATAATAATAAGGTCATTTATAATCTAAGAAAACGAAACAGCCTTCTAAATTTTACTTATTTTTTTAATTTTATTCTTATACAGTTATGTTTCGTCTCTACGACACGGACGGTAACGGGGTGTTGGATACTAACGAAATGGACTGCATCGTAAATCAAATGATGACTGTGGCTGAGTATCTCGGATGGGAGACTTCGGAACTTAGGCCGGTTTGTAATCCTTCATGACGTCCTTTTTAAAAACTCCTTTTATTCTTTCTTTTTTTTTGAAAATGAAAAAATATTAACCGACTTAAAAATAAATTGAAAAGCAAACTCCATATCCATACTAATATTATAATATATAATATGTGAAAGTCTGTGAGGATGGATGTTTGTTACTCTTTCACGCCAGAATGGCTGAACGGATCTGGATGAAATTTGGCATGGAGATAGATTATAGTTTGGCATAGCACATAAGTTACTTTCTATCCCGGAAAAATGTACGGTTCCCGTAGGATAGATTTGTTTTTGTCTAGGAATGAACCCAGAGACTTAGATTAACTAAGCGATGCATTTGTCTAGATAAAAGCTAGAACAAAAAAAATTAAAGATTGCTTAGAAGTCTAAACAAAATATTAATCTCTTCTATATATTGTTATGTACCTATAATATTATTTATTTATTATCATTCATACTAATATAACTCTGTCTGTCAGTTATATTTTCTCGCTTAATTCGCGGAATCGATTTAGATGAAATTTGGTATGAAGATAGTTTGAAAGCCAGGGAAGGATATGGGATAGTGTTTATCCCGAAAACCATCCCTTAATAGGTTGAAAAGGGGCGTGGTGGTTTGTGTGGGGAATCAATCATTTCTCAAGTAAAGGACATGAACTCATCATACCTATGTATATCATCTTCTATTTCACACTAAAGTATACATCTTATGTACATATTTAGTAATTTTTATTCATTTTTTATGAAACATTTGCTTGTATGTATGTATATTGCAGATTTTACAAGACATGATGGTTGAAATAGATTACGACGCTGATGGCACTGTGTCCCTTGACGAATGGAAAAGAGGAGGGTATGTCATTAATATTATAGCTTGATAACTAACATTGTACCTATATTTAAATGTAAATTAATATGGCTTACCATGTCATGGCCATAATGCTGAATTAATAGCTTTGGATTCGATGCCTAGTTCGGGCCATTTATGGTTATTGGCGATTTCTATCAAGAAATTCCAATTAACAACCATGTGAGGCGGAGCATAGAAAACATAGTACCACTGATCTGTCACCGTTCGTGTTGAATTGTCGTCCCACCGGAATATGAGAGTGAAAGGAATAGAGAGTTCACTTTCACGCATACTTGGACATTATTATTTCTCCTGTACAGATCCAGGCTAATGTTAGTTTATTTATTTTTTATTTATTCATTCATTCATTCACTTAGTTTCTCATTCGTTCATTCATTCAGACATTATGTATAATATATATATATATTGATATCGGCAAATAGAATCCGAAATGAGTAGATTCATTAGAGAACTAAAGTTACTGACGTCGCGCGTAGAATTAGTATGCTAACGTGGTAGTGGGCTGGATTTTCATTGGATTTAATTTTAGAATTTTCACTTCAGCATTAAAACTAACTCGCTTAATATTTTCATTACAGTATGACAACAATACCCCTATTAGTGTTACTCGGCTTAGATACGAATGTAAAGGAAGATGGCGAGCACGCTTGGCGTTTGAAACATTTTAACCGACCTGCTTATTGCAATCTATGTCTCAACATGTTGGTTGGTTTAGGGAAGAAAGGGCTTTGTTGTATATGTAAGTAATTAAGTATTATTTAAAATAAACTTAAAGTTTCTATTCTATTATGAACGCGAAAATTTGTACAAATTAATGTATTTGGGTTGTTTTATAAAAAAAACTGAACTAATTTTGATGAAACTTTAAAATGTTATAACTTGTATATCAGAGTAATTCACAAGCTATCTGTGTAAAGATGTAATTATACATAATATGTGAATGACGTCGCGTTGAATCTGGAAAATTAAAGAAGCAAAAGGTTGCTCGCAATAATAGTGAACATTTGTGCACTATAAAATCTTCTGTGAATATGGCCAATCTCGGTGAGATTGGTCAGCATATCCGAAAAAGTTTAAATAAAAAGCTATGTAACAAAAATTGTGCATTGTTAAAACTTAAACAAGTAAAAGAAGAAGAAGTAATACTTAGAAATGTAAGAGTTCTACAAGTAGGATAAAATTGAATAAAACTATCTTGTCGGATTTATTCGCGGATTTATTTTAATTATTGGTTCCCGAGATTTCGAATCCTTCTTTACAGCAATCACGGTCTCTCTCGTGACTATGATTGCTGTAAAGAAAGAGAGAAGAAAGAGAGAGAGAAAATCCGAAAAGAACGTTTTATTTAAAATGTCAAAAATTCACGTAAATCTAAGAAAGTATTTATAGGATATAATGATTGATTTTCAAGATTACTTTAGATATTTAATTATAAGTGAAGCTGGTAAAAATTTGGTTGAAGAAGTTAACATATTTCTCAGTCTGCAAGTTCACGGTACACGAGCGATGTGTCCAGAGAGCCCCGGCCTCATGTATCGCTACATATTCCAAATCAAGACGTGCACCGGCAACTCTTGCACACCACTGGGTTGAAGGTACGTTCACTGAAGTATACATATAATAAAATTGTAATAAGGTCGAATCTGTACATTAAATATTTTTTTGGGAGATCTTTTTGAAATTGACATTACTGTCGATACAGATATCGGACCTATAGTTTTTATTTTTAGAATTTTTGTCTGTCTGTCTGTCTGTGAAAACACCACTGGAGGGATTTTGATGAAATTTAGTATCATGATAGCTGGTTATTCGGGTTAACATATAAGATACTTTTTACTGCGGAAAAATATCTTATCTCTGAAAAATCTATACTAAACGTTAAAACGTAACTATGGACGAACCCGAGCAAAGCGAGGATGAGTCGCTAATTAGATTAGTTATAATTTTTAGGCTAGCATACTTTTTAGTAGAAACAAAAAATTTCTTAATTTTATTTTCATTTAAGTACTTACTTATATCCTTTTAGAACTTGCCAGTCAGATCGTAGAATAAGTTATACAGTCCTAAAACTCTCATCCTTACAGATATTTTTTTTATAACTGACCACTCTTGAGGAATGTCCTACATTAAAAACCTAAATTAAATATGACATTTTCGATTCCATAGTCAAAAGGCTAAAAATCCCTATAATTGCATTATATTCTCATTCGCATTTGTCCATCTGTTTGTATTTCACAGATATTTTACTCTAAAACTATTAAATTTACATAGCTGTTTATTTAGTAGTTGTATCATGTGCACCGCTAAACAATTTTGTTGCCAAATTATAAAATATAAGTAATTACGGTGGCACTCCATATATTATGTAACTCATCATCTCCCTGCTCATTTCCCAAGTTACTTGGGGTCGGCGTTGTAAGTCTTCTTCCACTCTCCCCTATTGCTCGTCATCTATGTATATATAAAATCGATCTTTGTATGCATGTTCCCTATAGACTTCAAAACTGCTGGAGCGATATTGATGATTATTTCAAGCAATCTTCAAATTAGCCCAGTAGGTGATTCTGAGTTTAGTAGCGATTGGTAGTTTGAATGCGGGCGATGCCGCTGGTACTGGTTGTAATAGATTTTCGTAAATTATACTATATTCTTTCAGGAAATTGTCATGGAAAATGTGCAAGGTGTCGAAAGAAAATTAAAGGCTACAACGGCATAACCGGTCTTCATTGCCGCTGGTGTCATATCACTGTAAGTAAATACTTCCCTGATTTTTTTTTCTAGACATCTTAAACATAAACTTAAATACTAATATTATATCAAGACAGAGTTTGTTTGTTTGTTTAAGCGCTCTAATCTCAGGAACTACTAATCCGATTTCAAAAATGTTTCATTAGATAGCCTGTTTATTGTGGAAGGCTATAAACTATATATCATCATGCTTCTACCCAAGGGAGCGGAGCTGTAATCATAAATATCAACAAATCGGGCAAATTTCCATACATTGTTGTAAAACTGATGTTTATATCGGAAGTTTAGATACTTTTTATTCCGGAAAATTAAAGAGTTCCCGTGGGATAGTTAAAAAACTATAGTAACTTATACAGCTTAGTACACAAAAACTACTAATTGGATTTAATGAAATTTTACAATAATATAGCTCATACATCAGAATAACAAATAGTTTATTTTTATCCCGGGAATGTGTAAGGTTCCCGTGGGATAGAATTGTTTTTGTTGTTTTGTTTGACCCGCTAGTTATAAATATAATAAGCTTGCACTTGAAATAAATGGTACAGTGGCAATTGACTGTTAAATATTAATAAATTAAATGAATTAAAAGATATTCTTACTACCTATATTAGTTATTCTTACATTTTTTCTTCATATTTCTTCATGAAAAAAATCCCAAAAGATACTTTGATTTAGAAGTTAGTATTCAAATTATGACTCCACAGCTCCACAACCGCTGTGTGGGGAGTGCGGGGGGCGCGTGCACGCTCGGACGTCACGCGCGGCACATCCTGCCGCCAACCGCCATCCGCCCGCTGGTACTCGACCGCCAGCGCTCTCTACCACACCGACCTAACAACGAACAGGTTAATAACACTAATTGGAATCCATAATGCATACTAATATTATAATTGTTAAATTGTGTGTTGTTTGTTTGTTCTTCTTTCACGTCGAAACAGAGTGACGGACTGGCGTGACTTTTTGTATGGATATATTTGGAGGGCTGGAGACACAACAACTCATCATAGCTATGATTATATATAATATGATCTATCTATTTCATACTAACCATTAAAACGTACCTAGTGACGAACCCGAACCAATGTCTGACCAATGGCGTACGTTTTAACTACTTTGAATTTCCCACCTGTGTTTGCATTTTTTAATAATTATTTTCTTAATCATAAAGAAATTACATTCAAAAATATTAATAAAGGCCTAATTCAAAAACAATAAAGATTATAAAAAAAATCACCTTTATTTTAATCACACACATATTCCCTATTTCTGAATCGCTCTTTCTTTGGATAAAAATGATTGTGTATATATATAGATATTAATTCTTTTAATCGGCATATACAAGCGGAGTCGTGAGCAGATACTAATTTTCTTATACTCCTCGTTACTAAGTGTTTTGGTACTCAACAAAATTACCCAAACGAGCTCAAACCTATTCAATTCCTGATTTCATCTGTAATGTTATGTTTATTCTGCAGCAAACCATCCCAGTATCACTGTCTTTACCCATCTCTATCGCGGCCTCTACTGAAGAGAAGACAGAAGAGAAGAAAGAAAGAGAGCACCGAGCTCCACCTATCTCTTTCCAAATTACTCCGCCGGAAGGAACTTGTCCTCTACTGGTTTTTATAAACCCAAAGTCTGGGGGGCGACAAGGTTCCAGGGTGCTTCGCAAGCTCCAGTATATTTTGAACCCCCGACAGGTGCACGATATAGCGAAAGGAGGTCCCATGCAAGGTTGGTTAATATATTTTTTATGATTAGTGCATTATATATGTATATAAAAACATAGATACATATTTCCTAACAAATATCTTTTCAAAAAGTGGCGTCGATATGTGACGTTAAGCCAAACCAGAGAATAAAATTCGAAAGTTTTAATTATCTAAACACAAATTCGAACTTACCACATATAATTTAAAGTTCTTTTCTCAACGAAACAACGTGCGATTTAATTTTGTCATCCGAAAAGCAGTGAACAAAAGAGATTTGAAAAAAGGGCATAATTTCGAACTATGCACGTCTTATTGAGGACACAGGTTTTTGTATATCAATGGATTAGTGTAATATGTATATAATCATTGTAAAATGTTTTCAATGAAAAATTAATTACGACGTCTCTAATGCAAGAAGAGTTAGGTGCTTAAAACCTTAAAGAGACGTTAGTGTGACTACTGTTAGTTAAGAACTTTGTGTATTTCAACCATTATTTATTCGGTTCATCACTTTCTTTATACCGAACTTGGCCTCTTTTTACAATTTATGTTTTTGAATTAGAATGATGTTATACATATATTATATATTTTTGCATTTCAGGTTTACAAATGTTTAAAGATGTCAGAAATTATAGAGTGATATGTTGTGGGGGAGATGGGACAGTTGGATGGGTTTTGGAAACAATGGGTGAGGATAGATCTTATTTATAAATAATTATTTAAGGTTATTTCTTCATAAAATTAAGAAAAAAGGATAATATTTTTTTCTTAAAAGAATTGTTTCTTATTTGGAAAAGTTTGTGTGAATAGATTTTATCCTTGTGTTCCAAAATCTAGCAACACAGCAGACTTTTATCTAAGAGTATTTCTTTTCATACTAACTTCAACACCCATTTAACTATTTTTATTTTGTTTCGATTAATATTCTATAATATTAAAAAAAATGTACGAAACATTTATAAAGTTATATTATTTTCCATACAGATTGAAATTTTATTGTTGTAGATAAAATCCAAATGGAAACTCAACCAGCCGTAGGCGTCATACCTCTCGGTACGGGAAATGATTTGGCCAGGTGCCTTCGATGGGGCGGCGGGTAAGAATGTTACCAAATATTAAATTTATACTTTTTTGTATAAAATAATTTAGAATATTTTTAGGGTTTCGTACTTTTGATGCTAAAACGAAACCCAGGTATAATTAATTGTGGGTATGTCTGTCTGAATGTCCTAAACAGTTTTTATACGAAATTCATGCATCTTTTTTAAATTAAGCAAAATGGCTTGGTATGAAGTCGTTGGCATAAATTGTATGAAAAATTGTAAAATCGCCTTAATCTCTGAAATCCTAGACTTATTAAAAAGATTTAATTAGATTAATATATCACTAATTCATAATTTACAAAGAAATATAACAAAATAGTATACAACCGGTAAGTCCAACTCGCACTTGACTAATTTTTCTAATCAAGAAGCTATATTTAAGGTATGAAGGCGAATCTATACACAAGATATTGGACAAGATAGCTCGAGCGAGCACCGTCATGATGGACAGGTGGCAGATACACGTGGAAAACTCATCAGATGAAGTAAATTTAACATTTTTTTTAAATTAACGCAGGAAACCATTTTAAAACCTATTTTATCTGTATTTTTTGGTAATTTAATCATTCTGATAAACAAAGGTAAATTAAGTACCTAATCATAAAAAAATGATATTCCTAAATGCCATTTGATTTAAAATCACTGCAAAAATTTGGATGGATGGATGCTTGTTACTCAATTACGTCAGAATGACTGAACGGATCTGTATGAATTTGGCACAGAGATAGAGTCTGGAATAGCACGTCGATTACTTTCCATCCCGGAAAAATGTACGGTTCCCGTGGGATAGGTTTGTTTTTGTTTTTCACAAATAGTAATTACTGTTACTGTAGTTTATAATAATAGTCCGATATCTAATCTTTAGATAAATATTTCTAGTGCGAACACGTCCAGATGCCGGACTCAGCGCCGCACCCGACGACCGTTCCTTATAACATCATCAACAACTATTTCTCTATAGGCGTTGTAAGTATAACTATAAAAAGTTACATTTTTTCTTATTTTTTACTTGTACTGAGCCCTTTTTTATCGTCCCACTGCTGGGGGTGGGTCTCCCTTGAATAAGAAAGGGATCAGGCCATAGTCCACCACGCTGGCCAAGTGCGGACGGACTAAACATGTTTTTCGAAATCTTTCAAGTCCTCTCAGACATGATGGCTTCCACATGATGTTTTCCTTCGCCGTAAGGCAAGTGGAGGTAATTATAAAAATATCAGATGTTCGAGACCCGGGATTTGAACCCGCTTCATGCGGTTCCCTAAGCATGGGCGTTGCGACCGGGCTACCACTACCTGATTTTTTACTTATTACAGTTAAAAGTTCGAAAAATTAATTCGTTCGTTCGTAATTTAATAAAAGTTAGACAAATCCAAAGGAAATCGCTCGTGAAACTTGTTTCAATTTTAGCCAATAATTTTGGGTGCACGGTTGTGTATTATCAAGTTCTTTAACATTTATTTTCAGGACGCTGCAATATGCGTTAAATTCCATACGGAGAGAGAACGTAATCCGGACAAATTCAGTTCACGGATGAAGAATAAACTGTGGTACTTCGAGTTCGCTACTTCTGAACAATTTGCTGCCAGCTGCAAGAATCTCCATGAAAACATTGATATTGTGGTAAGTTACTATATTTACAATTACATTAAAATGTTTATAATATATAGTATTTATTTTCAAAAATATCTGTTTTACCATATTTTTGTTTGTTTTATACTTATAACTACTATCTTAGTCTGAACCATATTATTATTGAATAAAATGTAGCCTATATTACTTTTGGGAAATGTAGTTACGTAGCGGTGAAAGAAAAATAATTATTAATTTCGTTTCTGGTGCAGTAAAAATAAAATATCTTTTCTCTACATAATATTAGTATATTTAATTAATTAATTTTTGAACAATTACATTACAATTCTTAACCTAAATTACATTTGATCGAAGTAAATTAAAAAAAAATGGAATCAAAGACAATTTAAAATATCTTTAAATTTCGGTCAATAAATTTAAACTATTCATATTTTTAGTGTGACGGATCATCATTAGAACTAAGCAAAGGTCCAGCTCTTCAGGGTGTTGCTTTATTAAATATACCATATGCTCATGGCGGGTCTAACTTATGGGGAGCGAGTGGAGCTCATCGACGTGGACGGTTCCCGAACGCACAACAAGGTTTATACTTTAAAATCTTTTCATATAAATAAAAGTGGTATATACGTATGTCATCTTTACTTATATTATAAATGCGGTAGTGTGTAAAAATGTTCATGTAAGTGAAACTGGCATATTTTGATTCTCATATGTCCTATGATATCTGTGGGACATTCATTGTATTACTATATACGTATAAATATCAAAAAGTGGTTAGTTTTACTTATTAACTGCCGACTCCGATTTGCTCAAGTTTGACGACTTGATAAGAAAGCATCGACTTTACTTTGTATAAAATATATAATATGTATAATTAACATTCTAAATCTAAATAAAAGCGAGAGCCGTTATACATTTTTAAATTTACGCGACTGTTTAATATTTTAAATATCTTCGATTAATCTTTTGAAACCGTATCAAAATCTGTCACGTAGTTTTGGAGAAGTGAGCGCACATACAGACATTTTGAATAGCGACATCATTTTATACAATGTAAAGATACTAAAGTTTTATTAAACTTAATGTCGTCATTGTTTATATATATATATATATATATATATATATATATATATATATATATATATATATATATATATTAACAGAATTTATATGTTTAATGAATTTATAATAAGTACTATTTATATTCCAGATATCGGCGACAAACTCATTGAAGTTATAGGATTGGAAAATTGTTTACATATGGGACAAGTGAGAACTGGTGAGTAGACTTTAATTTTATTTTGATCATCGATAAAAAAATGCTAGATACACAATCCCATGCAAAACCACTCTTAAAACTGTTATCAATTGTATTTTTTGTCATAAACAATATTGAAATAAATTTACAACAATGTAATTTGAACTTTAAATGCATTTAAAAAAAAAAAATTAAAAGCGCGCTCAAATGTTCAAATGAACACTCATTCGGTGAGGACGTTTTTTGTGATTTTGAGGTCAGTATTTTTTTTTTATATTTTTTTTTAGGCCTACGAGCTTCAGGCAGGCGGTTAGCACAATGCAGTTCTATCACCATAACCACTAAGCGTACTTTCCCGATGCAGATCGATGGCGAGCCGTGGATGCAACCGCCTAGTAAAGTAAGATAAATAAATATTATATATGAAATTACCATAACTTGGCTTGTGCGCTACCGTGTCCGTCTTGTAGATGTTTTAATTTTTTTCTTTATAGCCCAAGAGTTTTATAATTTTAAAGATTTTTTGGGTTGTATTATAAACGTGTTTTCCCGCGGGATAGAGATAATCTCCCGCAGTAAAAAGTACCCTATGTCATTCTCCAGCCCTCTAACTATCTCCACACAAAAAATTACGCCAGTAAGTCGTTCTGTTTCGACGTGAGAGAAGGATGAACAAACATACAAACAAACACACTTTCACATTTATAATATTAGTATGGCAGTATGAATATTAACTATCACCTGGTACGTTTTGACGCTTAGTATAGAATAGACTATATACACATAGGTTTGATAAGTTTTACATCCCTTACTTGAGACATTATTGATTCCCCGTACAAACTTCCATCCCACATTTCAACCCATTAAGGGATCATTTCCGCGATGAAAATGTTGTATGTCCTTTCCAGGGTCTCAAACTATCTCCATACCAAATTTCATCTAAATCGGCAACGGATTAAACGTAAAAATGTAACAGACAGATAGTTACAATCGCATTTATAATATTAGTATAAATTATTCAAGGATTCTTTGGAGGATAGTTATTATTTAATACATTTTAGTCTACAAATCGGGTGTTATTTTCTGTTCTAAGGGGTAGTGAAATGATAAAGTTATAAAAACATTAAAATACTTCTGAATGAATGATGAATGTGCAATGTGAGTCGCGTGTCAAGCAATTTGTCGTGTGGACAACTTGCTTCGAATCCGATGGCACCTTGAAACCTACTTACACGACCAATCTCCACGGAATCCATGAAAAAGCAATAAAACTAAGAAAACCGTGATTTATTATGCGATTTATATCAATAGATCATTTGACATTGCCAGAAATAACTATTGTTAGCAGATTTTGTTGTGATTAACACCATTGTATTGTATGGTATCGTATTCAGCCCATATTCACGTCCCATTGATGGGCATGGGCATCCTTTCAATACGAGGATCAGGCCATAGCCCACCACGCTGGCCGAGTGCGGGCGGACTGAGCATGTCTTTCGAAAACTTGGTAGGTTCTCTCAGACATGCAGGTTTCCTCACGATGTTTTTCTTCACCGTAAGACAAGTGGTAATCATGTTAGAATTGCTTCACAGATTAAAATATTACAGGTGTACGACCCGGGATTCGAACCCGTTTCACGCGGATCTCATTTAAGCATTAAACTTTGTTAATTAATTATAAGTAGTTTTTAGAAGTAATTATTTTATTTTGTTCTCTTCAGATTACAATTACTCATAAGAACCAAGTACCAATGCTAATGGGTCCAGCGCCAGAAAAGGGGAGGAGCTTCTTCAAACTTTTCACACATTGTTAGATTTTCATTCCATAATGACTTTTTGTGTATGCAAAGATCGGTGAAACGAGAAATGATATTATTTTTAATATATTTTAACTTTATAATCATAAAAAAAGGAGTTACCCGTAGGTTATGACGGTTAGTATAGAATAGATAAACTATATATTAGTATATATATATATATATATATATATATATATATATATATATATATATATATATACTAATATTTACCTTTTATATATATATATATACATAGGTATTTACACATTTTGAAGTTATATTATTTTTGGCACGTTTGGAAAAAATTATGAGAGTACGATGCGCGCACACCGACAGCCAAAAAGCGACGTGATAAAGTTAGCTGCATTTCCTTTTACAAACAGAGTTGTGACATACGGAATGAAATCTTTAGCTATTTTTGTTCTGTTACGCTAAAGAAGTATAACTTCTTACGTGCGTACACACACACGTTTTTTTAAAAAGTTCTTTTCACCGATCCTTGTGATTAAAATAAATATATCTCTGTTACATCGATGTTATAATTGTAAAGTTCGATTTACACTTTCAACACTCCGATGTCCTCTCTTTTATTATACATACATAATATCATTTATATTGTTAAATAAATAAATATACAACAGTATATATTTTAAAAGTATTTTTTTGGATAAAATATTTTACTCAAAGAAATCCTCTCTTGCACTTTTCTATTTAAAATCATATTTGTATCAATAAAAAAAATCGCTTCAAAATACTTTTTTCAACTCACTATAATTTTTAATACTTTTTTTTGCTTAGCGAAATTTTTGATACTATTTTTTACTCATGAGAGGGCATCGTTGGTAATAATGTATTTCGACGTTTATTGTATATTAGTTGTTTAGATAATATACATAAATAAGTAAGTATACTTATATTAATATTTAAATTTTGTTTTTTTACATTATGTTTTAATCCTAATTTTATTAAGGTTTCTTTTGAACAGAAAACTTTAAAGTACCAAAAAAAACATAAAAGACTACAATGTACTAAATAAGCTTTTTAAAGTCAATATTTTGTGCTTATGTCCTAGTAAAGCTTAACATCGTACCAAAAATGATACGTCCATTTTTGCGAAAATATTATTATTATTATTATTATAGTAATTATATTCAGAATTTTAGATTTTGCGTAAAATAGGTCGTATATATTATATTATAGTGAATAAGCGCACGTTTTATTTTATCTGTGCTTGAAACACCAATAAGTGTAGCATTTTAAAATAGGCATTTACAAAAGACTTCGCACATTGTTTTCGAAAATATATTTTTTTATATATATGTACCTTCTAAGACATATTTTTTTCTTTAGATCTGCTTAATTTTTATGTTTCTAGCGTTCCATTTTTGTTTTAATTGCAGGTTTTTTTTATATATATATTTTTTTGCTGTTTTTTGATATAAAAGTAGATTAAGGTCAAATATTTAAAATTTTAGATGCACAATAATAGAGAAATACTAAAAATCAATATTAGAACTAATATACTAATATTATTTTTTCTTGATTTGTAATATCGTATAAACTTTTGACATTTTTCCACGTTTTCGTGTAACAATTGTATTTTTTTTTTTTGAAAAAAAAAAGAGGTACTCTACGAATTTAAATGTTAACAAATAGTACTAAATAAAAAAAAATATTTTAATGAATATTTAAATGTGCCAATTGGAAGCAAAATTATCTATGATATTTAAGAAAAATAATGATTTGTCACTTTCATTCGGTCCATTAATCTGTTTGAGAAACTAAGTTTTTTTTATAATAAAGCATATCAATATCAGGTGAAGATCGAATCATATAATGTCAAATATTAGATGTTAAATATTATATGTATTCAGCCCTTTTTAACGTCCCACTGCTGGGGGTGGGCCTCCCTTCAACACGAGGGGGATCAGGCCATAGTCCACCACGCTGGCCAAGTGTGGGCGGACTGAGCGTGTCTTTTGAAAACTTGCTAGGTTCTCTCAGACATGCAGGTTTCCTCACGATGTTTTCCTTCACCGTTGTGATGTTATCTTTCACATGAAAATATCATAGGAGCGAAACTCGGGATTTGAACCCGCTTCACTCCATTTCCCAAGCGAACGCGTTACCACTGGCTAACGCAATACGAATACATTAGCCTCCCACTAATTTTCTCAATTTGTTAGATCTGAACTCATATCTTATTTACGGGTTAACTTTATTTTATGATTATGATTAAAATAAATATTTTTTTTAGATTTTGTAAATAAATAGCTTTACGTTATATCCTCATTAACTCACTCAGTTTCAGTCAGTCAGTTCAGTCATTGTTCTTTTACCAGTACATTGTATTAATATTAAAAAAATCGAAATTCACCTGCAGATTCTATTTTTTTTTATATGCTTAAAAAATCTTGAACGAACTGATGAGTGATGGAATATAGTGAAGTTATTTATTTATTATATCAATATAAATAATTTTTTAAGTTTAGTTTTTTTTTTTAAATTTTTAATGTATTAAAACAAATGATATATTTATTAGAATTTAAAATATATTTATTGTTTTTGTTAAAGTTTTTGTAATTTATATCTAAATGTATATTAGCCATTAAAATACACTGTTATTTAAAAAAATATATGCTACGTTAATATTTATAACTGTGTTAGTTTTAGTGACATTTGTAATCAAATATTCTATGGAAGCTATTTTATCACCGGCATAAAAGTAGCGTCTGGTTCAAAATCTATTTCTACAAAAATGATCACACCAATCTGTTGCTATGTAAAGACACACACAAACGAGGGGCCATTTAAGTATTACGTAACCAGAATTTTAGTAATTATGAACCCCTCCCTCCCCCTTGTGAGCAAAAGTAACCAATGCTCCCACTCCCCCCCTCATGTGCTTACATAAATGTTACGACTCGATTATTTCGGGGAATCCCTGAACATGCTTTTCATTTTTGATCCTAGACAAGTAGGGTGTGTGTTTTAAACACATTGATTTTAAAAATCACAATCTACTAAATTTTAATTAATTATTATTATGAAGTTATAAATCTTTTCGCCCGTTTGGAAAAAAATATGAGTAAAATTTTTACAATACGCGCGCGCACACCGACAGCCAAAAAAGCGACATGATGAAGTTAGCTGCGTTTTTTTTACAAACCGAGAGTTGTGACATACGGAATGAAATCTTTAGCTATTTTTGTTCGATTATGCCAAAGAAGTATAACTTCTTACGTGCAAACACACGTTTTTTTTAATAAATACATATTGCTGACATAATCACTATCCAGACTACTACCTCCTGCGTCCTGTTATCAGAAACAAACAAATCCTCTCCCATTTAGTGCTTACGTATCTAATACTCGAATGGCCCCCAAACTGACACACATACATATTTATAATATTAGTAAAATAACCGTAGCGGGTTCTGGCGGTAAAAAACGCCTATTAAGATAGAAGTAGTTAAATTCTGGTATAGAAAGAACCATGGATCAAAATAATACTAGACACACAATCCCATGCAAAAGTTCTCTTAAAACTGTCACCAATTGTGTTTAGGTAATTATTCTAGTTGAAATAAATATACAACAATGTAAATTAAACCTTAAATGCAATGCTTAAAGTTGTTTTCACAAATTTTTAAGTTATCAGCGCGTTCAAATGTTCAAATGAGCGCTCATTCGGTGAGGACATTTTTTGTCGCTGATTGTGTATCTAGTGATTTTTGATCGATGTATAGAGCAAAGGAATCTGATTAAGAAATAGAACAGTTACTTATAAATTAAGACCTTACCAGAGTAGAGAGTGGAGAGTTATCTCCGTATTAAAGGTATAAACAAGATGTTATTTGTTATTGATAATTGTGAATATTTATCGTAATATCGCATACTATATATTGTAATTGTCGTATGTCTGAATGTTTATAGATACATTGAGGTCGTCATAGAGCTACTTGGTTTTGAGTTTGTGCAATACTAACTGCTCGCTCCGGCTTTGTCTAGTCACAAAATGATCTATTTTATATATTAGGTACACAAAGTTGGTTCACAATTTTATGTGTTTTAATTTTTTGCGCGCAACTCTGATTCTTTTTCTAAAATAAAAGTAGCCTAAGTTACTCCGTATAAAATCAGCTATCTGCCAGTGAAAGTCCCGTCAAAATTGGTCCCGCCGTTTTGTAGATTAACCGACACAAACAGACAGATAGGCAAAATTTTTAAAAATTGTTTTTTTCTTATTAGTTTCGTACGTATTTCGTCATATTGGTGGATTAAAGAAATAATCTGCCGTCAGTCAGGTGCGCCCAGTTACAAGATTTGCATGACTGACCATCGTAAAACTAATATACTAAATATAAATTAAATTAAATTAATATACTTCTCGCAAATTAAATCTCAGTTTTAGTTTTTTATCTTAGTTTTTTTTTATCTTAGTTGTTTTATGTGTTTACCAACAACTCACCCTTGTTTCGGTCGGGTTCGTTCGTAGTGAAAAACAAAAACAAATCTGTCCCACGGGAACCGAATATTTTTCCGGGATAAAAAGTAGCATATGTGCTATTCCAGACTATAATCTATCTCTGTGCCAAATTTCATCCAGATCCGTTTTAGCGTGATTGAGTAACAAACATCCATCCAAACTTTTGCATTTATAAAATATAATATATATATATATATATATATATAAGAGGCGCATTTGTTGGGCGGGTATCACAAGTGCCAATTTATAATGTATTTTTTTAATATTATACTTTGTTTTATTTATCCAGAGATCAAATGATGTCTGAAAAGAGAACGTACTCATATCATCTATATTTTTACCCGACTGCGGCAAAACCCAATATAGTATATGTGTGACATGTGTGTGTATGTCCGATCCTGTGTTCCCCAATAATTACTGAACAGCCTAACCGACTCTGATGTTTCATACGTTGTTAGATTTGTCTTAATAAGGCGACTGTCATTGTATATTATTAAAAGTCAAAATGCCGTTTCCCTTCACCATAAGACAAGTGGTAATCATGTTGGAAATGACTCGCATATGAAAATATCAGAGTTGCGAAACCCGGGATTTGAACCCGTTTTACTCGGTTTCCCAAACGAGTACCACTGGACTACCGCTGCTATACAATATACTATTCAATACATTGATACACATGCAAAATCGAGAAGTTACATAAGTTATGATTCAAATACCATTTTTATTTACTTACTAGCGACTCGCTTCGCTCGGGTTCGTCCCTAGCTTGCTTTCCCATACAAGATTTTATTCCCATTTTCACCCCCTTAAGGGATGATTTCCGATATAAAAAGTCCTATGTCCGTCTCTGGGTTCTAAGCTACCTCCCCGCCAATTTTCAGCCAAATCGGTTCAGCCGTTCTGGAGTTATAAATAGTGTAACTAACACGACTTTCTTTTATATATAAGATTACTATAACTAGCTTATGGATTTAGAAAAATATTTCCAAAACATATCCTAGAAGAAAATGACACAAACTCACATCAGTTATGAGCAAATCAGCTCTTAGGTCTCATATACGTATACTATACAATCACACCATAAGAGTGTAAGGAATAGAGAGTGCATTCACCGAAAAACACATGCACTGCCATATAATATGTTCGTAGTTGGCTAATCTCAGTAAGATTGGATGTGTGGGCGCCGGGAGGGGGAGCAAGGGGGTTTTTGCACCTCTCTGCCACGAAGTAAATTATATAGAAAAATACTTTCTTAGATTTACGCGAATGTTTGACATTATTAAATAAAACTATCTTTTCGGATTATTTCACCGATATATCTGTAACAACTATACCTTCAAGACATGTAACACCTCAGTCTCTCCCGTGACCATGGATGCTGTAAAGCATTCGAAACGTCGGGAACCAAAAATCAAAATAAATCCGCGAAATAATCCGAAAAGATAGTTTTATTTAATAACATATAGAAAAAGTTAAAGAAATAAATTTATATTAGTAAAATCCCAGTTCAAATTTAGATAGCTGCGAAAAAAGATGATAAATAAGATATAAATAAAAATTATCAAGTTAATCATTTAATGATTAATCTAATGTGAAGAAGCAGGTGCACCCCCTTGGAAATAATTCTGCCTCCCATGATTGGATGCGACACTGAAATTTTATTTTGATAAATCTTATGTTAAACACGAGTTAGAGAGCTACCACCCAACAGGCACTTTCTTAATACATATATTCTTTCAATCTTTGTTTTGTTTATTTAATAAGGGATAGTGGGTTTATATGATTTGTCCCTTTCGGACTATGACGACCTCAATATTAAATGTAATACATAATTAAATGAATGTATCGTTGTTTTAAGAATTTAGCGTTGCGATAAAACAATTATA
This sequence comes from Brenthis ino, assembly GCA_921882275.1. Classification (NCBI taxonomy): domain Eukaryota; kingdom Metazoa; phylum Arthropoda; class Insecta; order Lepidoptera; family Nymphalidae; genus Brenthis; species Brenthis ino. The sequence continues at coordinate 23,160,831 of OV170231.1, forward strand.
AATCTGTGCCAGCTTTAATAGTGTTAAGAGATATTTATTGTAATTATATTACATTATTGAATATTATTGTAATGAATATATGTGCAATGGAAAACTGATGCTACGAATTTTTATTTCTTCATTTTTAGGTTTTAGTACCAAAATGATGCCAATGGACGATATTACTAAGCCTCCGCTGTCCGTCCATCTGTCTGTAGCGGGCTGTATCTCATGAACCGTAATAAGTAGAGTTGAAATTTTCACAAAGAATGTATTTCTGTTGCTATAACAACAAATAATAAAAAAAAACCAAGATGGTGAATTCCAAAATAGCCGCCATGATAATTACAAAAAATATTTCTTTTAAAAAAGTAAAGTTACACTATGTACCATAGTGTTATATCTTGTAATATGGTACGAAACCCTTCACGTGCAATTCCAACTCACACTTGACCGGTTTTATTTTCTTTTATTGATTTTATAGGCTGGACCGATTCTGATGCGATTTTCACTGTCAGATAGCTGATCTTATAAGTCCCTAGGGACGTACGGGAAGTAACTAGGGACGTACCCCAATGAAGTGAGTGTAAGTCAGTAGTAGACAATATCTAATTATTAAATTACTTTCAGTTTAAAAGAATAAATAAAAACTTATAACTAAACCAGTAATAATTAGATTAATCAATATTTAATCATTATTAAGCAAAAGGCTTCCTTCGCGCAACGTTGTGTTTTTTCGTAAGCCTATAATTAGTTGATGAAAGCCAATCGGTGGAAATAAATGTAATGATTTCCTCACATTCTCAGTACTGCTCATTAAATGAAAATTAAATGTCAAAATACATTGTTGAAAATAAACCAACATCCTCAGCAGAATATTTTTAAATGGATGACCAATAAGAAACATGTCCACAATGAGAGTACATGTAAAGCTGCTAGTTGTATTGGTCTAAGATTGATTCAAATAAACTGTTAGTCTATGACAATTAAGTATCTTATGTGAACTGGTAAATTAAAGATATAAAAAATCATTATAAGAAATATAAATATGTTGGGACATTAACACACAGCACCATCTCTTTCCATGGTAAGCTACGAGGCGTGTGTTATGGATACCAGATAGTTGATACACTACACATATATAACTTTAAACATTATAAATATAAACACCCAGGCTTGAAGTACAGACATTCGTGCTCATCACGCCAATGAATGCATTCAGCAGGACTTAAACCTGCGACCGCTGGCACAGCAAGTATGCACTATAAACTGAGCCAAACATGTCATCATTATATCAGGAGCCCTGAGACAAGATAGTAAGTTTGTAGATCGTTTTTAATCTATATAAATAAAACTTAAATTCTGTTAGTTGGTAAGTACATCGCTAGACTATTTTCTATAGGATTTTTGTAGACACTCGAGAATAACAAACAAAATTGAAATTTGTACTATCCAACATCGGTTCACTGTTGAATCAGCTAGTACAGAATAAAAATCTAAGAAAATAAAGAGATATGATATGTATATTGTAATTTTCTGGCGAAACTCTTTGTCATCACAATAAAATTTTCAAAGTTTTCCTTCGTTAGAAAATAATAATAATCATCTTGGGAAATGCATTTACGCATACCTACATACATACAGGTACTACTTGCCACTATCTATACCCACTAAAACCCAATGGAACCTCAGTCGTCTCAATGAGGCTTCTCAGGATCGCTTACGCACTCAATCACGATGCCTTGATATATGCCTTGATATACAACTAACCTGCCGAGGCAGAGTATGAAAACCAAGGGATTGTTCCCATGTATGGTACAAAGCCTACCGAAGTGGGCCTTCCAATGTGTCTGACGTCACGCCCGGCTGGATTGCCGAACGCTAATGACACCTGCAACCACGACAAGGTAAACTCATATTGAAGGAGAACTTGTATGACCAATCTTATCCAGTTCATTAGAAATTACCATCAGAATGCAACAAACGGCTTTCTTATAGTGAACCTTAAACAAACGCCTTTGAATTAAAACCTCCTTTGGAAGTGTTAACTAAGATCTTGAGCTATGCGATATCATTAGCATACAATCATTATTGTTATTTCAATATTTATTAAACGGCATACTTTAATACAAACTTATAGTCTGGCTTTCCTTTTCTTTCTTTTTTTTTTGTTTTCTTCTTTTTAGTTTTTTTCTCGTAAACGTCACTTGACTCTGCTTTGATGTATGTACATTAGTTCTGCAAATGTAATAAATATATACTAGCGACTCCCCCTCGCTTCACTCAGGTTCATCCCTAGCTTGCTTCCCAATACAAAATTTCATCCCCATCTTCAACCCCTTAAGTGATGATTTACGGGATAAAAAATATCCCTTATACTTCCCAGGGTCTCAAACGATCTTCTTACCAAATTTCATCTAAATCGGTTTAGTAAATCCAGAGATTATCCCCTACAACGTCACAAACTCACATAATTACCTCTTTATAATATTAGTATAGATAAATAGAACATTTTAGATATTGCTATAGCTTCCAACTTGGCTACCTCTTGATTTAAATCTTTTTTCACTAGAATCCAGTCATCAGTTCTATAAATCTAAAAAAAAATTAGAATTTATACTAGCTTAGCTAACCTCATAGTTTTCCTAGTTCTTAGAACATTACTACTAAAATATAGCTCGTATACACTAAGACACGTAGATAGATGCATTCTATAAGCTCTGCAAAGAAGGCAATCACAAATTGGAAAGATGATGTATCACCTTAAGATATTTTCTTACAAACAGACAAATATAATAGACTTCACAGTATAATATATACATATTTATGTAAATAATTAGTAATTATTTTGATTGTTACGACGCGACCTTTTGTAGTAGAAATATGATAGGCGGATAAGATGGCTGACGTCGTTTTACATTTTTACCGACAGCAAAACGTTGATATTATATGATTATGATAAGTTAGCAGCTGATTGTGGATTAAAATATATAAAAAAATTAAGAAAAAATATAAAACATTTTAAATGATGTGATGATGTTCTCCTAGCCGATTCCGGTTACGGCGGCCAATCTCATTGAGATTAGCCAACTGCGCAGGAGATATTATAGTGCTCAAGTGTACGCGCAGACACAAGTGCACTCTCTATTCCTGTCACTCTCATACTCCGGTGGGATGACTACTCGACACGACCGGTGAGAGTTAAGGCGCAGGACCGACGGCTTTACGTGCTCTCCGAAGCACGGGGGTGAAACACCGCCAACTTCCCAACTCCGGGCTGTTACTGAGACTTACTATACAGAAAGACTCAATAACTAAACTTGGCCCGACCCGGAACTCGAACCCAGGACCTCCGGGTGTGCAGCCGTACATGCTAGCCACTACACCACCGAGGCAGTTAATGACGGTATATTTAAATGAATGCCACAGCGGGACTCGAACCCACAACCGTTGGCACAACAAGTGAGCACACTTCAACTGAGCCAAACGTATCGTCAAGACATTAACATTCAATATGTAACTTCGCCTCAGGCTATCAAGCAACACCAGAATCAACAAAACTATTATTTAACATAATTAATCAATATTTTATTAATGAAAGCGTTACATATTATGTAAATTAGCAGTAACTAGTGTACACTGCAGTATCGTAGAGGCGGAATTAATTATATGTTGGATTTATATTCTCTTTTATACCGAAGGTTGTGGGTTCGAATTCCTTGGGACAATGATTTTTATTGGTCAATTGTAACCTCATTTAAGGTAAAGCGTATTTTTTATTTATGTTAATTTTATGGGTGCTCAAATATATTTGACACTATAGACACTAAATCCCATAAATATTATAAATTCGAAATTTTCGATGGATGGATGTTCGTTACTCAATCACGCCAGAACGGCTGAACGGATCTGGATGAAATTTAGCATAGAGATAGATTATAGTCTGGAATAGCACATAGATTACTATTTATCCCGGAAAAATGTACAGTTCCCGTGGAATAGATTTGTTTTTCTAGAGACAAACCGAGCGAAACGAGGGTGGCACCGCTAGTTTTTTTAAATAGATAAATATATTCTATTCATATATAATGTTTTCCTCAAATTTTCGATAATTTAGTAAAAAAAATTCGACCGCACATATATTAAACTCACAATCTGACACAAATCCGACTCACACTTGACAGTTTTTCTGTGTCTTATTTATTTCACTGTTAATTTTACATATTCAAATATTGTGATGTTTTAATTAAACTCAATATAGTTATATGGCACGGAAACCTCTGCATCGATGTCATTCTAGAAGACATAGCTTACATGTTATGGAAATGGGCAATTTGTATAGTGTTGTTAATTAATTATTAGTTAAATGTACCACGTCTGTTATAGCAAAGGTAACAGATTCGAATAAAGTGTCGAAGAAATTTAATAATTTTAACATATTATTATTATATTTATAATCTTACTAGCAGATCACGCGGCTTCGCTCGCGCTAAAACACCCAAAAAATACTCTAAAAAGATAGGTTTCATACAAACTTTTATCCCCTATTTTACCCACTTATGGGATGAATTTTGAAAAATGCTAATACACGTGTTTATTTAATTGTATTGAAGAGCATCAATATCAAGTTTTAAGTAATTCTGATCATAAATAATTTTTTGGGTTGTAATATAACGTGTTTTCTCGTGGAAATGAGATAATTTTCCCTTCAACTATTTCCACACAAAAAATCACGCCAATCCGTTATTCGGTTTCGATGTGAAAGAAGGACAAACAAACAAACACACAAACACACTTTCAAATTTATAATATTAGTATGAAATATGGATATATATAATCCTACTATTAACAAAACCTGAACCAACCTGAAACCTGCACATCTGAGAGAACCTAGCAAGTTTTCAAAAGACTTGTAAAGTCCAACCCACACATGTCCATCGGGGCTATGGCCTGATCTGCCTCGTGTTTGGAGGCCCATGCCCAGCAGTGGGGCGTTAAAAAGGGCTGAATAGTGGGATTTCGAAATAAAATACGCAGATAGACGATCTACGATACTATGAGTAACACACAGGTTACTATTCATAATAAAATGCCAAAAGGCAGTCTTCTGCTTAGTTATAGAATAAAACGTACATTACATCTTTCTTTTCTGTGAAAGTTCCATCAAAACCAGTTGATTCGTTCTCAAAAATAGAAGGAAAGTCAGAAAAAAGATTATCTTTTGCATTACAACTTTGAGTCTTATATTTTATTTTACGAACAAACTTCATAAACATCAAACAATTTTATTTATATCTATAGAGGCACATAAATATTTATTTTAAATACACTAACTCTGTATGCGTACAAATAGCTTTCTTCCTTTTGGGTGTAGCGTGAATCGCATCCTTGACATTATAACGTGTATGTAGAGTACTGCAACCGGTTTAATTATTATGGGACAGTATTATGCAAAATGTACTTTAAAGATATTAACTATCTATACATATAATAAAATTCAGAGTCGAATCTGTACATGAAATACTTTTTATAAAATCTTATTGATATAGTCATTATTATCGATACAGAGGCCGAATCTATTGTTTTTAGATTTTTGTCTGTCTGTAATCGCATCACGAAAAAACTACTGGACAAATTTTGATGTAATTTGGTATGCTGGTTACCCGGGTCAACATATAGAAAACTTTCTACTGAGGAAAAATATCTCATCTTTGAACTAAGCGTTAAAGCTAAAAACCCAAGCGGAGCGAGCGAGAGAGCGAGTGAGTCGCTAGTTGATATAAAAAAACATAGATACACATTTCCTAACAAATATCCCTTCAAAAAGTGGCGTCGACATGTGACGTTGAGTCAAACCAAAGAATGAAGTTCAAAAATGGAAACATCTAATTGTCTAAATACAAATTCGACACTAACGCACACCACGTAAAGTACTTTTTTAAACGAAATAAGGTTCGTTTTAATTTTATCATCCGAAAAGCAAAGACAATTGAAAAAGCTATTTTTTGAGGATAAATTTGAGACGTTAATTGTGTATCTTTAGTTTTCGTATATATAAATGTTATTAATATATATATATATATATATATATATATATATATATATATATATATATATATATATATACAAATTTCTGTCCTGAAAGAGACAAAAAATATTTGACAGCTCTCTACCACTCTCCGCACTACTCATATTACTCAATGTACAAAATTAAACGTAATGCTTTGTTTCTTACAAAAGTTAATGCCTAAAAATCGAACAGGCTATGTGTTTGTCCGATCTCTTAAAAATATGGACCGCTTCATTGTCTAAATAAACGTTTAAAGTCAAAAGTTTTTTTTTAAATAACAACTATAGAAATTAAATGAAAATGCTACAAATTCTTTTGAATACAATTAATATAAAATTCAAAGGGTTGAAAAATACTACATATTTCCTTCTTCATCCGTTTTAATTATGTAATATATTGGATGAAGATTTTTTTTTAAATCTGTATTTATTATATGAGGGTATAATAATTTAGGTACATACAAAACAGACTTGTTTAGAAACACTTTAATTTTATTAATATAAAACAATATATTATCAGACATTCTTTTATTGCTGACGCTACATTGCATAAAGTCATCATGCAATTAATTATAACTCGTCGGCACCTACAAAAATACGCGGCTTTATAGGCCGAGAGCTTGGTGTTTACGTTAATTTATTATCATATTATAGAGCAGGGGCTGGTTGCAGTTATCATAATGAAATCTGAATCAATTCATTTAAGTGTTTTTACAACAACAATGTTGGAATAAGGATTAATTTATGAGAAAGGACGAGGAAAACTGCTTAAACATACATACATAATATGTAGATTAATTATAACAGGTGTATTTCATATGAATTTATTTCTTGAAGGGCAAACTAATTTAAATACATACATACTGTCGTCTACTAAATGTTCGTTAACAAGTTGAATCGAATAAATCCTCTTTTTTGAAGTCGAATTTAAACAAAAATTGTTTAATAACACCGATGCCTTCTGTTAGAAAACCATAATTTTATGGTCTCAATATTAAATAAATTATGATTATATCAAAGTAAAAAACAATTGTGGCCCAGTGGTAACGCGCTCGCTTGAGAAACCGAGGGAAGCGGGTTCAAGTACACTCTTTAACCCCTATATTCCAATGGGATGAGGACTCGACCTGAACGTTGCGAGATATTACGCAGTTCCAACAACATAACGTGATCACTGAAGCACTTTCTAACTTCCAGTCACTTTTTTTGACTAAAAACCTAATAACTGTTTTGGCTCAACCCGGATATTGAACTTAGAACCGATGTGCAGCCGTACACCCTAACCACTAGACCAATCTGTTAATATTACTACCATCGAGATGACCTGATATTAGAGTCAGGAAGAGTGTAACCCTGACAAAGTAAATATACTTTCTGTTTTATTTTGATCAGTCATTTTTGTTCATACATAAAAATTAGTGACGAAGGTCTGATAGAGTTAGGGATGGATGAAAAATAAAATTTTCATTTATTTTTTCAATTAATATTATATCTTATTGTATCATATATTCATATGTATATTGTACACCTACTGTAATGCACACACGCACAAAGTAACGACTACTTTACTCTGAAACCACTGAACAGGTTTGGATAAAATTTTATTCATATATAGATTACTAGTGACACACTTCGCTTTCGCTCGAGTTTGTCCCTAGATATTTTTTCGCAGTAAAAAGTGTCCTATATGTTGACCCGGATAACCAGCTATCATCATACCAAATTTCATCAAAACCTGACCAGTGGGTTTCTCGTGATGCGTTCGCAGATAGACAGATAAAAATAAAACTAAAGATTCGTATTGATAATAATAACTATTTCAATAAGATTTTCCAAAAAAAATATTTAATGTACAGATTAAACTCAGAATTTTATTATATATATATATATATATATATATATATATATATATATATATATATTTATATATATATAAATATATATATGACTGGACTTAGAGTATAGGCTACTGTTAATATAAAAATTTGCTAAAAAAACGCTACTTGTTTATAATATATGAGGAAGTAGTAAGTACCTCGCTAGAATTTAGTTGACATATAAAAAGGTGTTTTATTTAACATAAATCTTTATTCCTTTAAATTATTTTTAAAGATAATACAGAAACTCGTTGCAAGGCTTCTACATGTACATACGTTTCTCTTCTTTTTAGGGTTCCGTACCCGAAGGGTTCCAAACGAACCCTATTACTAAGCCTCCGCTTCCGTCTGTCCGTCCGTCTGTCAGAGGGCTGTATCTCATGAAGTGTAATAGGTAAAGAATTGAAATTTTTACAGAGTATGTATTTCTTTTGCCGGTATAAAAATAAATAATAAAAATAAAAGTAAATTTTTTTTACCGTTCGTAATTGATCAACGAAGTTATTATACTTACTACATACATAGAATAAAAGTCATATTGATAACTTGTACACGTACGATGGTACGGAACCCTTCGTGTGCGAAATCGACTCGCACTTGACCGATTTTATTTTTATTTAATTGTCTTCTTGTCAAGTTCACATATTGTCGATACAAGATGTTTTTAAACGTAAATAAGTTCGAACTTAACATCTATACTATAAAGAGGCAGTTTGTTTGTTTGTTAATTATTTGTTTGAACGCTCTAACTCAGGATCTACTGATCCGATTTGAAAAATTATTTTTGCATTAGATAGCCAGTTTGTTGAGAAAGGCTATAAGGCTATATATCATCATGCTACCCATGTTCTGCTAGAGTAATTATAAAGTTAAGAAAATCTAAAATTGAAACTTAAGCTTGGTAGATACTTGTATTATATAGTTTTGTATCAGATAAAACAGTTGATCTTTTTATCCTTTTTACAGAAACCGATTTTCTTTTTCTTTAACCGACTTCATAAAAAGGAGAATGTTCTCAATTCGACTGTTTATATATTTTTTATGGATGTTCGGGCATAACTTCTTTGTTTATTTAAGATATTTTGTCGTTAGAAAGCACCGACTTTGAATCTATGGTAAATGAAAACTCCCGTTCAGTTATTTTTAGTGCCTCGAAGCTATTATTTTTTTAATTCTATTATTTATTGTGTGAATTTAGTGTTATAAATAAAAACTTTTTGGTAATAATAAATACTTTTTTTTTATGTAATGATTATGCTCGAATTCGACAACTGGGCGAGCACTAGTATAAATAAAAAGTTAGGCAAATGCAAGTGTGACTTGTACATCGAAAATTAATTATTATGATTAAAATTAAATTATATATTATATAAAATAATAATTAATTAGGGTACGACAAAATTACATTTTCCATTTTCACCCTTCACTACGGAACCCTAAAGTTAATGTAAAGGACCAATTAAATTATCTGATGTGAAATAAACTCGCATCTGGTTTATGAGAATCATTTCAAATATGTGTAGTTAAAAAAGACAAATAAGATCTAAAACTTGGTAAATGCCATTCATTCAACCCAGGAAGCAAACTGGATAGCTTCGTAATCCAAGAATGCATATAAAGATAGGTTCCATCATTTCGTTATCGTCGAATGAGTTTTATTAAAAGTACATAGTAATTATTTTATTCATTAAGTTTTTATTCATATCTGTTCATGTAAAAGATCTTTCACCTTTACAAAACTAGAACAGTGACAATATATTATATACTTATAATAAAATTGTAACTTCCAAATCTAAAGGTTTTACTAGTAGCTATTAAAGAGTACACTAACCCATCTCCTGAGATCTGAATCTAACGTCATACCAATACAGATTCAAAGAGAGAAGATATTAGTAGCGATAAATATTTTGGAAAGATAGCTCAGTGGTAACTCACTCGCTTGGGAAATCGAATGAAATGGGTTCAAACCCCGGGTCTCGCAGATCTGATATATTCATGCGCGAATCATTTCCAACAAAGTTACCACTTGTCTTACGGTGAAGGAAAACATCGTAAGAAAACCTGCATGTTTCAGAAAATCTAGCAAGTTTTCGAAAGACGTGAAGTCTGCCAACCTGCACTTTGCCAGAAAGGTGGACTATGACCTGATCTCCCTCATATTGAAGGGAGGGTGTCCAAAATACGGGCATTAAAAAGAACTAAATACATACACTCTTTTGTTAAAATCGGTTAAAGTTTGTGACATATCCTACCTCTTGTCCACCAACAAAGTAAATAGGATACAGTTATACATACATTTACATATGAACGTACTTAAAACTGTATGTACCGAATATCAAGTGTTTAATAAAAGCAGAAATAATCGAATCGTACTTGCTTCATAATAAGTTTATTATACATTCGGTGACATTTATAGCGATAAGAAAACGTGGCGGATAATTACTGAAATATGTCTCTGTGCATCGCAAAAAGTGCTCTTAAAAGCTAGCAATGTATATGCGATGTGGTAAAAGAGATCGAATGGATGCGGTAATGTCATATTAAAGTAAATATACATATAATAAATTAAATGGTAACAAAGCGAAATCTGTACATGAAGTATTTAAAAAGAAAATTACTGTAACGTATAGTGTACATAATATAGACCCCAAAATAATAGTTGTAAAAAATTTTTTTTTTATATCTGGATGTAAAAAAAAAACTACAGGAAATTCTTTTATTTCCACGGGAACATACAATAACTTTTTTATATCTCTCGTTTTATTGAGTCGTTCTACATGGCTAACGCGGGCATAACCTTGAGAGATACATCAAAACAATGTACTAGAAAATTGTGGCTCTTAAAATTTATTTTTAAAGGGGTTGACGCAACAACAAAAGAATTTACAGTTTGATGAAGTTTTTACTAGTATTAAAAGTAATAAAAATGTAAAATAGTAAAAAATTCTAATTACTATATTAAATTATTTCATTGACATGATTTCTAAAATTACCGCGTCCATTACAAACCGACTCTCATGTTTTACGTCAGAAGCTTCGCGTGGGCTCCTTCCGCGTTCCTACAGCGGGCGCGGTGTTTTAAAGGGCTTTAGAATAATATTCTTAATAAAATTTTAAAATATCTATCTAAAATATAATAATATCTAAAATAATCTATGTTGTTTTAAATTATTGCAATCAAAAAGTAAGATTAAAACAAAACATTCACCTTACATTTTGGGGCCGAACGCGTGAAACGAGAAATATCCCATATCTCTGAAACTTATTTTCTTTTATTTGAGTACAGAAATGTGTAGAGATTCACGTGAAATACTAATATAATAATTTACAGCAATCTAACTCCAATATTCTTCGACTGAAACGGCTGTGAAATGCAAACGGACAGAGATGGCGAAAGTTTTGACGACACGTTTAACTCAGTTTATAGTGATCTACACGCTGTGACATCGGTCGCGGGTTTGAGTCCCGCTGGGGGCTTTCAATGGTGTTATGAGCACGAATGTTTGTACTCCAGTCATGGGTGTTTATATTTATAACATGTATGTATTTAAAGTTATATATGTGTAGTGTATTAACTATCTGGTATCCATAACACAAGCTTCGTAACTTCCCATGGAACTAGATGATGCTGTGTAAAAAATAAGCCTTTTAGCAACCCTTAAAAAACAGGCAAAGGCATATTACGTTTTATTGACTATAGTTTGACTGATAAATACATAATTAATTTAACATTAACATTTTATAAATCTTTATTGAGGGTTGAGTTGAGACTTTAGGGAACCAGGAGATGGATAGACCAGTCGGTACAACTCATTAATGGCTATATCTAATAAGATAACATATAATATCTGTGATAGTGAAAAATAAATACATTCAAATATTAAAACTGCAAAAAGAAAAGTAAACAAACCTAACCCGTACAAAAAGTAAGCTACAAACTGTGACGCAGTACGCACTATAATTAAAACAAAAGGAGGTTTATTATATTTTTATTTTTTAAATACATATCGAATATCATATCAGTCAATGCAAAAATATATTAAAAAAAAATTCTGTATAAAATACAGGTTAAGCAAAGTTAATTATGGCCACAATATGGGTAGTGATTATCGACGAACAACAGTAAAGGACCACCTTGTATTAATGAGACTATTTCCAGATATCATCAAGGGTATACAATTATATGTAATTTACTAGAACTGTCCCGTGGCTTTGCACGTATAGTTCAATTACGTATGGCTATATATTTATAAATTGTAGCCTATATATTACTTTAATATATATATCTTCTTATAATATAAAAATGAATCGCTTAATGTGTTGGTAAGCGCAAATCTCGAGAGCAGCTGAACCGATTTCGCAAAATTTTTTTTAGAATATTCCTTGAAACACGAGGATGGTTCTTACGGAGAGAAAAAAATTAAAAAATTGCCTGAAAAAGTTTAAAAAGAACACTTTTCTATACTCCCATACAAAAGATTCGTAATAATACTTAAAAGTCAATTTGAACTTTAATACCATACCATAAAGTTTAAGTGTTAGTGGAGAGGTTCCGGGAAGGCAAAATAATTGAGTGACGTTAGTATCGTATAAATATTAATGTCAATATTTGTCAATATTATTAACAAAAAAAAAATTATATAGCTAACGCTGGCTAATAACTATTTTTATCTATTTAAAACGTACCTAGCGATGAACCCGAGCAAAGCGAGGGTGAGCCACTAGTATATAAATAAAAATGAATCACCGAAATGTATGTACGCGTATAACTTCCGGTCAACTGCACCAAATTGGATAATTTTTTTTTTTGTGTTTGTTATCAGGACAAGCTTTGTATAGAAGAAAATTAAATGAGTTATTTTTTATAAAATAAGTTTTTTTAAAATCTCATGATATGAAAAGTGAGTGAGTGAAATAGTTTTTACTCGGAAATCATCCCTTAAGGGGGTGAGAACGAGGATGAAAGGGGAAGACGAACCGGAGCAAAGCGAGAGTGAGCCGCTAGTAAGCTATAGTACTGCCTATGTCCTTCTCCAAGATCCCATCTATGTCTATACCAAAATTGATCAAAATTGGTGCAGCAGCTTAGGCATGAAAAAGTAACAAAATACAACAGACTGACAAAGTTACTTTCACATTTATAATATTAGTATGGATTCTCACTAACTTTCGTGTTATACTATAATAGAATATCGTAGCCTCCGAGTAAAATGGCTGAAACGTGCAATTCTTATTGATTGCAATTGTTGTTACTTTTTGATTTTAGATAAAAATACCTAAATGCCGTTTAAGTAAAAAAAGATTCTATTAAACGGTTCATGTATCAATATCCGGATAACACGAATTATTTTATAATAATTTGATACCATCGATGGTAGCTCGAGCTGATTTGAAGATAGAGCGGAAAGGTGGATAGTGGAACTATACCTTACTCAATGGTTGCTTGTAAAATCGTCGAGGTTAGACTCATTTGATTTCTTTTGACGAGTACCATACAACTGGTCAAAAACAGTTTTTTTATTTTATTTTTACCATAACTTTGAAATTACAGATATTTTATACGTATAATAAAATTCTAACTGATTCGAATCTGTACATTAAATATTTTTTTTGGAAAAGCTTATTTAAATAGTTATTGTTATCGTTACAAAGGCCTAATCTGCATGTTTTAGATTTTTTATCTTCTGTATGTCTGGGAGCGCATCACGATAGAACTATATGACAGAATTTGATGAAATTTAGTTGTTAGTTGTTAGTATGATGATAGCTGGTTATCCGGGTCAACATATAGGATACTTTTTACTGCGGGAAAATATTTCATCTCTGAGAAATCTATACTAATCCTTAAAACGTATTTAGAGACGAACACGAGCGGAGCGAGGGTGAGTCGCTAGTACATATTTTTATGCATTAACGGGAAAGCTATTAAATTTTTTTAAACTGTTAAAATTTCCATAACACCTTATACATATGAAAGGACTGCAGTATAAGTATTGACATTTATATGTAAAATTTTCGCCCACACGATTTTGTGTGTGAATAATAAAATGTTAACTAGGTTATAATATATTGATTTAGTACTTATATATTTTTTACGTACAACATTACTTCGAAACTGCTTTCGAAGCACAATAATTACACACCTTCGTTAAGCTATTAAGTGGCAATCATAAAGAAATCTATTCCGCTTTCTGTTACAGAACATGTATCTGGCAACATTAAAAAAATATCAAATTGCCTATATATGAATTATTTTGAATCATTTATCATTAAATTGTCATTTTTTTCTGAAAGTATTTAAAACAGAGGTTAAATTATATAGAACCTTTATATCTCTTCAAGAAAAGAAAATCTTGTAATATTTCAAAGGTTTCTAACAATTCAAATTTCAACTATTGAACTAAATTATATGCTTGTTCTGCAATGCACTTTTTCTTCACTTATTTCTCCTGTTTTTTTTTTTCATTTTTTCGGGATTTTTTCCCCCTAAAATACTTATTCTGACACATTTGTATGTATTTTCAGATAAAGTCTTGGCATTCATCTTGTTTTAGTAATTACATGCAAGATATGTAAGTTATGCTGAAATATACATATTTCTTTACATGAGTCATTTATACGATATCATTAATTCATAACGATGCATTAGCATGCAAAAATTTGCATACTGATTTGTAGCAAATAATTCAAAATGAATGTTCAAGGTCCCTAAAAAAATTTGTTGGCGCCATTTTGAACAACTACAATGGTAAGTCGTACTATTTTGTAATTTTACTTTTGACACATTTGTTTATACCTACATCTATACTTAAAATAATATTATAACTAAATCGACTCTGTACATGAAATATTTTTTGGCAAATCCTATTGAAATAAGCATTATTATGAATGTATAGTTTTTAGAATTTTTGTCTGTCTGTCTGTCTGTCTGTCTGTCTGGGAACGCATCACGAAAAAACCTCTAGACAGATTTTGATTAAATTTGGTATGATGATAGCTGGTTATCCAGGTCAACATACGGGATACTTTTTAAAACTTAATTAGGGATGAACTTGAAAGGAGCAAGGGTGAATCGCTAGTAGTCTATATACAAATAGGCGAAGACAAAACAGTACTTATTTCTTCTCTGTTTGTTAACCGATTTACTTTTTTTTTGTTTAGTAGCTGTTAATGAGCTTTAAGTGTTATCAAAAAAAAATTAGAAACATATTTTTTTTCATTTAATGAGCGAACTTATAACGTTAAAAACTAAATAATAAAGATATCACTACGTTAAAAATACGAATTCTTTTTACTAGAGACATATCACAGATATTTCAAATAGCAAGTATTATTCGCATACCACACCTTAATGCTCAATCAATATGCTTATGCAATTCATTATATTATACTGTAATTACACGTAATAAGTGATTTACTATTCATAATTCAAAGACAACAAAAAAATTACACATGTACCAGTTAATATTTTATTTTAAACTAACGACTCGCCCTCGCTCCGCGCAGGTTCGTCCCTAGTTCAGTTTTAACCTTTAGTACAGTTTGCTTAGAGCTGAGATATTTTCGCGCAGTAAAAAGTATCCTATGTGTTGACCCGAGTACCCAACTATCATCATACAAAATTTCATCAAAATCTGTCCAGTGGTTTTCTCGTGATGCGGTAACAGACAGACAAAAATTCTAAAAACTATACAAGATTCGGACCCTGTATATTTAATCATTTATAACTCTGTACCTATATTTAAACAGTAATGACTATTTCAATAAGATTTTCCAAAAAACATTTAATGTTCAGATTGGACTCAGAATTTTTATATATGTATAGATTACCCGACTATACGAGATAAGTCTACTCGCTTAGCTCATGTGCTTCCCTAGGTACCTAACAGTAGCCTATATGTGACTCCAGATTATAGCCTATCTATATTATTATATGAAGATTTTGATGAAATTTATTAATTTCATCAAAATCTGTCCAGCCGTTTCAGCCAATGTTTTATTCATGTGACGATGTTTTATTTTCACCACATTACCTTCTAAGTGACTTATTATATATTTAATCAAACTAGTTATTAAAATCATTATTAATGGAAAATATATATAAATAGAATTTACCTTCAATATAAAAAAAATATCGATAGCACTTTAGCTCTTCAATCGTTACTAAACAAAACAGCGGAGATTAAAAAAAATATTAAAAAAAATAAAAAACCCAACTGCGTAAAAGCTTATCAAAAAAAATGAAAACAAGTTGACGAAGGAACACAATATTATACAGTCGGAGACATATATATATATATATATATATATATATATATATATATATATATATATATATATATATATATATATATATGTGTGTGTTTTGTAACATATGTTTATATGTTTTATAACAGCTGCGTGTGATGTATGTCTCCGACTACATAATACTATGTTCCTCCGTCAACTTTTTTTTTTTGGAAATATATATTTTTTATTTGTTGTTTTTTGGTATTTTTCATTGCAAATTTTATTTAAACATATAAGTTGTGTATATGTTTGTTATAGTATAAGCCATTTAAAAAGGGGAAAAAAATTTGGGGAAATAATTTTTTTAAGAAATAATATGGTGCCAAAAATCGGCCATTTTAATTTTGTGTCACTTTAACAATTAAGACGAATCTAACGACACCTCTCAAGCTAAAACCCACTAAGCCGTTTAGGCTACAGAGCGTGGCAAAGAAATATACATACATACATACACTCGAAAAACATAACCCTCCTTCTGGCGCAGTTGGGTAAAAAGGTACTGGGCTGTTTAGTCTATGCCTATGTATATTGTCTACATCTTCGAAGTCTATTTTAAGCTATATCTAATTGTCATATCGACTACAATCACTGAAAGTATGTCAAATCCGGATGACAATGAGATGAATACCAACAACCTGATCCAATAATGAAGCGATTTGAAATTCATAACACTTAAAAAATATAAAAAGAAATTGTTCTGTTTAGGATATGAGTTTTACTTTCAGTGTTTTTATTTTTCAGTTTTTACATGATAACTATCGTTTTTTTCGCTGATTTATTTAAATTTTTGGTTCGAATGCTTAACAGCAATCTTGGTCACGGAAGGGTCTCCCCCGAAAAGATAGTCTATTTAAAATGTCAAACATACGCGTAATTCTAAGAAAGTATACTTTTTTTACGGTCTTTATAAATAAAAAAAACCCCCACAGTGTACGATACCCCTGAAAAACGTATTCAGACACACACGGACATAGTAATATGAGTAATTTGGTCACATATGGTGCCCAGCAGCATGGGGGCGGCAGAATTATTTCCAGGGGGGTGTATCTGATACTTCACGTTAACCTACTAACTAATCTTTAAATGATTAACTTTATAATTTTTATTCGTTTCTTTTTATCGTGATTTATTTGTTTAACTTTTTCTATATATTTTCCTTCATGGCAAGAGGTGCCAGCACCCATGGCCAACAAAAAGCCTGTGTTATTCTTGATCATAATCCATCTATACTAATATTATGAAGTGATAAAGTTTGTGAGATTGTGAGTTTGTGACGTTATAGGGGGTAATCTCTCGATCTACTGAGCCGATTTAGATGAAATATGGTAAGAAGATAGTTTGAGACCCTGGGAAGGGAATACTTTTCATCCCGGAAATCACGCCTGAAGGGGGTGAAAATGGGGATAAAAATTTGTATTGGGAAGCAAGCTAGGGACGAACCCGAGCGAAGCGAATCAGAGTCGCTAGTGTACTATAAACTTCATCTAAATCCAGCCATTTTTGCATCATTGTGAAATACACCAACATACAAATAAACAATCTTTCACTCTATTCTATTATAAATATAATAGATCATTAAAATACTTATCTTATGCAAGAATCGATCCCGGAACCTCTGTCATACTGGGCATTTAAAATGCTCTACACTATACGTACTATCATTTTTTTAAGGAAATATTATTATATATTACGTTGATTTTCTTTATATTCATTAAAATATTTTAATGATGTATTGTCTGTCAATCAATGTCAACAAGGAACCTTTTATTTTCATATTAAATTATTATCAATTACAGGTTTTAACTCTTGTAAGAAAAAATACTATACCGTAAAACATATAAAAGACGTATTAAAATATAGAATAAAGCACTAGCTATTGCCCCAGCTTCACACACTTGCACGGAAATCTGTTTCTCAAAATCCATATTAAGAATCTATCTCAGTGATCTCTAATAGTTCATCTTACCAATATTATAAACGTTTTTGTTAGCAAAATCCTTTGATTATAAAATTGTACACGCACGAATCCATCGAGTAAAATAAAAATAACATCAAAAAATAATAATGCTCAAAAAGGCACGGACGTTTGTATGTCTGTGGGTGTTAGACTTACTCAAATTGACGACACGTTTGGCTCAGTGTGTAGTGACCCTACTTGCTGTGACAACGGTCGCGGGTTCTAGTCCCGCTGGGGGCATTCATTGTGTGATGAGCACGAATGATTGTACTCCAGTCATAGGTGTTTATATTTATAATATGTATGTATTATATATATATATATATATAGTATATATTATAGTTTATGTGTAGTGTATCAACTATCCGGTATCCATAACACAAGCCTCGTAGCTCACCATGGAACTAGATGGTGCTGTGTGTTAATGTCCCAACATATTTATTTATTTAATTATCCATTATATATATATATATATATATATATATATCCATTATATATCCAAGCCAAGTTCAGTTATTGAGTTTTCTGGTTAAGAAGTTGTCAGTAACAGTCCGGAGTTGGGAAGTTGGCGGTGTTTACCCTCGTGCCCGGAAAGCGAGTAAAGTGTGAATGCCTGATCTCTCGACGGAGCTGAATTGATGCAAGATTTTGTATTATTTTTCCGTAAGCTGGCAATATTTGTATTCAGCCCTTTTTTAACGTCCCATATTGCTGGTCACAAGCCTCCTCTTAATGCCCTTTGTAAACCATTCGCCATTATCTACCAAATTTTGGTAAGTTTGGCAAATGAGGGTTGGACTTCATATGTCTTTCGAAAGCTCCCTAAGAAATGCGGGCCTCACGATCTTTTGCTTCTCCATAAGACAAGGTAATCATGTTATAAATGATTTACACATAAGAAGATCAGAGGTACAAGACCCGGGATTTGAACCCGTTTCACTTGGCTTCCCGAGTGCTTTACCACTAGGTTTCCGCTTAATTTATTAACTAGCAATATATATTTTTTACATTTGTACTATATAGAACATGACATCGCGTTAAGGTCGTTCAAACATTCCTTTTATCCTAATACTTGACCAATATATATTGTTACTGAAAACGATACGACACGCTTACCACAACTTTGTACACTGTACCTATAATAAATCACTTCACTTTACTCGTACCTACTGTATGTACGTGTAATAAAATAATTATAGTTTTAAAAAACTAAAAAAAAACACGCTTTAGATGAGGAACTCTAATCATATGAACCCAAGCTCGAGGGGTTTATTGGTAGCAACTGAAGAGTTCCACTATGCTCCTTCTGGCTCCATCATCAGATCAGATCCGAGATACCAAATTATGGTACTGTTTTTCGAACTATATCTGCATACAAAGTTTCATTTTGGTACGACAATTTGAAGTACATTAAAATTAACTTAGATTTGATCACATTGTTAGCTAGTTGCTTAGTCACAAGTGAAGCTAAATGGAATGTTTATATATATATATATATATATATATATATATATATATATATATATATATATATATATATATATAGCCTTCCTCAATAAACGGGTACTATCTAACTATCTAATGCATAAAGAATTTTTCAAATAGAATTAGTAATTTCTGCGATCAACGCGTTTAGACATACAAAATCTTCCTCTTTATTATCATATATCTAATGTTTCGGCTAGATATATTATTATATATCTAGCCGAAACATTATATATATTTTTTTAAAATCTTCTTGAAATAAATAAATATTATTATCGATACACAGGCCGAATCTATAGTTTTAAGAAATTTTGTATGTCTGTCTGTCTGTCTGTTACCGCATCACAGAAAAACCACTGAAGGGATTGATTTTGATGAAATTTGGTATGGTGATAGCTGGTTATCCGGGTCAACATATAGGATACTTTTTACCCTGGGAATATATCTCATTTCTGAGAAAAAATACAAAAGCTGCAATGTAAGAGTATACTAATATGTAAAACCTAAGAATTTGGTTTTCAGTCATCTGAACGCGAGCGGAGCCGCGGGCAATGGTAGTATTATAATATAATCTATATTAATATTCTTAAAAGGCAGAGTTTGTTTGTTTGAAAGCACTAATCTCGGGAACTACGAGTACTAATTCATTTTGAAAAATTATTTTTGCATTAGATAGCCCGTTTATTGAGGAAGGCTATAGGCTATATTATAGTCTATTCCATACTAACCGTTAAACGTGTCAAATACCTATAAAAGCATTACCCTTCTTCTGAGGCAGTTGTGTAAAAAATCCAAAGTCCAAGAGATACAAGAGGGAAGGAAGTTCTTTATGAAAAATCTAATACTGTACAGGAGTAAAGTGTTAATAATACACACGTACTTATATATTTCATAATTTACGACCCACGAGTCTTAATCGACCTGTGATTAATAAACACCAATTTAACAAAAAAAAAACTAATTTCTTTTTAATATATTGTCAAATTGTTTAAATATTACGCTACCTATTAATTACTATGTAATGGCATTAAAATGTAATTATTTTACAAATAATATATAATTACTACCGTTTAGTAGCCGGTATTTTAAGTCACCAATCCGGTTTAGATTCAAAAATCGCACTCGCACCTACCTTACTTTATGAGAAAGTTCTACTTTTAACAAAAGAAATGTTACATAGTCATGTCAAAACCTTATGTATACATATAATAAAATTGTAACTAAGCCGAATCTGTACATTAAATATTTTTTGGAAAATCTTATTGAAATAGACATTATTAACGATACAGAGGCCGAATCTATAGTTTTTAGAATTTTTTTTGTCTGTCTGTCTGAGACCGCGTCACGGAAAAAGCACTAGACGGATTTTGATAAAATTTGGTATGATAATAGCTGGTTGTCCGGGTTAACATATAGGATACTTTTTACTCATGGATACATAATATCTCATCTCTGAGAAATCTATACTAAACGATAAAACGTATGTAGGGTCGAACCCGAGCGGGGCGAGGGTGTGTCGCTAGTTTATTATAAAAACCGTACTTTACTTAGTAAAGACTGAACAGTTATTATTGGTTATTTTGAAATCAAAGTACACTTCGAATCGAGTATCCGTCAATATCTCTATCTCTATACCAAATTTCATCTAAATCGGTTTAGCGGATTAAACGTGAAAAGTTTACAGACAGACAAACAGAGTTACTTTCGCATTTATAATATTAGTATGGATGAAAATGTCAACTATAATTACGACTGAGATATTGAAATTGTTGAAAGTAAACTTCTAAGCCCTTAGTTAGTCCTATCGAATGGTTCCACAGTCGCTATTTATATATAAAAAAAACTATAAGCTGCTATACCCAACTTTAAGCCCCAACAGAAATTTAAAAATTCACCAACCCATAAAAAATTATTAAAAATACAATAAATAAAATAGATCCTTAAAAAGTCAGAAATAATAGTATCATTTCATTGTAACTAAAGACACAAATCCTTTAGACAAAACAAAACCTTTGAGACGTTTAAAACCTTAGTCTCTCCCGTGATAATGATTGCTGTAAAGCATTCGAAACTTCGGGTACCAAAAATCAAAATAAATCGGCTAAAAAAAATCCGAAAACATAGTTTTATTTAAAATATTGGCGTAAATCTAAGAAAATATAAAGGCACAAAAATATTAACATTAGGTATCTCTCATCTATGCGTAATGCTACCGCTAAATTAAAATGCTCTATTTTTAGAGTTTAAGTTTTTTAGAGGCTAGAATGGACACCTTGAAATTCATAACTGAAATTTAAGAGGTACGTATTTCGTATGAACCACTGGACAATTCTGTGGTCAAATTATATATAATAAAAAATTACACGTTTGAAGTGACTTTGATAGTTTGTCTTTCATGTAGTAATAGACAATTTTTTTTTTAATTTACTTAAAAACAAGCTTTGACCTTTGTGACGTTAGTTCAGAAGTCCTTTAAGGCCAGAATTATGATTTATATATACTACTATTAAAAATTAAATAAACTATACGTTTTTTAATGTATGCATACCACCTGCATACATACAGATCGTTGTATGGGAACTCAGCGACAAGAGAAGACATTGGAGGAAATAAATTATACTATGAACTATCAACTATAAACCCTTGACTTTAAAAAACCTTTAATAAATTGGAGCTCATAATAAGACCAAAGCTTTATAACCTACACAATAATTTCTCAGTGTGAAGTGTCAAGCAAAATAACAGATACATCAAATAACAATATTAAGGAAATTTGCCTTAAGATATGCAATCAAAAAGTTTTAACTAACTATTGCTGTTGGCTACGGCTATATTTATATTTAGTCTAAAACTAAAAAGCGTAACTCCCGCTAACATATGGGATCTCGCAGGACGTAAGATGAAAACTTCTCTTAGGATACAAACTCGCAAATATGTCACTGTAAAACATACATACATATATTATGTACTGGCGATTCACCTCACCTCTCTTCGTTTAGGGTCCGTCCCTAGACAAAAATAAATCTATCCCATGGGATTCTCAGGAATAAAAGTAACCTATGTGCTATTTCAGACTATAATCTATATCTGTGCCAAATTTCATCCAGATCCGTTCAGCCGTACTGGCATGATTGAGTAACAAACATCCATACATCCTCACAAACTTCCACATTTATAATATTAGTAGGACATAGGTCACAAAGAAAATAGCAACCTATAATAGTTAGAAAAAACATCAATTTTTCGAGAATTATTTTCACTCCACACAGAATCGATCTCGCGACCTTTAACTAGATAGGCAAGTACGAAATTATTTGACCATACACACACTATATATATATTGTATACTTTTCAAACAAAATCTTATGTAAAATCTAGTTATAATATGAAGAAATTTCTAGAAAAGTCATATTGTAAAGATATTAAGTTTTTTTAAATCAATTAATATAAACTTTAATTCAAAAAGAGGATTTTATAAGGGAGTGGAGGTCTCGAATTTAGTATATAACGGAGGCACACTCGAGCAAAATTATCAGTCTCACTTAACAGTCGAGAGGATATACAACAACCATGTACGCTAAACTGGTGAGATATTTATTTATTTATTGATTATTATTAATAATAAAAATAATATTTATTTAAAGTATAATAATATTATATTTAAAATTTGTTGGTATTTATTCGTATTAATTAACTGTGATATTTATATTTATTTTTTATATATGTTTCCATATCATTTATTTGTTATATAGTGTTTATTTTTTTATTTTTATGCGACAATTATAATTATTTCACCTTGTGCATTAAAATAGATTTAGTAAGTTGAAAATGAATTTTGCGCGATTGTTCCAAAATAACATAAAGTTGCTAAATTAAATAAAAATTATTTATAAAAATATGTGTAAATGCCATTTATTTTAAATAAATTAACTTTTTAATGAATTATTATATTTTTTAATATTTTAATTTAAATAACATTTTAAATTTTTCATTTACGACATAATAATATTTATTTCGTTCGTTTCGTTTATTTCTTGTATTTAATATGTGTTATAAAAAATATTTAATTAATATAACTTAATCATTTTTAAGGGCATTGGCACGAAATTATTTATTTTATTCTAATGTCTTTAATATAATATGCTTGGCAAACGTAATAGTTATAGAATTTTTCTAAACTTTACATTGGAGTCATTTTAAAGTTTCTCATAAAAGGGGGCTGATAAAAAAATGATAACATCGAATACATCTACAAATACTTGTAGGTTGTTGGCAGTATAATCTTAATATACTTACATGACATGACTTGTACAGTAATATCTAAGTGTACATATGTTTTGTATATATATATATATATATATATATATATATATATATAACATATAATACAAAAAAAATACTTACAATATACAGTTAATTAAATTATAAATCAAATCTATTATAAATTTTATATTACATAAGATCTTACAAAAATAAGGAAATAATGCTTCAGTGCCTTTCGCGTGAACAAATAAACAAAATACAATATCCATCACTCACTATTTGTTAGAGTAGCAAAAATCTTTTAGACGGTATGTGGGTTCGAATCTTATATGAGCTCAATTTATTTCATACATAGTGTTTTATGTATTTAATTCGATATTATAGTTTGGGACCAGCACCCAATATGCAAAAGAAATTAAAATAATATTAAAAAAATTTTGGGTAGCAATGTTCTAAAAGCTGCATTTTGAGTTACTAGATCACGTATCAAAATTGTTTGATTTTTTAATATTTTATATAATTTGTTTCAAAGGACAAGTGGTAATATTTTGTCACTTAGATACTTTAGCTTACTTTAAGCTAACAGCGCTTTCAGCAATAACTGAAAGTTCTAACGCTAGTGGAAGTCTATTAGAATAAACAGCCCCGGACATCAAACCTAAAACCTCTCGCATAGAAAGCATTGTCAGTTACAATCCAACAAAATACACTTGACGTGACATATGATCGTTTTCATTCGATACGAAATAAGCGTTGCGCAAACGCATGTTCTGCACCATTTAATTTGGCAATGTAACGCTGTACCTAATTAAGTTGCACAAAGAAAGGAAGTTACCGAAAATTCTCTAAAAAAAACGATTAAATAGTGCAATTTCACGGTTTCTTTCCGATACGATTGATTTATTAGCTTAAAATAAATATAATTCTGCTAAAATTAATGATATATTTGAATAAGAGTGTTATTTATTCTATACAGTTATAAAAATCGTTGGAATTATTAATTGTCATTGCCGTTTTTGCCGTTTAGCTATACAGAGAAAGGCATTTTTCCCAAAGAAATCAAGGATTTAGCATTAAAATTACACGTGTTTTAAATAAATTATTTGGTACTTAAGACATTATGTTATAGGCCCAAAACAAGAATGCTGATTGTTTTGATCAAAATCAAATTTTGAACATTACAAATCTAAATTGTTGAACAATATGTAGGCGACATAATGGTATGGCATTTCATTGAATTTATTAGGTACCAGTATGTCCGAATTAGCATTACATACTTGTCGATATGAACGGGTGTCAATTACTTCGATAAATCTATTACTCAAATATAATCGATTTTATAATCGACTCTTATTTGACTGCGTCTTAGCTCGCTAGGTAATCGATAATAATTGCTAAATTCTTAAAATATCTTACTCTATGTTTTTGTCTATGGGGAAAAAATATGTGAAGTTTTTAAATTGGCGAAATACAACGAAATACGAAACTGTAACTCCTGAGTGACATATCTAAGCGCTCTACATAAGCGACATTAGTCATACATACATATTTATATATATTTCAATTTCAAGGTTAACTTTATTATAATCTTGCAATTAAAAACTTAAATATAAGTGGATAATTACGATTTATATGAGAAAGTTTGTTTGTTACTCTTTAACGCTGAAACGGCTTCTATATGGACTATGATTTGAATTGAAACATAAGTTACTATAAGGCACCTAGAGACGCGCCCGAGCGGAGATAGGGTTAATCACTAGTATGAAATAAAATAGTTTACAATAAATATAGATCAAATAATGTATTTTTTGCTCATGACAGTTCATCGTCTGCGTCGTCGCTGTGGTAGCGCTCGCCCGCGAGTACCCAGCTGGACTCCATCCCGCAGTGTGCCCCAACTACCCCTACTGCGATACAAACACCTTCGCAAGATTCACCCCGGACGGCATGCCTATTCCTGAATGGGTCTACAACCCCTCTATCCTGCCCGTAGCACCCGCTGAGTGAGTATTTCGTTAAAATTTCGATTATTTTTCCTTTTTTTTAAACCTATTGTTTATAGATTTATCATGAAATAATCAAAATGTTGGTTTATTTATTCTGTATTACTCATTATATTTAAGTTTTAAGCTCTAATAAAAAATTTTTTTTCAGCCCCAATGCCAACGTTGCCCCTAAATACCCCGCTAATTTCAACGCCGCGAGTTGCCCCAACTACCCCTACTGTTGGTGAACAGTTTAGTCACAGCGGCCTGCCCTCCGGATTAACTTGTTAATGCCAGATTCTACAAACGTTACCATGACACTTCATTTTTTTTTATTCCATGAGGCAGTAGTCTCATGTTCAGTAGAATACTGTGCTTATTAACAATGTTCTGCCATATTTTTCTGTACCTTATTGAAATTGTATATAACTGATTTTTGCTAAGCATTTGGTTTTTTGTAAAAAAAATTATGTAAAAATTGTAAATAAATATGGTAAAATTATATATTTATGTGTTTCAATTCATTTCCTACGACAAGCTTGTTTTGATAAAAGTTCAAAGAATTAAATAAATGAATAACAGGTCGTAAAAGTCAATGTCTGAATCATATTAAAAAAAATCGATAAATTAACGTATGTAATCATATAATCCATAGATAGATCTCATGTTATTTTAAAGTACAGATTGTAGAAAAACACAGATTAGTAATAAAAGCAAATTTAAAATTCTTGCAGTTTTTATTATTAATGTGATAATAAACAAAGTGAATATGATGTGTGAAGACTTTACTTGGAATTTTGTATTAGCGCCTAAGCTAAAAACAAACATTAATACCAAGTTTCAAGTAATTCTGATCATAAATAATTTTTCGGGTAACGTGTTTTCCAGTGGAAATGTGATGGTCTCCCGCGGTAAAAAGTAGACTATGTCACTCTCCAGCCCTTCAACTATCTCCACACAAAAAATCACGCCAATCTGTCACTCCGTTTCAACGTGAAAGAAGGACAAACAAACAAACACACTTACACATTTATAATATTATATTAGTAATTAGTATATAGTAATTATATAGAGTTTTACAAGTAGTATAGTACGGATTGTTTTAAATATAAACTTTATAATAATATATATAAAGTTAGTAGGCTGCTACCAGTGGCAAAGGGTCCATACAAGACGTCTTATAACTCGCGTCATCTAAAAAATAAAAACCGACTTCAAACAAAAGCACTAAAAAGTAAGAAATAACTGATTGGTAGTTTTCATTTACTATACATACCTAATCAAATATTTTCGAAGTCGGTGTGCTTTGCTTTGTATGGGCTGGCACCGATTTCGAAAATATTTGATTAGGTATGTATTTAATACGTAGGCTTTAATTACCTACTTAGCCAAAGCACACCGACTATCGATCAACCGCTTGTTATACTTGAATAAAGCAAGTAAGTTTTCTATATTTTATTGAAATTGACAACTCTTCATAGAAACCATAGCATGGAAACATGTCGACACTTTCTCATAAAATAAAATTCTGAGTCAAATCTGTATAGTTTTTAGAATTTTTGTCTGTCTGTCTGAGAATGCATCACGAGAAAACTACTGGACGACAGATTTTGATGAATTTGGAATGAATTTGGAAATATGGCTGGTTATTCGGGTCAACATATAGGATACTTTTACTGCGGGAAAATATCTCATCTTTAAGAAATCTATACTAAATGTTAAATCGTAACTAGGGACGTACCCGAGTGAGGCAAGGGTAATCCGCTAGTTTAGAATAAAATTAAACACAATATAGCAAAAGGCGTTAACAATATACCAAGAATTATATTCGAAAATTTCATAAATACATATGACTTCAATATCAGAATTTTAAAATAGCACTCGCTTTCATTTCCTCGATTCAACGTATACAAAGAAACAAGTTTTTACTGAATTTCATTTACCTTCATTCGTATGAAAAGGTTTTTATTTCCAGCTCTTATAATAGTAATTTATTTTTCAAACAGTTTCTGGTTTCCGAGCATTGGCGTAATTTACATAGACATGCCACCATAGACATAATACACATAGAATAGTCAAGCCGATCAAAAATGTGATGTCCCGATAGAAAGAGACAAAAGAATAACAGACACTTTTCTATCTCCTTTTATTATTAATTTGTTTTAATATAATTTTTAAAGATTAGAATGTACAATAATAAACGAACCATTTTTAGTGGGCAATAACAACAAAATCAAACACAACAAAAAAAATAGTTAAATCGGTCCAGCCGTTCACGCGTGATGGCGTGACCAAGGGTAATAGGGATCTCTCTCTCTATATATATATATAGAGAGAGAGAGAGATATTATACATCTTCATCATTATCTCCCTGCCCATTTTTCAATCACTTCGGGTCGACGCAGTTCATCGTCCGTACAGCTGATAGGATTTGGCAAAAGTTTTACAACCGGCCGCCTGCCTGACATCAACCCTCCTTGGGAATAATATAATAAAATTATATATCTATACATAAAATAAAATTGTAACCAAGCCGAATCTGAATAAACATTCCTATCGTTACAGATGTCCTAAGAGCCTGTGAACGCCAGACCTTCGTCATAATATAAAAGCTGAAAGAAGGTCTGGCGTTCACGGGCTCTTCCTCTAAGAGGCCGAATCTATAGTTTTTAGAATTTTTATCTGTCTGTCTGTTACCGCATCACAGAAAAACCACTGGAAGGATTTTGTTGAAATTTGGTATGAAGATAGCTGGTTATCCGAGTTAACATATGTGTAAGATACTTTTTACCGCGGGAAAATATCTCATTTTTGAGAAAAATACAAAAACTGCAATTTAAAAGTATACTAATATGTAAAACCTAAGAATTTGGTTTTCGGTCATCTGCGATCATCTGCGGTCAATGATAGTACATAATATAATAAAACAGCAACATCGTAAAATCTGTACCTATATGAAATATTATAAAAAAACTAGCGACTCACCCTCGCTCCGCTCGGGTTCGTCCCTGGGGTGGGGTCTGGGAGGACCACCCTTATCCTTATCACTTAGGGGTATGGAAAATAGATAGTAGCCGATTCTCAGACCTACTGAATACGCATATAAAATTTGGTAAAAATCGGTAAAGCCGTTTCGGAGGAGTACGGTAACAAACATTGTGACATGGAAATTTTATATATAAGATATTTCTTTGCCTTTATGTCTATTTGTCTATTTTCTGTATATCTATGTGTGTCTCACGCAAAAAGTACTGAATGAATTTTAACACCTCCAGGTAAACTAAGAAATTAATTAAATTTCTAAGAAATATATTGTTAACTGTAACGACGGCGTGTCCGCGGTCGTGGAGGGATTATCACAATTTTGTGTATTTATAACTCATTACTCGGGTCAACATTTAGGATATTTTTACTACATGAAAATCTTTGGTTCACACGTGAAATCACAATAACTGGTTCTGTCGAGAGGATTTTACATGTGTCTCCATATATCCTAAGGTAAGATCACAATAAATTTTAAACTATAAAAAACGTATCTAGCGACGCGCCCGAGCAAAGCAAGGGTAAGTAGCTAGTGAGATTGCAAAACTTGTCTAATTATCAAGCGGATAACATAACCACTATAAAAATAAACAACTATTGTTTAAAAAACCACAAATATTAACAAAAATATATTTAGTGTACTCCCAACATAAATGATGATAGTTTAATAACAAACAGATGTACAAATTATTTCGCAATGCATTGTATTAAAATGCGTCACCCATTATGGTGCTGCAAGGACGTGTATCCGAACGAGTTTCCCGCGCTGTCAACAGTTGCTTAATTATGGCGCGAAATGAATATAAATCGTTGAAGAATTACTCTTTTACACAGAACAATGTATTTACTTGTTGATGAAAGAACCGATACCGACAGTAATATCATTCGAAATATGTATTGATGACTTAAATGATACGTATGCGGACCTTCGACCCTCAAAAGTGTTTTTTTTTTTATAATATTTATGTATCCTTTAATTACTATACCCTTGGAGTATAACATATTGATTAAAAAAACGTGTGTGTACGCACGTAAGACCTTATATATCTTTGGCGTAACAGAACAAAATAGCTAAAGATTTCATCCCGTATGTCACAACTCTCTGTTTGTAAAAGGAATGCAGCTAACTTCATTATGTCGCTTTCAGCTAACTTCATCATGTCGCTTTTTGGCTGTCGGTGTGGGCGCGCATCGTAAAAATTTTACTCTCATAATTTTTCCAAACGTCCCAAAAGAAATATCCCTTGAAAAATATCGTGAAAATCGGTTCACAATTGTCAAACGTAACATAGAGAATAAATGGGAAACGAGCGAGTCTAACTCGCACACGGAGGGTTCCGTGCCACCAAACCTTAGTGTTATGGTTATTTTATTATTAAATTATTTTTTTAACTACAAGTATCTTTCATGGAACTCTTCTCTTTTAACTCACGGATAATATTGTATATTAATTAAAAAGAATTTCTTTCGGAAGCGGTCCATATCCCTAATAAGGGACTGTTTCTGACCAATGATATTACTATTTAACCTTTGATTTCTGAAATTAGAGGGAAAAGGACACAAGATTTACTACTGTTGTAGAGTATAACTCAGTAATAGCTTAAAAAAGTAGTTCTTCTAAAATCTATTTCATTTTAAAGATCCATCAAAAGATATCTACATATGTATATATATTCAATATATGCATATTGTATATGAAACGCCGCCTCATTTTTTATTTTTCATAATCTCACTACTGCCCTAGTTCACTTTACATTTTGGTTCCAAATTTCAGCTATACAGTACCAACAGTCTCCAAATAAAATGGTTGTAACATACACACAGATGACTAATTTAAAAGGGTTTCGTTTTTTCTTTTGGCTACGGGACCCTAATAAACTATCTCTTCCTTTGTGAATTCAGTCAATAAGGCCTATAATGAGAAGATATATTATGAGAGATCTGTGATATAAATACTTATTGTTTTGTTTTTTTATAGATAGACAAACAAAACGAACATTTTCCATGCCTATAAAGTAGATAGCTGATTAATATGACTAACATTCTATGTGTATAAGATTTTGTAGCGTGTAGCAGTGGTATCCCAGTGCCTAGTGGTAACGTGCTCGCTCGGGAAACCGAATGAACCGGGTTCAAATCCCGGGTCTCGCACCTCTGATATTTTCATGGGCGAATCATTTCCAAAATGATTAACACATGTCTTACATTGAAGGAGAACATCGTGAGGAAACTTGCATATCTGAGAGAACTTATCAGGTTTTCGAAATACATGGTAGAGTTGCGAGACCCATGGTTTGAACCCGATTCACTTGATTTCTAAAGCGAGTACGTACCACTGGGCTGCCACTGCCTAACACAATATGACGGTACAATAATTTAATATCGAACTAATCTGATGGTCAGAAATTCAAAACTCCTTCGGACTTTGGTTTCATTTGCTTCGTTTTTTAAGAACAATTCGTTGTAGATTGACATCTTGTTTATTTGTTTTTTTATATATATATTTATTTACACAGCTATAAGTTATAGGTCCGTGAGTGACTGTATATATATAAACTTTTAAGTTTATTTAAAACGTACAAGACACGTGTAAGCAAAGCGATAGCGTATTACTAGTTAAAATCAAAAAAAAACATGAAATGTAATCGAACGTACAGTTGGCACGAGATAATAATATAACATTATTATTTATTACTTCGTATGTAGAGAATTTTTGTCAATTAGACGATGCAAGGACACTTGCCCAAATAACTTACCGACTGCTACTTAATTATGGCTCGAAACGCGTATAAATCTTCAAAAGAATCTTAATCCGACACTGATACGTAGATATGGGTTTAATAAGAAAATAAAATTGATAACAAATATTTATCGAATTAGACAATAAAGAAGATTTTCAAATAAAATGTATTAAATTAAATTCCTTTATATTCAACTTAAAATAGGCTCTGTAGTTTTTGCATGATATGCACACAGATATACAGACAAAACATACATACAAACAGGCATACAGACCAACAGATCAAAATTTCAACTACTGTTTACTGTATCCTAAAGGGTAGGTATATATACGTAATCGTCATAGTTTATATAATATTTGATGTACAGATTTTGCTTTGTTACTATTTTATCAAATACCTACTAGTGACTCACCCTCGCTTCTCACGGGTTCGTCCCTGGGTCCTTTTAACGGTTAGGCTAGGTTACATATCCTATATATATATATATATATATATATATATATATATATATATATATATATATATATATATATAGCCTTCCTCAATACACGGGCTATCTAATGCAAAAATATTTTTTCAAATCAGATTAGGAGTTCCTGAGATTAGCGCGTTCAAACAAACAAACAAACAAACAAACAAACAAACAAACAAACAAACAAACAAACAAACAAACAAACAAACAAACAACTCTGCCTGTTTATAATATATAATCACGCGATTCCAACTCAAATTTGAATAACCGTACATACATTTTAAGTACATAATATATGTATATCTTATGGATGAAAAGATAAAAAAACGACATTGAACACTACCTACCTGCTACCCACCATAGTACTAAGTCTTCCTGCCCACTACATAAAAAAATATTATGTTAAAAAAACGCACAAGTGCGAGTCTCGATGGTACATTCCACTAAATAGTATTTATTTTACATATCATATGATTTGTTAATTAAAAAACTGGATGTTGCTGTGTCGGGGCACACCGTCGTTAGTTAAGCGTGACACGACTATTTCAACGAGTCACTTTTAATGTTTTTGTTTTTTATAAATATTTAACATAAACAAATTAGTAAAAATAATAATCTTTGAAGATAGCAACAATAACAATAGCAACGGTTACTATGGCAACCTAATGCAACCTATTTTCTATGCAACCTTTTTCGTTACGGTCCACTTTTTCTGACCGGTACAGGTATGTTTCGGTGTCATTTTAAAGACATTTCACGTCAAAACTTAATTACGGTAACTTTGACTTTGATCTTATTTGTTCAAGTTCATTGCGTTTGACTTGAGTTTAAGAACCTAATCTTTAGTGTAACTAATAATATATATTTTTTATTTTGCTAATTAATTTAGATGATAATTTTCTTTTAACTTATTCAATATTACAAAACATTTATTATTATAAACTTTTACTATAAATTCTAATTAATTCTAGCAATTAATATAAAAAGTAATTAAATTCATTTTTAACCTGCGAATTAAAATTTGACCTTTGGCTTGATAAGTGAATACCCTAGTCAACAACGTAGATTGACGTGTATTCGAAAAGAAATTTCCCGCGTAATTTTGACAGTTGCTTAATAATGGAGGAAATAAAATATGGTGTTCTTTATTTGGAAAGTAATTATATTCGAAAAATGTATTTAACAACAAAGTAATGATTGATATGTGTTATGGCGTATAATTATACTTTTTCGTGCAGTCTTTACTTTTTAGGTCTTAATAAGCAATGCAAGGTAATCTTTATTTTTTTTAAAGGTAAAGGTCAAAATTTGTTGTCATTAAAACAGATGAATTATTAAAATATATATAGCATTATGTACTTAACTTATTTTAAGTGGCATAAATAATTTAACATATTCTCTAACTATTCATAGCCATTGTACATTTCTATAAAAATTAGGTTTCAGTCAGTTTATTTGCGCGCATTGATACTCTATACTTTTAAAACACTTTTGTTAGCTTTATTAATTAACTTCTAACTATCGACGAACTCATGAAATCTTGGAAATCGATTTTAGCCTGCTTCTATCGTTCTGGTTAAATATATGTACATAGGTATCTTATCTATTATTAAGCTGATCTGAGAGATAGAATTAGGAGATTGAAAGTCTTCCATGACTTGTAAAACCTTAGGATTTGGGCTCATTTGAATCGTTTTGGCGAATCTCATATGTTACATTTGGTCAAAAGTTTTCGTTTGTTTTTTATCCCTAATTGTACTAATCAATAGCTCTATATGCAATTAATGAATACGTGCTATAGTAAATAAGAAAATTAATATTCGGAAATAACACGTAAAATTACCAAGATTTTTGAACTTATATTTTTTAACAAAGAAGTAAACTATTTTCTGATATAACTGATTAAAACATCATTTTAAAAATAATTGGTAGGGATGTTAAAATTAATACTTGTTTAAATTTCATTTAAATCGGTTTTGAACTCTATCCTACGAGTATCATTTTAAGTTATCTTACTAATATTACAAACGTGAAAGTTTAGATGTTTGGATGTTTGTTGCTCAATCGCGGCAAAACGGCTGAACGGCTCTGGATGAAATTTGGCACAAAGATAGATTATAGTCTGGAATAGCATATAAGCTACTTTATATCCCGGAAAACTATACGTTTCCCGTGGGATAGATTTATTTTGAGCAAATAAAATAAAAAATCCTATTTATAAAAACTGCAGGATAAATTAACAAGATTAAAACATTTGATTTTAAAGCTCACATAAAAATATTTGAGATTACTTCATTAATCTAGTAACTATGTGAATAATAGTAATATCCATTCAATTTGACGTGTTATACGATCAGCAACCATATATGAGGTATATTAAATAGAATATAACTAATTAATTATGCAACACATTTGCAAATGTCGGCCTAGCCTATATGGGTATAAAACCTTTTTTGGTACCATCTTGTTAGAACATAGAACTGAAAACGAACAGAAAGGCTGAAGAAAGTTCAAATAAATTTGTTTATTTAGTAGCTCCTAGGAGTGCCGCGTTGACAAAATTTACTTTGCCAATATCGTGTAAATGCAGAAGACTGTAAAAATTTATATAAGCTATGTTTATAATTATTTTTGACTTTACGACGGTTGTTGCCGTTTCAAGGTTTCCGCCTATATTTGTGTAAACTCAACTAGAAAAACTAGTGGTAAATACACGATGGGACAACTCCGGTAGATTATCTGTCTGTATGTCACAACCTGTAGATACAATATCCATACTAATATTATATATATGAAAGTGTGTTTGTTTGTTTATTTGTTGGTTAGTTTGTCCTTTTTTCACGTCGAAACAGAGAGACGGATTGGCGTGACTTTTTTTGTGTGGAGATAGTTGGAGGGCTGGAGAGTGACATAACTTGCTTTTTACCGCGGAAGATTATCTAATTCTCACGAAAACACGTTATAATATATTTATTATTTTAATTTTTTTGTAGTTTTACCGCGAGCGAAGCTGCGGGTTCTGCAAGTATATGATATATTTTAATTATTATTAATATTTAGAAATAAAATGAATGTAAAAATAATTATTATTACTACAGTGTACCAAAAACAATAATGTCCTTCTAAGAGATTCTCTGTTCAGCAGCAAAAATGCATATATTTAGCTTTTGGCCTAGAGACATGAAAGGCATCTTCTTTCCTGTGGAAAAAGTACGCTTTCCATATACGAACAAATAAAATGTAATTAACAGTTTTTTTTTTCAATACCCTTGTAAAATACTAAGCAACTTAACTTTTGCATGTAAAATATTGTGTATGAGATACTTCATTTTAAAACTATCAGCCAAATCTGCATAGTTAATATACAGATAAATAAAATTGAAATGTCTGTTTGTAACGTCAAAATAACAGCTTTTTATTAAATGTATATGAAAGTATATACGGTAGGTACATATAAAATAATTTTAAAACTTTTGTCTGTCTGTTTGTTCCGAGTAATCTCCGAAACGGCTGGACTGGAGCTGAGGTTATATTGAGCTACTTTTATTTCAGAGAAAGAATTATGATTCCACTCAAAAAAATTAAAACTTACCTAGGGACAAAGCCAGGGTAAATCGCTTGTACAAAATACAAACATTCACTAACTAATGCGGGATAGATAGAAAGATCTCTATTTTGCCAGATATGTATGTTTTTTGTCCGTAGGTACATATAAAGCGCGAATTATGGATAATAATAATAATTCAAACTGTTACACACAAACAAAAAATGAAATTCACTTTGAAATTTAAAAAAATATACCGATATATTATTATTTTTTATTCATTTAAAAAATTTCGGTTGCAATACAAGTTGCGTAGATGTCACGTTGCGTACATACAAACATACACCCAGTGCAAATATATCCTGTTTCTCAATATCAGTTAAAAAGAAATGAGTTGTTGTATCGCAAAAAAATGACTCGCAGCCATCATTTTAAATTATATATATATATATATATATATATATATATATATATATATATATATATATATATATATAAATATGTACAATAATTGAATTTGTACACCAATTATAAGAAAATACGATCACAGGTTAAATTGTTTGACGTAAAGTATTGAAGTTAAATTACATTACATATTTTATGTGACGGTCGGTGCGTTAATATACGGTTCGATAAACCTCCTCGTTAAAAATTTACAAGTATCAAATTACTGGCTTTGCTTGAAATGAAGAAAAATATATAAAGTTATCTTATATATATATATATATATATATATATATATAAGATAAATTTATATATTTATATATATATATATATATATTTATATATATATATATATTTATATATATATATATATATTGCTTTTTGAAATATCTAGAAAATACCTAATAGGAGAGGGATATTGTAGAATACGAACAGACAGTCATAACGTTAAATTACAAATCTAAGACCCTGGACATTTAATATTTAAAAAAGTAAAAAATTATAAATAAATCATGTTCGCCTAACCGATTTTGACTATGATGGCCAAATCCTAATCTCACTGAGATTAGCCAACTGCGCAGGAGATATTACAGTGTAGTTGCCGACCCTTTAAGAACCTATTTACTCCCCTTTTGAAGGACCCCATACTGTAGCCCTCTGGTAAAACCTGGGTAGGGAGTTCATTCCACAGCGAAATGGTCCGTGGGAGGAATATCAGAGGTGCGATATCCGGAATTTAAACCCGCTTCCCAAGGTGTTCCAAGTAAACGCGTTACCACTGGGCTATTACTGCCTTGAAGTATGTAAGTAAGTTTACATAAGTTTGTTTTGTATGGTAATCTCAGAAACAACAACTAAAAAGATGATACATTAGCATTGAGTACTATGGGCTAATTTTTGATTCGATGAAAACGTGTTCACAGTCAGAAATCATAATAATTTTAGTTGAAATTCGAAAAAATTGCTATTGATTTTAACAGCTATTGAGAGACGCCTAGGGCAAAATGAATGTAATTCCTTAGTTATAAAAATAAATAAATAAAATAATTTTGTACTAAGTCGCAAAAACACCATGAGAGTAGCGAAAGACAGTCACTAGTAAACAATACAAAATTGCCCCAATCCGGAACCAAACTTGTTATATTATTTTATCAAGGAACTCTAAAAATTATTCACCTAAGTAGAATCAGCGACATTAATATTTAACTAAAGGCCATATATATTGATCGGGAAATATCAACTGTCGACTGTTTTTTGATTCCTTTTTGCATTGAGACGAGATGAATGGACGACGACATATTTTTTACCGTATCAAAAGTCAACGAATCTATATTTAATTTAAATCAGAGTGCAATCACCGTGCTTCTGTGTTTTTGGTATTTCCTTTTCCTTGTTGTGCTCACACTTGTAGAGTATGGACTGAGCAAAACTCTCATGAAATTGACCACTCTCTAGAAAGTCCTGTACTTTAATTGTCCTGTATATTAATTCAATTTTAGTTTGTAAATGGGACTTTTTTGGATGTTTTAATACTTATTCTTCTACTCGAGGTGGGGACAAATCCAACATATCAAAGATCATAGAAATCGGTTAGGCCGTTCTTGAGTTAAAAATATTATTTTTTTTAACACACAGCACCATCTAGTTCCATGGTAAGCTACGAGGCTTGCGTTATGAATACCAGATAGTTGATACACTACACATATAACTTTACATATATACATATTATAAATATTAACACCCATGACTGGAGTACAAACATTCGTGGTCATCACACAAATGAATGCCCCCAGCGGGACTCGAATCCGCGACCACTGGCACAGCAAGTAGGGTGGGTCACTACAAACTGAGCCAAACGTATCGCAAAATTAAAGATCATAGTAATCGGCCCAGTCGTTCTTGAGTTATAAATGGTGTAACTAATCCGAATTTGTTTTATATATAATTATATAAAAACTAGCAACTCACCCACACCGCTTCGCCCCGGTTCGTCCCTAGTTTGATTCCCCATACGAATTTTCTTCCCCATTCTCACCCCCTTAAGGCATGATTACCGGGATAAAAAGTATCCTCTGTCCTTCCCAGGGTCTCAAACTATCATCTTATACAATTTCATCGAAATCGGTTTAGTACATCAAGAGATTACCCCCTACAACTTCACAAACTCACAAACTTTACCTCTTTATAATATTAGTATAGATAAACAAATAAAATTGCAAAAAAACCGAATCAGATGGTTATAGTAGGTATTCAGACTTTACAATCGATTATTTATAAGCTGTAAATTTAGTTCAGTGAATTTTATTACGAACAAACACAATTTCATTCAAGGCTCTTCATTATTTAGATATTTATTTCATTTCCGTATTTCAATACTATGTAATATATATACCTACTTAGTTGTGTTATTATAATTTAAATAAAAATGGATAAATGTGAGTAGAACTCATGCACCGAGAGTTTCGTAGGCAAGTACCTACAAGTATAGTCTAAAACGACATTTCATCACTACTATTATAAAGAGGAAAGGTTTCTTGTTTGTTTGTTTGTACCGAATAAGCTCCGAAACTATTGAACTGATTTACATGAGGTAAGGTGATAGTTTGAGATCTTGGGAAGGACATAGGATAGTTAATTTCTCGGAAATCATCCCTTAAGGTGGTGACAATTGGGATGAAATTTGTATAGGGAAGCATATCCATACTTACTAATATCGTAAATGTGTTTGTTTGTTTGTTTGTCTCTTCTTTCACGTCGAAACGGAGTGACAAATTGGCGTGATTTATTGTGTGGAGACAGTTAGGCTTTTACCGCGGGAGATTATCTCATTGCCACGAGAAAACATATTATAATACGACCCAAAAAATATGTTCAGAATTACTAGAAACTTGGTAAAAGCTCTTCAATAAAATTAAATAATTACGTGTTTTAGCATATTTTAAAGTTCATTAAGGGGGTAAAATAGGGGATGAAAGTTTGAATGAAACCTACCTATACCTTTAAAAGAATAAAATGCCGCGTCTATATATCTGACTGAACGTGATAAATTCAAAAACTACCGAATGAATTTTCATACGGTTACTCCAATAGATGAAGTAATTCAAATTCAAAATATTTTATTCAGAATTAAATTATTACAATTTTGTACTGAACGTCATGAGTCTACACCACTTCGGAAAGAAGCCTCAGACCTGAGAAGAACTGGCGAAAGAAACTCAGCGGGACTAATATTAACCCGTTATCTTTTTTTCTATGAGGAAAGTTTATTTTTATTGACTTTTATTACGATAGATACGATTAGAGATATCTATTGGCGTGTGTCGCGTAAATTAATGAAGTTATATGAAAACAATATATTACCGAATTATTTCTCATTAAAAGCTTTTCCTGTTAAACTGTAGCAACGCTATGTGCACGTACTCATAGCTAGACGAGGACGCACCCGAGTGAAGTCAGGGTAAGTCACTAGTGTTATTATAAATTCGATCAGAGCTGAAAATTGATACAGGTACCGCTACTGGCATAGGTGCAGCTATCGTGGTGGAGGATCTCATTAGCGTCCGGCCATCCAGCTAAGCATGAACCCAAAAAATTTACTTGGCAGATAGTCCACCGCGGTGCGCGTTGGATATGGGTATACTATATTTACTTCTGGTACTACGATAACAGATTCGATTGTATGAACAATCCCCTGGTTGTCGTGGAAAACAGCAGAAGATCTAGCTCGACAGGCCAAACGAGTCATCGAGGTTGAGTGAATAAGTAATCCTGGCTCATTAAGACGGGGGAGGTTCCGTAGGGTTTTAGTGAGTAGTACTGGCTTTTCTTGCCGTTGCATCTCAACATAACCAACTGTATGTATGCAGGTGATAGAAACATTAAAAAGGGGTTTCTCTTCTTGAGCAATTTGAAGTAAAAAATATATCATAAAATCGTCATGGGACTATGCTTTTGAATATGGATACAGATTATGATTTCTTTTTTTCTTATAAATGACTAGCGGCTTACCCTCGCTTCGCTCGGATTCGCCTCTAGGCAGTAGTTTTTGTGAACTAAGCTGTATAACTTACTATAGTTTCTTAACTATCCCACGGGAACTCTTTAATTTTCCGGGATAAAAAGTATCTAAAATGTTGACCGGGGATTTATGATACCACCATACAAAATTTCATTTAAATCTGTCCAACGGTCTCGGAGATTAGCCCGTACAAACAGACAGTGAAACAAAAAATTTACTAGAAGAAAAAAATTGGATTTGTTTTATTTCTCTTCTTACATCCCCCTGACTCGGTTTTTAGCATTTTTTTTCTATGTACAGACATTCAACCTCTACAGTTTTATTATTTGCATAGATTAGCCGTTAGATAAATAAAAATTATTCGAAAAGTTTTTAATATAAAAAAAAAATCGAAAATATTTATTTCTCAAATCTACTGCAATATAAAAGAAACAGAAGAGCGTCCTCCATTCCCCAGTTCTGGATACACTTTATTAAACCGTTTCATCTTTACATTTTTAATATTGTCCTCCATTAATTGAAAGTTTTGTTGTTCCTCCAATAGTTTCTGGAAGGTTGGCAGGATGTCGTTATACGCCATTTTGTTTTCGTCCATCAAATTGTCAAGTTTGACAGCTACGGCAGCACAAGATTCATGTGACAGCTAAAAAATAAGTTTTTATTGTATTTTTAACTGATTAATTATATTAAAAAAGTAACCCCCCATCCTCTACCATAAGAGTTTGATTAAAATAAGTTAAGCCATTTTTCTATCCCTCGGAAATCCTTCTTTTCGGGAAAGAAAAATGCCATCCTAGCCCGGTTCTGATATTGTATTTCTTTCCGGATATTAGGTATGAGCTACGAATAAATATTATTTATTCGTAGAGTATAAACAATTCAAACTAAAACATTCTAATTGTAAGCTTTATAAATCTTACTAATATTATAAATGTGAAAGGTTAGATAGATGTTTGGATGTTTGTTACTCAATTTCACCAGAACGGCTCAACGGATCTGGATGAAATTTGGCACAGAAATAGGCTATAATCTGGAATAGCACGCCGGCTACTTTTTATCCCGAAAAAATGTACAGTTCCTGTGGCATAGATTTATTTATTCATATAATAAGCAATAAGGCCTATTTCCTGAAATTCTTATTAAAGTTAAAAAGCGTGTTTAAATAAGTATGAAAAATAAACTTTCTGTAAGTGTTATCTTTATTCAAATAAAATATGAAACAAACTTTTGTAGCGATGTTTTTGAATTTTTCCAAATCTATAACGTTAATTTCTTTAGACTTTAACCATCCATAGTGATTTAGAGCACTCCTTTGTTGTTGTAGTTTCGCCTCTTTCATTAGCAGTTCGATCTGTAAATAAGCGCCTGATTATATTTGAAAGCAAATGATCAAAAAATGAAATTGCTATAATTTTTAACAGTGAAATTCCAATTAAGCGTCTGATATTTGTTAATAATAACGAAATAGGCATTGCGATATCTATACATATTATAAAATTGATATCAAGCCGAATCTGTACATTAGATATTTTTTGGAAAATCTTATTGAAATAAACATTATTATCGATACAGACGCCGAATCTATAGTTTTTAGAATTTTTGTCTGTCTGTCAGTCTGTGAACGCATCACGAGAAAACCACTGGACAAATTTTGGTGAAATTTGGTGTGATGATAGCTGGTTATCCGAGTCAACATATAGGTTACTTTTTACAGCGGGAAATCGTCTCATCTTTGAGAAATCTATACTAAACGTTAAAACGTGATCGGGGTTTCGCTAGTGTTTTTATAAGTAGATATGTATGCCGTATAAAACTACTTATGTGTAAAACTTTATAAAAAAAATAGCAACAAGTTTCATGTTTTGTATATATTTTAAGATAATAAGCAATCAATTCGCAATTTAATAATATTGGTTCATATTTAGGGTTCAGTAACACAAAAAGAAAAATAATTGTAATGTCTCACGCTACGGAACCTTCGGTGTGCGAATCAGATTCGCACTTGTCCGATTTTTTAATCATTGTTATAATTGTCAATAACAAATATATTCCTTTAAATATATCTACTTACATACTGTAATAAATCTGAAGAGGAAAATCCTTTATCAAATGCTAAAGATTTTTCGCCAAACACCATTTTAACGTCAACTTTTCTCAAAAAAATTATAGAAAATAGAAGCTTAACGATGGGTTC
This sequence comes from Brenthis ino, assembly GCA_921882275.1. Taxonomy (NCBI): domain Eukaryota; kingdom Metazoa; phylum Arthropoda; class Insecta; order Lepidoptera; family Nymphalidae; genus Brenthis; species Brenthis ino. The sequence continues at coordinate 23,203,190 of OV170231.1, forward strand.
GAATCAATTTATACAGATAAATCATAAGTGTATGAATTAAATGAATACTTCGGCGTACTTTATCGCTCGTTGATAGATAAGGCCTTTTTAATTTCGATGTGGAATGCAAATATGAGAAAATATATCAATAACTTACATTTAGTAACTTTATTATATACTAGCGACTCACCCTCGCTTCGATCGGGTTCGTCCCTAGGTACATTTTGATTGTTTGAGCGGAACCCTAATTTTTTTACTGAAATAAAAGTTGCCTAAGTCACTTCTTATAATATCAGCTGTCTGCCAGTGAAAGTCCCGTCAAAATCGGCTCAGCCGTTTCGGAGATTAGCCGGAACAAACAGGCAAAAAATTTAGAAATCGTGTTTTTCTTATACAAATCAAATCACTAGTTTTTAAAATAAAACCATTATCATATTTCCCATTTTTATTATCAATAAAATAAACAATGGTGCAACATTAAAATAAATACGTACCTACTCTATCGCAGTGTATTAATATTAAATAACAAAAACTAAAATTTTCATCCATTTCCATACAAAATATGAACTATATAAGTTTAGTTAAGCTCAAACTAAATCTATTTATACATATAATAAAATTCTGAGTCAAATCTGTAGATTAAATATTTATTTGAAAATCTTATTGAAATAAACATTATTATCGATACAGAGGCCGGATCTATAGTTTTTAGAATTTTTGTCTGTCTGTCTGTTACCGCGTCACGGAAAAACCACTGGAGGGATTTTGATGAAATTTGGTATGATGATAGCTGGTTATCCGGGTCAACATATAGGATACTTTTTACTGCGGGGAAATATCTCTGAGAAATCTATACTAAACGTTAATAATAATAATAATATAATTAGATATTCGAGACGGTCATCTACAATTGTCATGTTACATGTTATATGTTTATACATATATATTATATATTATATTGTAACTAATCGCTGTCTGTATATGGAAGATATTTGAGAAAAACTATGATTTGGGGGTCTTCATAAACAATAGAACCAAAAAGAATGATTTTTTGAATTTTCGTCTGTTTGTCTATGTGTTTGTGCGTGCTAATCTAAGAAACGGCTTAATCGATTTGGGTGCGGTTTTCACGAATGTATTGTGCTAAGCTTCGCTAAGCTGTAATATTGCATTATTGCAATTAAAAAAAAATAACATGTTACTTTTTTGTATTACAGTTAAAATTGGGTAAAAAATAACTATATTCGTCAATTCTTAAATGTTTTCAAAGACGATCACGCGATAAAGAAAACGTTCAAACTAAAAATTTAAATTAATTCTTTATTTTAAAAATCAGTGGGCTAACTCAAAACGTTGAGTTTTTATTTTTTATCTCAATAATTTTCTTTATTCAATTTTAACTGTAATACAAAAAACTAACATGTTATTTTTTTTTAAATTGCAATAATGCAATATTACAGCTTAGCGAAGCTTAGCACAATACATTCGTGAAAACCGCACCCAAATCGATTAAGCCGTTTCTTAGATTAGCACGCACAAACACATAGACAAACAGACGAAAATTCTAAAAATCTTCTTTTTGGTTCTATTGTTTTAAAGACCCCCAAATAATAGTTTTTCTCAAATATCTTCCATATACAGACAGCGATTAGTTACAATTTTATATATGTATAAACATATAACATGTAACATGACAATTGTAGATGACCGTCTCGAATATCTAATTATAATATTATTATTAACGTTTAGTATAGATTTCTCAGAGATATTTTCCCGCAGTAAAAAGTATCCTATATGGTTGACCCGGATAGTAAATAATAACTTCATCATGTCGCTCTTAGGCTGTCGGTGTGCGCGAGCATCGAAAAAATTTTACTCTCATTATTTTTTCCAAACGTGCCAAAAGAAGTACATATAACTTCAAAAAATATTTCACCTTTATTTAAATCATACGCATATTCCCTATTGACCATCTCGAAAACCCCTTTAAAATAATAAAACCTTATCAAAATCAGTCTAACCGCCACTTAATTCACTGCACTTTCTCCTTCCCATATGGCCACATAGATAACGCTGGAATCAAACGCATAAGAAAACTCGGTCTAATAACATTCAATATAAAATGTAGGGAATAAAATCGAAACGCGCTAGCTTTAGTGATGTTCAACTCGAATTGTTTGAGCCCGTACACCGATGCGGCCGTCGCAAATATCGATATTATTAATGATCGATTTTTTGTGTAATGGCGATATCTGAAAAAAAATGTTACAATCAGTTTAGGCGTTCTTCTTATAATTTTATACTAGCGTATTAAGCACGTTTTAATTTTTATGAGCGGTACCCTAAATATTTTTCTAATATAAAGTAGCCTTATCACATCAGCTATTTGCCCGCGAAAGTTCCGTCAAAATCGGTCCAGCCGTTTCGGATACTAGCCGTAACAAACAGGCACACGAAAAATTAAAAAATTGTGGTTTTCTTATAAGTACCGTATATAATTTCATATGCATTTAGTAAAAAGCTCTTATGTTAAAGCTGTTAATAACAAGTTTTTAGTTGTAGCTAGGGACGCACTCGGGCAAAGCGCGGGTACGTCACTAGTATTAACTAAAAGACATTAAATCACTTACTTAGCTATTTCCGGGGACACGCATACAGCCCAACCTAACAGATTGGCAGTCCACCGCACCATACCGAACATGGGGGTCGTTGACACATGGATACTGTCTGGGTGGCGACACCATCGGAATGCCTAAAATAAATGTAAGCAAATAAAAAAATAATTAATACGATACACAACGGACGAACATACGTACGTGCATACATACATACCCCTATAAAATTTTATATAATAATTGTTTGAAAGCCATAATTTACACTACTATTATAAAGATGAAAGATTTGTATTTTTGTATGAAATTTGGTAATAAGATAGTTTGAGATGCTGGGAAGGACATAGGATAGTTTTTATCCCGTAAATTATCCGTCAAGGGGGTGAAAACGTGAATAAAAGTTTGTATGGGGAAGCAACCTAAGGACGAACCAGAGCTAAGCGAGTATAAGTTGCTAGAATTTCATATAAAACAGAAAAGAGAACAAAAAATTCAATATCTTACCAATTTCACGGTATAATGTGGGTCAACACCACACAATATTAGGCTATAGTAAGTGACAACACCAATCAATATGGCCGCTAGAGCACTTATGGTGTGCCAGACCACAACCGTCTTCTGCGGCATTGATGCATGGGGGCCGTACTGCCATATGAATGGGTCCGTCACATATATACAGAGGGCCGGTGACAGAAATAGACCTGTAATGTTGTAATAACATTCTTTTGATTACTTTCAATAAGCTATGCAAGGAATTTGTTGTATTTTAACAATTTCAGGGGAAATAATTTTAATTTAGTTATGTATGTTAATATAAGTGAAAAAAATCATAAATTTAAATAAATGACTGTTTCAATTTTATCAAAATAATATCACTTTATTTAATCTATTTATTTAAAATGTTCGTTTAGCTAATTAAATAATTAATTTAAAACAAGTTATTTATAATTCAAGTAAATCATTAATTATTACAATTAACTATTTAATGAAATTATTAATTAACTCAATTAATTCATTAAGTAATATACTCGTATATCTACCCAATAAAACACCCAAAAAGCACTGATGAGGAAAGTGTGTTGCAACAAACATTCTTGCTAGTATCACTGAACCGAGGGCAATAGCAAACATTGGGTATGTTATATATTTCCACCACCAGACATCCCACTTTCTACAATTAATTAATTAAATAAATTCAGTTAACAGAATTAAATAAATGTAACCAATTCAATTAAAGTAATAAATTGTATTTAATTATATTTAATTGGTATGTTAATGTTTCCACCACCAGGCATCCCACTCTCAACAATTATTAATTTAATTAAATTCCATGAATAGAATAAAGTAAATCCAATTGATTTAACCCATTCAATTATGCTTATAAATTATATTGAATTAATTTTATTAGTTTAGTTTCACACAAGTTTTGGAACACACATGTGGAACAAAGTTATTCTGTTACTGAGTGGCTACTACAAGCATTTATTCATTAATTGATATGAAATATATTTTTAATTTTTAATACCACATATATCTATACATATAATAAAAATGTAAATAAGCTGTAACTGCACATTAAATATTTTTTTGGAAAATCTTATTGAAATAGTAATTATTATACAGAGTCCAAATCTTTAGTTTTTAGAATTTTTGTGTCTGTCTATCTGTCTGTGACCCCATCACGGGAAAAGCAGTGGAGGAATTTTGACTAAATGTGGCATGATGATTGCTGGTTATCCGGATCAACATATATTAGATACTTTTACCGCAGGAAAATATCTCATCTCTGAGAAATCTATAATAAATGTTAAAACGTAAGTAGGGACGAACATGGGCAAAGCGAGGGTGAGTCGCTATTGTATACATATAACAAAATATTTAATGTGCTAGTATGACATACTACATTACAGTTTTATAATGAGTTTGAATATTTTTTAAATGTGTCACAATATAAATAAGCAAAAAATCAAGTAAATTCATATATCACATACCTGTCATTAAAGACATGAGATATCCACATAACAGCAAGTATAAGAACTGATGCCGCTGTTGATGAATGTCCAGAAGGGTTGCCAGGGCCTGTCATGCAGGTTTGAGTTGTTTGTAAAAGTTGCGGCTTATCTGTGTTGTAGTATGATGTTTCTTGCACCCACCAATATGGACGGTCTTCTAAGAGCCACCTGGTAATATTAAGAATTATAAAACACTAGCGATTCACCCCGACTTCACTTCAGGTTCATCCCTATAGAACAAATATATCCTACAGCAGAGAAACACACATTCCTCTGAGATAAAAAGTAACCTATAAGTATGTGCTAATCTAGACTATAATCTAAAAGAGCAACAAACATCCATTCTTCCATCTATCCTCACAAACTTTCACATTTATAATATTAGTATGGATTCTTATAAAACATACTAATAAAGTAGTGGCACCTACCATTAACATTATCAGAAAAGCTTAATTCATCCAGAATTTTTGTAAATCCTTCATTAGTGCTCCTTATGTTTTTAAAGAAACCAAGTGATATGTGCAAAATTAAATGTGTTTTAGTCCTAGTATATTCAATGCATTGTCTGTCAGAGACTTAGTGAATTAACAAAAGATATTTTACTAAGTCAATTATAACAAATAAAAAAAAATGAATATTTGACTGCTTTTTATTTCTTACCTTTTTTACATAGCTTTACAATAAGGTCCAACCTAGAGTTTAAGTGCGTAAATTGAGTCCACCCTACATTTACATTTTACACAGCTTTAATCTTAGTTCTTACTTCTTACTAATATTGTAAATGTGAAAGTTTAGATGTTTGGATGTTTGTTACTCAAACACACCAGAACTGCTAAACAGATCTGAATGAAATTTTACACAGGGACAGATTATAGTCTGGAATAGCACACACATTGTTTTTATCCCTGAAACTTATATGGTTCCTCTGGGATAATTTGTTTTTATTTTTCTAGAGGTAAACCCCAGGGAAGCGAGGATGAGGCGCTACTTTAAATATAATTTAAAATAACTTACCATTTCATAACAGAATTCATCCAACTTCCAAAAGCCAAAACAAGGAGTAATTGAGATGCAAATACTGAATCCACAATGGATATAAGGGGAAATAGGACTTCAAATATATTGTGAGGGTCAGAAAATTGGTTGACTGTTTCAAAATATTCTGCATAATCCTCAAACCTGGGAAATATGTGTGCATAATTATAAAATAAAATAAAAATATCTAATTTCTAAAATATTTAACGAGCTTTAGTTAGCTTTTATTAGTAAACATTAGTCATTGGTAAGTTATATAATATACTACATATTTCTATTTTGTTTTATGAGATAGTCCTAATTATTTTCATATGCATTGCGACAGTAAATCAATATTTACCAGTACTGCACGAGCTCGATGCATGACACACCTAAAGCGTATATCTGCTCCATATTTAATAAAGAATAGTACTAAGTATTTCAATTTTGTATAGCCATTATGGCTATAGGTAATTTTAAATAAGGAAATGAAATTATTGCTGTAATTTAAACCATACCAACGATCTATTCAAATGTGAACTGTCAGATATGTCATTTGTCAAAAAACAATTTGACTTTGACACGCAAGGGTACAACTTAAGAACATGAAAATATGAATAATAAAAAATCTAATTTTCATTAACTTATTGATTTAAAATATTCGTTTTTTATGTAAGTAGATTATTTTATTATTTTTCATTGTATAGGCACTAATATTTCATTGAATATTTTTAAACAAGATAAAAAGACAATTTCGTATAGTTTGACTACTCGTCAGTAGATAGAGTGGTGAGTTAAAAAAAAGTTTCCTCTATTGAATAACAGATGACGCTTGAAGCTAAAATAAAATTTAAAATAGACGTGGCCCCTTATTTAAATAATATGTATTAAACTGCTTTAATTAACTTTAACCATACTAAAGAAATATTAATTTTGCATTTAATATGTAGTATGACTATATTATTATTATAATCCATCCAGGTGTTGATAAATTTTTCAAACTAGAGTCTAATCAGATTTGGCAATTTTTTATAAATATTCTCGTTGCTATCTAAATTTGTATTCTTATATGGGGAACTATCGGTTTTATATTATAATTTCAATTTACCCATTTTCCATTGGATTATTCGTAAAAGTTCAAACAAAATTTCTTTTTTCAACTTAAAGATTATTCAGTTTACTTTGCTTTTCAATATGAAATGAAAATAACATGGTAAATATTTAAAAAAATATATAAATATTTTGAGAAATAATAAAAAAAATACTTTTACTTAATAAGCTTTTTATTTACAATAAAATAAAATTGAAGTAAAACTAACAATAAAGCCTCTATATGACATCTATTTTACAACAATAGTGTAAAGATGTAATGTTGGTGTGTTCGGACACAACCAAGCTCCGGAACAAATGGGTTTTGAGAAATTCGTTAAATCTTACAATAGGTGACAATTTTCCTGAGTGACATAAGTAGTTCTTATCCTGCTATATATAATATAGTAGCAGAACCCGCGGCTTCGCCCGCGCTAAAATTACAAAAAAACTTGAAAAAAGTAGGTTTCATACAAACTTTCATCCCCTATTTTACCCTCTTATGGGATGAATTTAGATAAATGCTAAAACACCTATTTATTTAACTGTATTGAAGAGCATTAATACCAAGTTTCAAGTAATTCTGATCATAAATATTTTTTTGAATTGTATTATAACATGTACTCCCGTAGGAAAGAGATAATCTCCCGCGGTAAAAAGTAGCCTATGTCACTCTCCAGTCCTCCAATCCTCAAAAAGTGATAGGAGGACAAACAAACACACTTTCACATTTATAATATTAAGTATGGATTGTACAGGTATTTAAATTATTATGCCTCATAATTAAACAGTATTAAGTTATTGGTAACATGCTCAAATCTAGAAAACCAAGTGAAGCAGGTGCTAAGTGGAAACTTTGGTTTAACACTAAGGTTTTCAAGCGAGAAAAAACATTGTGAGAAAACCCGCTTGTCTAAAAGAATCTAACTAGTGTTCAAAGTTTGACGACATGGCTCAATTTGTAGAGACTCTACTGGCTGTGCCAGCGGCCGCGGGTTCGAGTCCCGCTGGGTGCATCCGTTTGTGTGATCAGCACAAATGTTAGTACTCCAGTCATAGATGTTTATATTAATAATATGTATGTATTTAAAGTTATATATGTGTAGTGTATCAACTATCTGGTATCCATAACTCAAGCCTCGTAACTTACCATGGAACTAGACGGTGGTGTGTATTAATGTCCCAACATAAAAAAAAGTCATGTTAAGTCCATAAACCCGCATTAAGTCATCGTGATGGACTATGGCTATGGCCTTGCATTGCGAGGAGAAATGTCATAGCAGTAGGGCGTTAAAAGGGTTAAATATATTACTATATAGGTATTGCTCCTGGTACTTCTCTTATAGCAGAGTGGACCTTGGAGCGACCCCGTGGTTGTTGTGGTCTGCCGACTTCGGCAGACCAGCCGTCGGGGCGTCGTAGTTGAATGCGTAAACGATCCTGCGACGCCCCATTGAGACGGGGGAAGGCTTTGTTGGGTTTTTTAAATAAAACAATAAATATATATAACCTCATATTGTATTTTATATTTAAGTAATAATACTCATGTACATTGTGCTTACACTAACATTCATAATGATGAAAGATTAAAATCTATGAACACTTAATTACCAAAAAATATACAATTTATATTACACTTCCGATCGATAAAAATTTAAAAGAATTTGTCTTTTTTTTTTAAACTATTATTTACAAACTCGTGACCAGCTTGAAATGTAGGAAACAAACATTCGGTAGGTAAATTTTTAATTGAATAAATATTGCACTACATCGATATTATTATTTTTTTGTTTTTTTTATCTTAATTTCTTTTTTAATCTGTGCTTTCTAATTATCTACGGGTGTAATATTAATTTTAATGACATTCGAAACGAGAATATAAAGAATTCCTACGATTTGTTCCATTTTAAACATAGGCATAGAGAGTGCACTTAGTATTTCTTTGCCAGCCATCAGCTAGAAATGGCGGAAAAACGACAGAGACAAAACGAATGTGCGGCCAAAAGTCTTCTGTATTTATTGAAATACGATTAATGAAGATAGATATTTATAACCATTTTACATTCGATTATAATATTATATTTTTAATAATATTAATTTTTTTTCATATTCCACTTATAAATTTAAATTGGCATAAGAGAGAGGTATTGGCCGCATGTTCATTTTCTCTCTTTGTCAATTTTATGATACATATTGCTCAGTCCATTCTCTACGTGTATGATTTTAGGTAGGGTTTAGAATTCGTTTGTTTTCGAATATCATAAGATTTCTACCATAAATAAACATTAATGTTAATTAAACATTACGCGCTTTTATTTCTTAATAAAATAAATCAGAAAATATTTGTACATAATGGAATGAATAAAAATTTACAAAATGTCTTTTGTTTTTAAAAATAAAGTCTTATCCCATATTAAATATGTTTTTACAATTTTAAATGTAAATGCTACTTAAAAATACGTCTGTCTCTTTCACGTATTAACTTAACAATAACGTGTGAAAGAGACAACACCAAATTTAATGAAAACATTTTTTATTGAAGTATAATATTAATATTACTCTATTATATATTTAAAAGATACATTACGCAAAGTTCTTACTTATTTAATCATTAAATCTAAATTCAAATAAATTACCTAATAATTTTAAAAACTTATTTACATATACACAAAAAGATAATTTGACATGAATTGTTATTCCATGTCATAGCCAATAGTCAATTATACACAAAATGGCGGAAAAAAAATTAGACACGTCAAAAAATTGTTATTGCTGTTATTAACCTAGCACTTACTGTTAACTAATATTGTTCAATTTTGGCTATATTAAAACCGACATTTTGTATATAATTGGAATAATGTAGTGGATCATTAAAATATCCAACATAAATTCTTATTTATCAACATTTAAATTGAAATTTTGGTACGCGGGCCGCAGGTTGTTTCCAGCGTTTTCAGGGGATGGTGGCGTTGGGGGAATGTAGGGATAACGGGGGTAAGGCGGGTATGGGTAGGGATAGCCGGAGGGTAATAATTGAGGGTTATGGAAGGGTGGGAGGAGTGCAGGGGAGGGATATCCGTAGGGAAGACCCACGGATGATGCAGCGGCTTGGAGGATAGATGCCGCAAAGGCTGGATCGCTGTAAACTGCAGCGTAAGGCCAAGCGACGGCAATACGCTGGCGTTTATCCTTCATTCTACGGTTTTGGAACCATACCTGTTGACAAAAGTAAGTATTTGTTAATATATTATATAGTTCTAAGCATTATAATAATATAGGGATTGATTTTGTATAGTTTGAAAGTCAATAAAAATACATACACTACATAGCTAACATTTTTACACGTACAATGATTTAATTCCAAAATTAAAACGTTCCGTAATTTATGTCATATGTTAATTAAAAATAAATTAATAAAACGTATCCTACCACTATAAAGAACCCGAAAACACTATTAAAACTGGAATCAGACCAATAAACGGGTATCAATAAATACCTAATGCGTTATCACTCGGATTTATTTCGACGATCATCCGTACATTTACAGCTAAACTGTACTTCACACACCTTCGCTAATTAATTACGTATATACCTATATTATAATATATTATTATTATGGCGGAAAACTTTTATAAAAGTCCAATGTTTTTAGGTTAAAATTAACATTTATGTATATCTCTTAGAAATCAACGACAAAATATGTAAAGTTCCTATAATAAAACAGTAGCGTTGTAACTTGTACGTACCTACTTACAATTTTATAACTAAGGTGAATGTATAAAAAATTTGCAAATCATTATAACTAAACATTCAATCCTATAGTATGTAAAAAGATTTTCATTCTTTAAATTTAATTATTATAATCTTACGTAGGTATGTTTAAAAAACGGTATGTTGAAACAAAACAAACACACGGTAAGCTAAAACATCAAAAAGCAATTTTAAAATCATTAAAGCTGTTATGGACGTTAACAACGAAGTGCACAAGCAAATACCCTTTAGAACCTTTAAAAACACCTTTTGTGCGAATACTGAATGACGTGTTAATTGAAGAGAATTTTGTAGTAAAATTGCACACAAAATGGCGGACTTTCAGTTGCATCACAGACAATATTATTACTTTCTACTGTTTGTCGCCTAAGGTCTGATTATACACAGCCTTTCTTAATTTTTTATTGTTTTTTTAATACTATATAATGTTCATTAGGGCCTTTCAAAGCAGCTAAAGTTTTATATTTATACAATTTTTCGTGCATTTGTTGCTTTATAGCTCAATAAAAATTCATCACAATAAGTAAACACACGAAATATCCAAGTTTATAACGCATCAAATGGTAGCCGCGGTTTAATTTAATAGTTTTTAATTGGTATAATCGCACCATAAAACAGATGCCAAGCCATAGACAACCGATAAAGTTTTTTGTAACCTTGGCTAAGATGAACCTATATGAAAATACTACAGGATGTGGGTATCAATTATAGTAAGTAATATACCTATAGGTAATTTATGATTATAATATTCGTATTATAGATTTTATATTAACATTTAAAAAGGAAACTTATAATCGATCTGACATATTTTATACATATAAAAAAACTATTTTTTTAGAGAGTTTAAAACGAATAGTATTAATACACCTAAATTTAAAAAAAAATCACGATAGACAATATGTTTTCCTAAATAGACCTACCTATAGATATTCCATAATTAACATTACCATAAAAACAATACCAAAATTAAACAATCTCTATCACATAATAAAACATAAAAGAAAAAACGCATTCAATTCTATATCTCTATGGTTTACTAATGATAAGCCTTTTTATTTTTTTTTCTAATCTTTAGATCGTTCTTTTCGGCATTAATGTTCATTAGCGTCGTACGGCTACTGAATAATTCGGTCGGTTTCTTTTATTAATGCACATCAACAAATTAGCGTGAATGTAAAATTCGAATGAGCCATAAACACGTTTTTTTTTCACCGGTTTTCTTTTTTTAGTGGAAGTGATAATTGACATTATGACTGGACAGCCAGTGTTTACGAAGAATTTGAATTTAAATTGGCGTACGGTATTTGAACGTGGAATTAATTATGTTTATTGGACATAGTATAAAGATTTTTTATACGTTTAACACTAATAAAAAAAAATTTAAAAACAAATTTGTTTTATATATATTTAGTGTTAAAGTGAAAGATTTTTTTATTTGTCACAAATAGGTACTTAGGTAAACGTAAAAAAATAATAAAAAAAAATAAATTTCGTAATCGTGATAAGGCAACTAATTTAAAGTCACTTTACAAGTTCATATCGTGTTTCTGCGTATTAGCGAAACAGCATAAATTGTACGTGATGGAAATTATTGGGGGTCTAATTAAAGCATCATACAGTAGTCGTAAAACACTAAACAACGTTTAGGTAAATAGGACATTCAAAGGCACTGTGCACATTGTAGTAGACTAATATTTTAGATTTTAGATTTTCGTTATATAAGCTGCATAAATTCAAATTGATCCTAAAACACCTTTAAATTTTATTTTTTTATTACATATAAGCACTAATTTTTTTATTTTTTTAATTACCTACATGAAAAGACAAATAGTTATAAAAACATTACCAACTTATTTTATTTTAGATAGCACGCACTGACAAGATTGATAAAAGCGTACGCAACAAACATCGGTTATTCCCCGTACAAAGAGCCTGTTACGATTTTGACATGTTATGAAAGTGCCTTGATATTAATATGTCATCTTACGAAAACAGTCACTTAGGAATGATTCAGGTCACGATGTGGGTGGGTTGAGAAATAGTTACAAAATGTATGTATGTTCGCGTGGGCTTTTCAGCTAAACATTATGAAAAGTTACGAAAATTTAAAGAGTGTTTGATGAAACGATGTGGAATAATTATATAAGACCTTCGCTCAGCCACGTTTAAATTATAAACCAACATTACAGTACCAAAAATATTTTTTTACTATTATTCTATAATTAACTATGTACATAACTACGAGCACCAGCTACTAGGTATCGATACTTAAATATATCTGATAATTTTTGAGCTTTAACTGCTGATTTTCATTATATTGAGAGGGACTTACTAGATAAGCAAGATATTCGCAATAAAACAATTTTTGTAATAAGTGTCCCTTAATGGGATTCAAAAATAGAACAGTCGACCTATTAACGTATCGCAAATTAAAAATATGAACAATCTCTAGCGTTAACATCCACATATAAAAAATAACCAATTATTGTCAGTAAATTAGACTTTGCAGTGTTAAACACTAAATAAAAAAATACCTTAATAGTGGATTCCGGCAGTTGCAACTGTGCTGCAAGCTCACATCTTCGCGGCCGTGAAACATAATTTTCTTTCATAAACTCCTTTTCAAGACGGGCAAGTTGTTCCCGAGTGAATGCGGTGCGATACCGTCTAAACAAAAATTGATAGAACTTGTAAGTATTAATAAGCAAAATAGAAATAGTAAAAAAAATATTTATTGTTAGGTATATGTTGATTCTTACCTAATATTTGGATCAGGTGCCGAGTTTGCTGTGCTGATTGGTTCCGATTGAGGACTTAAGGATTCTGTGAACAAATATAGGTATACATTAGCTATGTAATTTATTAATTTAAAATAAATCTAATTCAATATTCCGGCACTTTTGACCCCATTCTAAGGAGTTATTAAGGTTCTAATAGTAGAGTATCTCTGAGTAACATATCCAAAAAGTATCTCCGTGTATTAAGAGTAACCTATAGGATATTTTAACAAAGGCTTACAGAAAACCTTACGGAAGGAAACAGAATGTATTGCAATAGTTTAGGAGCTAAGCGAAGTAAGATAGTACCTGCTGAATAAAATCTATACATATTTATAATAAAATTGTAACTAAGCCGAATCTGTAGGTATATTCAATATTTTTCGGAAAATCTTATTGAAAAAGACTTTATTATCGATACAGAGACCGAATCTATAGTTTTTAGAATTTTTGTCTGTCTGTCTGTCTGTTACAGCATCACAGAAAAACCACTGGAGGAATTTTGATGAAATTTGGTATGGTGATAGCTGGTTATCCGGGTCAACATATAGGATACTTTTTACCGCGGGAAAATATCTCATTTCTGATAAAAAATACAAAAACTGCAATGTATACTAATATGTAAAACCTAAGAATTTTGTTTTTGGTCATCTGAACGCGGGCGGAGCCGCGGGCAATGCTAGTTAGAAATATACCTATCTATTCAAATTAAATATACCTACATATTTTTAAATATAGATGAACATAATAAATTAATGATCAATAATTAACGGGCATATTGGTATTGAAGCAACCGACCAGCTCAAAGCATTGGTTCAATAATGACTTATCTTTTCGAAGGAGCTCTAAAGGGTTATAAGTAGTACTCAAAGCGGCAAGCTTTAATGTTATCTTAATTACTGTTTTGTCTAGACATCAGCTACTTGTTTAAACGCTTTTTATATACAAACAGACATACAATTACTGTGCCGGACTTATTACATTAGTTAACAAATTATTCATTTTTCAAAATTTTCCGAAAGTTTGGCGTAAATGATGCTTCTTTAAAAAAAATGTTTAAAGTAGGTACCTAATTATTAAATTTAATAAAATTTTGTATATATTAATTCTATAGTTGATTACTGAAAAAATGGATAAATGTAAAATTTTATAAATTAATACACCAATATCCTGTTGTTATTTTTAAGGTAAAATAGATAAAATAAACCTATTTATGAGACGTCAAAATATATGAAGTTATTTTGACCGGAAACAATCGAACGTCTTAATCACGCCGCCATTACGCCCATAGACAAGACTTGAAAGCTTCCACCAATGTCAATACACTGTTTTTAGAACCACTTCTAACTAATCAGAGATGTAAAGTCGGCATTTTTTCAAAATCAAGCTTTCGGTTCCTTTGTAATATACTTATATACGGTTCATGGGAAAATATTTAATTAGAAAATAGCTTATTTGTATTGGTTTTGTTAATGTACGTTTTGAAACTCAGGGCGCGCAATTAACACCTACCGCTACTGGTTCCTGACCGAGGATTTTATGATATATCAATTTTAAGTAATTAGTTGCATTGTTTCAGTTTTCAATAGTAAAACCTGATTATTTTTAATCATAATCATTATAATGATTATGATTAAAAATAATCAGGTTATTCGATACTTAGATAATAAGACACTACCTAATATGTATAGAACTGCCAAAAATAAATGTAATCTACACCTATTTTTGAAATCTAATAAACTGAATAAACAAACTATTTACATTATGTAAAAACATCTTCATCGCCATATATCGTCAATTAACATGTTGCGAATTTCACAAGCAAATGACTATCATTATAGAATATTTATTGTAAGTGTTTAAAACTGTTGATGTGAAGACGTTAAGACATCCTCAAGTTGCCAGATGCGCTAAGATAAAAATATGCGCCTCTCAATTAATTGGCTTAACAAAAAATATTATAAATTATCGTTCAAGTTTTTTGTAATATTATTAAAAAATAATAACATGTCGCACTCTTTTTTTATATTTAAGAGGTAGGTATCGTTTAAACAACGACGTTGACCCGACAATCAATTTCACTAATGGCGTCCCTACCACTTGACTGGTTCCCATGCTGGGTGGCGACAGAACACTTAAATAATTTGCAATAGTCTAGCCTAACTTCCTCTTAATATTATTTTTTACATAACCTCTTTACTTACAAACCGCTTTCCAGCTGCTTTGGCGTGTGTCTTTAAAAAAAACATGTCATAGACAAATTTGAATGCTTCCTGCATTAGCTTCCGTTCCATTTTTAAACGTATTTTTATATCTGGCGACATCTTTTATTGGGATGTCTTGTAACATTGAGTAAGTATTAAGTGCTATTTTTTATTTTAAACATTATGTTCAACTTGAGTAGTCTTTATATTTTGTTATGAGCCACTATTTATGCTGCATAAATAGAATAAAATAATAGAATATATCGATGAATAATGAAATAAAATTGTTCAATACACCCACCAAATATTACACTAGAAATAGTGTTTATGTAAATTTCGAAACCCCGTCGGAACGTCATTGTTTCAAAACACGCTAATTGAACAAACCAATGCAATGTGGAAGATATACTCGTAAATTTGAAAGATGTGACGACAACGTAATGAACAGTTATTGCCTTGGACATCGTTACTTCTGATTAAAAATCATTATATTTAATTAATTTATAATAGAGTATTTACAAGCAAAACTAGTAAGAATTTACAAAATAAAATTATAAGTAGGATATTTATGTATTATATATATTCATATTTTTATTCATATGTACGAACTTATACCGTGACCCGTTTCGCGAGTTATATAAAAATAAAACTTATGTTACATGAATAAAGGCCGCTATTGAATGAAGAAAATTCACCTTGAAACATCATTATATCGAAAAGTAACACTTAATTGAGAATAAAATTACGATTTGTTCCTATTATCACTTACGATAAAAACATCAATTTAAAAACGCGCTTTACTTGTTAGTAATAGAATTTGTGGGTCTGAACATTTTATTTAGGTAGGTATATTAAAATTCATCTGTTAAATGAAATATCAGTATAAATTATTCGCTAAAATTTATATTTTATATTGCAAGTCAAAATTAAGAATACTAAATTATTTATTTAGTCATCTTGATTATATGCATAAGCCGAAAAATCTGAAGAATTTCACGCACAATTATCTATTAAACCGATTACCTTTTCACTAAATGGTTAATTAATAGTGGCCTGACAATTTGGGGACCAAATAGCCCTTGTAATAGCCGTAAAGCGATCCATACATTAACAATAGGAATTATCGAGAATTGCCTTTGCCACCCCACGCCACGCGTCGGTTATTATTCTGTAGTCGCCATGTTTATTGTCTATTGCAATTGTGATTTGAAATTAGAACGCTTTTTGATATTGTTTTAGATAACGTTATATTTATGTATGGGTTAGCTATTATTGTTTCTTGATATAAAACTTGACTTCGAAAATTATTGTAGATATAAAGATGTAAAAAATATGTATAGTGATATATTTTTTAAAAGTAAATTAAATATAACTATTTTTAAGTACCTATAACTATTATTACGAAAGTAATTTGAAATTTTATCAGTATCACTGAATCTCTGCTATTTTTCATGTAGAAATATTTAGTAACAGTTTTTAAAAATTCATAACTAATCCAACTGCGTAAAATCAAGAGACTCCCAAAAGAATTAAACCAAATTAGGAAAGATGAAAGCAAAACATTTGCTGAACAATTATCCAATGTAGAGCCAATTACACGGTGTCATCCCTCGGCACGCTCCCCTAAACCAATTTTGATAATAAAATCCGAATCTAGTAGTCGGCAACAATGAAATGAAGATAAATATCTCCGTAGGGGATATACCATAAAAACGAAATCAGTTAAGGCCCAATTGACTTATGTCAAAGTCGACGTGTAATTAAAACTGTCAAATTGTGGCGATAGTCCACCCACGCTGACAGTTTTCTTTTTCTAAAGGTCATAGACAATTCGTGGCCCATTAGCTTTTGTCAACCAATTCGACAGCTGCGGTCAATTTGTGATTAATTTGATTTTAGCAAATGCTCTAAATTCTATGCAATTATCTCTAATTGTACCCTATATTGAATGTCTTGCTGAAATTAAATCATCCATAGATAAATATTGTTAATATACCCATCTATAAGTTTTTAAATCCTATAATTTGTGTGATTTACTAGATAAGTGCTCAGAAGTAAAATATAAATAGAATCTAGTTAGTTTTATAACTAATAATAATTTATGAAATGTTATTTGTTTTGTAGTATTTAAAAGATATTTTTTATATTGCGTTTTTAGCTTTAAAAGTAAAAAAGCACAAAGATCTAAGGGATGTGCTACACTTTACGGTTACCAACATAACGGTAAATATAACCTCTATAAATGTTATGACCGATACAAAAGATGGTACGGGACTAAAATGCTGTCGGTATTTCTCAAAGCTATTGTAAAAATCTCATAATTGCTTTATAACACAACTAAGTTCTAATTTCATATCGGTTTGTTTTTAGCATCTTTATTTTAACGTAATAAGGTTTAATATTAAAGTAATTTTTGAATGCAGTTTAAGAGTTACCTGCACGGATCTTTAGTTTGTTTGTATATTTTATGATAGATACAGTTTGTGCGGGCCCTTTTGAAAATGATATACCCGCAATTAGCAAAAACAGTTATGTGTTAATGGCATAATAAAAACTTAATGTTAGCAGATAATTCTATCTATTAAAATCAAATATAATTTAGTTCAAACAACTAAGCGTCTAACGTTAATTCAATCTGTAAATGTTTCTGAAAATACATAGGTACCTACATATTATATGCATTGTTAACACTTTTTGAAATATTATCAATTTTTTATGGCTTACCTTAACCTACCTAAAATACTGCAAGCAAAACTAAGTTGAGATTTGGATTACAAAATACAATATATACAAAATATAATTACAATAATAAGTTTAAGTAATAATAAAATTTTTAAAAATGGAAATATAAAAATAAAATAAATAATAATATTAAATACCTTTACGTTTAGGCGACGATGGTGGCGTATTATGAATAATATTATTGCACATGTGTCTTTTAGCCATCAAATCTACCGATAGCTCACGTAATTTATCCATCGAGTAATTCCCTAGCTCCATAGTAATTTAAAAAAAAAAGAAAGACAATAAAGGCACTGGCAGCGAACAGTTGCGTCCTGAAAAAGTGAACTGTCACTTTGTTTTTGTGAGTAACGCCTCGTAAGTACATACACACGCACACTAGTATGCAGTAGGTATTCTAGATTTTATTTTTAACGTGATAAGAACGGTAGTTGCTCACGTCAACACGCGGTTTAGTCTACTAAAAATCCATAATGCGTCAGCGAATAACGAAGCTCGTTTCTCTCCCCACCGATGAAGGCGGGGCCGAGATAATATACCCGTCCTTTTCACTCACGAGCTTTCATAAGCTTTACGTAAACAGTTAAAGCTCGTAGCATACTTAGCTTTTGTGCCTTTTTAGTCTTTTATTGGTAATATTTTTTCTCCTCTAGTTTTTAATTTTATTGTTCATCAAATTCAGAACCAGATCAAATTGTTCGATGCCTAATTTTATAGCAAATATAACGAATACAATAACAATTTACAACACGAAAATAATCACTAAATGTACATATTTACTTATTATTTAAAAACATTTTTTAATTTTATTTAACTTAGGATAGAAAAAATAATTAATCAAAGTGTGTTAAATAAATAATAATAAATAATAACCTATTAAACCCCCATCGAAGACGGTACTTATTTGAAACTGCTCAATGTGCAACAACCCTAACAATTTAATTCGCTTCATCTCGTTTAATCTCAGCATCATGGCACGTTATTACTCGGCCGGAGTTATTAATACGTTATAACACCTCTGATAAATCGCTTTATATACTGTAATGCTTTAAACCCTCATATGTAGATACTTATGCTTAGTTCCCGAAAACTTCGAAGCTTGATGTTATCGATATCTGATTTTGAAATTGTTTATGGGGTAGTTGTAGCTTGTTTAAATAATTTAAATAAAAGAATGTAACAATTCGTTATTCAAGATTTCAAGTGTATGTGTAACAGTATGTGAACTACAAAATTCTGTAATATGAAATGACTTAAAAATAGAACAGATGAGTAATTTAAAATAATTTAAAAGAATAAAATCACTTGTATATTTTGGAAGATAGAAAATACGATGTCTTATAATATTATGTTAAACAGAATTTCGTAGTAACTTGATAATATGGAAGCAATAAAAACCTTAATTTAAAATACGCTGAACGACAGCAATAAAAGAGAAATTTTTAACCAATTTCCTTTGTAAACGTGGCCACAATACGCCACTCCATAATTGAGCAAAGGACACAAAAAATAAGGAGGTATTTGTTTATCCGTATCTTTTGTCCATGATTTGATTGTTTTGGCGGTAAATTTGACAGACGTCACGCTGTCCCAAAATGGCGGGGTGGCATTATTGTAAACAATGTTGTTGAGACAAATTGCTACTGGAAGCGTTGACTTGTTTGAAATTAACGCGTGAATTTCTATTGTGCGATTTCCGAAGAACTAATACATTTAGGTTTGTTTAACTTAAATATTGACTTCAAAGGCTTCTTCTATTAGAGACTGTCAATGTATATAGTTAGTTCTCTTCCGACCTAGATTTAAAAGTTTTTAGATTTTTTGGTAGTTAAAACTAGCGACTTACCCTCGCTACACTCGGGTGCGTCGTTCCTCAATACGTTTTAACTTTTTTGAGCCGAATCCTAATTAGAAAACTAAATTAAAATAAAAGTAGCCAAAGTTACTACTTATAACATCAATTATCTAATTAGCCGGAACAAACATACAGACAGACAGACAAAAATAAAAAAAAAAAGTGTTTTTGTACCGTTTATATTTTCATATAAGTACCTACATTTAGTAAAAAGCTGTTTTTTTTAATAAATCCAATTTTATTTATCTGTATAGATTTTGGATTATATATCACCACAAGATTATCTATCTAGTAAAAACGTAAACAATTTTTTGTCGGCGATTTCACTTCACTCGCTTGATTTTATGAATAATTTCTCTCTTTTATTAGTAAAATAGTTTTAAAATCAATTATTATTTATATAAATATGCCAAATTTTGTAGATAAACCCGTGTGGAAAGAATAGTGTACGTTATTAAAATCATTTATAATAGATATCTATGTTATCTACCAATATTACTCTATGCCGAGAGATGAAAGCTTTAAAACGTACTAATTAAAACGTAAGTTGTAATGCAAAATACATTTTTATTTAACTGTAAATATTGTAAAATCAAATAAGTGAAAGATTAATAAAAGTTAAAAAAAACCACTCAAAAAACACGAATTAAAAAATATATCTAGGTATATAAATAAAAATGAATCACCGAAATGTACGTACACGCATAACTTCCGATCGACTGCACCGAATTGGATAATTCTTTTTTTGTGTTTGTTACTGTCAGGAAAAGCTTTGTATAGAAGAAAATTTAAAGATTTTTTTTTACTAAAATAAGTTTTTTTTTTTAAATTTCATGATATGAAAAGTGAGTGAGTGAAATAGTTTTTATCCCGTAAAACCTCCCTTAAGAGGGTAAGTAAGAATGGCGATGAAAGTTTGTATGGGGAAGCAAGATATGGGCGAACCCGAGCAAAGTGAGGGTGAAACGCTAGTTATAAAAATAAAAAATCCCGACCGCATTAAATCTAACTAAAAATATGAAAATAAGCTGACGAAGGAATAAAGTATTATGCAGTCGCATCGCAGGAGATTAAACCCTCCTTTGCGTCGCGCAATCTAGTAAAATGTTAAAATAGTTGACTGGTGGTTTTTATTTAATATAGATACGTAATCAGAACAGTTCAGATGGCATCGACTTCGAAAATATCTGATTAGGTATCTATAGTAAATGAAAACTACCAACCAATTATTTTTTACTTTTTAGTTTTTTTTTGAAGTTGGTTTTTTTAAGTTTCTATTTTTCCATTTTTAGTGTAGATATAGTAGAAGCAAAGTAAGAAGAAAGTATTTTAATAAAACATTCGCTTAAGCCATTTATGTTAGTTTGGTACCAATTTTTATATGAATACTGACAAACTAAAATTCGCTTGTGACACACAAAGCACACCGCCTTCAAAAATATCTGATTAGGTATCTACAGTAAATGAAAACTACAAATCAGTTATTTTTTTTACTTTTTAGTATATTTTTTTTGAAGTCGGTTTGTCTTTTTTTTATTAAAAAGATTTGATTTTTCCCTTCTTAGTGTAGAGATTGGTACTAGTAGCAAAGCAAGAAGAAAGTATTTTAATAAAACATTCGCTTAAGCCGTTTAAGTTAGTTTGATGCCAATTTTTATATGAAGACTGACAAACTAAAATTAGCTTTTATTAGTATGTAGTAAAATAAGCCCAAACGCAAAGTATCTACTATTAGTTGTTAAAGAATCACCCTTCTGGCCTTACCATCACATCAGTTTGATGATACCGAATCACTGCACTATCAACGGAAATACAAACACTTGCAAAGGTTCAAGTCAATATGACAATTAGAGTTAGATTAAATGGTCATTAGCTATTTTTCCACCCTTAGGGGTGATATTTTTTTTAATTTAAATGGGAACAATCTGGAAAAATACACTTTCGAACAAAACCAACATTGTCCAAATCGGTTAATAAATGACGGGAGTTCTAAGGTAACAAATATAAAAAAAACAGTCGAAATGAAAACCTCCTCCTTTTTTGCGGTTGAAAAACTTAAATAATAATGCTTGCCTTTATATAACATTATTATGGTCTCTTGTTTGGAGATACATTAATTTTTATTGTCCATATAAATGACTGAGTATGCCATCGCCGTCGGTTCGTTGGTCTACCATTAAGTATTTATCGCTACATTTTAAACTTTTACTAGGACCGAAATTAGTCTTTTAAGATTAATAAAACCTTTACATTCAAAGCTGGTTTCTTTCAAACTGATGTTTGAACATTGAGTACCTACGAAAAGAATGCAAATGCATATTTTATTACATTACCGTATATTGAAGAGTAGCCTTATACACTAAAATTTTGAATTTAGTTGTTTAGGTTCAAGAATGAACAAATAAATGATATTTGGAAAACCAAAACTTACCAAATGTCTTATACTAGCTGACCCAACATGCTTATCCTTTTTATTTCAATAAGTTTGGGATCTTTGAATTTATAAAAATCCTATGGAAGAAGCACATACTTTGGGACACTCTGAAATTCTTACCCTTAAAAACCATGTTTGGCCTATTAAGAACATTTTAAAAAACAAATTAGCTAAATCTGTGAAGCCCTTCGCAAGTGATGCTCTTACCAACAAAATGCCTTTAATGTATACTAGTAAATGGAGAGCCGATTTTTGTGTTCGGTTATACTGCGATAACTACTGAACTGATCGGAATAATACTCATACTATAACATGCAGCGTATTTCGGAGGAGGTTTTAGTATATGATATGTTGGTGATTGTCAGTCCGTCTGATTCTTCCGGCTAATCTCCGAAACGGCTGGACTAATTTTGACGAGACTTTCGCGAATAGCTGACGTAATAAAGAGTAACTTAGGCTACTTATTTTAGAAAAAGAATTAGGGTTTCACTCAAAAAAATAAAACCTAGTTATGGACGCACCCGAGCGAAGCTAGTTATAAATCTAAGAAAATATTATGCCTTTAATTTTACTGTAGATTGTACCTGTACATTATTTTAAATATATTCAAAAAACCAATTGAATATTTAACTTACCATGTGGCCTATCATCAGCACCATCGCTGTCAACTTCACTTCTGACACTACCAGGGCTGGCCCTCTTCAGATCTTCAGGCTGTCCATCTTGATAACCATTGCCCATTCTTTTATCATACGACATGAAAAACGGAAAATTCGGAACTCTATTCTGTTGGAAATAGTAGCCCATTTTTCCTTCTCTTATTTTTAACTCCTCGTCTTCTGAATGCTCATTGAAATCAGTAATTGTGTTTTCGATATCGATTTCAGGCGATCGACGATCATTTAGACCGACTATCGATTCAATCGAGAAGTTCTTTGGAGGTATTTTCGTTTGCATCTTGTTGATTTCCGATTCCATCACAGTTAATTTTCACTACACGCACTGGACACTCACACTGAGACTGTACGTCCGTATCTGACAGATCCCTGATGAGTTTTGTGGGATCTGTGAAGATTTAGAATAACCACGCCTTCTGGTGGGGGAGTTGACTAAAGAATGGTAATTTCAATACATATTGAACCTTATTGCTCTTGCTTTAGAGTATGGTTTTGATTGAATTGTTAATTGTATCTCTATAAAAGAAGATTATTGCAAAGGAATTTGAACTTTATTTTAAGTAAGGTAAAGTTAGATGTAAAGATTGCGTGGAAAAGCAATATAATTGCACGTAATCTGTTGCGGTTTCACGTAAAAAAGGTTTTCTTAGATCGTGATGAAACCTTTTTTGTTTCCAGCAAATGATTTATTAGATGAAATAAAATACTATTATATGTATTTTTCTGCCATTTTTGGTAATTTAAAAATTATTATTTTATTACTTGATACTTTGTGATGATAAAAGGAATAAAAATATCTTACTTTATACCAACTAAGTACTAAAATGAGTACCTACCCCTGTAATATTCTTTCCTATTACTTTCTTATAGCAACTAAAACATAACTAGTAACTACGTATCTCTCCGACTGCATAATACTATATTCATTTGTCAACTTATTTTCATCTTTTTAATTAGTTTTTATTGCAGTCGATTTTTTTTATTTTTTTTATTTTTTTACCTACTGTTTTTTTCTTTTTTGGCAATTAATCATTACAATATTTAGCAATTTTTTATCCTAAATTACTTTTAAACATACAAGTTGTATATTTTTGTGATCGCCTCTTAAAAACCTTTGTTTTGATACGCCACTCGATTGATTTCACGCAGAACAACACGAATGTTTCATCATAATCAGATAAATGAATAGGTAAGGGAAGCATAAAGTACCTACCTATGTACAAACATACAAAGAAGCATCCTTTTTTTATTTATATGGATGAATCAACATATCGTGTATGTTGTTTCATCATATTCTGCTTTTGACATAGACCCCTCATATAGCAGGCCACTGAGCTCGAATCAAATCAAATCAAAATGTAGCTTATTTTATAGTTATAAGTAGACTTTTACAAGCACATGTGAATTGTCACATTTACATTTTTAAAAACTTCATGTCAAAATCCGCGAGAAATCCACCACTGCCTCGGAAGGCAGTTTGAGCTTCAGCTCTACGCAACTAAAATGATAATAAATATTAGTATCTAATATACAAATAAACCTTTCCGAAGTATTTATCTATTAAATGGTTAAAATTTCATCAAAAGGCCCTAGCCTATATATGAGTGACTGTGTTGTTTTTTTTTTATTTAAAATTAAAAAAAATCGTCCAAGTGCGAGCCGGCTCGCGCACGAAGAGTTCCATACCATGACTATAAAAACGGCAAAAAATTACGTTTGTTGTATGGGAGCCTTCTTAAATATTTATTTTATTCTGTTTAATACTTTCTTAGATTTACGCGAATATTTGACATTTTAAATAAAACTATATTTTCGGATTTTGTCGCGGATTTATTTGCATTTTTGTTTCCCGACGTTTCGAATGCTTTACAGCAATCATGGTCACGGGAGAGACTGTCTCTCCCGTGACAAAATCCGAAAAGATAGTTTTATTCTGTTTTTTAGTAATTGTTACTATAGCGGCAACAGAAATACATCATCTGTGAAAATTTCAACTCCCTAACTGTGACGGTTCATGAGATATAGCCTGGTGACAGATGGACATACAGACAGACGGACGGACAGCGGAGTCTTAGTAATAGGGTCCCTTTTTATCCTTTGGGTACGGAACCCTAAAAATGATGACATTAAAAAAACTGGCAACCGGAAGTATTTTTGCTACCAGGAGCAGATTCCCTATTATGATCCGACTAGGCACTTTGTTGCCCCTAAGCGTGTATACATACGCTTGTATAGGATAATTTTAGTTGTACATATTAATGTGAAAACGACATAAAATGTACGTTTATATGTACATAATATGAGAATATCTATGTACATAAAGCCTGAGCGAAGCCAGGGCACGTGGCTAGTGTCGAATAAAAAAAGTATAGCTCTTAATTTACCACGTCGAGACGTCACCGATAATGTGTGGTCGGCTTAATAAACCCGTCACGGTCGCTATAAACGGAACTTTATTAAGTTCACTGACTGAGATTTATTGCATTCTTGATTTTAACTGTTCTTTTATATACAAATGCTGATTATATATATATATATATATATATATATATATATATATATGTGTGTGTATTGTACCTATTGTACGGATAATAAAATAGTTATTACTTAGGTCTCAAATAATTACCATGTACATATATATGTACGTATGTCTGTATCTGTACATATAATAAACAGTAACTTAGCGAAATCGATTTGCACGTTTCACGCAAAAAGTACTAAACAGATTTTAAGTAAATTTTGTCTAACGATAACTTGTTACTCGGGTCAACATTTAGGGCTTTTTAGCCTTTTTAGTTAGAAAATCTTTCATTTCCACGGGCAACAACATATTAAACTGGTTCTATAGAGTTCTTATCGTTCTTAGACATTTCTAACGCTGGCTGCACCTTAAGAGATATATCAAAACAATGTACCTACCTATAAAATTGTAATAATAAGGCCTACTGAAAAATCTGCTATAGCATAGGACTTTCTCCTAAGGTACACTCGCAATAACTATTCATATATATATATATATATATATATATATATATATATGTATATAAACGTAGATAGGGACGCACCCGAGCGAAGCAAGGGTAAGTTACTAGTAAATCATGACTGCATAATACTGTATTCCTTCGTCAACTTCTTTTCATCTTTTTAGTTAGCGTTTATGCAGTCGGGTTTTTTTTTAATTTTTGTATTTTTTTTATGTGGCTTATAGACGTGCCAGTTGGGCAGAGATTTAAAAAAGAGAATTCATAGCTTTAAAGTTAAAGCATTAGTACCATATCGTGGTAAGTGACAATAATACCCGTTAATCTTAAAGCAAAGACGGGAGCACCTCACCCGCGTCTCACCTCGATGCCCCGCAGAATTGTCCTATCTAGACGCCTTGGTTAGATGACAATATGAAATAGTAGAGTATATATAGTCTATATACAAATATTATAAAGAGAAAAGATTTTTTTTGTTTGTTTGTTTGTACCGAATAAGCTCCGAAACTATTGAATCGATTTAGATGAAAATTTGCAATACGCTAGGAAGGACATAGGACAGTTTTTATCCCCGAAATCGGAAATCATCCCTTAGAGGGATGAAAATGGGAATAAAAAAAATTGTATGGAAAAGCAACCTAGGGACGAACCCGAGTGAAGGAGGGCTATTCGGCTTTCGAATATATCTACATAACAGCTCTTACAAAATAACACTAAACACTACGACTAATTACAACATGAACCTACATACCACAAGAATCGAACCCACGCTCCTTTACATAAAGCGCACTCGCACTTGTTTTCATAACATTTTATATTTATAACACTATTAACATATAAGATAATAGTGTTCGATAAAAAAGAAAGTAATGTTTGAGTGAGCAATTTTTTTTCGCCATCGAAATATACTCGCATAATATAACTATAACAGAGTGAACATCCGCTTTAAGATAAGGGTAATAAATGATAAGCGTATTACGGAAGAAACTTTCTCATAGGGTGAGCATATCCGTGTTATTTTGTAGACAAATCGCCTTTTTAGGGTTCCGTAGGCAAAACGCTAAATCGGAACCGTCGTAAATTTCCAAATTTATCCGTTTGTCCTTTAATTTTTTACTTTTAATGAGTGTAACAAATTAGTATGTTAAAATGTAACATTTTAAAGTTTAATGTTACGGAACCCTTGGTTTGCGAGACAGACTTACACTTTATATTTTATTATTTATATTTCTGTAGCAAAATTTATTTGCTTTCATTTAAATGACAATTGTCAATCAACAAAAAACTAGTTTTTTTTCATACCTATACCTATGGATAAAATGTTCTTCTTAAATTATAAAATACTAGCGACTCACCCTTGCTTTGCTTCGGGTTTGTCCCTAGACAAAAACAAATCAATTCCACGGGAACCGTGCATTTTTCCAGAATGATATTATATAGCCTATAGCTTTCTTCAATAATCGGGTTATCTAAAGAAAATTTTTTTTTTCAAATCAGATTAGTCCTAATATTAGCGAGTTCAAACAAACAAAAAAACAAACAAACAAATTCTGCCCCTTTATAATATTAGTATAAAAAATTCTCTAGAAAATCCTTATTTAGCTACTTAAATGTGCTATTTTTCACGGCATTTCTATGACTTTTAAAGGCTTTCTCTCCGCGAATATTTTTACAGAAATATAGATTTTTATCAAAGGAAAAAAATATTACAAAAAAAATTACATGACATAAATACTCAAAGCCATAATCATGAAATGCTTTGCAGATATAAATATGTAAGACTAATTCTAGATAATATTCTCGTAGCATTAATCCGACCAATATTATAAACGCGAAAGTTTGTAAGAATGTATGTATGACTGTATGTATGTTTGTTACTCTTTCACGCAAAAACTACTGAATGGATTTTGATGAAACTTTACAATAGTATAGCTCATACACCAGAATAACACATAGACTACTTTTTATCCCGGACAAATGTAGGGTTCCCGTGGGATAGATTTGTTTTTGTTTTTCAATATAATATAAAAATACAAAATTATTAAATACCACATAGGTACCAGTTTTGAAAACAAATATTATTTTTAAAAGAGCAACTGTCGAGTTGAGACATACCTATATACATTTTGTAGCAAAGATGAAACATACATAGACTGTACAGTGTGCAATGTACATACCTACATATAGGTATTTTTAACTGTATAAGTACTGTTTCTTCTTTAAACTTGTTTTCATCTTTTTTTGTTTGTTTGTCCTTCTAACACGTGGAAACGGAATGACGGATTAGTGTGATTTTTTGTGTGGAGATATTTGGAGTGCTGGAGAGTGACATAGGCTACATTTTACCGTGAGAAATTATCTCATTCCCGCGGGAAAACACGTTATAATACAACCTAATAAATATTAATAATCAGAATTACTTGAAACTGGTGGTGGAGGTACTAATGCTCTTCAATACAATTAAATAAATACGTATTTTAGCATTTTTTCGAAATTCATCCCATAAGGGGGTAAAACAGGCCATGAAAGTTTCCCCCCCAACGTGCGTTCACCTTGTCGTGGTGGGGGGGCTCAGTAGTGCCCGGCAACCCAACCGGGCGCGAAGCCAAGAAACGCACAGAGAGGTGGCCCATCTCGGTGGGCAGTGGGAGGTGGCCCTCTTCGGAGGGCGGTGTACCATGCGGGTTGTTCCTGGTACTTCTCTGATAGCAGAGTGGACCTTGGAGCAACCCCGTGGTTGTTGTGGTCTGCTTCGGCAGACCTGCCGTCGGGGCGTCGTAGTTGAATGCGTAAGCGATCCTGCGACGACCCATTAAGACGGGGGAAGGCTTTGTTGGGTTTTAGTGGGTAGTACTGGCTTTGCCGGTGAGTCCTACACCACGTGCGTAAATGCATTTCCCAACCTTAAAAAAAAAAAAGGACATGAAAGTTTGTAGGGAATCTACCTTTTTAAAGTTTTTTGTAGTTTTAGTGTGAGCGAAGCCGCGGGTTCTGCTAGTATAATATATATAAAGCATATGTAGGTTTTCTACTATTACCATAATATCCATTTATTTTGACATAATACATACTCGTACATAGATCTTGACCAGTAATAAAATAATCAAATATAACAGCGGTATAATTCAGAATAACGCAGTGAATATTTTCTAATAATATGCCATGAGAAATATATCGAAAAGATCGAGATAAAGCGTTATAAATGATAAGGGAATTGCTTGGAAGATGGTATATTGGCTAGGGTGACCACAATAGAATGGGATATCTATACATATAATAAAATTGTAACTAAGTCGAATCTGTACATTAAATATTTAAGAATTTGGTTTTTGGTCATCTGAACGCGGGTGGAGCCGCGGGCAATGCTAGTTCACTATAAACTAAGTAAATCGAGTGTACTCTAAAAATATATATAACTATAAAATGAACTTGTACTAACGGTTTTTTTATAATGTTGTCCTTTTCTATTTTTCTCTCTCCTCTAATTTTTTTTGAATATCCTAAAATTACATAATCTTCAAGCAAAATTTCTACCCATTTTTCCCTTCGAATTTTAAAACCCACCTTAACCCTGACAATTTGCTGTCATCATGTTAAGGTGTAATTTATATGTTGAACGTAAAATAGGATACTCAGGAAATGAAAAAAAAAACTGGGTATTGCCATTACAAAAAACGCTACAATTTGTGCCCTGCTATTTTATCTAACATACGAGTAACTATCTAGTTAATAAAAGCGCACATCCGACGACTTTACCGTGTTCCCGAGGCAGGGGATGGAACACCAAAAACATCCCAATCTCTCGACTCTCACTGATAATTCTTGATAGAAAAGCCCAATAAATATATTCGCCCGACACCAGTGTCGGCAAGTCCCGATTTGAACCCAGGACCTCCATATCTGCAGCGTACATTCAGCTAGACTACGAGGTAGCTGTATGTATGTATTCAGTCCTTTTTAACGTCCCACTGCTGGGGGTGGGTCTCCGTTCAATACGAGGGGGATCAGGCCATAGTCCACCACGCGGGCCAAGTGCTGGTTGGTCATATATGTATGGGTACCATTGGTATATACATGTATAAAAAATATATTATGTTGGTACATACACACACCACACATATACACAGCACCATCTACATAGTTCCATGGTAAGCTTATGGATACCAGATGGTTGATACACTACACATATATAACCTTAAATAAATACATATTATAAATATAAACAGTAAACACACATGACTGGAATACAAACAATCGTGCTCATCACACAAATGTATGCCCCCAGCGGGACTCGAACCCGCGACCGCTGACACAGCAAGTATGTTCACTACAAACTGAGCCAAACGTGTCGTCAATGGTATATACTATGTATATACCGTTTAACTCTACAACATAAGATATTCGTTCCAAACAATACCAGAATCTTAAAGAGAAGATACGCAAAGCAAAACAACAATAAAGGGAACCCAATTATAGCGACTCAGCGACTAATGAAAAATAAGGCAATGAATATTAAGCCAGCAGACGCGTCACTCTATTATTTAACAGATACGACGTGAGGTATTGCTTTATAATCCTTTTTATAGCATACGATTTGTCGTACGACTAAAGATACCTAAAGATTAATTTTGATTATTAAATATTGTGTATTCTTACCATTTTATGTGCCTTTTTTGTTTGATTTTACAAAAATATGGGAAAATACTTATGCTTTCTATGACAATATAAGTCTTGAACGAAAACTTTCATTCACATGAAAATTTCACTATTTTTGAATATTTTTTTTATCTCAGCATAAACATGTGTTAGCAAACATTTAGAATTATATATATAATTTTTAATAACATTGTTTGAAGTTGAACCCCTAATAAGAGTAAATTTTATACAATAGATTTTTATATACAAGGAAGTTTTATATTGAAAATGACATTGAGTATTAAATAATTATAATATAACATTTAATTTGTTGTATTATAAACTAATTAAAAAAAACTACGTTTAAAAAAACCGACTTCAAAAACTAAAATGTATAAAATAACTTAATAAAGATGACTTCATACCTATCAACAGGTAGCACATACAAATAATACTATTTTCTTAATATTTTTAGTAGTTTTTTTAAACGTAGTTTATTTTATATTTTTAGTGTCTGTAATAGTTTGTTCTGTAAACTACAGTAGGTAATAATGTAAAGATTGGTTATAATATTTCTCACTTTCTCTACTCCGCACGCTCGCTCCGCTTCAATGACAGGTAGCCTAATACCCACTTATCGGGACACGGGTTATTAATAATATATATGTAATCAGCTTAAATGAAAACTCCTAAAAAGCCGTAGACATACTAAAATAAAATTACATCGTCCACGTAAACAAAAATGTTCATAAAATGAAAACAACTGGGCCAAACTATGTTAATTTTTTATGGGACCAAATGGCAACTATTCCGCATCAAACTAAAGAAGAATCACGTATATTGAATCATGAATCTTAGCGTAATCGGTGTAAATACATAAAAAAATACCAATCAAATTGAGAACCTCCTTCTTTTTGAAGTACGTCGTTTTTCGGAACTAACAAATATTTACATATATACTATCAGCGTCATTACGCTAAAGCTTAGAAAACGACATATCGTGAGTCGTAAAGTACCTTGTTGGTAATTTCGGGGTGCATAATATAGAAAAGGATAGAAATGGCATTCATTCAATCTTCATTCTGCACAACGTAAGGAAAAGCTCAATTATTTGTAATACCTTCTTATATTAAATACGCTATGCGTACGGTTTAAAAATTAAAAAAAAACGTGTACCTATGTGTACTTATGTACGCAAGTTAGAAGTTATACTTCTTTGGTGTATCAGAACAAAAATAGCTAAAGATTTCATCCCGTATGTCACAACTCTCTGTTTGTAAAAGGGATGCAGCTAACTTCATCATGTAGCTTTTTGGCTGTCGGTGTGCGCGCGCATCGTATAAATCTTTCTCATAATTTTTTCCAAGCGTGCTAAAAGAAATATAACTTTAAAAAACATGTTTTTCGCCAACTGTAATCCCGTAGGTACTTATAAAAACTAAAATAAACTCAAAAGCGCTCAAAGTCTAAGATTTTATTAGTCACCACTCACCATTAAATAGTCCCCTATCAATCTCCTGACCTGAATCAGTGGGATGGTACCAAATTATTGTACTGTCATTCGAATTCTTAAAGGTATTCAAATCGATTTGTAAATTATTATATCTATCGATACAGTATACTAGCAGTACACGAGGCTTCGCACGTGTTTAAACTACTAAAAAAAAACAAACTCTTTGACACACCGACACCAGCACCACCTATCGGGTCCAATTGTGTAATAAAACCATCCAGGAACCCATTGAAATATACACACAAAATTTCATCCAAATAAGTCCAGCCATTTAGGAGGAGTTAGGTGACAAGCACACGTACCTACAGAAGAATTATATACATAAACAAGCGGACCCGACAGACGTTGTCCTGTCTACACGTCTTTAATTTGAAAATTTCAAACTTTTTTTTAATAATTTTTTTGATGAAAATTATTATTCAAATTGTGAATCTAAACCATTCCCAGATCCCCTTGAACACACATAAAAAATTTCATCAAAATCGGTCCAGTCGTTTGAGAGAAGTTCAGTGACATACACACTCACAGAAGAATTATATATTTATAAAGATTATAAGAAGATTTACATGAAAAATAACAGTGAAATTATAAATACTAGTTTTCACCCAGTGATCGAAATACACTATAATTATTGAAAATTATTTATATACTAGCGACTTTACACTGCTTCGTTCGGGTGCATCCCTAGGTTTAACCTTTCTGAGTGGAACGCTAATTCTTTTTCTAAAATAAAAGTCGCCTAACTATAACATCAGCTATCTGCCAGTGAAAGTCCCATCAGAATCGGTTCAGCCGTTTCGGAGTTTAGCCGGAACAAACAGACACACAGACATTTTTTTTAATTGTGTTTTTCTTATAGGTATGTACCGTAAATACTTTGATATGCATTCGATAATAACTACTATACAAGTTAATATCGAGTTTCTTAATCAATTGCTTTTGGAAAAAAAAAATAAGTAAAAAATCAATAAATCTGCAAACTCTTTCAATATCCTACTAGTTCCATATTAATATTATAAATGTGAAAGTTTGTGAGTATGGGTGTTTGTTACTCTTTCACGCCAGAACGGCTGAACGGATCTGGATTAAAATTTGGCACAGAGATCCCCAAAAAATGTACGATTCCCGTGAGATAGGTTTGTTTTCATTATTCTAGAGCGAAGCGAGGGTGAGCCACAAATTTATTAATATCAAAAAAAATATGCATTATAATCAACGTTTGTTGTGAAATTCAATTCCGGTATACAATTGAAATTGCTATAATTTATAATACTTTCTTAGATTTACGCGAATGTTTGACATTATTAAATAAAACTATCTTTTCGGATTATTTCGCGGATTTATTTTGATTTTTGGTTCCCGACGTTTCGAATGCTTTACAGCATCCATGGTCACGGGAGAGACTGAGGTGTTACATGTCTTGAAATCTTGCTATAATTTTGCAACTAGAATGAAAATAATAAACTTAAAATCCTGTTTAAAATACATTACCGCATTTTTGGAAGCTACTTGTACGCAGACAAAGAAATCTATAAGATTGTTATTCTCATCGTACATTGTTCAGTCATGTTTTGGTAACAGTAGCCCTTAATTTGTCACGGTGTGCTGTGGATAATTTTATTTATTTTACTCTCAAGCCATGGAAATTTGTACAAAATTTGCTTTATTACCGTATATTTTCCTTTCTCCAATTTCTATATTGATTCATTTGAAGATGTAAAACGTGCGTTTCAAAAATCGTATCCTACGTGAGTAAAAATTTTAAGAAGAAGTAGTCACATCTAAAATAGAATGTATCTCTCGATATTATTTCCTTCGAAAAGACAGTTAAGATATCTTCTCTCTAATAATAAAAAAGTGGTGGGTTTGATGTGTACCTATTTAAACAGCAACTACCGATTTTAATCTAAAGAATGTCAGAAATCTAAATAATAAATAATAAATATTTCGGGACATTAACACAGAGCACCATCTAGTTCCATGGTAAGCTACGAGGCTTGTGTTATGGATACCAGATAGTTGATACACTACACATATACAATAACTTTAAGTATATGCATATTAACAATTAAAATTAATATAAACAACTATGACTGGAGTAGGTACTAACATTCGTGCTCATCACACAAACGGATGTCCCCAGCGGGCTAGAACCCGCGACCGCTGGCACAGCAAATAGGGTCAATACAAACTGAGCCAACGTGTCGTCATTGTAATGATAAATTTGTAATAATGTAAATATTCAACATATAAAAACTTATAAGTTATAACCTTCAACGCACAAAGCATTGCCAGCATACATTATGAATTTAATGAGAAAACCCGCAGACACCAGTTGGCATATTTTAAATACATGTACCTATCTATAAATTTTCTGCCCAACATGAAACCAAATAATCGCTCTAAAATAGCACAGTATTACGTTTTCATTTTGGCAAATAATGAATACAAGACTAAAAAGTATTAAATTGATATAAAACCTTCGTAGTTACGACTCTCTCTTCCAAACTAAGATGGCGGTTACGACTTTTTGAATTAGCGCCATAAACAACACGGCGTTTTGGCCAATCGTAAGTAGAGTTATTTTTTTTTAAAAACAACCAATACCAAGGGAATAAGGTCTATTTCCGTTCTGCATTCGTAAGCACCCTGTATCTTTTTTAATAAGGTTGTCTAGGAAACGCGTTCAGTGTATTTTCACCCATACTGTATTGCATAATCAGCCATCATGGAAGCCGAGGGCGATTCAAACGTTTAAAAGCTCGGAAAAGCTTACTTCGCTTATTATTTCCTATGAGAAAAAACGAGAGAGATATATACATTTCCCTGTATTAGAGCAGGATAGAAATGGAGGGTAGTTACGACGTTTTTAACATTTACATCGGTAAAGTAATTTTCTTTTATTCATCGCGCTTCGCTACTACTATGTTGCTAGAATATTTGTAGATAAAATGTATGGTATAAAAATAATCGACTACAATAACTTGTTTATTATAATTGCGATTCTTAGTGTAATAGTGTCCAGTGATATAAATATTGTTATGAATTTGTGTGAAAATGTGTTCATTCTATTTAGAGAATTCGGACAGAAAATATTCTTATTTGAGATCCAAATATTTTTATATATAAGCATTTCTTTTATAAAATTGTAACACTTGAATATTATTTTCAATTGATTAACAAAGAAACTGTTCTGCATAATTTTTTGTTGTGAAACAAGACATCTACTGTTTCCTTAACAATTTCACATAACCTAATATTATTTAATATTAAGCCATTAAAAGTATTAATTAACTAAAAAAAATCTTTATGTAAAAATGACATATCTTTGAAAGTCAAAAATCAAAATGTTCAATATTGAATCCATTTTCACGCCATTTATATACCTACCAATAAAACGATATAAACTGCAGTATAAATTAACTGACTTGATAAGTCCTAATATAATATCTACCTACAATTTTATTTAATCATCTTCAAAAATTTATTTAAAATTAGAGACTCGAAAATTTTGTTCACCAAATTTCCGTGGTAGCGGTGCTTAATGGGATAATATCATAAAACAATCGCGCAGTTTCAGAACGTTGAACGGACAATGATAGCAGTTTATCCGCGGCGGGAAACAATTCTAAATGACGTTAATTTTGGCGCGGAACGCCATTTCAGTTACACGGCAAAATGGTCGACCCAATTTGTTTTCGAATAAACATATAGGTACTGCATTACAGAGTTGTAGTTTTGCTTCTGCTCGTATTACTTTTTGATAATATATAATAACTAATTACGTTATGATTTAAAAAATAAATGAATCGTGCAATAAGGAAATACTAAGTTACGGAAAATTGCAAACATTATAAGCTACCAGTGGCGAAGGGTCCATACAAGACGTCTTACCTTAAAATTATTTTGCTATAATTTTACATACATTTAATATTTAATTACATATATAAATGTTCTTTTGGATGTATATATATATATATATATATATATATATATATATATATATATATATATAGCTTAATTTCTTTCTGCATTAATAAGTATATAAAAATGGTATATTTTTCTAATGGCTTACCTCTGCTAAAATTTCACCCTTCGCCACTGTAAGCTACTAACATATTTACTAAGTTAGTATTAATTTACTGAAAATAAGTATTTTTGGTATTATAATTTTTAATTAAATATAAAATATAACAAAAAAGTGGTCTAAAATAAACATAACACTTAATTTGTTACTTGCGATAACTCATGCCTGCAGCAAGGATGACAGAATTTAAAAGGTATTTGAAATTATTTTTTTCTAGCGTCTTACCCTCGCTTCGTTCGGGTTCGCCTTTAGAATAACAAAAACAAATATATCCCACGGGAACCCTACATTTTTCGCGGGATAAGAAGAGTAGTCTATGTGCTATTCCAGACTATAATCTATCTCTGTGCCCATCCAGATTCGTTCAGCCGTGCTGGCGTGTTTGAGTAACAAACATGCAAACATCCATGTAAACTTTCACATTTATGATATTAGTAATAATGTATAACATTTAAAGACTGTTAATATTTGATCTTAGATTATACCGATATGACTTAGGCACTAAATAAAAAATATGCCGCCTTTCAGCAACTACATAAAATACAACTTCTGGAAACTAAAGTCAACCGTACAAATTCAGCTCATTTAGAAATAACCAGAAAGAAATTGTAACAAATTTCTTCTAAAGTTGATAAAACAAATGTTTTTATTACTTACAGCATAATGAATTACACACAAAGCGGTGACAGGACACCATTGTTTGGAGGGAAACATTTTGACATTTCAAAAAAGATGGCTGACGTTTATTGCGTTTAAAAACTTGTTCTGTAATTGTTCAAAAAAGGTTTTATATTTGTCAATAATGACGGTTCCCCGCTGGGATGGCTTGTTATTGAAGCTACCAGTAGCAAATGATTAGTTTCGGTGACTATTTCAAAGTGTAAATAATCTCGTCTCATACTGTGTGTGCTTTGGCGATGACCAAACAGTTAGTGAAAAAAGTTAATTGTTACATTATACTTACTACTTGAATTTGCTTCTTTGAATCATAACATAAAGGAGATTTGTGAAAAAAGTATCAATTACACAATTGAGGGAAAGATAGATCAAAAATCAAAATGTTGTTGATATTCTATTACGATTTTACAAGATTATGAATCCCATTAATATTATAAATGAGAAAGTCTGGATGAATGGATGTTTGTTACTCAATCACGCCAGAGCGGATCTAGATGAAATTTGGCCCAGAGATAATCTGGAATAGCACATAGGCTACTTTTAATCCCGGAAAAATGTACGGTTTCCGTGGGATAAATTTGTTTTTGTTTTTCACAGAGTATCCTCTGGTAGGTAGGTACATATTAAAGTACCAAGCAAAGACTGGATTTTAGAAATTAAATATTTGAACAAATAAAATCTAGTTAACTGAATCAATAATTATTAATATAATTCAATTTACAACCGTTTCTGTTACAAATACAAATGAACAGACACACATACCTATTATTCTTTCATACATCACTTACCCAAATTATTTACGTTTGCGGTGACCTAAAAAGAAGGAAATACAAACCAAACAAAACACTACTCTGACCCTTTAAAAAATATATGAGATCTGAACCCATCCCACCATTTTGCTGAGAAAAAATAGTGTAGATAGAAGCATGATTGCTCCGGAATATCCCTGATTCGGGTCGCGAGGTGTTTACAGCCCCCTGGTGACTGGCGTAAAAGTTTTATTACCTGAAAGGATGAATTTTCTTGTATCATAAGCTGGATTTCGATGGATTTGAACGTTATAGGTGTCTATTTTATTTGTATTAAATTGTAAAATGAATAGAATGCTGTGTGTTTATGTAAAATAATAGAAATATAGAGAATTTACAGAAGTAAATTTTTCTTTAACTAACTCTCCTAAAATGATAGTAATGTTTATTGAATGGATGTCGATTTAGTAGGCATAATTTATAGCTTCAACGTTTTCATGGATTTTAACATATGAGATGGCGTAAGATTCGTCTAAGTAGTAGGGGATAGATATGATTTTTTTTTAAATTTATTAACCGACGAAAAAAAGGAGAAGGTTCTCAATACGACAAGTAGGTATATCTATTTTGTTTTTTTATATGTTTCACCACGCAAAAGTTTTTCAGTGTAGTCCTATTTCTATGATTCTTTTTTTTATTGAATAGAGCGTACCTCAAAGATGATCCCATTTAAATTTGAAAAAAAAAACACCCCTAAGTGTAGAAAATAGGGGACGATTGATTTTTCACGTACTGAAATATTTTCGAAGTCGGTGGGTGCTTTGATTTGTATCGACTGGCACCGACTTCGAAAATAGTATCTATAGTAAATGAAAACTACCAATCAGTTACTTTCACTTTCTAGTGATTTTTAAATCGGTTTTTATTGTTTTTTTTTACAATTTTCTGTATTAACGTTTGCTAATAGGACTATTCCCTACTTGGAGGCAGCTTAGATATATGTATATCAATCGTATCTCGACGAAAATCTAAGTAAACATACCTATTAATCCCGCCACGACCGCGGACACGCCGACGTGTCAGTTAACAATAGATTTCTTAGAATTTTAATTAATTTCTTAGAATTTTTCCTGGAAATGTGTTAAGGTAGGTAATTGCTCATCACTTTAGTTGTGGATAAAATGCAGATGAAGTACGCTACATAATTTTACCAATGAAAACAGCTACGTTAAATCACAGAAGCATGATTCTAAAACATTTGAATAATATAACAATACAAAAACAATCATATCTCAACCCTAACATTAAATTAAACAGAAGGATGCAATCATCCCTCAGAATATAATAACGATATTAAACTTCATTTATTATTCAAAAATTCGTCACAGACAACCCTCACGTCCGCACCGTCCCAAAGCAGTCATGAAAATAAAATCATGGCGCCCGACCCGCGCAGATTGAATTCAAAATTGGAATCAAAAGACAATCCTTTTTTTTCTTTTTTATTGGGACAAATGGCGATGCGCGAAGTGACGGGTCACCAACGTTAAATATTGTATTAGTGTGAAATATTGAAATTCAATCGCTATCGTTAGGAATTGAGGTCTAATTTCACTATAAATTATGTATAGCAGTGTAGTTTACCTTTCAATTGCAAGAGATGTTCGATGCAAAAAACGATTGTATCGATATACGTAGAGTAACTTAGTTAGACATAAGTCTTTTAATAACTGTTAATTTTAGCATCTCTGTTTGTGTAGTAACATGTGTATAATATAAACTATACCTACTGCAAAACATTAAACTATATATATATATATATATATATATATATATATATATATATATATATATAAATATATATATATATATATATATATATAATGTTTTAGCTTACATATAAATAATGTTTAAAGTAATATTGAAACAAAATATTAAGACATCTACACTCATTTTTTTATCGACAATAATAACGTGACGAGGGTAGGTTTATAAGGCTTCATTCCTGCCTTTTTACTGTGGGACTCTATAAATACTCTTTTACTTAAGTATTGTGGTTGTGTCATTTTAGCACAGCTGGGCACGGGCCTCCCCTCAATACGAGAGATATCAGGCCATAGTCCACTACGGCCAAGTGCGGATTGACGAACTTCACATGCCTTCTGAAAACTTGATAGGTTTTCTTAGATAGGGAGGACTCCTCACGATCTTTTTCTTCGTCATATTAGCTAGTGCTAATTATATTGTAAATGATTCGCACATAAGAATACCAGAGGTGCTTGACCAAGGATTTGAACCCGCTTCACATCATTCTGCAAGCAAGCGCGTTACCACTTGGATACCGCTGCTCTTTTATATTATTATGTAGTTACATATTATTTTATTTGTATTACGTATGTAAAACAAATGAATCAATGTACCAACTGTAACTATAAAATTTAAAATATATATTATATATTAACAAGCGGCTCACCCTCGCTTCGCTCGGGCTCACCTCTTAAAAACAAAAACAAAACTATCCCACGAAAACCGTACAGTTACCCGGGATAAAAAGTAGCCTATACACTAATTTGATGTATGAGCTATATTATTGTAAAGTTTCATTAAAATCTTTTTGTAAAATAAAAAAGTTCTCAACAAAAATAAACATCACAGACATTAAGACAAAAATAACATAAAAAAAAACATATCAATTATGTGACATCAAACTTTTTAAGAGCATGCGTTACCAATATGTCACAGCTGAAAGTATCGACCAATAGGAGCAATTAGGCGACATTTTTTAACACAAATAGAATGGGGGCGCTATAATGTGATATCCTTGTTAGAAAGTCAAATTAAAAGGATAAGTGTTTACGGAGTTCGTTAATGGTTTGCTTTTTAAATGATTATTTTTGTATTTCAATTAAAATCTATAATTATAAGACCGTCGTGTTGTATTTATGTTTACGATACGAAGTTTATAAGCTGTGTTTTAGCAAGGACGAAAATTTTAAATATGTAGTTGTAGATAAGTACTTTGGCAGGTATTACAGTTTTTTTTTGTATGTAAAAAAAAAAACTATATTGACATTAAATTACTTATTCCTAATCAAGCAGTTTTTTTTTTTTAATTCTCTTGGGCGAAGTTTTGTAGGTATAACATATTTATGCATAAAGAATGATGAAAATCGGTCGTAATTAGCGATGATATCGCATAATATACGCAAAAACACAATCCTTCTAATTTATTATTTCTTCCTTATTCATTTATTCAGTCAGAAATATCTCGTTATTCCGTTGGATTCAATATTGTTTCATTGCCTAAGTAATACCTAGTCTTATTTTATTTGATAAGTCACAAAAGTATTGAGAATTTTTATTAAATCTTTTTTAACATTTCAAAAGATACATGCGAACTTTCTAGTTCTATGGGTCTTCATACCAAGCAGAGTTATCAAATTTTATATACACAAAAATTTCAATTCGAGCTCCCTTTCCTAAAACAAATATTATACTCATGCCACATACATACATCTAATACGTGAAAATCATCGTAAAATTGAGCCTTTAAACGTTCCTAATAACAGAGTCAACACATCAGCGCCTCTAAACCACTTAGAGCCGACGAAATCCGCCCTAAACCGGTTAAAACCGGCTAAATCCGTATTAATAGTCTGTCAAATTGCGAGGGGGGCGCACCTGAGCCCTCGCCCCTTTTTTAATTTGATACTGGAGTATTATTTTGTTTTCACATTATACGCATAGAGTATAAATATAACTTATTTTGATATTATAGTGGATTAAAGGATTTAGTGCATGTCGAGGGTTCACTTTTTTTTAAAAAAAGTAAGCGCTTGTTTGTTTCATTAGCGATTATTATTTGAAGAGGAAACACAACAACACTAGATTGAGTCGTAGTTTATATCAGAGTTAAATTAAAGTAAAACACATGATTATTCTATTATTTAAATACTGAATTAATTTACGGGCAAGTGTTTATCGTTGGAACACTTTAATAAAATTGTTCAATGGTTCATCTGCTTTAAAATTATATAAAAATTTCTCTATAAACTTATTAACAAACAGAATAATTACAATCATAGAAATTCTCCATTACAATCTTATTGCTGATTTTATTATATTTTTTTGTGTTATACTAATTTGGACAATGTAAATCAATGATGGAATTTCCAATGAAGATAATAAAATATAAACAAGAAATATTTTATTAGCCTTAGAAATTGTGGTTTAACAATAAATATATAAATTAAAAAAAAATTAACGCCTTTACGAGCTAAAATTATGAACACTAAGCATTTGGTACCAATTTTCAATGAAATATAGCGGTTGAAGTCAAAGTTACCGCCAAACAATAGAGCATAGACAAAGTAAAATTTTTACTGTCACAAAATTGCGGTAGTATCTAAATTACCTATGGTTGCAATATAACAATTAAACACTACCGTAAAATAAATATGAATAGAGTTATAAAACAATTTCTCCGACGGTCGGGCGGCGACCATAGACAATTTAGTTACGCTTTGAAAATTACTAAATATTTTGGCTCTATTGTCAAGTGGCCTTGGATTTTTAAAATGGCGGGAAAAAATGTGTCCGTCACAGAGCTTTTAAAGAAAGTTGTCTTTTTAATGGGCTTTTTTGCAAAATGTGCAATATTAGTACAGATTATTTCTTAGTTAAATGATAATAAACCTTTTTATCGAATTTAAAACAGACGTTTATTATTTTATTAATCTACACTAATATTATAAAGAGGAAAGATATTTTTTGTTTATTTGTACCGAATAAGCATCGAAACTAATGAACCGATTTAGATGAAATTTGGTAAGAAGATAGTTTGAGATCCTGGGAAAGATATATGATAGTTTTAATCCCGGAAATCATCCCATCTATAATGAAAAATGGGGATGAATGTTTGTATGGGGAAGCAACCTAGGGACGAACACGAGCGAAGCGAGTGTGACTCGCTAGTAATTATATTATATTACCAGTTTTACTAGCGCATGAAAAACCGCCGGCGATTTTTTTATATACATAACCGTTACTTGTACAAAGAACTCTAGTACTATAATGTTTAAATACTTAAATGATTTATAAGCATTTATAAATACATATGTATTTTGAAATTTGAAAATTAACCTTTAAAAGATACACTGAATAAATTTAAAAACTGTTGGTTTGACTTTTTGAATTCTTAATGTATTATTTGTTTGACTCACATTAAAAAAAAAGAGTAAGCACTCAATTTGTAACAATATTTTCTCTATTCTTTTTTATAAGAACGGTGAACCTGTTTTAAAAAGAAATGTTAGCATATCTAAATAAAAGATGGTTACTAAAACAAAAACTTTATAGTTTTTATGTGCAGTATAATTTTAGTATGTTATAGACTACTAGCATTGCCCGCGGCTCCGCCCGCGTTCAGATAACCAAAAACCAAATTTTTAGGTTTTACATATTAGTATACTCTTACATTGCAGTTATTGTATTTTTTCTCAGAAATGAGATATTTTCTCGCGGTAAAAAGTATCCTATATGTTGACCCGGATAATCAGCTATCACCATACTAAATTTCGTCAAAATTCCTCCAGTGGTTTTTATGTGATGCGTAACACAGACAGACAGACAAAAATATTAAAATCTATAGATTCGGCCTTTGTATCGATAATAATGTCTATTTCAATAAGATTTTCCAAAAAAATATTTAATGTACAGATTCGGCTTAGTTACAATTTTATTATATGTATAGATAAACTAGTGTAAGGCACGTCCCTACGTTGCTTCTCCGTACAAACTTACGAGATAAAACCTATCCTATGTCCTTCCCATTGTCTCAAATAATCTTCTTACCAAATTCCATGTGAATCAGTTCAGTTGTTTCGGAGCTTATTCGGTGCAAACAAACTAACAAACAAAAAAATCTTTCCTCTTTATATTATTAGTATAGATTGACATATTATTTTGTTTTCGCATATAAAAAGCAAAACCATATAATATGATCTCAAAAACATCTATCTCTAACGCAAAAACAAAATTTTTCCTTCCGTTTTAAGTAAGATAGAAACAGAATCAAAGGTTAAAATAGCAGTGGAAGGGGTAACACCCCCCCCCTCTCCAACCCCCATCAGGGGCTAGATTATATTTTAATGCAATAATTCTACGTGATCATACAGCGTTTACGAGTACGGCGTTGGCCTACATGTAATAAGCAATGGAGATAAGTCTTG
The DNA here is from genome assembly GCA_921882275.1 of Brenthis ino. Lineage (NCBI taxonomy): Eukaryota > Metazoa > Arthropoda > Insecta > Lepidoptera > Nymphalidae > Brenthis > Brenthis ino. Next base: position 23,247,229 of record OV170231.1, read on the forward strand.
GGATAGAGAAAAATGTAAAAATATATACTTTTTAAATTGATTAACTTGCAAAAACAACTGAAGTATTCCAAAAATTGACTACTTAATCACTAAAAGTATGTATGTAATTTTTTTCTCATATTATGGACTTTCAATTAATAATAAATATGTTGGAACATTAACACGCAGTACCATCTAGTTCCATGGTAAGCTATGAGGCCTATTGGTATGAAGTCTCAGTCTGTTCTATTAAAGTAAATACAGTGTCGTTTTATTTGATACTAGCGATTTGATGATTGATTTCTCATACAAATTTTCATCTCCATTTTCACTCCTTTAAAGGAATAAAAACAAAGGATGATTTTGGGATAAAAACTACCCATTCCATCTAAATCGGTTTAGTGGTTTCGGAGTCTATTTAGTACAAACAAACAAAAAATTAAATCTTTCCTCTTTATACTAGCAGAGCCCGCGGCTTCGCTCGCGCTAAACTAGAAAAAAAACTCTAAAATGGTAGGTTTCACGCAAACTTTCGTCCGCTATTTTACCCCTTTATGGGATGAATTTCGAAAAATTCTAAAACACGTATTTAATTCTTTGTATTGATGAGCATTAATACTAAGTTTCAAGTAATTCTGATAATAAATATTTTTTGGGTTGTATTATAACGTGTTTTCCCGTGGGAATGAGCTGATAATCTCCCGCGGTAAAAATTAAGTAAGCCTATGTCACTCTCCAGCCCTACAACTATCTCCACATAAAAAATCACGCCAATCCGTCATTCCGTTTTGACGTGAAAGAAGGACAAACAATCAAACAAACAAACACACTTTCACATTTATAATATTAAGTATTAAGTATGAAAGTATGGATATTAGTACAGAAATCTGAAGATCAATTTTTTCTCTTCGTCACTTGTACAAAATCTCTTACAGTTCGCTGTAGATTAAATTTGTCGAAATTCGCTAGGGTTTTATCAGCCGTACACCCTTGATAGTAAGAGCAACCTGCAAATTTTTAATATTATTTACCTTCTTCATGTAAAGACTGAACAAATTATAGTGAATTTGTACTTATCTGTACTTATACCACAGAACACATAATTCTTATAATAGCCTTGACATACCTTTTTATTAAAATTATATATATATACTAGCGGACCCGACAGACGTTGTCCTGTCTACACGTCTTTAATTTGAAAATTTCAAACTTTTTTTAATAATTTTTTTGATGAAAATTATTATTCAAATTGTGAATCTAAACCATTCCCAGATCCCCTTGAACACACACAAAAAATTTCATCAAAATCGGTCCAGTCGTTTGAGAGAAGTTCAGTGACATACACACTCACAGAAGAATTATATATATAAAGATATATATATATATATATATATATAGGTACTAGCAACTTACTTTCGCTTCTCCCGGGTGTGTTTCTAGCTGCTTTTTCTATATATAATATTATACCTACAGGTAACACCTGCGTCCTAACGTCCTCCCAACGAAAGTTCACCTTGTCGTGGTTGGCTCATGAGCATCCGGCAATGAAGCCGGGCGCGAAGCCAAAACACGCACTACTTTTGCTCCTGGTACTTCTCTGATAGCAGAGTGAGCCGTGGGAGAAACCTCATGGTTGTTGTGGTCTGCTTCGTCAGACCTGCCGTCGGGGCATCGTGGTTGGGTGCGTAAACGATCTTGCGATGCCCCATTAAGGCAGGGTAGTTTTAGGTAATCCCTAAGGAACCCGAGCGAAGCCATGGTAAGCCAGGTAAGAGTAGTATACTAATATTATAAAGAGGTAAAATTTGTGACGTTGTAGTCGGTAATCTCTGGATCTACTGAACCGATTTAGATGAAATTTGGTAAGAAGATAATTTGAGACCCTGGGAAGCACATAAGATGCCTTTTATCCCGGAAATCAGCCCTTAAGGGAGTGAAAATGGGGATGAAAGTTTTTATTGGGAACCAAGCTAGGGGCGAACCCGAGCGAAGCGGGGACGAGTCGCTAGTATATTATAAACCAGGACCATACTAAATATTATAACGTTGACGTGAAATAATAAGCAACACTTGTGTGCATCGCCGTACTGCTACCATGGAATAATATTCAATTATTAAAACAATAATCCTCCCTCACAGTCTCTCGGGCAACGCCATCTATGACTTACTAGGGCTTACTTGTGGAAGCACAATTTTGCCCAACGTTGGGATCTAACCAAAAGTCAAATATTTGTTTTGCCCAATGCTGGGATTTAGTGCATATTTTTATAAAATTCGTCCCAAAAAAATTCTAGCTGTCTGACTCAAAGTGTTGGGTTCTATGATGTATATGATAGGAACTTACATACTAATGTTCGACCATTTTTTTTTATATATTGATTTAGCTCGTCAATATCAGCAGCTAAACAAAAAAAAAGAAAATAAATGACAAACAGAGGAAAAAGAGGTACTGTACAGTTTTGTTATATTATTTATAATTTGTTTGTATGTATGTATGTATGAGGTTTACAGACTAAATCGCTCCTTTAATGTTTAAGTTAAGTTACAAATTATATACTTATGCACTAGCAGAACCCATGGCTTCGCCCGCGCCAGAACTACAAAAAAATCTTCTAAAAGATAGGTTTCATACAAACTTTCATGTCCTATTTTACCCCTTTATGAGATGAAATTCGAAAAATGCTAAAACATGTATATATTTAATTGTATCGAAGAACATTAATAATAAGTTTCAAGTAATTCTAATCATAAATATTTCTTGGGTTGTATTATAACGTGTTTTCCCGTGGGAATGAGATAATCTCCCGCAGTAAAGTAGCCTATGTCACTCCCCTCCAACTATCTCCACACAAAAAATCACGCCGACCCATAATTGCGTTTCTACATGAAAGAAGGACAAACAAACAAACAAACAAACACACTTTCACATTTATAATATTAAGTATAGATATTTATGTACGTATGTATCTGCTCGTACAGTCGGTGTTGATGAGATAATGATAATAAAGCTCTTATTATGGTAATACATATTTAATAAGCAAGTGTTGAATTTCTCGTCGGCTATTTTGGGCAGACTTACATATCTTCTAAGCCGGCGGTAGATTCCTAATGGACTTAACTAGTGAGATTTTATTCAAATTTTAGAACTGTAAAAATTGAGGAGTCAAAAGTTCTTGCAAAAGTCTATTTGAATAATATTTAATAGTACATTTCGATTTGATTCGAATATATTATTACTAATTTATATATAAAAAATGTATATACTTATAAAACAAAGTCGTGTTAGCTACACCATTTATAACTCAGAACTGCTGGACCGATTCTGACGATCTTTGATTTGTTGTAGGAGTTTGCCTCCACCTTGAATAGCAGAATAACTATAAAAACATCGAGAAAAATAATGAAAGAAAATTTAACAACTATTTCAGTTTAACAGAACCTAGAGTATTATATGATTTGAGGTTTAACTTTGTGAGTGACTTAGTTTTTATCCCGGAAATCATTTCTCAAGGGGGTGAGAATGGGGATGAAAGTTTGTATGGGGAAGCAAGCTAGGGACGAAGGTGAGTCGCTAGTATATAGTATAATAAACAGCTTAAAAATTTACACTTATTCTAACTCTATTTTATATTTCTATCATTAGAATCACAGCCTGTTGGTCTAACCGTAAGTTAAATATGATATCGACTTCGGAAATGAGCAGACTTGCGGACAAGTGCTTGTAGGAAGTTTATGTACAGCATGAACGAATCCAACCGGAAATATTTCCAGTAAGAAAAAACAATGAGCCCGTACTGCCATCTACCGGTGAAAAGTTGCAACTTTTTTTAATGCTATTAAACACTAGATGTCTCTACAAAAAAACAGTTTTGGTTATCCCCTAATAGATGTCGATTTAAGATAATAATCTGCGAAGATCACCTGGCGTTCTGGATCTGAGTATTTTCGCCTATACCGAAGATTGCGGGTTCGAGCCCCATCGGGATCAGATTTTTATATCTATAAAATTTAAATTTCTGTTTGTAATGTCAAATTAACAGCTTTTTACTGAATGCATATGAAAGTATATACGGTATTAATAAAAAAAATTGAATTTTTGTATGTCTGCATGTCTGTTTGTTTCGGCGAATCTCCGAAATGACTGGTTCGATTTTGACGGGACTTTTCTTGGCACATGGCTGATGTTTTAAGGAGTAAGTAGGCTACTTTAATTTTATAAAAAAAATTATGAAAATGTGAATAAAATCCGCGTACCGTACCGTAATAAGAGATGAACCCGAGCAAAGCGAGGGTGAATCGCTAGTTAGTCATATAAGTATCTAAGCTTCAGATAGGTATAAATATGTCGGTACTGTATTACTTTAATGAAACCATGAGGTCACGGTGATTATAAACGCGTTTTCATTTGATTCATTTGTAACTATGTAATAAATATTGAAAATCGATTTTAACCTAATTGTCATATCGATTAATTAACTACTATCTAAATACTAATATGAATAAAATCGATTTGATAGCGTCTAGATGATGATGATGGAGCCAGATAGCATAAGAAGAGAGTGTTTATGGATAATTTTGACAACACATTTGAACAATAATTTCAAACAAAGATAAAAACAGATAAAAAACACATCAAAGACTGGCCTTCTAAAACCTGTCTCCAAATCACCCCTATGGCGTTATCTTAATTTAAGTTCGTTTAAATAAATTTATTTTAAAACAGCTCAATGAATTATATGACCTCGATTTTCTTTTTAAATTATATGTACATTACCAAATTATCTCTTTAAAATGTATCTCTATGTAGTAAAGTCGTTATATTTTTCCTTATAATAAGCTTATATATTATATTATAGCTTGATTCCCCGTACAAACTTTCATCCCCAGTTTCACCCTCTTAAAGGAGGATTTCTAGGATAAAAAGTATCCCATATGACATATTTATAGGAATAAACTTTGCTGGTGTGTGGATGTTTTAGTTTTTAATTATTTTTAAGAATTATCTCACTGTTTGTTTCCCAAAAATAAATAAATAAATAAATCCCATGTCCTTCCCGGGATCTCAAACTATCTTCTTACCGAATCTCATCTAAATCGGTTCGGTAGATCCAGAGATTATCCCCTACAAAGTCACAAAGTCACAAACTTTATCTCTTTATAGGTCTAGGACTGACTGATCTCACTGAGTATTTATACAACATCGATCCAGCTCCAGAAGCTTTCCCAGCACCTCAAAAGAACGCTTACTAGCGATTTTCCCTCACTTCGCTCGTGTCTAGATGCTTGGCTTATAAATTACTTCAGGTCGTAAACTATCTGTATACTAAGTCACATCCAAATCAATCCCGCTTTTTCAGCGAGAACTGACAAACATACACACATAAACTTTCGACCATATATATATATTATAGTCCGATGCACAGCGTCACAACGATCGCAATTCAACTTTGCTGACTCAACAGGTTTGACCTAGACTTTGATGCGTTCATTGATCAATAACTGGAAATAGGATAAAAGAAAACCTTCATCCTTTCGTGTAAAATAATTTAAATTGAGACATTGTTTTAATTTTTAGAGTTCAGTATGAAAATGGTCCAGACGGACAGTCCGTCTGTGTAGCTGCTTTTGTTTATCAATTTGTTTTGGATCTTAATAAGTATAGCCAGGTTTAGGGTGGTTTGCACTTAAGCTTAACCCTCACTATAGAAGTTTCTGGGTGTTTGAAACTAAAGAAAAGAACAACCAAATAATTAAAAAAATATTATTAGGAGTCTATAATATTTAGATCCCCAGGGCCCCCTTTTAAATCTTAAATATCAAAAAAAAATTATTTGGTAAAATCGAAACGCAAAATATTTTTATGTGTTCTGCAGAATCGTTATTACAAGATCGGACTCGCACTTGACTGTTTTTTTTAATCAAGAAATGGTTTTTGTCGATGATTTTGTTTAGAAGTCATTACTACAAGAGAAATTGTAAGAATAATAATGTCATTATTACAAAATGCTTGTATATTTTAAAATTGCTAGTTTGAAGTACCGCCAAGTAGGAGCTATACACAAAAATAGATACACAAACAAACATATAACCATAGGGTTTAAACTTATAAGCCGTCTACTTAATAATTGAAAAGGCAAAAGGCAAAATCAACATCACTTGTAGGAGTATTCTTTGATTTGGCCAAAGTGTGATAAAAATTACGACATTTTTTACTCCACTTAATTAATTATGAGACCTTGGTGACGATGAGATCAAAGCTCTCCTTCTAATTCATCACAAAAACAAAAAAAAAACAGTTTAATCTTAAGTTATACATAAACCAGCTATCGGACCTTCCTACAGCATCCCACAAGGCAACGCCCTTGGCTTTATATCATTCGTAATATACATGAACGATCTATACAAATGTAACCTCCAAAATAACATAAAGAATATTCAACGCTTACACGTTATTTTTCCTCCAGAAACAACTCTGTTTTTAACCCCCGACACAAAAAGGGGGGTGTTATAAGTTTGACGTCGATGTCTGTCTGTGTGTGTGTGTGTCTGTCAGTAGCATCGTAGCTCTCAAACGGATGAACCGATTTCGATGCGGTTTTTTTCATTTGAAAGCCAGTCTCCTTGCGGTGGTTCTTAGCTATGTTTGGTTAATATCGGTCCAGCATTGTAAGAGTATCAGCTCTTTTCCAAAATGATTTAAGGCATTTTAGCGTATGATTACTCGATTAAGTGCTTCACGCGTGCCAGTGTAATCGTTAAATGACAATTAATTTGCGTAGAGGTATTTTTTAAATTTTTAATTTATAATTATGAACATTTTTGTTCATAAAAACTAAAAAATATTTAGTTTAATATTTTTTTTAAGTAAATATGTATACAATTAAATGAGATTATTATTCAAAGTATCGAAGTTAAATGATAAGTATGGCTGTTAATTATAGGTTAATGGTTTCTAACATATATACACAATTTAACATTTTAATTTATTTATTGTTAATAAATTACAATACTTTTACGCATCTATTAATATACTAGCGACTGACCCTCGCTCCGCTCGCGTTTTTCCCTACTTACGTTTAGTATAGATTTCTCAGAGATGAGATATATTCCCGCAGTAAAAAGTATCCTACATGTTGACCCGGATAACCAGCTATCACATCAAAATCTGTCCACTGATTTTCTCATGATGCAGTCAAAGACAGACAGACATACAAAAATTCTAAAAACTATAGATTCGGCCTCTGTATCGATAATAATGACAATTTCAATAAGATATTACTAAAAATATTTAATGTACAGATTCGAGTCAGTTAGAATTGATTGTATGTATACAAGATAACTTTTTAACTTTTATCAAAGAAATTTCAAAATACCTCAGACAATATTCCTAATAGCACGAATTTAAGTAATGTTTAAGTAAATAATCATCATTATATTATAATGAATTATTATCTAATATATAAAATTCTCGTGTCACAGTTTTCGTTGCCATACTCCTCCGAAACGGCTTGACCGATTTTGATGAAATTTTTTGTGCTTATCCGGTATCTATGAGAATCGGCCAACATCTATTTTTCATCCCCCTAAATGTTAGGGGTAGTCCACCCCAAAAAAAATTTTTTATTTTTTAGACAAAATTTTTAATTTCTATTTTTTTATGATTCCGCATTATAAAATACATACAAACCCAAATTTTCACTAGGGACGAACCCGAGCGGAGCGAGGGTGAGTCGCTAGTCTTATATATAAAATTTCCACGTCACAATGTTTGTTACCGTACTCCTCTGAAACGGCTTTACCGATTTTTACCAAATTTTATATGCGTATTCAGTAGGTCTGAGAATCGGCTACTATCTATTTTTCATACCCCTAAGTGATAAGGATAAGGGTGGTCCTCCCAGACCCCACCCCAGGGACGAACCCGAGCGGAGCGAGGGTGAGTCGCTAGTAATATATATTATCGATTATATTGACGTATTAAAATAATAATTAATTATCATATAAATGACTAGCAGATCCCGCGGCTTTGCTCGCGCTACAACTATAAAAATTCTCTAGAAAGATAGGTTTATTACAAACTTTTATCCTTTATTTCATCCTCTTGAGGGTTAAATTTTGAAAAATACTTCTTTAGTTGGATGCCTACGTGATAAGAGGAATACGTGTGCGAAATTTTAAGTTTCGAGCCCTAAGGGTTTAGCCTGTGTGTTTATTTAAAACTTTGATCCCCTATTTTACCTTCTTAGGGATTGAATTTTGGAGAACGCTCTAATACGTAACTTATGGCCGATTTCACCAACGTCAATCACCTAAGTTTAAGGGATCCCCTAAGCATGGTTAGGGGGCTGTTTTTTTTTTTTTTTTTTTTCTTACGGTTCTAATACCTCTGACATAATCAGAGACTATATTTGCATACAATCTTTATTTACTCGTATCTTGTGCCATAAGATATAAATGTATTTGTTTACCTTTTATATTGCTTAGAATATTATACTTAACGTTTATCATTGCATCTTACAACTAACTCTAATAAACTAATAATTCTTATACAGTATTACTTATAACTCTTATAAACTATTACTTATAACTTATAAACTAATAATTCTTATAAACTATTACTTATAATTTTAACATAAAACTTTACTCACGTACGAATTATTATTATATATATAACTTTTTTTTTTTTATTTTTTTTTTTATTTTTTTTTTTATTTTTTTTTATTTTTTTTTTTTTTTTTTTTTTCCTTACGTACTAACAATGTAATAAAATTATTCAAATTTAAATCTAAAAATATACTACTAATACTAATCCAAAACTGCCTGGGTGCTATTTCTTTTATTTACAATTTTGCATATTCGCTTACAATAATCTAGGAATACTTCTCTATTTTCATTGTCTTGATCACCCATGATTTGGCTTATACTGTCTAATGTTAGATTTTGGCCTAGCCGTTGCTCAACTCTATGTCTGTCTCTCAAATGGACTGGACAATCGAGGAGGACATGTAGGACAGACTCGGACTGTTCAGGGTCACAGATGCACGACGGACTCTCCTTGCACTTGAATCGGTGCAAGTACTCAGAGAAGCCGCCATGTCCCGTCAGGACTTGAGTGACGAATTTATCTGCCTTTATTTTACCGGTCACTCGGTAAGCATCCGCCGCATCAGGGAAAAATGCCTTGGTGATGGCAGCCGTTTCACCATTGCGATATCGTTCGTTCCATTCGTCAATCGAGCGCATGCGAATGTTTCGCTTGACGAATGAGACGGGACAACTATCGTAGTCGAATCTTCTCTTTAATTTCAGCGCCGCTTCTTTCGCTAGATGATCGGCTCGTTCATTCCCCTCCAGTCCTACGTGCGCTCTGATCCAGAACAGGCTTATTTGCTTACCCTGGAGCAGAGCTTCGCGCAGGAAACCACGCGTCTCCACGGCCAGGGGATGAAGGGCTTTAGGATTCTGTAGAGTCTGTAATGCCGATAAAGAGTCGGAATAAATCCCAATTGTACCCGTTAGATGTTCAGCCGCCATCCTCGCCGCTCGGCTTATCGCTAATAGTTCCGCCTGGTATACGGTGCAGTAAGATGGCAAAGAAAGCTTGAGGGTTTTGGTTTCGGCTGCTCCTCTCCATACGGATAACGCTGCCCCCACCTTGCCCTCAATCTTACTGCCGTCTGTGAAAATGTTAAAATCATGTCTATTATTGGCCATGAGTTGCTCCTGATCCTCCAGACATTTATATTCGAGGTCTATGTGACAGGCTGGGTGTGGAGACTGTAAAGCCGAGGACATCTTTTCAACCTCCCGATCTCCCATCTCTTCCCAGGCCCCCCTTCTGGCCTCGTACAATTCCGCTGCCTCACGGATTCTGAGATCGAGAGGGAGTATCCCAGAGAGCAGTAGAGCAGAGCTCAGAGACACCGTGCGGTATGCCTTACAAATCTTCTGCGCAAAACCTCTTTGAACTATTCTCAACTGCTTCTGGATTCCTAGCTTATTGACTGCAGGTGCCCATACACTAGCGGCGTACAGAATCACCGGCTCCACTACTGCCCTATAAATTATACGTATTATGTCGGGATTGAGTCCCCAACTTGCCTTTGCTGCTCGCGCGAGCTGATGGTAAAAGGCGACCGCGCGTCTGCAGACGCTCGCAACGTGAGCGTTGAACGTAAGTTTTCGGTCTATGATGACCCCTAGCAATTTAATTTCATTCGACAGGGCAACGTCGACCCCGTCCATGAGAAGACGTGGGGTGTCATATTTTAGCTTGCGCGTTATTATCATAGCGTTCGTCTTGTGTGGCGCGAAGCGAAGTTTATTGTTTGCACCCCACGTCTTCACACGCTCGAGCGCGGCGTTGGCCCGTCGTTCAATCTCGATAGCTGTTTCGGCTTCAAATACCAACACCACATCGTCGGCGAACGCTTGTACGTAGACACCACTGGCCTCCAGGTCTCGGAGCAGTGGATCCAAGAGTAGATTCCACAGAATGGGTCCACCGATGGATCCTTGTACACATCCTTTCTCGGCTCGTCTTCTGTGTTCCTCTCCACAGTACCTCACAGTGACGTGCCTATCGCTCAGGTAGCTATCGAGGAGCTGTCTGATGTTGGTGGGGCACTTTTCCTCAGCCAGTCTGACCTTAATTTTGGGCCACCAAGCATTGTCAAATGCGCCCTCAATATCCAGTGAAACAAGAGCAACTATCTTTTTGTTATCTAGATTCTTTTTGATGTGCTTTATAAGGGTATAGAGGGCGTCTTCTGTGCTTCGTTGGGGCATAAAGCCAAACTGACGAGTACTGAGCTTGGGTCCAAGGTGGTGTTGCATTCTGGCTACCAGCATCTTTTCCAGAATCTTCCCAAGTACTGGTAGGAGGCCGATGGGACGATATGACTTCGGGGCCGTGTAGGTGTCTTTTCCCGGCTTTCGTAGGAAGATCACCGTGGCCTCCTTCCAGGCCCTGGGAAAGTGATGAATTGCCAGGCATCGGTTGAAAAGACTCAGAAAGAGGTCGGAGTTCTGACTTATCGCGTGCAGACATATGTCGGCCGTAAAACCGTCCGCGCCTGGTGCCTTTTTAGGGTTAAATGATTGACTCGCCAACTTTAACTCCAGTTTAGTGAAGGGAGGGTCACTGTACTCCGTGGAGGTCTCGCCGCTCATGAGCTCGGCCAGGGCCCTCACCCGTTGGTGCTCGTCTGAGTCATGCTCTTCCAAGTCCTCCGGGTAGAAGGTCTCAGCCATGAGTCGAGCTGAGCTTTTGGTATCCAGCTCCATGTTGTTTACTACAAGCGGTGGGTCCTCTTCACGTCTAGCCGTCCTGCCTAGTACCCTGTAGATTCCCCCCCAGAGAGTTTCTCGGTCTTGTTTGCCACAGAAGTCCTTCCAAGATCTGGTTTGAGCCTCCTTTTCCTCCGCCTCATATTTAGTTTTCGCCTCCAGGTACTCATTTACCACCTTCGGTCTCCGAATCGGTGCCGCGCACCGTATCCTCCTCTTTTTAGTGGCCACGTCGTGCTTAAGCGCAGCCAATTCCTCCGACCACCACGGCACTCTTAGCTTCTCCTGGTTAGGGGGCTGTTAGGGGACAGTTTCTGTTTCACCGACAGTTGGGGGCCACCTAAATGTTAAAATGCCACCTAAATATAGGTACTAGAAATACGGGCTCTGACGATGGTAAAAAAAATTTAATTTAGGGGCTAGTTTAGGGGAACTTTTAAGCTAGAGATCCCATACGTAGGTGGTAGCTTATGGGATGTTGGTAAGATCGGGCATTATTATTTCCCAAGCAAGCGCGTCTCCACTGGGCTACCACTGCCTTACATGTAACAGTGTCACGATTTCATTTGAGCAATCTTGTAACAGATTATGGCGACCTTGCCGTTGTAAAATGTGTGAAAATTTACGAGCCACTAAATATTTTTCAATAATATGTATTATAACAACAAATAATATAGTTAAAGTGATGGCTATTGAATAAATAGGTCACTGGGTTATGTATACAGAAATCTATACTAATATTATAAAGAGACAGAGTTTGTTTGTTTGTTTAAACGCGCTAATCTCAGGAACATCAATCCGATTAGAAAAAATATTTTTGCATTAGATAGCCCGTTTATTGAGGAAGGCTGTAGGCTATATATCATCATGCTAAGGGCTACAAGGGAAAGAAGCAGTAATCATAAACGTCAACAAATCGAGCAGATTTTCATACACTAATAGCATAAAGCCAAAGACCTTTATTAAAGTTTTAGCGCAAGCGAAGCCGCGGGTTCTGCTTGTTAATAGTAACTTCGTACACTCTTAACTTGTTTTCAGTATATTATATCAGAATATTATAGTGTACAAGTAAACGTCTTAAATTGATGGGATGACATTATAGCACAACAGAAAGGGAGCAGATGAAATGGCCCACATCATGGTGACTGATAGAGTGCAAAACCTTCTACTTTGGACTGCTACTGACAATTTCTTGACAAAAATAAGATAAGATATGTAGGGACATTAACACATAGCACCATCTAGTTCCATGGTAAGCTACGAGGCCCGTGTTATGGATACCAGATAGTCGATACACTACACATATATGTCTTAAAATATATACATATTATAAATATAAACACCCATGACTGAAGTACAAACATTCGTGTTCATCACACAAATGAATGCCTCCAGCGGGACTCGAACCCGCGAGCGCTGGCACAGCAAGTAGAGTTATTACAAACTGAGCCTAACGTGTCGTCTATAATTATTTTTTACCCGACACGATATTGAAACCTAGATATCATATTGATCTAAAAACATAACTAATAGCCACTAGCCTAACATTCCAGTGTAATGTACGTATTTAAGGAAGAATTTTCTAAATGGGATCAGTATTTAGTTTTGGAGTTAAATAAACTGTACTCACTATTCAAAACTTATAAACTTACAGATTTATTTTACTCGAACCTGACCTTAAACGTTGCAGCATGTCATGGCCATGAAACTCGTATGTTGATTAGTATTATTTCTTAAAAAGAGCTAAATCGGACTTTTTAACTGATTTTCCATCACGTATGGACCAGAAAAGGAACCAGGAAAGGAAGTTTCTCCTTCCATCTTTATTTTTCAGCCAATATAGCTTAACTAAACCAAAATTACCGAAAATCTACCAAAACCCAGCATATTCTTCATCAAAAGTTGGGTGCAATGGCAATTACATATATAATTTTGACCACGACACCCCCATTTTCCTTACATTACGCTGAATAAAAATAAAAGGTATAGCCGCAAAACACACTTAGTGTTTACTTACACGTGTACATACGATCATTTGAACCCTGAAAAAGACGTCACGCTCCACAATGGTATAAAAACATCACAAACGAATGCATCAATTTCATTTCATACAATTTTTCATTGTGAACAGTCCCTATGTACCTGCGTGCATTAAAATATACATCTATAAATAATTTTAAATACTTAAAACTGATTAAAAAACTGGCACAATTTTTATCATTTTTATTGAAATTTAATTAGTGTGGCATATCCTAAATGACGCAAGTCTTCTTCAAAAACTAATAGTTTCACGTTATAAAATTAAAAAGTAACTTGTGAATTAAGATATGAAACAATACATTGCTATAACAATGTCTCTTGATATCAAAAAACATTAAAAAAATAATTTATAATACATTTTCAACGGACAAACAGACTAGTATTATAAACTATGTCAATAACTAGATTGGAGTTGGTTTTATTGCAATTATAAACTTCGATAAAACTATAATATAACTAAAAAAGTAAGCCGTTTCTGATAAAGTGATAAACAAATAAGCTAGAATGGATACGAACTGGACCTACCACATGGGACTCCGGTCGCCAAACTTAACCAACACAACCGTCAGCTTGCAAGAAAACTTTGAAATCGACCTGGAAGACACCAACTGGATCTTAACATCTTCCTTCATTATATTCACTATGCAAACTGGTGAGTGTTATACTATACGTAAAGACTTACCTATAAGCTATTTTTATTTACTCGACTGCGAAGCCCAAAGGAGGGTTATGTGTTTGACCTCTTTATATGTATGTATGTCCAATTCTATGTTCCTTCGTAATTACTAAACGGCTTAACCGATTTTGATGATTTATACGTTATTCGATTCGTCTTGATAATGCGAGTGTCTTGTGTCGTATTATAGATATCTTTAAAAATTTAACTTGCGGATCCTACGCGCCTATTTGTGTGTATTGAAAATTTTTTTTCATCCGAATCGAGTGATGTATTAAAATATAGGTTTTTAAGAGGCGATTATTATGGAGAAAATGTCTCTTCGTTCTCTGCACGCGTTAGATTTAAAGACAACGTTTGTAATCCAATTCAATAATACAAAAAAAGCTAGATATTTGTCCTAGCCAGTTTGAACTCACGATTATTCTGAAACTACCTAAGAAACTAAAATTAAGTGTTCAGAAGTTCTTAATAAATGTTTTCTTTGTTTGTTTTTTAAGATCTTCAACATTTTCCTCATTTTCAAGGAAAACTTGAAAATGCCATTTAGCATTTAATGTAAAAATATTTCAAAAGATTATTGACTTTTTCTGTTTGTGATTAACTGAAGATTATTTCTTAGAAATTAATTGTCTTTAATCTTGCTATCAGTCAGTGACACAACCCTAATACGTTTAATTTAATTTCATTAAGATCATCAAGCATAAGTCACATATTGTAAATCCTATTAATTTAATACTATTTACTATTTAAAAATTATAAATGTTAAAGTTTGTAAGGATGTATAGATGTATGGTTGTTTGTCACTCTTTCACGCAAAAACTACTGAATAGATTTTAATGAAACTTTACAATAATATAGACCATACGTCAGAATAACACACAAGCTACTTTTTATCCCGGAAAAATGTACAGCTCCCGTGAGCTAGGTTTGTTTTTGTTTTTCTACAGGTGTACCCGAAGCAAGGGTTAGCCGCTAGTTATAATAAAACCCTAAAACTATTTTCCTAATCTACATCTCATTTCCGTTCTCATATCCGTGACTGTTCACCAACTCTAAACCCAATATTTTCCATATAATAAATTCGGGAAAATAAACTGTACCAGACAGATAAACAATGATCCTATGTAGAAAAATCCTATCCTGTCTCATATATCTATATATACTCGTATAGTAAAATTCTGAGTCGAATCTGTACAATAAATATTTTTGGAAAATCTTATTAAAATAGTCATTATTATCGATACAGACACTAAATTTATCGTTTTTTTTAACTTTTGTCCGTTTGTCTGGAAACGCATCACAAGGAAACCACTGGACAGATTTTAATTTAATTTAGTTTGATGATAGCTGGTCATCCGGGTCAACATATACTTAGATACTTTTTACTGCAGAAAAATATCTCATCTCTGAGAAATCTAAAACGTTGAGTTAATAAAATCTTCTTAAACAGAAAAACGTGCGTAAAACCGTGTAAATAAACTAGTACAAGATTAATCGAATAAAACTCGTACAACAAAGTAATTTTTACTGTAACAATATCACCTTCACATTGCATATTTGTTGCTTTTTATTTTCCTTTTGCACATCATGTCGTAATCTTAAACCGGATGTTCAAGGTGTTTGGACAACCTTAAAAGATTAACTTATTAAAGGGTATTTCCTGTTTTATATTTTTTTTTGATAATGTAGTTTAAGCACCGTTTATAAACATACATATACATACATAATACATAATATGTACATGTGTATATTAAATGGATGATCAATGAATTTAAAAAAAATGTTTTCGTAAAATTAAAATAAATTAGCTTTTATTCAGGATGTAAAGTAAATTTTAAAAAATTATTTTAATTTTTTTAATTCTTAATAATATCTCTAATCTCTGTGTGCTTGTTGGCAAATGCCTCTTACTTTTGTCATTGTTTATCTAGAAGAGCCATACTTAACCTTTTTTTTATAGGGCCACAAACACGTTTCAGTCATGGTCTGTTTTCCCTTTTTTCTTTAAACAGAACTTCTAGATTGGTATCGTTTTCAAAATCGATAAACTCATCAAACAACTCTGAGTAATTACAATTTGAAACGGAAGCCAAATCTGAGATGTAACTTCAGATGGGCCAATAACAAAGGCCCGGCGGGCCGCAGGTTGAGTATAGCTGATGTAGAACCACTCTTGTCAAGAGTCGTATTAAGCTATTCGTCCTTCCCATCCTCTTTATAGGGTTCCATATGAAGGATGCCAAGTGAACCCTAATACTATGCCACCGCTGCCCGTCCGTCCGTCTGTTAGAGGGCTGTATCTCATAAACCGTAATAGGTTGTGAGTTGAAATTTTAACAGAGTATGTATTTCTATTGCCGCTATAAAAACAAAGTACCTGGGCTACCGAGCTTCGCTCGAAGTTTTTAGTCTAAAGTACAATTTTCTTTTTTTTTTTAAAACTAAAAACTCGAATAAATTAAAAAAAAATTAAAGTAATAACTTTCTATGTGACCGAGATTTGAACCTCGCCACCTGTGTGGAGGTAGTTGGAGGGCTGGAGTGTGACATAGGCTACTTTTTACGGGACATTATCCCATTGCTATGGGAAAACACATTATTACACAACCTAGAAAAATACTTATGATCAAAATTACTTCAAACTTGGTATTAATGCTCTTTAGTGCAATTAAATAAATACGTATTTTAGCATTTTTCGAAATTCATCCCGTTAAAGGAGTAAAATAGGGGATGAAACTTTGTATGATACCGACCTTTTAGTTTTTTTTTAGTTTTAGCGCGAGGTTCTGCTAACTTCCTATATAGGTTCTTGATATGGCATAACAAATGACTGGACGAATTTGTTAATGTAGGTAACATACGAACAGATGACCGGACGAGCATAAGTTTAAGACCTGATGCAGTCATTGTCAAATTGAACCTTCTCTTTTTCATCTTTACTTATTACCTAAATAGATAATGTGTTTAAAGTCACTTTAGTTAAAATATATCACCAATTTCTGCAAAAATCTACCCTAGATTGTTTCTTGAAAAAATATGTAATCAATATAAGATCAAAAGCATTGGAAAAGACTACGAAGGAGAGATTTCCGAGAAAACTTACATTTTTTATCAAATACTAGCGACTCACCCTCGCTTCTTAACTTTTGCACTTTAATCTATCTTTGCCATGGTAACCGTTGTTATTGTCAGACAAATGAAATATAATATTATATTCTTTCCTTCTTTTCTTTTTGCGGCCTTGACCATTGCGGCCACTTTTACATAGTTGAGAGGTATTTTATCAGGTACAGAAAAAAAATAGCTTTAATTTGATATATAAATGATGAATATACGCTATTAACGTATAAACGTACCAAAATATGATCCGTTTACATCTGGCTGCGAAGAGATTGCGGCCAAATGCGCAACGGCAGCTATCATTTTTCAAGATCTCTACATATAGTTCTGTGAAGTGGAGTATAATTCATTGTAATAACAAATGCATCGTTTTTGTTCCAAAAAGTCAAATATTATTTAGTTAATTAAACATACTAGCGGGCACATTTTAATAGGCATCTCGGTCAAAACATATTGTCCCTTTTATTATTGTATACAAATAATTGATTTAGATTAAATACGCTATGAACGTAGCAATCTTGCAGCGGGATCTCGATCCATAAGTAATATTCGTATAGATTGAATATGCGATTGTTACAATGTTAAATTAATAAACCTTGAACAAAAATATAAAAGTAAAATTACAAGCAACAAAACAAAAATGTAAAAATATAAAATTAGAATAAAATGTAGTGAACTTGAAATTGAGTAATGCTGCAACAATTTATATGGTTACGGTTCATGTAATGTATGACCAATCCATAGTAAACAATAATCTATTCTATTAAAAATTGGTCATGAGCGAGTCCGATTTGTTTGAAGAAGGTTTTTGCACACTAACCTTATTATATTAACCTTGCTGGGCGAAGACCTGAAGGCCTGAGCTTGCTGGGGGTACGTTTTACACGTACATTAGATATTTTTTGGAAAAACTTATTAAAATAAACATTATTATCGATACAGAGGCCGAATCTATAGTTTTTAGAATTTTTGTCTGTCTGCCTGTTACCGCATCACAGGAAAACCACTGGAGGGATTTTGATGAAATTTGGTATGGTGATAGCTGGTTATCCGGGTCAATATATAGGATACTTTTTATTGTGGGAAAATATCTCATTTCTGAGAAAAAATACAAAAACTGCAATGTGTACTAATATGTAAAACCTAAGAATTTGGTTTTTGGTCATCTGAACGCGGGCGGAGCCGCGGGCAGTAGTAGTTATACATATATAATTTCAGAATTCATACCACTCATCTTAATAAAACACAATGATATTATTTACAAATAATTTTATTTCAGGTTTTGGGATGCTGGAGTCAGGGTGCGTGTCGATAAAGAACGAAGCTAACATTATGATGAAAAATCTCGCTGATATATCTCTTGGTGGTAAGAAAATTCAAGAAGATGTTTTTTTATTTGAACTTTTAATAAAGATAATTTACATCGATTTTCAATATTTAGTATATCCTATTATAGAGCTCAAAAATGGCACTAAAGTTTCGATTTTTCCAACGCTTATCGCTAATCTTCGGAACTGCTAGCGCGTAGTAAAAATAGTTAACATCATATTTTTTTCTAACAAGGTCTGACTTACTGGATATTTGGCTACGGTATGTCATTTGGAGACGGCCCATTATCTAATCCGTTCATAGGAGTGGGTAACTTCCTCGTCGACCCGCCGGTGGGAGACACGCTGATGGGCCCCGTGTTAGCATCATTCCTGTTCCAGCTGTCTTTTGCTACCACTGCCACTACCATCGTCAGTGGCGCTATGGCGGAAAGGTTGAGGATTTGACTCAATATTACTTAAATTAATTACATAATAGAACCTAAGTAAACATTTTTGTTAAAAAAATATTAAAAGATAGAAATACAGAAGAAGATTTGTTGCCAAAAACGGAAAGAGTGTAGTATTTAATGATATTTATTCATTGTTGACTCACCTGTGAGAACAAATATCACTGACTTTGTTAAGAATTCTACAAAGATATATAAAACTGACGTACTAAATTTTTTTTTATAATTTACATAATTATTACCCATTAAAATTTTCTTTTTAAAAGTATCTAAAGATAAAACTCCATCTATACCATACTTTATCTGTATCTACCGATAACTTGAAAGGATCAATTATAAAAATGAGAAAAAAAAGTAGTAATCAGGGCACTTAATTATGCTGTTATAAAAATATAAATCTTTTCTTCAACAGATGCAATTTCAAAGCCTACTGCATGTTCTCGTTTCTCAACACAATAGTGTACTGTGTGCCGGCGGGCTGGGTGTGGGGGAAACACGGCTTTCTAAATAAAATGGGAGCTGTTGATATAGCTGGTTCTGGACCAGTACATCTGGTAGGTAAGTAATAGTGGCTTTAAAAAGAAAAAATAATAATAAATCGGCTACAACTTCATCATGTCTATGAAGAATCAACGTAAGTCAAATCGTTTAGGTGTTAGAAGATAATAAGCAGGCGTTTATCCTTCCCAACGTTACGTGTTTGATAGCTCAGTAGCGTTCGGTAGTTCAGCCGTGCGCGAAGCTAAGAAAGATTTTTGGGGGTGGTACTGGCTTTTCTAGCCGGTGAGCCCCACATAACCACCTGTATGTCTACAGGTGATATGCGTAAATGCATTTAATAAATTTAAAAAAAGGCTTCGCACGCGCATTTTATGACAACTGTCAAGAATTTTCATATATTTGAACATTTTCACTTGCATCATTTAAAAATTACTGAAGGAATTCCATAATTTTTTTATTTTGATTTGGACAGCTACGAGCAATATCTGACTTAAAATCTAAGTTTTATTTCAACCATTTGAGTAATTACAAAACTATTTTTTTTATTATGACGTTTTCGGTATAAATACAAAGGTCGCGAACCGAATCCTATTTAATTTTTCAACAAAAGGTTAATAAATACCAGAAATATCAATTGTGGTTAGAGGCATTCAGGTTTTCCAAATTAACACAATTTACTTCGCCAATGACACGATGGAAAATGGAAATTGATTTGTAAAATCTCATTTTAGTTATATTTTGAATAAGATGCCATTAAAAACTTTCTTAGGAGGAGCTTCAGCATTTGCATCAGCTCTTATGTTGGGGCCACGCCTGGGACGGTATGCACGAGGAACAGCCCCGTTACCTTTGGGAAACCCAGTGAATGCTGTGATGGGGACTTTCGTTTTATGGTGGGGATGGCTGGCTTTTAACTCTGGGAGTACCTATGGAGTAAGTTTTTATTACTTTAAATCTTATTATATAAAACGATGTTTTATTTACTTTTGCCAAATCCTTTCAGCAGTACAATATAGATAGTAAGATTTTGATGTACGAGTATTTAGATAAGTTTATGCTTTTTTAAGGTTATCTACATTTTTTTCTGAAATAACGTCATTTTTTTATCTATTCCAAAAAACGCAGAGCAAAGCTCAGTCGCCCAGGAACTAATAATTAAATATGTTGGGACATTACATATGTTGGGATTAATTAAAATCAGATAAGTGACAAGCAAGCTGTAATATATAAAGTACCTTCATTTCGTACAGTCTGTGAATGAATATCACATTAATATTGATAGGGTTGGGATAAAATCTGTGTACAAATAAAATAAAACCTGGAATAATACATAGGCTCCAATTCGTAATAAAATTTGTCAAGAGCTGACGCTGCCTGCCTGCATGAACCTTGAAACCTTAAGTCACACGTGTCAAGAAGACAGTGGTAGCACAGTGGTAAAGTGCTCGCTTGTAAAACCGAATGAAGCAGGTTCGAATCCCGGGTCTTGCAACTCTGATATTCTTATACATTTCCAACATGATTATGAATTTTTGTGTTATGGTGAAGGAAAACATCGTGAGGAAACCTGCATGTTTGAGAGAACCTAGCAAGTTTTCGAAAGACATGTACAGTCCGCCCGCACGATCCCCTTCGTATAAAGGGACGTTAAAAAGGGCTAAATACAATCTATATCCATACTAATATTATAAATGTGAAAGTGTGTTTGTTTGTTTGTGTGTTTGTTTGACTTTCTTTCACGTCGAAACGGAGTGACCGATAGGCGTGATTTTTGGTGTGAAGATAGTTGGAGAGCTGGAGAGTGACATAGGAGTGATTTTACCGCTGTAGATTATCTCATTCCCACGGGAAAACACGTTATAATACAATCCAAAAATTTATTTCTGACCAGAATTACTTGAAACTTGGTATTAATGTTCTTCGTATTAATGTTTCGTACAAATAAATAAATACGTATTTTAGCATTTTTTCGAAATTCATCCTATAAGGGAGTAAAATAGGCGATGAAAGTTTGTATGAAACCCAGGCTAGGTACATTTTAGAGATTTTTTTTTAGTTTTAGCGCGAGCGAAGCCGCGGTTCTGCTAGTATAAATATAAAGAAACTAAAACAATGAATTTTATCTGCTACTTACAGAAAAATATTTCAACAGTCTTTGATACTGATTCTATCAAACAAATAGATTACCACTAAAGAGGTCGTTACAGTAAATGATTCTGAATACATAATGCGAAGACCAATTAGTTTAAATCGGCTCATTGCAATGAGACTTATTTCGATTGTTTCTAAACGGTGCCATTTTAAAATTTCATGAATACAACAAAATGGCAGTAATTTGTCGCACACGCTAACGTATGTAATTGTTTTTGAATGAGGCAATTTGTAAATGTAAATATGTGGTAGATTTTATTCTTATTATCACGTAGTTGTCCACTTTCCTAGGTTAACTTAGCTCTTCTTTTCTTTTTTTTTCTTGTAACACAAATATTTATTTTACTGTAACACTGCATTTGTCGCAACAATGCGATGATACGGGATCAAGGTGTCTTCATGATGCATCATATGCGAATAGCTGGTAGTATCAAAGGTGTTCTAAGAGCATTAGCGGACCTCTGGGAGTCACCGACTAATAATTACTAATTGAGCACTGAATGCAATGAAGGTTAACGTTTCTGGTGGCAGCAGTTGGCGCTGCTGGCGAGTAAGGTCCTATAGCTGTCGTTGAAAAAATATTTGTAAGTGCTGCAGGGCGATAAATTTAATGTAATAATTATTATTAGTGCGACACCAGTTTATCAGGATTTTGTTTTAAATAATTAATATATTGTAACCAAACAGATAAAATATTGACTTTTTCTTAGCTCCTCTTTTGGTTCCGTTGGGTTTTGGTGGGTAGCACCGGCATTATTGGCCGGTAAGTCCCACATAGCCACCTATTTGTATTCAGGTGGTATACGTAAATGAATTTACCGATGTTAAAAAAAACATACATGATCTATCTGTGTGCTAAACATCCAAAGCTGCTGTGCGAGTTATGTTTTGGAGGCAGCCAGGGGATGCAAAGAAATGCAAATTAACTTAAAATTAATTTATTAACTAGAAGTTCTTACTACTAAAATGACTGTCGATCGATGTTAGATCAAATCAGTGAAGATGCAGCCAAGTAATGCCTTTTATACTACATTATTGTAAGAAGTTGTGACATTGGCATTGATGAAATGTAGGTGGCTGCTGCGCTTGCACTTGCGCCTGACCTTGTCGTGTCGTCGCCGCGCGAGGTTTGTAGAGCAAAGCTGATGCGACAATTCGAGTTCCGTAACATGCGTGAAGAGATTACAAGCGTTCACATACATACATACAAAATTTCACATTAATAATATTAGTCTAAATTTTGTAAACATTTTTGTTGCAAGGTGAGTGGAGCAAAATGGCAGTATGCAGCTCGGGCTGCTGTTATGACTATGATGGGATCTTTTGGCGGAGGATGTTTTGGATTGCTGTAAGTTTTGCAGTGAGCCGTAACTTGTCATTAAAATTGTTTAATTTAATCATTGTTCTAATCATACGGTTCTTTATTAGGTTAGGTTAGGTATAGGTTAGTTCTTTATCAAACAAAGCCAGGTAACGAGAGCAAAAAAACTGAACCTAAAATTTGTGAAACGAATCTATATAGATATATAAGCAAATTTCCAATCACTCGCTGATTAATCATGATTTTTTTTGAAGTTTGTACGAAAATCCATTTTTAAAGTTATAGTGACCAAAATTCGGAATGGAATTCTTCTAATCAAATATTGTCTAATTTTCAGTTTACAAAGTTTCAGTCCTCTGGGGGAGAAAAACAGCGGACGTGAAACTTAAGAACAGAGGAATGATACATAATATTTCCATGTTCTCCGAAACACTACAAGCAAAATCTAACCAAATGTTCAAACAATTAATGTATATTATATTAAACAATATAATATTTTTTCAGCTTTACACTGATCAAGAACAAAGGTCGTGCTGAAGTGATGGATCTGATCAACTGTATTCTTGGGTCGCTTGTATCTATTACTGGTTAGTTGCATTCATTTTATGATTTAAAAAAAATATATAGGTTAGTATTGAATTATAAGAGGGAAATATCAACAATTTTTTTAGCAATAATAAAAAATTTGCCCCAAATTTCCCACTATTTAATCTTCCGTAGTCGAAAGGTTTAAAGTTAAAAAAGTAACAGTCCATCTGTCCATATGTTACAATCACTTTACTCAAAGACAATTGGTACTATAAATGGAGTTGAGCAAAGCAGATGAATCATGTGAACAATTCAACAAGCTGTAATCATCACATGAAAATAAATAATTAGGAATGGCATCCGTAAATTGTAGATGAGCTCTCAAATTAAGGAGCGGAAAATATTGGGCCTACAAATAAAAGTTAACATAACAGAAATTTAATAGTTGATGGTACGAAACCGTCAGTGTTCAATTCAGACTCGGTCTTGACAAATTTTTAATTTAAAATTAATATTAACACTAACTTATGTATATCACATTTGTATGTATGAATGTTCAGCCCTTTTTTACGTCCCACTGCTGGGGGTGGGCCTCCCTTCAATACGAGGGGGATCAGGTCATAGTCCATATTATAAATTATTAATACATATTTACAGCTGGATGTTTCCTTTATCGTGCATGGGAGTCTTTAGTAATTGGTATGATAGGAGCAGGCATTGCATCTATAGCTGCGCCTTTGTTTGATAAGATGAAGGTCGACGACCCAGTGGGGGCCTCCGCCGTCCATGGAGCTTGTGGGTTATGGGGTAAGTCATGGAAATTATAGATCGATTATATAATATTTAAAAGTTTATGAAAAGTATTTTACTAATGGATGTTTTTTACTTACATCTCGTTACACTGTTAACTTTAAAATAAACCTAATATGATTATCATACCGACCAATCTACCTCTTGTCTTCATCATTCTACGTAGTTTTCATCATTAATTGCAGGTGTTATAGCAGTTGGTCTTTTCGCGGACAATCCTATACCTATGGACACTACAAATGGCAGATCAGGACTGTTTAAAGGTAGTTAGCTTTCCCACTAAGCCATGCATTTCCTAAGAACTTTATAGAAACGACCTGATGAAATACATGAATTAAAGCAGATTTTCGCTTTTTATTACTAACTTCACGTCAAAATCACGCTTACTTTTTACTTGATAGTTGTATAGATAAAAAATCAAGACAAATCACTTTCACGTACATGCTGTTATAAATTTATATGTGTGTGTGTGTGTGTATATCTGAACAGGCTGGACGGATTTGAATGAAAAGTAACAGAGCAAGGAGTAACAGAAAAGCTATTGGTAGTTATAAAATTTGCCAAAATGTGACGCTACCTACATATGTATAAAATTTGAATACAAAAGGTACCAACTGAAGCATACCTGAACGAAACGAGGATCAGTCACTATTTATTATGATAAAAAAATGGTATTTTGAAAGAAGTTTATCGTTATAGACCATGCCATATATCTGATTAACTGTAATGAATTGGTATGTTTAAGTTAATAGAAGAAAAAAAGCTCTTACTCTATACCATGTAAATAAATACCTTCCCAAATTTTCTCAAATATTTAACATTTTAAAATTGAAACTACTTTTTAGCGAGAAATTATCCCGTGACCATGTTGGTTGTAAAGCATTCGAAAAGATAAATATACCAAACTCGAAAAGATAATTTCAGTATATCATGTAGGTATAATGTCAAAATCAATTGCAGAAAATACTAAGTAAATTCTTTCCAGGTGGTGGTTGGTACCTCCTTGGGGTACAAACACTGACAGGGCTATGCCTCATGGTATGGGGGGTAGTTGTCACTATGGGTCTCCTTTGGCTCATCGATCTAGTGCTGCCTATCAGAATGGACCCATATGAAGAGCTTTTAGGGGCTGATCTGACAGAACACAAGATTAGACATGGACAGGTATACAATTTGTAACGATCTAAAACCAGATTCCAAACTTAGCGGGTTAAATAAACGAAACTATGGCTTAGCATTTCGAATTTATAGGGATTTAATCTTGCTTTAAAGAAAACTGTGTTTGAAACCATCCTTTACCGCTCTTACCGCCCGATTCGCACTTGAGCAATTTTATTAGTTTATATAGGCCGTACCGTGGAATACAAAAAATAATTCATAGACATGTAGGTACGATCAGTTCTCGAAGACGAAAAAATAGAAACTGCCAATTGGTCAATTAAATAAAGCGTGTTGTAAGCTTTGGTTAAATAAAAACTCACTCTACATTTTTGTCAAATAAACTAAATGAAACATGATATCATTTATTTCTTACAATTCAACCGGCGCACATAAAATTCCTAACAGAAAAAGGAGTTTTGTTCAGCTTTCCTTTTTTCCTTTTTTTTTTTGTTCGCAAAATCTTTTGATTCTAAAACTAAACACGCACGAATCCATCATAAATAAAATGAAAATAACAACAAAATATAAAAATGCTCAAAAAAAGGCACGGACGTATGTCTGTGGGTTTTAGACTTACTCAAATAAAAAAAAGCATAAAATCGAAGCTACAATCGATTATATTATTTTTGTCTCAGGTGGGAATATCACGTGCAGTATCGGCACTACGACCGTATCACAGATCAAGTAGCATTGAAGAAGTTGGCAACGTTGGAGTAAACACTGGACATAGTCTTGTCGTTGATAAATTACATGAGGTAGGAACAGGAACTAGTCCCCCCCAACGTGCGTTCACCTTGTCGTGGTGGGGGGGCTCAGTAGTGCCCGGCAATCCAACCGGGCGCGAAGCTAAGAAACGCACAGGGAGGTTGCCCACTTCGGTGGGCGGTGGGAGGTGGCCCTCTTCGGGGGGCGGTGTACCATGCGGGTTGCTCCTGGTACTTCTCTGATAGCAGAGTGGACTGTGGAGCAACCCCATGGTTGTGGTGGTCTGCTTTGGCAGACCTGCCGTCGGGGCGTCGTAGTTGAATGCGTAAGCGATCCTGCGACGCCCCATTAAGACGGGGGAAGGTTTTGTTGGGTTTTAATGGGTAGTACTGGCTGTATTACGTCGGTGAGTCCCACACGTCGTGCGTAAATGCATTTCCCAACGTTAAAAAAAAAAAAAAAAAAAAGGAACAGGAACTAGTACTATGTTTTTTTATTTTAATTATCTAGTACCTAGGCCACCGAGCTTCGCTCGGAGTTTTTGGTCAAAAGTACAATTTTCTTTAAAAAAAAAAACTTGAATAAATACAAAAAAAAATTAATATAATTACACCTTTGTATCCGATCGAATTTCGAACCCGGACACTTATTGAATCTTGCGCCTTGGCCGCTTGACAATGATGCTATATATCCGAGCGTGCGTAATTATCGAACATAATATTTTGCGCGTGGAATAATGCAAAAGAAAATTGTATGAAAATTCGAAAACACGTGTTTTTCCAGACATAAGACTAATCTAGATCGATTTATCGCCCCAAAACCCCTTGTGTTCTAAATTTCATGAAAATCGTTGGACCCGTTTCCGAGATTCAGATTATATATATATAATCTATAGTATACTGTATTTCTTTACTATGACTTAGAGCTTAATGTCTGCGGTGGCCAAACTATTTAGTATGTATTTCTATAAAAAGCACAACTTATAATGATATTTACAAAACAAACTTGTTGCTACACTCGACGTCTCGTGAAACACTGAAAAGTTAACTCTGAAAAGAGCTGTTTGTGTCGTAAGAAACACGGATAATCAAGTCTAAAAAGGGCTATTTTATTGTCTGTATAAAACAGGAAGTACCTAGTTCTGAAGAGAACTGTTTTACGAGTCATGTACTACGCCTAGCAAGACTGCAGATCCGGTCGGCGCAAGCGCTCCGAGGCAATAATAATATTATAAAAAAAAGGCAAATGGCATTCTCGATCCCGATTCCGATTTCCGCGCGCATTTACAGCATGTACTTATAACGTCGGCGCCCCGCGCGAGCCCGCGCGACATCACGCGATCGCGCCGTTTCCCAGAATCCAAGAGAGCAGAAGATTCGCGCTATTTTTATTTCATTCACATTTACGACCAATCGCATGTTAAATAAAACCACAGTATACATAAAATATTTTATAGACTGTGATAAAACTAAGATTTGAATTCGATAATTTAATTTTTTAAGTATATGTAAATCTTTTTTTAGAATTTTTATTGTTTGTCAGATTTTGTAAATTTTTGTGCTATTAGGAGTCACATTTTTACAATAAAACATTCTATTCATTCTATGGATTCTACTGATTACAAGTTTTCATTTATTAACCCCCTAAGAGAGAGGGTAAAAGGTAAAAGATTTAAGCTGATCCTCAAAATTTCAAGACAAACTTGCTATTTATCATAGTGCATAACTCTCTACTACTAATTACCTAAACTTAATAAAAACACATGTAAAAACGCATGTAATTAAGCTTTTTATTTTTACAGATGCAAAAAAAGAAAAAGAAAAACAAATTGTCGAACCTGCAAATATTCAACAATAGAAGCTTCGATGTATCTGATCCTGACAATTTCAAAAATAATGGTTTCCTCAATAAACGTCCCGGAAATCCGGAAAACGGCCTTCATCTTGCTCTAGACTCTATGGCTAATGAAATAAACGGTAGACAATCGCAAAATAACTCGGAAAATCCTGCCTTCGTTCGAGTTATACCGGATTCGGTAAAAGGGAAAAAGTTTAAAGAACTCTCGGTAAGTGAGTTGCAAGAATTGGAAGAAATTAACGCGAGTCAAGATCGATTTAGGTATCGATTTACTGAAAACGATTATAAAAATGATATCGAGAGAAGTGGTACTGCGAATGCGAATATGCGATGGATAGATTAATTTAATATATATTCGATTAAAGTAGATGTGTAGTAGATTATTATTATTAGAGTAGTGTGTGAGTGATTTTTAGAATACTAGCAAAAATTAAAAACACTGAGATTATTATGAAATATTGTTGGAAAACTATATTTTTGTTTCGATGAAATGAAATTCAACTTTTATTATAATTATTTTTAAGTGCAATTCTATTTCTTCTCCCTTTATCTTTAAGTGTACATATTTATTTCATAATAATAATTATTGTTAACTTCACAAGCATTATTTATAATGAGTCAAGGCGGGTTAATTGTGAGACGCTAAAAACTGCTATAATTTTAATTGTAATAAAGGAGATAAGTTACCGTTGTATTTTTACTTTAGTTTTTAAAATGTAAAAGAATTATAGCAAATGTTTAGATATCACTTTTATTGATTCTTCTATAGATAATGAACAATTTTTAACTATGTTACCAAATTTTAATTCCAATAAAATGCAATGAAAACCTTTCTTCTTTAATATTATTTTTTATGTATTTACAATGTTTATTGTATTATGGTTCCTTATATTATCTTTATCATTAGCTGCGTCCAAATAATTCCATAATGCAAAAATCTATGTTCGTATGTAGGTCCATGTTACATACCTATAGCTTAAGAGTTCATTTGCTGCAGCACTGTCTTGTAGCTAAGATGTTTGATAATATTAAAAATCTATGTAGACCATACGTAGTACTTTTTTATCAAATAAATAAATTTATTAAGAACAACAAACGCGTGACGCATCACAAGTGCTTGTCGCAGGCTCCCTTTACTTCCTACCCTTCCTTTACTTAAGAAAACCTACACAAGAAAAACCACAAGACCTGTTCACATATTTGAGTTTATAATGGCTCGTCGAGGCTTGGCAAGCGTGTGGATCCGGCATTTAACAATCGATCATTAGTCATTTTGATTAAGATATTTATTTGGGTATAATAATATCACATCACTTACGATAAAATCACATCTTCATATTAAAAAGTGTTATAAACTTTAATTTCAACATGGAATATTCTGATGCTTTCCAAATAAAATATTTAATATTAAACGATCTAAAAGTTGATATATCTTATTTATTCATTGAAAATCGATACCAATTAATCAATTAGGTGACATCACTTTAATTCAATTCCTCAATATTAGCTGTGCTTTAATTTGACGTTGTAAAATTAGTATTGTCAAGTTGTCAGTTGTTGCCAGCAGTTGTCAAATGAAATATAGATTGATTTGTTGTTTAATGTGTTTAAAATGGAAAATTAAAAGCGAAAAATAAATACTTAATTTCAACTGCTTATTTACGTATGTCATAAATAAGTCCTAGTTAACATAAATTTCTTTATATATATTTTGACTCACCATTCATCTTAAAGTATACCCTAGGTAAGCCTTTATATATGTAGCAATGTACTCTATGGGTAAGCCCCAGCTTAATACAAACAATAACTAAATTTGAAATAAATTTTAATACTGTAAATTTACTTACAGATATTAAACATATTTTTTTTTTCTTTTTTTTTTTTTATAGTTGGGAAATCCTATTACGGATACCACCCGACTTCCCCCCAGGGTGGTTATGTGGAGACTCTCCGGCTAATGAGACCGGCATACCCACTAAAACCCAACTTTCCCCACAGCCGCCATGTGGGACGCCACGGGACCGCTTTCGCATACAACCGTGACGCCCCGACGGTTGGCCGAAGCCACCAACCATGAGGCCGCCCCAAGCGGGACGACCCCATTATGGGAAGACTTGCAACCCTGCGAAGTGAGGCTGCTCCCAAGTCCACTCTGCTGAACAGAGAAGTACCCGGAGCAGCCCCACACAACCAAACACCGCCCACCGAAGTGGGCAACCTGCAAAAACAAAACCTTCCCGCCCGAAGATATTAAACATATATACCAACAACAGTCAACATTTCTTCTGTTTGTCTGTCTGCTTAATTCAGCATCATGAGAAAAACTAGTCTCATTTGAGACTTCTTTTATTGTGTGGCTTATAAAATTTAAAGCAAAATCAATTTCAAATAGTTGAGATGATCTGATTTGTAGTATTTTTTCTCAAAAGTGAATCAATGCTCCATTTTTATTTACAGTGTATTGATTTGAAAAACTTATCAAATTGCTCAAAGTGAAAAAAAAAAAAAAAACTGTCATTTTTATATGAACAAATTTATCATGACCATTCATTATCACAAGGTTGTTGTTGTTATTGTAACATTATTTTTAATTTATAATATTACTTATTTGTCTTTGCATTGAATCTTTAAACTGAAAAGTTCGAATAATAATAATGTTTGCTTTGATGATTTTCAGCATTTATTTATATACTTATTAAAATTTAAAGGACTTCTAAAATATAACCTATAAAATGTTAACATCAAATTCTGGTTTCATGCAATTTGAATACTATGAGAAAATTGCAAAGGAGGTGTCTAAACATGAAATACTTTTGAAAAGAGATATTAATACAAAAAATGTCAGATTGAAGGCTCAACACAAGGTAACCATTTTTAGTAAAGATTTCATTCAAAATCTTTCACCATATATGTAGTTTTAAACTTTCATTTCCAAAAGGTGGAAATGGAACCTTCAATGTCGCTTGCTCAAATCTAATTTGTACTACATATTTTTTTCAAACATTTTTATGATAGAATGACATCATTTCCATCTATACTAAGAATAAAATACTAATAACAAAATACTAATAACAGTAAAATATTTCATACCCGCATATAATAAAAATCCTTCAAAGACTTACATACCTACGCAAAACTACCACGTAAGAATACAATTTGCTTTAAGTTCACTGATCATAATAAATGTTCAATATTGCCACCTCTAAATAAATTGAATGGTATAATGTTGTTTTTAGAAAAAAGTTACAGATGCCTATCTCGAACTGGCCAAAACCTTTTATCTAGCAGATGAAACAGCCGGGTACAAATTGCTAGAACATCTTGTGAACTTTTGCTTGGGACTGGTGAGTTATAATTCACATAACTAGTTTTAATCGACATGTTAATTACCAACACCAATTAAAAGATGACACCAATATAAGTGTTAGATATTCTTTCTATCTAATCTTGTTTTTATATAGCAAATGAAACCTTACTGTGTAAAATGTTAATCTATACTAATATTATAAAGAGGCAAAGTGTGTTTGTTTGTTTGAATATGCTAATCTCAGGAATTACTAATCTGATTTGAAAAATTCTTTTTACATTAGATAGTGTGTTTATTGCGGAAGGCTATAGGCTATATGTCATATAATATAGTTTATCTATTCCATACAAACTATTGGACGAACCTGAGTGAAAAGAGTGTGCGTTGTCAGTTAAAAAATATGAGAACAAGTTGACAAAGGAACATAATATTATACAGTAGCAGATATTGTGGCAAGACTCACAACTATTGTAAAACATGTACATCTTCGTTGTCTCCATTGTTAATCGATTTTCATATGTTTTTCAAAATTAATTAAAAAGCCCTATGAGTTATAATTATTTTATAATTAAAACTCTCTATTTCGAGACAATTTTTGATCCCAAGATCTCATAACTTCAACAGTACGACCAACACTCACGAGTAGTTCAAATCACAAGGCATTCAACCTAAAAAATAATATTTTCATAAAATGCTAATATTTATTCTCATTTTGAATAACACTATCATTTCTGATTTTGTCAGTTTTATTTTGATTTTGTTAACAACAAACAATCAAAACTTAAATCACTGCAAAAATGATGAGAATATCTAAAATGAGTGTTTTATATTAAATACAAATAGTTTATTTTTTTGAATTAAGTTATATTGAATTAAGTTTTTCTTTTACTTAAGAATACTTTTTTTTAGATATGCAAGAAAGTACGCAAAGGTGTACATCAGAATCGTTATGGCGTGCTTAGTACTTGCCCGAGTTGGGTTCAATCTTTGGATAAGCCTTTCTCTCTAATGCAAGGAGTATTTAAGGTGAGATATTTATTTATTTATAAGTTCACAAAACCGACAAACAGATGAAATAAACAAGTTTAATTATAATTATTCTAAAGTATACAATCAGACAAATGATGTCTTCTAAGATGTGAACATCACATGCATATGAACAGAACTAAGTATTAACAATAAAAATATATACTGTTAAACAAGGCTAAATTAAATTGAATCTATTATTGTGTTATAACAAAATATAACAGAAAATATAGCACAATCCGACTTAATTACTTTTGTTTTATGCTACTACGAATAAAGTAATATTTAAACATCTTTCTTTTTAACGAAGACACGGAATCACCCCAAAAATATCTATATCATTTCTTAGGGCATTTGCTAAGGATACCATTCTATAGATAGGACCATGTTGACCGAGGTTGGTTCTTGTATCTGGTAAGAAGGTTTTGCGATTATGAAATCGAGTTGGTTCCCTGGGTATTGAAAAATGCAAGCGTTCCAGTAATTCAGGGGTATTAATTAAACCTTTAATTTACACAAAAGAGTTTAACTCCTATTTTTGTTCTTTCTTTTAATGGTAACATATTAAAATGTTTGAGACGAGATTTATATGAATGAATATTTTTAAAGTTTTGTTTTTAAATATGTTAGTTGATACAGAAAACGTTTTTGTATCCGCTCGATCCGGTCTGAATACATTTTATATCCTGGATTCCATACTGAACTGCAATATTCCAAGATGCTACGGATATGATATGATTATATTTTTTTCAAACATTTTAATGCATTGTAAAACTTATGCGAATATTAGACATTATAAATGAAACTATTTAAAATTAACTATTAAATTTGTTCAATGCTTTACTTTTTAATTGTTAAAATAACGTTTTGTAAGATGGCCCGGTGCCATTTTTCTTTCATTCTTTTTTTATTTATTATATATTTTTGTTTTATAGTCACCATTGGAGACGTCAAAAATTTTAGTTTCTCCCTTGACAATTATTGCTGTAAAGCATTCGAAACGTTGGAAACCACACTTTAACTACGAGTATATTTAATTGTCATCCATTTTGTTCAAAATCGCAACAAGGTGGCGCTGTTCTCGCCACAACGATACTTTCTCACGCTAGTAATATGAAATACATTTATGTATGTATGTTCGTTACTCTTTCATGCTGGACGGATTTGGATGAAATTTAAGACACAAATAAACCTGGAGTCTAACCTATCCTAACACATAGGCATCTGTTTATAATAAAATTTACTAAAAGTAGGCGCTATTTGTACATAATATTAAAACAAAAGGCATCATATTAATAAAAAAAAAAAAACATTTCGAATAAAACTATCTTTTCGGTTTATTTTCTGACAGACAGACTGTCTGGAGAGTCTCTCTTAGTGACCATGATTGCTGTATAGCATTCGAAACGTCGGGAACCACCGATCAAAATAAATCCTCGAGAAAGTACAAAAGGATCGTTTTATTTAAAATGTCAAATATTCGTGTAAACTTAAGAAAGTTTTAAAAAATATTTCAGCGAATCCGAAAATCTAGGAGACCAAAGATGGCGAGATGTTTGTTCTGTTTCGAGTTGCTAGGTGCAGTAAACCGTGTGTTAGATAACAAGTCGTATGAGTCGAGATGTGTGCTAATAATGGATAAGGAGACTGTGCGAAACCATGCCGTGTCGTTGGGGTTGTCAGTCGAAAAGATTTATAATGTATGGTAAGTTTTTTTTTTTCGTACATTATCACGGAGGATATTTATTCTTATTTTAAAAAAAAAGTAATTATTAATTACAATATGTGTGCTGCTTCATTTATAGGAAGACCGCATTTACTCTCGCTTTGCTCGGGTGCGTTTATATGTACGCGAATTTTGTTCACAAATTAAATTGATTAATTATAATTTTTTTGCGCGGAACCTTTCTTTTTGGAGTGAAACTTCTTTAGAATCGTTGTGATTTGAAACTCGATGAAACGAAAATGTGACAAGAGAAAGAGACAAACACATAAATATATAGGATTAAGCCGGCGAGAGAATGTGATAGAATACATTGCCACGTTGCCATGGTAACCGTTGTTTTTGTCTGAAAAATATACAATATTATATTCTTTCCTTAAATGATATTATATAAATATATGATTTTAATATAATTGCGATATTTTCCAAATAAGTTTTAGTTCAACCGCGCGTAAAGGTTACACGCACCCATTTTATCTAAAATAAAAGTAGTTTAAGTTATAAGGATAACATCGGCTATCTGCCAGTGAAAGTCCTGTTAAAATCGATCCAGCCGTTCCGAAGATTAGCTAAAACAAACAGACAAACATTCTAAATTTTTTTTTTTCTCCTAAGCACTTTATTATATCCTTTCATATGCATTTAGCAAAAAGCTCTTATTTTGACATTACGCGCAGACACTTTAATTTTATTTATTTGTATAGATTAGATAGAATTAGATTTGGTCGCTAGTATGTATTGCATATAAAGAAAAATCTATGTTTTTTTACTCTCTAGTAAAAAAGCAGTCATGAGGACTGCCAACAGAAGTGAAAACTTAAAACTATAAACAAACAGTTGTTATTTGTGGATATTCAAATTAATTGTTTGATCTTAAATGAAAATTTGTAAATTAATATTCTTTACATTTATCTGGTTTCGACATCTATCGGCACTCTGAGTGTTAGCGTGAACACGTCACGTGACCATCTCGATGACGACTTACATGAATTTACTCCCCATACAAACAAACCTGCCTATAGAAGTTAAAAGTTTTCACTTCAATAGTATATTAATATGCGCCATTATGTTACGTCACAAAAAACTTATAATGTAAGTTTTTTACAGGAAGAAAATGTATCGACAATCGGTCTTAAAATTAGATTACCTGTTAGAGGCTGGCGATATCACCAAAAATGTGGCGCCGTCATTACAAATCACGAAGTTCGAGAAGAAAGTTCTAGATCTTGGCTTATTGTACGACTTGAAAATACAAGTCGTAAAGAAGGTTTGCTTATTTATAATAAATAAATATGTTAGGACAGACACACAGCACACACAACAACACACACACAGCGCACACACAACACAGTACCATGGAACTAGACGTAGTTCCATGGTAAGCTACGAGGCTTGTGTTATGGATACCAGATAGTTGATACACTTCACATATATAATTTTAAATACATACATATCTATACATATAATAAAACTGTAGAGGTCGAATGTCTGTACATAGAAAAAAAAATCTAAAAACCGCATCAGGGAGGTGTAAGAAGAGAAATAGAACAAATCCAGATCTTTTCATTTTTTTTGGTTTCTCTGTCTGTCTGTACGGGCTAATCTCTAAAACTATTGACCCGATTTAAATGAAATTTTACATGGTAGGTACCTTATATCCCCGGTCAACATTTTAGATACTTTTCATCCCGGAAAATTAAAGAGTTCCCGTGGGACAGTTAAAAAATTATAGTAACTTATACAGCTTAGTACAAAAAAACTACTGATTGGATTTTAATGAAACTTTACAGTAATATAGTTACATCAGAATAACGTACGTAAGAAACGTACGGTTCCCGTGGGATAGATTTTTTGTTGCTTGTGTAGAGGTGAACCCAAGCGAAGCGAGAGCGAGCCGCTAGTTATAAATATAAACACCCACGACTGGGATATAGACATTCGTGCTCATCACACAAATGAATGCTTCCAGCGGGACTCGAAGCTAGTAGGGTCACAAACTGAGCCAAACGTGTCGTCTAATCTAAAACATTTTATTTCACAGATATCCTTCATAATCGACCAGGAACTACAAGTACTGATGTTATTATACAAACTAATGGTCGCAGCGCAAGAAATCTACGATAGTTATGTGACACATAAAAATGGCGCCCAAACGGGGGCAGATAATACAATATATCAATCGTGTTTAAATATTAAAGGAAATGATGATGAAAAATTAAATTGTAACGATACTTTTATTACACAAAATGTAGAAAGTCATCTTAAACAGAGAAATTATACACAAGAAACACTTGAAATATGGGCGTTGGTCTATTTAGAATATTGTAGACGGTTAGTATATCGCTTTTGTAAATGCGAATTTCATAAATATTAATTGTGAATGCGAATTTAATAAATGTTAAATGTAAATTCGGATTTTATAAATGTTAAATGTAAATGCGAATTAACCAAACGTTCAATTTGAATGCGAATTTCATATATGTTAAATGTAAATGCGAATTTCACAAACGTTTAATGTAAATGCGAATTTCATAAATGTTAAAGCTCATGTGTGTTTTTCTTTTTTTTTTTGATAATTAAAAGTTTGAACATAAACAAAAAAAAAACAATTTAAATTAGAGATGTATCGAGTACCGACTGGTGGCCGATTAGTCGAGAAATCCAACTATCCGGCTATACATACGGTGACTAGTCGGCAAAAAGCACCGACCAGCCGGGCCATTACTTTATTCATATTACTATTCTTGAAATAGGGTGATTAAAATGAAATTCCATGATCTATACATATAATAAAATTGTAACTAAGCCGAATCTGTACATTAAGTTTTTTTTTGGAAAATCTTATTGAAATAAACATTATTTTCGATACAGAGGCCGAATCTATAGTTTTTAGAATTTTTGTCTGTCTGTCTGTCTGTTACCGCATCACAGAAAAACCACCGGAGGGATTTTGATGAAATTTGGTATGATGATAACTGGTTATCCGGGTCAATATATAGAATACTTTTTACCGCGGGAAAATATTTCATTTCTGAGAAAAAATACAAAAACTGCAATGTAAGACAGTAAACTAATATGTAAAACCTAAGAATCTGATTTTTGGTCATCTGAACGCGGGCGGAGCCGCGGGCAATGCTAGTTATAAATATAATTTATACTTTAGTATTAAGTTTACTTACTACAATTGGCAATATAATCTAGGAATAGGAACGAAGTAAGGGATAGAAGAGCTAGTACTTGTATGACTAAGATTAACAAAAAAATGATTTTTTTACGTAATTTTCTATAACTCTAAACAGATAACAATCATTACGTGATCTCTTCTTTATTATTTATTTTTGAATTACAGCTTCAAACACTTTTTATTCATTATTAAAAGCAATATAACTTAGATGCAGGATCCGACTAGTCGGCCTTTTTCCAATCGACCAGTCGGCTAGTCGGTTAAATTCATAGTCGGCCCTTTCTCTAATTTAAATCCATTCGGTGATTTTTTTTAATTACTGAGAATATTCAAAAATCTAAAATACTTAATAATTAAGCTCAGTTTTTTTTTATTAATTGATAACTAATTGGTTTTTAATATTAAAATTAAAAAAAAAGCAACAAATCATATAGTGGCACTTTTTTTACAATTTTATTATATACCTACGTTTATATAAATATAGATAATCTTTTTCGGATTTTTTCGCGGATTTATTTGGATTTTTGGTTCCCGACGTTTCGAATGCTTTACAGCAATCATGGTCACGGGAGAGAGTAAGACTTTACATATCTCAAATTTCAATATATGGTTGTTACAAACAGCTGTTTGTTTCCGAAAAGATAGTTTTATTTAAAATGACCAAATATTCGTATATATTTATATACATATAATAATATTTTTTCCAGTGGATTTGACGGGTCATTCGTGTTACTACAAAAGCGTTGGCACGAATTGAAGAGTATAACTAGAAAGCTTCTAAATCCGAGTATGAGGAAAAACAAACAAATACCACATGTGTTGTTGATGTCTATGGCTAAACGGTATATATCTAACTTTGAATTGATTTGTTTTTAATTCTTTCTTTGGAGTTATACTTCTTTTGGCCCATTTGTAATAAATTATGAGAGTTAAATTTTTACGATGCGCGCGCATACCGACAGCCAAAAAGCGACATGATGAAGTTAGCTGCATTTCTTTTACAAACAGAGAGTTGTGACATACGGGATGAAATCTTTAACTATTTTTGTTCTGTTACGCCAAAGAAGTATAACTTCTTACGTGCGTACATAAGTACATACGTTTTTTTTATTTAAGCAAAGGCTGTATGATAGTTATGCCGTTACTTTTTTTTCTGATAAAGTATATTTTTCTAATGTGATGATGATCTCCTGACCGATTCCGGCGACGGCGGCCAATCTCATTGACACTAGCCAACTGCGCAGGAGATATTATAGTGCAGATATAAGTGCGCTCTCTATTCCTGTCACTCTCATACTCCGGCGGACGACGCGAGACACTCGCGGTGAGAGTGTCGGCGCAGGACCGATGGTTTTACGTGCTCTGCCTCGGCACGGGCGTGACACACCGCCAGCTTCCCAACTCCGGGCTGTTACTCAGACTTACTATACAGGAAGACTCAGTAACTAAACTTGGCCCGACCCGGGACTCGAACCCAGGACCTCCGGGTGTGCAGCCGACATGCTAGCCACTACACCACCGAGGCAGTCGATCTAATGTACTACTACTGTAAATTATATTGAAAGGAAGGGTATCGATAAGGCTTCATTTCCGCATCAGAATAACAAAATTATTATGTCATACGGTTTGATTATTTCTTTTCATATACTGATATATAGAGATATGATAATATATGTACTCGTATGAGAGAAAAAAAAACTACAATTAATACTACTTGTGAGTTGTGAGACACTAAATATTGGTCTAACTAAGATTTTCGTTCAAAATGAGACATTTTTAGTGTTATTTCAACTTTTTTTTATATATACAGGGCATATAAGAAGCACCTTTTTTTAAAAATTAATTTTAATGTTCTTATGTCATAATATAATTAAAAATTACAGTGCTACCATCCTGCGCTCTATATAGAAAAAAAAAATTGAAATGATACTGAAAATGTCTCATTTTTAACGAAATGTTAGACCAGTTACCGGTTAGATCAAAGTTTTACAAGACACAATCAGTATTAATTTTAAATTCTTTTCTCACATAAATATATTATATCAGGCACAGAGTCTACTTTTTTTTAGCGCGTTCAAACAAACTCGGCCTCTTTATAATATTAGTATAGATTGAAAAAAATTAAACGTTTAAATTAGCATCTGTCTTATGACACTTTTCTTACATTTTACCAGTCTTTTTCATCTAATATATATAAATCTCGTATCACGGTGTTTGTGGTCGCTCTCTTCCGAAACGGCTTGACCGATTTTCATGTTTTTTTATATTTGGTAGGTATGAGAATATCGTCGTAAAGTATTGTTTACACTCCTACCCCCACCCCCCATTTTTTTAGTAACTTAGGGCGAACACGAGCAGACCGAGGGTGAGTCGCTAGTATAATAATTTTATTAATCTACCATCAACTACATATATAATTATGAGGGTCTAAAGAAACTTAGCTACGTATTAAATTAATACAAAGTGAACACATAGATAAATAATTTTATTTACGGTTATTTTGCATCCTTATAATATCCAAACTTAAATATTTTCCTATACCTTAAATATTGTCCTGTAGTACCTGGGCCACCGAGCTTGGCTCGGAGTTTTTGTTTACAAAGTACAATTTTCTTTAAAAAAAAAAACTAAAAACTTGGAAAAAAAACAAACATAAATTAAACCTTTGTATCTGACCGGGATTCGAAACTGGACACTTATTCAATTCTGCGCCTTGGCCGCTTGATCATGATGCTTATATCCGACCGTGCGAAATTATCGAACATTATATTTTGCGTGGAATAATGCAAGAGAAAACCGTATGAAAATTCGAAAACAGGCGTTCCCATCCATGTCCCAGACATCAATATATAACCTGAATCTCGGAAACGGCTCCAACGATTTTCATGAAATTTAGTATACAAAGGGCTTCGGGGGCGATAAATCGATCTAGATTAATCTTATATCTGGGAAAACGCGAGTTTTCGAATTTTCATGCGATTTTCATTTGCATTTTCACAATTTTTTGCATTGTCACTTCTGGTGGGTGGGAGGCGCCACTGTGCAACTGTCTACATCGTATTTACATCAAGTTTAAAAATATTTAAGTGGAAATAATCTAAAGAAAAATGGTAAATTTTTACAAATTAATCGATAAAACCTATGGGCAATATGTAAACATCACGAAGTCTTGATGTGTTGAAGAACAAATGAGCTTTTAAAAATTCACCCACCAAACAAATACAAAAGTGACCAACATAACATATAGATACTATCAGTGCAAAACCATCTTTTCTGTGTGTGATGACAATAAAACAAAATAATTTGTGAAGTGAAAGCGTAAAATATTAAAACATAAGTTTATAACCTCAGAAACTAATACTCTGTATAAAATTGCAATTCAACTAGGTATAATTGGTGCTCTTTTTCAATCAGCTTTTCTACTTCCAACTTCACACTTAAGATTGAGGACATAAAAAAGTTGTTAATAAACATGCAACAAGAAATAAGACAGCAGAAAACAGAAATGTTAGAAATGAAAGAAGACATTAAAAATACAATCAACAATAATATACTTAAATGAGAAATTTAAACACTTAGAAATAAAAATTGAAGTTCATGAGAAAAAAATCCAGGAACAAAGTAACTCAATAAATAATTTAGAAATATATATTAGGCGCAAGAACTTGGTTATGTTCGGAGTAGAAGAAGGTGAAAAATCCTATCATGAACTAGAGGAAAAAATAGTCTTAAACAAACGCAAGGAGTTACAAGCCCAACTGAAGATAAAGATAAAGACCTTGGCAAAACAGCTTTCATTAAATATGACAAACTAATTATTGTGGGTAATAATAAGAACACTTCTCGCCAATACTCAAATAAAAGAAGTCTGCCTGTATCTCCCAGAAACGCCTTACCTCAATTATAAACAAAAACTAACAAATAAACAACATACAAAGAAAACCAAACCTGCTAATATTAAAGACTTTATATTACAAAAACGAAAATTAACTTTCAACCACACAAATGATAACCCGGAACAACTAAAAACAACACAGCAAGATACAGTATAGTAGTAAACACAGTAGGAATCTCCTCATCTTTATCCCCCAGTACGGCCGGTCACTGTGGGGGAGTTCGACCGTAACTCTCCAAAGAAAAACAGACATACAATGAACAAAGGTATACATATCTTCACCAGAAAAACTTCTACAATTAAAAGCAGCATTTCCTACAACAAATCAAAAGAACACAAAGATAAAATTATAAACTTTGTAGGCATATCAGAAATAAATTATATATTGGAAACTAAATTTGAAAAGAAACCCTTTGCAATCATACAAGCATAATCTCCAACGGAGAGCTCTATGCAGGACTACTTTGGAGGAGGCTTTTAACCGAGAGGGGTCTATACATGAAAAAGACATTTACTAAATAAATACATTTAATTATGAAATTAAGTACCTAATTTATAACTATTGTCAGAATTAATGTATGGAAAGAAATTTTATTTATATTTATTATTGTGAAATGTTTAGTATTTACTCAATTGAATTATTTAATTTATTGTGATTGTTTATTTATTTATTTGTTAATGATAATTTATATATATATACAATATCATTTCAAATAATATGAAGATTTTTAAAATAATTTAATTCCAAATTACAAAATTATTAGTTAAAAAATTATAAGTTAATAAATAGTCA
This sequence comes from Brenthis ino, assembly GCA_921882275.1. Classification (NCBI taxonomy): domain Eukaryota; kingdom Metazoa; phylum Arthropoda; class Insecta; order Lepidoptera; family Nymphalidae; genus Brenthis; species Brenthis ino. The sequence continues at coordinate 23,289,075 of OV170231.1, forward strand.
CTAACCAAAAAGTGAAGTTAAATTAAATATAATCCAATAAGTTATAAATATTATCTGTTAAAATACAATGTTAAAAATTGTTAATTAAGTAAGAGTAATTATAATTTAAAATTATAAGTAAGCATGTATACAATAAATAAAGCTTTATTATTATTATTATTTCTTTTGCATTATTTCAATAAATTAATAATTCCACGTAAAATATTATGTTCTATAATTTCGCACGCTCACTTATAAGCATCATGGTCAAGCGGCCAAAGCGCAATTTTGACAACCACAGGTGTCTCAGTTCGTATCCCGATCGGACACAAAGTTTTTAATTTTGTTTTTTTTTTTGTATTTATTCAAATTCTTAGTTTCTTTTTTTTTTAATGTTATTTTGGCCAAAAACTCCGAGCGAAGCTCGTTCGCCCAGGTACTAAATATATATACAAGAATTGCTCGTTTAAATATATAAGAGATATATATTATATTAAATGTTTGTAGGTTTCCACATATAATGACAGACGACTGGCCCAATTGGCTCACACTTGTGAAAAATAATCAAATATATTTTGAATCTGACATTGCTGCTTTACCCGAAGTAAGTGATTTGTAGTATCAGATTTAGAAAAAAAAAACAATACTATTAAAAAAAAGAGTGTGTGCAATATGCTCCATTAAAGTAAAACTTCTTTGGTGATGTGGGAGATGCCGTAATTATATTCAAACAAATCAAAATATAAATAATGTTTTTTTATAAAATTATTATTAGTAATAAATATTCATTTTATAAGTAATAAATAATAATTATTATATAAATGTTAAATATAATGTTTTTTTAAATTATCTAAACGTATAATAAAATTGTAACTATGCCGAATCTGTACATTAAATATTTTTTGGAAAATCTTATTGAAATGAACATTATTATCGATACAGAGGCCGAATCTATAGTTTTTAGAATTTTTATCTGTCTGTCTGTTACCGCATCACAGAAAAACCACTGGGGGGATTTTGATGAAATTTGGTATGGTGATAGCTGGTTATCCGGGTCAAAATATAGGATACTTTTTACCGCGGGAAAATATCTCATTTCTGAGAAAAAAATACAAAAACTGCAATGTAAGAATATACTATATAAAACATGAATAAAGTACTTAAAAAAAACTGTTTTCGGGTACTCTGTTCACTGTTGGCGCCGGCGATATAAACCGGGTATTTTGAGGTGTATTAATCGGGTAAATCAAGGACTGTTATCTGGCAGCCCTGGCTACGAGGCTTGTGTTATGGATACCAGATAGTTGATACAAAACACATACATAAATTTAAATATATACATATTATGAATATAAACATCCATGACTGAAGTACAAACATACGTGCTCATCATGCAAGTGAATATCCCTCAGCGGGACTCGACCCCGCGACCGCTGGCACAGCAAGTAGGATCACTACACACTGAGCCAAACGTGTCGTCAATAATATTAAACTTTCTTTACTTTCCACAGGAATTGAAGACTATGAGACTACATAATGTTAAAGAAAATGTTAATGGTAAGCATCAACATCTCTATTCACTTAATAAAAAAAAACTTTTAAAAGATTATTCGATTTAATATTAAAAGAAAAAGTTGTTTTTTTTAATAAATAATTTGTTTTTAAAGCCTTGATAATTCGTATTTCAATCGATACAGATAAATAAAATTGATGTGTCCGTTTGTAATGTCAAAATAACAGTTTTTTACTAAACGCATATGAAATTTTATACGGTACTTATAAGAAAAAAAAAACAATTTTTAAATTTTTCGTCTGTCTGCTTGTTCCGGCTGATCTCCGAAGAGAATGAACCGATTTTGACGCAACTTTAACTGGCAGATAGCTGATGTTATATGGAGTAACTTGGCTACTCTTATTTTAGAAAAAAAATTTAAGAGTCCCACACGAAAAATATGTAACAAATATATTCTTAGTTTTATTTTATTTATTAGGAAGGCTTTTTATTGATATATCATTATTTTTATTCAGTGAACGATCTATTGATAGAATTACACGACGAGCACGTTGATGGCGTGCAAGTTATTGAATCTATCATAGAAACTATAGTGATCGATAGTGACAGTGATAATGATATTTATAATTATAATGATAATGATATTTATAATTATAATGATAATGATAAAACTTATAATAACAAAAACTCTATAATTCCTGAATCTACACGAGAAAATAATATAACAGAACTACAATTTGAAGAATCATCACTACCAGAGAGATTGAACAATATAGATCCTTCAAAGATGAAAACAACGGTCATTCTAGAAGAGGACTACGATATCGATAAGGAGTTGCGGATATATGAAATGAATGAAAGAAATAATGCTGCAATGAATAATGTTGTTGGAAATGAATTTCGTATGTCCAATTATACAAAAGTTACGGATGATACTGATGGGGATGTAACATTGTTTAAGATAAACACAAATTTTAACCATTCAAGTGATGATTCGATAAAGCCTTCAAGTGATTTGGTTGAAGATATATTAAATGGTAGCGACGAGTTAGAACCAGATGTCGTAAATGATAAAGATATTAACGAGGTCGTCGTAGGTAAGTGTAGATTTTTTTATTTTTTTATTATTGCACTTTAAAGGATATAATATGGGGAAAATATCTATAGTGATAAATGGGGAGCCGATTTTTTTGTTCGGTTATACTGCGATAACTACTGAACCTATCGTAATGATACTCATACTATAAGATGCAGCGTGTTTCGGAGAAGGTTTTAGTATATGATATGTTGGTGATTAATTTAATATGCGAGCGGAGCCGCAGGAAAATGCTAGTATATAATAATATGAATTTACAAGGGTGGATTCAGGGGTTATTTATTACGTAAGATCAGTTGTGGACATTTTTGATCCCCACCTACCCCCTAAGATTTCTGGGACCCATCCCCCTTCTTAATTAAGATTTTATATGGTTTTTAAACTTAATAAACAATAAACATTTACAAAGTTAAAATATTTATAAATGAAATTATACACTAAAAAGAAACAGATCTGCCACAATGCGACGCTTAGCTCTCAACTATCCATCGCTCTATGTGAGAAATTGCACAATTTGACTTATAAAACATTAGTGAACATTTAGGTTTGTATGTATTTTAATTCCGAATCGTAAGAAAATCAAAATAAAAATTTTTGTCTAAATAATTTTTTTTTGGGGTGGACCACACTTATCTTTAACTTAGGGATATGAAAAATAGTTTACTTTCTATTTTCAGACCTACTGAATACACACAAAATTTCATTAGAATCGGTCAAGCCGTTTCGGAAGAGTTTTGTTACAAACACTGTTGTGACACGACAATTTTATATATTAGAAGATTACGTAGGAATTGTTTTTAACTCCCACCTTTTCTCGAGATATGGGCATATAGAGATTTTGAGACCCCAAGACCAACGCCCGAATCCCCGCACTCCATTCTATTTTAATTGATATTTTATTGCGAAAATTAGTCAATTCATTGGGAAAATTATTTTCGCGGAAATGAGAGGCAAAATTATTAATAATTTAAAAAATAATTTAAGTATATTTTTATAATAATTATTTTTATTTATTATTACTTATAAAAATGAATATTTATTACTAATAATTTTATAAAAATTATTATACATACATATATTTATATTTTGATTTGTTACGTAATTGCGTTATCTGCCACACCGCCAAAGAAGTTTTACTTCAACCGCGCGTACAGGTTGCACGCACTCATTTTTTTTTTTATTTTTTTTTACAGATAAAAAATTAATCCAATTATCGCATGTAATATTGATTCCTTTAGAAAATTTAAGTCCATGGCAAAAATTTTCACGTGACAACGTCATACGTTGTAAAAGGATTAGGACGAAGAAATTATCGGAAAAAATTAAAATTAATTCGAAACAACTGTCCAAATGTAGACCATACATGCCGACGCCGAATGTCAAAGCCCAAACTGATAATCAAATAACAACCCACACAAATAATCTAATAACGATCCAAGACAATAAAATACGAAAAAAAATGCAAAATAAACGTAAATTTTTAATGCGATACTTGAAATTGTCGAAGACATGTTGTTCGAATGAATTTTGGAGTGAAAGAAATATAAATTTACTCGAACAATGTAAGCCGGTGAGTGTAACTTTGAACAGACTGACGAGAATTG